>OW386553.1:11041846-12359986 GCA_936435175.1 Glyphotaelius pellucidus
TAGAACCAAAAAAAAAAATTCTGAAAGTTACCTGTATTTTCGAAATTTACCGTGAATTTGTAAAATAATGCATATTTTCCAAGAATCGGAAACCTGAAATTAATTGTGGAAGTTTGCTTTCTTTTCCAATATAAACGGTTAACTATCAACAAAGCATATTTTCCAAGAATCAGAAAGTAAATTTATTTGCGAAATTTACCTAAATTTCCAGGTTTAACGGTTAATTAATCCAAAAAAAAAAATTTTTCTAATAATCGAAAAAATTTATTTCATTGTTTAAGTTACCTGCATTTTCGAAATTTACGGTGAATTTGGAAAATAATGCATATTTTCCAAGAATCGAAACCTGAAATTAATTGTGGAAGTTTGCTTTATTTTCCAATATAAACGGTTAACTATCAACAAAGCATATTTTCCAAGAATCAAAAAGTAAATTTATTTGCGAAATTAACCTAAATTTCCAGGTTTAACGGTTTATTAATCCAAAACAAAAAATTTTCCAATAATTGAAAAAATTTATTTAATTGTGTAAGTTACCTGTCAATTTACGGTAAATTTGTTAAATAATGCATATTTTCCAAGAATCGGAAAACTGAAATTATTTGTGGAATTTGTGTTTACTTTATTTTCCAATTTTACGGTTAACTAATCAAAAAACATATTTTCCAAGAATCAGAAACTGAATTTATTTGCGAAATTTTCCTTAATTTCGAGGTTTTTACGGTTAATTAATCCAAAACAGAATATTTTCCAATAGTCGAAAAAAATTATTTAATTGTGAAAGCTACCTGCATTTTCAAATTTAACATTTAACTTCTAAAATAAGGCATATTTTCCAACACTCAGAAAACTGAATTTATTTGTGAAAGTTAGCTGTATTTCCAGATAAAACGGTTAACTTATATAATATAGCATATTTTCCAAGAATCACTAAATTGAATTCATTTGTGAAAATTTCCTGTATTTCCAGGTTTAACGGTTAATTAATACTAAATAGCAAATTTTCCTAAAACTAAAAAAAAAAATTTTTGAAAGTTACCTGTATTTTCGTTTTTTACGGTGAAATTATAAAAAAGAGCATATTTTCCAAGAATCAGAAACTAAATTTATTTGCGAAATTTCCTGTATTTCCAGGTTTAACGGTTAATTAATCCAAAAAAAAAAATTTCCAACAATCGAAAAAATTTATTTAAATGTGTAAGTTACCTGCATTTTCGAAATTTACGGTGAATTTGGAAAATAATGCATATTTTCCAAGAATCGAAAACCTGAAATTAATTGTGGAGGTTTGCTTTATTTTCCAATATAAACGGTTAACTATCAACAAAGCATATTTTCCAAGAATCAGAAAGTAAATTTATTTGCGAAATTTACCTTAATTTCCAGGTTTAACGGTTTATTAATCCAAAACAAAAAATTTTCAAGAATTGAAAAAATTTATTTATTTGTGTAAGTTACCTGTTTTGTCGAAATTTACGGTGAAATTATAAAAAAGAGCATATTTTCAGAGAATCGGAATACCGAATTTTTTTGTGAAATTTTGCTGTATTTTCGACTTTATCGGGTAACTTATAAAAAAGAGCATATTTTCCATGAATCGAGACGTGAATTTGTGGAAGTTTGCTTTATTTTCCAATAAATTCGGCATATTTTCAGAGAATCGGAATACCGAATTTTTTTGTAAAATTTTGCTGTATTTTCGACTTTATCGGGTAACTTATAAAAAAAAGCATATTTTCCAAGAATCAGAAACTAAATTTATTTGCGAAATTTACCCAAATTTCCAGGTTTAACGGTTAAGTAATCCAAAAAAAAAATTTTTTCAATAATCAAAAAAATTTATTTAATTGTGTAAGTTATTTTTTTTCGAAATTTACGGTGAATTTGTAAAATAATGCATATTTTCCAAGAATCGAAAAACTGAATTTATTTGTGGAATTTGTGTTTGCTTTATTTTCCAATTTAACGGTAAACTAATAAAAAAAGCTTATTTTCCAAGAACCAGAAACTGAATTTATTTGCGAAATTTTCCTAAATTTCCAGGTTTAACGGTTAATTAATCCAAAATAGAATATTTTCCGGTTTACGGTTAACTTCTAAAATAAGGCATATTTTTCAACATTCAGAAAACTGAATTTATTTGTGAAAGTTAGCTGTATTTTCAGATAAAACGTTTAACTTATATAATATAGCATATTTTCCAAGAATCACTTAACTGAATTTATTTGTGAAGCTGTATTTCCAGATAAAGCGGTTAATTTATATAATATAGCATATTTTCCAAGAATCACTCAACTGAATTCATTTGTGAAAATTTCCTGTATTTCCAGGTTTAACGGTTAATTAATCCTAAATAGCAAATTTTCCTAGAAACAAAAAAAAATCTGAAAGTTACCTGTATTTTCAAATTTTACGGTGAAATTATAAAAAAGCGCATATTTTCCAAGAATCAGAAAATAAATTTATTTGCGAAATTTACCCGAATTTCCAGGTTTAACGGTTAAATAATCCAAAAAAAAAAATTTCCAAGTATCGAAAAAATTTATTTCATTGTGTAAGTTACCTGTATTTTCGAAATTTACGGTAAATTTTTAAATAATGCATATTTTCCAAGAATCGGAAACCTGAAATTAATTGTGGAAGTTTGCTTCATTTTCCAATATAAACGGTTAACTAACAACAAAGCATATTTTCCAAGAATCAGAAACTAAATTTATTTACGAAATTTACCCAAATTTCCAGGTTTAACAGTTAATTAATCCAAAAAAAAAATTTCCAAGTATCGAAAAAATTTATTTAATTGTGTAAGTTACCTGTATTTTCGAAATTTACGGTGAATTTGTAAAATAATGCATATTTTCCAAGAATCAAAAAACTGAAATTATTTGTGGAATTTGTGTTTGCTTTATATTCCTATTTAACGGTTAACTAATAAAAAAAGCATTTTTCCAAGAATCATAAACTGAACTTATTTTTGAAATTTTCCTAAATTTCCAGGTTTAACGGTTAATTAATCCAAAATAGAATATTTTCCAAAAGTCAAAAAAAATTATTCAATTGTGAAAGTTACCTGCATTTTCAAATTTTACGGTTAACTTCTAAAATAAGGCATATTTTCCAACACTCAAAAAACTGAATTTATTTGTGAAAATTTCCTGTATTTCCAGTTTTAACGGTTAATTAATCCTAAATAGCAAATTTTCCTAGAACCAAAAAAAAAAAATTCTGAAAGTTACCTGTGTTTTTTAATTTTAGGGTGAAATTATAAAAAAGGGCATATTTTCCAAGAATCACAAAATAAATTTATTTGCGAAATTTACCCGAATTTCCAGGTTTAACAGTTAATTAATCCAAAAAAAAAAAATTTCCAAGTATCGAAAAAATTTATTTAACTGTGTAAGTTACCTGTATTTTCGAAATTTACGGTGAATTTGTAAAATAATGCATATTTTCCAAGAATCAAAAAACTGAAATTATTTGTGGAATTTGTGTTTGCTTTATTTTCCAATTTAACGGTTAACTAATAAAAAAAGCATTTTTCCAAGAATCATAAACTGAATTTATTTTTGAAATTTTCCTAAATTTCCAGGTTTAACGGTTAATTAATCCAAAATAGAATATTTTCCAAAAGTCAATAAAAATTATTCAATTGTGAAAGTTACCTGCATTTTCAAATTTTACGGTTTACTTCTAAAATAAGGCATATTTTCCAACATTCAGAAAACTGAATTTATTTGTGAAAGTTAGCTGTATTTTCAGATAAAACGTTTAACTAATATAATATAGCATATTTTCCAAGAATCACACAACTCAATTCATTTGTGAAAATTTCCTGTATTTCCAAGTTTAACGGTTAATCAATCCTAAATAGCAAATTTTCCTAGAACCAAAAAAAAATAAAATTTCTGAAAGTTACTTGTATTTTCGAATTTTACGGTGAAATTATAAAAAAGAGCATATTTTCAGAGAATCGGAATACCGAATTTTTTTGTGAAAGTTTGCTGTATTTTCCACTTTATCGGGTGACTTATAAAAAAGAGCATATTTTCCAAGAATCAAGACGTGAACTTATTTGTGGAAGTTTGCTTTATTTTCCAATATATTCGGTATTAACTTTAACTAACAAAAAAATTTAACTTACGAAAAAAGCATATTTTCCAAGAATCAGAAACTAAATTTATTTCCGAAATTTACCCAAATTTCCAGGTTTAACGGTTAATTTATCAAAAAAAAAATATTTTCAATAATCGAAAAAATTTATTTAATTGTGTAAGTTACCTGTATTTTCGAAATTTACGTTGGATTTGTAAAATAATGCATACTTTCCTAGAATCGGAAAACTGAAATTATTTGTTGAATTTGTGTTTGCTTTATTTTCCAATTTAACGGTTAACTAATAAAAAAAGCATGTTTTCCAAGAATCAGAAACTGAATTTATTTGCGAAATTTTAATTAATTTCCAGGTTTAACGGTTAATTAATCCAAAATAGAATATTTTCCAAAAGTCGAAAAAATATTTAATTGTGAAAGTTTCCTGTATTTTCGAAATTACGGTGAATTTATAAAATAGAGCATATTTTGAAAGGATTGGAAAACTGATTTTTTTTGTGAAAGCTTGCTGCATTTTCGAATTTATCGGGGTACTTATAAAATAGAGCATATTTTCCAAGAATCGGAAACCTGAATTTATTTCTGAATGTTACCTGTATTTTCAGGTTAAACATTTAACTTATAAAATGCGTCATATTTTCCAAGAATCAGAAAACTGAATTTTTTTGTGAAAGTTACCTGTATTTTCAGGTTCAATGGTTAATTAATCCAAAATAGCATACTTTCTATCAATTGATTGTTAGATTTTCACTAATAAATTTGTTAGATTTTCACAAAAAAGTTTTTTGAAAAACTTAATTTATTTGTGAAAATTACCTAATTTTCTTCGAATTGAACGGTTAACTTAAAAAATAGAGCATTTTTACCAAGAATCGGAAAAATGAATTAAAACTGTATTTTCGAAGGTATGTTTTTAGGTTTTCACGGCCAAAAAGTATTTTTGTTATTGTTTTTGGGGTGTTATGCCGTGTTTCGCTACCACCTTCTTAGCCAACGTTTTGGACAGCGTTACAGTGTCCATCATCAGGTTCATCTGCCCTGACGATGGACACTGTAACGCTGTCTGAAACGTTGGCTAAAGAAGGAGCTAGCGAAACACGGCATAACACCCAAAAACAATAACAAAAATGTATTTTCGAATTTTACCGTTAACTTACAAAATAGAATACCTATATTTATTATGTATTTATTACCATTAATATGTAAAAGCCCTGAAAAAGGACGTTGATCAATAAATAAATAAATGTTTTCAGAAACTCAGAGAATTGAATTTATTTGTGAAAAATTGCTCTACTTTTGAATTTTACGGATAACTAAAAATTAAGCATATTTTCCAAGAATAAGAAAACTGAATTTATTTAAGAAAGTACTCTGTATTTCCGGGTAAAACGGTTAACTCTTAAAATACAGCATATTTTTCAAAAATCATAAAATTGAATTTATTTGTGAAAGCTACCTATATTTCAAGGTTGAACGGTTTAAGAATCTAAAACAGCATATTTTCCAAGAATTGAAAAACTTAATTTATATGATAAAGTTACCTGTATTTTATATTTTTACTGTTCACTTGTAAAATGGAGCATATTTTCCAAGAACAGAAAACTGAATTTATCTTTGAAATTTAGCTGTACTTTTATTCGAATTTACAGTGAATTTATAAAATAGAGCATATTTTCCAAGAATCGGAAAACTGAATTTATTTGAGGAAGTTTGCTTTATTTTCGAACGGTTAACTGATAAAAAAGCATATTTTCAAAGAATCAGAAACTGAATTTATTTGCGAAATTTACTTAAATTGTTAACGGTTATTGTTAATCCAAAACAGTATATTATCTAAGAATTAAAAAACTTAAGTGCCATTAGAAAATATAAAACTGAAAACGCTGAAATCTGTCTATTAGCGCAAAAAACGTTAAACTGGAAAGAAAGTGCCTTCAGGCTTTTTAAAACTCAATACTATTTTTATTACCAATCAGGTTTTCGAATCGGATATGTGCGGGCTTTCATAAAAAATGTATGGCGCGAAGGCCTTCCGATTGTCTGATCAGACAATCGGATGGAAAAATCGGATGTATGCGCCCAGCCTACGACGCATCAATGCAATTTTTCATCAATTTTTTCTTATGACGTTATCACGTAAAATTATCGTCCGTAAACCGACTTTACAGACAACCATTTTTTTTAATTTTCTCGGAATGTAAGGCTAGACTTGTCAAAAAAAATTTTTTTGTAGGACAGATTATTCTATTATTCATCCAATTACAGTACAACATTCTCATTCTGACAAATCTGAGAAGATAATTATATATTTAGATTATTATTACTTGCTACATTTATTTATAATATTTTTTTGAAATTTTAATATTTTTAGATTTAGATGCTAGCACTATGTGTATTTAATGAATTTTAAAGTTTAAACTAAATTTTTGATTTTATGAAACTACTAGCTTTTCCCCGCGGCTTCGCTCACATGGTATTACGGGAAATTACTGTAGCGCTTGCACTTATCAATTATCTCCCCCCCCCCACCCCTATCCCCTCCCGCATTCCATATATTCATTCCCTTACATTCAGTTTTCAAATATCTCGCCTACCATTTAAATTTCATAATGTTATAGCTCAAAGAAAAAAAGAATTACTTTTCCAATATTGTTCATCCGTTCGGAATTTATGCGCTTACAAACATTTCAGATGTTTATTTTTATTTAAATATTTGGATGTTCGTAAATGTAATAAAAAATACTCTATTTATCATTCAGTCTTTATAATCGTTACGAATAATATTTTTAATATAGGAACTCTCATCTGACATTTATTCCAAGCTTGTCCAAAAAAAAAACGAATTCCAATATTTGAATTTTCTGCAGGAGTATCTGACCAGTAGACTGAGTACCTACCAGCATAGAGTCCAAAAATATATCAACATTGTTTCCATGGAAAAGATTTTTTTCTGACGTTAGCAAAAACTCGCTTTTGTTAGCGACAGAAAACGTATAACAAATTTATTATATTAATATTTATAATTTCATAACACCAGAGCTTACCATCATATACAACCTGTAGTCTGCGCATATAATTTAGCTTTCTATTGGTGAAAGAATTATTAAAGCCTTTATATTGTGTTATGCGTGAAAAGGTCATAAACAAACTCGAGCAGTTTCGCATTTATAATATTAGTATGGATATACAAATCCTTTCAACTATTTTTTTTGGATTTTTGGTTTTATGAAACTATTTACCTTTTTCCTTTTTAGATTTTTGGTTTTTATGACACTTTGTACATTTCATGGTGACCTTTTAACAATTAACAATAATTCTTTTTGGATTTTTGTTTTCATGAAACTATTTACATGATAATCTTTTAACGATTTCCAAAAAAAAAAATTGTAGATTTTCTATACTTATGTTTTTATATGTATGTGTATGATTATGTGCATGCGTGCTTATACGTATGTGTATGTATGTGAATAAATATGTTTATTTGTGTACATATGCGTCTACATGCATATATATTACCCGTCTCAGAACAGACATAGTCTAGTGAGGCGGGTTACTTGTTTGTATATGATATTTTTAAGTAAACGCCCGGGTTGCCGGCAAATTAAAAATATATATATATATATATATATATATATATATTTATGTTTTCTTTTTTTGTTATTATTTTGGGGTGTTATGCCGTGTTACGCTACCTCCATCTTTAGACAACGTTTCGGACAGCGTACAGCAGACAGCGGACAGCAGATGAGCTCATCTGCCCTGATGATGGACACTGTAACGCGAGGTAGCGTAACACGGCATAACACCCCAAAAATAATAACAAAAATACTTTTTGGCCGTGAAAACTTAAAAACATACCATATATTTATGTATATTAGGGCTCTTTAAAGATGAATTAAATACATCGGCCATTTCAGAAATTTCATTCAACAGCACTATCATCTTGTCTAGATTCATTCATTCATCCGTTCTGCCGTGTACCGTGTAATATTTTCAACAAGTCGTAGCGACGACTACGGCTGAAGTTCTCAGGAAGTCTTAGCATTTCATGGGAAAGGGCTGTCAGTCAGCTATGAATTATATTAAAACTATCGTATGTATTTATTTATATAGCATATTTATTGCTTCAACTAAGTCTACATGGTGCACGAACCTCGGATAAGTTCCATGCGTCCGCATATATTTCTGAGGATTTTTTTCTGGATTTAAATATGCTGGAACAAATCCAGAAAGGTTAGTTAGGTGCGGAGTTCGCACCACCAGCATACTCCAGCTTACTTCTAATGACGCCATCGAATATGACTATCTTTGCATCTGGGTCATTAACTGTTAATTACATGATATCGACAAAATGTTGTGATTCTCGAGAAGTTTATTAAGATACTCATAAATTTAGTGGCTGAGGCCTGTGCAAGAGTCAATATTTTTTTAAGGTTACACGCGGATACTTAAAAGTTTTTTGTAAAAGCGTTTTTATTTTTCAAATCAAATTTAATTACTTCATAAGCAAACACGCAGATTGATAAAACTACACCAATTACTAAGAACAGGAAAGAAGTCTGGACATCTAAAAATGACAACTTTTTATCTTCCTCCCCGTTTGTTCTATCGATTCTGTGTTTCAACAACATGGAGAATTCAGTCCAATGATACCACTGAGCGCTGAGGCCAGATCCATAAACCCTTTCGAGAAACTGATTTATTTGCTTCAAAAATGGATATCCTTTGTAGACAATATAAGACAAGTGGTAAGTTCTTGGACATTCATCAACAAGGTGGAGTTCTTCTTGTCCAAATCGATTAGTATGGTAAAACTCTACAACAGACTTAGCATCGTTTCTTCTTTGTACCACTGCGAGGTTTCTCTCTTTTGCAGCAAGAATAGTGGAAATGTTGCTGCTTTTGACAAACTTCTTAGACAAACTGTCACCCGCTGCACTCACGTTAACACCGAACAGGTCCACGCTGCTTGAAGCTACGTTCAAGCCAGACTTGTCGAGCTCCGTCAGTGTATTGATGTCTTTATAGTAAGATATTTTACTGTACGCTGTGCTCAGTTGGCCCTGAAAATAAGAAGTCATAAGAGATATGCAAAAAATTTATTAGAAATAACATATGGAAGCTTGGAAACATTATTGAGAGCTTTTATTGTTATCGTGATTCACACACTTATAAAGAAAATGAAACGCCACACCCGTCGCCGTAGTTGAGCCGTAATTAGATATACGAGTATCTGTTTCCTCTAAAAGAAAAATGTAGTACTTTGGAGGAAACAGACACACGTACTTTGTGTGTCTTATCTTTTGTCTCACCATTCTTTAATGTGTAAAAAAGAGCTCAAGCATTACAGCGGTAGCGAACGTAAGTTTATTGCCTTTTTATGTCATCAAGGTACCGTAAAAGTGAGTCGTCCCCGTTAAATGCCGATTCTATGTCTGCTTCAGCTTTTGAACAAATTGTGATTACCAGAAGAGGACGACTACCATGTTGTTAAGCTTGTCAGCTTGTGACAATTTGATAGTTGTGGGAGAATGAATTCGAAAAAGCTGAAGTAGGAATGAATCAGGTAAAACAATTGCTTGATTCAAATTCACTAATATTAAATGATACAAAAACTAAATATGTTTAATTCAAAATCCACAACAAACAGACAGATAACCTCAATTCAAACCTAAACGTAAGAATTCATAAAAACTTTTTAAACATGAATCAAGAAATTCCTCGCAACTGCCCGAAATTCAACGAAATACCAGAAATAAAACACATTGGAATAATTATTGATCAAAACTTAAGGAACTTCCAAGTAGAAAATGTGAGCAACAAATTTTAAAAAACTAACCTATTATTTAATCTACAATATGGTATTTTCGGATGGGAAAGCTCATGCGATTCCACTACAAAACCACAAAGAGGATATTTAGAAAATAATACTTAAGAGTCCCCTTCAGAACTCCTACAGGCTGTTTTCAAAGATATTCAAATTTATGCATTCAACAATCAGGATATCTTTATGCACGGAGAAACCCAGGCCGATTCACAAGATCCATATTACAACATACATTCCATCAACCTACAACTAAAACGACTTTCGGACAAAGAAAAATGCAATATTTATCTATAAAATTATTTAATACACTCTCTCTTGCAATAAAAACCATGAGAAACCAATTTCAAAAGAAGTATTAAAATATGGATTATAGACACGGGAAAGAAGAATATAGAATACAATTTTGCAACCTTACAAGGATTAATGCTTGTATTGTGTTTTCTTATAGATATTATAATATTCCTCTCGTAATATTTAAAGATATGTACTTACTTATAATTCAAACACATAACCATGTAAGTTTGTGACCGTAGAACGGGGTACCTCAGTAAGGACAAATTGTTTTCTAAAAAATTGCATAAAATAGAAATAAAATAAAAAAATTAAATAAAAAGTTTTAATTTAATGAAAACAAATAACTTTGTGCAAACCACTATTTAATTAACAATATCAACATGTTTCGAAAACTATGTTTTCTTCGTCAGGATAATAAATTTTTTTATTAACTTTAATTATCCTGACGAAGAAACATAGTTTTCGAAACACGTTAATTAAATAGTGGTGTACGCAAAAGTTATTTGTTTTCATTAAAGTAATAATGACGCCACAAAGTGAATTTGCGAATTTTGAATAAAAAAGTTTAAAATTAATATTGAAAATTAAAAAAATATTTGCCTACCAAGGGATATTTTTCTAAAACAAATCTAAAAACAATTAGTCTCAAAATGCGATTTACCTGGAACACTCCAATAACTATCAAGTTGAACAGCAGACAAATCGCAATAAACATTCTCTCTTTCTGAGCTTTCGGCAGAGTTACCGGGGAAGAAATAAACAGCAGACCAATATATAAATAGTAATATATGGAAAGGTTGCTCTTAATATTCTCATTTTCTGGTAATTTGGTTTTCAAAAACCACCAAACAAATCCTGATAATACGATAGAGAGCAGAATAAGAAGCCAAACAGTAATATCAAAAATTAGAAAGATTGTCATCCATTGTGGTACCCGTAGAGCTTTGGGAGCTAGCAGGCAGAACTGGTCGTGGTGTATCGGATAAGTGAATTCAATTTTATCCTCCGTGTTGTCGTATAATTTAAGGAACCTCGAATTGAGGGAGATATCCATCCTCTTATTGACGATATCTCCCAAGCTACCCGTACTTGTACCATTTACCAGATATCCGTATTCTCCTTTATCTGTGGGCTCTTCTATGATTGCTGTAAAGTTCAGCCTTTTGGCCAAATTTCCCATTAGCATACCATCCAAGCCGCCTAAATCACCAGTTTGCTTTATATCATTCCTCAGGTATGTGTCCCGAAAGGACTGGGGGATTTTTTGGGGGAAAAGCATTGTTGGAACCCTCGGAAACACGTTAATCTTCAATGGATATCCTTGAAATTCTTTGTATTCGTGTGTTAATTGGAATGAATTGGGATCAAACGTGTCTTTCGTTACAACAATCACGCCGTCTTCGTAATTATCATCATTATTGAAAGTATTGATGGAATCACATTTCGTTAAATATTCGTGTCCGCACAGAAATGGGAACAATATAATGACTTTTATTATACTTAACTTTTTCCAGAGGATTTCAAATAATTTCCCGGTGATTTCTTTTAAGCTTTGGAAAATTAGTGCTGTTTCACTATCGCATTTAAAATCCAACATCTCTGTGAGGGTAATGACAAGCAGAAAGTGCGCTCTGTTAAAATGTATGTAAACGAACAACGGATTGTCCAATGTCCACATTAAGGATTCCAGGTTATCGTAAACCATGATGAATATATCCTTCTGTAGGTACTTCATATCCTCTCTTACTTCAGTCTCATTATCCATAGTACTTGGTTTTAATAGTACAAGAGGTAAATAGTGATGACTGTTTAAATGTTTAATTAGACTTGTCTGGAAGTCGTTTAGTCTATTGGACTCCTCCGACATTTCATTATTCCGTCCCTCTATAATCACAATGCTTTTGGTGAAGTCATTTATGAAATCAAAATTAAACCAGAAATCAACAGGTAATACTGGGTCCAGATTAAAAAACCTACTAACATCACTTTGGAAGATGAGTTCTTGTGAGCAAACACTCCATATACAGCAAAGAAAAACAAGAATTCCGATTGATAAAATGCTCCACACAGACATCATTTTAATAATCACATGTGCCTGTGATATTTATTTCACAAATATCGTTTTAAGAGCTGCATAAAAACTGAAGACACTGACGTTGTTTTGGTTTAATTCTAGTACACAAACTTGAAATTTCTTAAACCATCCAGTTTCCCAAACAATTTAACTTATACTTCACACAAGCAAAAATATTTCGGTAATGTGATTTTCAGAAAATGTTCGCCGGTAATTTCTAATAATATATAAAGCCCTTAACACAATATTAAAGCCTACATTCAATTTAATTATGCTCCTTCATAACTATATCCATTAAAGTATTGGAATGAACTTGGATTTATTTGTATAGTGGAAGAATATTAACTAAGTATGGAAACATAATGGCATTTCTTTAAAAGCACGACAAATTTAGTTAGCTTTGCAATTCCAATATTAGACTTATCCACTCTATGCCACGTTATCACTTTGTAGCTGCCGTAACACAAGTGTACATTCGAGTAGGACAAGTTTTCAATTAGGAGTAGGCTTTTGAATTTAAAAAAGTTGAAATGGTTATTTTAGTGGGCGATTGTTATCATTACTGTAGTGAATGGTTGGAATATTTAATGAATTGTATTTCATTTGTATTTATTTAAGGATATTTACTAGTTCAAGGCACATAATCGGTAACGGCGAGCACAGGATCGGGTTCTTTAAAAATTAATTTGCATTTGCCTATTTTTTTTAAGTGAAACTTCTTTACGCCCGCTTGACTTAGGGAGTAAGCTGGTGAATGCGTGACGAGAGCGTTACGAAAAGTTTGATCGGGTGAGACGAACGAAACATAAAGAATTTTTACTTCAGTCGTGTGGTCTAAAGCACACTCTTTTTTTTACAGGGACCTGATGAAAACAATTTTCCTCGGGGTCTAAGTCATTTTGGGGATGTTGTGTGGAGGGTCTTTTTAAAGAAAGGACGGAGAGGAAATTCTGGGAAAGAAAAAGGTATAAAGGGTGGTAGGAATCTGGGGAGTGACGTGCATTGAATCCATTCTTCCCACTGCGGACAAGGTCGAGAGAATCCGGCTGAAGAGGTCAAAAGTTCTTCCTCAACCGACCTTCTGATCCAGCCCGCCACGCAGTAGGAAGGCAAAGCATCCGGGGCCAAGACCTAAACAAATCTACTCCTCATGAACCCGGGCATCCTTTCCAAGTTACCAAACATGGTGTACCACTTATGACAGTGTGTAACCATGTGTTTACACATGGTTGTTTTATTGACTGGAGTAAAAGAAATCGGATTGAGTTCAATATATCTAAATGTTTAGCTTTGTCATTCACTAGGGCGTGTCATACCTGGTATTACCGGTATACGATGGACGCCCGAAGTTTAAAACGTGTCTCCACCATGAAAGATCTTGGAATCATGTTTGATGGTAGGCTGACATTTCATACTCAAATTCAGATGACTTCATTTCATAGCACTTCATTGAGAATGCTGGGCTTTGTTCTGCGTACTGCAAGGAATTTTAGAGACACCCGGGTTCTCAAAGTTTTATTCAATTCCTTAGTAAGGAGTAGACTTGAAAGTGGGTCGATAATTTGGAGTCCACACCAAGCGAAATATTCCCTCATGTTAGAGAGAGTTCAGAAGAAATTTCTAAGATTTCTGTACATGAGGGAGTATGGCTATTATCCGTGGCTCTATCCTAGCAACTTTCTTTTGGGTATGCTCGGAATGAACCATCTACGGGTCAGAAGGGATGCACACATTGCTACACATTACTTCAGATTGATCCGCGGATGGTTTGAAAACTCAGCTATCTTGGAGAGCATTCATTTTTATGTTCCCGATGGGTATCTTCGCCACCGACAGCATAGACCGTTCTATCTTCCGGCCTGCAGGACTAAACTGCCAATAGTCATGCCGGTCGGGAGAGCAATTTTACTGTTAAACATTAAATTCGGATATCGACATATTTAGCGTTAGTGAAGCTGCCTTTAAAAGGCAAGCTCTATTAATTATTGTATAGTTTGTATGCCTAAGTGTTAATTGTAAATTGTAATACTCTTACAAATTTTGAAAACGGTTTAAAATGTAATGTTTTGTAATGTTTTTGAGATAATAAATAAATTGAAATTGAAAGTTAATATTATTTAACTTTGGAAATGTATGCTATGAGTATATAAAGATGTGGCTTGAATTATGTAACTTAATTAAATGAAAGAAGTTTTGGGTGGTAAACTGTAATTTATTTTCATTTTTAACTTAATGAATAAAACCTTAAATTTTTATATTTAATTAAATGAAGATGTGCCCATATTTTTCCCGATGTTTTTATAATTTCATTTGAGTTTTCTATTATTGTCTTCATTTAATGAAGAAAATGTAAGTTTATTGTTTTATTGAAATTACAAAATGGCTTTTATCAAAATCATATTACTGACTCTAAATTTAATACAATAATTCTTAATTGTTCCACGATATTTAGTGATTCCCCTTGACCGGGAGACCTGTTGGTCTTCGGCCCCTTACGTAGCAACATAATTAGTGGTCGGAGGCCCTCTTTATTGGGTGCTGCGTCACTCGTTGCACTCACTACCTTACACGTGCGGTAACAATACACGTGTCGGTGACATCGCGAACACTACCTCTGCGTGTGGCGTTTGGCGCACTACTCTGGTCCGCCATCAATAGAATATATAGCCGTTGTGCACGTATGCTATATAAATGGGGCCCCAAAGAGTCGGAGATGTGTGAATGCGGTGAGGTGCAGACCACCGAACATGTGGTCAACGAATGCCCGCTCCATTCATTCCCCGGCGGGACTGATGAGGTCCACAGGGCAACGCCTGAGGCCCTGACTGGCTCGCAGACCTAGACCCCTGAACCCCCACCATACGAAAGTGTTGGTATTATTATCTATGATCTCATATTATTGTCTGTGACTACTTTCATAGTATTGTCTTTACTTGATAACCGTTTCCTGTCAACCACTTGTGAACTGTCAGTCAGCACGGCTGGTTTAATAAATGATATTCCAATTACAATCGTGTTATTATATTCACCACAATATAACATGGTGTCAGGTGTGGGGTAATGTGTTCTGCAAATAGCCCTATTTAAATTTCGCGGGTCTAAACAAATTCGTAACTGTGAATTTTTTTTCTCTACGACAACAATAGAACTCACCCACGGTGTTGGTTTTGTAACCTTGACAATGACCTTCATTTCCTCCATTCTATCTTTATCATGCAGCTTGAATGGAATCTTTCTTGGTGCATCGATTTTGGGTTGATCATCGGCTCGAACTGATATATGACATTCATGAAGCAAGCATCCGAGACCCTGAAAAACATCATTAAATTTTTTTACTACGTTGCTCGTGTTATACATCGAAAAATCATTGTTGGGAATATTTTCAGAATTATTCGTGTTTGAGTACACACGTTTTATTATTCCCATCGCATGACAGGTAGTAAGCCCTAATATAGTTTGGCATGATTTCAATTCAGTAATTACAAAGGAAATGGACATATTTTTATCATTATTATAAAAACAATTTAACTTACACATTCCTTTTGTAGGAATATGTGTACCACCGAAAGAATTTGTTTTGAATGCTGTTTCAGTGATAATTTTTTCAGACAAACCAAGTTTTTTAAAATTTGTAAAAGGCATAACATTTACATTGGCACCAGTATCTATAAGACATGAAATTATAACATTTTTTATTCTTAAATTAATGTGCCATGAATTCAATGTTGCATTTATATTGTTGCAATTTAGTGCGTCAATTGTATAGTCGTGGTTGAGTACCTCACTTTGTGACTAAGTATTAACATTAACCTACCTTTCAATTTCCTATTAAAACAACATTTCGAATAATGACCAATCTTGAGACAATTAAAGCACTTAGTTAATGACGCTGGGCAGTTTGTGAATTTGCGGTGAATTTGTCCACATTTGGTACAGACTCTGCCCTTACTTCCGGATTGACTTCTGTATTGACTTCCGGATAGACTGCTCGGACTTCCGGATCTTCTGGATTGACCGCTCGGACTTCCAGATTGACTTCTGTATTGACTTCCGGATAGACTGCTCGGACTTCCGGATCTTCTGGATTGACTTGTAGCTGATAACGAAGATGAAGACGGGCTTCTTTGAACTTGCTGTATAATATTCTCCTCACTTCTTGTGTTTTCCCTCGATACAACAATCACTTTTGATAAAATAATCGCCTTTTCCAAGTTCTTGTCTTTCTCAAGACGGTTCTTGTAAAAGTCTTTCCTTCAAGTAATAGAGGTTTCGGTTCAGGTTACATATAAATATATCCTTTATTAAAGATGACTGTAGGTTACCGAAATCACAAGTTTGGCTGAGATTTTGCAATGAAGCAATAAATTCTTCTACTGTTTCACTTTCGTCTTGTTTCCTCGTGAAAAATTTAAATCGTTCCATTTATTGTAGACTAGCTTTTCCCCGCGGCTTCGCTCGCATGGTATTACGGGAAATTACTGTAACGATTGAACTTATCAATTATCCCCCCTCCTCCCCACCCCACCCCCTCCCGCATTTCATACATTCATTCCCTTACATTCAGTTTTCAAACGTCTAGCCTGCCACCTAAATTTCACAAAGAAAAAAAGAATTATCCAATTTTGTTCATTCGTTCGGAATTTATGTGCTTACAAACATTTCGGATGTTTATTTTTAATTAAATATTTGGAAGTTTGTTAATATAATACAAAATTACACTATTTATTATTCAGTCTTTATAATCGTTACGAATTATATTTTAATGTAGGAACTCTTATCTGACATTTATTCCAGCTCAAAAAAAAACAAAACATATTCTAATATTTGAATTTTCTGGGGCAGTAGCTGACCAGGGGGCTGAGTACCTACCAGCTTAGAGCCCACAAATATATCAACATAGTTTCCATGGGAATGATTTTTTCTGACATTTGCAATTAACTCGCTTTTGTTAGCGACAGAAAACGTATAAAAAATATAATATATTAATATTTATAATTTCATAATGCCAGAGCTTACCATCATATACAACATATAGTCTGCGCAAATAATTTAGCTTTCTATTGGTGAATGAACTTTTAAAGTCTTTTTATTGGTTAAAGTTTTATTGGCCTGAAAAGGTCATAAACAAACTCGAGCAGTTTCGCATTTATAATATTAGTATGGATATGAAATGTTTATCAAAATGTAGTATTATTTCTTCGAGCTTACTTTTTTCCATTGTTAGGCCAAAAGAGTTAAAAATTTCCACTCCTTTAGGTCTGATCGTACGTAGAAGCCTTGCTTCTTTTTGTATTTCCTTTTCCTCATTGTAATTATTCGCCATCATATAAATCAGGAATGATTGTTTGAATCTCTTCCACTAACCCCCCATATTTGTAACAATGTTCATTTGTACAATCTGACTCAACATTTTATTCCTTGGTTTTGTGACACCACAAATCATTCGCAACACAAATTATTGATTGCTGACTTGACTTCACTCACAATATTTTTAATCAGACACACCTGACACCATGTTATATTGTGGTGAATATAATAACACGATTGTAATTGGAATATCATTTATTAAACCAGCCATGCTGACTGACAGTTCACAAGTGGTTGACATATTCGCCACAATATAACATGGTGTCAGGTGTGGGGTAATGTGTTCTGCAAATAGCCCTATTTAAATTACGCGGGTCTAAACAAATTCGTAACTGTGAATTTTTTTTCTCTACGACAACAATAGAACTCACTCACGGTGTTGGTTTTGTAACCTTGACAATGGCCTTCATTTCCTCCATTCTATCTAATTATTTCTCAAATTTAGGTGCATTCTCAGGATTTTGGATGATACCTTTAGATAAACAAAGTTCGGATTTGTGCACTTTCCAAACACTTTTTGGCAGGTACCAATTTTTAAGACTTTCGCATGGAATAAATTCCGCCCCCGAATTTTTCTCCAGAATAATGACGGAAATATTTGCGGATTTAGAAGGGGTGATAGTTTTCGTTGACGACATTTTAGTTTGGGGCGAGAACCTAGAATCTTATGAACGTAGATTAGAAAGTGTTTTTAAAAGAGCCAGAGAAGTCAATTTAAAATTCAAACTAAATAAATGTCACTTTGGCTTACAGGAGGTAACATTTCTCGGTCATATTTTTAACAGTCAAGGGATCAGGCCAGACGAGTCAAAGGTTAGAGCTATTTGCGAGTTACCAACTCCCACTTGTAAGAAAGACTTACAACGCTTTTTAGGTATGATTAATTACTTGAGATCTTTTATTAAAGATTTGTCGAAAGAAACAGAAATTTTATGGACTTTACTAAAAAAAGACGTCAGTTGGTTATGGGATGCCAATCACGATCAGTCTTTTGCCAATTTAAATAAAATTATAAGTTCGTCTCCAGTACTTATTAACTTTGATATTAAAAAAACCGCTAAAATTGTCCGTGGAAATTAGATTCTTCACAGAGCGCAGTTGGGGCAGTCATTATGCAAGAAAGTAGACTGATTGCTTATGCATCAAAAACATTAACGTCCAGTCAGCAAAATTATGCGCAAATAGAGAAGGAATTATATGCCATTTTATTCGGGTGTCAAAAATTCCATCAATTTATCTATGGTCACATTGTAGACGTGGAAACGGACCATAAACCTTTGGTAACACTTTTTAAGAAATCACTTTCTGAAGTTCCCGCAAGGCTACAACGAATGATGATGTCTCTTCAATGCTATCACTTAGACGTCAAGTATGTACCTGGTAAATTTATATATTGCTGACACGAGCATCTAGAGCACCGTTACCTGATACAGAAGTAACGGATTCAGAAAATGAAATTGACATCCATATCAATTTATTGATGTCAAGTCTGGCCGTTTCTGAAGAAAAACTGAAATTAATCACTGAGGCGACGAAACAAGACCAATCGTTATTAACTTTAATGAATTATTATAAAACCGGTTAGCCATCAAGTAAAAATAAAATTGAATCTTGCGTTAAACCATATTGGAATTTTCAGGCAGAGATTCATGTCGTCAATGATCTGGTATTTAAGGGACCTAGTTTAATTATACCATCAATTCTACGTTCGGAAATTTTAAAAGATACACACAAAGGTCACTTAGGTATGTCGACAGCTAAAAGCCTAGTCAGAAATATGATTTTTTGACCGAATATTAACTCGGATATCCAAAATGTTGTAGATCAATGTCAGATTTGTACTAAATTAAAACCTAATAACTCATCACAACCTCTTTTGCCACATGATATCACTAATTTTCCCTGGGAAAAGGTAGGTTTAGATTTAATGCATTTCAACAACACAAATTATCTCATTGTTACGGATTACAATACATTGAAAATTCGGTGTTGTACAATTATAATGCGGAAACTGTCGTTACACATTTGAAATCAATATTTTCACGCCATGGGATACCGTTAACGCTTGTAAGTGACAATGGGCCACCATTTCAATCAGCCATTTTTAAAAACTTTTTACATGGGTGGGATATTGAACATATCACCACCAGTCCAAACTATCCTCAGTCTAGTGGTCAAGCGGAAAGTTCTGTAAAAATAGTTAAGAATATTTTAAGAAAATGCCTTGAATCCAAAACCGATCCATATCTTGCTATGTTACATTATAGAAATAGTCCAAAAAATAATTTTCCATCCCCTGCAAGTCTTTCAATGTCACGTCAACTTAGAACGTCAACTTGTAATCTTCCAGTAACATCCAGTCAACATAAACCAAAAGTTGTACGCTTTGAAGAATACGAAAATCAATTTAAGGATCGTCAAAACAAAATGAAAAAATTTTTTTAAAAAAAGGTTCAGAACTTGTCTGAGTTGAAGATAGGCGACAGAGTAGTATTTAAAAAAAATGTGTCAAGTTCATGGTCACCAGCTACTGTAGTAGAAATTGTTAAGGGATGCCCAAGGTCATATATCGTTGAAACTCCTGATGGTTCAAGATACCGCAGGAATAGGAAACACTTGAACTTAGGTCACGTCAGGAATCATCAGCACCGCGTAATGGAAATAGTTCATCGAAGGAAGGTGTACGTTTTGACAATGATTTTCATTCCATTCCGTTTTATTCTGGTCCTATAACTTCTAATTAGATGGCAAGCAATGAGACAAGCATTCGAACCCGTTCGGGCAGAACTGTCAATAAACCTGATAGATATAATCCATCCGATTATAATTAATTTTGTTCATTGTATTTCACTTGTATGGTTTATTAATATGTTACGAATAATGTAAAGATAAAAATTTATATTTGTAATGTTTCTGTTGTTATGACTTGTTTTTCTTTATTAGGAAAAGAGGGATATTGGTATTATTATCTATGATCTCATATTATTGTCTGTGACTACTTTTATAGGATTGTCTTTAATTGATACCTAACCGTTTCCTGTCAACCACTTGTGAACTGTCAGTCAGCACGGCTGGTTTAATAAATGATATTCCAATTACAATCGTGTTATTATATTCACCACAATATAACAGAAAGAAGAAGAATACAATAATCAGGGCGTGTTTAGCCTAGTTTTACTACAAAACTAAATAGTTAATATGCAAAATATCACTCGTGGTCACGACGTGTTTGATAGGCAGAAATAGAGTGAATGAAGAGAGAACAAAAAAGGTAATAAAACAGAAAACCAAATGTAAAATTAACTGCATCTTAATTATGTTTGGTGATAACGGCTCCCGCTTTTGACAGAATGGACCCAATTTAAGTTTTCTCACGATATGTCGATCTTGTGTGCACACTGCCTCTCGCCGTGGAATTGGCTGAAATCCAGGAAAAATTAGGCAAAAAATTAACTTATTAGGCATGTTGTCCATCTGGGAGTCGAGCTGACACCGGGAGGAGTCGTGGCCCTGTTCAAAGCGACGAATGATAGGACATTGGAGGGGACCCCACCACTTTCCCACGGCGTTATAAGGAAACATATGGTTTCCTCCCTCACCGCAGACTCTACTTTTTTATTTAACGAAGCTACATTTATTTAATCGGCTCTAGACCCTCCAATATCCATGCATACGGGGTTATCAAGCAGTATGCAAATACTTACATTAATATGATACAAAAAAAAAGTGGCAGCCCGTGGAATAATTCTTCTGAAATCCATAAACTTAAATTTATAAAGATAAAGTTAGTAAAATAAAAAGAAAAATAAGAGCGAATGAATGAGTATATGCAAGAGCGATGGGATAGGTCGACGAAGGGCAGATGGACTCAGTGGCGGACTAACGGGAGGCAGCCCGTCCCGGGCCCCCGGTCCAAGGGGTCCCCCAAACGCCTCCATATTCCCTTGATCAAATACTGAACAAGTATTTGATCAAGGGAATATATATAACCAGTGTCCTGGTGCCTTAAGCCGCCGCTATCCGAATTCGACCGATTTCTTGCATATCTTCCTTAAACATTTGAAGTTTTTAAGCTCTTAAAAAAATATATGTTATTTTTGAAGATAATATCTAGATGCGTTCCACGCCGAAACGCAAATTATATGAAATTCCCTCGATAGAAAAAAATCGCAAAGTATGCTCCGAAAATTATTTAAAACAAGTCTATTTCTATTATTTTACAAGTTATATATTTGTGTAAAAATTCACAATGTTTCTTTAAATGATACTTAAGATACGTTCCACGAGATTTTTGCTATATTTTAAACGAGTCATGTTTTATTAAGATGAATAATAGAAGATTTAATAATAGAAGAATCGAAGATTTTGAAAATATAACAGGAAAGCTCATACTCCAGGATGAAACTAAAGTTAATATAATAGCCACCTATAGACCTCCTAATCTCAGTAAATCTTCATTTCTAACGGAATTATCAGCACATCTTGATACAATTAATAGTAAGGAAAATATTATCTTACTCGGAGATCTAAATCTAAATTTACTAAATGACCAAGATTATATCATAACTTCGTATGAAAACTTACTTACTAACCATTATTTAACTAAATGCATCAATATAGTAACCAGAGAAGCTGTATTAAATGGACAAATAACTCGCACTTGTATTGACCATATATTTGCTAAATTTAGAGGCAAGAAAATAACTGCTTGCGTCTGCGAAAATAATATTGCTGATCATTTTATCACTGCTATTAATATAAAATCTCATAAACGTCCGATAGACTTTGCAAATAAGTGTGTTCAAATCATCTCACAAAAGGCTATTGATAGATATATCAGATATTATAACTGGAGTAAACTTATAGAGGAGAAGGATTGTATTCTATTATATGAAAAAATAAAATCTTTATTTAAAAATTTTTACAATAGTAGTTCAAAAACGATAGTGCCAAAACCGAAAACACGACCTTATGCAATAAATGAATGGGTAAGCAGTGAATTATTATGTAATATAAATAAAAGGGATAAACTATATAAAAAATGGAAAAGTACACCAACAAACAAAACATATGAAACAGAATACAAAAAAACACGAAACCTTGTCAATAAACTTATAAATAAAGATAAAACTAAATACTATAATAATAAATTTAAAACCTGTTTTAATGATACAAAAAAAACCTGGGATGAGATAAATAATATTTTAGGACGTAAACCCAAAAACGATTGTGATGAAACTATAATACGATACGTGTTAAAAGATAGAACTGAGGATTCTGTGTCAAATAATTTTGTGAATTACTTCTCGGATAGCATCAGCAACATGTTACATAAACGCAATCACAAAGCTTCTAATATAGTACTGGAAGAACTACCTCATAGTTTATATATACCAAGAGCAACTATAACTGATATTGAAAATATCGTTAAAAAAATGAAAAACTCTAAAAGCACAGGTATTGACAATATAAGAATGTTTGATTTAAAAAGAAATATAAAAACTCTTGGGCCAATAATAACTCATTTAATCAATATGATAATAAAGCAAGCAAAAATTCCACAAGAATTTAAATGTAGTATCACTAGACCAATATTTAAAGGTGGAAAACACATTGAACTGGGAAATTATAGGCCAATTAGTATTCTACCAGCATTAGAAAAAATTCTTGAAAAATTTTTATCAAATAAATTAAATAATTACATTGAAAAATTCGCTATCATAGATCCAAATCAATATGGCTTCCAAAGAAAAAAAAACACTGAAAAACTACTGCAAGATTTTTCCAATTATATAAATAATCAGTTAAATAATAAATTACATGTTATTGTTTTATTTATCGACAACTCTAAAGCTTTTGACACAATAAACTCTTTAAAAATGCTAAAAACTCTAGAAAAAATTGGAATAAGAGGAAATCTGTTAAATTTATTTAAAGATTATCTTACAGATAGAAAAATATGTACCAAAATAAATAATACATTTAGTAAAACAAAAAATATATTTGCAGGAGTTCCACAAGGTTCCATATTGGGACCTACACTATATATAATCTATGTAACTATAATGAAAAAACTTTTCTCTTTTGTAAAACATTTTGTATTCGCAGATGATACGGCATTGGTCATATCACACAAAGATCTAAAAATTGCAATTGAACTCTTACAAATTGACTTTAATCAACTCTGTAAATGGTCACATGATGCAGGGCTATTAATAAATGCTAAAAAAAACTAAAGTAATGCATATAAGATCACCAAATGCCAAATTTCAATTTAATCCTAATATTATTTCTCATAACTTTAATTGCATCCACAAAAATATTCAAATTAACTGTAATTGTGAAAGCTTAGAATTAGTTACTGAATATGTGTATCTTGGTGTTACAGTAGATTGTTTTTTTAAATGGGACAAACATATTAAAAAAACCTGTAAAAGACTCAGATCAATTGCTAGCAGAATGTACACATTAAATTTTTTCCTATCAATTGATACACTTAAAATAATTTATATGTCACTAGCAGAATCAATAATAAGATATGGGTTAACAATATGGGGAAATACTACTGTAACCAACCTGAAACAGGTACAAGTTGCACAAAACGCAATTGTAAAATTATTAGTTGTCCCTAACATTTTCAAACAAAGACACAATACTCCGTTGCTGTTTCAGAGTGCAAAAATTTTACCTGTGAAGGCAATACTATGGTATAAAATTATAATTCAGCATATATTTACCCCGCAGCATAAAGAGAAACTAGATCATAAATATAGCACTAGATTCACGCGTAACGACGGGTTAATAGTTCCGAAATTCAATAATAAGTACGGACAGAGAACGTTTGAATACAACATACCGAAGATATTTAATTTATTACCTGACAATATAAAGCAACATAATTCTATGAATAAGGTTAAATATATGGTGAAAAATTGGTTATTGGAAAAAGAATATTTATATTGATACTTGATACTTGATAAAATTTATGAAAAAATGTTTAACTGTAGATAAAAGATGTAAATTATAACTTTAAATATATTTGTAAGGAATTATAAGCACCTGCTGTCAAGCCAATTGCAATTGGCTTAGCGGGACTGGATTGTTGATTTATAAAATAAATAAATAAATTTAAAAAAAAAAAATAAAAAAAAAAAAAAAAAAAAAAAAAAAAAAAAAAAAAAAAAAAAAAAGCTTTTTCGTAATTTTCGCTGCAATTTTATCACTTAAAATATTAACGCGCTCTGTCCAACATTCGTAATTACACATCTCTCCATCTTCTTCTATTTCAGCCGAGAAGCGCCGCTTTAAGGGGCATTAACTAGCGGCCAAAAATTCAAATTTTGTCCAACGATGGTCGTGCGATTGTACCTTTGCAATGGTACAGGGCGGTTTCGATGAGAAAGATTAATTATTCTCCATCCCAGAATTTTAACATTATAACTCCATATCGATTTTATTTCATTCAACATTTGCTTCGATAAATACCTACAATCAAAAATGATAAAACTATTAACATTATGTCCTTTTAAATTATTATTATTATTTTTATATGTATTTATAATTTTTTCAATAATGTCTTAGAAAAATAATAATGTAGTTTTTTTTAAATATATTAGTTTGTAAGGCCGTAAATAAATATACAAACTAAAGCATTTTCATCACAAAACAAGGGCGCGGATCTTTTTTTATTGATTTTATTTGAACTAAAATTAAAATTCAGAAATGTAGATTTCCCAAATAATTTAATGATTTATTTTACTGCATGACTATATGATTTGAAATTTATATTGTATAATCCAAAATTTTGTTTCAAATACTAATCTGCCAACGACCTACGGTAAAACCTTAATGTACTCGTACTAAAAATAAACATATTTTCTCAAAATTTAAAAAATAGTTTTACTAGATAAAGGAACATTCTTTCAAAATCAATTTATATTTTTTATGAAAAAGAGTCTAAACGACTAAAATTTGGTATAAAAATTACATATTTCGGATTGTGTCTGATTATTCCCTCTTAAAGCCTTGTTTAGGATTTGATCAAAGGAACACGGAGGCAATTGGAGGCGCTTGGAGGCCCCCCAGGACCGGAGGCCCGTATGAACAAAATAAAAAGCTTGTAAAATTACACCAACTTCTTAAAGTAGAGTGGCCTCATTCGGCTTTGTCGCCCCGGGCCTCTGAAGGGGCCACTGGATGGACTTTCTCCTTCTTCCCTTCGGATACAGATAGGAAGGATCACTATGACGTAGATGTTTTTGGGGTCTGAGGAACCCGCCTGAAACGCTGACCTTGTATCGAACAAAAAGAATTTCGAGTGCCTGAAAAAGTTTGTTAAGTCCTGGGTGGAGAGATGGTCTGTACTTAGAGTCGCCGATCTAGACTAAATTCATCTTTGTTTCAGGCGCCACACGTATTGCTCCTCTCTCTCTCTGTACCTCCTCTATCACTCTTCATTTGGGATATACGCTTCGATCTGTTTATAATATTACTTTTGTGACCATCAAATTACTGGCTACGTCTGACTTATATTCTTAAACATTTTAATGTGTTTTTTTCTTGTTTTGCTTATTTTTTTAGACTTCTGTACTTGTACTACAATTATGTTTCAAAATTTTTATTGCACTTATTATTTTATTACTTTATTGACTTTGTTTTATATATTTTGGTGGTTTTAACTGTACATAATATTATGTATCGTCGTCACTCCATAAAAAAGGGTGGGATAGACACTGTTGTGAACATTACAGGTGAACACACACCGGAGCGGTTTTCCTGCGATCCTCCCACGCCTCCCTCAATGACATAGGTAGGCCTGAGGAATAGTTCAGAAACACAGATAAAAAATGAGTCCCGCAGGGAACTATACTTGGACCGGTTTTAAATACATAGAAAAATTAGTCAAGTAATAATGATTGCCAAATAAATAAATAAAATGTTTCCAAATATTTTTAAAAGTTTAATGAAAAAAAAAGTTACAATGTGGAGTGTTTTCCTCGAACGCGTTAATTTTCGCAACGTGGCTACGAAAGGGTTCGTTGTTATTTATTTGTATAATTTGCAGTCGCTTAAAAATTGGCCACATAATTATTTATAATTATTCCAGCCAAAACTTTACCGATTTATTTAAAAAAATATTTTTATGTCCACACACTTAAGATTCTCTCACCTTCATTCCTGAGGGAGATTCATTTCAAAGAAAACGTGTTTTAGTTAATTTCAAACAATATTTTTTAAATGTTTTCTCGGAAATCTAAAGCCAGAAAGACGATGGTATCGACAAAATAACATGTTTCAAAAAGTTTATTATGATATTCTTTAAATCTTGAGCAAGAGTCATTATTTTATAAAGATACTCGTGGATATTTAAAAGTTTTTCTAAAAGTGTTACGAATTTTTAAGTTCTTTTTGTTTTTCAAATTAACTTTAATTACTTCGTAAGCAAACACACAGGTTGATAAAACTACGCCGATTACTAGGAACAGAAAAGAAGTCTGGACATCTAAAAATGTTAACTTTTTATCTTCCTTCCCGTTTGTTTTATCGATTCTGTGTTTCAACAAAATAGAGAATTCAGTCCAATGGTACCACTGAGCGCTGAGGCCAGATCCATAAACCCTTTCGAGGAACTGGTTTATTTGCTTCAAAAATGGGTATCCTTTATAGACAATATAAGATAAGTGGTAAGATCTTGGACACTCGTCAACAAGGTGGAGTTCTTCTCGTCCAAATCGATCAGTATGGAAGAACTCTATGACAGTCTTTGCATCGTTTCTTCTTTGTACCACTGCGATGTTTCTCTCCTTTGCAGCAATAATAGTGGAACGTTTGCTGCTTTTAACAAACTTCTTAGACAAACTGTCGCCAACTGCACTCACGTTAACTCCAAATATGTCCAGGGTACTTGAGGCTACATTTAAACCAGACTTATCCAGCTCCGTCAGAGTATTGATGTCTTTGTAGTATGATATCTTACTATATACTGTGCTCAGTTGGCCCTGAAAATAACAACTTATATTAAGAGATCATATTAAAAAAATATACGTTTACTACGGGGACTTGGTTGATTTACTAGGTTAAGTATATCAGATTTTTAGTCAGTCTACATATATTTTATGACGTGAGAAGGTAAGCACTCTGTAAAACACGTATGTTGAACATTTTTCGGCAATATCTTTATAACGGAAACTACTCAAAATGATCAAATGCACAAGAGCGTTTAAAACACGTCATCAGAAATTGACGAGATAAATGGAGAAAATGTATATATAAAATATATATTCTTTACCAGTCTCAATTATAATGTGTTTTGATAGTATGAAGACCGTGATTTAAAACTTATTTAAATTAAATGGTAGCGTTCTCACGAAGCCCGCACAACGCGCTGAGCGGCGAGAAGCAATAAGTTAAAAAATAATTTATGGGAAGTCCCGTACACTTTATGTTGTTGTGTACCCTGTTGTGTGCCTTTATAATTACCGTGACGATTCACGGTTATGATACAGTGACGGCAACAAAGGCAATTAACACACGTTCGTTATCGCTATAATGTTGCAGCTCTTTCTTATACATTAAATAATGGTGAGACAGACAAAATACGTGGGACTGTTTCTTCCGCAGTACTACTTTGGTGCGACGGAAATTGGGTTTCATTTTCTTTATACGTTTGGCAGATGTATAATAATGATTGTTCTCGTACGTGTCCTTTGGGGGGTGGGGTGCAGACACACATTCATCGTTTGTCTCATTTTCGACTGTTAATTTAGTGTGAAGAGCGGCAGCATTGCATGTTTAAGAACAAAGGCAAAACCATCAGCCCATTGACATTTGACCTTTTATGAATTTTTCGAATTCACTCTCACCTCAATATTATCCTTGTAACTGTATTCCATACTCTCAAAAGTATTGTCACAGCAAATAGTATTGGTAAGGGTCTGCGGAGACGTCACGGTGCTTTAAGTGGGAGAGATAACTTTTCCTTTGGAGGAGACAGATCTACGTACATTGTGTATCTCACCTTTTGTAACTGTGAATCGACACGGTAATTATAAAAGCGCACATTGGTAGTTAGGAGCAGCTCAGCAAGCTTCATGTGGTCGGAACCAATTATTATGTACTCATGTTTACTTTTATAAAGATACAACTGATCTGCTACCAACAAGTGAGAAATAAATATTTGTCTATTTTATATAACAGATCTAAAACCAGCCAGTCTCAAAATGCAATTTACCTGGAACACTCCAACGACTATTAAGTTAACCAGCAAGCACATTGCAATGAATATTCTGTGTTTCTGGGCTTTGGGCAAAGTTATCGGAGAAGAAATAAAAAGCAGACCAATATCTAAATAGTAAAACACGGAAAGACGGCTTCTGATTCTCTCGTCTTCTGACAACTTGGTTTTCAAAAACCACCAAACAAATCCTGATAAAACGATAGAGAGCAGAATAAGAAGCCAAACAGTAATATCAAAAATTAGAAAGATTGTCATCCATTGTGGTATTCGCAGAGCTTTGGGGGCTAGCAGGCAGAACTGGTCGAAGTGAATCGGATAAGTGAATTCAATTTTATCCTCCGTGTTGTCGTAAAGTTTTAGGAACCTCGAATTCAGGGAAATATCCATCTTCTTATTGACAATATCTCCCAAGCTGCCCGTGCTTTTACCATTTACCAGATACCCATATTCGTCTTTATCTGTGGGATCTTTTATGATTGCTGTAAAGTTCAGCCTTTTGATCAAATTACCCATTAGAAAACCATCAATTCCTCCTAAATCACCAGTTTCCTTTATATCATTCCTTAGGTATGTGTCGAGAAAGGACTGGCGGATTTTTTTAAGCATTGTTGGAACCCTCGGAAACACGTTAATCTTCAATGGATATCCTTGAAATTCTTTGTATTCGTGAATTAATTGGAATGAATTGGGATCGAACGTGTCTTTTGTTACGACAATAACGCCGTCTTCGTAATTATCATTATTATTGAACATATTGATAGAAACCCACTTCGTTAAATATTCGTGTCCGCATAGAAATGGAAAAAATATAATAACTTCTATAATACTCAACTTTTCCCAGAGTATTTCAAATAATTTCCCGGTGATTTCTTTTAAGCTTTGAAAAATCAAAGCCGTTTCACTATCGCATTTAAAGTCCGACATCTCTTTGAGGGTAATGACAAGCAGAAAGTGCGCTCTGTTGAAATGTATGTAAACGAACAGCGGATTGTCCAATGTCCACATTAAGGTTTCCAGGTTATCGTAAACCATGATAAATATGTCCTTCTGTAGATTCTTCATGTCCTCTCTTACTTCAGGATCATCATCCATAGTACATGTTTTTAACAGCACAAGAGGTAAATAATGATGACTGTTTAAATGTTTAATTAGACTTGTCTGGAAATCGTTTAGTCTGTTAAACTCTTCCGAAATTTCAGTGTCACTATTCCGTCCCTCTATTACCACAATGCTCTTAGTGAAGTCATTTATAAAATCAAGATTAAACCAGAAATCAACAATTAATACTGAGTCCAGGTTAAAAAATCTACTAACATCGCTTTGGTAGATGAATTCTTCTGAGCAAACACTCCACGAACAAAATAGACAAACAAGTATCCCGTTTAAAGAAAAGCACCCAAACATTTTTAATGATCACTTATCCTATCCTTGAAATTTGTTTTATGAATAATATTTTTATTTTATAAGTTTATTAAAAATGTGTCACTGACGATTTTTTAGATTAATACCCGTGCATAAACTTGAACCGTGCGTTAACTTCAAACAATCTAAAATATTTCGATAATACGAGGTTCAGAAAATGTTCGCTGGTAACTTGTAATTATAAATAAATATTACCAAAGTTTACATTGAATTAAATTATTCAAGTTTAATAGTGTTTTAACTTTACGCATAAAAGTATTGAACTGAATTTGGATTAATTTTTGTAGTCGAACAATTCATATCGTACAAAAAGACATTTCTTTAAAAGCACAACAAATCTAGTTAGTTTAACGATTTCTGTATTAATATGAAATTATTTCTTTAAACGCCCTATCTGACATTTTTTTAAAAACACTACACAGTATCGTGTGGTGTTTTTAATTAGGAATAAGCTTTTAAATAGAAGTAAAAGTTAAAACCGTCATTTTAGTGAGCGATTAATGTATGAAGCGAATGGTTGAGGTATTTATTGGAATATGTTTAGTTTGTCTTTGTTTCAGAAAATTTACACTTTGCTACAAATGAGTAGGTTACATAATGACAAGTGCAGGATTGGTTTGTCCCAACAATTCCTCAATAAATGTATAGACGTTTATTATTTAATTCATTTAATTTGTGCCCCGGGACTTTTATATTACTCAAGATGGTTAAAATATTTACTTGCTTTACAAAGTGTATAATTACAGGTGAAAAATGTTAAAAATTATTAGACAATTTTTCTGATATGAAAAAAATATTACGGTGTATTTTAAACGGTGTGACAACTTAACAATGTGCAACTTCATCACTCTTTCGAAAAATCATTAAAAGTGATGAAAACAATAAGTTGGTTATGTAGGTTACGTTAGGTTCCGTTAAGCGCTACTATTTTGAAAAAAAAATTATAGCCTTAAATTACATTTCAAAAGGTGTCGAAATATCATTTTGTTAAGTTGTCATGGAACCGTCGATTATTATTCCAAGGTATTTTATATTTGACTTTTGATTAAGCTTGGCGCATTCAGTTGGGCGATTTTCAGTTTTGGCGCAGTTTTTGTCGTGAATTAGTTATTAATTAGCCATCTTTTAAATTTATTTTCGTATTAATACTTATAATTATAATAATTTATTTTGTTATTTAGACTTCCTGTTTTGTTTTAAAAGAATTTTTATTATGTTATTGTAAGTTTTTACCCATCCTAAAATAATTTTTATATTTTATTTTATGTAATTGTTTTTTTGTGATATTTTAAGTAATTAATCACCTCTCCTTTCTAATATTTGTCTATTTCTAATTTGTCTATACTTGTTTGTCTTTTGTTATTTTTTATTAACTTATTATCCTGACGAAGAAAACATAGTTTTCGAAACAAGTTGATATTGTTAATTAAATAGTGGTGTACACAAAGTTATTTGTTTTCATTAAATGAAACTTCTTCTATTCGCTAGTGAACGATTTTTTAATGTAAATTTAACTACTCTAATTGGCTGCGAATAAAATGTTCATTATGTGAAATGAATTAAAGTCTCTAATGGTTCTAAGTAAAAATACTAATTTTCATACCATTGTGAGTTAAGTGATTTAAGCGGTGTACAAAATGAAGTTTTTCCTCAAATATAATTCCTTGTAATTTCTGTTGATATTTCCATTTTCAAATTGTCATCGTCTATTGACCGTGTTGGAGTTTCCTTCAAGAAAGTTATTGATTTACATTGGTCAATATTTATATAGGTACGGGTTTATTGTTATATACCAATTTGAAAATCTATTTTAATTTCATTGAAGCTATTTTATCGGAATTCATTAATGTGGGTGATTTCTTCGAAATTTTTTGTCATTAGCAAATTAAAAATTCTACATTGTGCTATAAAATCGTAATGGAAATAAGTTTAGTGAGCTTGGCTTTTAATGTTGCCTATTTCTTTTGTTTAATCTAAAAAAACTTTAAAAAGATACCAGCAATAGAAAATTATTTCTTTCACATTCGTCGCTTTTGCGCTGACGCGTTTAAGATATTTTAAGACATTTTTAACAATTTGATTACAATCAAACTTTTTGGGAACTTTTTACTAACTAACCTGAATTCGCTTTTGCGCTGACGCGTTTAAGATATTTTAAGACATTTTTAACAATTTGATTACAATCAAACTTTTTGGGAACTTTTTACTAACTAACCTGAATTCTTTAAACTTAAAAAAACGCTGTTTTGTATTTGAAATTACATAGAAAAATACTGTTATTTTTAGCTATTAAGTCTGGTGTTTTGTTTCTATTTTTTTATTCCTTCTTTATGTTTTTCTAGTGTATGTTTAACGTTTTACTAACTTTCTAAAATTATTATTTGTGCATGATATGAACATTAGTTATTGCGTTATAACCAAATTATTTTAAGTTGTTTTTTGCCTGTAAATGTACCTAATAAAACAAAATACGTCGGTCAGAGTTCGGCCCTGGTCAAATATGACTTGACCGAAATATTCAATCTTAACCGAAACAAGTTGACATCGAAAACCCTTTTTGAATTACAATAATATTATGTTATATTATTGAAGCAACATAGTATGTTTCCCGTTCAGGACTTGTAATAATCAACCCTTTATACTTAAAAACAATAATCACAAAAACAAAAGAATGAATAAATTGGAACTAATGCCAATCATTCTTCGTCTTTGATAATAATATCGTCAAAATGGTGTCAGGCTGCTATTAGTTATAACAGTTGGTTATAAAATGTGCTAAAATCACACGGTCAAAAGTACACACTGAGAAAATTACCATAAATATTATGTTTACCTAATTTTTGTACAAAATAAGTTTGCAATTGGAAAAAAAAATTCTTCCGCGGAAACGAAAAAAGCTTGTCTAAATAATATTTTCCAAATACCCTCTCCTTCCTTTTCCTCAACCCTTACCTCCCTTAACCCTTATTCGGATTCGTAAAAATTATGTATCCTAATTTTTTTTTAATTGGCTTGTTCACTTTGTTGCTTGGCTAAGAGCATCGGTGAAATGCGCCACTGTTTAAAACCAAAACAAAACAACATTATGAAAAACCATTTTGGAAAAATTCCTCAGACGTTCGTTCATGATGGTGTCACTCGGACTTTGGTATAGTGGTGCTTTTGATGGCGTCGACTGTTTAGTTTGTCGTGTCGATTTTCGTTAGTTTTTGATACTTGAAGTTTACAGGTTTATCGAAATTCATTCGTCAATCGTTTGAGGTTTCTGTGGTCGTATTGTAAAGGCGTTAATACACGTATTTTTATCCTGAGATGAGTGATCGGGTCTTGTCAACCTACTACTGTATTAAAACAACTGTATTGCGTTGACAAGTATTTTGTTCTTTATAGTTCACAAAAAAGATTTTAACAAAATGAAACCCCAGCAACTTACCTTTTTTTCACTTGCCGTTTGGAGCAATTTATTTCAGAGCCTGTCAAAGATTAATTTCTTTACAGGCATTGCCTATGATCCTCTAATTCCGGTCAGTTAACGAAGTTTTCTTCCTAACCACATTCTTGAGGGGTCTTAATTGTGGTCTCTAAAATTCTGCAAGTGTGATCGCCTTTTTGTGACCATCTTTTCTTTTCCTTTGCTCTTTTGTGACTTGAAAATTTGAGAATATAAAAGAACCTATCCATTTTCATAACGCAACGATAAAAATTGCCTATTACCTAATATTTAGCTATTACGTACTTTAAATCAATGTAATCTATGTTATAGTTTACATGACATCAATAAAAGTATATGTCAAAAAATAGTTGTTTTTTTGTATTTATTTTAAACTTTAATTGTTTTACTCGAACAGATTGTGATTTTTTAATGAAAGCATTGAATCAAAGCATCGATTCTTCGAGAAGTGGTATTCATATTCATAGCAGTAACTACAATTACTTTTAATGAGAACCGTCAGAAGAAAGCAATTGTTCCTGGAGTATTGAAATATGTAACAAAACAACTTGTCAACAATGACATGTTTTTATACTCGCGGCGAGTTCGCTTTAAAGGCTAAACCAAAATTGTTGTTTGTTTATTATTTTTATCCGTTTGAAAGCAAGTTAATATTGTCAATTTGATAATATTATGTTTTAATTTCAAAGAAATTTTGTCCTTCGCTCGATGCAAATTCTCGTTTTCAGCCAATGAAATAATAAACATAAGGTTACAATTACGACGTAAAACCGCTGTTTAGTGTGAAAAATCAAAATAATTCTTTCTATAAATCAAAATAGTTTATAAAAACTGTGACCGGACAACTCAAAAATGTACAACTCTATTTAAAAATCTCCTTTAAAAAGCCATTAAAAGTGATGAAAATACTTGGTCAGATTGGTTACTTTACGTTAGGTTATGGGCTATTTTTGAAGTGAAACTTCTTTAGCACCGTTGTAATTTGAAACTTGATGAAACGGAAGCGAGCGCCACTAAAAAGAGATAAACGCATATATAGGATTTAGCCTGCGAGAGAATGAGATAGCAATAAAGTAGTTATTTATCCACGGGTACTCGGTTCTAATATAATACGATAAACCCACGGTTCCGCGCGAGCCTCCAATAGTGTGGCGGTATGAAACGCCTGACAAACTTAAACCGCCAGACATCCAGCAAACCAAGGGTCGAATCCTACGAAATCCAAAAAAAGTAAATATTTTTATCTTTGTGAAATCTCTCTCTCTCTCCGATGGCGCTACAGCCCATATCGAGCCTTGGCCTCCTGCAACATTCGCCTCCAACTCCTCCTGTCCTCAGCGGCTGACTTCCAGTTTGTTATTTGGAGAAGTTGTGCTGCATCCTGTCGCACCTCGTCTTCCCACCTCAGTCTGGGTCTTCCCACTTTTATCTTTGTGAAATCAATATCCAATATTCAAACCACTCCAAAATAAACAGGCAAAAGAAAAGAAAGCGACTCCGAAGAAGAAAACACGAATATCAAATTAATAGGAAAAGGTGCACTGGAATTCGACGGCAAAAATATGGAAAAAAACATTCTTCACATTTCATAAAAACCAATTTCACATTAAAAAAGTGCTTCGTAGTCTCCTCACTCTTGTCTACTTCGCATGCTGATGGTTTCACTTCTACCGCGTGTGAAATGCACTCATTTTTTTTAATTTTCATCATTTTTTATGACTTTTCAAAGGTTTGTTGAAATGCAACTTTATTGAGTTGTCATGGAACCTTTAAAAACGTGTTCTTGTGCAATAATCGGCTTTAGCTACGACCTGAATACATCCCGCACGCAGAGCCGCTTCCAACTTTGCGTCCAGTCACTCGAGCTGCGCCACTAATATATTCCCCGCGCCAAGCAAAGAAAACTTGCGCATTCATGAAAAAGCTAAACGAAAATACCATTCACCGCGTTCATTCCTTCGATCCCAACCGCAAACGCATTTAGCTTCTAAATAAGCAAACATTATTTGCTCCTACCGGACTGATGGCAGGCCGCCAGATTGAGACAAGCGTCCAGAGGGAACGCAGCGTTTTCACTTTCCCAAATCAGCTGCACTCCTTCGCGAGAAAGGGTCAAAGGAATGTATAAAGTGGTACATGACTGATATTACGTTCGCTATGCCCCTTTGTAAATTCGTAAGCAATTGCTTGGTGCAGGGATTACCTCCTGGCAATGACAGTTATTATACTACCATTTCAGGCTAAAATTCGGTTTTAAATGTAATAAACACTGTGAGAATTATAGAACTATTTATTCCTATCAGAATTATATTACTAGTACTATCAGACTTATAATCTTTCTCAATTTTCAGTTACGGAGAAGAACTCTTCGATATCTCTCATTCACTTTACTGTTTAAATTATTTTTATTATTATATATATATATTTATATATTTTTTTTATTAAAATATAAGATAGATCATGAAATTATTAATACATAAAAATAATGAGATTGCCTCTACTCAAACCTATCGTATATTTTCTTAAAAACAATTAAAAAAAAAAAAAAAAAAAAACTTCGATATATTTCCTGTCTGAACATTCGGATAGGAAATATATCGATGAAAGATTTAGTTTTTATTTTTAAGATTAAGCTTTTATTTTTAAGATTTAGTTTTATTTTCTGTTCACAAAACAATGAGTTTATATTTTGGTTTTCTTTATAGTTTTAATATATTATCATTTTATTTATTTAAACTTTGTAACTTTTCTCGGTAACTTTTACAACTATCACTATATTTAATTGCTTTACGGCCTTTATAACATTGTACTTCAAATGATGTTTACATTTGTAATTATTAGATACAATATTATGTTTTACAAAAAACAACAACTACCTAATGTGAACTAAACCAGGAAATTTGACTGTCCTAAAACGGGAAATCTCCTAGTTGGACAGTCAAAGTATTTTTTTTATAATGTATATGTATTTTGTTTCAATAAATAAATAAATAAATAAATAGATTACATTACCATTGGTAATTTTCTTTTGCTTATGTAGCTTACGTTTTTAATATGCCTCTACAAAGCTGTACTTATTAAACCCTTTAGCCGTGCATATATCAATGAGGTCACTCCATTGTTTTTTTTGCTTTTTTGTTTCTGTTTTATTTTTTTTTTATTGAATTAATTTTCTTAGTACTAATACATATTGTTTTATTTTTGTTTTGTTTGCTTACATAATAAATCTAATGGTTTTTCTTTTGTTTCGTCTTTCTACGCTTTGTATTATTTTTACCTGCATTGACTGCCAATATAAGTAAATGGCACTTGTGCCTTTAATTCTAAAATAATGCAGGTCCAACACATAGTTAAACGCAAGAAACTATAACACAGGAAGCAGTGACGCCGTAATTAGGATTGATCCTTTAATAATTTTGTGAAGTTTTTGTGCGAAGCTATTGGCGCACTTCTGGAATAGACGACAGGAGTAGTAGTAGGAGTAAAAAAACATTTTAAATATGCATTATGTGTATTCAAAATAAAAAATGTTTCAAAGACCCATTCATGTCTGATTACCTCTAAAAGAGGTCGAAATGATAATCTAGTCTCCTTTAACAACGTGTAACTGTAAATGACCAACTCAAGCAGGTACGGGGGCTAGGATTTTAGCCAGAGACAATTTAGCCCATCAGAAACTGGGTGTACTATAGAGAGCCCGCAAATACTTTAACAGAAAACACTGCTTACCCTGTAGAAAATTGAAAGTGAGCCCCGCGGTTGAAATTTTCGGCCACTGCTGGAGCTCCAAAATACCAAAAAAAACTCTCAAATCTACGCAGAAATGGGCGGTTCATTTGATAGATTAGGTACTATACCCTTTGGTAGGTTATGCCACAAATACCTTGTACATTATTTTTAGTGAACGATTTGAGAAGTAACACAATAAATTAAATTAAATTCACTTGCGCACGCCGGGATTGATTCCTCAACGACCGGATTTTTTTATCAACTCCTATTAGCTCCACACAGGAAAAAAAATCCCTCAGTGCTAATTTAAATCTTTGGGGATGCCATGTGGAGGGTCGTTTTAGGGAAAGGAAGGAGAGGAAAGTTCTGGGAAGGAAAAGGTATGAGGAATGGGTAGGAATCTGGGGGTCAATTTGCCCAGGAGTGACGGACCTCTGGACGTAAGACGATGGGTCGAGAGAGGTCTAGGTTAGGTCTACCTTAACCATTCTCTCCCGATCCGTCTCACTACCCAGTAGGTGGGCAAACGCATTTGCCGCCAAGACCTAGACAAACCTCATGGCACCCGGGCACCACTGCTAAGTGACCAAAAGAAGCGAACCACTTGGGATGACCGGTGGAAGAGGTGTTGGTAATCCAATAAATGGTTCCTCCCAAATTCAGGTGGGATTTCTATGCTAGTAGAGAGCCTCAATCCTCGACCACGGAGACCTTCAATGTAGACTCATCGACGATTTATCAGAACAGTGGATAGGTCGAAAACTTCTGCTTTCAATAAGTTTTAATAATAAAAGGCACCATTTTTTATGCAACGCAAGCGACTTTATTAAAAGAATATTTAACATTAACAGATGAAAAAAACCCAAAAGCAAACTGTTCTTTCTTCTTCATGGGATTGGAGAGGGACTGATTTTTGCCGTGTAGTGCAAAGCAGCGGGATGGGTTAGGTTTGGCGCTGTTTGAACTGCTCGTACAAACCACTGCATGTCCATCTAAATTTTGAGAAATTTTGAAAGGGTAAAGGCAAATTAAGGTAAAACTTTATTTTTAAAAATAAACCTTGTTTAAAGTAAAACAAATAAAGAAAAAAATGTGATTTATGAAAGAAGAATTGAAAACTGTGGGAGAATTTTCAACCGTGGTCTTGGTGGGAAATTTGAAATAATCGTAATTGGCTCCGAAATTGCATGAAATAATAATAATAACTAGCTGTTAAAAACCCGCTCCGCGGGTTTTAAAAGCTAGCCCCTGTAAGCGGCATTTGGTTCGGCTTCCCCCTGTTAGTGTTGGTGACCATTTTATAAATCCAATAGGAACTGATTCCAAAAATAGCTCGTTCCTCGGATCCACTATCATCCAGTGATAGATAGTCACCGGGACAAAGTACCGGATACCAAAGTAACCAGGGCATGCAATGACGTCATATGTAATTTATAGTCGCTTGATACTATTGATACTGTTATATAATTCTTGATACTATTCGCAACTGAGTATAACCGTCAATCTTTCCTTTTCCGGAGAGATACTTCAAATTCACAAATTCGTATTACTTATATCTGCCTGGGGCACGTCCCCATGCGACCTGCTAATGGAAGTGGCGAATTCTTGAATTCGAAACCAAATTACAACGGTATCATTGTTTGAAACTGTTTGTACACCGATGTTTGGCGCGGCGCGTAGGGCGCGGCGGCAGACATGCACTAGAAGCCGGGTTCTGAAATTCAGCCACGCAGACGTTACCCTATTAATACTATTCGACATAAGTTTATTCCTGAATTATTTCCTTTATTCCCGTAGTAGGGGGAGTAATACATTCCATATTTTGAAATAACAAAAAAAAAACAAATAATTAGATGAGGTAAAAAATAAATCACAACACATAACTTAAATAAAAATGAATAAGCATGAGAAAAAACTGAAAAAAACAATTTTTAAAAAATATTTATGCATACATTAAATACTAAAATGAAGGCAAACATCCGTTTACGGAGGGTATTTCACCGTCTCCCGTCTCCAGAGGGCCATCAGGGGGGACTCCATCCAGGCAGTCGTGGCGGAGATGATCGCATTCTTCGATTGGCGCAATCTGCGCCATAAACTTCCCATGCGGTGGCGGAAAGTTTGCACTCATCCCTTCAGGGACATTTCCGTAGCGCTGCAGAATCTCGGTAGGCGGAAAAGTTGGCGATTAGCATTATTTAAGCAACCTTTAACTTACGCTATTATATGCATTAACATGAAAACATTGTATTTTACTAAATTGTGGAAATATGGTTGCATAAAACATCACACCATCCCATTCTTGGTTTTGCATATGGATATTGAGATAATTTCCTAAATACATACATAAATGCATTATTGAAACGAATATTGCAAACAGAAGACATGACAGAAGAATTGTTTCAAAGCATTCAAGTCTACAATATACAAAAACTTTATGCAAAAAATATTTTATTTAAAATTAAAAAAAACATATCAGAATACTCCACTGTCCAACATAGATACACAACCAGGGCAATAAACCAAAATACTCTAGCTACAGCCAGTTTGAAAACATCTTTTGGACAAAGAAATATGAAATTCAATGCGACAAAACTATACAACGCTCTACCAACTCAAACAAAAAAATAACAGAAATAAATAATTTTAAAACAAAAGTAAAAATATGGTTGAGAGAACAAAGTGAAAATGAACTATCAAACATACTGAAGACCATGTAAAGACAACTGGATACTAAAAACAAATGTGGAAAAACTACAGGCCGCCTCGGAACAGGGAACCCTAGTGAGGAGGACTGTGAAAAAAAACAACTTTATAATACCTTAATATAATACAATTTATAAATACATTATGTACAAATTTCGCTATAGATACTAATAAAAAAAATAAAAATAAAAAAACAATACATTAAAATATGAATGGATGCGGATGAGCAATCGCTACAACTGTCTTAATTTTATGCTTACTTTTTTGTCTAAATTTGAAAATTTCATAGGCTAACACAAGACATGACACAACTAAGCCAATGATTAGGAACATAAAGGAAGTCTGGACATCTAAAATAGACAACTTCTTGTCATCCTCTCCGTCCGTTTTACTAATTCTGTTTTTCAGCAAAAGAGAGTATTCAGTCCAATGGTACCACTTGATGCTGAGGCCAGCACTGAAAATGCGTTCGAGAAACTGATTTATTTGCAATAAAAATGGGTACCCTTTATAAACAATATAAGACATGTGATAAGTTCTCGGACATTCGTTGACAATGTGAAGTTTTTCTTCACCATGACTATCAGTGTGATTGAGTTCTATAAGAGAAGTCGCGTCAGTTCTTCTTTGAACCACGGCTATGTTCCTCATGGAATCAATTACGGACACGTTTTTTTCGTTTTTGATAATCTTTTTGGACAGTCTATCTCCCACTGCGCTGATATTAACACCAAAAAGGTCCGTGCTGCTTGTAGCTATCTTCAAACCCGACTCGTCGAGATCCTTCAGTGTGTCGATGTCTTTGTAATGTGTTACCGTGCTGTAAACAGTATTTAACTGTCCCTGAAAAGAACAATATTAAGGTCAGGTATGTTTTTAGGTTTTCACGGCCAAAAAGTATTTTTGTTATTGTTTTTGGGGTGTTATGCCGTGTTTCGCTACCTCCTTCTTTAGCCAACGTTTCGGACAGCGTTACAGTGTCCATCAGGTATCTACTCATCTGCCCTGATGATGGACACTGTAACGCTGTCCGAAACGTTGGCTAAAGAAGGAGGTAGCGAAACACGGCATAACACCCCAAAAGCAATAACAAAAATATTAAGGTCAGTTGATCAATCAATTGTTTTTATCTATAATCAAAAAATGGTACAAAATGGAAGAATCATTGTCAAAAGTTAACTTCAAAAGAAAACCGAGACTCTCGGGAGGATGGTATTTACCTGAAACACACCAGCAACTATCAAATTGAATAGCAGACATATTAAAACGAATATTCTCTCTTGATGGACTTTGGGCAAATTCATCGGCGAGGAAATAAACAGCGTGCAAATGTCAATATAGTAAAATATTGCCGGCTTTTTTCCGATACTCTCGTCATCTGATAACTTTGTTTTCATGAACCACCAAACAAATCCCGCCAAAACGGTGAAAAGAAGTATGAGGAACCAAACATTACAACTAAAAATTAGAAAGATCGTCATCCATTGTGGTACTTGCTGGGCTTTGGGAGCTAGCACACAGACCGCGTCGTAGTATATTGGATAAGTGAATTCAATTTTATTCTCTGTATCATAGTATACTTTTAGGAATCTCGAATTCAGAGAAATGTCCATCTGCTTGTTTATGATGTCGGCCAAGCTGCCTGTAATGGTACCATTTATCAGATATCCGTATTCCGTTTTGTCCTTAGGACCTTCTATGATTGGCGTGAAATTTAGCCTTTTGACTAAATTTCCCAAAAGCATACCATCCAAGCCACCCATGTCACCAGTTTGCTGTATGTCGCTCCTTAAGTACGTTTCCATAAAAGACTGGGGCATTGCTTCCGCCACAGTTGGAAGCCTCGGGAACAAGTTAATTTTTAGAGGATATCCTTGAAAGTCCCTGTATCTGTGTTTTAAATTAAATGTTTTGCTTTGTGTGTTTTTTGTCACCACAATCATGCCATCTTTGTAATTATTTACGTTATCGGGGGTGTTAATTGGATCGCACAAGACTAAAAATTCGTCACCACACAAATACGGAAACAAAAAAATTACTTCTGTCATGCTAAATCTCACCCAGAATATTTCAAAGTATATTGCAGTGACATCCTTAAGCTTTTTGTAAATGGATTCCGCTTCACTGTTACACGTAAAGTTCGGCAATTCCGTGAGAGTAATGACAATTAGAAATTCAGCTCTGTTGTAACTAGTGTAAAGGTAAAATGGATGGTCGATTGTTATGCACATGGATTCAAAATTGTTGTGAATTAAAACGAATAATTCCTTCTGAAAATACTCCATTTTTGCTCCTATCCGCCTCATATTAACTGCAATGCTGGGTTTTAGCAGCACAAGAGGCAAAGTATGTTTTTTGTTCAAGTGCTTTATCAGACTTGTCTGGAAATCGCTTAATCTGCTAAACTCATCAGAGAAGACACTAATATTACTCCATCCCTCTACCACAACAAAAGTTTTTGAGAATTCATTTAGGAAATCGAAATTAAACCAGTAATCAACGGGTAGGGCAGATTTCAGTTTAAAAACTGTACTTAAATCACTTTGGCTGAAGTTTTCTTGTGAGCCAACACTCCACAGGCGGCATAGAATAAAAAGTATGCCGCTTGATGAAAAGTACTTCGCTACCATTTTTCTAAAGGTAAATACAAAAGCGGAGTAGGTAATTCTACCAATATTTAATAAATTGTTTAAACAATTTGCACTGTCTTTACGTTTGAAGCACTAATATTAATCACTTATTCGTACAACCTACTACGATCACCTGACACTTTAGAAAACCAAATTATTTATTTATTGTCATCAAATGTGTGTTAGTTCAGTGATTATTAAATTAACCTCTCAAAAAATATCATAACAAACAAAATTATGTCACCAATCAAATCTTCTTCCCACGCTACTAAATGCAGTAAATTTAAGTACAACCTGTCTTTAAAAATATTCCACCAATCTCATGTTATTACAATATTTTTGTTATTCATGAGGCTCGCTTAATAAAACACAAATTACGGAAAACATAACAATGGCTTTGCGTTTTACCAACGCAAATTGTTTGTACGAAAAAACTGTTGACTGTAAGGGTGGAATGTTTGAATCCCCATCACATTTGATTGACGGTTAAAAAGATGATCAAAATGATTCACTGCTCCGTTTCAAATTTTTGGAATTTGGATGGTCACTGTCAAAAGTAACAGTAGCATCCGTTATACTTGGCGGATGATCAAAATTTGACCACAACTTAAAACGGGTCAAAAATGGACGTTAAGAGAACCGTTAAAACGTTTGTCACAATGTTACTTATAGTTCAATTGACCCTTCAAATGTGACAGAGGTTCAAACAATCCAACAGCCGATTAAAGAAAAAAATATAATAATCATTTTTCATCGTAAGTGAAAATAAATAAGAGTCAACGCTCTAAAAGTAGCACCGCTAAAATATTTATATTTGTAATTATTTCATTTATTTATTTACTAGCTTTTACCGGCGGCTTCGCTGGTATTAGGTGAAAATCCCACTGCATTCATTCATTCACTCACTCACCCACTCACTGATTCATTAATTCACTGTTTCACTAAGTCAGTCCTTAGGGTCTTTGGGCATTTTGCCCCTATTTCCCAGTTACTTTCTTCAAGGCACGACCGAGGAACTGGCTAAGGGGCGCGGCAGCCCTGTCTCGTTAAGGTTTGCCGACCGCCACAAACATTCTTGCTGGTACTGCCAGACGACGAGAGAGGGAACCCTTTCAGACTGCAGAGCCATTTATTTGTATCTAAACATGTTTGTATCTTCCCTTTCTTGCAGGTGCTTGCAGCTTACGCAAGATTCAATCCCCCGCGAGCGTCCTTCATCTTGTTTTTTATCATCTTTCCATGCCCTTATATATGTTTTACTAACACCATTGTATCAAGTTTATTTGTATTTTTTATTTGTATTTATTTTGGAAAATCAACAGAATATTAAACTTATAATAATAACCTTAATAGTATACATAATATCCAATGATAGATTTTCACATAATTAAAATTATAATTAAAAAGTAAAACAAAAAAGTAAGGGTCCTGTACCCGTAAGAACTTAAAAATATAAAAATTATTAAAAAAAAAGATATAAAAACACAATATAAACTATAATAACCTGCTTACTAAATTTAAATATGGAGTATTCTCACTCCACAACAGCAATAATAATAATATGTACATTGTAATTGTACACACCTACAACTCAATAGTTAAGTCGAATGACAAGTATGCAACTGGAAAGGATTCACAGCAATATTATGGTAACTTGCAACACGGTCAAAAATTATTTAATGTTGGCTATGACATACTTTTTTAAGGAACTTAAATTACATGAGAATATGTCTACATTATTAAAATTCTTATCAAATACATTGCATGTTCTGAATATAAAAGCATTTTGTCTGAGATTAGTAGAACATTTTTGAAGATGAAAAAGTGATTTTTCTCTGGTTCTAACACCTGGGACTCTAAAATTAATATCAGCCAAAAGGGGCGAACAATCAATAAAACCATTGATAATTTTATGAAGATATATTATATCTGCAGAGTCTCTTCTAATTTTTAATGGTTTAAGTCCATAAAGGTCCAACGAGCTGTTTATGTCACGATAACCAATATTAAACTTGAAATTTAAATGATAAACAAATTTTCTTTGTATGGCTTCAATGCGTTTAATAAAAATATTATATTGAGGATTCCATAACTGAGAAGCAAATTCAAGATGACTGCGAACATATAAAAAGTACAATATTTTAAGAGTTTGAATGTTCTTGAATTCTTTTCCATTACGGAATAAGAATCCTAACATTCTAAGGGCTTTCTTCACAATCATGTTAATATGTGCCTCGAATGTGAGTTTACTATCAAGTAGAACACCTAGATCACGAATTTGAGTAACCCTTTTGAGTGATTGGTTCGCTATAAGGTAGTTATGGTCAAATTTAATTTTATTTCTAGTGTTAGTAAGCAGCACTTGCGTACTGCTTACTAAACACTGTATGCAGGGACATTGGAGGTCTAGATTCGTTCAAAACTAAATGTAGCTTCATTCTTTCGAAAAAAATTAGAGTCCTTGCGAGAGCCTTGAAGGAGTAACCATCAGTTACTTATACCAAGGCGGGTAAGTGGTGGATAACCTCCAATGTTTCACTAAATAGTTTTTAAAATAATTTATATCACGCCAAGAAATTTAATAAATTAGTTTTGTATGTTTGCAAGCAATCATGAAAAACGTCGTAGTGAAAAAGGTGAAAGACCTGGGTTCGAGTCCCAGACGTGACCGTATCTTTTTCTGATTTTCTGTTTTCGAGTTTCGCTATTGTCTTCATTTAATTAAATTTATTTGCGAACATTACATTCCAAATTTATTCATACGGAACTGAAGAAATAGCGAAATTGGACGCGCACGTCCCGGTTATACGAGAGGTTTGGGTTCGAGTCCCAGTTGCGACCATCATTTTCTGTTTTTCTGTGTCTTGTTCTCTTCCATATCTTAGATTTTATATTTGTTCTCTAGATTTTATGTCCGGGTTAAATCTTCCTCACAGGAAAAACTTAATCCTTCCACACACTTTTCCACAAATGCTAATCTAGTCAATTCACGCGATGTAATTGTATTGTATAAGTATACTAAATACAAAACTATACAAGAACAACACGTCAACCTACCAGAGACCATTTGGGAAAATACTTCACCGACTCCAGATATTTTCATATCAGAGGGTTCGGCTCGATAGAACTCCTAACTGAACCGATAAATCCTACCGCTCCCTCAATATAAATATTTAAAAAATCTTTCGTAATCCTACATGTATTTAAAATGACTGATTTTTGCATTTTTATATAAAGATTCTTATTGTTATCTTCTTCTTCAGTGATAAATTTATTTATTTATTCACGGTAAAATTATTTATTGTACGCTAGAAATGATAATAATATTATGACTAGTTAACCGTCGTTTGTCAAATTTAATGTGAGACTTTTTGATCAGCCGTTGCTTAAGCCGGCATATCGGTCAGCAAAAATTAACCAAACGCTAAAATCGATAGATAACTTCAAATTAAAACATACTAAATGGCGCTGATTGCCGGTTTGTGACGATGTCATAAAATATGACGGTAGATCAAACAACTGGCGTTTAGCCAAGGTGCTTAAGGACGGGTTGCTTCACAGAAATTTAAATGTAATCATCTTAACTTTTGAATAAAACATGAATACAACAATTTAAGCCATCTTCCAAAATGCAAGATGTGGCTCGTTTACATTTTTTGCAAATGAATCAAAAAATATAAAACATTTTGTAAGGGGTCTCATTTCAAAGTGAGCCCACAATTTAAAAATTAATATTTATTTCTGTTTGTGAGTTGTCTATGTATTGCTATATTAAGCGTAGGAAATTTTTGAAACTTTCAAAATACCTTCTTTCCACCCTCGCGACGGTTTCTGGATTATTACAACCACATGACAATACATCTGAAAAGTTTTTTAATCGTTACAAAAACTCTTACGAAACTGTCAAAAATGTCACAATTTCTCCCCTCCCCCCCCCCCCCCCCTAACTCACCACTTAAGGTCAGGACTTTTTGTATGTTCACACCCTAAGCACCCTGAACAAGTTTTGGAAGGAATCGCTTAGGTTCCTGTTCACGCACTCTACAACTCCTTTCTTGACTGGACTAGTAAACGTCCAGAGGGAAAGAATGCTGGTTAACGGTGCGAATACGCGCAAAGTGAAGAAGGCTCTTTATTCAAGGATTTTTTTTTTTTGGAAACCTACATGTTATTAAATTTAAATTAAACTTTTAAATATGGGTTTCCTAGATTATTCATTGATTTGTAATAAATACTGTATGATTTAATTTAATTTAACTTTATTAAATTAATTTAATTAAACTTTATTAAATTAAATAACAATCTTTCGAAATCAATTTTCAACTACTAGAATTCGATTAAAAAATGACAATTTTCCGGTCGAGTCTGGAACCTTCCTGCCGTGAGTGGCGTTGGTCCCGCTGAATTTGGGGGACCATCATTTTTTCCTCATTTTTGTACCGAGTGGGGGGGTTGACTAGAGAATTTCAAAGAGAAAAAATTCTCCAGAATATCGCCTTGGCTCCTTGGCGCCTTGAAAATCGATGTGTATTGGTTCATCCCCAAACTGAAAGAATCCTGAAAATCTTCGTACAAAATATTGAAATTTTGAAAAAAAAAATTCATTTTTAGTTAAAACAACTAGCTGACTGAAAACTGCTGGGCAGCCCTGCAAAGCCACCAAACGTAGCGAACTACTTAGGTGTGGTGTTGGTTATCCAATAAATGGTCCCCGAAGCGGTGGTACCCATACCCACCTCCTAAATTCAAATGGTATTGCTATGCTAGCCGAGAGCCTCAATCCTCGACCACGGAGACCTTCAGTGTAGACTTGTCGACGATTTATCAGAATAATGGATGTGTCAAAAACTTATTTTAATTAAAAGCACAAATTTTTATCTTACGCAAGTAGCTTTATTAAAATAAAATATAACATTAATAATTCGAAAATCCCAAATGTAAACTGTTCTTTCTTCTCCATGGGATTGGATTGTGACTGGTTTTTGGCCGTGTAGTTCAAAGCAGCGTGATAGGTTAGGTTCGGCGCCAGGAGTTCAAACCGCTCGTACAAACTACTGCATGTCCTTTTTTTTTTTTTTTTTTTTTTTTGTTATTGTTATTGGGATGTTATGCCGTGTTTCGCTACCTCCTTCTTTAGCCAACGTTTCGGACAGCGTTACAGTGTCCATCATCAGGGCAGATGAGGGCAGGGCAGGGCAGATGATGATGGACACTGTAACGCTGTCCGAAAGGTTGGCTAAAGAAGGAGGTAGCGAAACACGGCATAACACCCCAAAAACAATAACAAAAATACTTTTTGGCCGTGAAAACCTAAAAACATACCTACTGCATGTCCATCTAATTTTTGAGAAATTTTGAAAGGGTAAAGGCAAATTAAGGTTAAACTTTACTTAAATAATTGTACTGGTTTAAACATTAGTAGGACAAATAAAGAAAAAAATGCGATTAATGAAAGAGGAATTGAAAACCGTGGGAGAATTTTCAACCGCGGTCTTGGTGGGATATATTTGAAATAATCGTAATTGGCTCCGATATTGCATGAAATAAAACGAAAACATTACGTTTTGCCATAAAGAACACATTGTCCCATTCTTGAGTTTGCATTTGGATGTTGAGATAATATTCCTACTTAATAACATATATAAATGCATTATTGAAACGAATATTGCAAACAATATATTAAAATATGAATGGATGTGGATGAGCAATCGCTAAAACCGTCTTAATTTTATACTTATTTTTTTGTCTAAATTTGACAATTTCATAGGCTAACACAAGGCATGATACAACTAAACCAATGATTAGGAATATAAAGGAAGTCTGGACATCTAAAATAGACAACTTCTTTTCATCCTCTCCGTCCGTTTTACTAATTCTGTTTTTCAACAAAAGAGAGTACTCAGTCCAATGGTACCACTTGACGCTGAGGCCAGCACTGAAAATGCGTTCGAGAAATTGATTTATTTGTAATAAAAATGGATACCCTTTATAAACAATATAAGACATGTGATAAGTTCTCGGACACTCGTTGATAATGTGAAGTTTTTCTTCACCGTGACTATCCGTATGATTGAGTTCTATAAGAGAAGTCGCGTCAGTTCTTCTTTGAACCACGGCTATGTTCCTCACAGTATCAATTATGGACACGTTTTTTTCGGTTTTGATAATCTTCTTGGACAGTCTATCTCCCACTGCGCTGATATTAACACCAAAAAGGTCCGTGCTGCTTGTAGCTATCTTCAAACCCGACTCGTCGAGATCCTTCAGTGTGTCGATGTCTTTGTAATGTGTTACCGTGCTGTAAACGGTGTTTAACTGTCCCTGAAAAGTACAATATTTAGGTCAGTTAAACATTTCATTGTTTATCATATATAACCAACAAATGTTATAAAATGGGAGAAGCATTGTCAAATGTTAACTTCAAAAGAAAACCGAGACTCTCGAGAGCATAAGTTTTATGCTCTCGAGAGTCTAATATAAGTTTTGCTATTCCAACAGAGTTAAACGACGTTCATAAGACTAAGTAAAGTGTTTTATTATAAAATCAAATTCCAAAAATATGGCCAGTAAAAAGGTGTATTTACCTGAAACACTCCAGCAACTATCAAATTGAATAGCAGACATATAAAAATGAATATTCTCTCTTGATGGACTTTAGGCAAATTCATCGGCGAGGAAATAAACAGCATGCAAATGTCAATATAGTAAAATATTGCCGGCTTTTTTCCGATACTCTCGTCATCTGATAACTTTGTTTTCATGAACCACCAAACAAATCCCGCCAAAACGGTGAAAAGAAGTATGAGGAACCAAACATTATAACTGAAAATTAGAAAAATCGTCATCCATTGTGGTACTTGCTGGGCTTTGGGAGCTAGCACACAGACCGCGTCGTAGTATATTGGATAAGTGAATTCAATTTTATCCTCTGTATCATAGTATACTTTTAGGAATCTCGAATTCAAAGAAATGTCCATCTGCTTGTTTATGATGTCGGCCAAGCTCCCTGTAATGGTACCATTTATCAGATATCCGTATTCCGTTTTGTCCTTGGGACCTTCTATAATTGGTGTGAAATTCAGCCTTTTGACTAAATTTCCCAAAAGCATACCATCCAAGCCGCCCATGTCACCAGTTTGCTTTATGTCGTTCCTTAAGTACGTTTCCATAAAAGACTGAGGCATTGCTTCCGCTACTGTTGGAAGCCTCGGGAACAAGTTAATTTTTAGAGGATATCCTTGAAAGTTCATGTATCTGTGTTTTAATTTAAACGTTTCGCTTTGTGTGTTTTTTGTCACCACAATCATGCCATCTTTGTAATTATGTATGTTGTCGGGGGTGTTAATTGGGTCGCACAAGACTAAAAATTCGTGACCACACAAATATGGAAACAATAAAATTACCTCTGTCATGCTAAATCTCTCCCAGAATATTTCAAAGTATTTTGCAGTGACATCCTTAAGCTTTTTGTAAATTGTTTCGGCTTCACTGTTACACGTAAAGTTCGGCAATTCTGTGAGAGTAATGACAAATAGAAATTCAGCTCTGTTATAACTAGTGTAAAAGTAAAATGGACGGCCGATTGTTCTGCACATGGATTCAAAATTGTTATGAATTAAAACGAATAATTCCTTCTGAAAATACTCCATCTTTGCTCCTACCTGTTTCATAGTAACTGCGATGTTAGGTTTTAACAGCACAAGAGGCAAATTATGTTTTCTATTCAAATGCTTTATCAGACTTGTCTGGATATCGCTTAATCTGTTAAACTCATCAGAGAAGACACTAAGATTACTAAATCCCTCTACCATAACAACGGTTTTTGAGAATTCATTTAGGAAATCGAAATTAAACCAGTAATCAATGGGTAGAGCAGATTTCAGTTTAAAAACTGCACTTAAATCACTTTGGCTGAAGTTTTCTTGTGAGCCAACACTCCACAGGCGGCATAGAATAAAAAGTATGCCGCTTGAAGAAAAGTACTTCGCTACCATTTTTTTACAAGTAAATACAGCAGCGGGGTAGGTAATTGTACAAATATTTAATAAATTGTTTAAACAATTTGCGCTGTCTTTACTTTTGGTATTTGAAGCACTAATACTATTCACTTATTCGTACAACCTAACACGATCACCTTACACTTTTGAAAGCAAAATTATTTTTTAACACTCACTTTCAAAAGTGTCATCAAATATGTGTTAGTTCAGTGATTATGAAATTAACCTCTCAAAAAATATCATAACGTAAACAAAATTATGTCACCAATCCAACCATCTTCCCACGCTGTTAAGTGCAGTAAATTTAAGCAAAACCTGTCTTTAAAAATATTCCACCAATCTCATGTTATTACAATTTTTTTGTTATTCATAAGGCTCGCTCAAAAACATATGGAAAACAAACAATGGTCTTTGCGTTTTACCATCGGAAATTGTTTGTACAAAAAAACTGTCAACTGTAAGGGTGGGATGTTTGAATCCCCATCACACTTGATTGACGATTAAAAAATGATCAAAATGATTCTATACTCCGTTTCAAATTTTTGAGATTTGAACGGTCACCGTCAAATGTAACCGTAGCATCCGTTATACTTGGCGGCTGATCAAAATTTTACCACAATTTAAAACGGGGATCGTTAAAATGTTTGTCACGATGTCACTAATAGTTCAAATGGTTATTCAAATTTGATAGAGGTTCAAACAATCCAACAGCCGATTAAAGAAAAAAAATATAATAATCGTTTTTCATCGTAAGTGAAAACAAATAAGACGCTCTAAAAGTAACGCCGCTAAAATATTTATGTTTGCCTTTATTTCATGTTACGTTTTCCTCCGTGGTATTAGAGTATATTTTATGTCATTAACTTTAATATATATATTTTTTTAAAGAAAGACAAACATTCCCAGGTTACGAATAACCCAACAATGTTTGAAAATCTCCCACTACCACCACATTAATCCGAAAATGTTGCTTGAGTCGTGATTGAGGAGGACTGAGAAATCAAACACGCGACGGCCGGGTGGGACCCAAACGCGGTGCCCACTCAACCACTGACTGGTCGAACTGACCTTTTTAACTTAAATACTCCTAAAATTGTAAAATGTAATTAAATGAAGACAATATTATCAAAACAGACAAAATCGAGATATCATATAATATCAAGACAATATTGACCACCACAATATGGGCATGTGCCTAACTTGGTGGTCGAAAAATCCCCAAACAATTCAAGAAATAAAGAAACCTAAAAAAAATAGTAAAACTCGACCAAAAATCTGAAAACGGAAAATCAGAAAAATATACGGTGACCTCTGGGACTCGATCCCAGGACCTTCACCTTGCCGGGGAGCAAATCTACCAACTGAGCTATTGTGGTCCCAATCGATTCGGTCATATTTAACTGTATCATAATTCGACTAAGAACTACCAACATTATCTTCATTTTCTTAACGCATTACAAATTAATTATTAACGCCATTATGAGATTTAAATCATCGAGTTAAAAATAAAAATCCATCCTAGGCTTGCAGAAAAGTCAATAGATATGGCATATAAAAAATTGAAATGGGTTCAAATTTATTCAAGATACCATGTAGATTTAATTCGGATTTGAATCTTGCAATCATACGTTGTTTTCATTTAATTAAATGTATTTATTTATTCACGGTAAAATTATCGTATCCTAAAAATATTTGACTAAAGAGACTTAAAAATAGGGCTAGTAGTTTGTTTTGTTAATCGAGAATTAGCTCCATGTTTTTTTATTAGATTTTAACGCTCCTCCTTAACCGTCGTTTGTCAAATTTTATGTGAGATTTTTTGATCAGCCATTGCTTAAACCAGCCTAACGATCAGTAAAAATTAACCAACCGCTGACAGACCTAAAATCGATAGTTGTCGCAGTCCCTTCAAATCAAAATGTGACGGTCGATCAAACAACTGGCCGTTAGCCAATGTATTTAAGGACGGGTTGCTTCACAGAAATTTAAATGTAATCATCTTAGCGTTTGAATAAAACATGAATACAACAATTGAAGCCATCTTCCAAAATGGAAGATTACAAATGAATAAAAAAAAATGTTCTGTAAGGTGTCTCACTTGAAAAAATTCTTCCTGGTGTTTTCTGAAAGTATATAACTGTAATAATATAATAATAATAACTAATGGTCGAAATTCGACCATAATTGTAATGTTTTTTTTATTGACTCAATGTATTTTTTACGCATAATTTAAAAAAAATAATAGCATTCTGCACTCCTTCTCTATATAAACTATAAGTCTGCGAAATTTCATACTCCTCCGTCCGCGCAATTTTCGTAAAAAGGGGTACAAAGTTTTTGCTTCACGTATTAATATACTGATGATGATGATGATGATAAGCCTTTTTATTTTGAACTTTTGTTAGGTATGAATCTTGACATGTTCTTATTTTTTTATAATATATCCCGAAGCTCAGTTTGCCTCTTGACATAGGCCTCCTGAAACATTCTCCACTGGAACCTGTCACGAGCTACTCTTCTCCAATGATGTCCATCCGTGAGTTTTATGTCGTCTTCCCATCTTATTTGTTGACGTCCTCTACTTCTCTTGCCATCTCTGGGATACCAGTCAGTGACATTTTTGCACCTTGTGGATCGCGGATCATGTGACCTGTCCATCTCCACTTTTGTTGGTCCATTCGGGTAACTATATCGGCAACTATAGTTTTCTCCCTTTTTATGCTACATCTCACTCTGTCCTGTTTCCTTATTGCTGTCTAACTTCTCTCCATGGCTCTCTGGCATATAACTAACGCCACTCTAAATCTTCTCTAGGAGGATTTTTTTCGGAAAAATGTAAGTTAAACCTACAGTGAAATGAAAGTCTATTTATGGCGGACAAAAATTAAACACGTTAAAAACAAGTTCGATATGTGTCAGTTGTTTCACACAAATTCATTCGTAACATTGTCATCAAATGGTCGTCAGCGCCTTTTTTGTGTTTTTGACAGTTGAAAGGACCGATTCTAAATCCGATTCAGCTTTTGACCAAAAGCTTCTGATCAGTGTAATCAGCAGAAGAGGACAACTATCACGCTGTAAAACTTCTCAGCTTATAACGTACATTATAATAGAAAGCTGAAACGCACCTAGAATCGGCCTTTAAGTCGGGACAATACCCTAATACTACCAATAAGATCAAGGCTCACATTTTAATTAATTCTGACAAATTCGTAAATATAATAACTTTTTTTCAAACCAATCCCCGGAAATATAAGTTGTTTATATTTAAAATCAATAAAAACAATATCTTTCCTTTAATGTATTTTACTTAAAAGGGTTTGAAAATTTTATAACCCGTTTTTTCAACTATAAATTTATCGGTGAGCACCAGATTTTATTTTTTTAGACGATAAATTCATAATTTTAACAGGAATTCGTTTAAAACATTTGAAACATTAGTAACACGTTCATCAGAATTAATTAAAATAAACCCAGCGGAAAGATCAAGTTGCCAGGCCTGTCGGGGCAAATTCAATCGTAGCCCGTTGAATACGCCGGGCCACCCGCGTATATTTGTGTACACGCCTTCATCATTACGATTCTTCTTCTTCTTCGTGTGCCCTATCAGGTCCCCCCGACGTTGGCGATCACTCTGGAAAATCTCTCTCTACATTGTGCTGCCCGGAATAGCTCCTCCGCACTTCTAATGCCGGTCCACTCTCGTATATTTCGTAGCCAAGACATTTGTCTCCTACCAGGCCTTCGGCGACCTTCTATTTTTCCTTTCAATATTAATTGGAGATCATTACGATTAAGATTCCCAAATTATTTTTAAGTGTTTGCTAGGACAAATTCGACAGTAGGTCCATCTAATCACCGGGGTCGCGCGTCGCTTTTTGTGTACGCGCATTCTTTACTTATGTCGTTTAGATTCTGACTATAATTTAGGGTATTGCATCGACTTAACGGGGACCTTTCAAATGTAAAAAGAGGCGCTGAATGGTATTTTGATGACACATGGGTGATTGAACGAGCTCTAAATTTCGAACTCTTTATTTTACAGCTATATTTTTTTGCCTCAATAAGAGATTTCACCATAACTCAAACTCTGACTTTTCTGAAAACATTTCTCCTAGACAGAATATTTATTATTAGTTATGTTCTGTTGGAAAAAACACCCGGAATCATTTTATTTGTAATTTAATTGGGAAGCGGGTGTGGGTACCACCGCCCCGTAAACCATTTATTGGATAACCAACACCTTTGCAATAGGTCACTCCAAAGGGTTCGCTACGTTGGTGTCTTAGCTGGGGTGCCCGAATTCACGGGGTGAGGTCTGACCGGGTCTCGACCCGGTCTGCCCGCCATCTGCATGGCAGGCCGTATCGGGAGAGAGTGGTTGAGGGAGTTCCTTTGACTTCTCCAGCCGTACTCTGGATGGATTCATACAACCAAGACTTCTGGACACACTGGACCACAGATTCCTACCCACCCCTAACACCCCTTTCCTTCCCAGAACTTCCCCAAACTTACTTTCCTAAAAAGACCCTCCATACAGCATCCCCAAAGATGATATACGCCCTGAGGGGAATCATTTTCCACGGGGCCTCCTGTTTGGAGCTAATGTAAAAAAAAAAATTAAATTAACAATTTCGATAAACTCTTCATTACGTAGCCAAAAGAAACTCTTTAATCTTATAGGAGGAAGGGGACACAGAGGAAGGCAAATCGTTCCACAGCCGAGCTGTTGAAGATTGAAGCTGTCAAGAACGATTCGTAGAATAGACCCATTCTCATGTGACAAATTAATGTCAACAGTGTACATATGTTGGGCGCGCGTCTGGCATATTTCCGACTAGGCACCGGTGCAGAAGGGATCAATGGGTGAACCCATTTGGACACAGTTCAACTTAGGAGGATACACACGTCCGAGCAGGGCCACGCCACGCCTGTCCATTTTGATCTACGTCAAAATCGAGTGAACAAATCGAACTTGTGAACTAACTAAAATATATTTTATTTATTTTTATTTGGATATATAAAATAAGTTATTTTTTTCACTAAGGTTTCTTTCAAACTATCGAGTTCCCGGCACGCGTTGCAATGCCACTAATAAAGAAATTGTTTCTCCCTACGTGTCTTTTCTCATTCGCCCCGTTCCCCTTCCGCCTCCCCTTCCCCTCCCATGTCCCCTTCCTCTCACGCGTTCCTCCTTCCCGCGAACCACCCTCCCGCGATCCCCTCCCCTCTCCCGCGTTCAATATATTCAGTTCGAGTACATTCAGATTTTCAAACAGCTTGCGTGCCACCTATTGCAATTTTTTTTTATAAATTTCATTTTTCATGTATTACAAATGTGGCGTTCATACAACTATTTTCCGCCACTCAAATAAATCGCGAGAAAGATCTACAGCCGCAAAGCACTTGCAATTCACACTGCGCGCAGCACCTACTTATGCACGTATCGGCCGGCAATGTACTCGCTAGGACGGCTGCCCGATAAATAATAATTTTGCCACCTTCGCGAAAGGTCGAGACTCAAGCGTGCATCCACGAACACAGTGACGAGTACATACTAGCATCTTCCAGCGCACATATCGCCAGCGAATGGAAACATAACTTGGCCGGTCGCTCTTATATAAGGCGGCGCACTAAATAACAAACTAGTCAGTCTCGCGACGCGCTAATTAACACAGTTCAGTTCAATCTCTATCCAACGGTCGCATTTACGTTCGCCTCTCTACAGCGAAGCAGTGTGTAACTCCGAGTGCCCGGTGCATCAGCTCTCTTCCAGGGCAACTTCCTTCGTGGACATCACAAGGACTACCTGCCGGTGTCTCCGCTCATCGAGACACCGCCGTTCATCTCCGCAACGCGCGTCGAGCAGCGGCCTGGAGACGAGGTCATCCTCCACCGCCACGGTGTCGAGCATCACGCTGGTGGCTCCACTCACCGAGTCACCGCCGTTCATCACTCCAGGGCAGCTTCCTTCGTGGACATCACAAGGACTACCTGCCAGTGGCTCCACTCACCGAGTCATCGCCGTTCATCTCCGCAACGCGCGTCGAGCAACGGCCTAGACGATCAGGTCCTCTCCGCAACGAGCGTCGAGCAACACTCTGGTGACCTGCAGGCCCGTGGCTTGCTCCACCACAGCATCACCGACCTGCGTCACTCATCATGGCCGTGCACCCGCAACGTCTCACTGTACGGCACCTCGACATCTTCATGTTACATCGCACCGACCTCAGCTACGTAGCTCATGATTCAATAAACGACTGGACTCGCAACCAACTCGGATGCCTTTCATTTCTCCCTCCGTCTCTGTCGACACCCGGAGTCCGTTCCCTCACAAACAATCATTTTTGTATTTTTTAAGAAAAATCTATCAAATTTGATGCTTAATGTAGGTACCTATTTAAAATCAATATAATTTTTGATAAGATTCAATGAATTCGATTTTGGTTAGTACCATACTTCGATTAAATTCATTAATTTAAAGAGTTTATTCGAAAATTGAATTTCGATTGAACTATCGATGTTTGCAAAATGTCATTCTCAAATTGCGATGTTTTTGACAGTTTCTTGACAAGAGTTTTTGTAATGATGAAAAAAGTTTTCAGATGTATTGTCATGTGGTTTTAATGATCCAGAAACCTTTGCGAGGGTGGAAAGAAGGTGTTTTGAAAGTTTCAAACATTTGCTTTGCTTAATATAGCAATGCATAGACAACGCACTTACATAGAAGCAAGTATATTTTGATTTTTATATGTAGAGATTAAGTAATGATGAATAATATTATGGATAGATATATAAAATAGTTATATATTTTTCTGTCATCTTGAAAGAAATGACACCCTTTTGAAGAGGCCGTACTTACGACTCGAGATTTGAATTCTTGAATTCATTCTACATTTTTATTTATTTATTTACTTTTTTACGCCCATGGGGCTTTTGTATTTGGTACATAATGTTAACATTTTTTTACATAATACACGACAGTTAATAAAACTGCAATTAAATACTGAACGCATTTGACTCGGGATCTCACATACACGGCGGAGACGGCGAGCCATCGGCATACTGTTGAGCCGAGCCACAGCTCTTTAGCACCCTACGGTTGATTTTGGACGCGCTCAATATCAAGTGGAGGCTGCCGAGCCACTTACTTGTGTGTCATTTTTATAGAAAAAATAAATATTAGGTATACGTGCTGCCGGATTCAACGCATCCGAGTCATTTGCTGGCCTTCTTAAAACTAACTTTTTAAAATTATGCAAGTTGGTGCAGAAATGATTAAGAAACAAATGTACATTGTGAATAAACTGCTTAAAACAAAATGTCTAGATATTTTTACACGGTTAATGCCCAAGAAATACAAAAAAAAATGAACATGTATTTTTTAAAACAAAAATTTATTAGAATTTTAATCAAAGGAGTTGCAATCAATACTTACATGGGGTTACAATAAAACCGCAAGTCACGAGTCGAACATTATTCATAGTATACAAACCTCTGCAAAAACATGTCTCAACTAGGCCATTCAAGATTGTATTTCTTATTGATATATTGTCTGGACCTCGTTCAAAACAAAAATTAAAATATGAATGGATAAGGATGAGTTATTGCCAAAACCGTTTTTGTTTCAAACTTGTTTTGTAGTTTAAATTTGAAAAGTTCATAGACCAACACAAGACATGATAAAACTAAGCCCATAACCAGAAATATGAAAGAAGTCTGAACATCCAAAATTGATAACTTCCTTTCTTCATCCCCGTCCGTTCTATGAATCCTCTCCTTCAGCAAAAGAGAGTACTCGGTCCAATGGTACCACTGGGCGCTGAGGCCAGCGCTGAAAATGCGTTCCAGAAACTGATTTATTTGCCACAAAAATGGATACCCTTTGTAAACAATATAAGACAAGTGATATGTTCTCGGACACTCGTTAACAATGTGAAGTTGTTCTTCTCCATAACTATTTGTGTGGTAGAGTTCTATGAGAGACGTTGCGTCAGTTCTTCTTTCCACCACGGCAATGTTTCTCTTCGTCGAAGCATCAATTATGGACATGTTGTTACTTTTGACAATCTTTTTAGACATACTGTTGCCCACTGCGCTGATGTTAGCGCCGAAAAGGTCCGGACTGCTTGTAGCTACCCTCAAACCAGATTTGTCAAGATCTTTCAGGGTGTCGATATCTTTATAATGTGCTACCGTACTGTACACAGTACTCAATTGTCCCTGAAAAGTGAAGGCATACTAATTGAGCAGTTAAACGACAAATTGTCCAATATGATGTCAAGATATTTTCAAAAGAGAACAGGATCTCTCAGGAGCATCCGGCATCTATTTTGCTGCTTCACAGCCAAGTCATCCAGCTTTCATGACAATGAAGGGGGAAGACTGACTATTTATCAAAATAAAACACAATAAACAAAAATTAACTAATCTTAAAAACAATGAATTTAACTACTTTACCTGGAACACTCCAACAATTATTAAGTTGAACAGAAGACAAATTAAAATGAACATTCTCTCTTTGTTTACTTGAGGCAGAATCACCGGAGAAGAAACAGACAATAAGCATATATCTATATAGTAAAAGACTGCAGGTTTTATTCTGATGCTCTCATCCACTGGTAACTTTGTTTGCATAAACCACCAAACAAATCCCGCCAAAACGGTAAAGATTAGTATCAGCAACCAAACTTTCATATTAAATATTAGAAAAATCGACATCCATTGTGGTACTTCTTGGGCTTTGGGAGCTAGCACGCAGAACTGGTCGTAGTATATTGGATAAGTAAATTCAATTTTATCCTCTGTATCATAGTATACTTTTAGGAATCTCGAATTCAGAGAAATGTCCATCTGCTTGTTTATGATGTCGGCCAAGCTGCCTGTAATGGTACCATTTATCAGATATCCGTATTGTGTTTTGTCTTTAGGACCTTCTATAATTGGTGTGAAATTCAGCCTTTTGACTAAATTTCCCAAGAGCATACCATCCATACCGCCCATGTCTCCAGTTTGCTTTATGTCGTTCCTTAAGTATGTTTCCATGAAAGACTTAGGCAATGAATCTGACACAGTTGGAAGCCTCGGGAACAAGTTAATTTTCAGCGGATATCCTTGGAAGTCTCTATATCTGTGTGTTAATTTGAATGTTTCGGAATCCAGCGTGTCTTTTGATACCACGATCATGCCATCTTCATAATTATTGATATTATCGGGGGTGTTTATGGCATCACACGTGACCAAAAATTCGTGTCCGCACAAATACGGAAACAATAAAATTACCTCTATCATATTAAACTTCTCCCAAAAGGTTTTAAAGTATTTAGCAGTGACATCCTTTAGCTTTTGGTGAATCAATGCATCTTCACTACTGCACGTGAAGTTTGTCAATTCTGTGAGAGTAATGACTAATAAAAATTCTGCTCTATTATAATTCGTATAAACGTACAAACGGCGGTCGATTGTGTTGCTCAAGGATTCAAAATTGTCATAAATCATGATAAATACTTCTTTCTGCATAAATTTCATCATTTCTCTTATTTGAGTCATGTTAACTGCGGTGCTTGGTTTTAACAGCATAAGAGGCAAAGTATGTCGACTGTTCAAATGGATTATCAAATTTGTCTGGAAATCTTTCAATCTGTTAGACTCATCAGAAAAGATACTTAGATTATTCCGTCCCTCTATTACAACTATGCTTTTTGTGAATTCATTTATGAAATCAAAAATAAACCAGTAATCAACAGCTGACACATATTTCAAGTCAAAAACTTCACTAAAATCGGTTTGAGTGACGTTGTCCTGTGAACCAACGCTCCACAAACGGCATAGAAATAAAAATGTACCGCTTGCGGAAAACCACCTGGCTACCATTTTCAACAAATAAATTCCGGAGGTAAGGAAGGAATTCGGTCAATTAAAAATAATATTATCAAAATGTTTCAATGTCTTTCGTATTATAATAAATTAATATGAAAAATAAGTTAACTTGGTACAACAATACACGATCCGTCACTTATCATTACACTTTCACTTACAATACAGTCATCCGACGCTGAAAGAAAGTACTAAGAAATGTTCGTGTTGTTAGTTCAGTGATTATGAGTTAACCTGTCAAAAATGTAATCACAACATAAACAAAACTAGTTGTGATTTCAGAAAATTTAAACAGAGTTAATTATATTCAACTTAACTTCAAATTGTGAAATTTTTGTGATAAGATCGGCTTCAATGAAACAATAAAAATAAATTGTTGAAAATTCAATAAACTTAAAACTGTTTGTTCCAACGATTCAATCAAAGACAAAGTTAGTGGTGGATATTTGATGAGATAACAGTGTTTTTCTGCTAGTTTTTTTAAACGTTTGTTTTTAAATATTTATTATTGAGGGTCTTGGTTGTTATGTTTCCATTTTTTTGTTAACATTTTTGATTAATTAGTCTTTCAAATCTTTTGCTTCTTTCCAATTTGTTGGCTTTTAAATTATGTCGCAGTGATGGAATGGAACTTAGTCGAAGCGTTAAAATTTCGTGATCGGTTTTTATTAAGTCCCTTTTTCAATTTTCGATCACTTTGTTGTTCTTTTATAAAAATTGTTGAGTTATTCGGGTACGTCTTGTATTTTTATTGTTTTCGGTTATTATTATTTCTTCTTAACAATATTTAATATAATATGTTGCGTTATTCGGTTGGGGCTTCTATTTGTTCACATTTTATTCGGTTACGTCTTCAATTTTTGAAAACTGTGATTTTTTTTATTATCTTTGGTATATTTATGAATATTTTATACAAGTTGCTATTTATTCGGATCGTTTTTTTTAATATTGGATCTCTTTATTCGAATATTCTTATTTTACACGAGTTGTTGTGTTATTCGGTTAGGTTTGTAGATTCATTTTTTGAATATTGGAACTCTTTATTTAAATATTATCATTTTGTTTACAAGTTGTCGTGTTGTTCGGTTAGATTTGCATACCATTTTTGGAATATTGGAACTCTTTATTCGAATATTATTGTTTTACACAAGTTGTTGTGTTTTCGGTTAGGTTTGCAGATAATTTTTTTGAATATTGGAACTATTTATATTTTTTCGAATATAATTTTTTAATACAAGTTATTGTGATAGTCACTGTTTTATTGTGGATGAGAGAGTTTTACCATCGGTTTTGATGATCATAATGTGAAATATAGATCCTAAGTTACCACTATACCCTAGCAACTTCCACGCAGGACATATGTACTCACATTGATATCAATAAATTGGAAAACCAATCGGTTTGATATTTGCGACGGGTGTTGAGTTATGGCTATCGATACATCGCAATTTGAACAAAGGTGCCCACGAATTAATTACAGCCATCTATTTTACTCCAGAGTGGGTTTGGAAAGCCGTAAAGGAGTTTTTAAAAATTGTTATTATTTTTTTACTTAACGTACTTGCCTAATTACTTCTGACTCAACAAAATAGGTATTTTTATTGCCCTACTTAGCCAGATTTGTACGATGCATTTTCTTATTGAACAATTCAACAAATTAAACAATATGAAATTTTCATTTCGACGAAAACGACTTTACGATCTGAAAAGGCTAGGTTTAAAGTTGAGAATATTGGATGCTTTCATCCAACATTCTCGAATATTCTCATTTCTAAAGAAAAAAAAATAATGTAACAATATATTGTATAGGTAATATAATATCATATTACTTTCCAAAAACAAAATTAATGTAACCGAAACTATACTACTCAGCATTAATAAAAAACTTTTTTATAGTTATTGTTTTCTAAAACTATTTTTCTAAAATTGCATACGTTGAATTACTTTTTTAATTATTTTGAAAGTTGATTGACGTCGTTTTGTATGTCGAATTAATTTTGTGGTCCTTTAATAAGTCTTTGATTATTGTTTGCAAATCGCTTTTTAAGCATTATTTTCTTTATGTATGTAAATCTTGTAAATACTTATCCATAGCCACGAGCTACTAGAGCTCAACTAATTTTTCATATTGTTATAATTTCAAATGTCCTATTTTTTACAATGAATAAAAAAAAATTATAAATATATTTATTAATTTCATTTTTTTTAAAATCAATACGATAATAGAAGACGCTACAGTAGTAATGAAACCCGGTCGGCAATAGTTGTAAAAAATGTACGTCATTTTCCTAGTTTTGTTTTATTTTAAATCCTCTTAACCTTTAAAAAATATATAAAGTACATTTAGTTTGTTAATTTCTTATGATTTGTTCCATGACTTTAATTTTCATAAAAGGTGCCGATGGTAATCTTTCAACAGATCGATTTTGAGAGTTTTCAGAATTGCTCATATGCGGAGAGTGTAAATACTCCAAAACTTGCAGAAAAATTTAGGCAAACTTTTAGCTACCCTTCAATTTAAAAAAAAAACTAACCCCACACAGCAGGCCCTAAGGAATATAATTTCCCTCGAGGCCTATGTCATATTTAGGGATGCTACGTGATGGGGCATTTTGAGGAAAATAAGAAGTAAACCTAGGTTTTGAGTCTTGAAGGAGACTGCCTCATCTCCATCTCTCTTGCAGGAGACTGCCTCATTCCCATCTTGACAGCCTCCGTGGTCCCGAGGTAAGACTCTCGACCCACAATCCGAAGGTCGCGGGTGCGAACCCGGTGAGCGCAAATAAATTTTATTTGATTAATTTATGGTAGGTATTTCACAATTAATTAATTAAAAATAAGATTTAATATATTTGCGGCACGTTCCAGAGTGGAAGATACTCTCAGTATAGCCCTGGAGTAAGACCACCATTCAGAATTGAAGCGTTGCTTGAAATAGCTTTAGATGTGATTGGTGATCAGATCTGAATAGCTAGGCACTTCCCCACCTTCCTCTATCCCATCTCCTTTCCCTCCCCACTGCCTTCTGCCTCTCAAAATATCCCAATCGGAGATACCACAGTCTCACTGGCTCCAAACGGAAGCAGTTGGGGACTTGTGCGGTATTCATATAAAAAAGGAGAGAGGAAACACGGGCCAGAGAAACAAAGGCCGGCAAATCATTCCACAGCCGAGCTGTTGGACTTAAGAAAGAATCATAAAAACGAAACGTTCTCTTGTGATAAATGTCAATTGCGTACAACCTGGTTCCTTGGAGCACCTTCCATTTTTTTACATTAGCTCCACACAAGAGGAGGCTCTGAGGAAAATTATTCCCCTCGGGTTATATATCATCTTTGAAGATGCTGTGTGGAGGGTCTTTTAGAAAATAAGGAGAGAAAATTATGGGAAAGAAAAGGGTGTGAGGAATCTGGGGTTTAATGTGTCTTGTGAATCACGCATGAATCCATTCCTCCCTTAAATTGTGAAATAATTATTATAAATAATAATTATTGTAAAAGCATTGTTTTAGAAAATTTAATACCTTTGTTTTCTTGTTTAAATTTTTACTTAAGAAAAACATTGTTTTTTTAACCTTCAAAATATGATAAAACAAAGTTTTTTACTTCTGAAAAGAGGTCCTTTTTGGGACATCACTTCGCTGACTAATGTTGTTTCATTATCAATCCCGTTCACGACTTTTGTGATCTGAATTTCTAAAACGCGTAATTTGAACATTAATAATTGTTTCAAAGTTACTGTTGACCAAGAAATGGCTGTTGTTGATTAATATCCCTTAATAGCAAGCATTTGTCGACAACACCATATAATAACAGTGTAGGAATCATTTTAATATTTTTTAGGACCGAGTTTAGAACCCCGCTACGGTAAATCGACTGTACGACATATAATTAAACAGCCTCAGTATGTTGATGTTGTTTTGTGATTTAGAAACGGAATTATTTTCTATATCTGTGAGGCCTCTTACTATGGCAGCCCCAATTGAGTGTAATGTATCCCCAATAGTCAGGAGTGTTGAGAGGGGAGGGAGATGAGAAAGAGGAAGTTGGAAAATACCAGTCTATTCATAATATGAAATGATGGTAAGTGACTAGGTTGTATTTTTAGAATTTTATTAAATTTTCCACGTCAACACTACGCCAAGTCATTTTTAAATATTAGGGACTACTGATAATTAGTAATTAGTAATTAGTAATTTACGTAATTTAGTGTTGTTTAAATTTAACATTAGAATCGAAACAATTAGAGTCGAAACATTAAACCTAAAACAAATCGGGGCGGAAAGAGATCAGAGAAATTAAGGTGACAAACCATTATTAAAATTAAAATGATGAACTGTTTCTTTTAATCATTCATGCTTTTATATTGTAGTTAGCAACATTTTAAAAATCTTAATATTTTGCAAAGAATCCACGAAGCACAGCAAAAAGTATATTTTTCTCCAAGGTGATACTTTTTTTTAACCAAATTGGTCAAGTTTCAAAACAATCGTAATTGCAAATGTCCTCTCCAGTTCTTACTGCGTTTAAGGGTGACAGCGAGAGGAAGATTCTTGTGAGAGACTGGAGTTCTGAATCTGAACGTTGTTTAAAATGGAGCGGGCCCTACTGGGGTTAATCCTAACTCCCAACAAAGCAAAGCATCTGCCCTAGAAATTGGTGGTGCAGACCCTACAAGGAGGCCTGGGTGTTTATCCATAACCACCTGTTAGGCCTAGAATTTTTTTTTTCGCCCTTATCGCTGGCCTGACAGAATGCTGTGGCTCTGTAAATTCGTACAGCTCTATCTCATTACTTCATGTCTGCACCTTGTCGCCTACTTTCTCGTGTTCGATAAATGCAAGTTATATATGACGCCATGAATATGCATATTGAGTGATGTGCCAGTCGGCATTGGAACAGCGGGGATTTAAGGAACATCTGCACCATGCGGGTATTTACACAGTTCTTGGAATGTAGCTGAGTGGAGCGGGGCCAGTCCATTGTCAGGGAGCTGATTAATTGATAATATATTTACAACAAAAGTTAAACTGTTTCAGTACTCAGCCCATTAAATGAATCGAAGCCTTAGAACGGCAGATATAAGGGAAAGTAGTTCGACTCAACAAAGTTCCCATGATACGAATCGAAGCCCTAGAAACACAGATTTCAGGGAAAGCAGTTCGACCCCAACCTTTTCTACAAATCTGATTCATTTTAAGGGGAACTTTGTTAGTTTGGGGTCGAACTACTTTCACTGATGTGTGCGTTTTTAGAGTTTCGATTCATAAATTCATGTCCCTAAAATGAATCAGATTTGTAGAATAAAAGATAACAGGGAAAGACCCCAAACTAATGAAGCGAAGCCTGAAAAAAGCAGATAAGTTTGATCCCAACCTAACAAAAAGCCCATGAAATGAATCGGAACCTTAGAAACGCACATATCATTGAAGGTAGTTCGACTCCAACCTTTTGCCTTAGAAAGGCAGATATCAGGGAAATCGACCCCAACTCAACAAAGTTCCCATTATGAGGATCGGAGTCCTTGAAATGCAGATTTCAGGGAAAGTAGTTCGACCCCATGACCCATTTTGGATTCTTACTAAGAACCACGGCCTAAACACGAATCAATAAAAAAATCATCCAGAAAAACAATTTAAAGAAAATTCGTGGTTTTTACGGGCGCATTGTTACACTTGGGATCGATCATAACTCTGGCCCTATGGCACAAAACCGACTGAAATTTTGGATTCTTACTAAGAACCATGGTCTGAACACAAATCAATCAAAAATGTTGCCATAAGAATAACTTTTAGAAAATTGAATGAATCGATGCCTTAGAAAGGCAGACATCGGGGTAAGCAGTTCGACCCTATCTCCACAAAGTTCCCATGATATGATTTGGAGCCCTATACACAGATTTTAGTGAAAGTAGACTTCGACGTACTTATCATTGTATATATGAGGCGATGCACCTCGTCGGGTAAAATTCGGGATCAGGCCGCTAACAAAAAAACCTCTTATGTAGATGGCGATAAGGTTTAAATTCCTATTTAATACCAGCCACCTGTTTTGATTTATTCGCAAAAACCATCGCCAAAAACGTGTTTTATTATATTTTGCGAAGTTCAGGCACAAATATTTATTTACACAAATATATATTCAGGCCCGAATGGTTTGCGATCATTTTCTAAAGGATTTAATTCCAATAAAACCATAACCGAAAAGTGGTTCGTGAGTAGGAGATAAGAGAAGAGGAGGATGCCCAATACTTTTTTTTAGGCATGTAAAAAGACTGATACTCGATTATTTCAAAAGCAAATTCGTGTTCTACTCAGTATTTAATTGATTAATTTAAAATATCTTAAACCATCTAATTTTCAAATCATAATCATATAACTTTGCATTACTAGTGATGCGTCGCCTTAATATAATGAATTAGATATATTTTACGATGTACACCATGCTAAACTTCACATTTCAAGAGTTTTTGTTGCTTCAGAAAGCAGATCTATTTTAAATATTTTTTTACATTAGCTCCACACAGGAGGACTAAAGGAAAATAATTCACCTCAGGGCCTATGTCATCTTTGGGGATGTTGTGTAGTGAGTCTTTTTAGGGAAAAGAGAGGAAGTTCTGGGAAGGATAAAGGTATAAGGGGTGGGTATGAATCTGGGGGTCGGTGTGTCCAGAAGTTCTATTTGTTTCTTTGTTTGTTTATTTATACCTTTGGAGCATTTACAACAATCGTGGAACATAGTTATAATAAAAATAGAAACAATAAAATAACAATTTTTTTATATTATTATTTCTCTTCCTTTACACTGATAGAAAGCAAGCAGAATTAAAAAGAAATAACGTTAGAATAATAAAATTTATATCAGAATTTTAGAAATTTTTTATATAAATTTTGGTAAGGAATAAATGAAAATATATAATAAAATAAACTATGTAGTCTTTGGATGAAATAGTTAGTTTTCGGCGGATAAACAAAAAACAGCTGTGGAAGTCTCGTGTCATGATTTGGTACTCGCAATGTTTTGATAAGTAATTCACTAATTTGAATAAAAGTACCAGATCGCTCTTGGTTCTTCTACACGTAAGTCAGTTAAATTAAGTAGTTTCATGAAGTTATTATAATTAATTTGTTCAATGGGTATAGAAAGTTTGAAATTAATGAATATTAAAAATTTATGTTGAACTCGCTCAATTTTTATTTGATGTGTTTTGTAGAATGGGGACCAAGTAGTGTAATTGTATTCTAAACTACTTCTAACTAAAGCAGTGAAGAGAATTTTAAATGAATAAAGTGACGTAAATCTTTTACTGTTCTTAAAATAAATCCCAAACATTTCATAGCCTTATTAGTAACTTCATTAATGTGTGGAACAAATGTTAATTTTCCTTCAAATACGGTACCCAGATCCTTGATTTGAGACAACATTTTAAGAGAAATATTGTTAATACTATAATGAGACACAATAGGATTATTGTTTCTACAGAAAGATATAAATTGACACTTATCGATATTTAAGAACATTTCATTGTAATTACACCAATCCTGTAAGCAAGCGATCGAGATTAGATTGAATCGTTGATGAATTACAATCATTGATGGAGGTAATCGTTTTGAAAATTTTAGGTATTAATAATCTTCTTATTCTCATTAATGTCAATTAGGTCATAGGTGTCAACCTATATCTGTATTTCCTCCTTAATAAAAAAAATTCCTGCTTAATAAAATAAAAATAAATTTAAAAAAATAGTATTTTTACTCCTTTAAAATCTTTTACAATATCATTGATAAATATTAAAAATAATACAGGTCCTAAGTGAGAACCTTCTGGAACTCCACTGGAAGCCACAAATTACTTTGAAAACCAATCTAAAATTTTTACTGAATGTTTTCTACATGTCAAGTAACTTATGAACCAGTTTAACATACTACCAGAGGCACCAAGAACTTTTAATTTACGCATTAAAATTTTTTGAGACACCTTATCGAACGCCTTGCTAAAGTCTGTGCACACTGAATTGTACATTGACGTTAATTGCTAAGTGATGGACGAATGAATCCATCCCATCCACTGCGGTTCAAATCCTGCTGAGAGTCCTGCTGGATATCCTGATTCGGCCTGCCATGCAGTTGGTGGGCAGACGCATCCGCCGCCAAGGACAAACCTCATCCCATGAACCCGGGATCCCCTGCTAAATCGCTAAACGTAGCGAACCACTTGAGGTGACCTTGGTAGAGGTTGACATTAAGATCTGCTTTTGTTAATTTTATTTTTAAGTATAGAAAAACGTATTTAAACACTGAAAAATATTTTGGAGGAAGCTAATTTTCCTCATCTACTTTGCTGTTTTTCTGCACTTGTTTGTGGCCACCTTCACTAATCGGTTTAATTTTTTTCCGCAATTCTGCCTAAGGGCGGTTCCGTTTCTGGAAATCTTTTCTTGTTCAGAATCCTGTGAAGTGTCTCCACCAGAAACACCAGAAGCGAGATCGCCAGACCGGAGACCAAAATGAGGAAAGCAGTTTGAATATCGACTAAGGATAGCTTCTTCACGGTGTCCGAGGCCAGGGGGGTCTTTGCGTTCTGGTGAAGGACTACGGAGTACACAGTCATGTCATACCTGGAAGAAGAAACATATATTTTTTTGATTGACAAATATTATATGGGTAACATTGTAACACCTGTTTCTGCTATTCCTGTATCACAAGATGGAGTTCCCGTGTCTAATTACTTAAACGGTATGAATAACTCTTTACAATGCCTTAATTAATTAGAAGTAAACATGAATATGGAAGCACTGTTTGGAATCCACATTACTGCAAATATGAAAACATTGTAGAATCAGTTAAAAAAAAAACTAAAAATGTTATCCTTCAAATGTGGACTACACGACCATCTTAGATTATACGACGTACTCGTGATTAATTCAAGATTGATACACATATAACTAGAAGGCAATTGACTGAACTAATATGTTTATATAAAATTATTCACGGCCACCTTGATATTACATTACGTCTTAGCAGTATTGAAATAAATGTCCCCAATTCCCATTGTTTAAGACGCCATATCATTTTTCACATGAATACATTTAAAAATAATATCGGCTACTTTTGCCCGCTGACCCAGATGTGTCGACTATATAACAAGATGGAGTGTGCTGAGGTTGATATTTTCGTCGATAATTTCTACGGATTCAAAAAAAAATTCTGGCTCTGTTAAAAAATACTGACTAAAATTATATTGTGTCAATTGTCTCTCTATGCATGCCTCGCGTATTTCTTATGTCTCTCGCCACTCATTGTAAAGTGTTACTTGAGTGAGCTTTTATATAATTCTGTATTTTTATTTGTGATGTTTTTGTTTTTCCAATTATATCTACGTATCTGTTTTTGATTGTATGTAACTGAAGATTTTTTTAATTGTGTAATAAATGAGTTTTTATAACTGGATTGTTCTCACGTAAGTGTAAAACCCAGAATAAATAAATAATATTCAAACAATACAATAATTTGGAAAATAAATAGAAAATAAAGTTGATAAAAAGGAATCTCCTGTTACAGTCAACCACTATTTAAAAAAAAAGAAATATTTTTGGATATGGTACCTACAGTTTTTCTGTACGTAATCAAACAATATAATAATAATTGTTTCATTATCTTAGTTATTAGTAACATGGGACTAGCGGATGGAGTCTTCTATGCTTCCTCCAGTCTCTTCAAGACCCATGTTCACTCCTTCCTCTCCTCAAAAACATCCACCACAGACCCCAAAGCACTCGCAAAGGTGAAATAGACTTGAGAAAAATAATTTCTCTTTACAAAAAATTAAAAAGTATGAGAAGGTCACCAGAACTTATTGAAGCCTCCTTCCCACGTCCTGCACAGAAACCTGTCGATGTTGGGCAGGAAGGGATAGTTCCTGTGCACGATGTAGGTGAGGTAGTAGCTGCGGGGGCACTGCTCCACAATGTGCAATTGGGGCTCCCCATTCGGTCCCAGATACTTCAATTGGATATAGAGGGCAGCATCATTCCTGAAAAACAGAAAAGGGGTAGTCAATTAAATACGTACGGTAAATAATGAATATCAATCAGCCTTACTAAAAAATGTGCTAAAATTGAATGCATTTGATAAAAAAAAAACTGTGTCTGTGAAACCTTACTAATGCAGAAACATTGTTGAAGTTATAGAAACTGATTGTGTCAAAAATTCATGTAAATGATAAAGTAGGTACCTATATTTAACGGCTCAATATAGCCCAAAAAGGAGTACTAAAGACAATTTTAAAATTACCGGTTAGAACTCCGACAGAAGAATTGTTTCAAAGCATTCAAGTCTACAACATACAAAAACTTTATGCAAAAAATATTTTATTTATAATTAAAAAAAACATATCAGAATACTCCACTGTCCAACATAGATACACAACCAGGGCAATAAACCAAAATATTCTAGCTACAGCCAGTTTGAAAACATCTTTTGGACAAAGAAATATGAAATCCAATGCGACAAAACTATACAACGCTCTACCAACTCAAACAAAAAAAAATAGCAGAAATAAATAAATTTAAAACAAAAGTAAAAATATGGTTGAGAGAACAAAGTGAAAATGAACTATCAAACATACTGAAGACCATGTAAAGACAACTGGATACTAAATACAAATGTGGAAAAACTACAGGCCGCCTCAGAACAGGGAACCCTAGTGAGGAGGACTGTGAAAAAAAAAACTTTATAATACCTTAATATAATACAATTTATAAATACATTATGTTATATTTTAAATGAAAATGGTGCCTAAAGATTATATGATGATTTTTCAAATATTTTAAAAAATCAGATTTTTTACGGATTACTGATTAATTTTTTTCTCTCCGTAATCTGCGTATAAGAGATTTTTTTTTAAATATATATTTTTATGTGCATTGAGTAAAGAACCTATGATTTATTTATCAAAATCTGTGTAGTCTTTGGGGATGGAAGGTTTTTAAATCTGACTTGAAGAAACCCTTATGGCTGAAGGGAGGAAACACAACACCTGAAATTGATCACCTTCTTTCAACAGCCGACACGTCCCGATGTATTGCCGCCTCGTCGATGGCTGCCGTCTTTATCGTCTTAATCTTTTTCTCCAAATTTGACAGCAGTTTGCTGTTTAACGTCTTGTCAATCCCAAAAATGTCGTCTAATTTAGAAGAAGTGGCTATCGGCAATCCTGACTCGTCCAACGCCTCCAGGGTATCGATGTCGGGGTAGTAACTTGTCGTACTGAAAGCCGTGTATAAATAACCCTGAAACAGGAATAAACATTTTATTGGAATAATTTCTTTTAATTTAGAAGGTTATAATCATAAATTATTGTGATTATAATAATTTATGATTATGCTTGATGATTATGATTATAATCATTATAATCATTATCCCTATCATAAATTGTTAATATAAGTACACCAATGCACACAAAAGTAACATTAAATTAACAGACATGTATCTGAATGTTTTACCTTAGAATTGTTATTGTATAATATCTTAAATCAACTTGTTGTATCGTCCGATTGTATGGGAAAAGAGTTTTAAACGTAATACAAGATTCACCAAAATAAATACGGTGAAAGAGTCCAAAATTATATTGCACACAAAATATTTAATAAATTACCAATAACAATTAAAAATAATACCATTGATACAGCTAAAGTCAAATATGATATAAGGAAAATAGCTAGTAGTACAGATGATTACTTGGATTCCCTACTGAATCTCTTGTATTCCTAATTGGAATTCACATTCTAAGGAAATGGAAAATCATTATGATTTTGTAATACCTCTTGTACCTACCTGTATATATGAAACTGTTGATGTGACTATTCTTTTGTACTCGATTATTATGCAAGGCTATTTACATATTTAAATGTTTTGTTAATTAATCCATTGATCTAATTGTTAATTTGTGATCATCATTGTACATATAATTATAAACCGTTTGAAAATGTACCATGTTATCGCATAAAATGTTGTCACTACGTACCTACCTGCTGACAAACAACATAAGTAGTTTAGCAGGTTTGAATGTTAACAAATTAAAAAATGAAAAATTTAAATGTTTATATATCATAGAAGAAGAATAATACTAATAAATTATAAATCTAAACGAAACGTGAATATATAATAAAATAAATAAATAAACAGGTTGCAACTGGGACTCGAACCCATGATCTGTCTTACAGGGACAACGGCTACGATAACGTCGAATATAATATTGTTAATTCAGAATTTAAAATATGAGATCGACAAAAATGATGTAGAATAAATGTCCGAGTTGGTCGATGCGTTGTCCCGGTAAGACAGAGATCCTGGGTTCGATTTCCAGTTGCGACCGTTAACATTTTATTTTTCTGTGTCTTGTTCCGTTTCAAAATCACAATGTTAATGATGACAATTTCAATTAATGCGGTGTTGAAATTGCATGGTTCTGAATTGTCATGGAACCATTATAATAATTTTTAGATATGTACTGCATCTTAAAATTCACTTACTTGAAATGTTCCAGCTACTATTATGTTGAATAGTAGACAAGAAGCTACGAAAATTCTTTCTGGACCCAATTTTGGAAGCGCTATCGGCTGGGAGCTTATCAACAGAAATGTTTCCGTAGTAAACCAACAGCAGTTCTTATTGTAACTCGGAGGTTTGGCGTCGTCACGTTTCAGTAGAGTCATCAGCCACCAAATGATTCCGCTCAACAACACGGTCAGGAGGCACAGTTCCCACACCGTCGTGCTCAACCCCTGGAAGATATTCATCCAAGTCGGAATCTTTAAAGACTTGGGAACAAGAACACAAAACTCGTCATTGTATATCGGATACGTGAACTCTATCTCGTCGGAGCCGTAGTCTTTCAGGAAACGACCGTTGAAAGAAATATCGGCCCTTTTAGCTATCACGTCCCCTATCGTCCCGGTGAAGGTTCCGTTGCTCATTTTCCACCCGTATTCCTGTCCGTCTGAGGCGGCGGAAATCCTCAAAGTAAAATTAAGAAACCTCGCCAAGTTTCCTAAAATAAATCCATCTATCCCGCCCCAGTCTTCAGTGCGAATTATGTCTTTGTGTAAAAATGTTGACAAAAAAGATTCGGGCAGATCCTTCATCGACGTCGGAGTTCTTTGAAATAACTTAACTTCCAACGGATAACCGTTGAATTCTTTGTACGAATGAATTAAAGCTTTCTTATTGTGGTACACGTCTTCTACATTCAGGACACTGACTCCAGAATGTTTACTGTCAGTAACTTGAAGCACAGGATCGAATCTCATAAATAAAGGAAGCCCGCAAACGCTGGGAAAGAAAATTAAAGTTTCAAGAATTCTGTACACAGTCCACATGTGTTGAAAAATATCCACGGTGGCATGTCTCAGTGAATTCCTGTAGTGGCCTGTGCAGTCAATGTGTTCTTCGTTAGGGTCAGTGACGGTGATTACAAAATAAGAAGAGAGTGAATCCTTAAAAACAAACGTATCGTCACCGAAAACTGACTCTTGCAAGGCCTCCAGGGTATCGTAGATAATGAAAAATATCTGTTTCCGCAAAACGTTTTCTGGTATACCGTTTGCTACATCACCGATTATCACAACACTGACTTTGTCGTTTTGGAATAGCGCTTTCAGCAAGATGGAGCGAGTTTCTCCTCCTGATTCTGATGGCACGGTATCGATAACAGTCACGGCTTGCGTGCTGAAAAATATCAATAAATCCACCCACAGGCGATTAACTGCTTCCACTGATTTCATTTTTGTGGAATTTGTGAAACTTAGTTCGGGGAAAGAATAAAGCGGATAGACGTCGTCAATAGCGTTGCTGAAAACAATAGCGAACAGAGCCCACGGGGGATACATTCTGTCAAGTTGGTCACACACAGGAAGGTCGGGTAAAGGTAGATACGTGGTATCAGCGGAACGGTGATCATCTAAAAGATAAGCAAAGTAGCGGGCGATCAGTCATCTTGTTTACAATATGGCCACGAAACATAAACATCAGACAATGTTGTTGAAGTATCTTTTGTTGTCTACAAACCATTACCTATTAACCAAAGGGAAGCTTCTCAAATGTTTTACAAAAATATCGTCATGTTTCTTTAACCCTTTCTGTGATTAATAATTGCCTTTACGCGTATTACCTAATTTTTGTGAATAACATTATATTTCATGCCTGCCTCTCCACACCAACTTTTAAAATGATGTGACTCCGTGTCGATAGCCCAGCATTAAACGGAAACAATTCGAAAAATACTAGTTAAAGCTGGGGACTCGCAAGCAGATTCATTCTTAATTTAAAACCAGTTTTGTGATCTGAATGTAAAATTCCAGTTGTGGTTTCATCTGCTGACACATTTCGAAGGAAAACATTATCTTATTCGAAGTGCAGTTATAAAATTCGGTTGCATGCCAACTAAGAATAAAGCCAACTCAACACCTCTTTGAAAGTCATTAAAAGCTATGAAAAAAATATTTTTTAAATAGCCAATAACCCTATCTTAACGTAACCTATTTAATCAATTTTTTATATATTTTTTCCGCATACAGATTTACTTTAAACCAGTTTTGTGTTAAGAATGTAAAATTCCAGTTGGATTCATCTGCTGACACATATCGAAGGAAAAGATTCTCTGATTCGAAGTGCAGTTATAAAATTCTAGTTGCAGACTATGTAAGCCTGGAGACGGATGACCAGGACACATTGAACCCCAGATCCTACCCACCCCTTAAACCCTTTTCCTTCCCAGAATTCTCCACCACTTCCTTTCCTAAAAAAACCCTCCACCCAGCATCCCCAAAGATGACATAGGCCTTGAGGGAGATTAAAAAAAAAAGGATGTGCTGCCAGAATCAAAGAAAATCCATGTTCATTTTCTGTGTGTAGTTTAATTCGCCGCATACAGATTTAATTTAAACCAGTTTTGTGTTCAAATAACAAGTTACAGATTCATCGTGTACCGAATGAAGCTTTACATTTGAGCTGCATACCAAATGCTGTAAAATTCTGAGAAATTGACTGTTCCGTGTGTAACAGTTGTTTGAAAACTCTCACGCAGAAACAAACTTTAGTTAAAACCGGCCTTGTGTTCTAAACACGGTCTCAAAATTCGAGATGCGAAATCCTATTGCATGGATACCATACCATATTTTACCATTCCATTACCATTCTATATTTTCGAGAGCAGTTATAAATATGTAGTAGAATTTATAATCATGATTTTTATTGGAAGAATACTCGTCACATGTGATTATAAAAATCGGCATAAAATGAGGTCGTAAAATAAAAATGGATTTCCACGCACTCCCCCCCCCCCCCTCCCGGCGCTTGAAAATCTGCGGTTAAAGTACCCAAATAAGGGGGCTGCGAAATTTTCCTCCGCCCGGGCGGCTGACACCCACCCTACGCCACTGGAATCAGAACAATATTTTTAAATAAATCAAAATTATTTTTTTTCCGTCTAATACGTACACGAATAAATCACTAGGTTTCCATGTACTAGAAACATGAATTTTCCAAATCTACCCCCTGCTATCCCATACTGCTACTCTGTCACCCCACCTTGCGTGACCTTTACCATGCGTCCCCGTTCCCTTACCGCGTCCCTTATCCCTCGCGCGTAACCTTTCCCCCCTTCCCAACCAATTAAATATTTTTTTGATTATGTTAAGTAAAGTTTAGAAATTTTTCATATTGGAAAATTTTTGATGCGGGACAATTTTTTTCTTAAAAATTGGAAAATGGAAAAATAATTCCTCGGAAAATTATACAAAACTTTACGAATTTAAAAAATTTCAAGTTTTCTAAATTTTGAGATTTTCTCATCGGGGATGCTATTCGAAAGGTTCTACGTTTTTTTTTTAAATAACAGGTGGTGCCACTTCCGCTTACAACAATCCAAAGTGTTATTTAGATAATAATACTATCAGATATTATATTTTGCATAACAGTCAGCCATAATATCCAGAGACAAGCCTGTAGGTAGGCTGGGCACACCGAGATTTAATTTAACATCTAATATATAAAATTCTCGCGTCACGGTGTTTGTTATCATACTCCTCCGAAACGGCTGAACCGATTTTGATGAAATTTTGTGTGCTCATCGGGTAGGTCTGAGAATCGGCCGACATCTATTTTTCATAACCCTAAAGGTTAAGGGTGGTCCACCCCGAATTTTTATTGTTTTTATTTTTTGGACAAATTTTTTATTTTTATATTTTTATGGTGAGGCATTAAAAAATACATACAGCCCTAAATTTTCACCCTTCTACCATCAACCCCTATTTTTTAATAGCGATATTAGTAATTCAATCAATTTCAACCCCGGAACTAAAAAAATATTTCCTAGAAATAATGTATACGGCAAAACAACGTTTGCCGGGTCAGCTAGTAATTTAAAAAGATTTACTATCGCAGTTTGATAAGCCTTGTATTCTGTAATATAAAGGTTAAATACTCGTAATAGAAAATGCTCAGTAAGGTAGACACTTTATAAATACTGGTACCTTTTTGTCTTGCTATTGATACTGTCCTTGAATAAATTGACTGTGTTCATATTTAAACTGCCATTAGCAGCATTATAATTGTTTACCTGGTGCTGTCACTAGTGAAGACAGATTTAAAAACACTTGTTAAATTTGACCCTTGATAATAATTCACCGTATTATTTTAAGGGCTTCTCACAAAGGAAAGTTGTTGAACTGAAGATATTATTTTAGTGATTGGCAGCTCCACTGTTCAGTTTTTAAAATACATCTATTTGAACTTCGATTTTGTTTTCTAGAATGATTGAATGCCGATCTTGGAAGTGGAAATTAACCCACTTCCCGACATCCGATTGAGCTGAAACTCGACATATAGATTCGTTGTCGATCAAAGTGCATTCTATTAACTTTTTGTGGCACTCACTCATACACACGCGCTACTAGGTCGTGCCGTTTGTGCGTGGTGGAAAGTTTAAACGGTTTCATCTTCTATACAGATAAAAATTTAGGTTCCGTATATTTTATTATTTAATCTCGGAAAGTAATCGATGGATTGACTCAAAAATTTTACAGAACTTTGCATTTTAACAGAAGAGTATTTCTGTATATAATAGTAAGCTCTGGCGTTATGAAATTTGTTTTAAAAATTACTAGAAGTGGTGCGCGACTGGTTTGAAAATATGTGTATTTCATATATTTTTGCGTTATGGAGAGAAGGCAGGAGGGGGAGGGTAACGAAGGAGTCCTCACGAAGGGAAACGAGGGAGGGAGAATGCAGGAGAGGAAGGAAACGCGGGAGGGGAACGGGGGCGCATGGGAATGGACATGCAGGGAGGGGAATGGACATGCTTTAAGATATTAATAATAATTAATTGTTCGCGCCCGTACATACGCAAAATGAATATGAATAAATAATTTTGTCAATAAAAAAACTCAAATCTTTCAAGAGAGGCTGACAAATACAATATTGGATTGAATCACCGATGTAATTTTGTAATTGTCAGCCTCTCTTGAAAGATTTGAGTTTTTTTATTGACAAAACTATTTATTCATATTCATTTTGCGTATGTACGGGCGCGAACAATTAATTATTCTTAATATTTTAAAGCATAACTTGCAAAAGTGTTTAAAACCTAAAATAATTTTATTGGCGCCATCTGTGAATGCGTAGATTATAACGTACGTTGCGTTTAACCTTAATACTGCTTGATGTTACAATTTACAATAGTTGTTTTAGTTTTAGTTTAATACAAACAGTTTAATTTTTTCTGGAGTTGCTTATAATGAAAATGTCCTCTTCCTTTAAAAATAAAAATTGTTCACACAATAATTAATCTGCATTTAATTTGCTGTGGATTGCCAGTATGTAATTAGTAAATATGAATACAAATGCATCGATCATTTGTTAATACATATTAATAACTATTAACATGTGTGTCGTCTTATGTAAACTTAGGAATATATTTTATTGATAAAAAGTCAATGGCTTACAACAATACCCCATCGTAATGTTGAACAAAGGGTATCTCGGAGAACCAGAAATGCACAATTGCCCATCCCACGGAGTAGCCAATTGAATATTATAAAAAAACATATTAAACTAAAGTCCTCCGCCGCATCTGCTTGTCTGTTCGCGATTAACTCAAAAACTACTGAAAACGGATTTTCATACGGTTTTCACCAATAGATGAGGATATAATTTGTCAAGGTTTTGTGTAAAATGGTTGAAATATATAATTAAAGGAGAATGTCTGTATGTGGGCGAGCGGGCTGGCAAGCGGGCGGTGTGGATATGATTTGTAAGCAAATTAATAGATGATGGCGGTGTGAGTTAAAAGGTTGGGTAACCATCCAATAGATGGCGTTGTGTTTCATTAGCCACAGCAACACGTTGCCGGGTCAGCTAGTATAGTATATTTTAATACAACCAAGCTTAGTTTTACAAAAATATCCGATCAAAATATCAATTTGGTAGGCGTGTATGGGTATCGCCGCCCCGGGAAAGGTTTATTGGATAACCAACTCATCTGCCATAGGTCATCCCAAGTGATTCGGATGTTTAGGGTGTGTAAGGTTAGCAGGGGTGCACGGTTCATGGGGTGAGTTTTGTCCGGGTCTTGATGGTGAATGCAGCTGTGTTGCAGGCCAAATCAGGAGAGACTAAATGAGGGAAATCTTTTGCCTCTCCAGCAGAACTCTCTCGGAACATCGCCTTGCACCACAGTGAGAGGGATGGTTTAACCCAAAACAGCTGATTTTGGAGTTACCTAGTTGCAGCAATTACCCCACAATATAAAGTAAGTCGGTATAAGATATTATGTAGAAAGAAAACAGGAGAGTTGTTTTAATTATTGGTTTAATAGCTACATCAAGTCTATTCAAAATGGAAGTGCAATGTTGTACCTGCTAGTCAACACAAAGGATAATACTTGTAAAAGATGACATGTGAACTCACCGAGTATAATATAGTGAAACAACAATTTGCATTAAACACAAAGGTAATAAATAAAGTATTTTAATAAAAAATAATACACAATTTACAGCATAATATAAGTGTTCCTTAAACTAAATGATGCGATGATCCTAGTTAAAGCATTTCAAGTTAAATTTAAGCAGTTTAACTCAGAATTATATACAAACAATTTGACAAAACTACTTTAAAAAGTTGTCAAAAGCATCTGCGGTGTTATGTCAAAATATGTTATGATAAGTGCAAAAAACATTTGATATTTTTCAAGAGCATAGTTTTAAAATGTCAATAAATTATCTCTTAGAGCTGGTTCACACACAGCTATCAAATATAAAAGATCATAGCACGCCAATTAGCGCTCTCCATACAATCCCTTCAGACCGTTCACACCTAAGCGTTTTTAAGCGCAGATCAATCATAGACAATACACATCTTAGACGTAACCGCTCCAGATGCGATATCCCAGAAGATAAGTCTCCCCCTCTCCGACTTAAACAAGAGAGGGGGTCATTGTAATTACGGAGCTGCCTAGACCCGTGGATGACAGATGTCAAGTTGACAGATTTCAGTACAAAAAATGAGCATTCCGTTGCCGCTCCTTAATTCAACTGACCCCTCTCCTACCACAGGAAGAAATATTTGATAGCCTCTTGTGAAAGCACAAAAGATAAGCGCTCGCGAATCAACAGATATCTGCTCGCAGATTTATAGCTCTGTGTGAACCAGCTTTTAATGTTTATCGAGCCGTTTGACGACACTTGAATTTCTGTGAAATACTTGATTCATTAATTTGTTTGGTTTGATAGACCACTTGTATATATAGTTATATCAAATGAAAAAAAACAAGACATACTTATATCAAAATTATCATTTTTGTACTTATCATACGAGTATATCAAAGTAATAACACAGAGATGCAATAAACATTTTTTAATAAATTTTAAACAAGATTCCATAGGAAGTTTTACTTCAGAAGAATTTTAAGAGAAAAAATTGGCAATCTTTGTAAAATCTATTTAGAAAAGTACCCTAAAATAAACTAGATATTTTTTAATAAATCTTTAATTTTGTAACTAAATAAATGCCAGCTGTAAATATATTTTTAATACAGTGATTCAGTGAAAGTGGGTAGGTACTATAATATATATTAATATTTTTAGTAGGGCCCAAAGTTAAATAATGCTGTTACATTAAAGTAACCCCATTTTATTCTGGTAATATTAGTATCTACTAATACTAGGTGAAAATAACGCATAATTATTAAAATTTAATAAACATGTTTGTAAAATATATATCACACATTTTAGAGAACGAAAATCCTGCAGAATAATCTAAGTATAAATTTAATTTAAATAATAATATAATTGCTGATAATGCTTTTTTAGATGCAAAGTTAGTTTGGTGAAGAATACTTAAATCCAGAGTTGCTTAGAATACATCTTAACTATAAAGCAGAAAATTGTCTGAATAAGTCATAACTCTATTTTAGTTTTCAATGTCTTTTCCATCATGACTCATTTGACTGTCGAAAAAATAAGACAAGATGCCAATTTTGGTCCGTATAAGATTTTTGGTAAAATTTTGAGAAAATCGTAAAAAAATGTTGAAACTTGATTAAGCTGGGTAGTAAATATAAAGTTATAAAAAGCTGGGATATTATATTAAAAAAATTTGGTAATTTTTAAATACATGGTGAACAACATAACATGCATACTAATACATATTTATAAAACATTGGATAGCAAATTACAACACTAGAGTTCAAAAATGAATATAGTATTTGACTATTTGAAAAAAAAGGATGCCCATATTCTGCTTTAAAATTAAAAACTTTGAGAACCTCTACTACCACCAAAAGCTTCTTGTGTAAATGCCCAAACTCAGGTCTCAGGGATTTTTCATATTGGACTGCTATGTTATTAGGGATTAAAACTTGAGGAAATTAATAAACATCCACCATGTTATTTTTATAAAAATCGGTGGCCATTTTGGCTGCAAGTTTTCAGTCATATATAGTTCCATGAGAGTTGATCCCCCGATAGTTGCCTTAGTTCTTAATTGTCCAAACAACCATCAGAAAATTTTACGGGAGGAGAAGGTTTTCTTTCACTATTTCAATGAAAAATTACGACAGGTGTTAAGATAAAGCTATTTCCAAATAAAGGTTCATTAGTTTAAATAATTCTTAGTTAAGTGATTAACTATCATTTTTTATAAATTATTTTTAATTTTAAAGTGGAAATTGAACAAAAACTAAAATGGTCGTTTGGACAATTAGAACTAAGGTGACCATTTTTCTAACAAAACATACGTGTGTTTTTTTCATTAACAGTAATTTTTGTTATATTTTTGGGGTGTTACGCCGTGTTACACTACCTCCTTCTTTAGCCAAAGTTTCGTTTCGAGCAAGCGTTACAGTGTCCATCATCAGGGCAGGGCAGGGCTCATCTGGGCAGAGCAGGGCTCATCTACCCTGATGATGGACACTGTAACACTATCCGAAAAGTTGGCTAAAGAAGGAGGTAGCACCACACGGCACCATCAATAACACCCCAAAAATAAATAACAAAAATACTTTTGGCCGTGAAAATCTAAAATCATCGGTAATTTTAGTTAGAAAAAACATAAGATGGACAATTTTTAAAACTTTCGTATTGTAAAGGTAAACGTTTGTATTAAAAAATTTTGACAAAAATTGTATGTTTATTACGAATTATAAAATTTGAAAGCACCTTTCAAAAACAGTTTTTAGTTCCATTTATTTTGATTTAATTGCAAAGCGGAAATATTTTGACATTCATGTGCCGAGACCTAAGGGGTCAACCTATAATAATTTATACCATTGGTGGTACATTTTAAATTAAATTTTACCAAAATGCATCAAATAACGATATAACGAGTTAGGGAATTAATAAATGCTTTAATTTTCAATTATAACAGATGTAAATACAGGGTGGTTAGATTTACTTTACAAAACCTAATACGCATAAACTTCTAAAGTTGGCAATAAACATTAGAAAAAGTGGTCAACAGATATTATGGATTATTTTGAAAAGTTGCATAATATATTTTTATGTAACTAGGCCGGCCAAGAAAAGGGTGCAGAATAGAATATACATAATGGATTAAGAGTAGATAGACATATATATATAACATAAATTTAGCTACCCTTAGATCAAATTTAATACATTAAACTGCTCTTTTAAACCCTCCTTTTTTATGAAATAATTGTCTCTTAGAATCAGCCCTTAACTATGATTTAACCTTTTATTTCAATGTTTCTACAAATCTTTATTCATACACTACTTATATAATCTTAGGCATTCATAAATATTAATTTTAGTATTACATACCATTCCCTGATAGTTAATATTGTAAATAGGCAATTTATTTGGTATTTGTTAACTAACGGGCACCACAATCCTCACCAACAGACATTTTGCAAGAACTAAAAACCTGCAGAAGTATTCATATTGTTGGAGTAAATTTCGGGTGGCAAAAAATTGGGACAGTTTTTTTTTACATTAATTCCCCACACAAAATAAAAAAGTTGAGGAAAATAATTTTCTCTCAGGGCCTCTGTCATCTTTGGAGATACTGTATCCAAGAGTAAGGAGTTAATATGTTGTAGAAGGGAGGAAACACAGAGACCGGCAAATCATTCCACAGCCGAGCAGTTGAACTCAAGAATGAGTCGTAGAAACGATCCATTGAACATACGATGGGTGTACATTTGGAAGTTTTCCTGACTACGCACCGGTGCTAAAGAGATCAATGAAGCTAGTTCCTCGGAGCATCTTCCATTGTAATTCAGGTAGAACAAGGAAAGCATTCCTGCATGACATCTGCACTCAGAAAATTTGTTTGTTTCAGGGGGTATTCTAGTCTACTGAACCAATTTACTTGAAATTTGGTGTGAGCCTTCTCTATACATTACTCTATCGCACCAACTAAAACTATAACAAAAATTTTATTTTTATTATTTTTTTTAAATTTGGAAAATCAAAAAAACTAGAAAAAAAAATTATTTCAGACAGCCGCCATTTTGCAAAAAAAATATTTTTTAATTTTCCTTAGTTCGGGCCATAGCCGCATTTGTTTGGATTAAGAATTAATTTGGGTTTTGTTTTTTATTACTAGGAGGGTTGCAATCGTGTCAACCAGGGTGCGCCATTTTTTTGAGACCCCCCACTTCAACACCCTGTAACTTTTTGAATTTTTAATTTTTTTTCATGTATTCTTTAATGTTTCAATATTTGGTAAAATAATGGCTTGTAAAAACATTATTGACCTTTTTTTATTGCTTCTGAAAAAATACCTGCAATTCATGCTTCTAGAATAGAATACCCTTTTAAGCTTGCAATTATTTTATTAAGATAGGGGAATCTATCAAATGGACCGCCCATTTCAGCAGCCAGGAGTTTTTTCAGTTACTTTGGGGCTCCAGGCCAGAGGGAGCTGCCAATTTTAACAGTGGGGCATACTCGCGATCTGTACAGGGTCAGTAGTTGTGTGCTATTAAAGCCCTGTACAGTAAGCCCAACTTCTGAGAGGTTAACTTGACTGGTTTCGATGGAGTTTCCTCATCTTTCCACCCTCTTTTAACCTTTTTCATTTTAATGCTGGCCTGCTCAACAAAATCTACCCACCAATCAGCACATTTTGACACAATGTATTGTGTTTTAGTGAAACTTTATGAATTCTGTTCACACATATGCAACATCAACATAGATAAGGGTAATATAATATCTATAGTGAAGATTGAAATCAGTGGTGTCCGTGTAATTAATAAGTTTTATAGATATTAATCAATACATAACCAATACGATGTACATTTTCTTTATGATTTTGTCTGATAGTATCGACTTACAAGATAAATAAATATTTTTGTTATTTGTGATTTGTAAGAAGTGTTAGTTGTTATTTAAATAAACTCTGTATTCAATTTGATATGGGAAATGTTATTATCTGATATTTAAGGCAACAAGTATTTATTTCAAAAGAAATTAAATCTGGCTCTGGGTTGTATCTTCAATACTTTTTGTACATTGGCTGTTAAAATAAGCGAGAGAAAACTGATGATTTATGTTCCAATATTGTACACAATAATTATTACATTTTTATTTCATAATTTGGATAAAGTAATTTTTGACACACTAAATAGAATAAATAGTAGATGAGAATTAGTTAAATGTGTCAGTCACTATGTAACAATCTTATATAATTTGTGTGGATAATAATTAGTCACCTTGAGATAACATTATTGTATATTAAAAATGTTACGTCCACAACATAAATTCTTCAGGGCATAAATAATAATTTAAACAGAACAATTTTATACAGCACCGTTAGTTAAATCACCTCAAGCGTGGTTTGTAGATCGTTTTTGTGTAGGTAGAACTCTCTTAAAGTTTTACAAGAAATTGTGGAAAAAAACAACTTAACCTGTTGAACGTGGGATAACATTTTGAAAACCATGCGAAAATTACCTTAATGAGTTTTTTTTAGTCAAATATCAATATAAAAACAAAGCAATTGTTTTTTTGTGATTGTTTTCTGTTTACCATCTTATTATTTGTATATATAACATGATAAAATCGTTTCCAGAATAGCTAACTAATTAAAAAAAAATATCTCCCATTTTGGAAACGATATACAAAAATATATATTCTATTCATACAAATGTAAACTGATTTTATTATTTCTACACAAACCTGAATGCATTCCCGACACGAAAAAAAAACAATTGAAAGGAGTTTTCAAAGAAATAATGACCTTTATGCACTTTGGAAAACATAAAATAACAATATTTCTGCCATTGACAGCTGTTAAAAGTGACCCGCAAATGTCTTAGAAAATTAATTTCAGTAGCCAAAATAATCAAATAGAACGTAGGTCTCAGATTAACATTGGCACAAGCGATTCTGAGCTTGTCTTTCATACAGTTTCTTTATTCGTAAGGGTCAAATCGCATTTTAAAAATTTTACCCGGACACCGGCGGGCAAGCCACAGAGGAGAGTTAAATGAGAAAACCTTATATGTATGAGCTGCTCGGGTGTTATATTAAGAAATTTCAGGCGGGAGAGTCCAAGGAACCCGTTCGAGAAAATGGAATTAGTTTTAAACCGAAAATAATGTGTAAATTAGAATAATTTTTTTTATAGTACTCACCACACTCCAACTATAAAAGTATTGTCCAAAATTATGGCCTACTTTGTAGTGGGACTCCATAAACCGAAGTTAAAATGAGTATTGGGCCATTTAGTGACGTTTTTATGTGTAAAAAACCCACTGCAAAAATATTGGTTTTGCACTTTGGTACAAATTATGACAACAAAATAACAATATCAAGATGGGGAAGACTTGTACCACATACACATATATATTTGTATGTTTTATACATGTACATTTAGTTGGGACCCTTATGAAGAGATTGGTGTACAATGTTTATATAAAAATAATTGAATAAAGGTAGGGCTACCCTTCCTGCACAAAGTGTGTTAACTGACATTTTTGAAAAAATGATTTTTTCATGTAAATTATGTTTTCTGATTACTTCTTTAGCTGGAGATCATTTTCATAGTTGTAGCACTGTTTTAATGGACGATTTTAGCTGTGTAATCAATGTTATCCGATATAATATTTACAAATAACCGCAAAATACAAAATCGCATTGCGACATTGTTCTGCGGGACCGTTGATATAAATATGATAAGTACCATTATTTGATTCTCATGTTCGTGTACAGGGGGTAACTATACCCTATCAGCTCATGTGGTTCAATTGGGCTACTTTTATAAATCAATCTACAAGGTACTGAAAAAACAAAACAAAAAGCACGAAAACTTCTCAAGTGGAAAAATCTTAAGCGAATTTCACTGTATTGTAGTTTTTTTAACATGTTTACAGTAATCGCTTAGAAACATTGCTCTGTGATAATTTCCTTCAACTCCAAAATTTATATAATATTCATTTATAAAGGATTAAACATTTTGTCTTAAAATTTTCAGTTTTGCTATCCACATCGCAACTCAGGAACCAAAAATCCATGATATGTAAAATAAGGTGATGCACTACTAAAATTATGTGAATTTGGCTTGAAAATTAGATTGCTATATTTTAGATGCTTTAATTAAATACTGCGAGTAGAACACATTTGTCTTTGAAATAATAGAGTATTTTTTTATTAGTCTTTTTATAAGCCCAGAAAAAATAAAGTGTCAGGCCTAAAAAACTGCTTTAAAGTTAAAAATCTCCTCCTTACGAACCCCTTTTCGGTTGTAGTTTTATTGTACAATGTAGGAAATTAAATTCTCTATAAAATGATCGTAAAAAATTTCAATGTTAGTGCACAAACATTGCAAAATAAAAAAAATAAAATTTTTGGCAATGTTTTTTTCTTGATTAAATCAGGCGGCTGGTGGTAAACAGGAAATTAAACCTTATCGCAATCTACATAAGGAATGTTATTGTTAGCGGCCTGATCCCGAATTGTACACAACCCGGTGCATCATCTTAAACGCAATGTAAGCAAGCAGATTAAAGCGCATAACTTTTGAAAAAAGAGTGCGGGATTCAAACCCAAAACATCAGTTTGTAATATATAATATTTATGTATTATTCATGCCCTGAAGTCACAGTTGTGTATAAAACCTGTTAGAATCAACCAATAATAAAGTGACACTGACAAAGTTCCAGCTTTATATAATTTGTGAATAAAAGTACTTTCAGATTTTACCTTGTGATTAATGAGATGGTTTATCCAATATCGTATTCAAGATATTGTGTAGTTAACATATTACATAATATACTTATTTAAATATATTGCTCATTAAACAAAAACAATTTAGCAATTATTGCTAGCGATTACTTTAAACAGAGCAAATAAAAATGTCAATAATATTATAATCTTTTCCTTTAAGAAATACATACACTACCTACTTGCCCTGATTTCCGTTCCAATCCAGATGTCATTCTGTTTAGATGTTTATTTAAAATAGTATATTAAAATTACCCAAATAATGCATTCACTATAAAAGCATTTATATTATTACCACCCTTTAAACTCTGAACATTATTAACAACTGTAAAGTAGTTATTACGCAAATGCAACCGCATTAAAAAGCCTTAAACAATGTATTAGAAGAAAGTACTCTAGGTAATGTGCACCAAAGAGGCTATACAGACAGATACATACCTACTTATAAAAATTTCATGACCTATTCAATTCAAACTCCTAAATACATAAAAAATATTATATTTTTTATTCACACATTTTTTTTATCTACAGTTTATTCCTTTTTTCATGAGCGTGGGTTAAATAATGTCTTTTAAATAGACAATATTTTTTTGTGCAACTCTAATACAAAAAAAATATATAACAATAACAGTCAACACTTCAACGCAATAATATAACAGAAATTTCAAAATTAAAACAAGCGAGGCGGCGTTGCATTATCGAAAGATATTTTCGAAATAAAACCATTGTTATGAAAAAAATATTTACATGTTCTGCGTTAAACAAATATTTGGAACCAATTTTATAATAACAGTGCAAAATGAAAAAAGTGTTATCCTTCGGATATACAACGCCGCGACAATATGCATCAAAGGTTTTAAATATATGTTGGAGAATGTTTCAAGTTAGTATCGCAAACTGTGCACACTGTGGCATCTCTATTGTTGACGAGCGTACACGATGGACACTCCTTCCCGCCGCTCATCAGCGGCACAGCCTCCACGCCCACCTGTCGAGATTTTCCGCACATCTCGCAAGAGTTCCTAGAATTACCATTGGCGTACGTGCAAGTACCGCATTCCCACAGACCAGCGCCGACCTCTTTAGAACTCTTACCCTTTGCTTGTTGGGATTTCTTTGCAGTGAGATAGTCTCCGATTTTCGGGTTATGATGGTCGGCGGAATCCTTCGTTCGCTTGTGCTCTCGAGCTCCGTTCTGTTGGGTTGTCTTGCTGGGCGGACTCCGGTCTTGATCGTGCATGCTGAGGGTCACCACCAGCCGTGACTTTAGACTGCCATCCGTAGAATCCACTCCCTGCGATGGTTGCCGTGCGTGATGGTTGGACGAACTTGTAGACGCTAAAATTAAAATAAGTTATTGATTAATTGAGAGGTGGATCCTAAAACTTTGTTCCACTAACAGTTCATTTCCACTTGTTCATTATCTATTTGTAATAATTATAGACACATAATAATAACGATTGTGAAAAATTGTGAATAACATAAAAGAGAAATAAATACTTTTTTCTTATAACATTGAATGTATATACACAGAAACCGTTGTTTAACTTTAAAACAATCTTAGGGTATACGTGAAGCTTCTGCTAAACTTTTTAACAATACATACGTTTTAATAAATAAGAAGTCGTGCATACCTTGAACTTGTGGTGGAGTTTTCTTGATAACGGAGACTGCCTGAGCCGAGTGTTCAACAGTTGGCTTTTTCTCCTTCCTGATGGTGGTAGGATTAGCATTATCCGTTTCTGAACTTAAGCACTTCACAATACTCTTCTTGGCCTTCCGAGTATCTGAGATCCTGGCAGTATTGGTGCCATTGGGGTACATATTCTTATCTATCTCCTTCTTTTCTTTGGCGTCCTCTTTAGAAATGAGTCTCACCTTGTCATTTACCACTTTAAAGTGATCATTTGGGTCTTTGGAAGGGCTGACCGACAAGTCGTAGGAATTTGATTTCCGTTTGTCTTTTTCATCGGCGAGAATGTGCCTTCTCGTGTGCGCTTTGGCCGCCTTAGCCTCGTTCTCTTGTTTTATTTTCAACAACGTTTCGTTAGTTTTAGCAGTCCTGTACATCTCTTCATCAGTGTCTTTTTCTAACCTGATTGCATGAAGGCCGTCCTCCAGATCCATCGTGGTCTGCATGTACCTCTTAGGATCCCTGCTTCCTACTCTTCCGAGAGTTTTGGAATCCCTTTCTAAGGGCGGAGATAGGATATTTCCTCTTTCCCCCAAATCTTTATTATAGCCTTGACTTTCCAAATTCCTAAATACATAATCCCAGCTTTCAAAAGTCCCCATTCCGTCCTCCCTCGCTTTACTCAGAGAAGGCTGAGTGTCGGACCGGGGTATTGAGAAATTGTGATCGCTTGTATATGATGCTGACGACCTTGGGGCACTATTTCTTCTGGCGTTTTCTTGATTTTCAAAGCTCGAATCATGATTTTTATTAGAGTTATGAGCTGTCGTCATTTGGTTGACATTATTTTTAGAGTCCATGGAACCGCTGTGATGTATTTTGAAGTGAGAGTCTCTACCATTGTCTAATCGCTTTCTATCCGGTTTGATAGTCTGTTTGGGACTGGACATGTTGGGGCAGGCGTGGTGCGAGTGGTTGTTTGGTTGATAGTTAGTTAGCGGAATATCTAGTTCGATGAGTTGGCCCGTGGGAACGGTGGGATAATATGTGGGCTGAGGAACTGGTAACTGAGGACAATGGTAACCATTGGCGAGAGGTAGAGTAGTGGCTTGTCTCACGGGACCGTAAGCCGCCAGAGGAGCTTGCATCACGTATTGTTGGGGAGGTATGGGATTGTAATAATATCCCGGAATAGGAGTGCACTGATTCATCATGTTCATGTTGTTGAACCTGTACATGGGGTTAACTTCTAGTGGGCCTCTCTGCACTCCATTGGTGTGGTTCATTTGGGGAGCCTGCACCATTGGATTAGAACAGTACATGGTGTGGGGATCAGGGTGATTATTGACCATTCCCATGTTGTTATCGTGCATCTGGGCTTTAACAGGCATCCCGTTGGCCGCCGCCATCGTCTGCCCATTTAGGATGTATCCATTGCTGATGGGCTGGTGGCAGTGAGGGTTGGTGTGCTGCTGCTGCTGCTGCTGCTGCTGCTGCTGCTGCTGCTGCTGCTGCTGCTGCTGCTGCTGCTGCTGCCGCTGCGGCATGTTATAGTTTGGCTGCATCCCGTAATCATTCATCTGAGGACTTTGGTAAGAGATGTTGTTCTTAATGACGGCTTTAGGGAGATGGGAGCCGGGAAACTTCACATTTGAGTAGATATCTGAAACACAGATTAAAAAACGATTTTCAAATCAAATTTAAAAAAGGCATTTATTCTAAAATGAATTGTTTCATTTAAAATATTACCTGAGAAATGAAATGAGAAAAAATATTACCTTTGGAATTTCTCTGGGAATAAAGGATAATGGTGGCCGCCTGGTCTACGTCTCCGGAATACTCTTCCCGACATTGCAGAACTTCCAGCCAGCTACAGCTTCCTCCTCGTAAAGACACTTCCTCCCAGATCTGATCCATTATCTGAACGAAAACAAATTTCAAAAAAATGATGTAATAATTTAAGGGCATAGGGTAGGGCGGGGCTAGTTAAGCCTAGGGGCAAGTTGGGCAACTCAAACTCAAAAACGCTTGTATGACAATGTTGTAAATAGAAGAAAGAAGGGCCGAGGGAGGGGAACACAGGGCGCAATCATCAATTGCCGCATGGCGATTGACCGAGATACGAGAGGGCTTTGATTTTTTCCCAGCGAAAAGAACAAATTACATATCACAATTTTTCTCCTGGATTGTTTTGGAACGTGTTATCAACGATAATGTAAGTGCTTTTTAGTAATCTAGTTTAGATTTTATTTAGCTGTTTATTATCAGATCTCATAGTTTTTTTCATAAACTAACTTCAATTCTGAAATGTCAGTCGGGCTAGTTGGGCAGCCATTACTACAAAATGTACGTTTATTTTCTTCATTGCTCAACTACTATTTTCTTATTGGAAATTTACTAAGTTATACTAATAATTGTACTTGTGTCTTTTAGAGCATGATAAACTGCCTCAACAGTAAAGGTACTAAGTCAGTCTAACGCACCACTTACTAGATATGACTGACTAAGTGAAAGCTTGATCAATTAGCCCCACTCTATTATACTTAATGACTTTTTGTAAAAACTCGCTAATTATGTTCTCCCTGTGCAAAATAGCGGTTATCTTAATTTAGAATTTCTGGATGAAAATCATTCGTTTGTTAAACTCATATTTATGCAGCTACGCTCTTCATCAATATCACAGAAAATTGCCATGTAGAGCAACTATACGTCAAAAATTCATTTATTAAACAGAGCATTAACTTCTCATCTGTGGCTCGCCTGCCGGCGGGCACAAAGAGATTCTTCCTTTTTTTAAACTGTACAAAGGACAAGGTCAGAATCGCTTGGGCCAATATCTATCTGGGATCTATGTTCTATTTGATTATTTAGCTAGTCTGAATGATTTTAAAACAATTTTCTATGAAATTTGCAGGTGACTTTTGGCAGCTGTCATGGCAAAAAAATCGATATTTTATGTTTTCAAATGAGTATAGAGGTCGTTATTTCCTTGAAAACTCTTTTGAATTGTGTTTTTCGTGTTGGGTACGTTTTCATGTTTGTGTAGAAGTAATAAAATCAGTTTATATTTGAATGAATATATTTTTTGACAATTATTTCCAAAATAGGAGATTTTTGACGTGATAACGTCTAATAAATCGATGAACGCCGGCTGCATGCACGAAAAACCATGACTCATTGTCACGTTCCGCCTGATACGAGCGTGCAAGCGAGAGGGCGGAACAAGCGATAGAGAGGCACGATCGGCCTAAGCATTCAGCTTATGACGCATCAATGCAATTTTTCATCAATGTTCTCTTTATAGACAAACAGTTTTTTTTATCTTTTTTTTTAGTTAGTTAGTTAGCTATTCTGGAAAAACTTTTTACGATATTATCATGTAATAAACCTGAATAATAAGATATTTCATCTGGTAAACAGAAAATAATCGCAAAAAAACAATTGCTTTATTTTTATAAGGATATTTGACCAGAACTCATCAAGGTAATTTTCAAGCGATTTTTGAAATACCATCCCACGTTCAACAGGTCATTATTATAATGTCAAAAACCATATTTCTACAATTCACAATGGCAACCACAAAATACGGTACCTTTGTTGTGTGGGTTCAGGTCTATAGAACAGTAGGTAGGATGAATACCACAAGTTTATCGTTTTGTGATTGCGGAGTAAAATATTCCAATACAATCATTCCTCAATTATTCATGGGAGTACATAATACATAAATGTTTGCTCTGCATTGTTACGACACATCGTCTCTGGCATTGTTACAACTGCATAAACATTAATGCATTAAAATGCATTTTCAAAGTAGAATACATAAATATTCATTATTGATGAAATGAGTCATAATACATTGCTGCCTCGGAAAATTATAGTTTTTATTTATTTACTAGTGAGTTCCCGGCATGCATTGCTGTGCCACTTAAGAACGAAATTGTTTCTCCCTGCATGTCCTTTCCCATTCGTCCCGTTCTCCTTCCACCTCCCCTTCCTCTCCGGCATCCCCTCCCCCTCACGCTTTCCCACTCCGCCTTCCCTCTCCCCTCTCCCGCCAACCCCCCTCCCGCGATCCCCTCCCCTCTCCCGCTTTCAATATATTCAGTCCCGGTAAAATCAGATTTTCAAACACCTCAGCCACCTATTGCAATTTTTTTACAAATTTTCTATCAAATTTGGTACCTAACATAGGTACATATTTAAAATAAATATAAATTTTGATAAGCAATAAGTATTCGATTTGGTTAGTACCATAGCTGAGAATAAATTTATTAATTTAAACATTTTCGAAAATTGAATTTTAATTTAACAATCGATGGTTTGCAAAATGTCATTCTCAAATATTGAGACAGTTTTGTAAGAGTTTTTGTAATGATTAAAAAAACTTTTCAGATGTATTGTCATGTGGTTGTAATAATCCAGAAATCTTCGCGAGGACGGAAAGAAGGTATTTTGATACTGTAAATCATCCACATCAAGTCCCCAAAGTTTCATCGCAATCGGATGAACTGTTAGAAATGCATAATTTCATGATGCCAGAACTCACTAATGTATATAGTAAGAATTGCGGGCACGCGCACATCAAATCCCCAAAGTTTCATCGCAATCGGATGAATGGTTTAGCAACGCATAGCATACATACATACATTCCTAGACAGAAACAAACATTTTAATTTTTATATATTGTGATTATGTTTAATTTTTATAACTCCACTTTCAACGATATTATTATTCAATTTGTAAGTATAGTTTAACTCCTCGAGCTAATTTGTTTGCTTTTCCGAACACCTCGTAAAGGTCTCATAGAGACTTTAGTGAAAATTAAAATTGGGTCACTGTGGTTTCATAGATATGACAAAAATATATACATAACAATATGATGTTTTCTCTGACTGCGAATTTTTGTGGGTTGGACCACTCTTCCGCTGACCGCCTCACATAATAGTGAGTTCTGGTATTATGAAATTATTTCCTATACTATTTATCCGATGACACTTTGGTGAATTGTGTACGCATGCACGTGAAGGTGTTCTGGTGAGCTCTGACATTGTGCAATTTGTACAAAAATTTTGCAGTAGATGGCGTGCAAATTTTTTTTTTAAAAGAAAGAAAAACATTCCCGGGTTACGAATAACTCAACAATGTTTGAAAATCTCCTACTACCACCACAGAAAGCCGAAAATGTTGCTTGTGTTGTGATGGAGGACTTAGCCAGCCGAGGAATCGAACACGGGACGCCCGGGTGGGACCCAAACGCAATGCCCACTCAACCACTGACCAGTCGTTTTTCATATAGTTTAGCAGCAGGGAGGGAAGGCGAGGGGGGGAGGGGAATCCATATGGGAGGAGGAACACAGAAGGGTGGGGGGCGTTCGTGTGAAACGGGAGAGGGGAGGAGAGAAGGCAGGGAAGGTGGAGGGGGAAGGGAGAAGGGAAAGCGGGAAGGGGAGGCAGAAGGGGAACCGGGACGAATGGGAATGCAGGGAGAAACAATTTCTTTATTTAAGTGGCATTTCAACACATGCCAGTAACTCGCTAGTAAATAAATAATTGTATATAAAACCAGCGGAAAAATAAATTGCAGTAATTCATGTGTTTTTACTAAAACGAAAATGGGATTAAAATAATTATTCATCTGTACATACTTATCTATACGTCTGTACGTGTATGTGTTTATTTGGGTACTTGTTTTGGGAATCCCTTAAGCAACATCAATATATCTTATCTGATCCCTACTCATATCAAAATCTGTGTTATCTAGACCTAAACATATGCAACAAGAAAATAAGAAGGCATTTGACCTGAAGAGCTATTCTCTAAGAGATCTCGTTCTCCCGCGAGATGTCCTGTCAGATTTGTGTGATTTTCTACAAATGATGTTAAATGAATAAATAATCATGCGCACTTGCAGGAATTCGTGTTTAAAACGACCCAAACTAAAATACGTGACAGCTCACAGCTGAAATTTTGACGTCGACCGATAGAAAAAGCAAATAACAGCCGTAGAAAATCACACAAATCTGACAGCACTTCTCGCGGGAGAATGAGATCTCTTAGAGAATAGCTCTTCTGAGTCTAAAGTGAATCAAAAGTCTAAGTGAGTGCCCAATTTTGCATGAAAAAGCACAAGAAATATGAAATAAAATGCTTACACGCACTGAGGTTGAGGTGTTCCACAGAAATTAAAATATTACATTAATTTTTTATTTTAACTTTATGAGTAAAACCTCAAATTGTAATATTTAATTAAATGAAGACAATATTAGCAAAACTCAATCAAAAATCTGGGTTTGAATCTTGCAACCATACATAAAGATAGCAGCCAATAAAATATGGGTCAAGAAAATGAAGATAATGTTGGTAGTTCTTAGTCGAAGTATGATACAGTTAAAAATGACCGAATCGGATAGACACCTCAGCTCAGTGGTCAGAGCAGTGGCCCGAAAAACCGAAGGTCCTGGGTTCGAGTCCCAGAGGTGCCAATATATTTTACCGATTTTTCAGAATTTAGGAAGATTTTCGATTGAGTTTCGCTAATATTGTCTTCATTTAATTAAATATTACAATTTGAGGTTTTACTCATTAAGTTAAAAATAAACATCAATATATCTTATCTGATCACTACTCATTTCAAAATCTGTGTCATCTAGATCTAGACATAAGCAACTAGAAAATATTAAATAAAAGACAAATGGCATTTGACCTGATAAGTGAGTTGCCGATTTTGTGTGAAAAAGGTGATATTAAATAAAAAGCTTACACGCACTGAGGTTGGGGTATTCCACAGAAATTAAAATATTACATTTTCATCAAATGACCAATCAATGCCATTTTGTTTTTTTGACATTTGAAAGATCCATTTTAACCTCCGGCTTGCCAAGAAGAATACAAAACTTAGGTTGCCAAGAGGGGTGACTCTGTTACCCCGTGCATTTTATCATTTTAATGCCTTTTTTTTTTCATTTATTCATCGTAAATTTTACGGTGACCAGACAACTCAGAATAATGCAATTTCAACACCTCTTTTGAAAAGTCATTAAATTTATGAAAAAAAAAATTAATTGGTTAAATAGGTTACGTTAGGTTAGGTTATGGGCTACTTTTCAATTTTTTTTTTCATAACTTTGAATGACATTTCAAAGGGGTGTTGAAATGCCACTTTGTTGATTTGTCGTGGAACCAAAATTTATAGCAAATTATTCTTACGGCTTACGTATTTAAAGATAAACTTAAAATTATTCATTGACTGCTCGATCATAGATGGGGCTGTACTAATTATTAAATTGTGATTAACTGATGAGCGAAACAACATGACAGTTGTGCTTTTCTGCAGATCAAAACCTCAAACGGACCTAGAATAACTGTTGTGGACCTTTCAAATGTCAAAAAACAAAATGGCGCCCATTAGCCATTTGATGACAATGTTACTTTCTTTGAGTTTGAATTTGAATTTCTGTGAAAAAACAAAAGACCCGATAAAAAGCTTACACAACCTCAATTTTGGAGATATAGATTTTACATGAAAAATTATATGATCAATGAAATAAGCTGCTTACCTGGCACTCCACATAAGCGATGAGCGAATCTCTGGACACGGCGGTGACTTCATCAGGACAGACGGGTCCGTCCAGGGTCAGGCACTGCGGGGTGCCCTCCTGACGGTAGCCCATGGCCCTAAGCATGTCTCTTGCGTCCCCCAAGCCCGCCCCCTCCACCTCATGCTTGTAGTAGCCGCTGTATAACTGGAATCAATTTATATATGTAAAAGCCAAGCTGGGAGTAAAACAAAAAAAACAAATATTATGATCTAGTAATTTTGTTAATTAAACACTCGAGCGATCGAGTTGAAAAACGAGTTAAGTGACCGTGATTTCTGAGAGTTCGATTTGAAAATTTCCCGCCTACATTAAAAAAACCATGCCTCTGAATTTTAATATGGATAAATTAAAAATAATTTCAGTGCTATATAGCCAATGAATCCACATATATTTTACCGTACACTCCATATTTTTAGTATTTATAAAAAAAATATAAAAAATCATATTCTTTATAAATGGGCAAATTCTGGGTGTTAGTGCTTTTGAAACTGCAGTGAGTGGTACTTATTCAGGTCAACATCAGGATTTGTTCTTTCTGCATTTTGTTTGTGGCCGACTTGACAATTACAGATGCACTAGCTGAGTTACCCGGCTTCGCTCAGTACAACATTTTGGAATGTTCCACAATTTATATTATTTATTTATAGCGGACCCGACAGACGTTGTCCTGTACACAACTGTCAGGACAAACTAAAATTAAAATAGAAAAACATTGAATATTCGATACTGCGATGGTAGCGCAGTCTGCCGGATCCAATGTAAAACATTCCAAAATCAACAACTCCTTAGAAATTAAAAATTAATTGAAAGAACATTTTCCAGTGGACCAAATTGTGAATCTAAACCATTCTCGAATCCCCTTGAACCCACACAAAAAATTTCATCAAAATCGGTCCAGCCGTTTAGGAGGAGTTCAGTGACATACACACGTACAGAAGAAATATATATATTATATTAGAAGACTGAATTTTTATTCATAAACAGCTGTTCGAAAATTTTGTATGAAAAAATATTTTATGGAATTTGGGTTCGCGGACTGTCAAAATTTAATTTCACTTACCATAAAAAAACTGTTACTGTTAGAAAAATTACATTAGAAAGATACATTCACTGCCTACAAAGAATCAATAAGAATAATCTCGATATTTAGTTCAATAAACTGTTTTACACAGACAACCTATTTCACTATTTTAAAAAATCTAAGTATTTTTATTTTATCATATTAATGAGCAGCAACCTACCCTGATGGTGCGGTACTCTTTCCTCCAGTTCTGAGCGAGCAGATTGGAGGCGTAGCGGGCTAGGGCCGCCCAACCGCGGGCCAGGCGACAAGCGCTGAAGTCGGGCAGCAGGGCCGAACGAGACAGCAGTTCGCCCGTCTCTCGTAAGATGAACTTATTCTCATGCGGGACGAGACATAGGTATTCTGCTATGTAACCTGCAACATGACAAATCCATTCAATCTTAAATTCAAAATAAGAATTCCCAAGATTGGATTTGGACTCTTCCACAAATGCTGTACAATGGTTGTGGTCTTAAGTCATTTGCCTCTAGTCCTCAGGTCATCCTGTCTTGCCCAAATTCTCTTCCACACAGTCAAACCATCTCTTTCTCGCTCCTTTGGGACCTACACAAACTCACAATGGTCTCTTGCTCGATTAGATTTTCGAGTTCATGGTTTAAAATAATACCTAAACAAATATTTTGGTTAGCCGTGGCAGTACACAGGGTTCAGTTGAGTTGTAACATGATATTTTACAGAGTACAACTTCACCATCCTACAAAACCCCTTCAAGGTAATTAGCTATATTTATTATTTTTTAATTCACATGGTACAACACGTGCCTCTAACCCTCCCACGTGCCAACAGGGGTACCCTTTGGGGTATCCAAAATCTTTAATATTTCTGTCCTCCATGTATAATTTTAAATAAAGACCTTATATTTTGTTTTTTTTTTTTGGTATTCCCATAAAATTTATAAACACATAATCTACCATTAAAAAAATAAACAAGATTAAAACAGAAAAAAATATTTTCATGTTTGAAATTAAATTATTCCAATTCATAAATTTCAACATTAAAGTATATTTCAAATACAAAAATCTAAAAGATAATTTTATCCAGTTTTAGTTTATTAGTAAGTTTTCATGTATGTGGTTGTTTATCAATTGTATAAAATTTATACAACGTTTATTTGTAAGGCCATAAATGTGTAAGCCATAAGAATAATTTGCAATAAAGTTTATGAATTAATGAGAAAAGTAGCATTACAATGACAATATGCTTGGGGTTACAGAGTCACCCCTTACGGTACCGAAAGTTTTGTTTTGCATCTTGGCATACCGAAGGTTAAAAGAAGAATAAAGTTGAAGCATGAAGTGTAAAAATGAATGAAATAACTATATTAGTAAATGGCAAAATTAATTTTGAACAAAATAACTATTAAATTGCATTATTTTCCATGCGTGAAAACTGGAATAATAGTTTCTTATTGCCGTTAAGTTGAATTAAAGGGTTTTTTTGTTTTAAATGTACGTTAAAAACGGTAGTCATTAGTAAAAGTTAACCAAAATTAAAACTGTAGGCAAGTCAGATTTCAATCTCAAAATTATTAACTAAACACAACGCAAAAAATATTATTATTATAAAATGGATGGCGAAATTAAAATTAGTTTGAGAAACAATAAATTATGAGTCAAACTGGTCACAACAAATGAGTCACATAATTAATAATTATTTAGTTTACAGTATACATCTGTAACTACAAGCCAGATATCTAGAAGATTGATGTTTTTGAAAGCAATAAAAATGTTATTTACCCTCAAGTTTTTTCCTCTCATCAAGTTTATCCGGGCTCTCTTCAGTTTGTAAATAACTTAAATGTGTCATTTCGATTTGTCTCCATAACTCCGGCAGCCTTTCTCTTATAACATAATCAGTCATCTCCATTTTAATTCAATTTCCTTTACATTCGAAGCCTCGGTTGCTTTTTAGGAGAAACTGCAATAATCACTCGGTAAGAAAACATCAAAACAATATTTACGTCGAATGAAAAAAAAACATATGCATAATATGTAAATCATCATTATAGTTTCACGGATGCCAAATTTTATTAAAGAACTGATAAGATAAGGTTCATTTGATTCATTAATCGCATTTAGTCCAGATAATCATGAACATCTGATATCTGCGATCTGGAACAAGGAAGTGGAGAAAATGTCGATTCGTAGGGTTAGTATGTTAGCTGCCCAAAATAGTTCATCCCAAAATAGCAACGATTTAAACTACTACTTACGTTTCAGCCGACCGCGTATAGTTTTAGAATCATTGTATTATTATTTGCTATATTAATGATTTATTGACAAATACATAAATATTGTACTGCGGAAATTACTACATTTTCACTTCAAACTTATTTTGACGTCTCCCATCAAAACCAGGTAGTACATGTTATGTCAAACGGCTATAAAGTGCATTAAAATATGCTGCCAGGATATATGAGACAACTTGACCTACTACGAAAGTTACTCGTGATGGCACCACCGGCAAATAGTATCGCTTCGGAAGTTTACGATTACGAAAGTGAACCAAAAAATAAAATAGAATTGTATTGCAAAAAGTCATTATGTTTTGGCAGACTGCAATATGCAAACTTTTCAAATGAATCAAGGCATTTTCTTTTCAAGACTCGGTTTGAGAAGAACCCGAGAACCCGAGTTTCTGAACATAATCGTTAAACTTGGCTATTTCTATGATTTATTTATTTTTTATTTATTTATGCTTTTTTATTCTTGAACCTTTGCGCAAAATAATGTTTCAATTATCTAGCTACTTTTTATGTATCAGAAAAAAATATGTTTATTCATAGATGAAGAAAACAGTGCTGTGCTTTTTATGAAAATGAAATATTTTGATATGAATGTACTCCATGCATTTTTTTATTATTTTAAGTGAAAACTTCTTTAGCACCGTTGTGATTTGAAACTCGATGAAACGGAAACGAGTGACACAAAAATAAGACAAAACTTACCTAGATACAGAACCTACGAAGCTTCGCGCCTTGTCAAGCTGCGCGCATTGGCCGCTTTGATTATGAGCTCACTTTTCAAGACTCCTATTGGTTGAGATTATGTGGGTGAAGGTTTCACTTCTACCGCGTGTGAAATGCACTAGATTTTTTTATTTTATTACAAATCACTGGGGAATGTTTTCCAATGAACGATATTATTGTCTTCTTATTTTTTGCACTGCTTAAAATTTTCTTATTTCTTATACTTACCTGTCAGCCGACAACCATCAAGTTATGTACATCTTTATAAATTGATGCTTATTTTTTTAGTGCTCAAATTAATCCAAAATTCTAAAATACTAATCCGCTACCATTGCAAAAATTTTAAAATTTTACACAATAATTTTTATTCTTTAGTTTCAATGCGGTCAGCGATGTAAGTAGGTACCGGTTTATTGAATACTAATATTTTTGCGGCACCATCATCAAGATTTGAGCTTTGAGCTATAGATATTTTTGTTTCACCGTATCCGAATTCTGAATTCTAGCCAAATCTATGGCTGACTAGGGGCTCTAGGGGGGTCAATGTCTGTTATAAATGGCTTTAGTTATTGTTTTTAAATAAGTTATTTCTCGTTCAGGAAGGCCCATGGTAAATATACGTTGAATTACGCATTTACATACAACTACGACGTTATGCAACATTGTCACTTTCTACGTCACTTGTCACTTGAACATACGTTGCACATGCAATTTTCAATTTTTCATGGTGGGAATTTGGCATTTCTTATTTACGAAGTTAAATATTCCATCTTTAACTCCCTTACATATATGAAACCTTTATTTATATTCAACCTTTTATAAATAGTAAAAATGAAAACGCCCTTTGCGGCCTTGTTCGGTGGTAGTTGTTATGTGTAAACTTGCTAACGTAGGTATTTTGACTTGGAAATTATTTGACGTCGTATAATATTGCCGTGTTTCCCCGCGTTATCTTGTAGGAGCTGGTCGTTTATTCCAATAAACAGTTGTGTATAATCAAATCAATTATTTATTGCCTGCTTTCATTTAACAATACTTATTGTATGAAGCTTCATAGTTACAGCACCAAAACTCACATAGCAACATAAAAAAGTGCATTTACAACTGTTTTTAAATATTTTCAGCGCAGTATTTTGTTCATCAGTGCTCTTTTGATAGCCGCACCCACTCTTGTCAGAAAGTCTTCAATAATTGTCTCAGCATAATGGTTTTTATACATGAGTAACTCTCCATGCTTTCAAGTAACCTCTTGGCTGTACTCCAATGTAAAATGCAATAAAACTGACAGTTTTATGAAGGCATAAACAAATAAACATCTTCATAAATGTAATAACATTACGTTATTTCAATAATTTTGTCTAAATCATTTTCTTTTCATATTCCAATAAACCAACCAATTATAATAACCGGAGTGCCTGGTGAGAGTAACATAAACTGCTTACTTTCTGACATAAATGTCACTCGAATCAGGCGTGTCTTCCTGCAGCATGAGGGTTAAAAATTAATAAACCCCTTTTAATGAAAATTCCAGAAACAATAATACCAATTACTCAATCCATTACTAATGATGTTAATAAAAAGGAAAGTGATTGACTCATATTATATGGTAATGTAATTTTTGTGACCTGTAACATCCTACAGGAAAGAACAACAATTAGCTTCTAACAGATGACAAGTAACAATATTTATTGCATACGTACATATATGATACTGTATATTATTTGCATCGATTACATTTTACTTAAAATTTACAAGTTTTGTTTCTTAGTGGCTGAATCAGTCTTTTCTCTTACAGAACCATGAATGATGCTTTTAAGGTTGTCGTAGCATGGAAATACCCGGGCTGGATGTGGATTCCAAGTGTGATTCCCTAGTTGAGTCCGTCCATCCTTACAGCAAGTACCTGCGACCTCCCAATGGCCCCGGAGGCGTGATGTACAACCTGTTCAAACCCGGCAGCAGCTTCAACGTCATCCTGGACTCGGACTCGTGCTCCTCCTCCGACCCCATCCGGGCCGACTGCTCCCTCAACGATGGAGTAGGCACGGCCGGGCTGTGCTCGCCCAAGGAAGACTACTTCCCCTCCAAGCGAACCAGCATACACATCCAGATAGAAGACGATGAGATCTGCGGCTTGAACCACTTTCCCAACAACAATGCTAATACCTCCCTGATAGACTCGGGCGCTTTTCTCCAGAACTCTGTACAGAGCTACGTGCCTAATGTCCCTGTCAATTTCGAGCTCAAAGACTCGTACTGCGGGGTCAGCCTTCTCGTGGACAATAACCTCCCCGATGACAATGGCATCCACTTTATGAACCCTCTGACCCACTCCGATGAACATTTAGATAAGGATCATTCCAATCTGTTCTGTTCAAATACAAACAAGGTGGACCTTTGTGCGCAGGAAGATTACAAGCAGTCCCAGAGAGTCTCGGATAACAAGCCTTCGCTCGCTTCCTTCATGACGATGGAAAACAGTAATAACGCCACAGACAATAATCTCCAGCATAATATTTCAGTGTCCCAATCTGCCCCCTCTTCTGTAATCAACTGCGATTCAAATAACCACGTCTTTAAGCTTCCCAATACCGAACTCACATTCAACGGAACATTGAAACACTTACAGAAACTCCAACCGATTGTGGATTACAAAGAAACGAAAGAAGAATACAAGTACACCCTGCCGAGGGAGTACACGCACAAAGAAGAATCCTCCGAGTATTTACCGTACAAATCTTCTGACGAGTTGACTTCAAACTCTTCGCCGGGTGCTTCCGGGGGCAGTAGCAAATCAGTAATCACAATCTTCTCATCGGCCTCCCAATTTCCGTCTGACTGTGAAATAGTTTCTAGTGATATTCCCTCCAAAAACGTGCCCCATAAGTTCTCGGACTTGCTTGAAGTGAATAAAGTTTGCTTGGCCGAAACCAAGGCCTTTACGTTCACCGGAACGGTCGGTCCTTTGAAATCCCGTAGGAATGAAGTGCCCGATAACAGTGCTCAGCCGCAGCTTTTGTCCCATAACAAAAGTGGAGAATCTATGGACAGCTCGTACAATAGTGGTGCACAGTCTCCCAACATATTCTCCGATGATGAGGACGACTACAATGACCAAAAGTCTGAACAGGAAAAGATTGACCTCGTTCTGAGGCAGTTTGAAAAGTGTGATAAACTTCTAATAGAATCGTTAGAGGTATGCAAACATTTTCTAAAAACCACTGTTTTTACTTGTATATTTTTTACCAATGTTGTCATTTCTCAATCCCTGGCCAAAGTCAGTATTATTGTCATTAACTTCTTGAGTGCCGCCGTATCCATAACATCGCAGGAAAGCAATACTGCTGTAACCGCCACTATGAAAATACTTTTTATACACCATTTTGCAGAGATTTTTTTTCTGCGTCGATCTATCTGGGTTCTGTGACTCTACAACGATAAATAAGAACTTTACAACTTTGGAAAAACTAGCCGTTTTGTCAATAATACGTTTTTTAACTGATGTGCAAACTAAAGTCAACAATTGAACAATTTGGTTTTTGGCTGTTACAGTAGTATTGCTTTCTTGCAACGATATGGATCAATCAAAAAAAATAATTTTCTCTGAACTCTGATATATCTGAACTATTAGAGCTTGTTCACATACATATTCCCATTGGGAATGTATGGTCAAGCTACATCTTTTAAAGCTTTGTGTGAACACGCACTTATTGTTTTGTAACATTTACAGAGTATTAACATGAAATAGTTATAAGATTAACATTGTAAAGAGTGTAAATGTTAAAAATTAAACTACTCTCCATGACATGTCATATTAGTAGATTGCTAATTTGCTTTTTAAAATATGTGAGACTGTTTGCATAGATATCTACATAGTCACATTCAATAGTATTATTACACAGACACATTCGAGACAGTGAATTGAAGTTTGCAATATTATGTGCTGGGGAAACTACTTATGGTAGTTTACATACTATTTTTACAAATATACGAAAATATTATCTGGTAAGACAATTTACAAAAATATAATTTCAAAAAAAAAAGAAAAAGTTATTTCGAAAATAAAATCAGCTGGCGGATAGTGAAAATTTTGCATCGGCTCTTCAAGAGTTAAAGGCTCGTTTGGACTAGGCTAGTAGGTTTAGTACAGTCAATCCATTTTGTTCTATTTTTTCTGGCGAGAAGGGCCCCTCACTAAACAAGTCCAAACCCGTTTTTTCAGTCGGGTTCATTAGTAGCCGCAGAAATATCGTCCATTGGAGCAAATAAGCTACTCTAAAATTCTTTTATTTTTTATGCTCACAATCCATTCTAGTATCCAGGTTTCTTTGCTTTCATTTTACTAATTTCTTCTAAAATATCAATTACGATCAGCTTAATTGGTAAATTTATTCTTAGCGCCACTCGCTAATATATATACTCTACTCGACCGTAATGTGAGCACTTTTTGGTCAGTCAAATGGCAAGTTATTCGCCACTCAACTAAATTACTAGCCTAGTCCAAAAAAGCTTTAAGGGACGTGGTAATAATAGTCTAAAATGTTATAAAATATCATGGTTGTGTTAAAATCGTATATGTTTTTTAATGGAATGACAACCACAAAATTATTATTTATCTGGTATTGACCGCAGATAATATGGAATTGATTAAAAAATTTATTTTCTTATTTTTCAGAGAACCTTACAAGGCGTCCTGCCACCTCCGTCCGTCACAATATGCCAACTGACTGCCGTCGACATCATAGAGCGCTATAATAAGTACCTTCCCAAGTTCAACAACCCCCAGGAGGCGAGATCCAGAGAGATCCTGGACCCTGAAACCTCCGCTTCGATGACCCCTCCGCGGAGGATCAGTTCTGACGTGTCCTGCGACCCCCACCTCTCCAGCACCCTGGCCCTGGCGCTGGAGAACACCTTGCAGCAGACCTTCGAGCAATCAATGTCAGAGATGACCAATGAGAATGAGACTGTGTGTGCTGATAATTCCGGGAGCGCAGCACACTCCAGAGGGTTTCTGCACCTGAACGGATCGGAGGATATTGCCACCAACGAGGATTGGCCGCAAATCCTCATTTCCAGATGGCACGGGGTGCAGTAAGTATCTATTAATGATAATTTTAATATATTGTCTGTCAACATGTTCACAGTCTTTGATTCATAGTTTGACGACTCGACTATTTGCAATCAAGTGAGTTTTTACATAAAATATGTGAAAAAAATCGCAATTAAAAATTAATATTGTTATAATCATTTTTATAGACTAGTTATGCATGATGGGTATTAATGAAGTGTTTATCTATTCAGATGTGTGTGTGTGTATGCATTATCATGAAAATTACAAAATTGTGATCAGGGGTAGGCTGCAGTCTTTTCTTCGATTATAATTATTGCTTAGTATTAAATACTTTGATAACCTAAAAAAGGCTACTGTCGATCGTAGTAAAAATGTATATTTTTTAAAACGAAATTTTATTTCCAAAAAATTTTAGGATTTTTTATATCGCAATATTTTCTTGGTAGGCAGCACTCTCCAGCCTTTATGGACTGCACACCACTTATACATACTTTGTTTATAGATTGATAAATTACTGGTAATAAAGACCCGTAATAAACACCACAATTTTAGTAGAGTAGTTTAGTCAATTATTTATTTGGCGAATAGCGCCTCCCACCATGCGTCCCTGCGCACTGACATGTGAAAACCCGTCATTTTAGTAGAGTTCATCAGCAGACGCCGATGTGTCGTCGCGTTGGAGCGAAGATGCTACTCTAAAATTCTTTATTTTTGCTTTTGTCAATGACTTTTCATGTCCAAAGTTTATTTATTTTCATCTCACTAATTAATTATTGCACCTCTTCTAAAATAAGCATTATAATCAGCTTAATTAGCGTGTTTACTTTGTTGCGTGGCAGCCCGTCATCTTGCAACGCGCCACTCACTAATGCACTCTACTCGACCGTAGTGCAAACACATTTCGGTCAGTCAAGAAGCAAGTTAAGCTGCTGGAGCCGCTGTCGGCTTATTTTTATTTTTTTATTGATAAAAACGATCAAAATAAAGGTTTGGTTTACACCTGGATAAACAATTATAGACATATGCTATAGTTTTTTTTTTCAACTTAAAATATTTAAGCAATTTTTAAATAAGTTAAATTTATTAATTGTGCAAATAAATTTATTATTTCAGTGAACTCTACACCTTTTCAAAAAGTCATTAAAAGCCATGAAAAAATATTGAAAAATAGCTCAATGGTGTATCGAACGAGTCCGCAAAAGCAAATGAAATAACTAAAAAAGACAATATTGCCGATTATTCTTTTTTTTATTCTATTTTAAAAAGAAAGACATGCATTCCCGGATAAACTTGCCCTGTGCAAACAATCCATAACGCTAAAGTTGTCCATTACACGTGAATGTGCATTTCCATATCAGTGTGTACTTCATTATCATTTATACATATTTATTTGTTTATGGTGACAGTATTTAGTTTATCAGTATCACTGTTGGTGATAACTCCACGGTTAGAGAACCTTTATTAAAAAACTAATAAAATTGTAATTGAGATGTTCCAACAATTTGTATAAAGTGCTTACATTTAGAAGTGAGAATTGTTATAATATTCAATGACACCAACAAGTCAGGTTAAAGAAATACCCAAACCACACTTTATCAGTAGCTTTGTGATATTATCTTTAAAAAAACTATCTTATTTGACATGCACGAATAAGTAGGCCCCCACTGACTTCAATCAATATTTGGACAACTTGTTTGAATAACTTTTTTGTAGATTTGACCCAAAAAGTTTTGCAAGGAATGGCATTAGGTCTACAATAAAAGCAATTTTTTTTAGATTCTAAAAATTATTTTTGTAGTACATATTTTTTCATAAAAGGGGGTTATGATCAGTTGGTACAGATATCAAATGAGAAACACAGAAGTCAATACGTAACACAAAAAGTAAAAGAGGTTTCCACTGAACAATAATTTTAACTAGTGGTCGCCCAATGGTCGAAATTTGACCATAATTGTAATGTTTTTTTTTATGTTTGACATTCAGTAAGACCATAGACAAATAATATTAAAGACAAACAATATTAATCTATTCGCAATTTGACCATAGACTTTAACAATAAACAATAGAGTAAAGACGCGTTTGTGTGTGTGTGTCAAATAGTGTGTGTAATGTTTTTATTATTGATTTAATGTATTTTTATGCATAATTTTTAAAAAATATTAGCATTCTGCACTCCTCCTCTATATAAACTATAAGTGTGCGAAATTTCATACTCCTCTGTCCGCGCAATTTTCGTAAAAAGGGGTACAAAGTTTTGGCTTCACGTATTAATATATTGATAACCCATTAAAATGAATTTGTGTCAACTTTTTGTTTGTTTAAACAGCAAATAATTTTTTTTAATGCGGTGGCAAAAAAAAAAAATTTACAAAAATTCACACAAAAATCGCTTCCCAAATCTCTGACTTCAACCTATTTTTGACTTTATGCTGCAATTGGTTGATTAATGTTGTAAATTGAGTAATTTATTCAAGGGTTCAATGGCTATACAATTTATAAATGCACAAGTACTTGCTATCATTCCTTCATTTTGTGTTAATTACATATTTGTGTACGAAATCTATAGTGTACAAATATGTCTAAACAAATGTTATTTTGTCTTCCAGCTACAACTCCACGCCCCACTCGGAGCACATCGACCTGCTCCTCTCCCGCTACTCTTCACGCTACATTGGCTGCGAAACTGCCTCGAGCTGCGTCACTCTCCAACCATCAGCCTCCAGCTCCCGGCCTCCCCGGAGGTCTGGAGCCCCTGGGGGCCTGGGGGCACCATCGCCCGGCCGCCGCCTCAGCCATCTGGCCAAACGAAGGGCTGCCTTCTGCACGGCGGCCAGCCTGTCGCAGCCGACTAACCGGCGGCAGATTCTCATCGATAGAAAGTAATTATATCACATTGTATTATCATGTTACTAATCTGATTGTTGGCTGGTGTTTAACCTCACATCAATTCAAGGATAAATTAACATTGTAGCTTTGTGGTGATATTTTTTCGACTTGCAGTGAATCTCTGCCTCCTGATAGAAAGTACGTAGGTAGGCTGAAAAGTAATGCCTATAGAACACGAACAAAAACAAATAGCGGGATGGGGCAGAAAAAGTACAATTCTTAAGCTTCAAAACCATATATTTATTTTTCAATACGGTCACCGTTAAGGCCAACATATTTCTCCCGTGAAACAAGTATTCTGTCACTGAAAAATTCTTCCGACTTTTCTTGAATCCAGGACTTGACTGCTGCCTTCACCTCATCATCCGAGGTGTAATGATTACCCTTGGGGTCTCTTTTGAGTAGAGGAAAAAATTATAATCGCAAGGCGCAAGATCGGGGGAGTAAGGAGGGTGTGGAATAAGTTCAAACTTCAGGTTTCGCAGAACCTCTGCAGCGATGCTATATGTTCTCGTCTGTGAGTACCCATCATGCACAGATTTTACGGCGTCCCATTTGTTCAATATTGAATCCGACACGTTTCTTGGATATTCTGATATTTGTTAAACGCGAGTGATTCGCCGGTCATTTAGAGTCAAATCGTCGACGAGTTTGCAATGTTTATCATCTGTGGCAGTGATCGGACGTCCGCTGTGTGTTTCATCAACAATTATTGCTCTTCCAGGCTCGCAATCACGAAATTTTGCTATCTGTCTTACCGTTTACAGTAGATCTATCAACGTCACAATAAACATCTTTCAAACGACGATTAATCTCAGTAGGAGTCCCTTTTTTTAGCATTTAAAAATTTTATAAAAGTGTGCTGTTTAACTCTTATTTAGCACTAGAGCATGTCTCCATACTTCCGCTTCTCAAAATACACCGGATGAATTCAACGACCTCCTAAAGAAAAAACCTGCGCATGCTTACAGAGGGGAAATGTCACTACCACATTCCACCTGGCACGCTTCTGATTTTGTTCACGCTATACAAACATGTGTGCATTACTTTTCAGCATTACCCTCATAAATACGTCACTTTGCATTATCACTTTACTAACCTGATTGTTGGCTGGCGGGAAACATCTATACACCTTGCATCGCTTTACAATTTACAAGTCTGGGACAAATTAAAAATGTAGATTTGTGGTAATTTATTTTTCAAATTACAGTGAAACTCTCTTATCCATTGGTGTGCCAAGATATTTACAAAAAAAAAGGTGTTGAGTACTGGAGATTTTCATACATTCGGTTTTGGAATCGCCTGTGTTCATTAAAAAAATCATACCTCTGAATATTGATAGGAAACAGATAAACTAATAAATGTCGTTTAGAGCCAATGAATTTACCTATATTTAATCATTTAACTGAAGTTTGTGGGTTTTATTAAAAAATATATATTTGTTAGCATGTTTTTACACTTCATAATAGAATTAGAAAAAAAATTTAAATGGTGTACATATAATATTTGATATACATAAGGATATATATTGCACATTACTAATTACAATTCTCTTACCAAAAACTTGTTTGTTTTTATGCGTTGACATATAATTTTTATCATAATTAATCAGATTAAAAATTATACTAGAAATTTTCCTATTCAAAAGTTCTAAAACACTTTGAATGTGAATATATACTAACATGGAATAAAGAAGAAAACTAGAAATGTTACTCCTTATACATTTGAATGGAAACCAATGTCTCCACTGATTTAATCCCTTTTGGTTCTAGCCCATTTAGCATGCGCTCCGTCTCTCTTACACTTACTGCCGTTTGAATTTTATAATGTCCTTGACCTTCCCATGTCATCAAAATTACTTTTTTTTAATTTCAATCTTGCTTTTATTTGCGGTTTATCTTTCAAATGATATGTAACACTAATTTCTAACTGTAAATTACCATCTCCTTTCTCACCAAATCATCTTCTGAATAATACTCTTTTGGTGTTTTATGCTTTTTTGAATAAGCTAGTAATTTGGAAAGGCTGCATAGTTGTTTTTAATATATTTTCACTCTGAGCACTAATTAACTTAAATCATTTTTCAATTTTTTTTTCATTCCGATACTAATCAAATTTCACCCAAAGTTTCTTCCCCCACAGAAAGTTTGGCAATAATCCCGCCAGCAGATCTCAGCTCAACAAGGGCAAGAGCCCCCGGACGCGGAGGACCCCCGGAAAGAAAACACCCGGTCGAAAGACTCCCGGAAAGAAAACACCCGGTAAAAAAACACCAGGGAAAAGAACGCCGAGCAGCGCTCAAAAGAAACTCGCAGCTAAAAGATTGGGCATCACTACCGACGTGAAGATCAAATCTCAACCGACGAGAGAAACTTCTAAAAGAGCTCTCTTTATGAGCCCTGAGAATGTAACTAAACCAGAGTCCTTAAGCTCCGCACCCAGGCCCTCTACCTCCCGAGTGATCCGTTCTAAACGAGCCTTATTTGGATCTCCAGTTAAAAGCGAATCGGATAATTTAAACGTCACAAAGAGTGACAGCAAAGCAGCCGTGTCTTTCAACCGGATGGGTGGATTCTCCGTGGACAATATGGGGAGGAAACGATCCAGACTGGATGACTCATTCTCCGAGGAGTTGGAAGCCACCCCCAAGCTACAGAAGAGTCTGACCTTTGGAGGGGATAAGATAGGGTCTAGCTGTAGCGAGAGGGTCGGAACCCTGACGAGGAGAGCTACGGAGTATGTGACCTCCAATGGAGAACTTACTGATATTAACAAAAAGGTATGTTTCTTTCAGTTGTGATGACTTTCTTACAATGAAGACTGTAACAAATTACTATGGAAGTATCGTTACTACATCATCATTAATTTCCCTTGAAACATTGATCTTGATTTTACTTCACATTTATTAGCCTGTGTCCATTCCACTACGGGAATCCGCTGCGAGGGAAACCCTCCTTTTGTATTGAAGTTTCGCTTGTCTGTTCCGAGTTACAATATCCCAAATTTTTAAGAATTTTAAACATTGAAGCAATATTAGTTTCAAAATCACACATATTAGAAAGACACTAAAAAAGGGGTCATTTCTGCATATTTTTCCGCTAGTCATCCTTTAGATGCCAGTGGTGTGGAATTTTCACAAAAAAATGCTTGGGCAGTGGGCTACCTTTTTTGCATGCGGCGTACGGGTGTTTGCCATAACTTAATTATTGCTAGCAAATTTGGTTCTGACAATTTGGTATGTAAATAAAAATTCTCTGGGTTCTGTGGGTAGCTATGATATTGTTTGACCCAAATTGGTTTATTATAAATGTAGATGGATGCTTCTAGCGAACAAATGTTTGAACTAAACATGGGTCGATCGTGACCCGAACACGAACCACCTTTTACCACCGGGTTACTTTCTCAAAGAAGTTTCAATCATTTCCATTTGTACGGTGAAATTTTGTGACATTTACATTTATGGCTACACTCTAGATAGCTTACTTAAAAAATTCAAGAAATAACTGCTCATCTATCTCTAAGCCCCGATTTTCCCTCAAGTGGTAAAATAATTTAACCATACATAAAAACATCCTCTTCTTGTAGAAACTGCTGTGGGCGGTAGCAGAGGCATTGCGTGCGCACGGGATCGGCATGTCACACGAGTTCTTCAAGCAATACGCCACAGCCCTGGTGCGTCTCACCAGAAAACTTTGCACGCTGCCGGTTCACCTGCGCGCCTTGAAGACTCCTTTCTCATCCACCAGTGATACCCTGCTGAAGTAAGTCACCTATACAACACCTTTCTTATTACTACTTCCCAATCTTCAGCTTATCCTCTTCCTCTCCCCACTACCTTTAGCCTCACAACATACCCCAATAATTATGCTAGTCTTATTGGCTCCAGTTAGCCAGCTAACAGTTGTTGAGATCTTGTGCGATATTCGCACAAAGAAAATCTGAAGCCGGTAATCGACTGTCACCTCTGTTTCTCTTAAGCTGTCCATACATTGCCATTGAGATTGTTTGTAGGCCAAGGCCCATAACTTGGGCATGTTCGGTATGAACCTTCTACAGGTCAGAAGGGATGTGCTCATTGTAACACATTTCTTCAGACTGATTTGTGGATGGTTCGAAAACTCTACTATTATGGAAAGCATTAGTTTCTATGTTCCCGGTGATTATCTCCATCACTGACAGCATTGACTGTTTTATCTCCAGGCTTGCAAAATTAACTTGCCAATGGTCATGCCAGTTGGGAGAGCTGTCTTGTTGTCAAATAGAATCACTTTGAATATCATTATGTTTAATTTATCCGGCAAGCACAATTTAAACGCCTAGCTTTGTTGCTATTGGATTAAATCTGCTTATCTATTATCTCTCTTTTGAAAACGCTTTGAAACGTTAATTTTGTAAAGTTTTTAAAATTAATAAATTGAATTGAATCAAACATATTATGAGAGTATGGCGCTCGTGTGAGGCTAGCATTATAGTATATTATTTATTTATTTATTAATAGCGCTATAGTATATTATTTATTTTAATGAAATTTAATGAAAAACAAATACCTTTGTATAACACCACTATTTTATTAACAATATCAACATGTTTCGAAAACTATGTTTTCTTCGTCAGGATAATAAGTCAATAATAAATAACAAAAGACAAACAAGTATAGACTAATTAGAACATAGATAAAATATTAGAAAGGAGAGGTGATTAATTACCTAAAATATATCATAAAAAAACAATTATATAAAATAAAATATAAAAATTATTTTAGAATGGGTAAAAAATTACATTAACATAATAAAAAATCTTTTAAAAGGAAAACAAGAAGTCTAAATAACAAAATAAATTATTATAAATATAAGTATTAATACGAAAATAAATTTAAAAGATGGCTATTTTTAAAAAACGTTTGGTTATTTATAATATTTAATTTACTATTAACACTTTTTCTAATTTCTAAAATTTCTAAATTATCTAATTGTATACCCGTTGTGTTAGTGTGTAAAATTTTTAAACCTTTATTAACTCGTCTCATGCCGTTCGATCACCGGTGATCAATCGACGCAAACCAAAATAATCACTAAAAAATAATTTTGTTATGCGATTTTAACCCTTATGTATAAAGAAAACGTGTGAAGAAGAAGGTCAGAATCGCTTGGGGCATTCTTGTTCATAAGGTATAAGATACCATGAACCCACCTAGAGCAGCGATATAATTTCTTTGAGATTGTTTATGACACGGCCTGCGAGGCTGCGCGTCGCCCGGCTGGACAAAATGGCGGCTGTGAAGTCTCGCGTCGCGGGCGACGAAATGATCGTAAAACGTATAAATTCATCGAATAAACGCAAGTAATATTGTTCTTATGTATAGTTTAGTATTCAAGGAATGTGTTTCAGTAAAGATTACATAAGATAGCATAAAAATTAACCTGCAAAATATTACGTAAAAGTCAAAACATCGCGAAATTTTTTCGTTTTTTCCGTGTTATTTGAAACGTAGTAAAAAGTATAAATTCATTGAATAAACGCAAGTAATATTGTTCTTATGTATAGTTTAGTATTCAAGGAATGTGTTTCAGTAAAAATTACATTAGATGGCATAAAATTAACCTGCAAAATAATACGTTAAAGTTGACGTTTTTTCGTTTTTTCCTGGCTCGTCAGGGGTTAATATATATTATACAAAGGTATTTGTTTTTCATTAAATTAATGATGACACCCCAAAGTAAATATGCCTATTTTGAAGAAATATTATTTATTTATTTATTATGTTAGAATTATCATCAGTCGTAAAATGTGCGTAACGAAATCTCACTTGAAGTTGGAGATTTGGTTACAGAACTCAAGTATGTATTGTATTAGTGGCTGAGTTAGTCCCACCCAGCCGTCGCGTGTTCGATTCCTCGGCTGGCTAAGTCCTACATCACAACACAAGCAACATTTCCGCTTTCTGTGATGGTAGTAGGAATTTTCAAATATTGTCAGGTTACTCATAACCCGGGAATATTTGTCTTCCTTTTAAAACAAAAAAATAAAAACATCCATTTAACTTCGATTCTATTAAAAATGTTTGATTTGTCTCTCCCAGAATCGCCAGGCTCCACGTGTTCTCTGTCACCAAGGGTCGCGCCGTGGAAGAACTGTTCGCCGAGGAGCAGAACAAGCAGCTGAACGCCGCGCCCAGCAAAGTAACGGGTTACGTTCCGCCCAACTTCGACCCCAGCAAGCACCACGTCGCCTCAAATGCCAGCAAAAACAGTGAGAATTCCTACGGCGAGGTCAAACCCTTCAAGCCAGACCCAGCCAGCAGCAACAAGAAGACGGTTTTGCAGGACAAAACGGTCAACATCGACGTCAAGTCTGCAAACAGTGCCAGTGTTGGGCCCAACCTACATCTCAAAAAACCCTCGCTTTACAAAGACAATAACAAATTGAGGGCCAGGAGACAAATCAGTTTTGACAACATGGAGGACCCCTCGAGTAGGTGACCAAACAAGTGAACATTATATTATTTAACATTTAATTATCAGTCGGCTGCCACTAAGTTACGTGCATGGTACATATTGTAAAACCCGCAAATACAAAGATTTCTCAAGTTTTGTTTTTCCAGTCCCTTGAAATCTTTGTACGAGAGTATCGTCTTTATTATTTATTACGTTTCGATGAACTCTACAGCGAGAACACCATTAGCCTCGGACCCAAAGATTGCCAATTTGAAACCCGGCACCGTGCAAATAATGTTTGAATTTTTTTTCGTGTGATACAATTCAAAATATTTCATTTACCAATTTTGCCCACCAATCAGAATAAAATTGCTTAAAATGACTATGCTATACTTCCACCTAATAATTTTGTGATTGTGTGTGTGTTTCTCTTGCATGGTGTTATTATTATAAAAATTCATTTATTCTATAAAACAGTGGCTTTTGGCAGCTTATTTACGAAATGGTAATTATGTTATCAACTCTCCACCGTGAAGCTAAGGCAGTTATGGACATTAACCGTAAGGATGAAATTTTAAAACTTCTTGGCATTGTATGTATGTAATAAACTTGATGAAATTATAATCTTGACCAAACTCTTGTTTGACACATCGTTTGCCTTGTCCTTTGATAATATAGTGCAATTATATTTTTGTTTAAATTGTAATTGCGAGTGACTGTACATACTATAATATTAATACTTATTTAGCAACTAATTATCCGAGCAATTATGAATATGTAATTAGACTAGGAATAAAATCGTGTCTTAGATAGGATAGTTGTGTGGCGTTTTAAAAAAATAATTTATGCGGTAGGGTTTCTCTTGGACATAAGGATAATATTCTTGCCTTTTTTTAATTCCTATATATTTTCAATTGTTTAAATTAAAATTTTGTATAATAAAATGACCAGTACTGTGTTTTACGATTGATCACATTCAAAATAAAAGTAACTGCCCACAATTAATACATTTTCCATTGATTTGTTATGCTAGTAATGCTTTAATATTTATTTTTGCTATTTTGGGAATTCTATTGTAACTTTCGATCTCCCCTCTTAAATTGCATTTTTTTAAAACCATACCAAAAATACTAACATTTTTAGATCTCCGTACTTTGTTTTAAATTTCGTAAAAAGTTTTTCAAATTGCATGATTTTTATCAGCCATGCTATTCTGTAATTTTTGTGTAATCGATTCCATACATAATCTCCTGTCTAAATATGTGTGATTGTCTATGGCTTGCAATTGCTTTTTCTACAGACTGATATGTCGGCAGATTGGTTTATTTATGTCAGCTATCGTATTTCAACTAGTAACACGAAACGCTGCAAGTATAAACGATTATTTATTCATTTAATGTACGTTTAAAAGTTGTATACCATGGATTTGACATTAGCTAAGTTTCAATCTAAATACGCATAAAGTACTTATTATTGTTTGCCCAAATTAAGAACCTGATAACCTATTTTGTGCATGTAAATAGTTGTTTCTTGTAGAGATTGTTGAAATGAATTGTAATTCCCATAATCCGTGTCTAAAAGTGCAGCAGTTATTGGAATAATTAATGTACATCAACCCCAAATATTCAATTATTCTGTATGTGTTTACTGCCTTAAATAGGTTCTTATCCTGTCATTTGCCGGAAAGCCGCCAGCGGCCATGAAAGAAATTTTGCTTTTTTTTTTATGCGATTTTAACCCTTATGTATAAAGAAACTGTATGAAGGACAAGGTCAGAATCGCTTGCGCCAATATCATTCTTGACATAACCAATGGTTTTATTAATCTAGCTACTCTAGAATATTTTTTAATGAATTTTCTACAACTTGGCAGGTCAGTTTTTACAAAGGCGAAAAATCGAAATTTTACATTTTCAAATGCATATACAGGTCTTTATTTATTTGCAAACTCCTTTGAATTGTATTTTTTCATGTTGGGTGTTTATTCAGATTTGTGTAGAAATAATAAAATCAGTTTATATTTGTGTGATTTTATTTTTTAACAGTTATTTCCAAAATGGGAGATTTTTTAATCTTTTTTTAATCTTTTTTTATAGTTAGCTATTCTGGAAAAACCTCTTACAATATTATCATGTACATGAATAATAACATATATTATCTGGTAAACAGAAAACAATTGCAAAAAAAGCAATACCTTTGTTTTTATATGGAAATTTGACCAGAAAGCAACAAGGTAAAATATGCGAGGTTTTTTGAAATATGCCCAGCTTTCAACAGGCTAACTTGGGAAAGTAAGCAATTCACGCATAATTAGATCGAAACCAAACTTTGCAAATGTCAAATTCATGGTATACAACTTTAAACATACAATAAATAAACATACATTTCGAGTTGAAATACGACAGCTGATATTATCAGTCCTTAAAAAAAGCAATTGCAGGCCATATACAATCACACAAATTTGACAGGAGATTACGTATGGAATCGATTCCGTATCCACAAAAGATACAGAATCGCTCTTCAAACCCTGATCTTCAAACAAAATATATTTATAAAAATATGTAGAAACACATTTTAATTTAAACTTCCTAGCTATTTGTAAATTCTGTGATATCTTTCAAACATGGTTAGTCTACTAGTCTAAAAAGAATTATAATATAAATGCAATATTTTTTCAGCTTTCTGCCAAAAGTCACCAACATTTTTTGTAGATTCTTTTAGAGACAATTTGCTACATTGTTTTATATCTTGGTCTACCCGATTATTTTCAACAATTGAAATTATAATATTAAACCCTCAGGCAACGGCCGTATTCCATCAGTAGGTCAAAATATTTTCGCTTTGCAATAAAATCCAAGTAAATATGAATATTTCTGAAAGCATTTCATGTATGCGCTATTAAATGTTATTATTAAAAATGTATATAAAAATTTTGAATGCAAACATAAAAAATTTTAATTAAAAAATGGTTCACCTTACGTTTTAAAATTTACTAAAATTACTGACAATGAAAAAAATAAATAAATCATCATCTCACTTTTTGGTCATTTCATGTACAAATAATTGGTAAAAAAATTCACAAAGTTTCATAAATTTTTTTCAAATTGCCGTCGGCAACTTTGGTTTTATAAAGGTGTACATTTTAATGCTTTTGTGGTTAATTTTAAGATTTTAACCACTCAGACCCATAAGCTTGTTTACACGACAATGTAACATTACTAGACACACATACAAAGGTACACCTCATACATATGACATACAAGGGGAGGTGTACCTGAGTTATTAATATAAATTGTGCGATGAAGGGGGCGTAATGGGATACCACAATGGGGTTACATTTGCCACATCGGAGGGGGCGTAATGGGATAGGGAAGATATTTTTATGTGTGGATGGCCCCTAATGGGAGGGGTTTCTCTGGGTCCCCTACCGTCCCCCTGAAAGTCTGAAACGCCCCCAATTTTCTCTTGGTCTTCTACCTTCCCCCCTGAAGGTCTGAAACGCCCCCAAGGAGGCGTTATCGCCCATGTTGAGAACCTATGGTGTAGATCATATTTCTCACTATGATAGTGAGGGAGATACAACAATTTCTATGAGACCTAAATGAGTTGTTCCCAAAAGTGAACAAATTAGTCTGAGGGTTGAAAAATGTTTTGCAAATATCAATTTTAAAATAACCAAAATGTCTAAGTACAAGGGTCTTATAAAAAATGTGATTTCCTAGTGATGACTTTTTACAGCAAGCCTATGTGTTAAGTTCATAATGCAAACATTTTTTATGTAAATTTTGTGCAATGGTTGCTCTCAATTTATGGAATAATGCACAACGCTTTATGTAAAAAAAATTATGGGATCTTATTAATATTAAAATATTTTATTGTTTTGTTTTATTTATTTTATTTTTCTGAATATGAGATTTCTGTTTTCGCTCCAATTTTTTCCTCCTTTATTTTTATTGCTACGAATAAACAGCTTTTTCATAAACAAAGTAAGGCAAATAACAAGGCTGCAATTGCATTTTGAAGAAGAAAAAAAATTATTCATAATTGCAGTTTCTACCTGAAAATACCATTTCAGTTTGTTCCCTTGTAATAAATAATAGAAATGTATATGTATGTATCGCTCATAAAAATAATCTGATTTTTGCAAGTGTAAATATTTTTTTAAGCTAATATGTAATCATTAATGACATGTAAATATTTGGTATAGCATTAATGGTTACCTTTTTCTTTGTTTTAAAATAAATAAAAATATTTATGTTACAAACATTGTTTATATTAAATTGACATGTTAACCTACTTGCCTACCTTAACTCCCGTTCATGGTATGTATGTATATATTATATTTGGCCTCTGTGTTTCCTCCGTCCTCCTACATGGGTTCCTTCAAGACCCATTTTCACTCCTTCCTCTACTCACAAAGACCCTACGCACAGCATCCCTAAAGATGACATTGGCCCTGAGGGAAATTATTTCTATATAGTGTTAATATAAAAAATATGGTTCCATGCTAACTGAGAATAAAGTCAACTCAACACCTCTTTGAAAAGTCATTAACCCATCCTGACCTGCGACGTGTATGTAGTACACATTGCTTCTTAAAATTTTAATATCTCCGTAAATATGGAAAATTCGAGGTTCAGATTTTAGGTAATCCTCCGTTATACATTCACCTATTAAATTAAAAATTATTTTTTCTAATAATCAGTACCTATCGGGCACATTTGAGGTATTTTGTGAAAATCGGAACTAAATTTACCAATACAATCAAACGTATGGCATACTACAGCAGTGTGGGTGGGACGTACAGCGTGTTTAGTAGTGCGACACTATCCACGTCTCGCTCCCACCAACTTCGCTATAAGTGAGTGCGAGAAGAGAGCCAAAAGTCGCGTTTTTTCTTTCGATGTGGTATGTCGGGTGAATAGCAACCAGTGCCAGTAGCTGCTCGGCGTTCATTCAGCGTGGAACTCTCGCCCGTTTTGAGAGCGTCTACCGATGTTTTTTTTCATGTTTTCAGCAATTAAATATGAATTATTATAATTTTTGACTACAACTATAATTAAATAAAGCATTTTGCTAAGAATATTGATATTTTTCGGCTTTAAAATCGCCCATTTTTGCTTGTAAATTACAACACACGCACCGCGTAGTGATTACACTGCACCGAAGCGCGCGGATTTTTTTAGCACAGTAAGGGAAAGGTTAAAAGCCATGTAAAAATAATTTTAAATTAGCCGAAAACCCTAACCTAACGTAACCTATTTAACCAATTTTTTATCACTCTAAATGGCTTATCTAATGTGGTTCTGAGATGGTTTCTTTCCGAGTTGTCCCGTCACCAAAAAACATATATTTATACTAGCTTTTACCTGCGACTTCGCTCACATTGTATTAGGTGGAAATACCACTGATTCATTCATTCACTCACTCACTCATTCATCCCCAAAGTTTCATCGCTGATGAACGGTTAACAACGCAATTTCATGATGCCAAAACTCACTATTACATATAGAAACCACCGGGCATGTACACACCAAATCCCCAAAGTTTCATCGCAATCGAACGAACGGTTAGCAATGCATAATTTCACGATGCCAAAACTCAGTATTATTTATTTATTTTATCAGGTTCTCCATAAAACAGTTATACATCAGAATATTATGGGGAAGATTACAAAATTTAAAGAAAAAAAATATATGGGGGCAGTTTCACTATCTTGTGACGTAAGTCAGTAGATAATTACTGAATTCTCTGTAGGTGACATTGAAGATGTCAATGTTTAATAGATTCATTTAGCAGTTGAATTGCTCTGTTTAATCGCGCATTTTGATAGGAAGAAGTTCTCGCTTTCGGAGCATAAAAAAGTGCATGGGATCTCCCACGAGTGTATGCGTTGGGTACATATAAGTTAATCTCCTTCAACATGGGCGGATTCAGTATAATGCTGGAGATTAGTTTAAAAAAGTGGTTATCCAAAAACATTTTTCGGCGGGCTTCTAATGTGTTAAGATCCAGCATTCCTGATAAAAACAACGATGGACACAGGAATGGGTAGTATGTATATTCCCTCATATACAGGTAACGCATAAACCTTTTTTGAACTTTTTTTTTGTTACGATTTTTGGGGTGTTATGCCGTGTTTCACTACTTCCTTCTTTAGCCAACGTTTCGGACAGCGTTACAGTGTCCATCATCAGGGCAGATGAGCCTGATGATGGACACTGTAACGCTGTCCGAAACGTTGGCTAAAGAAGGAGGTAGCGAAACACGGCATAACACCCCAGAAATCATAACAAAAATACTTTTTGGCCGTGAAAACCTAAAAACATACCTTTTTTGAACTCTTTCTATTTCTAGGATATGGTTTTGTTCAGAAGGAGTCCAAAAAATGGAGCTATATTCCAAAATTCTGCGGACAAGTGGTTCATATGTTCTCCGTATTGCAATTCCAAGCATTTCGTTAGTGCGGGAGACAATGTCACATATGTGGGATATGAAAGGGAGATTTGCTTAAAAAATCACGCCAAGGTCTCCAATCTCATTTTTGCGTGTTAATATAATTTTATTAATGTGGTATGGGAATAGAAATGTGTCTTTGGATATTGTAAATGTAACGACACTGCATTTCTTGATGCTGAAGGGTAAGTTATTCAATTCCGACCATTTGACAAGAGAATCAAGATCATTCTTCAATCAATATTCTGCATTGAATCAAGATCAATGCAAAAGAGTGGAATCGATATGACTTTTAATTGCTCTGAAAAGTTTGATATCGTCAGCGAAGAGGAGATATTTTGAGCGGTTAATGGTCTAGCCTATATCATTAATGAATAAAAGAAAGAGGAAGGGTCCTAGATTTGATCCCTGGGGAATCCCAGAGTTAGTTTTGTATTCGTGTGAAAGCTGGTGTCCGTAACTGACAAACTGACAAACAAAAGTGAGAGAATCCGAGGTCATTTAATTTTTTTAATAAAATGTCATGGTCGACTTTGTCAAATGCTTTTTCGAAGCCTGTATAAATCACATCGACATATACAAAATTTTCAAACGATTTATTAATATAGGTGGTGAGATTCATAAGGTTTGTTGAGGGTGAAAGATTGGGGCGAAATCCATGTTGATTGATATATAGAAACCATCGCGGGCATGCGCACAGCAAATCCCCAAAGTTTCATCGTAATCGGTTGAATGCGTAGGCATCTCACATACAAACCCAGAAACAAATATATTTTGATTTTTATATAATATACATATAGATAAATATACAGGGGATATACTTAAAAGATGAGAAAGTGACAAAATAAGATTAAAAACACTAGGAATTTCACAATTTCAAAAACTTTAATACCCATTTCTGACCCATTTTCGAGCAATTTTTTTCCCAATTTTCCTAGAAGAAATTTTTGAATTGCTTAAAACTTAAAAATTTCCAAACATGGCATAAAAAAGATAAATGTTTTTATAAAAATTTCCCATCACATTTTCCTAACAAAAAATTTCCAATTTTCCAAATTTTCCCAAAAGTGTTTTTATCTGCTAATTATTTATTAAATAAACTCTTTTCGTAACCTTCAGGATTTTAATTTTTTTTTTTTTTTTTTTATATTAACTCCACACAGGAGGCCCTGAGGGAAATAATTTCCCTCAGGGCCTATGTCATCTTTGGAGATGCTGTGTGGAGGGTGCTGTTGAGGAGAGGAAGGAGTGAACATGGGTCTTGAAGAGACCCATATTGTAGGAGGGAGGAAACACAGAAGCCGGCAAATCGTTCCACAGCCGGGCTGTTGAACTCAAGAACGAGTCGTAGAAACGACCCGTTCTCATGTGACTAATGTCAACCGTGTACAAATGTTGAGCGCGTGTTTGGCGTGTTTCCCGACTATGCACCGGTGCCGGGGGGATCAGTGACGCTAGTTCCTCGGAGCATCTTCCATTGTAATACCGGTAGAACAAGGACAGCATTCCCACCTGACGCCTGTGCTCTAAAGATTGCAGTCCGTTTGTTAAGTTAGGTTTAAATATCAATATTAATATGGAATGCTTAGTTGAAAGTTTTATACTACACCGACTTCGATATGCTTTGGTAATATATATGCTAACAAATAATAATCATTCATTTTTTTTAATACAAAAAGCCTACATTAAATGTAAGTGCTTTATGTAAGATTTGCTCCTGTGCGAGTACTGTGATGAGTGAATGAAGTCAACTAATGATAGAGCTATACCTACTGACAAACTACAAAAGTGGTTTAGCAGGTTTGAATGGTGAGAAACCGGTCAGTGGCTGAGTTGGCATCGCGTTTGGGTCCCACTCAGGCGTCGCGTTTTTTATTCCTCGGCTAGCTAAGTCCTCCATCATGACAAGCATCATTTTCCGCTTACTGGGGTGGTTATTATCATTAACCTGATAACATTTGAATTTTTTCTTTATAAAAATCTTTCTTTTTAAATAATGAAATACTGACTGAACCTTCAGTCAAAAAGTAATGCCTCCAATTTTTTTCTAGTGTGAAAATTTTGAATTTAGTGCTATTCCTCAAACCTTCTACAATCTACTGCAATAGTAACTTTTTGCGTCAACAGGTGGCAGCACTGCAGTCATTTGCAAAATGGCCAACATCGATGTTCGTAATAGACAGCGTTCTGTGATTGATTCTTGACTGTAGAAGGTAAAATGTCCGTTTGTATTCATGAAAGACTGAAAAATGTGTACCATGATACAACAGTGGATGTCAGCATTGCTAGATGATGGGTTCGTCGCTGTAACAAAGCTGAAAGACAAACAAGCTAGCTGACAAAAAGCGGAACGGCGCAGGCCGTTGATTGCAGTGACTGCATGCGAGTTGATGACATCATTCGTGGTGAACCCAATAACTACATATGTCGCATTCTCTCCCTCAGTGAATCTCAGTGTGATGATGATTGTTCGACAACTGATTATTCAACAAAAGCTTGTGCAAGGTGGGTACCAAGAAAGTTATATGGCCAGATAAAGAAACAAGAAAAAAAATCGCCTCACAACACTTACAGCGCTTGATTTCTGGAAAAAATTGTGACCGGAGATGAAATATGGGTTAATTTTTTTATTTCTTGACAATTAAAGGAGAAAAAAATAGGAGGCATTACTTTTTGACTGACATAAATAAAAAAATATACACTCATTCGAAATCGAATTTTGTTATTCGTCTGTAAAATTTGGGAACTATTTATTGGATAACCAAGACCCTTGTCATATGTCACTGAAGTGGTAAGCTACATTGTGACTGTGTTAAAGGGGGTGAGATTTGTCTGCATCTTGGCGGAGGAAGCGTTTGCCCACCTACTGCTTGGTGGGCCGGATTGGAAGATGGTTGAGGGAGACCATTTGACCTCTCCAGCCGGACTCTTTCGACCCATCGCCTTGCACCTCGGTGGGGGAATGGATTCACACGCTCATCAATCCTGGACGCACTGACCCTCAGATTCCTACCCACCCCACAAACCTTTTTTTTCCCCAGAAATTCCTCTCCTTCCTTTCCTTAAAAAAATACCCTTCACACAGCATCCCCAAGGATGACATGGTGTGTTGAGCGCGATCGTTAGACCGCGCGCCGTCCGAGCGCCTACCTTCGTACGCTTCGTTGATAATCATGAACTTTCAGCATCATATTGTTCACAAAACAAATCAAATGATGGTTTCAGATGGTTTGTTGGTTGATGGTAGCGCACTAGAAGTGAAATGACAAAAACTGCACTATACAAATGTAACATTATTATTATTCGCGAGAATCGGAAAGATTTGAGAGGCGTAGGTTGTGGAATGATGGAACATTAAATTATTCATTAATAGTGATCATTAATAAACCAATCCCATAAGAATTGATTATTCGAAGGGATATGTATAAAAGATTATTCGAAGCACTTTACACGTGAACACTGAACACACATCGAATTCGAAAAAAAGATTCGATTATTAGAATTATTTCGAGTATGTGCATCACTGCTTGGCGCCCTTGGCGGCAATATTTTGACAAGTTCGCTCATGTCGGGATTAGTATATTTATGTCGTGTCAAAATTATTTGTTGTTTGTTGTTGTTTGACGTCGAAGCCATCCGAACTGCGAATAAAATTAAAGAAATAAAGACAAACCTCGCAGTGAATACAGAGGTGAGCTATTATTGGTGAACGGAATTGAGAAACGTATTGTTTAAAATGGATTCGGAAGACGAAAGTCAAGCATATTTAACCGGGGGATCAAACGGATGTGTTCTCTTGATAGATGTTTCTCCCCCCATGTGGAAAGCAGTCGACGATGAAAGACCCATCGACATTCTGTTCAGTGCGTGCACTAACCTCATTAAAAAGATGATGATAAACTCTCCGAAGCAATTGATCGGTATTTCACTGTTTGGAACAGTGGGAGACGACAATCAAGGGATTAAGAATGTGATACAATTACTTCCCTTGAAGGAACCATCTGTGGAAGACGTAAGGTGTTTGAAAGACTACGTCAAAGATGCAGATAAAATCACCAGGAAGTGGGGAGTTACTGAGCACTTTAGTTTAGCCGATGCCCTCTGGCAAGCCAGCCGCATGTTCTCCGGGTGTCGCAAGAAGATGAGTGACCAGACCATCACCGTGCTGAGCGCCCTGCAGCCACCAAACCCCGCTTCCCACAAACTCATCTTGAAAAAAGCTTCAGACATTCGGGAATTGAACATCACTGTTAATATTGTTAATGTGTCTCCTGAGGCTGTCTCTGCTGATAGTTTTTTCATGGAATTAGGGAAAGTAATTAGCGATCAGCCTAACATGGACTGGGAGCCACCGGAACCAGTGCTGGATGCCAGTGACATCTTGACTTCAATCTGGAATAATAACCACAGGAAACGTGCCTCCGCTATCCTGAAGATGTATTTAGGCCCCGATGTGGTGCTGGGAGTGGGAATGTATTCCCTGAGCACCGAGCAAAAACCTCCCAGAAAACAATTGCTACACCGAGACAATAATGAAGTTGTAGTGTCTTCTAGTTCGTGGACGACTGTTCCCAGAGATGGACAACGAGATGGGGAAGGCAACAACGATTCTTGGGAAACTTCCAAAACAAATCCTCAATCAGTTCCCATCCTCAAAGCTGACTTAAATTATGTTGCGGAATATGGAGAAAGAAGTGTTACGTTCACGAGTGAAGAGCGCGATGAGTTGAATAACTTTGCGGGTTCTCCCTGCATTAAAGTGCTAGGATTTAAATCCTCTTCTGTTTTGAATATGTCGGAGTGGTATTTGAAACCTTCCTCATTTATATATCCGAATGATTCTTCAGTGGAAGGTTCATCACAACTGTTCCTCGCCCTGCGAGACCGCTGCATGGCCCTGGACCGAGTAGTCATTTGCGTTTTAATAAGTCGCCGCTTTTCCTTGGCTAGGTTTGTTGCTCTGGTGCCACAGAAGAGAGTGATGAAGGGCACCTGGCAGGAGCATCCTGACGGCTTCCACGTCATATACTTACCGTACTCTGATGACTTTAAAGAACTACCACTGGAAGTTGGTAGTGATGCTACTGTGGAACAGTTAACATGCATGGAAAATATCTTAAACAAGTTAAAGTTTCAGTTTAAGGGTGATATGTTTGAGAATCCTAAACTTCAAACAATGTACAGAGCCATTGAAGCCTTGGCTCTTGAGGAAGTTGAATCAGAAGAAATAGATGATACAACTCTTCCCGATAATGATGAACAGAATAACAGGTTAGGATCTTTGCAAGAAGACTTCCAATCTCTGTTTGGTTCTATGAGTATATCTGCAGTGAAAAGATCTCAGAATAGCAGTAAATCCAACAAGAGGGTGGCTGCAGGTGGAGCTGAGGATGGGGAGATGATGGACTCGGCCATGGTAGTAGCTCGTATTAACAACTCTAATGTTGATAAGTACACGGTCGCTCAGTTAAAGCTGATATTGAAAACCTACAATGTACCGAATCTTCCAGCTCTTTCAGGCTTGAAGAAAGACCAGCTAGTTCAGAGTGTGTATGATAACAGGAGCACTATTTTAGCACATGCTGCCAATACTAAATAAGGCAAATACGATTCAGAAATCAATTACAAATCTTGATGATGGACAATATACATAAATATATACCTTTGTTACACCAAAAATAAATAAAGCGCCCGGTAAACAATCAACTAATGGACAAGTTTTACATGTTTGTCAAATTATTCAATTATCCGAGGCTTTGATTGACACATTTGTCAAACTACGAAGTAATAATAACTGAAAAACAAATTTTAATGTTTACAGGATGCTTTAGGCAAATAAGATCAAGAATTCGAGTACAAATCTTGATGATAGGCAATATATTGTCAGTGCAACGCGTCAGTCGCGAATCCGCATTTTTGCCAGCTTTGGGTATGCTCTGTATCGATTCTATCTTTGGATTCATCATCATTCATTATGAACACTGACGGAGAATATGATATAAATTCTATACTTCAAAACTCAATATCTCCGAATGATGTTTTTGCAGATTCGCGACTGGCATTAGACGGATGATACATTCATAAATATGTACTTCTGTTGTACCAAAAAAACCTTACAAATTGTGTATTTTTTCTTGTATTCTATGTTGTAAACTTTTTTTTTCACCTGAAGGTATTCTTAGTTGATATATAAATATAACTTTGTTATTTCTGTTATAAAAATATTACTTTGTTATTAGTCTGCAATGTTTTTTTTATGTGGGAATGTGGAGGGTAATACCCCTCAAAGTACGCGCCAAACTTTGAAGTTGACCTGAATTGATACGATTTGTTCTTGCCCAGGTAGAGTCAAACACTCAGATTATTGCAGTTATTATTATATTTTTTTACTGTCAATTTATTAAGGAAAATTTTATAAAAGATAAGGTCCAACATGTTTGATCAGCCTACTTTTTCATATAATAATGCACTTTGTAAATCGTTTTTATAGTTGGCCTGCGCTAAATCTTTCCTTTGGGTATTTTGAGTATTAAATTTCACAATATCACCAATTCCTAAATAAAAATCGGTTAATATGCACTTAAAATAAAATACTTTGTATCAGTTAGCTAATAATACGAAGTAAGTATTTCAGTTTTCGGAAATGAAATGTAATGCTTTATAATAGTTATTTCATTAAAATTGTTCACTTGGCGGCCATTGTTGTTATTGATTTTAGTACTGAAGTTTTAAGGTTAGTTCAGAAAAGATGACAAATTATCAAACTTTTTAATGAAATAGTTGTTAAAATGCTTTATTTTCCAATTTCGGCTACTGAAATAGTTATTTCTCATTGTTATCTAATTTAAAATAAAATGTGCCTACTAACTGTGTCCCACTTTTCTGTACATTTACCAAAATCACTGATTCCACTATTAATAACCTGTTGAACGTGGGGTGAGATTTCGAAAAAAATTCTGATCAAATATCCATACAAAAACCAAAGGAATTGTTTTTTTGTAATTGTTTACCGTTTAACAAATAATATATCTTATTATTCATATATATTACATGCAGTGGCGTAGGTAGAGGGGGGCGGCCTGCCCCGGGTGTCACCCGACCGTGGAAAAAAAATTAAGAACATTGTCACAAAAATATTTTACACATGAACACAGTCTGTTATTTATATTTTCGTTCCTAGCTCTTACTATTGCTCGGTTGGGGATTCCCCTGAAATATTCCTCGCTGGTCACCTGTGTCATTCTCATTTCTTTTGTATATTGTGATTGACGTGAACTCGTGAAGGGAATTATTACCTATTGGTTGTTGAAAAAGTTGTTATTCTGTTAGTGTTAAAAAAACAAGGTAAGGGGCCATCCATAAATTATGTCACACAAATTTCATGATTTTTTTACCCCCCCCCCCCCCCCCCCCCCTTTTCACTATATTTTAGCAGTTGGGCTAGTTTACAATTCACATTATGAACAATACAACACATGAAGAATAGATCTGTTGGATAAAATCTCTTTCTCAGGAAATGAATAGCTTTAATGATTTTATTTAATGATTTTGTTTTATTACTTAGGTATATAAAATAATAAGAGATGGTTTTTTATTTAAGCTGGGATCCCACTTGATCTATTCTCTAAATGTGAAATAGATCAGTGAGAACTAGAGATGGGTAAGTTCTGCATTTTGCTGGAGGCCTCCAAGACGTGTTTCCTTTTAAAAGTACTCAAGTTCTAGGAGCAGGCCCCGGGTCCAAGTTCTTGGGTGCGGTCTTTGCACTGGGTGCTGCTGCGGCTACCAGGACGCACACGTCTGGCCAGAACCGGATCTCGCAGCCAGAACCCGCACAAGAACTTGAACCCGGACAAGAACACTCGCGAGAGGCTCAGACTGCGAGCAATCTGAGCATCTGAGCCTCCACCGGCATCCCGCATCCTGCGGGATGCCGGTGGAGGCATTCGGGTTCCGGTTTCTCTGAAAAGGTTCTCGCGAAGATGCCGAGTTCAAGAGCCCACTCCGGCTGAACCTTCACATCGCTTTCTTTGGAAAAGTAACCCAAAATTGAATAAACTTAAACTTCCTTCCATAAATAGACTAGATTTTTATAGAATAGATAAGTTGAGAACACAGCGTAATATAGAACTTACCAGAGGGTTAACTGTCAAACTAAGCTATCGTACTGTGCTCAATCTTGGCGTTATGATCAATCATTTAGTCTGGCAAATCATCAAGAATAGACTCGCATTTGAACAATGCTACAGAGTCATCCGAATTTACTTTGGATATCAATTTATAATGTTTTATAGCAAAATTGTGTTCAGAGAAGAGGCTCATTTTTTCTCAATGGGTTTATGGATTGAGACCAATCCGTAAGACCCTACAGACTCCACTACATCTGCAAAAATTTACATTTTGTGTGGTTTACACACTTGTTCATGTCTTCAAAAATGACACCTGAGGTCGAGTTCTATTTGGAGTTGCTAGCTAGGCAGATTACCTATTCTAAGGAACCAAATTCTCCAATTATTAGCTTTAGTTGAAAGTAGCTTTGTTTGAAAGTTCATGTACACATATGTTTTGGTAGCGCGGCGCGTACTGCGTGCACTGCGTCAGACATGCACTCAAAGCCGGGTTCTGAAATTCAACCATACAGATGCTCACGTATTAATACTGTTTGATTATTTTTGTTTTTCTTCAATCTATCCACTAATATAAATAGGTATGACTAATTTTTAGTTACGTTATTATTTAACAATTTTTTATTTCCAGTTAAATTCTTATAGATGAAAATTGGATAAAGACTCCCACTACATCTAAGTCTATATTTGTGATTTAGTTTTAAGTAAAGTAGTGATGAGGTGTGTTTTGCTCACGAAACATGTCGATTATCTAAACAATAAAAGTGGTTAAAACTAAGTGATTATTATTTCTTTTTTCACGTAAGCTCCACAGGCCTGAGGGAAAAATCTTCTTTTTAGAGAGAGGAAGTTCTGGAAATAAAAAAGGTTTGAGGGATGGGTAGGAGTCTGGGCGTATGACTCCCTCCCTCCCTCCCACTGCGGTGCAAGGCGATGGGTCGAGAAAGTCCGGCTGAATTTTTCATTAACCCGTTTAATCGCAGGAGACCACATTTGTCCCAGCTTGGTCTCAGGTAAATCGCTGTAACTCCCTCACTACCATAGTGAGAAATATGTTCTAAACCAAGGTTGCCCAACCTTTTTAACAGATGGGCGAAATTGACGATTTGAAAATCACTGGCGGGCCACTCACTACGGACGCAGTCTTATTTGAGTACTTCAACCACAGATTTTCAAGAGCGCTGGAGGGAGGGGGGGGGGGTACGTGGGAATCCTATTTTTTTTTTTACGACCTCTTTTTATGCCGATTTTTGCAATCACACGTGATGCATATTTTTTCAATAAAAGTAATTTTTATAAATTCTACCACAAATTTATAACTGCTTTCGGAACTCGAGAATGGTATCCATGTAAAAGGATTTTGCATCTCGAATTTTTACACCGTGTTTAGAACACAACGCAGGTTTTAACTTTAAGATTGATTCTGCGTAAGGGTCCTCAAATAAGAGTTACACACGGAATAGTCGATTTCTCAGAATTTTGAGGCATTTGGAACGCAACTGAAATCCTCAAATGTAAAGCTTCACTCGGTACACGATGAATCTGCAACTTATTTATTTAATTTATTTACTTATTTATTTAACTGTTATTTAATTTAGAATTATATTCCAAATACAAAACTCATTTAAATTAAATCTGTATGCGGCGAATTAAAACTACACTCAGAACATGAAAATGGATTTTCTTTGATTCTGGCAGCACATACATAGTATGCAATTAGAATTTTATAACTGTACATCGAATAAGAGAATGCTTTCCTTCGAAATGTGTCAGCAGACGAATTCACGACTGGAATTTTACATTCGGAACACAAAAATGATTTAAATTAAATATGTATGCGGCCAATAAAACTCTTTGATTTGAGTTTCTCTTTGATTCTGGCGGCACATACATTAGGGTGGGTCACGACTGTACGGGGAAAAAAATTCTTGTTTTGATTTGTCTAATAGTGGTGTAAGGGTGTTAAATGGAGATATAAAATCACATAGTTTTTTTTTAATATTTGGATATCATCCTCTTCCTCCGGATTGACTTTGAAATTTCACATAATAGAGAAAAACTCACCCTTGTTAAATCTTAAAAAAATGTTAGATGAACCATTAAAAATGAACTATTTTTAATAAAATACGAAAAAGAAGGAATATTTTAATTTATTTATTAAAAAAAATATTTGAATATAATTCAAATTATCAATTATTAATTCAAGGCAGTGTATTCAAAAACCAGCAAAATCCTTACTCTCAAATTTCGGCATTATTTTGCGAGACTCAATTTTGGTACTATTTATAAATGATTTCGTCAAAATATACTACAGTTGCTATGGAAGATTACAAAAAAATATGGTTTAGTAAAAACAAAAACAAAATTTTTTTTTTTTTTTAAATATGAAAATTTTCAAAGATCGTATCAGAAATTTGAAAAATTTTAAACACTTCGTTTTGAACCCATTTGGCACCCTTTTATCACACTTAGAATTTAAAAATAACATTTTGTTAAATGACCCACATTAACATACATAGTCTGCCACTAGAATTTTATAACTGCACTTCGAACCTGCCTCCGGTAATCCGAGGCTCACTTCGTTCCCCAGGGTCTTTGGGGATATCTCCCCCCCCCCCCCCCCCCCTTCCCCCCCATCCACAAACATTTCTTCAAGGGTACTCCTGAGAAACCGGCCAAGGGACGCGGGTGTTTGGGCACGTTGCGGCCAGGCCGCTCGCCCGCTCAATCTCGCCGGGATTGCCCCATGATAGCGGGACAAACTGATATCTTTCTTTTTTATGTATTTTCTTTGAGTTTCATCTGTAAATATTTTTATTTTTCTTTATGATTTTACTCTAACTGGATGCTGAACCAACAGGCGAGCACATCTATGGTGTGTCTTTATCTTGCTAATTACTGCTAATGTAAGCATGCATACATTTTTCTTTCTTACTAACAATCATGCAAGCAGGGACATTGGAGGGTCTAGAATCGTTTTAAAAATAAATGTAGCTTCTCTTTTACAAAAAAACTTAGAATCTTGCGAGGTATAAGTAACCATCTGTTACTTATACCAGGGCAGGAAAGTGGTGGATAACCTCCAATGCACTTCGAACAAGAAAGATTGTTTAACGGTATTTTTCAAATTGGCGGTTATTTTGAAAATGGTTCACGCGGGCCACTCATAATTCGTTCATGGGCCAAAATGTGGCCCGCGGGCCTGAGGTTGGGCAGCCTTGTTCTAAACAGTTTAAGAAAGGCAAAACACCATGCATTATATTCAAATCTAAAAAATAACCACCAAAAAAGTAAAACCAAAGTTTTGAATCGAATTTTGGAAAAAAATTGAAACTTTGGGAATTTTTTACTAATTATTTTTACATACTCGGAACTACAAAAAAGTGGGGTGACAATAGCATTTACAATAAATTTGTATGTGTTTATGTAGGTTCCATGCCAACTGAGAATAAATTCAACTCAACACCTTGAAAAGTCAGAAGCTATGAAAAAAATTATTTTAAATTAGCCGATAACGTAACCCATTTAACCATTTTTTTATCACTCTAAATGACTTGTCTGAGTTGGTTTCATTCAGAGTTGTCCGATCACCTTTTATATCATACATACTAATTGGTGAAACTAAAGATCTGTTCCAGGCATGTATAATTTTATTACCTGAGCCTGTAATAAGGGTATTAGAAGTGAAGGTCTCTTATCTTTTTAAGAAGTACCTATCACCGGGCACACACGTAATGCACCGCACGTATAAGTGTGTTGTGTTTTGTTATTCATCAGTATTCATTCAGAATTGAAATGTTACTTGAAATGGCTTTAGCCGTGTATGGTGACTAGATCTGAATAGCCAGGCAAATTTTTCACACTGCGGTGCAAGGTGATGGGTCAAGAGAGTCCAGCTGGAGAGGTCCTGATTATGTCTGCCTCAAGCAGTCTCTCCCGATCCGGACCGCCACGCAGTAGGGGAGGAAAGCATTCGCCACGTGGATAAACCTCATTCCAAGAACCCGAGCAACCCTCATAATTCACCAAACGTAGCGAACCTCTTGGGGTGACCTGTAGGGGTGTTGGTTAATATTGGATAACAAAATATGGTATGTGTTTACATTTTTTTTCATTGTCAGTAGTTTTAGCTTGAAAAAACGTAAGGTGATCCATTTTTAAAACTTCTTTATACTTACGTTTGCAAGCAAAATTTTCATATTTCAAAAATTATATGTTTATTTCGAATTAAAAAATTTTAAATTGTGTTTCATCACCTTTTAAAAACAGTTTCTAGTTTTCAGATATGTTCAGAAATATTCCATTTATTTGCGTTTTATTGTAAAGCGGAAATATTTTGACCATCTGAAAAATATGCCAAGTTTCTGCTTCTAGTATTTCCTACCAGTGCTGCATCCGGTGACTAATTAGTCTAATTACCAAATGTGTAGCTTTCTAAAATGCTCATTAACAGATAATCACCGATTCACCTCTTTACCTGCAATCATCTCATGAGTCAAGTTACTAATCATCTGTTATCATGCAATAGTTAGCTCTTATCACTTAGTCATATCAATACACACCGAGTAAGGGCTTATTTGTAAGTGTTATCAGAGTTATAAGCCATAGGACAGATAGCACTGACAATACCTGCTAAATATTTGAGCATAAACTGTTTACACCTGACTGTTGTTATATCCTATTCACAATTTGTCAAAGAAAGGAAATATTTTTCATAACATCATAACATCATGGGAAACACACAATTAACCGCTGGTTTGACAGAAGATACTTTGGATGATTATGTTGATCTCTCGTATTTGTCCAAGGCAGAAATCCTATAGTAAGTATGATTATGTATAATGCCAAATTACCATGTCAGTAATTTTAATTTATCAATTTCTCAAGGTCTCCTCTTATCCTATTCATTTTGATGAGTTGCCTCCAGGCTTCCCTGTCCTGTGCTACTTCAGCAGCCTCTCCATTGCAGGCCACGTAGGACCTCTCCTCGCACAACCTCTGGAAATGTTTTCCCCAGCTTGTTTGGGGCAGTCGGCCAGTAGGACGGCTTGCCTCTGGATTTTCAGCCAGTATTTTGTGTGAAAGTCACTCTTTTTTAAGTATAAAATATCATAATTTAAAATAAAACAATAACTTTGTAAACACCACTTTTTATTTTTTATGTACTTAATGCCGACCGGGTTTCGCTACCACCGTAGCTTCTTCAGGGCAGTACAGAACTCTACTAAAATTAAGTTACATGTGTTATAGATAATATACATATGGTATGTTTTTAGGTTTTCACGGCCAAAAAGTATTTTTGTTATTGTTTTTGGGGTGTTATGCCGTGTTTCGCTACCTCCTTCTTTAGCCAATGTTTCGGACAGCGTTACAGTGTCCATCATCAGGGCAGATGAGTAAATGATATTGGTGAGAGTGTTTACTTATGTGTGTCGAAGCGATACCGTGCTGCCAGCTCCATTTCTCTACGAGCTGGTGTTAGAAAAAATTCAGCATGGTTTTTGCGTTTAGCTTTGGTGTAGCCGTCAATTACTGGATACCAAGAACTATTGAGCTTAGCTCCGTCGTCTCTGTTAATATTGATGGGGTTTTTATGGATTTCAATTGCCTCCGTAATTAGGCAGAGAATATTAACAGAGACGACGGAGCTAAGCTCAATAGTTCTTGGTATCCAGTAATTGACGGCTACACCAAAGCTAAACGCAAAAAACCATGCTGAATTTTTTCTAACACCAGCTCGTAGAGAAATGGAGCTGGCAGCACGGTATCGCTTCGACACACATAAGTAAACACTCTCACCAATATCATTTACTCATCTGCCCTGATGATGGACACTGTAACGCTGTCCGAAACGTTGGCTAAAGAAGGAGGTAGCGAAACACGGCATAACACCCCAAAAACAATAACAAAAATATACATATGGGTTAAAAACAAAATCGGCCGGACTACTCAAGTGGAGGAGGAAGTAGGGATAAGTGTAGATGGATCATTGGGTAAGGAAAGGGAATGTTTTTTGTCAATAGGGAACAACTTCAGTATTGGACTATTATTTAGTAGAGTTCTGTACTGCCCTGAAGAAGCTACGGTGGTAGCGAAACCCGGTCGGCATTAAGTACATAAAAAATAAAAAGTGGTGTTTACAAAGTTATTGTTTTATTTTAAATTATAATTTCACATCACAAAGTATCTGCTTCATATGAACAAATATAAAATATCATTTGTTTGTAGCCTTTTGAAGCGTTTCCACTCGATCGGTCCTGAGCTTATGAACCGTGATTTCAACTATAGGTTTCCCAGAGAGGCAGTTGTTGAAAAGTTTCCTGTCCTAAAGGTGAGTGGTGCATTTGGTTTTATTTTATACAAAGTACTAGCTGGTTCCCGGCATGCGTTGCAATGCCATTCAAAGAATTTATTGTTTCTCCATGCATGTCCATTCCTGTGCGTCCCCGTTCCCCTCTCATTCCTAGCTAAACCCGGCAAGCGTTACAATGCCACGTAAATAAAGATATTGTTTCTCCCTGCGTGTCCTTTCTAATTCGTCTCCGTTCCCCTTCTGCTTCCTCTTCCCTTCCTGCATTCCCTCTCCACCCGTCCCACGAACCCCTCACCTGCTCTTCACTTTCCCCGCCTTCCCCCCTCAATCGACTCCCCTCCTGCGAATTTTCCCCCCTTTTATTCGCCTCCGCCCCTCCTGGATTCCCCTTCTCCTCCTGCCTACCCCCCTCTCTGCCGCTAAAATACATGAAATACATTCATTTTTCACACAACTTGCGCGCTACCTATTGCAAATATTTTATACAAATTTCATAATGACAGATCTCACCAGTAATATAGAAACACTCTTCTGCTAAAATGCAGTGTTCTGCAAAAGTTTTGAGTCAATCCATCGATTTACTTTCCGAGATTTGCGAACGCAAACATACGGAACCAAAATTTTTATATAAATATATAGATGATTTTTTACAATTAATTTCAGTATTACAAGAAAGGGAAGTCGGAAAGTGTAACAGGTCTTACGCTGAAAATTAAATAATGGCATCTTAAATGGGTGCACCATAGACAAAGCAATTATTTTCCCTCCTTTTTTTAAAATCAGAACAAACCATTTTATTAAAAATAGTCATAGAACTAGAATTATGTAGGCAGCAATGTTTGTTTAATCAAATGAGTCAAATAATAAATTAATAGGTTGGCTTTATTGTTGCAACCTAGTTGTATGGACTATAATTATAATAATTATAACTCATAGTTATCAGAGCCATAATTTGAATAATGCACTCGTTTTCATTATGCTTCCAGTTCAATCCTTTTCAAGACCGAATATTCCATGTGTTTTCATCTAAGAAGGACAACTGTTTTTCTTTTGAAGACATGCTGGATTTATGCTCGGTGATGAGTAACGACTGCCCAGACACGGTCAAAGCTGCCTGGGCCTTCAAGATTTTTGGTAGTTATCTTAAATTTTGTTAAGCAAATGAAATAATAACTGACGAAAACATAAAATAAAGAATAATTCAAGAAGTGCCTTATGAGTGTTTCGTGATCCCATTATAGGCTTAATTTGGGCCTATATTTCCAAACACAACTGATTTTCACCATGTTTACGAAATTCAGACGGGATGGCAATATACAATTTCAGGTAAGTGTAATAGAGACACACTGCATGCTAAACGGATTAGATTTTACAGAAGGCACTTCTAGTGATGTATTCTTTTTTCTACGGAATAACTAGAAATCGATAAAGTTTTCACTCAAAGAATGTCTAATTAATCTGTGTTATATTTTGGCGACTGTTTTCAGATCTTGACAATGATAAACAAATAAATATTGATGATTTGTGCGAGACCATTGATCGCCTCACTTGGGACAGAACTGACCCAACAAAATTCATAGAAAACTCAGATAAAGTCAAGATTGCCACAATTGTAAGTAACAAATATAATATTTTATCATTGAGTAATTTTTATTATATATGCCTACCATAATTATTAGCCGGCTTTCCCCGAATTTCAACACACTTGACAGTAAAATATAAATTCCAAAGCTGTTTATCTACTCAATTCAAGATAAGAATGACAATAGGATCTGAAAATATTTTTTCTATACGTTAACTCCCCTCATGAAAATAATTTCCCTCAAGGCCTGTCTTCTTTGGAGATGCTGTGTGGATGTTTTTTAGGAAAGGATGGAGAGGAAATTCTGGTTGAAGGGTAGATTTTGAAATTCCAGGCAGAAAAAGCTGTGTAAATTTGATTTGTGTTTGCTGCATAACAAAATCAGATATCTACTTTGTAGTATAAAATAACACGCTATCAATTTGGGAGGCAGGTATGGGTACCGCCGCCTAGGGAACTATTTATTGGAAAACCAACACCTCTGCCATACCTCCTAGGTTTGTCCAGGTCTTGACAGCGGATGCGTCAGCCCACCAGCTGCAAGGCAGATCGGATCGGGAGAGAATGGTTGAGGGAATCCCTTTAATTTCTCCAGCCGTACTCTCTCGGAACATTGCCTTGCACCGCAGTGGGAGGAATGGTTTTATACATGGACACGCTGACCCCCAGATTCCTACCCACCCCTAACACCCTTTTCCTTCCTAGAACCTCCTCTCCTTCCTTTCCTAAAAAGACCCTCCACACAGCATCCCCAAAGATGAATTATTTTCCTCGGGACCTCCTGTGTGGAGCTAATGTAAAAAAAAAAAACCATAGACATCCAAATTGATAGACTACAAATATGAAATCTGCATATCATTTAGACAAGCTGGAGGCAAACCACATGACCATATTTTTGGCACCAGGAGGGTTCGAGAATGCTTTGAATAAACTACGAAATCAAGTTGTACAATGACCACCAAAGGGCACACACCGAAATAATCAGAACCCGCGCAGAAAAGTAAAGTTCGCTTAAGTAAGGCAAAGATATGCAGCAAACTCCACAGTGGGACTTTTCTGTGCAGGATCTGAATATTTCTTTTTAAAAGCATCGCCTGGCGTAACAATGCTAAAATTAAGTGAGGCGGTTAAATTGTAACACTTGTAAAAGTGTCCGTAACTAAATAGAAACAAAATATTAAATTTTGAAAACAAGCCCAAACTTTATTTTCACCCGATTTGGGATTTGTAGGTAAGTTTTTACGCAGCCGGCAATTTGACTAGTAATTCGTTAGCAGAATTTATTTTCGAGGACTGAATTATTATGATGCCAGTTGCCTGTGTACTGTCAGATTCAATTATTTACAAATCACAAAAAGGGGGACTATCGATCTGCGCAACTGCAGTTTGTTCTCCTTTCCCTGATTGGCTCATTTATTAATTTGAATGTCTGAGCAACTACCTTTACAATATTAAATATATTAACAATATTTTTTATTATTAATTATTGTGTTCTAGCTCTTGAATGAAATGGATCTTCAGTACATCGGAAGTCTCGGTCCCATAGAGTTCAACCATCTTATTACCAAAATGCCCGAATTCAAGAACTCTTTCTACTTCAAGTTGTAAACTTTCTTCCATAAGATCAGATTGGACACAAATAAATAGAATGTATATTACATAGTAAAAGAAGCTTTACCAAAGACAAAATTATTTATTTAGTTATTATTATTTTACTATTTTATTTACACAAATTGAATACTCTCTTCCTGATAATAAGAGAAGCTGTGAAATATGTATTTAGAAAAAATTGTATTTTTGTTAATAAATAATAAATAGCGAATATCTTTTTGTTGTATTTCAACGTTTATAATTAACTGCAGGATCTTTGGTGTAGCGTGCTGTGAATGTATTATCCGTATTTTCTTTTTTCATTAAAGTCGCTGGGTTTTTATACACTACGTGGTAGAAGGGGAAATCCAAATATGTGCTGAAAGGAAATTACAAAATTAGTGGCAAAAATTCAAGGATGCAATTATAATTATTTAATTTGGTTATGAAATCTCTTTGTAACATTATCTCAAGCCTGGGTTCCTCTTGCCGGCCTTTGTGTTTCCTCCCTCCTACAGTATGCATCCCTTCAAGACTTGAACCTTTCATTAAAAAAAAAGCCTTTGCATAGCATCAGATAATTATTATCATTTTTAGGTTATGTAAGGTACCTCGTAAGCTCTGGTGGTGAGTGCCATGAATTGGTTTTCTTCTTGAAGAAATCTAACGGGTGCTCACATTTAGGATACCCTCTGTAGTAATTTCGTTGCATTTGACAAGCCTGAAATAAGCAGCTTAATTCTTAGATCCATTGTGTGAACAGCTCAAGGGTGTTTTACAAAGTGTTTACAGGCAAACCTTAAAGAGGATGCGTTTGAATTTTTTTGTGCACACCAACAGGTTCAAAAACGTTAACTAGTTTTGAACACCTGCCCGCAGTCCCCTCTTGCCCGGCACATGCCTAAAGCCGCATGGTGCATAGCGATGTTTATAATTATCTTCACCTAGCATCGGTACTCTAGTAGTTATAGAAGTAAACTTGCGATTTAGGTACAACGTCCACATTAATACACAAAAATGAACACTTGTTTTTTATATTTTGTTTATTGGGAAGAAATAGAATGTACCTATAAGCTTTACCCTTTGTACTTCGTATTTTATTCCTACAATAAAGATTTTTTAAATCTGAATTTGCACCGAGCATTGTAAAAGCAAATCAATTGAATTCAAATTCTTGAATTTATATTTCCATATTTCGTGAGTCATTCACTTACTTCGTAAAATGAATAAACTTCTGCCTGCCGCTTTTTGTCAATAAACAGCATGTCTATACTCATTTTATAAATTTTATTTTATTTGATGACTGCAAAATGCAATTGTTTCCTATAAAAAAAATCGTCACTTTAGAATTTTATGTTTGAATATTGTGTTCTTTTTTATGTTCAATAAATATTTACATGCAGTAAGTAGGTACCTAACAAAATGCTTTTTAAATTTTTAAGTGCATTTAAGAACAAAGTAACACTGGCTAGAACACTCTTTTGGGGGTGAAAAGCCATTAAAAAAAAATTTAAAAGTGCATTTGTGTATGAATTTTTTTTCTTTCTAGCAATATGGATCCTTTATAGGGAACGACGGAATAGAGGAAGGCAAAGAAGAAAGGATGAAGAAATATTGGGAGAACTTGGCTCTTCAGATTTGCGGTCTTCCAATGGGAAATTAATTAAAAGAAAAAACAAATTCATTGTTTACAACTTATATTATGTATTTATACAAATAAAATCGTATAAACAGAAACAAATATTACGACAAATGCACAAATACGACATACAGTCATAGTAAAAAACTAATATAAAGATTAATAATAATAATACAATAACTGTACAATAAATAATAATTAAGATGAAATAAGTAATCACTTTGTTTAGCACAAAGTGGGAATTGTAGGTGAAGACATAACTTAACATTTCTTACAATAACACAATGCGATATGTCACACTTTGTGTGGAATGAGATGAGACTGAAGGATGCTGATGAAGATGATGATGAAGTACTCACTACAACTAGTTGTGCTATTGAATATACATAGTTTATTCATAATTTGGTGTTCACAAGATAATTTCAGTAGGCATTCTTTACAGTTCAGAAGTTAACTCAAGTTGCAATCAATAAACAAAACGACCATAAACAATTAAAAGAAAACAATAAGTAAAGATTCTAGCTCAGGAATGCAGCGATTCCTTGTCAACTAAAAACAGAAGATGTCAAAACTATGTAAAGGTTTAGACATTAACAAAATAAAATTGTAGATAATACCCATATCGCAGTCTGACGATCTCACAATAAATTGCACATTCTTGAGAGGCGTTCATCCGTTACACAATATTCTTCATAAGTTTGGCACCACCAATAAAAGGAGCGAAATAAACAACAGATCATGCAAAAAATATTCCTTTACAGATAGGTATCTAAATAAGAAAAATACGAGAATTAATTACTTATAAAACTAATCATTTCACGGGCGAAAACAAGTTTTTTGTTTTTTCGCCACATTTCCTCGGACGTCCTACAAAATATTAATTTTAACGATAATCAAGCTTAAGAATAGGTTGGTTCTTAAGGTCTAAATCACTGTCCTTACTTAGCGAGTAAGTAACCCCGATAAATATTTAAATCAGCACATCTCCGTCTACTAAAATTTATATTAAACCGAACGTGGATTTAATTTATTACCTCAGAATTGTATTTGAACTTTGACTTCTGAAAAAATATTAGTCAGATTCTAGGCAAGGTAAAGACTACGTTTTCTGATCTTTAGTTGCTACTTTCCTCGTTTGTACTGATTGATACCGACAGCTTCTCCTACCGACTCCCTAACTACTTTGCTGCCGCTAATTTAGGGAAGCATTCCTGTTTATAATTTTACTCCCTAATCAGTTAACTTTACGTTAGTGATACTTCTTATGTTATTAATATTACAGAAGATAGACATAATAATATGTATGTATATAATGGCACTGCAATTGCATTGTGAAAATTCGGTACAATAGATTACTATTAGTCGATATTTATTTTTAAATATAAGGGAACTATAATATGTTTAGCATACTTATATTACAAGTTATAATACAGTGAAATTAAATTTACAATTCTTCTGACAGTGTAGTAGGCCTCCCTATATAATAATATATGTACTTTCGATATAACGGTACATTTGTTTGATTCTAATTCTGTCATCATTTTTATATGTAATCGCTATGTTTTTATTTAAGTTTATTACTGGACAACACATATTTGCAAATTTCAATTATAAGAAGTTGAGGATATTCCAAGAGTAATTCCAAATCTTTATTGTTATTTTAAAATAAATAATACTTGTATCAACTCACTCAAAAAGTGAGGTTAAATTATTTATGCTAATATTGATTTTACTAAGGAAATCGATGTTGTCAAGGAAAAATGTTAATCAAAAGATGTCAAGAATATTCATGACAGCAAATAGAATAGCATTATTTGTTGAAAGAAGAGAGAACTATGAAAGTTATTACAATTTAGCGATTGTCATATTAATTCCGCAAAATATAAAACTTGGTAATGTTTTCAATGTTAGCAAAGACATAATAAATAGGTTGGAGAGTAGAACTTCAAGCGGTTTACTATATTTCACTTATTCCTAATAGTAACTTTGAATTATATATGTCGCTTGTTAAGAATAATAAAACTGTGTGAAAAATCTTTGGTTTTATGTGCACGAAATCAATGAATGCGCAGACTGACTGTTGTTGTGACCTTACTTATTGAAGTTGTTGTGACCTTACTTATTTAAATTAAACCAGTTATCGTTTCATGGGGCATTGTATTCAACTAATGGAAATAATATAATGTCAATGCAAATCTATACCTGCGTACGTCATATATATTTGTGTCACTTTCGAGATGATAAAAAATAAAAAATACATAATCCATAATATTAATACAGAACTCTCTCACCAATCTGCCTTCCCAAAAACCGGGCAAGTGTCCAATTAATGGAAGTTGAAAATTATAGTGCAATACATATTACTTTGTTTTATTAATTACTAACTGGGGTACCCGGCTTCGCTCAGGGAGTTGTTATTAGATTGAACTAACATTTGAACCCATGACGCCATCTTGCTTTATATACCGCTACCAATGGGTAGTCCCACCCATACAAAAAAAGGCTTTGAAGAGTGCACAATGTTCCAGAATATTCCACAACATTCGAGAGTGTTCTGGAATGTTCCGTAATGATCTAGGGTGTTCCCAAACGTTCCAGACTATTCCCGAATGTTCTGGAATGTTGTGGAATGCTCTCAAATACTCTTGAAAGTTCTGAACCGTTCTAGAGATTTCTAGAGGCCGAAACTTCCAGCCTTTATATCTTCAAAATAATGCCATTCAGGTGAATACGAGAACCTTCTTCATAGATGGGGATGGAGGGCTACCACACCATGTAACTCCCTTGATCGTACCGGGACTCGTTTCTGAGTTTTAGCGGCACATGGTAGTACACTTTCTTTTATAATAAATATTGATTATTTATTTTCTCTGTCAAATTATTTTCCACCTGTATTGTTTTTTTATGTTAACTTGCTCTGCTATAAATTTAAGTTAATTCATTTCTGAAAACTTTGTTTTCTGTGCGTTTTTAAAAACATGCTTTGCTCTCAAAAACGGTGTAACTCGATTTATTACTGTACAAAAAAACCTTTGTATTTATTTTTCTCTCTATTAATTGTCTCTTATTAAGATTAATAAACAAAATATGTATAATTTTTTTTTAAATACAAAATGTGCTAAAAATTAAAACAGGTACATCCATCCACGTATTTCACAAAAACAAACAAACATCAATTTTCGTAAAATTTCAGTTTTTTGGTTTAAAGTTAAGGTATCATGTTTCCTAATATAATAAAACACAAACTTATTTCCACTTAATTATTTTTTTTACCGTAACTAGTTCAACTTGTTAAAGCCAACTTCAGACTGGTAAAAATTATTCTTAATCTAGAGTTTACATACATAACATATGGGGAAAAGGAAGAGGTTAGTCTACAAGAATTTTGTTCAATTTAATGGTTTTTCCATATTTGTTGCCATATCGTCTTTGACGATTGGATTTTTTTAACCCCATATGTTACGCATATAAACTATAGATTAAGAATAATTTGTAACAGACTGAATATGGCTTTAACAAGCTGAAACCAGTTACGGTAAAAAATAAATTAAGTGGAAATAAGTTTTGTGTTTATTATAATGGAATTCTACCATGAATTCTCAGTATCAAAAAAAGAAATATTATCATCAAAATTTAAGATTTTTAAGTGACTTGCTATTAGAAATATCCCATGTGTTTTCTACAGATTTAGGACACTTTTTAACGTGATCAAAAAATGGTATATCAAGATGATGTATGCAGCGATGGATTTGCAGAGACAATAAATAACCATGCTAAATAATTTTATAACAAAACGGCTCCCCAGCTCAAGAACCTATTTCTGGCATATGACATGTTGTGCTCTGTTATTTTGGAGGTAAGACATATTTTAAAAACAAATTTACATAACTCTTGCTTATTTCACCAACACGTTATACAAATAATACTTTTGGAAAATGCCATACGTAAGAAATGCGTGTTTTGACATTCTCCCTAAAAATAACAATAATAAGCATTACAGTTGAATGCTGCTAAAAGGGCTAACTAATATTTACAAAACTAAAACAAAAATGAGATCACATAAATGTCAATAAAGTAAGAATATTACTCGGATTAAAATCAAATTTATATACTTTGGCACAAGATAAGCATTTTGTCTACAAGTCTTATTCGCTCCATGTAATAGAGCGTTGTGCCTTCGCTATATTAACATAGGGGATACGAATAGCTTCATTTACAATCAATCGGTGGTCTAATTAAATCATTCCTCATCGATACAATAAAATATACTACAAAGAAAACACAGTTTATAAACGGTGATATGATTCTTTTACATTATTATTTGTCGACTATTTACAGTCAGAAGCAGAGTGGTCGAAATCGGACAAACAAGTATTGTTTTTGAAAGGAAATACATAAATTTAGCACTGCTTGAAGGCAAATTCTTCAAATGGGTATCATTTGACAACATCAAGACACCTTTGACATATTCGAGGAAGTCAGCGTAGAAGTGACGTAATACCAAAAATGTTTAGCTGGGATAAACGTGTTTAAAATTTGATTTGACTTGTTCTAAAAAGTTGAAAAGTACCCTTTGAATGTCTTAACTCGTCCCGTGCCACTGGGGGTAACTTGTAAATTTCGCGATGTTTTGATTTGACATAATATTTTGTGGGTTTATTTTATGCTACCTTATGTAATATTTACCGAAACACATTCCTTGAACAATAAACTATGCCTAAAAACAACATTACTTGCGTTTATTTGACTAATTCATATGTTTTATGATCTTTTTTACGAGAATGATGCAACCGAACCGACAGCTCTGATGCTCCGAAAAAAACTCAGCCAGAGATCCATAAAGAATTCATAGAAATTATTCCGCTTCCATAGATGTTCTCAAAGCATTCTATACCTTAAGAACAAGAATGCCCCAAGCGATTCTGACGTTTAATTTGGCGCGCGCCGGCGCGTACTCGGCAAGCAACAAGTTAATTAAAAGTCTCTTTTGAAACACATATGTTTTTAAACCTCTTTGCAATTAATATTTTAAACTTAGTCAGGTTTTGTAGGTATGTCACTTCTTCGCTGACTGCTTCATTTATTGCACAAATAAAATGTCTTCGATGAAATTTAATTGCAAAGCAAAATAAATAATGTCACTGTCTCTTGCGCAACCAATAGATGTTGTGTCACTCTGCTTCTACACTCTCCAAACATCAGCCAAAGCGTTCTTTGACCAGGAACATGAGCTTCTTCTTCCCCTTATACTTGAGTTTCATATCGGCCACCAGAGTGGCAAATTGGGCTTGGCCGTCTGGGGCTAGCGAAAATGTATCTCTCGCCTTCGAGAGGAAATCTATAAAGTCTGCGTAGTGTCGGGGGGATATGTGAGTCAGTCGGGAGTGGGTTGTAGCGATGTAAGCTCTTAATGCAGCGTCCAGCAAAGGCCTCAAGGCTGGCGATGGTTTTGCGGAGCGCCCACCTCTGGGCCAGCAGCGGCGAAGCACGTCGGCCAGTACTCCGGCGCACTGAACGTTGCGCACCACAAGAGGCAGCAGGCCTTGCAGCTCGTTGCGACCGAGAGACTGAGCGAGCGCACACGCCCAGTGGATGTCGTTGATGGCCGGATGGGTGTCCTAGAAATTACAATGGAATTAGATACTGTTCTACTATGGCATTGGTATTCTAACATCAAAGAAATCTTTTACGCTGTAGAAAATATTGCCACTTTTATTTCTTTTTTTTTGTATTATGTTAATGTAAGTACTTGCATACTGCTTAATAACCCCTTATGCATGGACATTGGAGAGTCTAGAGTCAATCAAATAAATGTAGCTTCGTTCAATAAAAAGTAGAGTCTTGACGTGTGCGGTGAAGGAGGAAACCATATGTTTCCTTGTAACGCCGTGGGAAAGTGGTGGGGTGTGTAGAAAATATTGGTTTATACAACTCATTTTATAATTTGTCATTTTCATAAGATTAACCTCACTGGGGTCAACCTACCTAATTGTTATTTTTTTTACAGTGCAAGCAAATTACTTGGGTAATCATTTTTTTCAGTTTAACAGAAGACTTTGAGGCAATGTGAATGAAGTAAAGAGTGTGCATAGTGGTCCATCCTCTACCGACCCCTGCCAAGAAACTGCCAGAAAACACACGTTAGTTACCTGATTATAAGTGAGATGCAGATTCCTCATGGCCAAGAGTGCCAGTCTGTAGGCGCGGGCCGGATGGGCTCGGTGCTGCAGGTAGCGGGCTAGGGCAAACAGCTGCTGGGGGGCAAGGGCCCCCCGGGCAGCCGCCCCCGCTACGAGCTGGTAAGCTGCTTCCGCAGCGCCCCCGGCTCCTTCGCACAGAGTCAGCGCATGCAGGGCACAGCCTGCTGGGTCCTGGAATGGTAATATTTGAGGTTAGAATAGAGTACAGAATGAATGATTAAAAGAATTTTAGCTACCTATCAAATTCATGTTGTTTCCATCGAAGCCTGGAAACCACTATGAGAGAAAGAGCTTGCTTTTTTGCTCTTTTTATTTACGTTTCGTGTTCATTTATTCTCAATATTTGCCATTTTTTCAACGCAATCTATCCCACCAAGCGGCACATTTTGTTTTAGTAAAATTAGAAGTTAAGGATTAAGGGATTTGTTCTTTCAGGTAATAAAGAGACCTGCATTAAAACAAGAACCATGCGGAGCGCCAGTAAATCAAATATTGGGGCTGTTCACACAATGTAATCTTCAGCCTTGGATGTTCACAGAGCATCTTATTAGCCATGAATGCGGCTGTTCACAAAATATTTTTACAGCCATGAATGTGACTGTTCGCAGGGCATCTTCATAAATCATTAATGTATCAAGTCCAAATGAAAAATATCATACCTTGGTGGCGCACTGCAGGGCGAGGGTCCGAGCGCAGTTGGAGAGCTTCTCCTGCTGCTCGAAGGTGAGGTTCAGTCGGATCATGGTGGTGTGGGACATCACCGTGGTAGCCACCGGACCCGTCGCTTCCGTCGGGGTGAACAGCTGGTACCTGGGGAAGTCACAGCATGATTATCGTTATGGAGAATGAGAGAAGAGACATAAACACGATTAATGGAACTGCCAAATTAAATGTCTATTTGGAAAAATGCAGACATGAAATGAAGAAAAAAATACATGATTTTAGTTTATACAATTATTGTTTTTGTTAGTAAGAAAGAAGTAAGTCCTTACCAGTTCTGCATAATTGATAATAAGGCATCTAATCCCAGTTCCGTGGCACAAGTCACTAGCCACCGCACCATCTCCCTACGTCTCCAGTTGAGTGAGGCCAGCGTCATTCTCATAACCTAAAAATAATCCCAAATACTATTATTAGTTACGAATTTTTGTATAATGATAAATGGCTCCATAAACAATTCAGCTGTTTACTTTGCAATAAGAATTACAGCGTGTACTTTTCAATGCAATCAGCAGAGAAACTAATAAATGAGCATATAACTTTTTAAAATTTTATTTATTTACATAGAACATTTTTTTGTATTTATATATAACAATGTTGCCAGATTTTTTGACAATTGATGTTGGAGTCTAAAAAATACTTGTGTCAAGCTAGAAATTCCAGATAGAAAACAGTTTTTAATATTATTACTGACAAACCTGGCAAAACCCTAATCAAGTATTTTTAAATGTTAGATGTAAAACTCTAACTTTAAAGTTACAGTTCTAAATATTGATGTCAGTAATTAACTAATTTTATGCCAGCACTTTATAAGTCTTAGTCATAAGTAGGACTCGGTGTGCGGAGCCAAACAAAAATTCCAGAGCCGCTAATTATTAAAGGCAAAACAATTAAACTATCATCATTTGACCGATCTAATTTGTTTTATGAGGTCAACAGACTTAGCTATAAAAGATAAAATATCATTTGGTTTTGGCCTACTTCAGCATATCGCTCGCCATACATTCCCAATGTTTTTGCCTCCGCCAGCCGCCTACTAGTCACTGGTCACCTACTACTTACTGTAAGTCTTAGATGTTAGTCACTGGCTACAAATCTTAGATGTAAGTCACTTTTTATAACTCAAAATTAATTTATTTTTTTACATGAGCTCCACACAGGGGGTCTTGAGGAAAATAATTTCCCTAAGGGCCTATGTCATCTTTGGAGATATTGTGTGGAGAGTTTTTTTACTGTAAAGAAGGAGAGGAGAGTTCTGGGAAGGAAAAAGGTTTGAGGGGTGAATAGGAATCTGGGGTTCAGTGTGTCCTGGTCATCCGTCACTAAGACCTAAACAAACCTCACCCCACAAACTCGGGCACCCCTGTAAAGTTACCAAACGTAGCAAACCATTTGGGGTGACCTATGGCAGAGGTGTTGGTTATCCAATAAATGGTAGTTAGAATTAATCTTACTTGTATGCCAGTTACATTAATTCTATTGTATATTTATTTATCCAGCGCCCTTGAGGTGGTTTTTCAAGAAAAATGCGCTATGTAAATCAGAATATCAAATATTAAATTAAATTAACTGTGTAAATTTCATAAAGACTGAACTGATATCAATGATATTAAGTTGAAAGAAACAACATAGAGGGTGGAAATTAACTGTGCCTGTCTACAACAGCAATTATATATATATATTTATATATTTATTTATTTATATATTTATTTATTTATAAACATACATATTTCAAAATGAAACAATACAAAATGGTCCTTTGTCTATCCAACTGGGAAGGATTCCCGTTTCAGGATAGGCAAATTGCATTTTTAGTTCGTAATATTCTTAACTGTCCAAATAACTATTGAGAACATTAAAAATTGCATCCTGAGCGTAGGAATAGATTCTTTATGTCCTTGAAAGAGTCGCAAAGTTGCGATTATTCTAAGTTTGATTTGGAGAAAATTAATAATTGCATTCAGGAAAGTGAATGGTTTCTTATGAGAAATCGCAAGGTTGAGACTCTTTCCAGGTCATTTCGGAGAACATTTACAGTTTTATATTTGAAAATATAGTATTTAAAAAAATATAGTTTTTAACTAAAATGTTTAAACATTTACTAAGTATTTAGAAATTACAAATTTATAAACTTATATATGACAGTGAAATCCCAATGTATTTATAACAATTGAAATGATATAAAGTACTGCAATTTAAAAATTTTTTATTTTTTTTTTTTTATGTTTCCCAAGTAATGTAATTTACATATTTTAAAACCCGAATATATGGTATATAATATTTATAAATAATATACAAACCAGAATATATAATATTTCCCAAGTAATGTAATTTACATATTTAAAAACCAGAATATATGGTATATAATATTTACAAATAATATATAATATTTCCCAAGTAATGTAATTTACATATTTAAAAACCAGAATATATGGTATATAATATTTACAAATAATATATAAACCAGAATATATAATATTTCCCAAGTAATGTAAATTTACATATTTAAAAACCAGAATATATGATATATAATATTCATAAATAATATATAAACCAGAATATATAATATTTCCCAAGTAATGTAATTTACATATTTAAAAACCAGAATATATGGTATATAAAATTTATAAATTATATATAAACCAGAATATATAATATTTCCCAAGTAATGTAATTTACATATTTAAAAACCAGACATATGCATTCCCAATGTAATTTTGACTATTTAATTAATATAGAGAATATCCCAGTTTAATTACATTTGTTTTATAGGCAAGTTTGAAAAGGCAATATTGAAAACTTAAATTTTTGAAATGGATAGTCATTATTATACAAGAATCAACAAAGAGAGCAAAATATTTGTAAGTTTAAATTAAATATTAACAAAAACGGATATCAAGTTATCAGGGGCATAAAAAAAAAATAATAATATCATTTTTAGAAATTAATAAAAGTAACTTTCTGATTCCTCTAATGTACAAAAATAGCCTCTGTGTTACAATTTTTTTTTTTTTTTTGTTTTAGGCAATTCACCCTGGAGAGAGTGCTTTGTGCCGGTAATATTTAAAATGGATAAGAAATTTCGGTTAATCTAATGGGAAAATAATAAAACAAATTAAATATTGGACTCATTTAGATCACTAAAACAAATTAAATATTGAATTCATTCAGGTTAATAAACTTACATAAAGCTGTATGAACACGAGAATTGTTAAGAGATAAAAGGTATGAAATATTAAGGGGGGACTGGTGTGTGATTTTAATAAGCCGGCGGTATATGTTCTTGAAAGATGAATGGTTTTTACAGTTAAAGAAAACGTGGTCGAGGGTTTCCTCTTCCACACCACACTGGCAGAACGGATCATCTAAAACTCTAATTCTAGACAAGTGAGATGCAATTGAACAGTGGCCAATTCTCATTCTCGAGATACATGAAATGAATCGTTTTGAAAGTTTTTTACCGTGAAACCATGGCTTAGCAGGGATATGGTTTTGAATTCCCGCATAGAAAGATCCAGTTCTTATTTTGGAGACTGCCCAATTTTCTTCCCAGGCACGAGTCATATTGGATTTAAGAATCGGAAAGACATCGGATATAGGAATTCTAAAATTTAGTGGAATAGTTCCGGAATCTGAACCAGATTTGGCGAGAAAATCGGCCATCTCGTTACCCTCGATACCCAAATGGGCAGGGACCCAGGCCAATATCGTCTCAAACCCAGATTCACTAAGAGAATTGAGAAGATTTTTTATTTTACATATAATATTGTCTTCCGGATAACGTAAAATATTTGACCTAATTTTAGTTAGAGCACTTAGCGAATCAGTACATAGTAAGGCTCGATGAATGTTGAGAACCTGAATTTGATTTAGCGCTTGTTCAATTGCAAAACATTCGGCTGTAAATATGGAAGCTTCTTTCGGTAATTTATAAGTGAGATTGATGTTGAATTCTGGACTATATATAGATGCTCCACATCTTTTATTTTCAAATTTGGAACCATCCGTGAAAAGGATGGAAAATCCAGGGAATTTCGAAGCCACTATGCTTTTAAAGCAATCATCCACATTTTGAAATTTATTTGGGGAAGATAAAATATTCTTCTGAAAGACTGATGTTATTGTGTTTGGCATAAAAGTGATTGCCTTAAATGGAATATTGTATATAGGAAGATTGGGAACTTCTTGAAGATATTGGAGGGAAGATGATAGAGAATTATAGAGATGAAAACTTTTAATTAAGAGAGGAAAACATTGTTTTTCTCTCAATCTTTTGTTAGAATTCAAATTAACACTTAACCTATTAAGACTTTGTTTAATAGGATGATGTGATAACGATAAAGCCTTGAAAGTATATTTATTGGCAAGGAATTGCCTTCTGAAATATAATGGAGGCTCCACACATTCCACCTGAAGCGCATTAATTGGAGAAGACTTCATAGCTCCAATAATCATTCTGAGGGCTTTTGATTGAATTCTTTCCATTTTCTTATCTAGATATTTAGGGAGTGGGTCAAAAAGAAATGAGCCATAATCCAAGTGGCTCCGAACTAGGGAATTATACATTAATTTAAGAGTGGTAGGATGAGATCCCCACCATACTCTGGAAACTGCTCGCATCATATTAAGTCCCTTTTCACACTTTGTAGAAATTATCTGAATGTGTGGAAGCCAGGAAAGTTTATGGTTCAAAAGAAGACCAAGGAATTTGATTTGAGTAGCGGTTTGTAGAGGCACATTATCAAAAGAAATTGAGAATTGGGGAATTTTTCTTTTGCGCGTGAAAGCCACGACCCTTGTTTTAGATGCCGCCAGATTCATCCCATTTAATGACAACCAGCTTTTAATATATTGTAAAGCCAAATTCATTTCCTTAGCTGCAAGAATAATATTTTTATGTAACAAATATATAAGGATATCATCCGCAAAGTAAAGACGCTTGATAGAAAAAGGAATTACTGAGTCTAGGTCGCTTATATAAATATTAAACAACAGAGGACTAATAACAGAACCCTGGGGCAAACCTCTCCATAGTTTGCGCCTTAAGCATTTAGAGGAAGACTCAATAATAATGGACCTATCTGAGAGCAAATTAATAATAAATTGGACTAATTTCGGGGGGATTTGTTTTTTAATTAGCTTTTCTTTCAAAACATTCAGTAAAACATCATCGTAAGCTGATGAAAGGTCAAGGAATGTGGCCAATGTATAAGAATTTAGGGATTGGGAAACTCGGATATCAGTTGTGAACAAACTTAAATTATCCATTGTAGATTTCTTTTTCCGAAAACCATACTGATTTGGTGAGATAATATCTTGACTTTCAACAAACCACTCTAATCTGTTCTTCATCAACCGCTCCGCTACTTTCATCAAACATGATGAAAGAGCAATAGGCCGATAAGACGAAATTTCAGATGGATTTTTTCCAGGTTTTAAAATGGGAATGATTTTTTGAGTTTTCCAATCATCCGGAATTAGTCCTGTTTCAAACATATTATTAATAAGAGATAAGAAATATTCAACCGCCATATCAGAAAATGATTTAATGAAACTATTAAGTATTCCATCGGGACCCGGAGCAGAGTCAGAAAGGGTTCTTATTACTAGTTTCATCTCATCAATGGAGAAAGGAGCATCTAGCCAGTTAGAGTGAGATGGATATGGCTTAATAGAAGGCATTTCTTCACATCCGGCCACTGATGGGGGGGCTATTTTATCCGCAAATCCTATAAGAATTTCTTCTGATATATGCTTGGTTCTCGGCGGAGAATACGATGATCCGAATTTTTTTAAGCTAGACCAAACTGAAGATTGGGGAGTTTCCGGAGACAGGTTCTCACAGAACTTCCGCCATCCAGCGCGTTTTTTATTTTTCAAAATTCGTTTGGTTTCTGCCTGGGCTTTTTTAACTGATAAAAAATTTTCTAGTGACATACACTTACGAAAAGAGGAAATTGCTTTTTTACGAGAGTTGACGGAGCGAGTGCATTCCTCGTCCCACCACGGAGTAGAGTGTTTTATTTTAATGTTCGCATTGCGTTTCGGGATGGATTTTTCTGCTGCATTTATAACCATAGAGGGAAACGTCTCACATTGCAATCTGATGTCTCCCGGGGACGATTTTTTTTTTAAATTAATAAGGTTATCTAGTTCAGAAGAGAAAGTGCTCCAATTCGCATAATTTATTCTAAATTTGAGATTATTTTTAACTGGTGGAGGATAAGTGTTAGATTGATGTTGGAATCGGATTATAATTGGAAAATGATCACTAGAGAGGGGATCGTTTAGGATGTCCCAAGAGCATTTAGATGCTAACGAATATGAACAAAGAGATAAATCAACAGCACTTTTCCGTTGATGAGGGGGGGTGAATCTGGTTGGAGATCCGTCATTTAAAAAACATAGGTTATGGGTATCAATAAAATCTAAAAGATTGCGGCCAGAACGATTTGTTATTTTGCTACCCCAAGAAGGGGAATGTGCATTAAAATCTCCAAGGATCATAAAAGGGGAACAAATCTGGGTTAAGATTGGTGCCCATTCATTTTCAATAAAAGTGGTAGAGGGAGGAATATATATTGATAATATTGTGATATCAGATAAGACAGCTGCTATTATCTGGATATCGTCGGAGGGAGTATGTATATTAATTTGTTTAAACGGGATAGAATTATGGATTATCAGAGCCGTGCCGCCTTTACCATCCGGTCTGTCGTGTCTGAGACAATAATAACCCGGAATTCTTAAGTGAAAGGAGGGTTTTAACCACGTTTCAGAAATGGCGGCCACTGAAACGTCGTGTTCGTCGAGTAACTGAATTAGGTCAGATTTGTTAGCGAAGAGGCTTCTACTGTTCCACTGAAGAATTTTGTTCAGTTTCGAAGTCATTGGGGAGGCAAGATAATAAAGATTTAATGTAATCGGCAGCGTTGGACGGTACAGTATTGTTGTTTGTAAGGATAGAAATTAAAAGGGTAATTAAAGTTTGTATAAAAGAATTATTATTCAATATTTCGGGGAGAGCAGGAGGGGATGTATTACTATTAATGGCACACCCATTGGGGGTCTGAGATTTGGCATTCCCATTCGGGCTGGTCAAAATATTATTCAATTGTTTTTTATCAAGGTAAGGAGTATATTTTGGGTTGGGTTTGACTGGCTTGAGAATGGTTTCTCTGTGAGAAGATGACGTTGAATTTAAAAAGGTGGTTGATTGGAAAGGAGCTGAGGACGATGTCATCTCTGCGAATGATTTTTTCGCAGGAGAGAATAACTTTGAGGCCTGGAAGTACGAAATGTTGTCGGTAGCCATTTTATGTTTTATGTTCCTCTGTCTTGTCAATTCCGGACAGGCTAGACTGACTGCGGTATGTGCACCCGAACAGTTAATGCAAATGGGATTATTGGAAGATTTTGGACATTGATCAAATGGGTGACCTTCTCCGCAAAAGTAACAACGTGGAGGGGAGCGGCATACGGATTTTGTATGTCCAAACCGGCAGCAATTGAAGCATTGAACAGTTGGAAATTTATAAACTTCGACGGGAAGCGAGGTATAATAAATAAACACACGAGACGGAAGGGATTGTCCCTCAAATGTAACAACAACAGATTGGGAAGGTTTCCAGATCGTGTTCCCATCAGTAGAATCCTTGTAGTTCAGTCGACGTGCTTTTATTACTTTCGGGGTTCCTTGGGAATTATTCAAAGCATCAACAATTTCAGCCTCTGGGATCTCCGTGGGTATTCCTCGAACAAGACCCATTCTCGTAAGGTTAAATGACGGGATGAACGATTTATATTTGTGGTTTGAGAGCGAGTCAATTTTTTTTACAAATCCATTTGCGGAAGCGGCAGTATTAAACTCGATAGATAATTTATATCGCCCTTCCGGTTTAATTGAACCGTTAACAATACCAAGGTTATTATTTTTTGAGTCAAATAAGAATTTTCCAAAATCTAAAGGATGAATAAGTTTTCCTTGTTCAGTTCTCTGAACAATTACGATAAAAGGACCGGAAGCGGAAGCAGGATAAAGTAAGTCAGTACTTTTTGTATTATCGCTAGCTAAAGTACTTGTCTGGGTGTTACTATTGGGGTTAAGGTCGTTAGAGGTCGAGGTTTGTTGAATCGGCGGTATAGTTTTAATTTTCGATGGGATGTAAAGGCTATGCGATGGTCGTCGTTTACGAGATGGAAGCGTAATAGAAGCCTGGCTAGTGGTAGATTCCGAATCAGAAAAATCTAATATCGATCCTGGGTCGGGAGGTCTATCTTCGTCTTCCTCCATTGTATAAAAAAAAACTTAACTTTTAAAAATTAAACTGAAAAAATAATACGCAGTCTATTTCATTGACTGTACAAACAAAAACGGATTAGCCGTAAGTAGGAATGCAAACAAATAAGTATACGATAAACAGAATTAAATAAAATGTAACAATAATCTCTTATCTGTATGAGGCACGGGAACGGGCGAACGGCACTAAGCAATAGGTAAGGTACACACAACCACTGTTGACCGCGGCTCGAATCGGACTGGTTACAATTTTTGATAGTACATATTATTTTACTCATAATTTATTTTTATCATTAGTACAACTTTTTAAAATATTTTTTATACCTTTTTTTGTAACCTAGTAACTTTTTGATTGAAGAAAACAATATTAAAAAAATACAGATAATATTATACAATCTATATTATACCAGCTAATAAGATGAGTACTTACAAAATTCTTATGGATTAACGTAAACCTGATAGTACCTATTATTAGGTAAGTAAGTTTGTGTGAGCATATGTTCGCTCTCGACTCTCCCCATGTCCAGAAGCCAATTGCTAACCCATTTGCGCAGAGTGCTTGCACTTTTCAATTTCCATGCATCGGGTACGAGGTTAGTTAGGACACACTTTAAGATGTAATAAATATTTCACCTGTAATCCCAATTCAAAGGCCGCATTCAACAGCGGCGGATGCCTGGGTCCCGCGTCGGCTGGCGCGGCATATCTCAGGGCATCCTGCGCCAGTCGGAAGAGCTGCGCAGCACTGCGGACGTGTCTTCTGGCCGCGTCCAGCACGGCGGCAAGGCGGGCCGGGTCGCTGCGGGCGGCGCCAAGCAGGGCGGACGCCAGGGCTGCCTGCTGCGCTTCCGCCGCGCCTAAGCCTGCCCAGCCAGGGGCGCCCCCTGCTTGCTCTTCTTCCAGGATCGACAGTCTACGGGGAAAAATTATTTGAATTTTTATGAACATTTTCAATAAATAATTAATCTTTGAGTAATTTATTACAACTTTTATTCAGCGTTTTATTATTAACCGTTATGATGATATTATTTTTTAATTAAAAACAAAAAAATGTTTCTATCACTGATCACACTATTACGCGTGGCGAAGAGAACACATGATATGCTCTCTCTCCTCTAGAACTAGAGACAGAGTGCGTTGCACGAGACCTGTGCTCACTGTGCTGTCTGTACCCAACTACTCTCAGTTGTGATGTGTGATGGAAAAATATTTTTTTTTAATTGAAAAAATCGGACAGCAAAATGACGTCTACATTTTTTACTCCAAATACGCTCAGGAATCGCTAGTTATAATTCTTCAGGTACGTACTGTTACACCCCATATAAATTGAATTCACCCTGAAAAATCGAATCGATGGCCTAAGCCTAATGGGATAGTCGAGAAGATGGCCGTTATAGGCTGAAACCGGTAACAGTCAAATAATAAAATAAAAGAGTGAATAAAGATTTCAAATTGTTTTAATAAATCATGGAAGATACTCTCAGAATCGCCCTGGTGAGAAATCACTATTAAGAATCGAAATCTCTAACTTTTTCCAAATGGGGTCACAAATTTCTCAATCACAAAGCTACAAAAATGACACATCAAAAAACTACAAAGATATGATATATTAGGTGACCGGCCAACTCGGAATGAAACCAACTCAGAACCATCTCAGATAAGTCATTTAGAGTGATAAAAAAATATATTTAAAAAATTGGTTAAATAGGTTATGTTAGGTTAGGGTTATCGGCTAATTTAAAATAATTTTTTTCGTAGATTTTAATGACTTTTCAAGGAGGTGTTGAGTTGACATTATTCCCAGTTGGCATGGAACCGATATATTATATGGTTACTGAGACTTCTGTTGAAATTTTTTCAGTTATATGTGTCGTTCAAGAGAGATACAGAGATTTAACAGAAAATCAAATCATAGTTGTACAGCGCAGCAGTACTGTGTTATTTCACTTCAAGTGTGTATATCTATATGATAAAAATAAAAAAATTTATTAAGTAATTACCTCATAGCTCTAAGTCCGACTCTGTACGCCAAATCAGGATGGAAATCTAACAGTGCGAGAAACAGGTAATGCGCAAAAGTGTGTGCGGGAGCAGAATCCGGCGGCACATGAGTCCCGAGCGCACTGGACGGGCCAGCGTCCAGCAGCGTCTGCGCCACCCGCTTCAGCACCGTGGCCAACTGGACATCGGGCTGGAGCGCATGCATGCGTCCAACCAGACGCTCCTCCACGTGTAGCGAACGCTCCTGGGCAGCCAGACTGGCGCCAGCTGCACGCCGACGGCCCAACCCGAGAAGTGCCGCCTCCAGACCGAGACAGAGATAGGATTCCTTGTCGCTGCCTGGGATCATGACGTGTTGATATCTGTAAAAGATCATTTTTCAATGAAAATTAATAAATAAAATTTAAAATCAGCAAAGACGATTTTTACTTCATATATTTATGGCAAACTAGCTTTAACATCCAGCTTCTCTTAGATTTGTATTGACAAAATGGCATCTTGTCTTATTTTTTAATCACATCTATTTGAAGTTTGATTTTCTTTTCTTGTCAGATGTCAGAATTCACCGTTAACAAGTTTTTGCTAATTCAGACAAACATCACTAATACAATCTACCTTAAAACTATACTTTGTGAAATATCAATTCAAGGAGACTTCAATGATAATTTAAGTTGTTTGATCATAAAAATCATATCAGTTGTGATCATATTGTCAGCTACAGGGAGAAGGATATTAATATATGAACTTTACAGCTTTTAAAACATGCACTCTTCAAAATTGATAAAAATATAGACAGATTTGTTTGACAAAGTTTGAGTGTGATTCTCACCTTGGAGGTATGGTTGTATGAGTTTCTTCCAACACGTTATCTAGGTAGGGTAATATTCTAGGACTTCTTAGTACGGGGTCTTCTGAGGTAATGCAGGGCTCGGCGAGGCAGTCAAAGATGTACCACACCGCTTCCAAGGGGTAGCCGGACCAGCAGGGACTCTCTAGAACACAGGAGTAAAGGAAATTAGCAAAAATATTCAAGTGAGAGGGTAATCAGCGCCCTTGAGGTGATTTTTCACAAAAACGGCGCTATATAAATCATCCAATTATTATTATTATTAATGGTTATATTTATGCCAAAAATAAGTTCACTAAGAGGATTTTTAAACTTAACGAACCCAACACCAGTGACAAAAATCTTGCAAAAGTATTATGAAATCAATCAAGATCAATTTAAATCTTAAAAATTTCAAAATTCTAAAATTTCTACTACACAAATCCATACTAATATTATAAATGCGAAACTGCTCGAGTTTGTTTATGACCTTTTCACGCATAACACAATATAAAGACTTTAATAATTCTTTCACCAATATAAAGCTAAATTATATGCGCAGACTACAGGTTGTATATGATGGTAAGCTCTGGCGTTATGAAATTATAAATATATTATATTTGTCATACGTTTTCTGTCGCTAACAAAAGCGAGTTTTTGCTAACGTCAGAAAAAAATCTTTTCCATGGAAAAAATGTTGATATATTTTTGGGCTCTATGCTGGTAGGTACTCAGTCTACTGGTCAGCTACTACTGCAGAAAATTCAAATATTAGAATTCTTTTTTTTTTTTTTGGACCAGCTTGGAATAAATGTCAGATGAGAGTTCCTATATTAAAAATATAATTCGTAACGATTATAAAGACTGAATGATAAATAGAGTATTTTTTTATTATATTAACGAACTTCCAAATATTTAAATAAAAATAAACATCCGAAATGTTTGTAGGCGCATAAATTCCGAACGAATGAACAAAATTGGATAAGTAATTCTTTTTTTCTTTGAGCTATAGCATTATGAAATTTAGGCGGTAGGAGAGATGTTTGAAAACTGAATGTAAGGGAATGAATATATGGAATGCGGGAGGGGATGGGGGTGGAGTGGGGGGGAGATAATTGATAAGTGCAAGCGCTACAGTAATTTCCCGTAATACCATGCGAGCAAAGCCGCGGGGAAAAGCTAGTACAGGATATTTCTCCCGGTGTGATAGTTCACCAAGTGTCCGGCGGTTTTTAGAGAATATATCGATAAATCACAGCTTTTTCCTGTCCTTTTCTGATGAGTCACAAAAAAAATTGTGGAAGGATAGAAGCTTTTACGTTTAAGTTCTGAGAAGTAGAAGCTGACCGAGGGGTTCAGTTTAAGGAAATCCAGATTATCTCAACAATTATCTCAATGGATGTCTAAATTAGTAACTTTATATTAAAGTTGTTAATATAAAGTTACTAAACACCTAGGGGCCGGAGCCCTACAATAACAATGTTGAAGAAATATGCCTATGAACCGTGCGAAGCACTGCAGTGTCGACCTTATATGTTAATTTTGCCTTCGGATATTACCTCTAATATTAATTAAAGACAAAAATAAAAATGTCACTTTATGAAGTATGCCTTGACTACACTTTGGTTTTAACAAAAAATCTTTTTATGTATTGTAGTTTTTTTGCCGGCCCCTAAGCGTTAAAGTTATAATTAAAGTTTCATGACCACAATTTACTATTTTTTTAGAGGAAAACCAAATAAAGAGTTTTATTTTTTATTTTTTTTTATTTATTTATTTGAGTTGTTTTGATGTTTTGCATAAACACCAATTTAATTCATTGGAAACATAATAACTTGATTACGGCGACTTTACTGGCTCTTATGCAAATTTTGTTCATTTGGAGATGCGAGATATCTGTCTTTAACTGGCGTGTATACGCGGTGTAACAGCACGTACCCGAAGGTTTTTAACCAGCGAATCCTGAGCATAATTTGGAGTAATTTTGCTGTCAGATGACTTTTTTTTTCCATTAAAAATATTTTTCCATCATGCGTCGCAACTGAGTAGTCAGGAGAATAGCTCATTTATAGCCTAGCGGGTCACTCAATAAGCGTCTTGTCTCGTTCCAGCAGCACGGAAACACACAAAACTGGGCGCATATGGGATCAGTAGCGACTTGTAAAAATAAGTTATTCTGGTGAACTCACCTTGTGCCAAGCAGCCATCATCCACCATGAGTGCGCAGGGTCCGTGCGGCGCCGGCACAGCCGTGACGGGACATGTGCCGGGATCCGAGTGCGCCGCCAGCGCCCGGGCCCCACTGCTGGGCCCGGCCTCGCTCGGGGCCACCCAGCGAGACCCGGCCTTGGCCTGTCGGAACCGCATGGAGCGGGCGCAGGCGGCCGCCAGTCGACGCGCTCCGCTTACAAGGCCGCACGCGCGGAGGGATTCCACACGGCCACCCACTACTCCTAAGTGTTCTGGAAATAAAAATTAATCATTAAAGAGGGGAACTATGTTCTTAAATTTGAGTCTTACAGCAAAAAATAATTAATATAAATAATAAATTAACTGGACTGATTATTTCCATCATGATAAACATTATGCCAGATCACTTCTTTGTACCCCCTATGTTTGCAAAAATTACAAACAATATGGCTGAGTATTAATTAACCCATCCTGACCTGCGACGTGTATGTAGTACACTTTGCTTCTTAAAATTTTAATATCTCCGTAAATATGGAAAATTCGAGGTTCAGATTTTAGGTAATCCTCCGTTATACATTCACCTATTAAATTAAAAATTATTATTTCTAATAATCAGTACCTATCGGGCACATTTGAGATATTTTGTGAAAATCGGAACTAAATTTACCAATACAATCAAACATATGGCATACTACAGCAGTGTGGGTGGGACGTACAGCGTGTTTAGTAGTGCGACACTATCCACGTCTCGCTCCCACCAACTTCGCTATAAGTGAGTGCGAGAAGAGAGCGAAAAGTCGCGTTTTTTCTTTCGATGCAGTATGTCGGGTGAATAGCAACCTGCACACATCCACTGCGAGACTTTTCGGCAAGTGGCGTGGGACTCGGTCGCTCCGAAGTGAACGTGTGCGAGGCGCTAGTGTTAGCGAGCACTTTTAGCAGGGGTTGCAAAGCGGTTTATTATTTCCGTTCGACAATAAGCAAAAATATTTATTATTAGTACGTAATTATTATAGTATATATCTAGAAAATACTATTTTATACGTTTGTGAATACTATTTTGCCATTATATTATATCTATAAATATTAGTGAATTTCATATTAGGTATGTTACTTTACAGTTTTACGTTATTTCTCCGTGTGGGTATGTGATTCATTTATTGATCAGCGATTTAATTTCGTGTATATTATTTACGGTTATTATAATTACTAGCAGTTAAAACCTGCTCCGCAGATTTTTGCTGCTAGGTTCTGGGTTCGGCTTCGCCCAGTTAGAGTGTTGGTGACCATTTTATAAATACGATAGGAACTGTTTCCAAAAATAGCCCGTTCCTCGGAACCACTGTGATCCAGTGACAGCTAGTCACCGGAACAAAGTAACCGGGACAGGCAAAGACGTCACATGTAATATATATCCGCGTGATATAACTAAGTATTGCCGTCAATCTTTCGATATCGGGAAGAGACACTCAAATTTACAAAATCGTAGCACTTGTTCCTAGAGGAAGCACGTTCTAATGCGACCTGCTAATGGAAGTGGCGCCATCCTTTGACAAATTCTTGAATTCGAAACCGAATAACAACGGTAGCTATGTTTGAAATTTTACGTACACAGATGTTTATGTGGCGTGGCGCGTACAGCGTGGCGTCAGAGATGCACTCAAAGCCGGGTTCTTAAATTTTAAACACGCAGACACCAACGTATTAATACTATAAGATATTTATTTGATTTTAATTACTTTGTACATAAACGTATTATATTTAACCTTCTCTTAAAATTTTTGGAAGAATGATTGGAAAAACACGTGAAGAAACTAATCGTCAGTTGTGACGTTCACCCGGGAAATGATAGAGCTATCCGAAGAGGAGTTTTATGCTTTCGTTGGTATAACGCTTGCTTTCGGCAGAAATCGTAACCGAAAATTAAGTTTGAATGAGTTGTGGACAAAAGAAGAACCATTTTCTCAGCCATTTTTCATGGCAGCTATGTCTCGAGATTTATAAATATTTACATTTGATATTAGGGAGACAAGGCGAGAGACATACAAAGCGCCTTTAGACAAGCAAGAGCTTATAAAATCAATTTGTAGATGTATTTAAATCAAATTACTCTCCATCGACTGACATAACCGTGGACTAATGTTTGGTGGCGTATAGAGGCAATTGTCTATTTTGGGTACACATGAAGTCGAGCCAGCTAAGAATGGCATAAAAATATGGGTGGCAGCGGATGCTAAAACAGCATACATATGCAAGAAGCAAATCAAGGCAATCGTGTTGTAATGGAATTGTTGTTACCTAAATATGACACAAACAGAGGCATAACCATATATTTTTTTTTGCTTCAGTCCCATTGGCTGACAATCTTCTGTCTAAAAATCTGACTTTAACTGTCTTGCTAAGAAAAAATATCAGTGAATTACCCAAGGAGTTTTTACGGTCAAAAGAAAGGTCATTGCATAAAAGCCTGTTTGGTTTTTCTCCAAATAAAACATTGGTGACGTATGTGCCTCAGCAAAATAAAGCGGTTTTGCTGCTATCTACTCAGTTTCTGTGCAATGAAACAGCCAAACCGAAGTCAAAAACCAGAAATTATTCTACATTATAATAAAATAAAATGTGCCTTTGATCCGGATGACAAAATGACCGCTAAGTACTCTTGCATAAGGTCGACAAGAACATGGCCGTTATTCTTATTCATGAAAGTGACAGACATCGCAAAACTCAGTACATACTTATTATGGATTAAAAAATATCTGGTGCCGGAAAAAATATAACAGAAACAAAAGAAAATGCTTTATTAGAGAACTTAGCTTAGAATTGGCTAAACCAAATTTTATAAGAACAAAAAATAGTAGGATTAAATTCCATAAATAATAGCGAGATGCTTTTGGCACGGTTCTATCATAATATTATCAGCAAATGTCAACCGAAACTGCTGATAAAAATGAAAATATACCAAATCAATCAAGAGAATCAACAAGCAAACCAGTATCCCCAGCACCGTAGAAAACAAAATTTACGAAAAAAAACGTACAACAGAAAAAATTGAAGCACAATAGTTTGTCACATTTGCCAAAAATCTGTATGTACAAGTAATAGAAAAGAAAAAAAAAACATTCATGGCATAAATTGTGAAAAAATTTAGTTTCAATTTTATTTGGCTTTCGAATTTTTGTTGTAATGTTTTTTACATACTTATTTTTGTGTAAACTTTCGTAATTTTGTTTATTGTTTTAGCTATAATAGATTGTAAAATAATTAGTATTTCGATTTGCTCTTCAATATGTTATTTCTGTAAACATACTATATTCCTATTTCATAAAACAAATATATTAAAAGGTTTGAAATCCCTGGCGCGGCTCTCCCCCCACCCCGCAGAATGGTAGAACACAGTCAGTTCGCCGCTCGCCAGTAGCTGCTCGGCGTTCATTCAACGTGGAACCCACGCCCGTTTTGAGAGCGACTACCGATGTTTTTTTTCATGTTTTCAGCAATAAAATATAAATTATTATAATTTTTTACTACAACTATAATTAAATAAAGCATTTTGCTATGAACATTGATATTTTTCGGCTTTAAAATCGCCCATTTTTGCTTGTAAATTACAACACACGCACCGTGTAGTGATTACACTGCACCGAAGCGCGCGGATTTTTTTAGCACAGTAAGGGAAAGGTTAAACATTGTAAATCATAATAATTAGGTTACAGGAATGATTATCACGATTAGCATCCTTGCTGTCTATTATGAATACTTAGCAGGCTTGTCAGTTTAGTAAAACAAAATTAATTTTTGACTTACCGTGCCATAATGGCTGCCCTAATTCATTAAACAGAGGATAATTGGATGATGGATCGGTTTCTACGTCGGTATATGTGTCGCCAGCGAGGATATTCTTCAAGTGGTCATTCTCCCAGGACAGTTGGACTGCATCGAGAGCTCTGAAAAGACAAAAAACCATTAGAAAAGATATAAATACATAATGATAACAAAAAAGGGACAACGAAGCTTGACTCAACATTTTATGATATCTGACACTGAATAGTTCTTATAAAAGCAACAGCCGTAAACCACATTAAAGAGGATTAACAATGGCAATAAGATATTACTTCTATCCATATTACACACACTTTTCTCTTCCCTCAAAAGGAGGCAAAAAGCGAAGATGCTTCCAATATTTTACTGGAGTTGAAGGTATTGTTAATATAGCGTGTTTGGTACAAATAACATAGTATTGCCAGTTTAAATAAATATATTTTTTAATGTTGTTGGTACTTACTTGTGGAAGACAGTGCGGGGTGTGGATGCGGCAGAGGGATGTGAAGGAGGCCGGTTGTGGTGTAATCGAAGTCTTTTACTGGCACGGCGATATTCTCTTTCATAACTTTAAATTTAAAAAAAAAAACAAATTAGACATTGATAAATTTACAGAACTAAAAATAAAACAAAATGAAATAACAAGTAGACCAGACCCGACAGTAGGAAGTTAAATATTCCAACCACTATGTGAATTAATATTCATTTAAATTGTCTATTAAAATAGCAGAGTGGCAACATTTGTTTTATCAGTTAATTAAGTCATAGACAATAAAATAATTTATTAAAATACATTGCACAAATAGAGCAAACTCGTTAACATTGCTACATAAACAGGATGAGCATGATAAAATTTTGTTTTATTATGAATTTTATTGAAACATTAACCTCAATTTGACATGATTAGACTAAGGACGGGTTGTTTCAAAAAATTTGATGAATTCATCAAATATTTGAAGTTAATTTTCACGTTTTGTGTAAGTTCTATTCAAGTTCTGTGATTATTTCAGTATTGTGAAGCGACTGTTCTATAACTATAAAATAACAGAACTTGAATAGAACTTACACAGAACGTGAAAATCAACTTCAAATATTTGACGAATCCCTCAAATTTTTTGAAACAACCCATCCTAAGTAAAGTTTGGCTGCATTCAGTATGTTGAGTTAAAAAAAACATTTACACAGCATGTTGGTTGCACATCCATATTACTCAAAATCAGATAAGTAACTCAAAAACTTCTTTGTTAAAATGTGGACAAATTATTGTATAAATATATAATACTTACTTATTATTATATAGGGCATCATCTTCAGAACTGTCGCCAGAATACAGATGATTATTATGATTATTAAAATTATGATTGAATATATTCCTTTCTCTTTCTCTATCCAGATCTCTCTGTCTCTGCCTCTCTCTCTCACGTTCACCTCTATGCCGTTCTCTGCAATAAAAAATATTTGTTCAAAATTTGACAGATGTTCCACGGATAGTTAGCAAAGTAGATATTTATTAGGTACATAATTTATTTTCAAAAGTTTTCCATAGATTATTGGATACTCAGAAAGATCGCTTGATTGTTTTACTGTTCCTCACATTTAAATATGGAAGGAAACTTACCTATCTCTGTCATCTCTGTCTGCCCTATCGGCTCTATGCCGGTCTCTATCTCTCTCGTCTCTGTCTCCCCGATGTCGGTCTCTTTCTCGATCTCTGTGATCTCTTTCTCTATCCCGGTCACTCCTCTCTCGATCCCTCGAGTGATACTGTGAACAAAATGCAAAGTTAGCATCGAAATTGCACAAGAATTCTATTAAGAATACATTTTCAACACAAATTATTTATACAAAATTTTAATTCTTCAACAGTGGTTATTCGGTGACCGGACAACCGGGAATGAAACCAACTCAGAACCATCTCCGATAAGTCATTTAGAGTGATAGTGATGATTTCAGCGCCCTTGAGGTGATTTTTCACAAAAACGGCGCTCTACAAATTATCCAATTATTATTATTATTATTATGATAAAAAAATATATATAAAGAATTGGTTAAATAGGTTACGTTAGATTAGGGTTATCGTCTAATTTGAAATTATTTTTTTCATAGCTTTTAATAACTTTTCAAGGAGGTGTTGAGTTGACTTTATTCTCAGTTGGCATGGAACCGGTTATTCAACTCCGATAAATAATTATTATGCCATCCAATCAATCTGTACTAATAGGTGGATTATCTAGTAAAAGTTTCTATTGAAGTTTTTTGTTTGATACCAGAATATTCTTTTAATTAACCTCACATTTTTTTTAGAAAAAAAGCTTTAAAGAGTTTTCGGTTAAATGCAGATTCTCGGCCCATTTCAGCTTTTGATAAAATTGTGAAAAGGTGCCAAGAAACGGAGACGTTTAACAGAGACCACTTAAATTTTTAAAATTCAAAATGATACTAATTGTCGATTTGATCGCTTATCAAATAATGTGACGGGTGTAACATGTCAACATAAGGTAAATGAAAGGGTTAAAATATATATTGGCCAACCTTACGGATTTTTTAATTACATTTTGTTGATGAATTAACATTTTCTCTTCTAATTAAGAAAGACAAACATTCCAGGCTTACGAATAAAGTGATTATATTAGAATTCCTACTACTTTCATTACAATAAGCACAAAATATTGCTTGTGAAATGATGCAGGGCTTACCAGCAGAGGAATTACACTCATGACGCCTAGGTTGAAATTCAGTGCATTTATCAACTCACCTACCAAACGGTCATTGATTGTTTGTTAACATTGAATGTTCGGTGGTAACATTGATGATCGTTAACACTGAATGTTTGTTAACATTAATTGTTCAATAACATTGATTGTTCATTAATTTTGAATGTTTGTTAACATTGATTATTCAATAACATTATGAGTGTTCGTTAACATGAAATGTTCGTTAACATGAAATGTTCGTTAACATTAATTGTTCTGTAAGATTGATTGTTCGTTAACAATGAATGTTTGTTAAAATTAATTGTTCAGTAACATTGTTGTTCATTAATATTGAGCGTTCGTTAACATTGATTGCTCGGTAACATTGATTTTTCTTTAACACTGAATGTTTGTTAATATTGATTATTTGGTAACATTGATTGTTCGTTAACATGGAATGTTACATTAATTGTTCGGTAACGTTGATTGTTCGTTAACACTGAATGTTTGTTAACATTAATTGTTCGGTAACACTTTTTTTCGTTAATATTAAACGTTTGTTAACATTGATTGCTTGGTAACATTGAATGTTCTTTAGCACTTAATTTTTGTTAATATTGATTATTTGGTAACATTGATTGTTCGGTAACATTTATGGTTTGTTAACATTGATTGTTCAGTAACATTGACTATTTGATAACATTGAATGTTCGGTAACATTGATTGTTCATTATCGTTGATTGTTTGGTAACATTGAGTGTTCTTTAACATTGAATGTTTGTTAACATTGAATGTTCAGTAACATTGATTGATTGTTAACATTGATTGTTCGTTGACATTGATTGTTCGGTAACATTGATTGTTCGTCAATACTGAATATTCTTTAACTGATTCTTCGGTAACATTGATTGTCTGTTAACATTGATTGTTCGGTAACATTGATTGTTTAGTAACATTGATTGTTCGGTAACTTTGATCATTAATATTGAATGTTTGTTAACATGGAATGTTTGTTAACATGGAGTGTTTGTTAACATGGAATGTTTGTTATTATTTTGTTCGTTAACATTGATTTATTGACAAAAATACTAAGTTCTACTTACAGGAGGCAGGGTTCTATAGTCAGGGTCTTCGGGTGGACACAGGTCAGACGCAGCCCACCTATGCAGAGCCCCCCGCCAGTGCGCCCTCTCATGCCATGCGCGTGGCCCCAGCGCAATGCAGAGCCACAAGGAGCCTAGCTGCTCCCACAGCTGGCGGCACTTGTGTGTCATGGGCGTGTTCTGACTGCGCCAGAGCACGAGTCGCGGGTCCGAGAGGAACTGTTCTGTGATGAGAGTGAGCATGCGCGGACCATTGGAATCCTGTGCGCGGAGCATCTCTCTCACCTTGAAGATTGACACAAATTAATTAGGATCCACTTTAAAATACCGTTTTAGTTATTACAGGGACGTACTTAACTTACTTTAACCAGTGATTTCTGACATTATTTGGAGTAAAAAATGTAAATGAAATTTCGGTCTCCGGTGACATTTTTTTTTTCTACAAAAACATAAAAAAATAGTAGGCGTTGGACAGTTGGGGGCGAGGTAAGAAGTTGGGTGGTTACTCAAATGAGAGACCAGTGAAGGCACGCGGCAGAATTTTTTTTGGTTGATTTTGAATTAAAAAAAATAAAAAAAAGTCAACGGAAACCAAAATTTCACAAATATTTTTTTCTCCAAATAATGTCAGGAATCACTGGTTAAAGTAAGTCAAGTACATCCCTTAACACCCTGAATAATCTAAAACATTTATAAATAAAATTGTTCATTTATTTGTTTGTTTATTCGTATTGTATGCCATTCATCCGAAACTTTTGTTGTGAGCATGCCCGCGAAGGTTATATATAGTGGTAAGCTCTGGCTTTATGTGATAAAAGAAAATGTGTGTATTTCATATATTTTAGCGGCAGGGAGGAAAGGAGGGGGGGGAATGGGGGGAGGTGGGGTTAGCGGGAGGAGCAACGAGGGAGGGGGAAGGCGGGGAAGGTGGAAGGGGAATGCGGGAGGAGAAGAGGACTCAGGAGGTGAACGGGGGACGCACGGGAAAGGACATGCAGGGAGAATCAAGTTATTTCTTTGAATGACATTGCAACGCACGCCGGGTACCAGCCAGTGTTAAATAAAATATGACAAATATAACACAAATAAATGATCATTTACAAGAAAATAAATATTATGCGTAACTTATAAACTTAAATATATTTGTAGCTATATTTTTTTTTCGAATGCACCTACAGTTGGAACATAATTATTATTTTTATTATAAATATTTTTTTCAAAAATTTTATAAAGTTTCGAAACACTTAAAACAACTTTAAAAAAGCCCAAAAATGCATACACTTTTTGCGATCATTTTGCGGGACAAAATGTTTACGCCGATGTGTCCCAATTAAGGGGAATCGACTGTCCTTGAAAAAATCGGCAAGGTAGGAGGAAGGTCAATTGGTATCCAAGATGGGACGAAGAGAAGAAAGCAAACCCGGTACTTACTTTGGAGAAAAGCGAGTTGAGGTGTTTGTTGGCGTTATAGTAGCCGCTCTGCAGCAGGTAGGCCCGCACCTGCTCGCAGACCTGAGCCTCATCCAGGTGCCAGGCGTGAGCATCGTCCGCGGCCGCACCCGCCGTGGGGTCCGGCGCGCCCGCTATCCGGTTGATGGCTGACTGCTGCTGCAAGATCTCGTCCGCTAGCTTCTGAGCCGTTGGCAGCACCTCCGTGTGGTGCTCCGAGATCAGGTACTGAACGAACTTCTGCAACTGCTGGCGGTCCATTTGTAATAAAGTTTCTGCAAAAGAAGAATAAGGTCGTTAGAGATGATGAAGCGGAAGATTGGGTCACTAAAAGAGGACGATTCGAGATATGGAAATGATTTAGAAAAGACTACTAGTCCACTTCAGCTCCATCGCGAACGGCTTCCACGCCGAGACTAAGTGTCGCAGAGAGTACATGGTGGTGGGGATTTGGAGTAGGGGAACCAGTAGTACAAGCCAGTGTTGTCGGATCTCGCGTAAAATTGTTCCTCGCGACCTTAGCACCTTGGAGACCTTATTTTACGGACAGCCCTCGTAATAACAGCCATCTGCCAGAGTTCATCATTGATATCGCATAAACAACCTATTATAATTGCCCTATGTAGGTAGGTACTAGACTTTCATAAAAGTTTCCTTAGTAAGTTGACGTCTCTAATTATTTTCCTCGCTGTTCTAAAAAGTAAAGAGTATATTATAATATTATTAAGCCGCGTATAATTGACATTTCGAAAGAGAACTTAATTATCCGAGAAGCTCTAATCACTAGAGTGGATCTTAAACTTCAAAATTTAATGAGCTAATTTGATAATAGAAAGCAAGGCGCCATTTTGAAAATCAAACCGTTTTATCATACGATTTTTAAAATTAACAGTCGAGATTACACGCGATATTCACGAAATATCCACATTGATGGTTTACAAGTGAATTAGGTAATCAAATAATTATTTTAAAATAATGTCCAGAACGCAACACTCTCTCTCCCCTTCTCGTAATATCTCACACTTCTTCCAGGAAAAATTGCTACGTTATTTATTGAAATATGTAACTTTATTTCACGTGCAAAGTTTCAAATATATCATAACGTAATGATCCTCAAAATCCCGTTCCCGTTAAATAAAATACAATTTGCTAAGTGCTCCAGTCTTTGCAGGCCGATCGATGGGCAGTAAATTTGAACTACTTCCAGAGAAAAAATATTTCGTAACAGGTTCGCTAAATTGTAAATTATACACCGAACTTGTAAAATAATAGCCAAAGTTTGACCGTTTGTGTAACGGAGTGGCCGTTATTAGAGCGCTTTGGAAGGCTATTGTAAATGTTTTTACCTAGCACTAATGTTTTCCGCCCGCTTGACAAGCCTTTTCCATTACAAAGAAGACCAATTTACTATGTTTTATTGTCCTGTTTTCCGAAACTACAAAAACTCGATAGCATGACGCCTTGTTTAGTGCCGAGGTACATAGTTTAGCTGTTAGCGCATACAATAAAGAACGAAGAGCGTTCACCCTTTAATAATTATTGCTCCTTCATATTCCGTTCACATAAACTCACACTTTTAACGGTACTCCTCATGACCATGACATAAGCAAGGAAATGCGTGGATATGTTTTTGATTAAGAAGCAAAATGCAAGGAACGCGTTAACGCCTTTAAAACTCTACCGATTTGCATAAATGCAACATTTTAATTCTTGGAATCTAACTTGTACACATCCAAAGCGGCGTTCCACAGGGGTCACCTTATAGACCGCAATAAAAAACCCTAGAAACTCTTGCGGGACCACTTTTTTACTGCAACTTAAATCAGGTATTAACATGGAAGAGAGTGTACAACAAGGCTACAGAAGAAATAACTGTTTTTGGTGAATTAACATATCATTTTAAAACATAACACTGCCGGAATGTGTGAGTAGGAAAGATGGCCGAACGCACGGGTTCAAATCAATACTGCCAAGAGCCTCAAAGGAATCTCGCAAGCCCGTATTTATTTACCATTAGGCCCGAGTGTGTAGCGCAGAACCAACAAACTTCCACAACTTGATTCCGAGGAGCCCCGTTTCTTGTATAAATTTAAATAAATATATCACCCTTAATGTATAATTCCCAAACTACGGTAGGCTGCCAGAAAAGGAGGATTCACCAATTATTAATCTGTGGAAATATTCTGATAGGAGGGAGAAACGCGCAAAAAATGGCATTGTAATTCTCAATTTTGAATACCATTTTTCGAGTTATGAAGATACGAATGTAATGTAGCGTTCAAAGAGTTCATATTTAAATCGTTCGTTAAGAATTCTTGTAAGTTTCCTTGAATTTTTTAAAGGATATTAGCATCTAGTTGGCGTATTCCATAAAGAAGAGGAAATGGAACTTTTACTCTCTGTAAACTGAACCAGAATCGTCGGAGATTTATTTTAATTTCTTATTTTTAGAGCTTCTTCCTTCTAATTTCACTGGCTATATAAATAAGAACTTTATAAAATGTTATTATTTATTATTGTTTCTCTTCCGACAAATATATGCCGGTCGGTGTCATAATAGCGTGTATGGTAGACATAAGCGGCGAGCTGTCCATAATAAACAATGCCTGATAATAGTTTAGTACGAATGGTAAGCCATTGATGGGTGCTTGTAAAATGAAAACTGGCACATTTTTCACAATAAATAAAACAATTTTAATGGTTTCGTTCCAAGAACGTCGATTAAAAATAATTTAAAAAATTGTTAAATAAATATCACGTCTCCAAATGGGTTGAATTTTTACACCTATACTGATAAATAGGTATTAAAATAAAGAAGGCTGATAATATGAACATTGAACGTCGAATGCAGGAAATTCAATTAAACGATTGGATGCAGAAGTCACCTGCAAAAAAGTTGTCAAAGGGTCGACTATTAGACCACAGTGGAGTTCTAATACGAACCCTGTTAAAGAAATTAAACTGGCAGAGCAAGAACGAAAGAATATTGAATGCAGCAGAAATGAGATCCCTGAGGGGCATGCGATCTGAAACCACGAGAATGACAAATGAGGAGATCCGAAAAAGAATACAAGGTGAAGATGGAGATTAAAAGGGGAAACTTTGATGGTTTGAACATGTAAAGAGAATGAAATGAGAAAGAATCAGGTGAATGGGTAAAAAGGTGGATAAGACCCAGGAAGACAACTGAACAAGTACGATTCGGGTCTTGTCAAGCGTCCTTATGATAGTAGAGCATGTATGAGAGAATGTGTATTAATGTTAATGAAGCAAGGAGTGTGTGTCAAGACAAATTTGTGTAACTTTCAACACATAAATGATAAACGGTGTGCAACAAATTTCTAGTCAATTCTGTCCCACAGAGTCGGAAAATGGTAAGTAACGCATAAATTTGCATGGTTTTTTTTTTCAAAATGTTTATTGATTGTGGTACGTCGCTTGCAGACACAAAGTAAAGACGGAATTTTATAAATAATTATAATAAAATACAAATATTACATATTAGTGTAAGCAGTACTTTGCTGGTGAAGTAAGGCATTTAGACATTTACATAGCAAGTGCCGAGTGTTGACTGATGCGGGTAATGGCGCATTTACATACGGAAAACGTTAGGCCCACATGCCCGCTGATGCTCCACTCCTAACCTCCCTCCTACCACTTGCTAATATCCGTGGTAATACTGGAAGCAAAAAGCTGAACTGACATTCGCATAACAAAACACAATACACGACACACACGGCTCCTTTGTGACTTGAACGAATGGCGAGGATTAATGCATAAATTACATTTCAAAAAAGACGCAATTAACAGTGGAAAAAATTGGCAGTCGTGGATATTGTTTATTGCTTTGCAGTTTACAGGGTCATGTTTAGAGTCCAAAATCCAGAAATCTTTTAACTTAATACTAGATGGGGAACCCGGCTTCGCTCAGAGAGTTCGATGAATCTTGCTTTATATATCCCTACCAACGGGTGCCCCCCCACCCATACAAAATAAGGCTTCGAACATTCCACAACATTCGAGAGTGTTCTGGAATGTTCCACAATGATCTGACATGTTCCCAAAGGTTCCAAACTATTCCCGAACATTCCAGAACGTTCCGGGATGTTCTGGGATGTTCTGGAATGATGTGGAATACTCTCGAATGTTCTGGACTGTTCTAGAAATGTCTAGAGGGCGAAACTTCCAACTCTTACATTTTCGAAAGCACGCCCTTCAGCTATAAACGGGAAACTTCTTCATGGATGGGGGAAAGAGGGTTACCACACCATATAACACCCTTGATCGTACCGGGACTAGTTTACGAGTTTTAGCGGCACGCACATTGTACACTTTATTTTATAATGTACTGGGCTGGGACCCGGCATGCGTTGCTATGCCATTTAATAAAGAATTTTTTTCTCCCTGCGTGTCCTTTCCCATTCGTCCCGTTCCCCTTCCGCCACCCCTTCCTCTTCCGCGTCCCCTTTCCGTCGCGTTCCCACTCCAAACCAAATAAAATTTCTCGCAAATATATCAACAACGTTTCCATTTGGCAACGATTCGTTTTGCTTTTCTTCGGACGTTAGCAATAACTCGCTTTTGTTAGCGACAGAAAACGTATAATAAATATAAAATATTAATATTTATTACTTTCATAACGCCAGAGCTTACCATTATACACAGCCTGTATTACTAGCATATCATGTAGTTTTCTATTGGTGAAAGAATTTTTAAAATCGGTTTATTGTTTTATGCGTGAAAGCGTAACAAACAAACACACGCAGTTTCGCATTTATAATATTAGTATAGATAAGTATTAGTAAACGCCAGAGCTTACGATTGTATGCAGCCTGTATTACTCGCATATAATGCAGCTTTCTATTGGTGAAAGAATTTTTAAAATCGGTTTATTGGTTTATGAGTGAAAGCGTAGCAAACAAACACACGCAGTTTCGCGTTTATAGTATAGTATGTATATCGCGTTAAGTTTAGGTATAGAAGTATAGATTATGATATATTGATTCCAGAAACGCCAATCGCCAACTTGAGTACAATTCTCCTGTCTGGAATCCTCATTATAATATGCACGTACAAGCTGTTGAAAGAATACAAAACAAATTCTTACGTTTTCTAAATTTTAAAATGGGTATTCCAGCAAATATGTTAAACTACAACACAATTTTAAACGATATGAATATGCTTAAATTGTCAGACAGGAGAATTTTCACTGACTTGGTATTTTTATATAAAATTCTAAATGATTTAGTTGATAGTCCGGTATTACTTGAATTGATAAGCTTCCGAATTCCACTTCGTAATACTAGAAGTCAGGATTTATTTCAGTGCAGAAATTCTGGGACTAACTACCATATGTATTCCTCTTTGCCCAGAATACTAATGGAGGGAAACAATTATACCAAGTCAGTGGACATCTTCAATTTATCTTTGAATAAATATAAAATATTGTTATTGAGGCAGTTCAGTTATGTACAATAAATTTTTTTTTCTATGCTATATATGTAAAAGCCCCGAAAAAGGGCGTTTATTAATAAATAAATAAATAAATATGTCCAGTACCAAAAGGACTTCAGCTCAGTTACAACAATTCTTTGCGTTTAAATATTATAATATCTGATATACTTACCTACCAAATATATATTTATATTACAATGTCATGTCTAAAATAACCAACTTCTAAAAATCGACGATCAAGACTTTTGCATTCCGGAATCCTCCATCGGATCTTTCCGTCTCAAATTCTTCAGCTACAAGGATGAAACTTTTATCAAAGTGGAAACGTCGTATTTTATTTTGTTCGCTTGAATTTGACTTGTCGAGAAGTTGGTGCAAAGAAAAAGTATCTGATGTAAATCCAAGTTTTTGCTGCGCCCCGATGGCTGCCAAATAACAAAATTCTCAGAATATTTATCTGGAGATCTAATACTTAAATCGGTATAAGGAAAACCATGTTTGCTGATTTCTAAATTCGCACGAAAAACTTTTTCAAGTTCGCATATTATTCCAAGAATTGAGGACTAAGACGTACCGCTGATAGCTTTCATTGTAATCTTTTCTTCTTCCTCTTAAAAGACGCATGTATCGTAAAGATAAGCTACTAACTAATCATCACGCCGTTTCCTCTGCAGGGGTAGGCAGAGAGGACGGCCCGCCAAACAACTCAGTCTCGGCACACACACTTTCGTTGCCTCGTTCAAACATCATACATACTCTTCTATTATTTTGACTCTTGACATGACCCGACTCAAGTATCTGATTCACTTGATCGTGTATTCCTCGGGCGTCCCCGACTTCTACCATTCACATTTGGGTCAATTATTCTTCTTACATTCGTTTCTTCGTTTATTCGCTCTACATGCCCAAACCATGTAAGCGTCCTTTCTTAAACTTACTCATTATGCTTACATCAGCCTTGAATTCTTTGCGGATCTCCACATTTCTCACATGATCATACATGGTTTTACCACCTCATCTCATTTCTAGAATATTCAGTCTACTTTCATTCTTCATCTGCAGATTCTACGCCTCACCGCCATACAACAGCACTCCACTGTGGACTGCTATCTTCGATACGTTGGACAGTTTTTTGTTAGCGCCAACAGCGTTCAGTCCTCCATTAACGGAGTTACTTGCATAAATCCTTCTTTCAATATCCAGATCAGTCTTCCCATCTCTCGTAACGTAAACGTACTTCCCAAATACACAAACTTATCCACCAGCTCCAAGAATTCTTGCACAAGTTACAAATGAGGTCTCAAATTCAAAAGCTATCTCATCAAGCCAATGTTTACATTATTTCATTGGGCACCAAATATGCTGTTAGGTAATCATTATCATTAATGGCAATACGCATAAATTAAGTCATTGGGTTTTCTGGTCATTACAGCCGTGGAATCTTTATAAGCTTAGGCGTTAAAGAAGGTCGCACCGTACGCATTAACAAAAATGTCCAATTAGGCAGATATCAAACAGACTTAAAGGGAAACAAAGTCGATTACAGCGTGTTATACAGGAAAAGCGCTTTACGTTTCATATAGCGTACGTCTCCCAAGATATCCTGTTTTTAGACAATGGCAGCCTTTCGGACCAAATCAAATAGTATAGTTTATGTCTTTTGTGTGGTCGTGGTTTGTCGCCGTTGTGGTATCCTGTGAATTACGTTGTGAGCGGAGCGCGACGAAAGACCCTGCAGGGCAAAAACTGTCGTTAGAATACAGTCAGTTTTTTCAGCAAAGAGCCGGATTCACACCTAGCGCGTTAAACCGGTTAAGTGAGCGTTTTTTCGGCTCCAGTAGCAGAGTTTACTATAAATAACTTTAATTATTGAACAAAGAACTGACACACTGATAGACACGGTTCGGAAGAACTATTAATAATAATAATAATAATAGAAAATATACAGATTTAGGAAATGAGATTAAAAGAATTTGGCATTCTCGGACTATAAAAATATTACCATTTGTCATTTCGGCTACTGGCATTATACCTAGCTCTCTAATTAAAAATTTAGGCTTATTAGATTTGTCAAAGAATCTTTATATAAAAATGCAAAAATCAGTCATATTAAATACATGTAGGATTACGAAAGATTTTTTAAATATTTATATTGAGGGATCGGTAGGATTTATCGGTTCAGTTAGGAGTTCTATCGAGCCGAACCCTCTGATATGAAAATATCTGGAGTCGGTGAAGTATTTTCCCATATGGTCTCTGGTAGGTTGACGTGTTGTTCTTGTATAGTTTTGTATTTAGTATACTTATACAATACAATTACATCGCGTGAATTGACTAGATTAGCATTTGTGGAAAAGTGTGTGGAAGGATTAAGTTTTTCCTGTGAGGAAGATTTAACCCGGACATAAAATCTAGAGAACAATAAGTTATTTATTTCAACGGTGGGTGCAATACTCTGTCAGCCATATAAAAGTATACATTACATACTATATGAAAAAGAAAAAATAAAATAATAAAAAAAGAAGATTTAAAAAGAAATATATATACACATATTTAGTACTCGTATATCTACTACGGGGGCTTCAGATGAATTCTCCATGTTTGGTGAAGAGGCGCGCCCTGCCACTGGGCCACGGCCAGGACGAGAGTGTTCTCCGATCTTTGGTAGCGCTGTCTCACCCCGGCTATTCTGTGGCGCATCAAAGCGGCGAACCCATGTACCCTTCCTTCTGCGAACATCTGCGAGGCACTGCATCGCCAAGGTAGGCCGAATAGCGCCCTATATGCGTTATTATATTGTACTCGAAGTGTGTTCATGACGCCTTGTGAGTATCTTGTCCATAGTTCGCCGGTGTAAAAGCTCATGCAGTAGCTCTGGAATATTTGCTTCTTCACCGGAGAACTGCACCTGTTGAATCTCCTGGCGAGCATGTTGGCTCGCACGCTTAGTACTCTACTTTGGCGTTCTATGTCATTTTTATCATTTAGGTCATCAGTGACGACATGCCCCAAATATTTTATTTCTCCGCCGAGGAGAATGGGTGGAATGACAGTAGGAACAGTATTTGCTTTAAACAACAGCAATGATGACTTTTTGGCATTGTACATCAAACCATGACTATCGACGTATGCTTGGCAAATGGCCAAAAGTTTTCTCATTGCCCTTAATAATACCTTTGGTAAAACAACATTAGCACCTATTACAAATGTGAAAATTCGAAAATAATAAGCACAATTAATGAAAAAGAAGATGGAAAGATATGTAATTACGAATGTTGGACAGAGCGCGCTAATATTTTAGGTGATAAAATTGAAGCGAAAATTGCGAAAATACTTAATAAAACATAACTCGTTTAAAACAGAACAAAAATCTCGTGGAAGGTATCTTAAGGCAGTATCTATTCTAGTCTAGAAAAAAATTTTTTTTCTTCATATTAGAATTCTGTGCCACAAGTATACGATATATTTCTAAAGTTTAAATATCTCCTTAAAAGGATTTTTCAAAATTCGCATTATTTTAAAAGTTATAACCATTTTAATATCGCGGTTTAGACGGAATCTAACCATAATCTAAATAGAACAAAATTTCAAACGCATTTTTCTCCAAATCACTTTTTTCGAGACGGTGACACGATATCTCAAATTCTACTATACCAATTTACTTGAAATTTGGTGTGAGCCTTCTCTATACATTCCTCTATGGCGGGAATCAGAACTATAACAAAATTTCAATTTATACTATTTTTTAAAAAATTGGAAAGTCAAAAAAAATGGTACAAAAACGTCTTTTTTATTTCAGACAGCCGCCATTTTGCGAATTTTTTTTTTTTACTTTTCCTTAGTTCGGGCCATAGCCGCATTTGTTTGAATTAAGAATTATTTTTACTGTTTTTTTTTATTACTGGGAGGGTGGCAATCGTGTCAACTAGGGCGCGTCATTTTTTGAGACCCCCCCCCCCTTTTCAACACTCTGTAACTTTTTGAATTTTGAATTTTTTCGTTCAAATCTTTTTTTAATGGATTCTTTAATGTTTAATAAATATTTGGTAAAAATATTATTGTTTTTTTTTTTATTACATTTTACACCTGAAAAAACGCCTACAATTCATGCTTCTAGACTAGAATACCCCCTTAAGTATCATTTAAAGAAACATTGTGAATTTTTTCACAAATATAACTTGTAAAATAATAGAAATAGACTTGTTTTTAATAATTTTCGGAGCATACTTTGCGTTTTTTTTCTATCGAGGGAATTTCATGTAATTTGCGTTTCGGCGTGGAACGTATATATTATCTTCAAAAATAACATTTATTTTTTAAGAGCTTAAAAACTTCAAATGTTTAAGGGAGATATGTAAAAAATCGGTAGAAATTCCGGTAGCGGCGGCTTAAGAAGTTAACGCATTCTATCACGAGTTTGTGAGACAAAGGCGAGATATTTATGTATAACGTCATTGCATCAAGGGTTCTTGACAAAGCCAGAAAGTAATAAAGACCTAAAAACGAAAAATTGTAGTTCGCAATATAATCCCTATTTCCTATAATCCCTATTTCCTATAATCCCTAGTAGTGTGTACTCATTTTATCGAGTAAAGTGAAAAATAACCTTACTTGTGGGAAGGTACATCAGTAGTTTTTATGCTCGCTATGAAAGAGATTTAGGTACGTCTGTCAAGTTGCTTTCTGATAGGAGATAAGCCTAGTAATACCATTACTAAAAAATACTAATATACCGGCCCTATAACGTTTAAGAATGTTGCCATAAATCTTCGACTAAACTGTATTTAACCGTAATACCGGTACCTACCTACAATGTACAGATAACATTGCAGAGTAGTGAGGGGAGGTTTTTATATTCCTCACAACGTACAGTATTATTATTGCTATTCTATCCATGTTGCATTTCCTAGTGACGTCATCACAGCTGTTATTCACTCGCTCCAAAGCTACTGTTTTTCTTCGATGAAAACCAGTACCAGTTCAACAGTTCAAATCGGCGCAAAACCTTGTTGAGAATAATTTCTTATAAACTCACCATTCCAGCATACTTAGAAATGAAATGCAAGTTATTTTAACCATATTAGAGTTTAGTTTAATTTATAGTTTTGATGTTTATGTGTATTATAACATTTTCGACTAAATTCTTACTTTGAAAATATATATTTTAGGGCGATCTTATTGCCCTTGCTATCCCATCAATGTCCAAAATTATTCGGAAAATCGGGCGGGGTGATGGTTAATTAGAACTAATTGTTAGTACCCATGAGCTACGGAGCCTTGAAACACTCATTAAACTGTCAATTATATGAAAATAAAAGCCGATGCCAAGTTATTTACTAAATATTTTCAATATCCAATAATAATTATAGTTATTTTTTAATTGTTGCTTGAAATTGCTTAAGCCAAGTGTAACCAGATCTGAATAGCCCGTTACCTTCCTCTTAATCATATTTTTCCCCTTCCCTTTCACTTAAACTTCATACCATAACAATTGTTAACTAGCAGATAATATATATAGCCAATTCCATTTAAAACAATGCCAAACTGTACAGACGCTAGCATAATAATACTATCAGATGCCAAAGTCCCTCGATACCGGGCAATTATTCACATTTTTACAAAAAAAAACGTGTTAAAACTCGGTAACCGTATTTTCAAACTTTTTAAAGCGCCTTAGAAGCAATTAAATATTACACTTATTAGAATAGAATTTTTTAATGGCTAAATATAAACCTTTTGTCTCTCTCTAATATTAAGGTGGCCAGACTGACTGACCATTGATAGGCCAGTGAGGTGAAGTCGGACCATAGACAGGAAGTTTGCTTTTTATAACGACAAAATAAAAAAGCTTCCCGTTCAACAAATTAGTTACATTTATTAATTGCCTTCCCACACTTTACTTCCGAGGTAATAATTAACGTTAATAACTATTATTGTAGCAGGCCAACCATAAGGCGCAATGGTCTTATTAATAATAAACTAAATACCGTTGTTATAACTGGAAAAGAGGCACACTGCGACTGCTGTCATTGTGTAGAGCCAGTTATAATATTAATATGATAATATCTTACTCCGGGAACTTTAAAAATAAAATAGAATAAAAATATTAATTGCAACTGAAAACGATATCAAAAAATTGTATGTTGGTTCAGTTGAATTATGGAAGACTGCAATAAATTCATAATTGTTTAACGGTGTTCATTCGAACGGTAAATTTCTGACGTCTCTAAATTTCCATTTGGTATAAATATTTGAAAAAAAAATCATAATATTATAAAGAAAATTGAAAATATTTAATTTTGAAAAGCAATGATCCTGAAGCAAATCTTAATATATCGAATCGAGTAGTACTGATAGGCTTGGGTCCGCGTGGTTGAATTTCAGAACCTATGAGTGCATGTCTAACGACACGCCATACGCGCCGCGCTACAAATAACATCTGTGTACGTGGAATTTCAAATAAAGCTACCGTTGTAATTCGGTTTCCAATTCAAGTATTCGTCACAAGATGTCGCCACTTCCGTCAGCAGGTCGGATGGTGACGTGTTCCCCCAGGTATAACTGCTACGAATTTGTGAATATGTAGTATATCTCCTTATATGGAAAGATTGACGGTAATACATAGTTGTACCAAGCGGCTACATGTAACATATTTGTCCCGGTGACTAGCTACACTGGATGACGGTGGATCCGAGGAACGGGCTATTTTTGGAACCAATTCCTTTTGGATTTATAAAATGGCCATCAATACTAATTCGGCGAAACCGAACCAAAAGCCGCCCGCAGGACCTAGCAGCAAAAGCCCGCGGAGAGAGTTTTTGACTGCTAGTATAAATGAATGTTTCTTTGTTTGTCCCTTACGCGTTCCTAAACCTTTCAAACGATTGCAATGAATCTTAGGTGGTTTGTTGTAAACATTCCCGCAAAGTTTTCCAAATATAATGGTGAGCTCTGGCATTATGAAATCCATTTCCTATATACCATTCATCCGATTACGATGAACGACGGGGAGTTTAATGTGCGCACCCCCGTGAAGGTGAGCTTTGACGTTATTAAATTTGTATAAAATTTTTACAGTAGGTGGCGAGCAAGTTGTTTGAAATATGTGTGTATTGAATATAGTTTAGCGGCAGGGAAGGAAGGGGGGAGTGAAGGGTAATCCGGGAGGGGGAATTTGCGGGAGGGGGATGGCAGGGAAGGCGGAGGAGGAACGCAGGGAGGAGGGTTCGCGGGACGGGGGGAGGGTGGAAGACGGGGAAGTTAGAAGGGGAACGCAGAGGGGAGGAAAAGTCGGCGCGGGAGGGGAATGGGGACGCATAGGAAAATACTTGGAGGGAGAAATAATTTCTTTCCTTTGTGGCTTAACAACGCACGCCGGATAATCGCTAGTATTTTATAAATACTGCCAGCTTCCGAGAAACTGGGCGTCTTGTACAGGGGTAGCAGATTTTCCAATATTGATCAGCTGCTAAACTTGTGCAAATCTAAAGTGCCTACGCCCTACAATTGAATTTGGGAGCTACCTCCGGGTTGGAGCCTCACAAGTCTTGATTAACCTACTTGATTTTGTGAAAAGGAGGGCCAACACGCCAATTGCCATCTCTAATGCACAGACGCAATATAGACATGTTGTGTCTGTTCTACGGATATTTTAATGGAGCTTGCTCAAAGGAGCTGGCAGCATTATCCCCGGTGTACCGGTGCACGTGCGTGAAACTCGGAAGCCACGAGAACGGGTCGTTTCTTCAACTCATTTTTGTGCAATTCGGAACGTGTGTGGAACGAGCTACAGGCATCTATTTTTCCTCCTTCGTTTTATCTGGGTCCCTTCAAGACCCACATTAATAAATCCCTTCTATTTTTACGATAAACCTAGTACTTATCATATTTTATAGTGAAAAAAAAATTTGGAATAAAAATTAATAATATACTTAGTTTTTACCACTTTTATTGTTTACAAAACCAACATGTTTCGTGAGCTATGCTCACTTCTTCAGGGTTTACTTACTAATTATAAATAATAGATAAAAACAATGGTCATAGACATAGTTAGTTACCTAGAAAATAGAAGCCAAAGAGTGGATATTAACGGTACACTAAGCGATCCAGCCAATATTAAATATGGTGTACCTCAAGGAAGTACTCTAGGACCACTCTTATTTAATATTTATATAAATGAGGTATGTAATAGTTCCTTCGCAGACCACATAATTACCTTTGCAGATGATACAGTTTTATTATTTGAAGGCAAAACCTGAAATGAATCTCACAGTAAAGCAGAAATTGGTACAAACAAAGTCAAAAAGTTGCTAGATATCAATCTCCTCACTCTAAACTTGGATAAAACTAAATTCATCTGCTTCAGTCCAACCCAAGCGGGTCAACCAAAAGAAATTCATAACATTATTATACACCATTGCAACGACATAACTACATGTAAATGCAATGCCTTGGAATGTGTAGACAGTATTAAATATCTTGGAATTATCATTGATAAATTTCTGAGATGGGATAAACATATAGACTTAACTTCCGCAAAGGTCAGGAAACTTATACATTTTTTCATGGCAATTAGAAATATTCTCTGCGTTAAAGACATGAAACGAATTAACTTTGCCATTTGTAATTCGATATTAGATTATGCATCCTTAGGTTGGGGCGGTTGTACTAAAACAATACTTGATCCCTTAGCAAAATCTCAGAAATCACTTCTAAGAGTCATACTCAAAAAACCGTTCAGATACCCCAGCGATTCATTGTTCGAAGAGTTTCGTGTTCTTGATGTAAGGCAATTATATATTAGGAAAATCATAATACATACCCAAAAACAGCGGCTCCACTACACTTCCATAGACCATTATCATGACACCAGACATGCAAAGAGGAACCCAGTAGTTCCTTTTTTTTTTTTTTTTTACAGTTAATACCGCACAAGAGTCCCAACTGCTCCCGTCTGGAGCCAGTGAGACTATGGCATCCCCAATTGGGGTATGTTGTGAGGCTGAAGGTAGTGGGGAGGGGAAGGAGATAGGGAAGAGGAAGGTGGGGAAGTACCTGGCTATTCAGATCTGGTCACTAAACACGGCTAAAGCCATTTCAAGCAACGTTTCAATTCTGAATGGTGGTCTTACACCAGGGCGATACTGATAGTATCTTCCTCCCACCACTTATTCATCCTTAGCTCAAAGACAATTTTCGTACTTAGGCCCTAAATTGCTTAATCTTATACCCGATGCTTGGAAATCAAAAAGTGATAGCATTCTGCGTAATCTGGTAAATGATTGGCTTCTGGTCTTGGGGACAACTGAATGCGAAAATATGTTAAACAACAGCCATTAAATTTTCTTTTTTGTTGACATTCATATATACTGGTATTATATTGGTATTTCTTACCTTAATATTATTTTTATACAATTTACGTTTAAAAACTACAAAAAAATTTTTCTTTGCATTTTCTTTTCTCTACTTTCTTTTTTCTTTTTTAATCCATTATTTTTTTTTTCTTACCCATTTTTTGATTTTCGAGTTGATTAATTCATCAAAATCAATACTAAAATTTCTTGAATTGGTTGAAGAGCATAAGTGCTAATAAAAAATTTAAAAAACACTTTTTTATTTTCTTTTGGAATGTTCTTGTTATTTCTCTTCTCTATATTTTATTTTCTATTGATAAATATATAATTTACACTTATAAGTAACTTCTTGTATCTACCATCAAAACCTTAATATTATTTATCAAATGTTATATTTAAGTTTAAGACAATATTATAGTCAACACACTATTTACATGTAAAATATCTGTTCGTTTTGACTGTTCTAAAACGGGCAAATTGCCTAGTTGGACAGCCAAAGCTCATTATAACAAAATATGTAATGTTTCTCAAAATAAAATAAATAAATAAATAAATAGACAACATAATTATGAATAATAGTCAATGCAAAAGGTAAGAATGGGTAGAGGGAAGAGGGGCAATAGGGAACAATTTACAAATGGAACAGGTTTAATATTGGGTCATTTAAAAACAAATTTTGGTTATTAATAATATTCAAATTCGCATTCACGCTCTTTCTGATCTCTAATATTTCTAATTTATCCAACTGAATGCCTTTAAAATTAGAATGTAGCAATTCAATTTCACTATTGAAGTCAAAAGTGTGACTAGTCTGTGACTAGTCTCCAACAAATGATTGGCGAACTCTGAAAAACTTTAAAGATTTCATATGTTCTTTAATCCTTATTTCAAAGTTTCTCGCAGTTTTACCACTATAAAAGAAACCACAATTTAGAATTATGAATTAATTTAGAATTATGTGTATCATCTGCTTGTCTTTCTATATAAAAGTGAAACTAAATCCGTAGAATTCTATCATCTTATTATTATTTAAAAGACTTGATCTCGTATTCCGTATGAGGCCTAAACCAACTCCATTTTGGAGGCAAAAAAGGTAGATTGGACCGCAAAGTAAAACCTCCCACAGCAAGAATATCGAAGCCTATTTCCCTCAAATTCTCTGGCACCGATCAAAAGGGTGGGACGTTAGAACCCGCCATCAAAGGGATGAAAGGGGGAGGCTTTCAGGGTATTTTCCTTTAGCCAAGGTGCCCCTTGATCAAGTTAAAATTGAATCAACAAACGGAAGACTGGCAAGTGAAATGGGAGTAGTTATAGGAGAGGTCGAAGCGACGCGCGACGTATGAGAAATAGAATACGGTCGTATTATATGAATAACAAATGAACCTGTTTGTTCACATGATGGCACAGAATACAGAAGAATAAAGTGACAAAAGAAGATGTCGTTTCGATGATGAGACTCCACGCAAAAGAGTGAATTAGTAACAAACTGAACGGACAAGATTATTACGCCTTTTACAAACGAAACACTGAAATTTAGAGTCTAGAGATGATCTAAAGTTTGGTCAGGCTCTAGAGCAGTGATTCCCAAGTGGTCCAGGTGGACCCCCAGGGGTTCACGGGAGACTCCACGGGGGTCCACGAAGGCATGAGAGAAAAATGGGGGTCCACAAGTTGTAAGTGGGGGTCCACGAAAAAAAATCTGGTTTCGAAACCGAAAACCTATCAATAAAGGCCGATAATATGCTACTAAAAAAAAAATTTCGGGAGCAAAAAATTTTAAATTTTCGGTCGAACTTTAAAAAAAGCATTTTGAAGCTTTAAGATTCTAATTTTCAGATTTCTGGTTAAAAATTTTAAGGTTCTCATGCAATCCTGTGATGGTGAAAAATTGTCATATTGGGACCCATCCCGTGCCCATATCCCATCCCGCCCACTGTCTCATATCACTTTACTACCCCCCCCCCCCCCCCCCCCCCCCCCCGTGGCGGCAGACCACAACTCCAGCGTTATATTCAATGTTCAGTACAACGCGTGTCGAGTTTTGGGAATATGGTAGAAATGTTGCAGCAGGGGGTCCACCGAAACCAGTAAAATTTTGAAAGTGGTCCACGAGAAAGCTTGGAATAGATCTGCACATATAAGTCAAAGCGAAACTCAAAGCTCATCTCTTCAAAAGTCATTTCAAGAATTCAGTTATACAAAGGAACACAATGTAAAATGCGATATTAACATATTTACGGTGGAGACTATCGTTCTGTGAAAAAGGTTAATAAAATTGACAAGAAAGATGACACTAATATCATTATTAGAGAAGATGTTGAATGAATTTTTATAGTTTGAGAATCCTCCACCATATTTGGTCCATTTCAAAGCTGCTGGAACGGAGTAAGCCGTTGATAGATCCGTTGTTAGTGTTGTTACCTCTCCCTCTTTCTCAGAAACGATTCTTTTATCAGAAAGAGACGTTGCAGCAGAGCCATCAATTGTAAGACCATGGTAAACTAATTAAAAACCCATTCGATATGTTCGATCAATGCAGCAGGTATAGGGTTCAATTAAACAATATGAGAAGACGCAGTAAAATACTGCTGGGTCGGGAGAGGTACTTATTTAAGTGGGATATTGACTGGGTTGGGGGAAATCGAGGTAATACGTACCAGAAACGCAAAGAGTATAGGGACACGATGGGCATGGTGAAATCAGGGTTACTCAAACGGTCGATCGCGATTGGGAGAAATTTTGAGAGTCGAATGAGAAAATTTGTTCGTCCCTGTCTATCAGTCAATCCATAAGTTCAAAAGCATATTTTAAGGTCATATAAATAAGTTTTAAGGGGTGAAATATATACAGTTAGATTTTTTAAGAAATCTGTTTTTTTTATTTCATTTTCGTAATGTACATATATTTAAGTACACATACAGAAAATTTTAAGTCAAGTCACGTTATTTGTTTCTGGGGTGTTATGCCATGTTGCGCCACCTCCTTCTTTAGCCAACGTTTCGGACAGCGTTACAGTGTCCATCATCAGGGCAGATGTGTAATTGTTATTGGTGCACATGTGTAAGCACACATTTCACGATGTGTGTGTGCTTACACATGTGCACCACTAACAATTACACAATTACATATCTGCCCCGATGATGGACACTGTAACGCTGTCCGAAACGTTGGCTAAAGAAGGAGGTAGCGCAACACGGCATAACACCCCAAAAACAAATTACTAAAATTAATAATTTCCTTCATTTTACTCGGAAATCAATAAGGGCATAGGTAATAAAAATAAAAGCAAATAAGTTTTTCATCACAAAAAGGAAGCATGCTCCGCAGGCCTCCGGCAAATTGCAACTCACCCATCTCCAATCGCAACGTGTGACCAGTGTGATTCTGAGGCATCAATTTCCATAGAAAATGAATGGATTGTGAGGAGTCCAGTACTTTCTTAACTTTACTGAAACAAACTGACTGAAAACGAACGCGGGCCCTAGTTTAAAGGTGGCTGGTATAATGATGTGAGGGGTGGGGAACCTTTGTGTGTGTTTGTGACATGGGGCGCCAGACATCGGATAATGCACCCCTTCGTAATTTTACACCCCACCGGCGTATCTGCCCCGCCAGCGCTAGGCGGGCGTATCTACATCTACACATCGGAGATAAAGGATTTGAAGAAGGCTCCGTCCGATCTCCTTGTTATTCAGTCCGCGTGGAACGCGAGCTCCACGGCATCAAGATGTATAATAATTCTATTATTTACTTTCGTAGATACGTATAACTAACTACACATGGATAAAAAAAAGTGTAAAACTCCTCAAATTCCTAATTGTAATGCTTATATTATAATAAAACAAATATAATACTTTAACTGTATTGACCGTAACCGGTTTCAGCTCGCTAGAGCCTTCTTCAGACTGGTACAAATTATTCTTAGTCTACGGTTTATATGCATAAAATATGAGGGAGGGGCAGCGGGGTGGTCTAAAGGATTTTAATCAATTATATTAATTACGTTTGTTACTAAGTCGTTTTAGACTGTCGAATTTCTTAATACTTTGATAATTCCAGTATGCTTGGGTTTGTAGCTCACTTCAATATTGTTCAGGGAAAAACCTTACAAGTTATAATAAGAATTATTAATGACCTAATTTTATTGCCAAATCTTTATTATTTTTTTGATGCATGGGATTTTTTTATTGCTTTTTGAATTTACATGTTTAATAAGTAGGAATGTAATGCTTAGTTTTATTTATGTTCAAAATTATTCCCACTTTTGTCTATGGTTCCTTAGAGGACCATGCAAGACTCATAAAAAACGATGATTACAGCTTGACACATTTAAATTTGCGGTTCTGGTGCGTCGTTAGTGTAGATATTTTTGATATGAAAATGACCCCCAGTTACCTATCTACCCCTCATACCTTTACTTAAAAAATACCATCTACACATCATCCCCAAAGATGACACATACTTTCATTTGTTAGTTCCCTTTTTGGCCACATGCAAAGTTACGCATGGAAATGTATTTATTAACAACATAGAGTAATACAATAAAATCGTACCGAGAAATAAATAAAAGTACGCAACCTGTACCCGATTTTGGATTCATTTTTCCGTTCCAAAAAGTAAAACTTTGAGAACTCGTTGCAACGCAGCTTTTCGTGTTCAAAATTACCCCCACTTTAATATGACGTTTGGTTTGCTATAAAAACATAAACCCTAACGATAAAAAATACTAATATTACACTGTTTAAAAAATTAACTCCTATCAATATTGCAATGCAGCATTTTTTATGTTGAAACTACCCTCACATCAAAAATTAATGTCAATAATGAATTAATTGGTTCCATGCCAACTGAGAATAAAGTCAACTCAACACCTCCTTGAAGTCATTAAAAACTATGAAAAAAATAATTTTAAATTAGCCGATAACCCTAACCTAACGTAACCTATTTTTTATATTTTTTTTATCACTAAATGACTTATCTGAGATGGTTCTGAGTTGGTTTCATTCCGAGTTGTCCGGTCACCGAATTAATACTATTAATACTTAATTATTAGTGATCCTTACTTCCGTTGTTTTAATGGTTGACAATCTCTGGTTACGCAGAGGAAATGACTAAGGGCACCCTAGGACCAACACCTGATCACTTACTCTGCAGGTGGCAACACATGTTTCCTTTAGTTCATCGGCACATTCAACAAGAATTTTATATTTTATGCAGGCCAGTGACAGATGGGGGATAATGACGTCACAAGCACCTACCAGAATAAGGAACTCCAGTGAAAAATATTATGGCTTTAAAAAATATGTTCATATGGACCAATATACGCTGATTCTGAATATATAAGTTTTATTACATAATATTTAACGTAGAGTTTTTAAAAAATTATTAAAAAGTCCATTTTAAAACGTGTCATTAAAACACCCTGTCAAGTTGGTATTGCTGGATTTTGACGGCGTGACGTCACCGCGTCCGCGTCACCTGGGTCAAAGTTGTATATAAATCAATAAAAATGTAAGGCGCAAGCCGTTCGACATTCCGTGTCATTGGTTTATAGAGATTTGGACATTTAATAGTTTTTGTTTTTATTGAAACATTATTTAGGCCTAAATAATTCAGTATCAAAAATAAAGTATCTCTATTAGTTTATCTATATTATTTAAAATATTCTAAAACTCTAACTGAACAAAAAACGATCATAATGCCAATCAGCTGATTCCAGTTCCCTACAAAATTCATGCTTCGGTTTCCTTAATATTGATTTCGATTCGTAAAGCTAAAAAAATAATAATTTCAAACAATTTTTATACCACTCTCCCGTAATAATATTGAAAATATAATATAATAAATAAATAATTACACCAAACTTTGACATTTATTTTAACTATTAAAACTAACTATAAAAATAAATATGCAGTTATTTAAGTTCGAAGGTCATTATTCATAAAAAAAAAATTAAAAAAATTGGACTGGAGTTCTCTATTCACTGATTCAGACAAATTTAAAACGAATTTATTACAAGTAGGCAAGGATATTTTTCGAGGGTAAAAAATTGGTTAGAGATAAAATTTTGGAAAGTTTTGCGAGCTGGCAATACTGTGTACAAAGAGCTAGATATTCTATGCGTCATGGGAAATAAAATGGGTACCTACTTAATTCGAACAGAAAAATGGAATACGGCTCAATCAAAGTTTTGTATGAGTTGGCAACACTGATGATGGAATCAAATATTGGACAATTGCGTTCCTTCCAAATTCAAGAAAGGGAGAATTTATTTAGTCAGTGAGGCAAACTTCAGGAAATGAATCAGCAAAGATTACGTAGGATCGGAAATAAAATTAGCATTTTTCTGTTATAGTTAAGACCGTTATTTATTCAAAACCACGATGAAAATGCGTGGAATTCGGAGTAACTGAATTGTGAAAAAAGGGAGAATTCCCCACGGAATGATACGAAAAAATATAACTTCATTATTCTCATCAATAAAACATGGTTTGAAGAAAATTTATAAGAAAGGCAAATATTCCAGTAGTATTTTTTTTATTTAAAAAAATCAGAGTGTGCAATTCACACGCGGTAGAAGTGAAACCTTCAGAAAACTAAAGCAGACAAGAGTGGGGAGACTACGAAGCACTTTTTTATCAATGAGAAGGAGGAATTTTTCCATATTTTTGTCGTCGAATTCCAGTGCACCTTTTTCTATGCATTTGGTCATCTTAGGGGCTATCCATAAATTACGTCACACCTTAAGGGGGGAGGGGGAGTAGAGAAGTGTGACAATGTGTGACAAGGGGTATGGGGGGGTTTATCAGCTTTGTGACGTCACATGCGAAAATCTAAATTATTAAAACGAAAAAAAATTTTAGATGTAAAATTGCAAAATATGTGACGTCACACTAGGGAGGAGGGGTCTCACAAATGTGACTATGTGTGACAGGGACGGGGTGGGGGGGAGTCAAAAAATCATGAAATTCGTGTGACGTAATTTATGGATGGCCCCTTATTAGTATATGTGTTTTCTTCTTCGGAGTCACTAGATGTCGCTTCCTTTTGTGTTTTCTTTGCCTGTTCATTTTGGAGTGGTTTGAAGATTGGATATTGATTTTATAAAAATAAATATATTTTGGTAGAACGCAGTCACTTTATGGTTTGACATATTAACTGAAATAAAAATATAAATTTGTTTGTAACCACAATTTATTTATTTAATTTTTTAATACCGACCGGTTTCACTTAACACAAATAAATAGACAAACTGAAGTATTTTCGTCACAAAAAAAGGGCGCAGACACTTTTTTTAATGATTTTATTTGAACTAAAATTAAAAATCTGAAAAGTAGCTTTCCCAAATAATGTATTGATATATTTTACTGCATGATTTTATAACTTGAAATGTATGCTGTGTAATAAAAAAAAATTGTTTGGAAATTTAACAAATCTGCCAACGACCTACGGTAAAACCTTACTGAATTAAAAATAAACACACTTTCTCAAAATTAAAAAAAAAATAGATTTACTGCATCTTAAAAGAACAGTATTTCGAAATCAATTTATAATTTTTTGTGAAAAATACAATACGTTTAAAATTTGACATATTTCCGGTTTTGTCTGGTTATTCCCTCTTAAGGTTTTAGTGAGAGCGGAGTATGTTTGACAGGGAAATTACTCATCACAGTTAGGGTTACCATCCGTCCGGATTAATCCGGACATGTCCGGACTTTTAACCTTTTGTCCGGACTTTGTCCGGCCCTTTAATTTGTCCGGATTTTTTGGTTTAGATGGAATAACTTTAGATGGATTAACTTTTTAGATGGGATGAAACTTTTGACAAATGTAATACAGGTTTAAGAGTGGTAATTAATTGGTTAAATGATAATATTTTAACTTTGAACAAACAAAAAACAAAATATATCACTTTTAGCATTTCATGCAAAAGTCAGCCTCCTGCCACTCATAATTTGATCATACACAGTTGCTCGCAAACCTGTAACTGCAATCCTTTAGAAAATGTAGTTAACATTAAATACCTTGGTGTAATAATAGATAAATTTTTGAGATGGAACAATCATATCAATATGTTGGTAAATACCACAAGGAGACTTACCTATATCTTCAAAGAACTCAGACATATACTAGACAAAGAAAAATTGAAAACGGTTTATTTTGCAATAATCCAGACTATGCTTTCTTATAATATAGTGTGCTGGGGATCCTGCCAAAAGACCTACTTAGAACCACTTAATATTGCCCAAAAATTGATTCTTAAAGTTATGTTCAAGAAAAAATTTAGATATCCAACTCATTTACTTTACAAGGAATGCAATGTCATGAATGTAAAACAGTTATATATTACACAAACGCTTTGTAGATTTTTTAATAATATTAATATGGCAGAAAGAACACAGCAAATTCGTACTACTAGAATTGGCTCTGGTCTGAACTTTGTTGCAATTCAAACTAAAACTTCTTTTGGCCAAAGAAATTATTTTTATCAGGCTCCGCTCATTTTTAACAGCCTTCCAGAAAATATCAAGTCATCTAATTCCTTGAGCACTTTTAAAAAGATTGTCAAATTATTTATGTTAGCCGAGGATTGCCAATTGATTTTTTCAACTTTGTCCTTTCTAAATTATTAGCTAAATGATTATGTTTATAGTAATAATAAGCCAAATTAGTATTAGCATTCTTCTGTCAAATTTAAAGCATATTATATTATATACATATATTTATTATTTACAACTTCATCGTTAAAACAAAAAAAAAAAAAACTTTTATTTTTTACTTTAAATCAGTCCTCAAGAAAATGGTCACCCTACAAAAGTCTACATGTTTACATGAATGTACTACCTAGCGCCAGCAGTTTAGATTTAATCTCAACCTGTAAGAAATGCAACAATATTGTTCTTTCAATATCTGTATAATTTTGTGTTATTTTGTTAATTGTAGAATTGTTAACCTCAACACAGGCTTGTCCTAGTGAGGTTGCAAATTGTTTTGTAAACATTTTTACCTGCAATGTAAAGATACAATAAATAATAATAAATAATAATAATAATATGAGTAATAAAACTTACATAAGTAAAATCAAATAAGTCTTTAATCTTTATTAATTTCCCAACCATCTAAAAACAAAATATAAATCTTCTTTAACAATCAACTCATGGAGATCAAACAATAAATTTTAATTGCAGTTGCAAACAATCAATAAGTTCAAGTTCAAACATAAAATATCTTCTTCAAAACTTAACACTTGTTTTCGACAAATATATAAATTTTAATATTTTTCAGCGCCAGATACTTGACGGAGCAGCTCCGGTTCATTCAAAGTTTTCTTATAGAATTCTTCGCAGCTCATAGTTGAATGAATCACCAACAACGATCTGACCGTACAGATAATCTATTACGCTCTTTTGTCTACTGTGCTCCTATTAGAGAAAACACTCTTTTTACATTTGCTTTTTGAGCTTGGATAGCAAAAATGAACTCGTAAATACTATAGAATGGGCAATCTGGCGATTGTGAAGTTTGTAAAAATGGTAACCCACATTTTATGGACCATCATACTAAAAAATGAATTGACGGCTGTTATTTCATCGAATAGCTTTACATCATCGATAACAACACCTTTGGCTCTCGTATATACAACAGAATCCACATACCTGATATTTGCATTATGTGATTAAAATGTCCGGACTTTTTTTGGACTGTCGGGCATTTTGCCAGGACTTTTCAATTTTCTAAATGGTAACCCTAATCACAGTCATCACTGATGGTTTGGTAAAATAAAAATATCAGAGACAACGTCTAATTTCTCTCCCTGGTGTACTTGGCAGATGTAGGTCATGAAGGTACGTAAGTTTTAATCCTTTGTGGGGAGGATACTTGGTGATGTCAGCAAAGCCTGTCTTCATTCTTTTCTTTGTGCTCGTGAACTGCGCAACCAACTAACCCCTTAGCTGCTGAATTAAGGTACTGTCACACCAACTACAAGGAAAGTAGGCCAAGCCACGGAAGTGCAGCGCGCATATAGCGTGATCTGACACAGGCATTACGCGTCTGAACTGCGTCCCGTACCTACGAGCTAGTAGCTACGACAAGTGCGAACTACGCGGACTGCGAATTACGGCGCGTCCGAATTACGCCACGTCCGAATTACGCCGCGTCCGAACTACGCCGGGATCTCCAATTAGAGCATGTTGTGAGGCGGAAGGGAAAGGAGATGGGAGAAGGTAGGTTAGGAAGTACCTGGCGATTCGAGTCTGGTCACTAAACACGGTTAAAACAAATTCAATTAACGCAACGTTTCGATTCTGAATGGTGAACTTTCATTCTGGAACGTACCGTGTTGTCGCACATATTCTCTGCGAATAAATTTATTGACTGTAATCAATTTTGACACAACTACGTGGGAGTTAGTAAAGTGAAATATTTTAAAGGACTGAATACCCTTTATCTTCTGATATTCTTGCTGATAAGAATCGTTCTTATGGCCTTGAGGCATACTGGTGGTATTCACTGCACAATCACACATAAGATTCCAAATTGTACACCCCGAGCGGGACCAAATGGTCACTCCCCAGAATTACAATTAAATTGCACTGAGAGATCAATTTGTTGTTCATTGCACGCGCTTCATAATAGACTGATTGTACCATAATGAATTGTTGTAAATGTAACAAATGTAGGTATATCGGCTACACACTGTCAGATAAGGACAGGTACTTGGTTAAAAGGTTGGGTGGAGGAAGCGGACATATATTAGAGAAGATATCTATTGTTGCATCAACAATACATACATTAGAAGACAGACTTCTAAAATACATACATTAGAAGACAGACGTAAAATAAACGACTTGACATTTTTATTCAAAATACTCAACTCTAAATTCGACTGTTGTGAACTCTTGCAACTCATTAACTTACGAATACCCACAGTAACAACACGACAAAATACAATATTCTATAGCAGCACTCATAAGCGTAACTACATTGCCCACTCTCCGATACAACGACTTCACACCATGGGAAAAAGTACTTGGGTGATGTTGACATTTTCAATATCAACTTGGTGAGTTTTGTGGATCATCTAAAAAAATTATTTCAACACTATCACTAAACACATCTTGTAAACCAATAAAATAGCAGTATTTTTCTGTTTATATTTATGTGTTTGTATGACATTTATCTAATGTAGTTTTATTTTTATTATTTCCTTAGTTTCAAAGTATCCGTCAAATTAAAATTTCCCTACAAATCATATAAAACCCTTCTGGGCGTTAAATAAATAAATAAAAATAAAAAAAAACATACCGCAAATAAGTTTTTCTATTGTAATAAAAAGACCAAAATGTTTTTTATTTGTCTTGGTTCATTATTTAGAAGTGAGTTTCAAATTCCAAGTCTTAGGATCTGAAAGATACTCCGAAATATCTACGCTTAGTGAGCATTCTTCGTAAGTAAATAAAACCGGTACTTTGTCTGAAACAAATTAGCCATTCACCAAGACGATGTCAAATGTCAAGTCCCAGTTGAACCTTTTGATTACCAGCGTAATAATTCCCATCAGCTGGTCCCGGGGTTCGGGCTCCGGGCAGGAAGCCTCTCATTAGCAGCACTTAAATACGCGGCGATTAAAACATTACAGTACAGGCTCAATTTATTATTACAACTTGTACTCGTACGGCATCGCTTCGTGGCTTTGTGTTATCTGCGGATAAAATCGTGGCTGGCTTGATCGGCTGGACTTTACTTTTTTTTGGAACAAACTGCAATAATTGTGCTAAGTAACTAAAATAATCATCTAAGTACAGCCAAAGAGGGTGTATCACCACTAAACTTAATCCTGTTCCTGTCAAACACTTTTCTGTTCATCCAAATTAATACACATACATAGGAGTCTATTGTAACTTCCCTTTCAACGGAGCTATCAGCGGTAAGCCTACACTCTCCTGTTAGTCAAATTACGAAAATTAATTGATTTTGGGAGGCCGCCGCCGCAAGAAACATTCATTTGATGACCAACACTTCTGCCATAGGCCATAGGTCACCTTAGTGTGTCCTTACCTTAAGAGGAAGCCACAAGCCAAAAACGTGTATGGGTCGTTCTTCTTTTTAACCTACATAAAGTTGTCTCCACCAGTTAGTGGAGAAAAATTCAACAGAATTACCAATATTATTATTTTATAATTACTTTAAAATCTACCGTACTAAAGAAGTAACGACTGTGTGCGTTTTAAAAAAATGTGTGTTTATATTTTTGTAGTAAAAATTACGTTACAGAGTTGTATTGTAACTCCTCGTGATAGAAGTGTAATTCATTCAGTTGTCTTCTGCCACCTCGACTTCCGTATATTCTATAATGTTACTAAAAAATGATATGACGACATAAAATATAAAACTATTTTTGAATTCCAAAAGGTATAACCTATCAAGTAACAGCGATTATTATTTTTAATGATGTTTAAAAAAATTTTTTTTTAAATCTCAAAAACTAGTCTCCTACAACTTTTATGTCGTACGTTAATTCTGTCACGTAGGTTGTCATTCGAAATAGATATACAAGCAGCTCGTGTTTGTCACCCCCAATAGGCATTTTAGGCCTCCTTCCCCCCTTGCTACAATTTCCTCTCTGAGATCCAGAGAGAATTCATTTATAGTAAAAACAAAAAGTGACAGAGTGGTGGAAATGTGACACAGTGGTAAAAGTTACGTAGGTTAAAGACAGTCGTACCCATAAGTTAAAAAAACTTTCACCTTCACCTTCACGGCCCACGACATTGTAAATAACTTATTGTGTAAATTATAACCAAATTCTTATTTTAAGCTTTTGTAAAGGTCATTTTATGAAAATTTCCAGTCCCAAAGAGTTCTAAATTCACTAGACTTTCAAAATAAATACTAATTCAATTTTGGCATTAATCTTCTTATAAATGTAAAATCAACAGTGATGAGGGTAGCAAAGGTAAAGTCATGCAATGTCCAGTGTTTTCAATATAATCTCCTCCTCCACGTGCAAATTCGTATCTTCCCCAAGCTTAAACTTTCTAAAAAAGTGTGTTTATCGGAAGTGACCTGCCAGGTAAGTATGTTTCTGTATCTATTTGTAAATAATAAAATTAGATAGATCCTAAGAATTCAAAATAAATTGTAAAGCGCCCTTGAGATGATTTTTCACAAAAACGAAGCTCTACAAATTGTCCAATTATTATTATTATTAAAAAGAAGAACAACCCATGTATTCTTAGTGTGCCTTGTAATCGCAACGAATATCGGTAACAGGCATGAAAATCGCTTGGCAAACAGAGTCTAAAGATCACGATTTCAAGCGCAGAAGTGGTTATTATTTATTTTTTTTTAAGAAAGAAAAAATATAACAAATGCAAATTGTCACAGATAATTTTAGCCATGAAATAATATTTTTTAAAAGTTGTTTTTTTATGTGCATTCATACATTTTTAACGAAAAAATACATTTTTTAGTAGTTTAAAAAAATACATTTTTTAGTAGTTTACGCTTATATTTTTTATAAATTAATTAACAGTTTCATTTTAATTCTACTCAATGGAAACGGTAGGAAAAGCTTCAATTTATCCAAAGCATATTTTCTTGTATTTACAATGCAAACTAGTTCGTCGTAAAGATTATCCTAAAATAGGGATCCATAAAATATCGCACATTATTATCATGGTTATACTTATACTATATGTAGAATGGAATGATTGATGGTTAGTCAGTGGTCAGAATTCACACTACAGACGTGATTTCCGCGCAAGAGGAATGTCATGGTTGATAACAATAAAAACAATTATTATTTTAAAAGCGTCTTTTATGACAAAAAGGGTATTCAACTTTCCCAAAGCTTGGAATAGACTAGAACATGGATTGAAATCTGTTGAAGTTTTATAGGGCTTTGTTCATGAGGGAGTATATTGCAAGTCTGATTCTCGGATTCTCATTGCAACGGATTCAGCATTTTAATAGCAGCCACATTCGGCTAAATGAACATTACACTGACTGTTACTGATCTAACTATTCATCGTATTCAAATTAATTCGACGAGATGATCTGTTTAATAAGGTTCATTGCCCTGAGTCGTTATTCCTTTTTTTAATACACTGTAAAAATGATAAAATAACAAAAAAATGTATTTAAAGTGTTGTATGTAAAATTAGGGATCAGGCCGCTAACATTAACACTCCTTATGTAGATGGCGATAAGGTTTAAATTTCCGTTTAAGGGTCTACTATTCGTATTTCGACCGATTTCTTACATATCTCCCTTAAACATTTGAAGTTTTTAAGCTCTTAAAAAAATATATGTTATTTTTGAAGATAATATCTAGATACGTTCCACGCCGAAACGCAAATTATATGAAATTCCCTCGATAGAAAAAAATCGCAAAGTATGCTCCGAAAACTATTTTAAACAAGTCTATTTCTTTTATTTTACAAGTTATATTTGTGAAAAAATTCACAATGTTTCTTTAAATGATACTTAAGATAGGTTCCACGAGATTTTTGCTCTATTTTAAACGATTCATGTTTTATTAAGCTTTTTCGCAATTTTCGCTGCTATTTAACGACTTAAAATTTTAGCGCGTTCTGTCCAACATTCGTAATTACATATCTCTCCATCTTCTTCTTTTCCAGCGCCGTGCGTTTCAAGAGTGCGGCCTTAACATCAAAGGCTTGTTTTGTTTTATTCACGAAAATAAGGAAAAAAGGGAAACGGGACGCGGGAGGTTATTGACGCTGGATGACATATTGTTATAGGTACTGATTATCTTAACCTTGATTATGTTTCCCAGTCAATGGTCTGTTCTATGTTTGTGATGACTAAATTTAGCTCTTTGCAGTATTTGTAGACCCATCTAAAAAAAAGGGAAAAACAATGCCAACTTTTGAGCTATTTTTTTAGGAAGACAAAGGGAAGTAGAAACTAACAACAACAAAAGTAGAACAACAACAACAACAAAGATAATGGTAGGCTGAGAGAGAAGGATTGAAAAAATAAATTAGAAGTGCAATGGATTCACAAAGGAGACTAAAGATCAAACTTTTAGGTAAACATTTTGTTCTGCTTAAAATAAAAAAAAAATAACAAGATCGAAGGGTTGGAAAATATCTTTTGAGTCGTATGGTAATAAAAATTACGCGATCATTTTGCAAACAGAAATAACTTGTGTATATTTGTACCATTCAATAACCCTTTTAAAATATGTTTTGTTGAGTATTTCATCTTTGTAAATTGATTGGATCATTTATGTTGGCTTGAGTATTTTTAAAGTAACTTCGTAATAATAATTGAGATCGGTGGGATATTTCGGTGAAAAAGTATTATAAACCACGTTATTTAACAGGTGTTGAGGTGAGAAAGACGAAAATAAAATGAATACAATACGTCGAGTTACATATCTGTGGCATAATGCTAAAATTGCCTGTCAAATTTCTGATTCCCCCAGGGACGTAGATTGTTTATCAATTTCTTGGCGTAAAAAACGCTGAATCAAAATTTTGACTTCAACATAAGAAAGACCACAATTAGACGCCATCAAACTAGACGCCAAATACTGCAAATTAAAATTTCGATTAGGATTTTTTTCGTTTTTCGCTTGACCGCCTATTGTAGAGTTGAGTTGACTTCATACAGTACCTACTTACAATACAATATGATTATTTATCCCTCGCCGACGTATGGTATGATCTCCATAGAAAAGCGGCGGGAAGAGATGCGCTGGGCATGCGCAGAAAAATCGAACGCCACATGCTAATCTTATTTATTTAAATCTTGTCTATGGGGGCGGAAAGCGGGGCTGGAAGTGGCAGGAGGGTGCAGTAAAATGGCCGCCGACCCCTTAATCCGAGGCGAATTGAAACAAATGGCGTGGCAGCTCTCCTCGCCGGAGACTTTGGACCGCAGCCAGAGAGTTCTGGCCAGATCGTTGATTGGGGAAAATTATAAAATATTAATCCGGCGGAAAAGATGGGTGGCTTTTGAATTATTCCGTTGCACATGTGGGATTGGCAAACGGGGGGATTTGAATTCAGTGAAAAGGTGAATTAAAAGTCACCCTCTAGTTATAAACCGGAACATTATTTATCCAGCCGTTAATATCCATATTTTAGAAATATATGTTGCTTGAATGGCAACCTCTGACGTCATTGAATCATCACAGAATTTTCAGACTGCGATTTTGCAGGTTACCGCACATGTTTTCAGCTCGAAATGCGAATTAACTAAAACCAACTAAACTGTAAAAAAATAAGACTAATATAGCTTGATACACAAAATTCTAAATATTACGGAAAAAAGAGTGAACAAACATACTAGGCAACACCGAAATATACTAAAGAACAAAACCAGACAGCAAATCTTGTATGGTAGTTGAGAAAATAACGAAAAATATGAATTTATTAAATAAAAAATAATACAAGTTAATCGTTTTAAGAGCATTTGTATTTGTGCACATCGATAGTGGTCCAAATTAACTCAAAATAGATGGATACACTACTGTAGATAACATAGATTCTATGGTATAGAATAAAGACGTGCCTTGTAGGTGTGTTTCGAGATCCAAACATTTGCCTAATGGAGGCCTACATTTCCATCAAAAAAACTTAATTTTCGAAATTCAAATGTGATGGAGATCTACGAAGTTAGGCGAGAGTAAGTGAGATAGAACACTGGGCGGTTGGACTTAGTTTTCATTCAAAATTGCATGAAGGGCATTTCTAGAGTTATATTCTGTGTTAAGTACCTACATTACTAGATTGTAATTGTGTAAATTATTTTAAAATAGCGATATCATGAAAAAGCACGATATCTGACTTGACTTAATGTTAAGAAATTTAATATAGAATTCAATTATTTTCTGTTAAACAAATATTATACTAGTAGGTAGGTACTTTATCGCTTCTCTGAATTCTTGGCACATCAGTTTTCATCAATTTAGAAAATGACATTAAATTAAAAATAAATCCGAGTACATTGAACAATAAAATTAGTTTCATCATCTTTCAGAGGATAACGTTAGTAGAGATAGTTGTATGTAGTTTTGAGGTGTCTCAACAGATGTCAGTTAAGTAATAACTCAGAAGAGTGACGACTATCGTCGTTAGTGTTTAATGCACGAACGGTTACGGAAATAGCCGATAGTATATGATAGACAGCTGGGCTCCCACAGTATTTGGTTCCCCAGCTTCAGAATTACTTAGAGCTTCCTATACTACGTTCATCAGTAAGGCTATTCCCTAAAATTTGTGATAAGAGATCGTTCTCCCGCGAGAAGTGCTGTCAGATTTGTGTGATTTTCTACGGCAGTTATTTGCTTTTTCTATCGGCCGATGTCAAAATTTCAGCGATGAGCCGTCACGTATTTTAGTTTGGGTCGTTTTAAACATGAATTCCTGCAAGTATGCATGATTATTTATTCATTTAACAGCTGTAGAAAATCACACAAATCTGACAGCACTTCTCGCGGGAGAACGATCTCTTATCACAAATTTTAGGGAATAGCCTTTCTGGTCCAATTAAATAAAATAAAGCAATTGATAATCTTGATCTTTATTGAAGTTATCCCGAATATCAATCGTAGACACGTAACCTAAATTAGTGTTTTTTATACCTACATGAGAGACGAATAATTCCGAGTTTGAATTAATTATTCAGTTCCATTCGAAATTTAAATCCAGTCCCAGTAGGTACAGGAAGTTAGTTCTAGTACCCCCATTGCCATCCAGAAAATAGAGGCGAATCGAATTATCGCCTAACAGTAGCGGGAAATTGGATTAAAAATTGCATTATAGCCGTTTCATTGTGTAACGGTGACGACGCTCCTGGGAGTCGATACGAATTTTATCTATGCTTATCTACATACAAGACGTTTGGCTACGGTAAAATCTGAAGGGTGATTTCTGTATACTTTGCAACAGAGTAACGCGTTGAATCGGCCGAATACGAGACATTTTGTTAGTTTTCTTAAACGCAGCTTAATTTGAAAATGAAACTTAAATTTAAAGCAAAAGTCCTAGAATTTATTGAACCGGAGTTGCAGACATTTGTATTTTTAATAATAACTAGCTGACCCGACCACGCTTTGCTGTAGCAAACAAAACACAACGCCATCTACTGGATGGTTACCCAACCTAACCAAGTGTTATTAACTCACTCCGCCAATCTCTTTTCATTTGCATACAAATCAAATCCACACCGCCCGCTTGCCAGCCCGCTCGTCCACCACATATAGATATTTTCCTTTAATTATATATTTCAACCAATTTACACAAAACCTTGACAAATTATGTATCTAAACCTTCCCCATGAATTAGTCTATCTAATCTATTGGTGATTACCGCATGAAAATCCGTTCAGTAGTTTTTGAGTTTATCGCGAACAGACAGACATATATTTCAACCAATTTACACAAAACCTTGGCAAATTATATATCTAAACCTTCCTCATGAATCTATTTGGTGAAAACCGCATGAAAATCCGTTCAGTAGTTTTTGAGTTTATCGCGAACAGACAGACAGACGCGACGGAGGACTTTAATTTAAAATATGTAGAGATAATAAGCTAGTAGCTACCTTATAAAAGAATGATTAAAATATATATTTAATTATTGAAACAATACCGATTACTAAAAACAACATTTAAAACGTTGTTTAGCTTGAAATAGCTTTACCGTGTTTGGTGACCGAATCTGAAACGCCACTTACAACTTCTTTTTTCGCATGTCTTCCCCACTTCCACGTTCTTCAACCTCACAATATACGCCAGTTTCATGATGCCATAGTCCTTTTCCAACTTTTTTTACATTAGCTCCACACAGGAGGTCTGAGGAAAATAATTCCCTTCATCTTTGGGGATGCTGTGTGGAGGGTCTTTTTCAGGGAAGGGGCCATCCATAAATTACATCACACGAATTTCATGATTTTTGATCCCCCCCCAGTCCCTGTCACCAACCGTCACATTTGTGAGACCCCTCCCCCCCCCCCTAGTGTGACGTTAAATATTTTGCAATTTTACATCTAAAAATAATCAAAACAGAAGTTCAAAATTTTATTTTTATTAAAAATATTTTTAAATAAAATTAACATCACATCAAGTATTTTAAATGATTGACAAAATAAAGAACTAACTAACGAATGGTTAATGTGACGTCACAGAGCGGCCCCCCCCCCAATACCTCTTGTCACACTTCCCCCCCCTGAAAGGAAATTCTGAAAGTAAAAAGGTATGAGGGGTGGGTACAGGAATCTTGGAGTCCGTATGCTAAGGAGCGATGGACGTATGAATCCATCCCTCCCACAACGGTACAAGACGATGGGTAGAGATAGTCCTGTTGGAGAGGTCAAAAGCCTCCCTCAACCAGTCTCTCTCGATCCGACACGAAAGTAGTCGGTGGGCAGACGCATTCACCGTCAAGAACTAGACAAACCTCACCGCATGAACCCGGGCACCCCTGCCAAGTAACCAAATTTAGTGAACAACGCGGGGTGACCTATTGCAGAGATACTACTGACACCAAGCAGCTGGGACTCTTGTGTGACAATCAAGTCACGAAATAGTTGTGATGATCCAAATATTTCACACCAGAGTCGAAAACATTTAGGTATGACTTGATACTAATTGAAATGCAAATAACATTTTATCTTTTATTAAATTAGAGATAATTACAGATGTTTCGGTGACCGGTTCTAACCAATACATCACAAAACAAGAACATCATTTTATAAATAGAAACAACATTGAAACGCGATGAAAAGAATAGACAATATTAGATTGTACAACATGGTCGCTTATCTAAATTCGACCGATTGTCATTTAAATGTAAGCTCAGATTTGTATGCTATGCAAAACCGACAAACAATGACAGTGGCTGGCAACAGTGAAGACCAACAAGTAGTTATAATGAAATGAACTAATGACCTTCAATGTGAACACATTCATCGGTTAGTAACCTCTATGCTAAGCCAACTAAACATCGAAACAGCGAAAAATATTCAACATCGGCTATATCTTGTTTAATACAACTATATATCGACGGTCCCGTAGAACAATGTCGGATGTGCGATTTTGTAGTTTTGCGGTAGAGATGTATAAAGTTTCATTCCTGCATTTTACTGTTTTTAAGATCAATATTTTTGAAGTGAAACTTCTATAGCCCCGTTGTGATTTGGAATTCGGATGAAACGGAAATGGCGCACACAGCACCTGCGAAACATCAAAATCCTAGCAAGGCATTGTTGAGATATAAAACGGAAATGACGCTAGGTCTGCGCTCATTGGCCGCTTTGATTATGCCCTCACTTTTCAAGGCTCCTTGGTTCTTCATTGGTTGAGATTATTTTGGTAAAGTTTCGCTTCTACCGCGTGTTAACCGCACTCGATTTTTTTTTTGACGTGATAACGTCTTATAAATAGATGAACGCCGGCCGCATTCACGAAAAAGCATGACTCATTGTCACGCTGTCACGATTGTCACTTTGTCACGTTCCGCCTGAGCCGGACGTACAAGTGAGGGCGCGGAACAAGCGTTCGGCCAAAGCGTTCAGCGAGAGCGCGGAACAAGCGTTCGGCCTAAGCGTTCAGCGAGAGCGCGGAACAAGCGAAAGACAGGCACGATCGGCCTAAGCGTTCGGCTCGTGACGTTATTGCGTAAAATTATCTTCCGTAAACCGACTTTGCAGACAACCAATTTTTTTTTTTTATTTATAAAGAAAGACAAACATTCCCGGGTTACGAATAACCCAACAATGTTTGAAAATCTCCTACTACCACCACAGAAAGCCAAAAATGTTGCTTGTGTTGTGATGGAGGACTTAGCCAGCCGAGGAATCGAACACGGGACGCCCGGGTGGGACCCAAACGCGATGTCCACTCAACCACTGACCGGTCTAATGTTATTTTGATATTTGGCATATCATTCAAAATTTTGAAAATACAGACATCTAAATCAACAAAATACGTCAATAAATAAGCCAATAAAACGATTTTAAATTTTTAGCACATCCGACATTGTTCTTCGGGACTGTCGATTTACTCTTCTGAGGAGTAGCAGAAACTACCCTATTGTCTATTCATTGGTCGAAATAATCAGTCGTTTTAAAAAACATAGAGTTGTACAGAATGTGTGTTGGAAAAATATTTTTAATTGGTTTTAAATGAATTTTTTACTCCAAATATGTTCAGGAATCGCAGTTAACTTATATCTGTACAAATCACAAGTGCGCCCTGCGGTTGAATTTGGCAGCCACCTCTGGTCTGGAGCCCCAAAATACCTGAGAAAAACCCTCGACTCTGTGCAGAAACGGGTGGTCCGTTTGATAGATTCTCCTATTTAACAAACGGATTGCAATATTTAGAGCACAGGCGTCGGGTGGGAATGCTATCCTTGTTCTACCGGTGTTTCAATGGAAGATGTTGCGAGGAACTAGCGTCATTGATCCCTTCGGCACCGGTGCAAACACGCCAAAAGCGTGCCCAACATATGTGTACACGGTTGACATTTGTCACATGAGAACGGGAGAATGTTCATTCCTTCCTATCCTCGAAAAGACCCTCCACACAGCATCCCAGATGATATAGGCCCTGAGGGAAATTATTTTCCTCAGGGCCTCCTGTGTGGAGTTTAATGTAAAAAAAAGTTAAGATCCTTCGAGCATCGAGTATGGATATACCATTTTTTTTTAAGTGAATACCTCACAAGAGTCCCCAATTGGGGTATTGTAGTGAGGGGAAGAAGATGGGAGGGAGGAAGGTGAGGAAGCACCTGGCTATTCAGATCTGGTCACTAAACACAGCTAAAGCCATTTTTTTTTTTTACATTAACTCCACACAGGAGGCCCTGAGGAAAAAATAATTTCCCTCAGGGCCTATGTCATCTTTGAGGATGCTGTGTGGAGGGTGTTTTTGAGGAGAGGAAGGAGTGAACATGGGTCTTGAAGAGACCCATATTGTAGGAGGGAGGAAACCAGAGGCCGGCAAATTAAAAATCAGAGCTATTCAGATCTGACTACTGATTTTTTTAATAGTAATAAATAATAACATAACGCTTTGCACAGCGCAGTTTTATGTTATTTGACTTCCAAGTGCGCTGCAAATTTCAAGTAACTTTCAGATTACCTACTGCAAGCATCTACTATTCTGGAACGTTCCATAAATGCTCTATATATAGACGGGTTACGAACCCGCTACTCTCGGATTTGAATCCAAGTTTCTTAACCGCTCGACCAAGGAGGTTGTCACAGTACTTAAAAAATTTCGTTTGCAATAAAAAAAAAAGAACTTTACCTAAAAAGAACACTATAAATTTGAAATAAAACAAAAGAACACTATAAATTTGAAATAAACCAAAAGAACACTGCAAATTTGAAATAAACCAAAGGAACAGTGTAAATTTGAAATAAACCAAAAGAACACTGTAAATTTGAAATAAGAAGTTTGTGTTTGAACTTACCGGAAATGGGCACGCGCAGGCGCACCGAGTCCGCGTTCCGTATCCGGTAGAGCGAGAGCGCCACCACGTGCTGGCACCAGAAGATGTCGCGCGCTTCGCAGCTGCACGTCACCGAGGTTATCTTACACCTGCGGGGGACACCAGACACTTATTAGCGGTCGACAACTAATTATTAATTACTCAAATAATATCCATCACATCAAATTACGGTTCAAGTTAATCCAAATTTGGCTTAACACTGAGAGCTTACCCTTGTATATTTAATAAAGTAATTAATAATTATATTTTAATTCTACCGAACATAATTCTACCGAACATAATTCTACCGAACATAATTCTACCGAACATAATTCTACGGGAACAATAGGAAAAGCTTTATCTAAAACTTTTCGGTAAATATTTACAAACTAGGGACACGCTTAACATGCACTTTTTATTTCAAAAATACTTAGTATCAGTTAGATAATAATAAGAAGAAAGTATTTCAGTTTTCGGAAATGGAAAATATTGCATTTTAGTAGTTATTTCATTAAAAAAACAGGCAATTTGACATATTTTCTTCGCGCCATGTTTTTACAAAACATTAAAATAGCTTTTTAGGCTAATTTTTTTTTCTTCTCTTAATTAAACCCAAACTAAGAACCTACGAACCTATTTTAGGGTCATAGGTTAATATTTTAAAATAAGATGGAAAAAAACTAAGCTAAATTTTTTGACGTCAATGACAATGGCCGCTAAGGGAAAAATTGATTTTAATTTTAACGAAATAACTATTAAAATTCATTATTTTCCAGTTCGGGAAGCTGAAATACTTACTTCCCATTATTAGCTAACTGCTGTTAAGTGTTTTTGAAATAAAAAGTGCATATTAAGCGTGTCCCTAGTTTGTAAATATTTACCCTTTTTCCTGGTATACATAATGTACACCGATTTATAGTTAGTTTGAAATCATTGTTTGTAATGGGTAATGCATTGAGTTTTTTTTTGGCGATTTGGGATTCAAACTGCGAGGTTAAATTCACCGACATGGCTGATGTTCCTATGTAATTTTGTGAGAATATATCTGTCGCAAGCCAATGATAAAATCAAGCAGATCATGATGCGCCTCAGGCACATCACCGCCATTTTACAATGCGGCAGATCACGATGTGGCTAGGCGCACCATGATCTGCCTGATTTTACGATCGGTCTACGACATATCTGTAGACTTTTTATTTGACATTATCATGCAACGGTTGTGGTTATTATAATAAAAACAATTCATTCAAAATATATATTTCGATGGTACAGATTTAAAATCTGTGCAAGCAAGCCATTAATATTTTGTTGGAATTTTTCTAATATTTTTTTATCTGCGAAAAAAGAAAGGGGCCTACCGTCCCCCACCCATCCCACCAGAAGTGTATAATTAAAATATTTACCTGCCATTATATTATTTATTTACACATGTAAAAAATAATAAATAAATTTAATTAAATCACAACTTTCAATAACAAGTTTTTTCTCCAATGATTACGTGTGCACTATAAAATTGATATCTTAGAAAACAAATGTTGCCCGGAAACTTCTAGTAAAAGTAAGAAAACGGTAAATTTATATCAGAGAACCCAAAAAACAGGACAACGGTAAATCTACATCAGATAACCCATAAAAACCGGACAATAGTAAATCTGCAACAGAGAACCCTTAAAAACAGGAAAACGGTAAATCTACATCAGTGAACCCATAAAAACAGGACAACGGTAAATCTACACCAGAGAACACATAAAACAGGACAACGGTAATTCTACATCAGAGAACTCATAAAAACAGGACAACGGTAAATCTACATCAGAGAACCCAAAAAGAGGACAACGGTAAATCTACATCAGAGAACCCAAAACAAAAATCGATCAGTATTTAGAGCGCAACACGGCATAACACCCCAAAAACAAATAATGAAAAGAGTATTTCGTATTTTTTTGGTAACAAAAGTGTTAAAAAAAGTTTGGAGGCGATCCTGTGCTTCGATGCGTTTTGAAAGACTTTAAAACAGCTAACTAACATTGATCCCCTAGAGACCGTTTTTTTTTTAATTTGGCCTAATACACTCGAAATTCAGCCTCGGTTTATTCGTAAGCGAAGGCCCAAACCAAAAAAATTATAAAACAAAATCGACTCCAAACCTGATGTAGATTCACCAGTTTCCGGCGTGTACTACGAGTTATTATTTTATTATTTTAAACGTCCTATAATAATAAATTATTGCAGGTTTGTTGGTAAAGTCGGAATTTACTTAAACGTTGCTTGAACCTAATTAAAATTAGGTTGGCCACTCCTGTCTTTGATCGTTCAGCCGCCATGTTTATTTATATTTCGTTTGACTTGACAGTAAAGTTGACTAACCTACAATCAAGATACGTCCCCACCGCAACGGATTTCTCTTCCAGTAATGTAAACAGTAACGAAAACTTCAAAGGAGTCAAATTACACAGTACAAATTAATGTCGTCCTCTTAGCTTTGGTAATCCTTTCCTGTGTGGTGGTTTAATTTTAGTTTCATTTCGGTTGATTGTGTCAGCGGGTGACGTAGAGGATAAAACTTAATAGCGGTCGGGAAAATAATATAATTCTTAGACCTTTGTGTAGTTTAGTGCATGATTATAGGGAATTTAATGTTTTTAGATAAAAATGTCTTAGATAAGTATTTTCAAAAGACAAAACACATTATTTCAGAGCTAAAAGTATTCAGGTAGAAGACAAAGGTTCAAAGAACAAAAAAATACGTGAAATATATATTATAAAATAAGATGGGATACAAAAAAACTGGATTTTTTGGTAGTCATTGGATATAAATAATATTTTTCACCTCCAATCTCAAGATTGCATTTTGGTAGATTGGCTTCAGTTTCCCGGCAAAATGAGTTTTGATTTGTAATATATGTGAGATTCATATCATGTTTTTGTTCATAATTTCTGTTCTAATGACCAATTCACTATTACGTTAGTATAATTCAATATATATATATACACATATATATATTTTTAAAGGCGGAGACGGTTTACAAGTAGTTCCCGTGAGCACTTAGGCCATAGGCCATTGTGCTATCTCCCATTTTACCTCAATCCTTTAATAAAATTCACCAGGGTTGTCACTGGATATGTGGCTATGTCTTCTGGTCCTACTGTGTGTCTCCCCAGGTATCTGGGCCTAGTTCCCACCAGGGCAGGACATTGGCACCATAAGTGAATTGAAGTCTCTTCATCCTCTTCACATTTCCTGCATCTATTGGTGTTTTCCACTCCCAATATCTGCATGTGTCTCCTGAGATGGCAGTGTCCCGTTAGTAGTCCTACCAGTTCCCTCAGCGAGTTTCTGTCCATATTAGTAGTTTCCTTGTTCGTCTAGGGTCTGGTCCTTTTATGAGTACCTACTTTAGATTGTTTATTCAATATATTAACTATTATTTCCGGTATTTTTCGTCAGTTTTAATCCATTAATAATGTCCTGTTGTAAATTTAAAAGTAAGTAAAAATCTAAAACTTAGTTTTTTGTTGTTTCTAAAAAAGTATTTGTTTTTACGATGTCTTCAAAAATAAGAAATATATGGGAAATTCAAAATACTAGTAAATAGAAATTATTATTAATAACAGGTTAACAACCCTGGTTGGCTGATTAAGCAATGTATATTTATTTCACTATGAATACCATATTTATGACAGAAACGCCACTGGCTGGTAAGACGGCTCTCACCGATGTTGCTCGGATGTTACCGCAAATCAAAAATGGCACTTTTTTTGGATTCAGCAAAAGAGCTGGAACAGATACGCTGGTGTCAGTAAATGTATCAATAGTACCACCCACTAATGTACAGTAAATTGATTGATGAGCACCCCTAAACTTGTTGCCCAGATCACGCATCCTATTGTTTAGTGCAGTGATTCCCAAAGTGATCCAGGTGGACCCCTAGGGGTCCCGAGAGACGGGAGACCCGACGGGGGTCCACGTAGGCGCGATAAAGAAATGGGGGTTCACAAGTTGTAAGTGGGGGTCCACGAACTGGTTTCGATTGAGACCCGTCCCGTGCCCCATATCGATATCCCATCCCACCCCCCGTCTCATATCCCTTTATGCCCCCTCCATAACAGAGCGACTGGCGTAATGGGATATGGGACGGGGCGTGGGATGAGATATGGGGCACGGGATGGGTCTCAATCGAAACCAGTTCGTGGACCTCCACTTACAACTTGTGAACCCTCATTTTTTTATCGCGCCTACGTGGACCCCCGTCGAGTCTCCCGTGGACCCCTAGGAGTCTACCGGAGACCTAACGGTAATCCGTAATATCGGGAGGCATAACGGCCCGGTACATTAGTACAACATTTTGAAATATCCTACTAGTGACCCAGCCTACACGACCCAGATTTGGTTTAATTCACTACAAGTTTATCTAGATTGTAATTGATTTGGCGGTGTTTATGAGTAATCTGAGTATTGTACCACATTTTACATATAACTGCGTACCTACTCAATTCAAATTTCGATTTTTCGGAGATGTCTGACTAATCAACTAGACCATCGACATGGAAGCAAAGACTATCAACAATGAAGTTGTGAATGAATATTTGTATGAAGTAGTCCTGTCTGACAGCGTAATTAAATGCAATTTATTCATAATTCTTACATAATGTTTTCAATCGCCTTAGAATTAGAACATCTAATCCATAGAAATGCGTAATCCATAGAAATGCGTAATCCATAGAAATACATAATGCATAGAAAGGTGGTGAGCTATAGAAGGTAGCCGGTAGATACTGACACAGTAATGTAATGACATTTCACTTTCGTGAGAGTGCGAGATTACCCGCGCAGTTGAGTAACCGCCGCAATTACCAGAGACAAAGACAAAAATCCTGTCGGGCTCAGCTGAAATCACCGGTTTCTCTTGTTCCCATTTATGAATTCATGTTTTATGTAAACCACTTCCCATACCTGTTCTATGTACGGCACACGCGCCTAGTTTGCATAAACCACTTCCATTTATAACAAGCTTTTGGTACGAAGCTGCCTAGCTGACTCGTGTGTCAGATGCAAAGGTTTCAAGTCGGAATTACTTCTACCTAATACATACAAACCGACAGCAAATACTGCCTAATACATCTTTAGAATGTACTTTAGGCTTCAAGGATTACCGAAAGGTCAATATTTGAAGGGATATTTTTGACGTGAAACGTCTTATAAATCGATGCTGCACCGGCTGCATGTTCGAAAAAGCATGACTCATTGTCACGTTCCGCCTGAGCCTAGCGTCCAAGCGAGCAGGCGGGACAAGCGATAGAGAGGCACGATCGGCCTTTTTTGGTTTCAATCGCTCTTGACCTGTCTAGCGAAACGCTACAATCAGCACAAAATATAATCTACGGCGCAATGTATTTATTTATAGACTTCCTAGTATAGGTAGTAGGAAATATAGTACTAAGTTCTACATTTCCTTAGCACGGTAGGTACTCTCTTAATCTTTCGTTATACAGATTGATACTTATTTATTGTTATCAAATTTGCAGAACCACCTACATAGATAATAATTTTAAGATTTTAATTTGTATATTCAATAAAAATTCAATTTTGACGCCGGGAATGGGTACCGCCACTCGGGAACCATTCAATGGATAACCAATACCCCTGTCGCAGGTCTCTCTAAACGGTTCGTTACGTTTGGTAACTAAGCAGGGGTTCACGGGGTTTGGTTTGTCTAGGTCTTGGCGGCGGATGACCTGTATAGATTTTATTTTGTATTTTCAATAATAATTCAATTTGGAAGGCGGGAATGGGTACCGTCAACCATGAACCATTCAATGGATAACCAACACCCCTATCTAGATCTCTCAAAACAGTTCGTTACGTTTGGTAATTTAGCAGAGGTGTCTGGTTTCATGGGGTGAGGTTTGTCTAGGTCTTGGCGGCAGATGACCTGAATAGATTTAAATTTGCATATTAAATAATAATTTAATTTGGAAGGCGGGAATGGGTACCGCTACCCGGGAACCATTCAATTAATAACCAACCTGTCTCCCAAGCCAAGGTCTCCCTTAACGGTTCGTTATGTTTGATAATTTAGCAGGGGTGTCTGAGTTCATGGGGTGAGGTTTGTCTTTGAGGATTCGATCCGGTTGTCGGGTCGGATCGGACGGCCGGACGGATGGAAAAATCGGATGTATGCGCCCAGGTGTTCGGAAATTCATTTTATAACAAGCTTTTGGTACGAAGCTGCCTAGCTGACTCATGTCAGATACAAAGGTTACTTAGGTCAGAATTACTTCTATCTAATAAAACAAAGCGGCAGAAAATACTGCATAATACATCTTTACAGTGTGCTTTACCAAGGGATATTATCCCAAGGTTATTATTTGGAGATATTATTATTTTTGATACATGGTGTTCGGTAACCTGTAATACAAGCAGTAAATTGGTGAATTTACATCATATTTGGAGTCGATTTTGTGGTACAATTTTTTTAAATATGTACACCGTGTCAACTGCTCCCAACGGCCTGAAGCCAGTGAGACTATGGCTTCCCCAATTGGGATACGTTGTGAGACTGAAGGTAATGGGAAAGGGAAGTAGATGGGGAAGAGGAGGTGGGTAGTACCTGGCTATTTAGATTTGATCACCAAACAGGCTAAAGCCATTTCAAGCAATGTTTCAATTCTGAATAGTGGTCTTGTACCAGGGCAATACTGAGAGTATCTTCCAATTTGGAACGTGCCGCAAACATACCACACATTATTTTAAATGATTAAATTGTTAAACAACACAAATCAATCAAATAAAATTTGCTTGCGCACGCCGAGATATTAACCCTTAACTTCCGGATCGCTAGTCGAGACCCTTACCCTTCGACCACGGAGATCCTCGTTTTTGGTTTGATCTTTCGTTTTCGAGTAAATCAAGTCCGATGTTGGAATTTTGTAGGTAAAATTCGAAAGCCAGTCGCTAGGGGATTCATATTAGGTATTAATTTGAACCAAAATAAATTGAAAAATCTAAATGCTCAGACCGAATTTTTTTGGGGTACTCTATGTGATGTAGATTCTCCAGTTTCCCGCTTGTACTACGAATTTCCGGACACTGTGTACAATATGTATATTCTTTTATGATGACGATATTTTATTAAATAAATTGTCAATGATAGGTTTTTCATTCCGGTTTCTTTTATATTTTACTGAAAGAAAACAATTTGTATCACATGGAATATTCTTATCAAAATTATTTCTGGTGCTCTCAGGAGTTCCTTAGGGCTCTAATTTAGAACCGCTCCTCTTTTCACAAAATAATGGCAAAATGTGACAGTTCCAACTGGCCGGATCCACTGATAGACAAATCACGGTAATATTGTAAGAATTTCATTACAAATCTCTTTTTAGGAAGTTCTGGGAAGGAAATGTTTTGCTCTTAGGATCATTTCGACTTTCTGAAGAGACGATTTTTAAGTTTCCCTGTGAATTCTGTTAACCTATCCTTCGTCTGTGATATATTCATATTTTTTGCCAATAGATTCAAAGAAAATAAGATGTATAAATATGAAACAATCTTTTGCCAATTAAATGTTTTGATTAATATATTGATTATGATATAAAAATCTAATCCAAAAACCTAACTTGTTTGACTTAGGATCACTTTTTAAGGTGACCGGACAACTCAGAAGCGTGAAACTTCAACACCTCCTTTTAGAAATCATTAAAAGTGATGAAAAAAATGGTTAAATAAGTTACGTTAGGTTAGGCTAGTGGTTATGGACTATTTTATATATTTTTTCATAACTTTTATTGACTTTTCAAAGGGGTGTTGAAATTGCATGATTCATTGTTGTCATGGAACCCTTTTTAAATGTGTTCTGATTTGTCCAGTTACCGCTGTGAGGTGAAGGTGAAGTGGGTGAGGGGGGAGAAGGGGAAGGGAAAGGCTGTAAAGAACCTGGATAATCAGATTTGGTTATAAAGCACGGCTAAAACCAATCCAAGCAACGTTTCGTATGGATCGTCTTAAACCATAGTGAAAAACTCATTTTTGTCAGTTTCTGAGTTAGAGCTTGAAATGAGGGCCCCAAATCATAATCTAGGTCTGCCAGAGAGAACCAATCAGAGAAATACTGTATTGTACAATCATAGACAGTTTTTCTCTGATTGGTTCTTCTTTCTGGCAAATTTAGATTATGATTTGGAGCCCTCATTTCAAGCTCTAACTCAAAAACTGCAAAGTGAGTTAGTTCACTATGGTTTAAGACGATCCGTATCTGAATGGTTGTGTGCTAAGCTTTAGGAAAATTTAAGAGGGAATTTTGGTTATCATTTATTAAATAAGAGAAAATTTTGGTTGCAAGGTTAAAATACGGTTAACGAAATACTAGTATTATACTTGAATGTAGAATACTAGTATTATAGAATGTCTTAAAATTGGTGTTGCCAACATTATTTGAATTTGAATGTAGAATACTAGTATTATAGAATGTCTTAAAATTGGTGTTGCCAACTTTATTTAAACTAGTGGTCGCCCAATGGTCGAAATTCGACCATAATTGTAATGTTTATTTTTATGTTTGACATTCAGTAAGACCATAGACAAATAATATTAAAGACAAACAATATTAATCTATTCTCAATTTGACCATAGACTTTAACAATAAACAATAGAGTAAAGACGCGTGTGTGTGTGTGTGTCAAATACATGGTAGTGTGTGTAATGTTTTTATTATTGATTTAATGTATTTTTATGCATAATTTAAAAAAAATATTAACATTCTGCACTCCTCTTCTATATAAACTATAACTGTGCGAAATTTCATACTCCTCCGTCCGCGCAATTTTCGTAAAAAAAGGTACAAAGTTTTGGCTTCACGTATTATTAATATATTGATTGATGACATTGAAAAATAAATATATTCGTTTCTTTAAGGTTTTTGTGCTGATCACACCGCTGACGTCACAGTTTAGAGATAATACAAAACTAAGAACAATGGTGGTCTCATCGGATCAATTCTTAGGCCAAACAAAAGATTTTTGTTTCATCCATGATGAATTAACTATAGAGGTCACGCTACAATAGTCAATTCGGTGACAGGACAACTCAATAAGGCACAACTTCATCAATCCTTTGAAAAGTCATTAAAAGTGATGGAAAAAAAAACACTTGTTTGAATAGGTTAGGTTATGGAATATAACGGTGTTATTACACAACAGTTTGACTTACCTGGAAAAAAAGATTATTTATTGATAAAATTACAAACATTAGTTACCTACCATATCACACGTTTTCTCAAAACAAAGTTATAATTCGATTGCGTAAATTTAAATGCCGGTAACTCCATTAATGGAGGACTGAATGCCGTTGGCGCTAATAAAAAACTGTCAAAAGGAGCGAAACTAGCAGTCCACAATGGAGTCCTGGTACCTACCCTGATGTATGACAGTGAGGCATGGAACTGGCAGAGGAAGGATGAAAGTAAACTGAATGCTGTAGAAATGAGATCCCTGAGGGGTATGTGTGGTAAAACCATGTATGATCGTGTGAGAAATGTGGAGATCCGCAAAGAATGTAAGGCTGATGTAAGCATATTGAGTAAGATTAAGAAAGGGACCCTCAGATGGTTTGGGCATGTAGAGCGAATGAACGAAGAAAGTAGTGTAAGAAGAATATATGACGCAAATGTGAATGGTAGAAGAAGTCGGGGACGCCCGAGGCAGACATGGCACGATCAAGTGAATCAGATACTTGAGTCGGGCCATGTCAAAAGTCATAATAATAGAAGATTATGTATGAGACGATGTATGAATGTGAGTGAAGCAAAGAGTGTGTGCCAGGACCGAGTTGTTTGGCGGTCCGTCCTCTCTGCCTACCCCTGCGGGGAAACGGCGTGATGGTTAGTTAGTTAGTTAGTAAATTTAATTGAAGCACCGGAGTACCACTTATTGGTAGAACCTACGGTTTTTTTCTTGTAATTTCTTTGTACCTATCTACAATTTTTTTCTTGTAATGTTTTTGTACTTATCTACAAGTTCTTCCTTGTAATGTTTTTGTACTTATCTACAAATTTTTTTCTTGTAGTGTTTTTGTAACTTCCTACAGGTTTTATTTTTCTTGTAATGTTTTTGTACCTACACATAAGTTTTTTTTTCTGTAATATTTTTGTACCTACCTACAAGGTTTTTTCCTTGTAATGTTTTTCTACATACCTAAAAGTTTTCTTTTTATTGTAATGTTTTTTGAACATACGTACAAGTTTTCTTTTTTTGTAATGTTTTTGTACCTAATTACAATTTTTTTTATTTAATTATTACTAACTATAGACTAGACAAACTATTATCTACCATCAGTTATAAATAACTAAACAAGTTAATCTTAATCTAAGCTAATTAATTGGTTATAATTTATTCACTAGTTACATGCGGAATAGTAAGTTTGGATTTAACGTAAGTTTCACGAGAACCTTTCAAATGAAAAAAAGGCCCTTTGCTGACAACTTTATGTAGGTACATTTAAATATTCCTTTTATTTGGATTTAATTGCAAAGTCGAAATATTTTGTTTTTCTGACAAAATATGTCCGAGGCCTGAGGGGTTAACCCTTTGGATGGCAGGAGACCATATTTGTCCCATTTCACATGCGTCTCGTAGAAAGCGCTGTAACTCCATTACTATCAGAGTGAGAATTATGAACTAAACTGTGTTAAAAAGGAAAAACACCACGCTTTGTAGTCTAATCTAAAAAATAACGATAAAAAGTAAAATGAACACCTTTATGAAACCAAAGTTTTGAATCGCAATTTGAAAAAACAAATTGAAACTTTGATAATTTTTTATCAATTATTTTTATATGAAAAGACAAAAAAGTGAGGTGACAGTAACGTTTATAATACATTGGTCTAATAAAGTATGTGTGTGTTTTTATTTTTTTTCGTTATTTGTAATTTTAGTTAAAAAAAGCGTGAGGTGAGCCATTTTTAAAACTTTTTTATGTTTGCATGAAAACATTTTATGAAAGTAATTAAAAAAATTATATGTTTACTTTGAATTAAAAAAATTGAAAGAGTATTTTATCACCTTTCAAAAACAGTTTTTAGTTTTGGGATATGTTCAGAAATATTCCATTTATTTGCATTTCATTGTAAAGCGGAAATATTTTGTCCTTCTGACAAAATATGCCCGAGGCCTGAAGGGTTACCACAGCACTATTAACTTACGGAGTGTCTAAGTGTCGCAGAAAACGACGCTGTATTGATTATTTTCTTAGATTGACATTCTGATCCTCTACAGATGTAGAATCCAGCATTATGGTTAGCACTGTTAGCTCGCTGTTGGTTGTTAGTGGTCGGGTCTCGAGGGACCGCGGACCGGGTCAGGCCGAGGAATGTTGCCGGTGGAGCTGGTAGAGGTAGAGTAATAAAACGAAATGTCCAAAAAAAATCCGGCTCGATCGGACCAAGATATTACCATTTAAATAATCCACGCGCGCCGTAGAACGCTATCGCCATCGCTATGCGAGTGACATACAAAGCTATTTCATTATATTTATCAATGACTCTGTTTACATAAAAAAAACACCTAACCTAGACCGGGACTGCTTATATTATAAGCTAGAGCTTAACTTAAAACTCACTTTTTCAGACAGTCGTATTCATAGTCAAAAAAAAATTACCTTCACCTTCGCAGCCCCGCGATAAGAAACCAATTGTGTAACAATGTAAATAAAAAAGAACAATTCTCGAGTCCCAAAGAGTAATAAATTCTCTAGTCTATCAAAATACACATCAACTCTACTTTTGCCACTAATCTTATAAATCTGTACCTTAAAGGATAAACCACAAAGTCCATAGCAATTGCTATAGGATAAAACACCTTAGCAATTGCTATGGGCTTTAGTGGTTTATCCTATAGCAATTGCTTTGGACTTAAGTGGGTTATCCATTAACGTACGGAAATGTAATCAACAAATGGAGGGTAGCAAATGTAAAATACTGCAATGTCCAGTGTTTTGAATACAGTGTCCTCTGCATGCAAAATAGAATTTTCTCGAATTCTCTTCTCTACTTTTGCCACTAATCTTCTTATAAATGTAATATCAACATTAACAAATTAATGTAAAATGATGGTAGCAAATGTGTAAAATCATGCAATGTCCAGTGTTTTGAATATAGTGTCCTCTGCGTTCAAAGTCGAATTTTAAGCATAAACTTTCTAATAAAAGTTTGTTTATAAGAAGTGACCTGCTAGTTAAGTGTATTTTTTGCATCTGCTTGTAAATAATAAATTTAATTAGAGCCTAAGAATTCATAATAAATTGTGCATTTTTCACAAGAACGGCGCTCTAAAAATTATCCAATTACAAAAATTATCCAATACAGCGTTAGTTCTAAAAAAAAAGTTATTAAATGTTTGCACCGCTGCAGAATTTCTGAATTTTATTTAGAAGCTATAAACTCACTCGCTACAAATACTTGGCTTGAAGGGGGAATACGTCGGCAACCTGTTATGGATGTAGACTCGGCACATCCGGCTGCCAATCCAGTGACTAGTGACCTACACATCGGCATAACGATCACCTACCTCCCTTCAACTTTGAACCTGAATCCTCGCGACTTCAGGAAAGTTATTCATAAATAAAATCAAAAATCAAGTCCGATCTGCAAATAATAATAAAAAAAACAAATAGACCTACCTAAATAGAAAACATTCAGCCTGGTCAAAGTCAAAGGTAACTTGATTGCATTAAAAATAGGTTAAAACCTGTCGAAGGTTCTAAAGTAGATCCATATTAGGTACTAGCATTAAAAATCGTCTATATCTAATGAACCAACTTAAGAATTGTACGATTTTAGCTATAAAAAAACTCTTTTTATACATCAGCTCCATGCAGGAGACCCATACATCACCCAGGAAAAAATAAGCTAAGTCACTAAACGCAGCGAACCACTTGGGGCCATCTACGGCAGGGGTGATGGTTATCCAATTAATGGTTCCCGGGGCGACTCCTCCCAAATTGAAGCAAAAATCGTTAAAATGAATGTCCATCTACACTCCACACAATGTAAAAGCGCAAAGGACTGTTTTACCCAATTTGTTTCGGCAGCCAAGTCAACCGACTGATTTGTTGCTGAAATTTTGTGCGGTTTGCGGTCAAAAAAGCTCGCGAGGATTTTTGGCAAACGAGAATATAAAACCTTATGAATGTTAAAAGTTTTTGTGGCCAATTCACAAAGAGATGTTCGTTGCTTGGACCAAAAAAAAGTAGTTTATGGAACCACATTGACCTCTGGGCATCCTTTTTTTAACTCATTTAGACTAGATGACGTCATTTGGAAGAGTTGACATCATTTTAATTCTGATTGAAATTTAATGCTTTTGACTAACTAACTAACTAACCATCACGCCGTTTCCCCGCAGGGGTAGGCAGAGAGGACGGACCGCCAAACAACTCGATCTTGGCACACACTCCTTGCTTCGTTCACATTCATACATCGTCTCATACATGCTCTTCTGTTATTCTGACTCTTGACATCGCCCGACTCAAGTATCTGATTCACTTGGTCGTGCCATGTCTTCCTCGGGCGTCCCCGACTTCGTCTACCATTCACATTTGCGTCATATATTCTCCTTACACTCCTTTCCTCATTCATTCGCTCTACATGCCCAAACCATCTGAGCGTCCCTTTCTTAATCTTATTCATTACGCTTACATCAGCCTTGCATTCTTTGCGGATCTCCACATTTCTCACACGATCATACATGGTTTTACCACACATACGTCTCAGGGATCTCATTTATACAGCATTCAGTCTACTTTCATCCTTTCTCTGCCAGTTCCATGCCTCACTGCCATACATCAGGGTAGGTACCAGCACTCCATTATGGACGGCTAGCTTCGCTTCTTTTGACAATTTTTTGTTGCTGCCAACGGCGTTCAGACCTCCATTAATGGAGTTACCGGCATTTACCCTTCTTTCGATATCTCTATCAGTCTTCCCATCTCTCGTAAACATACTTCCCAAATACACAAACTCATCCACCTGCCCCAAGTATTCGTCGTTCACAACTATGTTGCACATTGTTTTCGTACTCTCTCTTTCAAATACCATTACTTTAGACTTACTTACATTCATCATTAACTCATTCTTCATACATACTTCGTTCATCCTAGACACGAGCGACTGTAGATCTTCCATACTGTTAGAAATCAGCACCGCATCATCAGCATACAACAGGCAACATACTTCTAGATCACTCAATTTCGCGCCCAATCCCATATCTTTCAACTCTTGCATACAATTATCCATGTACAGATTGAATAACCACGGTGACATTACGCATCCTTGCTTAACACCTTTTGTGATGTCAAACCACCCCGTAAAATCACCGTTCACCCTAATACATGCAACGCTTCCCTCATACAGAGACGCAATTGCTTGTATGAGATTCTTATTCACTCCGTACTTGGACAACACCTTCCACAGCTTTTTCCTGTCAACTCGGTCGTATGCTTTTTGTAAATCTACAAAGGCACAGAAGAGTTTCTGGTTTTTTGCAAGAAACTTCTCAGTGAGCATACGCAACGAGAAAATCTGGTCCATGCACCCCCTTCCACTCATAAAAGCACCTTGCACATCCCAAACTTTTTCCTTTGTTTCCATTCTTACCCTTTCTATCAATATTCTACCATATAGCTTGCCGACTGAACTAAGCAGGCTAATAGCCCTGTGATTCCCACATTCCATACGTGACCCTTTACCTTTGTATAATGGCATGATTACAGCCCTTCTCCAATCTAATGGCGTGTAACCCTCCTCTAAACACTGGTTAAAAAGTTTGCACAACCACGTAAGAATAATAGGACTATCCCCTTTAAAGTATTCGGCAGCAATATTGTCGAAACCCACAGCCTTACCATTCTTCATACATTTCATTGATCTTTTTATTTCATCCATGCTGATTTTGGTAACATTCACTCCGTCATCGTTCATACCCGATTCGACGCTGGACTCACTATCACCCGGGTTGCTTTCAAAGACTTCCTCAAAATATTTCATCCATCTCTCTTTTATTTCTTCCCCATTCGTCAACATTTGTCCATCTTTCGATTTTATCACTTTCATGCTTCCGTTCTCTGAACCACTTCGGGACCTTTTGACCTCCTTCCAAAACAACTTGATGTTTTCTTGGAAGTGGTGTGTCATTTTGATTCCCTCTTCCTCTTCCAGACGTTTCTTTCGTTCTTTCACTCCAACACTTACTCTTTTCTTACATACCTTATACACTTCTTTCGCTCGATCTCTCTCTTTGCTTGGAACACTGCCAGTCGCTATCAAACATAACCATGCTTTCTTCTTCTCAGAGACCAGTGCTTTGATCTCATCATCCCACCATGCGTCACCTTTCTTCCTGCCTTGCTTACTTATCCCACACACGTCTTTAGCAGATTCGTACAGACTCACCTTTATGTGGTTCCATGTTTCCTCTATGCTTAGACCGTCCATTTCCTTCTCGTTCAATCTCATCTCTGCACACTTCTCATACTTACTTCTGATGTTACCGTTTTGCAGTTTTTCTATTTTGACTCTTGTTGGAGTTGTTAATGCTTTTGCTTTTCATTAATGGGAATTCTTCTTTGTAAAAAGCCAGCAGGACGAAACGTGTTGGCAGAACTAACTACTACAATTAGATGGCTGGTCAGTGTTGATGCGAACTCTGCATCATTAGTGAAAGGGAACTTAATTAAGGAAGACAGCAAGATACCGAAAGAGGTAGAATAAATCTTTGTTTAGTTTTCTAGTTAAGTTTCAAACCAATTATGAATTATCAATGCAAGTAAATTTGGGCCAAGAGATGGCGCCAGTACTCATACAGGTGTCGCCAATGCATGATCATTTTAAATGAACCACTCCCTTCCCAAAGGACAAAGGAATAATTCTATATAAACTCTAGTCTAGCTAAAAATTACCACTTCTCCAACAAAATTTGCATAGAAAACAAAGTATTTAATATGCCTTTGTCCGTTGGGTGGGGAATTAGTTATGGGTCGGTAACTTGTAACTTTAAAATTTAACAATAAAACGATGGAGTCAATTTCTCAAATAGTGCTTTATTTAAAACAAAACAAACACTTCTTCTATCAAATCCTATTTTTTTTTTACAATCTTCCTTATTCTACGCCGACAGGAGTAACGGCGTTGTCTAGAAGAGGACAGGACTCTCCAAGGATAAAATTCCCAAGATTAAAGAGGTGTTGTAAAGAACCGCAAATGATCAGTTTTGATTTTTATCTATATTTAGGGGGCAATCCGGGAACCATTTATTTATTACCAACTCTTCTGCCACAGGTCACCCCAAGTGTTTCGCTATGTTTGGTGACTTGGCAGGGGTGCCCGAGTTCATGGGGTGAGGTTTGTCCGTATCTTGGCGGCATATGCGTCTGCCCACCAACTGCATGGCAGACCGTATCGAGAGAGACTGGCTGAGTGAGTACTTTGACCTCTGCAGCAGAAATCTACCGAAACAACGCCTTGCATCGCAGTGGGAGGGATAGATTCACAAGTCCGTCACTCCTGGACACACTGACCTCCAGATTTCAACCCTTTTCCTTCCCAGAATTTCCTCTCATTCCTTTTCCCAAATAGAGCGACCACATATGACAAAGATGACATAGGCCTTGAGGGGAATAATTTTCGTCAGAGCCTCCTGTGTCGAGCTAATATAAAAAAGGATAAAAAGCATTAAATTGTGATTGTTTATGTTTACGGATCGTGTTGCTTTTCCTTAAACATCTGCAGTCACGTTTCAGACTCTATAGATCTATAAATAATTTTGTTAAAAAATCTGGAAAACAGGTGTACGGTTTTAATATAATTCCTATGCAAAAATAATATTGCTTCGTACACGTCGTACGAGGAAGTATCAAAAACATTGACTTAGTTGAAGCAATTAGGTAACAGAATTTGTTGTTTTACTGCAAAAACTGGATCGCGCTGGGTCAAATCAAGTACGACCTTGAATATTGTCCATAAAAAGTGGAAGTGCCAAAGCAAACAACTAGCTCGCTCTAGGTCCAATCGAGTTCTATGGAGGGCCTTGAAAAATTTTCACAGAAAATTGCAAAAAACGAACAGTGACACTGGCTCGCGCTAGACCAAACGAGATCTGTGGGGACCGAGACCTTGAATTTTGAAAAGATGGTAATGTTGACTTTTGCAATTCAAATCGTTGAAATTAATTTGGCGTAGGTTACCCATTGTGATAACACATTTTTTAATAATCTACTTTCTAATTTATTTTGGTTTTCATTACTTTAATGATATGCTTATTAAAAGATATTTAATTTACCCAACTGTATTGTAAAATCATGATAGCGGTACTGAATTTACATTCTTACTTGGTTAGTTCTAGTGAGTTCTCGTAAAAGAAGATGAACCTCGACAAATATTTAATTTTATATAATAATAATATGTATAAACAATACCTGTATGGAGTTTCTAACTAGTTTCATTCAAGTTTCCAAGTTCTAGTAGCAAAACTATTTTACCAAATAAATTCTCTAAAATCGTGGCGTCTTTAGTAGAGATGAAACGGATAGATGTTTTGCCGGATACCGGATATCCGGCCAACCTTGAAGCCGGATAACCGGCCGCCGGATATCCGGCCGAAAATAGCTAAATATTTTGATATAAAAAGTGACGATCAAAAATTTGCTATTCGTTCGTTATGTAATGTTTCGTGGTGGGGAAAGAAAAAAGGCAGTTATAGTATACTAAACGAAAATAGCTTATCTCTTTTCTTCTCTATTAATTACTTAATGGAATTTATCGCTGAACGAACGATTTATGTATTGAATGTTATGATTAGGTAATTAGGTGTAACTGAAGTACTATATGAAGAGAAATCGATTTTGGTCATCACAAAAAAATGGCATGTCTTCTTAATAAAACATTAACTTCACGATTTTATCGATTTGCCTCGATAATATATCATGAAGTTACAAAGAAAAAATATTATAATAACGTTATATACGTTCAAAATTAGATTACTAATAATTTATTCCTATAGTTTACTAACAAGTTACACGTCAAAAATCAAAATATTGCATTTTGTTGTGATTATCTGTTATTTAACATTATCCGGTATCTGGCCGGATACTCGTTTATCATCCAGTATCCGGCCGGATTTTAAATTTAGACCGGATAGGCCGGATACAAAATATTGTATTTTATTGTGATTATCTGATATTTAACATTATCCCGTATCTGGCCGGATACTCGATTTTAAATTTAGGCCGGATATAGTTTCATCTCTAGTCTTTAGTATCTTTTTGTGGATTAAAAATTACTATCCATCACTTTGATTTACGCGGTAAGGTGTTAGAAGACGATAGGTTATGGTATTTATAGTATAGGGCGGTCTTAGTCATCCTCGTTCTGCAACAGAACGATCTGATAACAAACATTTCACACATTACACAGTGATGTCGGGGCCGTGTTAAACTTTAATGTAAAGGGGGCCCATACCTGTCAAAGCTCACTGCAACCTTGTATTTCCTGTCGGGCTCCGGTGGGTAGGCCCCTGGTGCCCCGGGGCCCGACACGACTCCACTAAGGTGAAAACCTGCGAAAAAAAAAACAATGTTAAAAAAATCACAAAAATCAGGAAGGTATTATTTTTAGTAGAAGGTAACTATAGTTAATTATTTTGTTATCAATAGTAATTTATCTGCCTGAAATTTTTTTATGTGCAGATAGAAGATTAAACAGTAAGAGGGCACTTTATAAAAAGGATCACGGTATGCATGTTACCGCAGATTGTACAAAATGCTCTACTTGTAAGTCAGAATTGCTTGTTTTAAAGATTCGTAGTATCAGAATTTCGAAGTTCTATGTCAAAAAGTATAGGGAATATTTTGGTAATCAAAAGATGTGAATCACAATCTTCTGACCCTTTTTGATGACCCCTACATTTGAAGACAACGTTATAAAATTAAAAGAATTTTTTTTTAACACAAATATGAATATAAAAGGGAGATCAATAAAAGTGTACAAAGATTTTAAAACAGACTAGACAGTATTAACCCTTCATGCTATTTTGTTCGCTTTTGGTAACAGCTCATGGGGAAAGATGTGATCATGGTGAGAGATATGATATAAACTGTGTTAGAAATATAAAACCCCACGCTTTATATTCAAATCTAAAAGTTAACCACAGAAGAATAAAAATATTATAGAACCAAAATTTCCCTACACAAGTTAAAAATAATTTATGCTTCTTTGTGATTTTTTATTTATTTTTTCATAAAATATATATTTGCATGAAATTATTAGTAATTTTGGTTAAAAGAAACATAAGGTGAGCCATTTTTAAAACTTTTATGTTTGCATTCAAAGTTTTAATATTTCATAGATTACGTGCATTTCTCTACATCTCAACATATTACAAATTAAAGTCCTCCGCCACGTCTGTCTGTCTACTCGCGATAAACTCAATAACTACTGAACGGATTTTCACGCGGTTTTCACCAATAGATAGAGTGATTCATGAGGAAGGTTGAGGTATATAATTTATCAAGGTTTTGTGTAAATTGATTGAAATATATAATTAAAGGTTGTGTATGTGGTGGACGAGCGGGTTGGCAAGCGGGCGGTGTGGATTTGATTTGAATTCAAATAAGTTAAAAGGTTGGGTAACCGTTCAGTAGATGGCGTTGTGTTTCGTTAGCCACAGCAACGCGTGGCCGGGTCAGCTAGTCAAAACTGACTTCTGACTAATTATAAAATTTGAAAGCTTATTTCTTCACTTAAATTTCAAGTTAAGTAATAAACAAACTAATTAATTAATTAACTTATTTAGGTAGGTACCTACTACCTATCTGTGTGATAATTATGTGAATCATTTTTTCTGACCTTGATTGTCCAGTCATTGAAATAGAACAAAAGATTCACCTAAAATGACCCTGAGAATAACTTGATAAGTCGTAAAGTAACGTCATCCTGCAGACAGAGCAAATGTAAGTGGGCAAGCGTGTCGTGAATCGTGACGTCATCATTATTCATAAACTTCACATATAGGTACCTAAAAGCCTACTTTAAGATTTTTAAATTTTTTATGTGAATACCGCACAAGAGTCCCAACAGTTCCCAATCGCCTGGAGCCAGTGACGTTGTGAGGCTGAAGGCAGTGGGGAGGGGAAAGAGATGGGTTAGAGGAAAGTGGGGAGGTACCTGGCTATTCGGATCTTGTCACCAAACACGGCTGAAGTCATTTCAAGCAAGGTTTCAATTCTGAATGTCTTACCTTAGACCAGGACGATTCTGAGATTATCTTCCGCACTGGAAAGTGCTGTCACCTTATATTACGTGACGTCGTCATTAACCATAAAACGTCACATACACCTAAAAGTCTACTAAACATGTATTTTTTTATGTGAATACCGCACGAGAGTCCCAACTGTTCCCAACCGCCTGGAGCCAGTGCCATTGTGAGGCTGAAGACAGTGAGGAAGGGAAGGAGATGGGTTAGAGGAAGGCGGGAAAGTACCTGGCTGTTCAAATCTGGCAACAAACACGGCTAAAGCCATTTCAAGCAACGTTTCAAATCTGAATGGTCTTATATCAGGGTGATTCTGTGAGTACCTTCCACGCTGGAAAATGCTGCAAATGCATTTTAAACGATTAAATTGTGAAATAACACAAATCAATCAAATAAAATTTACTTCGGCATTACGCGTCTTTCGGATTGCTGATCAAGAGCCTTACCCCTCGACCACGAAAGCTGTCCGAATATTATATTCCAATAAAATCTAGCAGCGAAATATTGTCTAGGTTCAATTTTTTACTTGTAAACAACACCAATAAACTCTATATCGTGTGTGTGTGACCAAAATAATACGGATACGATACAAACCCACGCACATACATTATTAATTATCGCATTGAATAAAATGTGCATATGGGCTTTTTCTGTAAGGCTTTGTAAAACAGGAGAGGGGCATGGGAGACGACAATACATTGAACAGGACCTTGGGGTTTATGGACAAGTCCCAAAGCTGTATTAATACTAAACCTAATCGCTCTACGTTTCCAAACCATCTTAGCGTCCCTTTAAAACTTGTACAAAACGCTTACACTGGACTTACATTCATTAGTGAGTCAACATCATCAATTTATTTAACAAATTTAAAGTATTTCTCTTTAAAATTCTGCAATCTATGGCAGACATGACAAATAAAATAATAAAGTTGCATTATTATGTGCGTCAGATTCGGCGCTTGGAGCTTTTGGAGCGTTTGGTTGCCCTGCTTCGTGAGAGGCATTCTTAATACTTATTTCTGGAGACACGTGTGTGGAATACTGGAGTAGGACGGTAATTAATACAATTACATAAACAACGCTTGTGCCTGAACCTGTGCCCAGAATAAGCAATAATAGCATGCAGAAAATACAAATCATTTTTGGGTCGCGAATTCAATTAGGCATTTTGAAATAATTACTAATTACGTTCAAACCGCCCTTATATATAAAAAATTATCGAATTATTAATACGTTTTTCATTATGTAGATCAGTGGAAGGACATTTAACAAGTCAAAATTCAATTTGGGAAGCGGGTACGGCTAATTTATTATTGATTTATACATATTTAAAAGACATTTATTTCATAGCATTGCGCCGTAAATTTGCGCTGTAAAGACTGCTATTAGTTCAGCACAGACGGTAATATCCAACCTTCGATAGAAGAGGGCACCAGAAGAACAAGAACATGGATGACGGGAAAACGTTTAAAAGCAATGTCTGCTCATAAATGTATAGATGTATAAAATCTTGCTGAAATCACTGTACACGCACGTTTTAGTGTTTTTACGTGTCAATTCAAAATCTGTGTCAATCTTCAAGGAGCTTCAAAAATCTCAATAATGGACGATTATATTTTAGACACTATCAAAAACTCGGTCTTTCCATTGCCATATTTTGTTCTTTTCATTCTACGTGTCTTGTACGAAACACTAACTCCCATAGAGAAATATAATACATAACGTTAATTCCCAGTTTTTTTTATTATTATATTAATATTATTGATCCCTCAGTGCCATAACATCGATTCTTATGTAAAATTGTGCTGTGATCAGTCCGGTGATCCCTCAGTGAAATAACATCGATTATTACGGAAAATTGTTTAGGATCAATCCGGTGATCCCTCAGTGAAATAACATCGATTATTACGGAAATTTGTGCAGTGATCAATTCAGTGAAATAACATTGATTATTACGGAAAATTGTGCAGGGATCAATCCGGTGATCCCTCAGTGAAATAACATCCATTATTACGGAAAATTGTTTAGGATCAATCCGGTGATCCCTCAGTGAAATAACATCGATTATTACGGAAATTTGTGCAGTGATCAATTCAGTGAAATAACATTGATTATTACGGAAAATTGTGCAGGGATCAATCCGGTGATCCCTCAGTGAAATAACATCGATTATTACGGAAAATTGTGCAGGGATTCGGTTATTCGATTATTCCTCAGTGCGCCATACGATCGATTCTTACGGAAATTTGTGCAGTGATCAATTCTGTGATCCCTCAGTGCCATACCACCGATTCTTACGGAAATGTGTATAGTGATCAATCCGGCGATCCCTTAGTGCCATAACATTGATTCGTATTGAAAATTGTGCAATGATCAATTCGGTGATCTCTTAGTGTCATAACACGATTCTTACGGAAAAGTGTGCAGTGATCAATCCTGTGATCCCTCAGTGCCATAACGTCGATACTTACGAAAAATTGTGCAGTGATCAATCCGGTGATCCCTCAGTGCCATAATATCGAATCTCACAAAAACGTGCTGTGTAAATCCCTTTCCAATGTCCACTGTTTCCCAAGCTAGTCCCGTAGTTGTGTCACTTTGAAAAACCATAGACCTGTAAAATAACCAATCCATTGTAGTCAATATATCTTTGACCACACATGTTCTTTTGCTATTAATACGGTAATACGAACACCGTGCACATATATAAGTAACGGATTGATACTATACTATACTATTAATGTAAATAATAGTATATAACGTTTTATAACAGACCTCTTGGTAGGAACGTGGCATCTGTTTCCACTTAGAGGCATTTCCCTGCATATTAAAGAAGTTTATCAAAAAGTCAACATTTGATATCGTACTGAGCCATTTGGAAACAAAGATAAACACTTTTTCACAATAAAATGTCAGCTTGCGACACAAAAGGATTTCCGAATGAAAAAAATATGGAAGATTGATCCATCGGGAAAAAATGTCGCTCGTAGTACTCACGTTTTACAAAAATTAAAAACCTTCAGAAAACTAAAGTAAACAAAGTAGTAGCAGACATGGAGGCTTCCAAGACCCGCTCAAAGGTAGACCGATAGGCTACGAAGCACCGCACAAAGAGGAGACCGATTATACTATCTCATTCTCTCGCAGGCTAAATCCTACGGATGAATCTGAAACTCTTTTTAGGGTCGCTATTTTTCGTTTCATCGAGTTTCAAATCACAATGGTGATAAAGAAGTTTTCACTTCAAAAATGTACTCGTAAGTCGTAAGGGCAAATTGATTATAAAAAAAATTACTAGAGAAGGTCTACAATGAGTGCTGATACTAACCCTGGTGTACGGCAGTGATTAAGGGAGAAAGTAGACTGAAAGCTATAGTAATGAGGCCAAAGTTCCAAATATAGCCCGATCCACTGTGATCCAAGGATAGCTAAACACCGGGACAGGAAATGATGTTATATGTAATATACAACCGCGTGACAAAACTAAGTATTACCGTCAATCTTACCATTGAATTCGTAACCGAATTACGTAGCTTTGTTTGAAATTTCACGTACACATCTTATTAAATGGCGCAGCGCGTACGGCGTGGCGTCAGACATGCACTCGAAGCCGGTTTCTTAAATTTCAACCACGCAGACGCTAACGTATTAATACTTTCAGATTCAAAAGGCCTAAAAATCTATATCAAGCTGTACGTAGGATAACCGAACCCGTTGTTAATTGTCATTAATTAATCCAAATAATAAATGTGAATTATTCGCCTATTTCATTATGCAAAATGCAAAGCATAATCAAATGTTCATTTACCGTTATACCGTTCGTAGATTTTTTCCCCCGAAGCGCTGTTCGTCTGCTGCCGTGATTTATTTTGTGCTTATTAAAGAAACTAAACAAATTACCAAGGAAAATGTACTCAGATAAATTAGAGCGATAAGGCGGCTGGCAATTAATGGGCTATTATAGAGAAACATTATTTCGTGTAAAACCTGAGCCGAACAGATAAAAAATATTACTGTTTTTAATTGCTTCCTGAAATATTGGCATCATATTCGTAACATATGCGGTGCGATGTCGTTTTAACATGGAACGTGCGCTAGCAAAAACATATATTAGTAATAAAAAAATACATAAATACTAATTCAGAGTAATTACCCATGACAGGGATGGCGAACCTTTTACAGGTTTACCTTTTACTTTTTTAGCTCTTGAAATAAAAAAAAAAATTAGGTTTATCATATAGCCCAATTTTAAACATGTTCCCCTTCCCTACAACTTTTATCCCCTATCTTTTACTTATCACCCCCTCGCCCCCCACCAAAGTTTATGTCCTCTCTCCCTCTTCTATGTTACTAATTTTATACAACTCTGATGAAGGTTCAGTTTGGTCCGGTTTGTTTTATTTAGTTTTTTATGCATTCACCGAACCCTTCTGAATTGGAAAGCGGGGCGTGGCGGGGGAATACCACAAGGGGGGGGCGTAATGGGATAGGATGGGCTATTGTCACGACTATATTTACCACACCGGGGGGGGCGCAATGGGATACGATGGGGCGGTATGGGATAGTGACAATATACTTCGTATTTCGGGTTGGGTCTTCCGCCGAACCCCTGAGACCGACTCACCGAATACCTGGGGTTCGATCGAACACAGGTTAAGAGCCACTGATTTAATGGTATTCAAAGTAAGTTATTTTATTCTGTGTAATTATTACAGACATCAGATTATTTATGCTTACGAAAAAAGTTATAATACGCAACAAATTTAATATTGAACGTAATATATCAACGTTATCGTTTGCTATCAGAAGGTTCTGGGAGCCGAAGCGCAAATCAGATAAGTACTAAGTTCTGAGATAGCGCTTTTGAAGTTTTTTCTTTGATTCCCAACTGCTCTTGACTAGTGATGGATGTCACGGTACCAGCTCAATATCTTCGTACGATTCAAAGAGTAGGCTCATTCGAACGAGAGCCATGAGCTCAGAGCATACGAGCGATGCGCATGCTGTGCTCGATGTGGCTCAGTACGCCGTTAGCCTGCCACTCCCAGCCCCCCAGCGTAAGCATTTAATATGACTTCGCCGTTCGATTGTCAGAGGCCGTTCACGTCTCTTCACGTCGTTCACGTTCTGAGTATGTAATAAATAAAAACAATTAACTCTTAATGGCGCCATTTTCCTAAAATATCTTGAACGGCGCTAATTCCGTTTTGTGTGAAGTATACAGTATAAACTTGTATTGGATGCTCACGCCTGACTGTAAAATTTCGTCTTCCTCTTCAATAAGAAAATCGTCAAAAAACTGAGTTGTTGGTAGAGTTGCAAACCCTTTTTATTGGGATGAAGATACAGAGTATAACTGGGGTAATTATTCTTATCTACATATTGGAATACGTGTGTACCCTTGAGGACAAAGGGCATACTTTAAGATGTCCCATGCATAGAAGCTTGTGACACGTGCGCGACGATTTTAAATAAACAAATAATAAGATCAAAGGACCAAACCTAAAGATGTTCATAGAAATGTGTGAGGATGCTATCGAATGTCTGTGATATGTGTATCTTATAAGATGAATAAACAATATTTCCTAAGTGTTTCCAAGGTTCGATAAACCAGAGTTATTGTAATTAACTTTCATGTGGCATCATTCGTTATTATTTATATTTCTTGTGCGTTTATTTGTAGGTTGAGTCACAGTTCAATTGAGCGGTGGTACGGTTTACGTGAGTCTTGCGAACACAGCTCATCAAAAAGAGCCAGCTGAATTGTGAATGAACGACTCATCACTACTCTCGACCGTCCGCAACAAGTGAGACTATCGCAACCCCAATTGGGGTATTTTGTAAGGCTGAAGGGAGTGGAAAAGAGAAGGAGATGGGGATGGCTAAGAAGAACCTAGGCTGTTCAGATCTGGTAACTAAAAATGTTTCGATTCTAAATTAGTCTTTCACCTGGGTGATACACTCTGAAATCAAGTGTTCTCTTGTTTCCCTTCAGTAAGGAATAAATTTCATCATTGCCATCATAATGACATCAATTTTCGTTTAGTAGTCTTCCTTACCTTCAAAACCATCTGATTGAGTTTCTCTTTTGCAAAAACTGACAAAAGCGAGTTACTCGCGAGCCAAGCTACGGACACACTTGCTCATTTGAAGCCAAAGAGCACGCTACCTAGTGGCAGTTGCTACCTAGTAGAGTGTGTGTCAGTGACATTGCTAGTATTGAGCACGCTCATTTGAAGCAAAATGACCATGCTCACAAACCAACAGACGTTTGATTTGTGAGCATGCTCATTGGATTATTGGGTGGAAAGGGAAACATCTAAGCATGAGTATGAACAGGCTGGCTTACGAGCATGCTCATTTCGATCCGATCTCAGTTCGCACCTGCGCATCCTTTGCCAAAATGTCAAAATAACCCGCTGGGGAGACGAACAAACCTTGTTTTTTGTGATTTATTACGGGAATCAAGAATATATTTGGAACTCAAGGACACTAAAATACCCACAATGGATTTTCAAATTCCCAAAAAGTTCCTTTATCTCCAAAATAAAACCACATTCTATTGAAATTAGCATTTATTTTTTATTATTTAGTCATTTTCGGATATCTTGACACCTTCGATCCAAATCAACCGTTTTATTTTCTTTCCTTAGAAGATTCTTAAATAATTGCTTTGCAAGGAATAAGATTATAGTGTTTAGTTCTGGGCGATTGGAACTGACTCCGTTTGACATGAGCATGCTCATTAAAGAGCACGGGTGTTCAATTGTTGGCTTTGAGCATGCTCATTCATGAAAAAGCTCAAACCAAGCCTGCTCATTTATGAGCAAATGTGTACTGATGAGCATGCTCGTAAGCCGGCTTATTAACGAGCATGTGTCAGTACCGTTACACACGAGTTACTTGCGGCAACTGTCCAACAGCTGGACGGAAAGTACACTTATAAAATGAACAATATACGCAAGTACTGTCATTTTTTATAACTTACAACACCTTTTCGTTTCCAGCAAATAGTAATTTGTTGAAACGAAAAGCGGCATTTTTGCTCGGTTGCTTGCCATGAGAAAATATTGACTTTGAGATAAGGTTGTCGGTTGCCAGACTTGTATAGTGTGTAGGATTTATGAAGTCCTCTTTAGTAAGTTGGATAGGAAATTAATGTATTGCGTTCCTGCCACTAGAGAACTCTATTGTAATTCTTCTTTTATGTGGATCGTTTGTAAGAAAGAGGGAGAGATCAACACTGCTTAAAGGGGTATTCAGGTCCAGAAAAAAAAAATTCTTCATATTTCGACGGTTTAAATATTCAAGAATATCTCCTTAAAAGGATTTTTCAAAATTCGATTTATTTTAAAAGTTAGAGCCATTTTAGTTCGACCGGTTTAGACGAAATCTGACTAAAATCTAGAGAGCAAAACTTTAAACCCGTGTTTCTCAAAACTACTCTTTTCGAGACGGTTGACACGATATCTCAAGTTCTACTGAACCAATTTACTTGAAATTTGATGTGTCTTCTCTTTACATTACTCTATGGCGCTAACTAAAATTATAGCAATATTTCAATTTTCACTATTTTTTTTTTAATTTGGAAAGTCAAAAAAACTGGTAAAAAAATGTCTTTTTTGTTTCAGACAGCCGCCATTTTGCGATTTTTTTTACTTTTCCTTAGTTCGGGCCATAGCCGCATTTGTTTGGATTAAGATTAAATTTGTTTTTTAGATTACTAGGAGGGTTGCAATCGTGCCAACCAGGGTGCGCCATTTTTTTGAGACCCGACTTCAACACCCTGCAACTTTTTGAATTTTGAATTTTTTTCTTTGTTTTTTTTTCTGCGTGTATTCTTTGATGTTTAATAACTATTTTGTAAAATAATGGCTTCTAAAAATATTGTTGTTTTTTTTTATTGCACCTGAAAAAATACCCACAATTCATGCTTCTGGACTGGAATACCCCCTTAATTTACTATGGAGCTATCGGCGTTATCAGCAGTCAATCTCCACACTCTGCACCCGGCTTCGCACAAGATTTCAACACCCTTTTGTCAAAATGTGTTCTTACTGAACAATATAAATAATATGGAAGAACAACAGGAATTTTTATGTTGGTATGATTGGATATATTTTAACTGTGATAAGTAAATAAATAAATACAAATAAAAATACGGCGCCATGCCGTTGTTTTGGTAGTTAAATGGTTATTTCAAAATTCTTTTCATGAAAATCGTGGAAATGATGTTGCGAGCTGAAAAAGCTGCGTTGACCTAGGAATTCCAAACAGAAAAAAATTTATGATGCTTTTATTATTTTTTTTCAACTGCTCCCAACCGCCTAGAGCCAATAGACAATGGCATCCCCAATTGGGGTGAGTTGTGAGGCTGAAGGAAAGTGGGGAAGGGAAGGAGATGGGTGGGAGGAAGGTGGGGAAGTACCTGGCTATTCAGGTCTACCACCAAACTCGGTTAAAGACATTTCAAGCAACGCTTGTATTCTGATGGTCTTACATATGCCGCAAATCGAATCGAACAGTATTAAAACGGTTAAGTCTGCGTTGTTGAATTTCAGAACCCAGTTTCGAGTGCATGTTGACGCCACGCCGTACGCGTCGCGCCACAAATAACATCTTTGTTCGTGGAATTCAAAACAAAGCTACCGTTGTAATTCGGCTATGAATTCAAGAATTCGTCACAAGATGTCGCTACTTTCGTCAGCAAGTCGGACGGGGACGTCCCCCCTAGGTATAACTGCTACGAATTTGTTAAAAAGTAGTATCTCTCCGGATATGGAAAGATTGACCTGTAATACATAGTTGTATCAAAGTAACCGAGAGAGGCAATGAAGTCAATATTTGACGTCATTGCCTCTCTCGGTTACTTTGTCACGGTGACTGTAACTAGATGATAGTGGATCCGAGGAACAGGTTATTTTTGAAACCAGTTCCCATTTGAATACAATGGTCAAACACAAACACTAACTGGGCGAAGCCAAACCAAAAGCCGCCGCGTACAGTTATATTTCATTGGTTAAATTGTGAAAACACAATAATTTACTTGCGCATACCAGGATTTGAACCCGCGAGCAACAAATCGCTAAAACAGAAGCTTGCCCCTCTACCACGGAGGCTAAATCTAACATTTCGCGGATGTTTGTGCAAAATTCAAATCCTGGCAAATAAAGTGTGAAAAATTAAATAAATTGAAGATAGGGATAGCAGGGAAGAAATGGTTTTTATGCCCAATAGGTTTTCCACATTACTGTATTTTTTATTTTACTGGTAAAGGCTCACCACCGCCGATCTCTTCTTGAAAAAACAACGCATGTATCAGAAAGAAACATTACAAAAATTACAACGGATGACAGTGACAGAGCAGCATACTAATTTAAAACATCTACAAAATAATATTTCAAGAATAACAATAGGTTTCACGAGGTAAGTAGGTCATCTTTTATAATTTAAGGAAAACTGGGTAAAAATAACAACGAACCATAGATAAATGTAGTGTATTCAAACTTACCAACGTTTAATTTACATAGAAACGTCGCATAAATTCCAGCAAACAAGACGCACGCCCAATACAATAAAACACTTTCGAGTGTAATTTAAACAAAATTTATTATAACAATTTGCGTAGAAGCTTTCTAAATGCATATTATTCAGTTTTTAGTGGCAGGTGGAAATTATGATAAGCAATAATAATTTAAATAACCATAGATAAAAATTGTGCGTGTCTAAGAACAGTTGGTATTATAAATACCTTCGTCATACCAGTTGATGAGTCAAACATTTTCGAAAAATCGAAATTTCAACTGAGTATGCATTTATACGTTAAAGTTTACCCTCTATCTGGCACAATACTCAGATTAGTCAAAAACACCACCAAATCTCTACATCTATATAAATAAAAATATAACTTCCGAACGACTGCACCAAATTGGCTAACTATTTTTTTTTTTGGTTCGTTATTTTCAGGACAAGATTTGTAAGAAACTACTGGTGAGCTCTGGCATTACGAAATTTGTACAAAAATTGCAATAGGTTGCACACGAGTTGCTTGAAAACTGAATGTACCGGGAGTGAATTTATGGAATTGGGGAGGGTCAAGGGGGGAGGGGAACCTGGGAGGGGGAGGGGAACTCGGGAGGGGGGTTCGCGGGATCCGTGAAGGGGGGAGTGGAGCGGGGAGAAGAAAGGTGGAGGAGGCGGAGTTGGAGCACGAGAGGGGAATAGGACGCGGGAGAGCAACGGGAGGCGGAAGTGGAACGGAACGAATGGGAAAGGACACGCAGAGAGAAACAATTTCTTTATTAAATGACATAGCAACGCATGCCGGGAACCCGCTGGTATTATTATATAAGTCCTCCGCCGCGTCTGTCTGTCTGTTCGCGATAAACTCAAAAACTACTGAACGGATTTTCATTGCACCAATAGAGTGATTCATGAGGAAGATTTAGGTATATAATTTGTCAAGGTTTTGTGTAAATTGGTTGAAATATATTATAAAATGAGAATTTCTGTATGTGGTGGACGAGCGGGCTGGCAAGCGGGCGGTGTGAATTTGATTTGTAAGCAAATTAACAGGTGGCAGTATGTTGGGTAACCATCCAGTAGATGGCGTTGTGTATCGTTAGCTACAGCAACGCGTTGCCGGGTCAGCTAGTCAATTATAATGCAGAAAAACTTGTAGTGAATTAAACAAAATATTGATGATTTCTTGATCATAAATACCAATTACATATAGTAGGATAATAATGTTTTAACTTTATAATTATTTTTGTGCAAGTGTCTTAAACAGTTGTTTCCTGCACTATTTACAAGTATAATTTCATAAATATTATTATATACATATATGTAAAAGCCTAAATAGGCGTAAATAAATAGATATTTCAAAATGTCATACTTTACAGCATATTTAATTTAAATAATATTTAATTTATGGTGAGCATTCGAATATTGCTTTCCCCATTATTTCAAAACTTAGTATTTGGAGAAGTCTGACTAATCAACTTTAGGAAAGTTAGATTTATTTATTTATCCACTTAATTTGGCTTTTACTTTTATTACTTTGCATGATAGGTACGTAATAAAATAGTGAATTAAAAAAATAGGGATACTCGTAATAAAAAATAATAATATAGCTACACCATGATTTACGTGTTATCATAATTAGTCTATGATTGTTCCTCACATTACTTTAGTTGTCTATGGGCTCGGGGTCACATGGTCTCGTTTCCGAGATATGTCGAAGTTAACCGAAGGTAAGTAGATACATATATAATTTGTACAAAATGATATAAAATTTGTACAAAATCGGCAAAATAATATTACATTATCTCTGTTCGACAATGCAGCAGGGCGAATTTACCGATAAAAAAGTGCACAGCCATAATTCACAAAGTAGCCCAACCACAAAGAAATCCTTAAATACAAGACAGAAAAGCTCAAAATGCCGTGGCAAAAAAAAAACACCGATCGTAAAAATGTGTTCAACAAAGGGCGCGTGTTCACGGAACAAATTTGCACCGAAAAGATGAACACACAAAAAGTATCAAGAACCTAGTACAGCAAAGAAATCTATATATTTCTTGTGATTAGAGCCTTTTTGTATATTCTATCTGAGCTGTCACTTTTACTTGTAGCTGTGTGGATGGACCGTAAGGCGAAATGTAAACGTTCCCATACACGCGCAAGTCGAGTAAACATTGACACCAATACATTGAAGATTGTGAGGAATGTAAACTTACGCATACACGCAATGCCTGACCTTACAATACGATCCATAATACACACGGAGGTGTGTGGGTATAACTACGCGAGGTGTATACAAACTTCAGAATGAGAAAGTTGTCGAGAAACGGTGGTGTGCGAATTATTTTTTAGTGTTTAAATCAGCGAAATAAAGATGGCGGAAATGAGTTGGTCTCGTATTTATTTTTATTTTGATGGAAATGTACTATATTTAAAATATTGGTAACGACAGTATTATTAGTTTTTCGACATTTAAAAAAATGATGAAGTAAGACAAAGTGAACTCTGGTAAAATGTTTGCAATTGTGTATCGTGACGTCACCCGCAGTAGGTACAATTCATAATTCGAATGGCAGTTTCGCAATACTGCCGCACGTATACCGTGATGTTACACGCTTTTCGGCCGGTCGCAAGTAAAAGTTATGTCATCAACGTGCTCTAATTAATACATAAAGTTTTCTTATTGTAGCAATCATTGGAGTGCAATATGTACCTAAGTACCTAACTATTGCGGGTTTTAGGTTATTAATTTTTCACATAATTTTGTTGTTCCCATCTTTAATTATCAATCACAGTGAGTTTCACTTCTTAGTTATTTTCCCAATTCAACTATTATTGTTGTTGCCTGTTTTAACTCGACCATTTGGCATTTCATCTATCTGTAATTTTTTTGTTTCGTTCCGGTTTAGAAATGGTGGCCGTTCTAAAAGTTCAGTAAAGATTATTTTAATGTGTGAAATCGTCGTGTTATCACTAGGAAGATATGGATTAATTAAGTACATAGTTAGGTATTTAAGTAGACCACTTACAATCTTGATTTTGATTTAAAGTAAGAGAAAATTATAAACATGCTTTTTTGGGCGCGAGGTACTTACTACGAATTAAATCCGTTGGTGGCAATTAAAGTGGCAGATAACCCTGAACAGGAAACGAAAACATTAATATCGAACTAAAATAATGCAAAATATATTTACATGAACTAATAATAATGGTTTACGACACCCGCTAAGAACTACATTGAATAAGTTTATACAAAACACCCACGCACACATAGATAGCGTAATAACAGCTGACGAGCGCAGCCCGAACCACGCTACGACAAACGTACCTGTGACGTCTACCAAAACGTAAATAAAGAGCGGTTTGTCCGGGCAAGCAGATCTCCGCAGTACTACACGGCAAGCAAAATTAGCCACGACATAAGAAAAGTTCGCCAACGAGCAATTTATATTTTTACCAATAGGTGAAAGTTTAAACCTTTCGATTTAAGCCTCCAAAACTGGTTCTAGTTTGCTCGGTGACCTGCTTGGAGGTGTGTGCGCATGTGCGTGACGTACTTTTCTTCTCATCGGGATTCGGCAAGCAAGAAATTCATTACAGCTGTAAAAAGATGCCGCGAAAAGGAGAAAAATCCAAACTCAAACAACGGGCACGTTTGAAAGAGGGGGTTAATTGTGTTACTTTTGCTTAGGTGCCGCCCTTTGCTGTAATTTTGTTTTTGGGGGTAGATGCTTTTTTGTAACCTCTTGAAAGATAATATAAAGTTTACCAGGGCCATAGTGTTTTAGAGCGTAGGAGCAAGCGAGGATCGCACCAGAGGTAAATACCAGGCAAAGTTGGGGCCATTGGGTGTTCCTATCTCCCTAGCGAAACTTTTAGCCCTCGAAAAGCCTTTAAAAATACATCTCGTGGATGGGACATATATTTATCGCTTCGAAAATCGAAATTTACGATGCTCTACCTCAATATTTTAGCATAAATGAAAAAGAACACGCAAATTTGAAATTAAGACAAATATTATTTCAAATTTGTGGCTGCGCTATTAAAATTTATGTGTTATTATAGAGAATCGGAGACACAACGCAATAAATAAAACATGAGACTTGATTATAAAATATTACATAAACAGAAACACACATTAATTGTTTACTTATCTAACATAAGATATTGCCACTACAATAAACAATACAATAAAATAGGTTATTGACCTGCATTATTTACGATCGTAAACAACGTGCCCCTTTGTAGTTGTCAGTAAAATTAATGCTATCCAAATTAATCCTCACTTCCCAACTACAGAATCTTTGGTGCCCTACTATTGAAAGAGGGCCATAACTTTTGGAAGCTTTTACAATAGCAGCTTTCACCTACGAACATATTTTTTTTCTTCTCAAACAATAACTTACATCAATACAACCGTACCTATATCCCTTGAAGTGATTTTTCATAAAAACGGCGCTAAGAGGTAGGTATACAATCATCCAAATAATACTATTATTTAAAACTTTTTTCGTTTCTTTGAAAAACCTGATAGATAGGTTCACGGCATATTGAGGGGGTATTCTAGTCTAAAAGCATGAATTGTAGGTATTTTTTCAGGTGCAATAAAAAGAAATATTTTTACAAGCCGTTATTTTACCAAATATTGATCAAACATTAAAAAAAAAAAAAACAAAAGAAAAATTTAAAGAGTTACAGGTTGTTGAAGTGAGGGGTCTCAAAAAAATGGCACGCCCTGGTTGATACGATTGCACCTTTTTTGACTTTCCAAATTTTCTTAAAATAGTAAAATTTTGTTATTGTTATAGATAAGGCTCACATCGAATTTTAAGTAAATTGGTTAAGTAGAACTTGAGATATCGTGTCAACCATCTCGAAAAAAGTAGTTTTGAGAAACATGCGTTTAAAGTTTTGCTCTTTTTAGATTTTAGTTAGATTGCGTCTAAACCAGTCGAACTAAATCTAACTTTAAAATTAATTCTAATTTTGAAAAATCCTTTTCTTGAATATTTAAACCATCGAAATATGAAGTTTTTTTTTTCTAGACTAGAAAACCCCCTTAAGTTTTAAACATTACAATCAGCAGTTGTTGTGCGACCAATATGTTATTTATTTTAAATTTTTATGCATTATCGACAAATAACAAGTGTGATTTTATTTATGTGTCAACTACACACAATATTTTCTTAATAAATTACGTAGAAACGTCAATATTATTGTGCTGAAATAGTTTTTCAGAATGTTCGTTATCAACTATTATGGTTACCATTTCGATGTTTGCACAGTTACAAACCTTTTATTGGTATAACTTGTTGGACTTTAGGAGATTCTTAAATCTAATTATTGGAGGAAAGGTTTGTGAAAAAATTTAATACCTACATTATACTAAAAGAATCTACGATGCTTCAATAACATTTTTACGCATTACCGAACTTGTTTTAGAGGTAATTTGAAATCATTGAGCCTTTTCTGATAATTTAAACTATCTAATGACAGCCATTATTGCTATTTTTCGCAATCATAATAATAATAAAAATCTAGCAAAGAAATTGAGCAAAAAGTACATAGGTAGGTACTTACGTTAAAAAAGCTCGATAGACTCGTTCATCTGTTACAATAATCCATGCACAAAAAAAAACATGGAGGAAATTACATAAAATACAATAATCTAGTCGAAAAAAAAATTTTTTTAAGCTGGTGCCCCAACTGATCTATTATGTGATTATCTATTAAGCTGGTGCCCCAACTGATCTATTATGCGATTATCTATTTCATAGAAATTTTTCATAGAAAGATTTCATAGAAAGATTTCATTTCGTTAGAAAAAAAAATTCACACTTGCTCTTGAACAAAAGTACCAACAATTTGATTCCACATTGGGTTTATATTTCTATTGGGTGTTCTACGGCATCAAAAGCTTATTCTTTCGTATCTATTTCATACATTCTATTAAATAGATCATAGAATGTATGAAATGTAGGGAACTATTCAGAATGCAAAAAATATTTTTAGTTCATACAAGTTTTAACATTTTTTAATGTCAGTAGGCAGGTAGGTCGGTACTAGTATTTTTTAAACCTCAATATGAATGAAAATAGGAAGAAAAAAAAAACAGAATGTTTTTAAGCTGTTATAATATTTGCCACCTCTATAAATAAATTTAAAAAACACAAACCAAAAATTCTTTGTTTTGCCTAATAATATTACGATTTGGATAGTTTGTTCAGCGAAAGAAAACTCGTGGGCCTAACAATTACATGAATAACCTAAAAAACTTATAATATACCTTTTCAACTATGCTAAAGTCATTAAAAGTACGTATATAATAACGCTATAAAACTCATATAGAACGTGACACCATAAAAAACTGTTCACGTTTTAGTTTTTCTGTGTGGTAACATTACCACTGAAAATTTCCCAACGCGAACATTGTCGTGCAAATAATTGAAAAGAAACCAACGAAAGGGAAAAACAACTTAATTATTTAATGCTGGCGACATTATTAATTCATTTCAGGTAGATAACAGAAAATAAATAGAGATTAGGTACGCTACAATCCGGTGAAACAAAAAGATAAACATTCTCCTAAAAGTCCTGCCACTTTTTCCAAGATCGCAGAAAAACTGATTTTGCAGGTGGGTTCATGTATTATTTAAGTGAAATTTTATTCATCTATAATATTATATTAATCACATTGTATATGTATTCTAGAGCAGATCGCATATTATCTTGCACCAAACAGTCAAAGGCCGGTAAATCCTAAAAATAAACATTAAAATGACAGTTCTTTTCCCACCCTTTTTCCGAGATCATAGAAAAACTCATTTCGCAGATGGGTCGTTGTAAATTTGAATTCGGAATCTCATTATTTCGTGTATTGCACCGAGCACACGGCTCACAGGCCGTGCGGGCTGCGCCACACGAAGCGGAACGTACCGCCTGGCCCGCCGCAATAAAAACTGAACATTCAATAAGGAATCGGGATCAATACTCCGGCCGCGCTGAGCAGTAGGTACCCACGCAGGCAGGGCTTCTTGCAGTTTTCGGACGAAACAACGTGGGACGTGTAAACCGTTCTACGCATAATATTATTGGGGATTCGGTTTAATAATGCAGGTAGGAACTACCTCGGAGAATTAGGCACCTTGGTACCTTCCTACATAAATAAATAATAAAACAGTTTTTATGGGGTAGGTAGTTCTAAGGACCAACCCACTGAATTCCAAATGTTTTTCTTCATTATCTATGATTGATGATGATTGGTTTAATAATTAGTTGCCAGATCTAGAAAAATTATAATGAATATGAGGACGGCTGACAGGTTTCTGCATTACAAATTTTAAATAATGGCGGGTTAGTTTTACTCAGTTAAATATATTGGGGGAAAGTAATAAGTTTTTTTTTTAATCCATCCCTTTTATATCTAGGACTACAAAACCATTTAGGCTGCAAAGAGGTTAGGTAGAATCACGGTGGCATCTTTCTCAGTGTTAAGAGACCCTGAATAAAAATAATGAAGGTCGTTACGTTTCCAACCTTGACCTTACTGGCAACATTTAATAATGAACCCACAATACAGGTTGTAGCCGTTTCTTTGTGTTGGTGAGACTGTGTTTTTTCCTCAATCAATCATTGAGCATAATATTATTATTTTTAGGCGGGTAGGCACCCATCTGCTTTTTTGCTATTACTGTAGAACCTACTTACTACTATCTAGTTGTGGATATGGAGCATCCTTCAAAACATATCGTTAGCGTAGATAATTATATGTAGTTTCGAGGTGTCTCAACAGATGTCAGTTAGAAGAGTAATGCACGAACAGTTACGGAAATAGCCGATGATACACGACAGAAAACTGGGCTCCAGCAGTGTCGGTTTCTGTACCTTCAGAATTACTTCCATTTATCATTTTTGATCACAGTGATTACCGATGAAGATTAAGATACCAATCGTCTAGTTATTGGTCAGACCTCTCCAAACACTAACTTTTGATTTAACGAGGAAAGCAATATTCGAATGCTCACCATAAAACAAATATTATATACACGTGTCTGTGTTTTACATATTAAATATGCTATAAAATAACACCGGGGGCATAACGGTCCGGTACATTGGTTTCACGTAATATCCTACTAGTACAGGTTTGTCTGCATTTTAAATAATTTGCTGGTGTTTACGACTAATTTGAGTATTGTACAAGATATAGGGTACACGTTTACGTACAGCTGCACACTCAACGCAAATTTCGATTTTTCGGAGATGTCTGCCTAATCAACTGGACGATCGTTATTATTTTAAAAAATAATCATTATTAGATAGCTCAGTGGTGTATTAAGAAAACGTCTGTTCCGGGAAAAGGCCCCTTGCTCTACTGCCCCAAGAGTTCAGCTCCGGGCTCCGCTCCAAAGACCCGCACAATGTTAACTATATCAAGTTTTTTAAACTCTCAAGTATTTACTAACAGTTGTTGCGAGTTGCTAAGCAAGCCAGGCATTTTTTTTATGATTCATAATAAATATGAACCAATAAAACCTACCATTATTTATTTATTCCTTTTATGGTTGCGGCAGATATCCGCACTATCGATTCAACGAGACTAGGTACCTACTTACTTTTGATAGTCACAATAAGTAATGCTGCGTTCAGACCTGATCTATTCTATGAGAATCTCTGGTTAACTTATAGAACAAAAATTGAAGTCCATTCAACTTTGGGTTTCAATTCCACAGAAAAACCTGCTCTTACTGATCTAGGTAAACCACAAAGGAAAAAATAATTGAGCATTGGCAAATGACAAACTTCGATGTGTCGATGCAACAATTCGATCACTCCTTTTGATGGATAATTACTTAAAGATAACCGGTAAAGTGGGAAAATCGCTAATTGAACACACATGAAGTTAAAATCTTTGTGGTTTAATTTATTAAAAGTACCATTCTAAGATTCCATTCTTCGCAACTGAAAGTAGTTTTTTTTTTTCAAATAAGGAAATTTAGTCAAAATGAGCATAGATATCCGCATCTTTGAAAAGGCTTTATCCATGGAATTTTTTAAATAACTTTTATCTGACCATCGAATGGCTGACGAGTGATTTCACGTAGATTGACACATTTATCACAAGGCTTTGTTTTTTAAATCCGAATACAGAAAGCGTTGCGGAAAATTTCTCAATTAAAGCTAATAAAAAGGAAAAACGATGCGTACAAACCATGGGAATTTAACGGACCGGTGGACATGATTTAAAAGTAATCAATCAATTATTGGGGTCGTTTCTTTAATTATTATTCGCTTCTACCTAATATAATTTGATTTGCTTCGGTCAAAAGTGTATAAATACGTTTCATTTATATGGCGCAGGTTTGTGATATTGAATTTTGTATTACAAGTGGGCTTTGCTTTAAGTAAACTTGTGTAAAACACCAAAAATGTAAGTACACTGTATTTAGAAATACTTAAGAAGGGCTTAATTAATAAACAATTATAATATTTACTACATCAATAAATGCAAATTCACTTTATGCATCATTTTAATTGCCTAAAATAGACGAATTATGATACAGTTAAATAAGACCGAAGGGGATAGGGTCCTGGGTTCAATTCCTAGATGCGACCGAATTTTTTTCTGATTTTCTGTTTCAATTTTTCGTTTGAGAGTCGTGTAATGTTGTCTTCAATGATTAAAACCTGTCAAATGTCAATGGAGGAAACCACGTAAATTTCGCAAAGTTTTGACTTTGACGTAATATTTTGTGGGTTTATTTTATGCTATCGTATATTATATTTACCGAAACACATTCCTTGAACAATAAACTACGCATAAAACAACTTTACCTGCGTTTATTTGATAAATTGATAGCTTTTTCGCGACCTACCACGCTCGGTGTTTGACAATTTAAATCACGGCAAAAATGATGGTCCGATGCCATAGATAAATTTAATACAAATTATTCCGAGTGGCTAGGCGTATTTCGGATACCTGTTACGTCAAGAACGAGAATGGCCGAAGCGATTCTGACCTTGTCCTTCATACAGTTTCTTTATACATAAGGGTTAAAATCGCTTTCTAAAAAAAATGTCAAAAATTTTATTCTGATTTTTTTTTTATTTCCATTCAATTAACTTTTTGGTTTGAACCCTGTGAAAAGATTCGGACGTTTTTTTTATTACATTAGCTTCACGCAGGAGGCACCGAAGAAAAAAATTAATCAGGGCCTGTTAGAGAAAGGGTATTTTTAGGAAAAGGAAGAAGACGAAGTTCTGGGTAGGAAAGAGGTATGAGGGGTAGGTAGAATTCTGAGGTCAATGTGTCCCGGAGGGAGGGACGTATGAATCCATTCCTTCCCAATGCGGTACAAGGCGATGGATCGAGAGAATCCGGCTGGAGAGTTCAAAAGGTCTCCTTCAATCAGTCTCTCTCGATCCTGCCCGCGACGCAGTAGGTAGGAAAACGCACAAGCCGCCGAGATCTATACAAACCTCATCCCATGAACCTAGGGTTGCCATCTCTAAAATTTGGCAACCAGGACAAGACGCGTGAAAACCCCGGATTTTAGAGGTCAGAACCCGGACATGCCAACAAGTGTTTTTAAACAGAGTCAGTGTAATAAAACGGGCACAGTGCGTGTGTCGCGGGCGGCCCAAGAATCTAAATTTTTAAACCCGGACTACAAATGAAGCCTAGCCCGGACGCTCCCCGGATGCCCTCTAAATTGGGACAAATTCGGGGAAACCCGGACGGATGGCAACCCTACATGAATCCATGACGCAATCACAGCAACAATAAAATATAGCTGTTCGATGTACAAACAACAAGAAAAACAGACTGAAAAAATTTGCTTCGAACATTTGTTTACGCAGGTACCTACATTGTTTGTGAATTAAATGATTTTTAGTTTGCAAAAATTGTAATAAATGCACTTCATTATTGGATTGAGCCCATTGAAACAGAGGTGAACTATTTTGCCCCACGACGTAAAAGCGAGCACAAACGCAATAATAACATGATTTCTGCATATAAATAATGCCTTTGTGTGCAGCAAATTGCACGTTATTATGCTGGGCAGGACTGCAATAAATCCCAAGCAGCCTTACAGATCATAAATATGCCCTACAAAGTACTCATCCTTTATGCTTTACGGTTGCAAATCCACCAATTATACCTGCAATCAGGTTCATGTCGTGTTACCTGTTATAGGCAGGCTGCTGATAGCTCCGTGGAAACCTCTCACTCTTTCTTATGCTGGGCTTGTAACAGAAAGAAAGGTGGCTACGGATAGTTCTTGCCTTATCTTGTATGGGACCTAGTAGAGATTATTTCTCGTAAGAACGGGACTGTCTGGATTCACCTTGGATGTACATCGTAAAGGTTTTATTCCTTTCCGATACAAACGACGCCGAGTTGGAGACGGGAGGCCAGGATAGCAGAAACTGGTGAAGGTGGAGGCACTGGAATGATGTTATTGCCGATTCACGGTACTATAGTGACTGTTTTACGAGCCAGAATCCAGATTGTAACATGTAGCGAGGCTTGCGCAGAGGTATTACAAAAATGTTATTACAAATTGATGTATATTGTAGTACCTACCTTTCTATATGTGTAGGTACGTAAGAACCGTTGCATACACAGGGAAATAAATATATATTTTAACATTGCTTTGTTTTTTAAGTTTTATAGCAGCGTTTTGGTGAAATATTTTCCCATCGAAGCTTTACAAAGGTAGAAAAGGCCTTCTTGAATATTTAAATAAGCATCCTTGTACCAACTTAGAAGATAGTAATTTGGGAGGCAGTTATGGGTATGAACGCTCCGGGTATCATTTATTGGATAACCAACACCTCTGACATAGATCACCACAAGTGGTTCGCTTCGTTTGGAAGGGGACTTCGCAGGGATGCCCGGGTTCATGGTGTGAAGTTAATTCGGGTCTTGGCGGTGGATCCATCTGCCCACCAGCTGCGTAGCAGGCTGGATCGGGAGAGACTAGTTGAGGGAATCCTTTTGAACTATCCTCGGACTTTCGCCTTGCACCGCTGTGGGAGGGATGGATTCATACTTCTCTCACTCTTGGAGATATTGACCCCTAGATTCCTACCACTCAAAAGACCCTCCACACAGTATCCCCAACGATGATATAAGCCCTGTGGAGCTAATATCAAAAAAAGTGTGATAAATGCTAATGTATGATTGTCGTTGGCTTTTACATTTCGAGGGCTATGAAATGGGTTGAGTTTTTTGGATAAACTGTCAAAATGGAAAAAAAAAGAACCGCACAAAAGACCAAAATTTTCACAGCACATTCGAAAAAAGTGTGATGTAATAATATGTGGAAATTATTTTCTGCAGACATTAGTTTTGAGTTTCGCTCTAAATCTGGCCATACCTAATATTTTGAAAGTCAGTATCTGGTATGCGGCATACCGTATGCCATTTGGTTCTTCCAACCTTGATCTAATGAGTTTATGGTCGTGAATGAGACATGAGAAAATATGAGACCTCCAGAGAAGCACAAGATCTTGTATCTCATAATTCAGGGAAAGATTGCCGGAAGACGGGGGCCTGGAAGAAGGAGAACATCATGGCTGAAAAACCTGAGACAGTGGTTTGGCCAGTCTAATGTAGAGTTGTTCCGGACCGCAGTAAACGCGTACAGCCAACGTCCGTTGAACGGACAGGGCACGAGAAGAAGAAGAAGAAATATGGAAATATTTATTCATTTGGTTTTCATGTTCTCCGTAAAATGGTTATACACCAATATAACACAGAGAAGATTACAAAAAAAGAGAAGAAATCCGAAAAGGTATGGGGAAAGTTTTACAATTTTGTGACATGCGTAAAAAGATTTGCTGAACTGTCTGTAAAGCCTCAATTACATAGAGCGAGTTTACGAGCTACTATTTGGGAAATTCACTATCTGTTAGTAAACTCGCTCAGTGTCATCGTATTACTTGCTAACTAGCAGATTGTGGACAATTTACGAAAAAAGTCGAAAGGTGGTCAACTTTACTCGCTAGTGTTTGCCGGCCCACCAACAGCTGATTTTGTCTGTCAGAATTAGTTCGGGCGGCAGCCGTTATTCTCGCTGCGTATTTAAGTTTTCTACAAAATGACGATAGGGTTGCATGGCGCGAGAGTCGTTATTTTAGCTGATACTGTCGCTACTGAGCGAGTAGTCAGTTTTGTGTGTCATCATGACAATCTCACTCGCCGATTCACCCGCTTTTAAACTTACCGGCTAGTAGCTTATAAACTCGCTTAATGTAATTGAGGCTTTAGTGACATTGAAAATGTTGATGGACAATGCAGAATCGTTAAGCAGTTGAATTGCTCTGTTTATTGGAGCGTTCTGATAGGCATAATTATAACTTTTAAATACTTTGTATTGTTATGAGACAACATATTACAATCTGATATGGTGGAACACAAGCTTGGGACCTGAGCATTTGTAACAAGTAGTTGGTGAACTTAAATAAAGCACGCACTGTTTAACAATGCTGCTAGATAAGGCTTAGATATGGCACAGACCATCAGTCACTTTGCTTGTATTTATTTCACGTATAGGTGATTAGTGATTAATTGACTAATGACCGTCGCTCCTCCAGGCACACGCACCCATGGGACTATTCCATTCTTGTAAATATCACGAAGTCATATTGTACATTGACTTTTCTCATAAGTGTATCCTTATCAATAACGTAAGGCATCGAGGTCCATCGAGGCCAGAGTTAAGTTAGCCTCTCAGAAACTGAGCGTACTGTACAGGGCCCGCAGATACTTTAATAGTACACAACTGCTAACCCTGTACAAATCGCAAGTGCGCCCCACGGTTGAATTTGGCAGCCACCTCTGGTCTGGAGTCCCAAAATACCTGAAAAAAACCCTCGACTCTGTGCAGAAACGGGCGGTCCGTTTGATAGATTCTCCTAACTTAACAAATGGACTGCAATCTTTAGAGCACAGGCGTCAGGTGGGAATGCTGTCCTTGTTCTACCGGTATTACAATGGAAGATGCTCCGAGGAACTAGCGTCACTGATTCCCTCGGCACCGGTGCATAGTCGGGAAACACGCCAAACACGCGCTCAACATTTGTACACGGTTGACATTAGTCACATGAGAACGGGTCGTTTCTACGACTCGTTCTTGAGTTCAACAGCCCGGCTGTGGAACGATTTGCCGGCTTCTGTGTTTCCTCCCTCCTACAATATGGGTCTCTTCAAGACCCATGTTCACTCCTTCCTCTCCTCAACAGCACCCTCCACACAGCATCTTCAAAGATGACATAGGCCCTGAGGGAAATTATTTCCCTCAGGGCCTCCTGTGTGGAGTTAATATAAAAAAAAAAAGAACTTTCGTCAAATGAAAATAACTTTTATGGAATAAAATCCCGTAAATTAGATATACTGTAAATTAGATTTACTGTGAATTAGATTTACTGTGTTAAATCTTTTTAATGGTTCCATGTCAACTCAGAACCAAGTCAACTTAACAACTCTTTGAAAAGTCATTAAAAGCCATGAAAAAATAGTTTTAAAAGAGCCGTTAACCCTAAAGTAACCTATTTAACTATTTGTTAATCATCACTCTTTATGACCTTTGTGAGGTTCTGAGTTGGTTTCATTCTGAGTTGGCCGATCACCCTTTCTAACATATAAGGTTCATTGTCTGTGGCGGGCGGCATGAAATTTTGTATGCTTGACCTTCAAAATAATGGAAATGTAACTGTCTACATGAAATTTCAAAAAACCACCCATGCCCATTTCCTAAACCTTAAAGCAATATTTTACTACTTTTTGATGAACTTGGCACACTTGACGTTCAAAAGAGGGGGAAATTTACTGTCTACATCGGGTTTTGAAAAACATTACATAAATTGCATCTTTGCGGCACGTTCCAGAGTGGAAGATACTCTCAGTATCACCCTGGTGTAATACCACCGTTCAGAATTGAAAAGTTGCTTGAAATGGCGTTAGCCGTGTTTGGTGACCAGATCTGAATAGCCAGGTATTTTCCCGACCTTCCTCTTCCCACCTCCTTTTCCTACCCACTACCTTCAGCCTCACAACATACCCCGATTGGAGATGCCATTGTCTCACTGGCTCCAGACGGGAGCAGTTGGGACTCTTGTGCGGAATTAATTTTTTATTTTTCTTTTGGAATGTTCTTGTTATTTCTCTTCTCTATATTTTATTTTCTATTGATAAATATATAATTTACACTTATAAGTAACTTCTTGTATCTACCATCAAAACCTTAATATTATTTATCAAGTGTTATATTTAAGTTTAAGTCAATATTATAGTCAACACACTATTTATATGTAAAATATCTGTTCATTTTGACTGTTCTAAAACGGGCAAATTGCCTAGTTGGACAGCCAAAGCTCATTATAACAATGTAATATGTAATGTTTCTCAAAATAAATAAATAAATAACTGTAAAAAAAATCAAATAAAGCCCGGGCAACGCCGGGGACATCAGCAATATATTATCTATTTATATATGAAGAAGTGTCCCGGTGTGGTTTTATTTTTTATAAAAATGTACAGTTTTATTGATCTATGATATTTTGCAAATTTGACCTTCAAAACATGGAAAAGATCACCCCATCCACTTTTCCCACCCCTCAAAACAGATTAATGCCCGTGCAACACCGGGTTCAGCTAGTATAGGAATGACGGTGTTGCACAAATATTGTGGTATAATTTTTGTAGTAAGGTTTGAGAAAGAAGTATTTCAGTACTAATCTAACAATATTGCAGAAAGGAATATGCTTCTACCTGTTCTCGAGTACTTGAAATGATCATCGTTGATGTCTGTAAAAAGTAACCTTCTTAGTCTTTGATTGATTCGTCTGTTACGGAGAAGTTCACCAGTCCTTCTATCTAGATCAACTCCAAGACGACTTCTAGATTCTCAAATGCCAGGGCCCCATGGAGACGAACGGTAAGACGCCTTCTGGTTTTTCTGTCCTGCGCTTACGGAACCGTCACATAAAAAAATATATGGCCGGCCGCAGGACAAGGAAGGTTTGTTGCGGGACCTCGAGTAGTGCAACGCTTCGGAATTCAGCGATGGGTTTAATTATTGCAATCGAGATGATGCGATTATCTTTTCAACATCTGGAAGAAATACGATAATCAGTAATGTCGATTGCACATTTACAGCTTTACTAAAAAACGCCGTGCATTTTTTACACAATTGGTAAACAACCGTACAAGAAAAAACCTTCCTAATTAGAAACTGGCGAAAAATAACACAATAATGGTAAATATATTGAATTTTACTTAGGAATTGGTCATTAGTACAAAATTATATAATAGTGAATTAATTGGTCATTAGAACCAAAATTATTAAAAATTATGAACAAAAACGAGATATGAATCGCTCATCAAATACCACTTCTAAACTCTAATTTAGAGATCTGTGAACAACCTTGTGCAAAAATGACAATTTTCTGAGAATTCGTTAGTACTGTGTAGGTACTATTTCATAGGTGTGTATTTCGTAGGCTATAACTATAATAAGTAAAAGGCGGAATGCGGAGGCAAAGCTTAATTTCCGGAGCCGCTAATTATACAAGGAAAACAATTAAACTATCGTTTTTTGACCGGTCTAATTTGTTTTATACGGCCAACAAACTTCGCTATAAAAGATCATTTGGTTTTGGCCTATTTCAGCATATCGTTCGCCATATATTCCCAATGTGTTTGCCTCCTAATAATAGGAGTGGGTACCTATCTATCTACCAAAACAAACAAACCATTGAAGCACAGAGATAATTGAACAACCAGGAAAACTATTACGGATTGTTTTCCAGAAATTCAAATGTAACACTGTCATCAAATTGAAGTCTGTTTCAGCTTTCAGGAATAAACTTCCCTCAGCTCTTACTAATATCCAGAACTTGGCTGAATTTAAACGGGCTTTAAAAACAAACTTATTTAAAAAATCATTTCATTTCATGAATAACTCCTTTTCAACACACTCTAATAAGCCATGTTCCTCAAGTTTCCGGTAGTTTTTTGGTTTCGGTTACCTCCTTACTGTACTTTTATGTTTAATGTGCACTCCGATTTTTTCTTATTTCTAAACGTAAACCGCCTCCTATTGTTATATATTATAATTTACTTTCAATGATACTTGTTTAAGATGATGCCTTGCGACATAATGCAAAATCATACAAAATCGTGTATTTTTGTTTTGAAAATTTAATCGCTTAAAAGTATTTTAGATGCTTCAATTAAATACTGCGTGTAGAACATATCTTTGCCCTTAAAAATATCGGTCATTTTTTTATAAGTCTTTTAATAAGCCTAGAAAAAAATAAAGTATTAGGTCTATAAAAAAACACTTTCAAGTGCAAACTCTCCTACTTGTAAACCCCTCTTCGTATTTAATTTTGTTGCATAATGTGGAAAATTTAGTTTCTTTTATGATAATCGCGAAAAAAGTCGATATTTATGCATGAACTTCCCGAAATAAAATAAAATGTGCATTTTCGCGTTGTTATTTTTGACATCAATCAAGACCGCCGGCATTCGACAAAAATGTTATTTCAAAGTGAACCTTATGCCATGGACGTAAGGACCACACAATCGTCACCGCCTTTTTGTCGCATTCTCCACCCAACCGTTGTGGTGGATAGACGTCCTCGACGTCCGTGACTCTCTGCGCAGTAAAATGTTATTCGAGTTTACGTACTATCGATTTTAAAATTTCCTAGTTATATACGTAGATGTTTGAATATACCGGTTAACCACTTTATAATTTACTTTATTTATATAATAATACTCGTATTTGAAAAAAATATATAATTCTGTTGCCAAATGTCGTTTGAAGTAGGCAATAACTTTGCCTATGATTTGACATTTACAATTTTAAATCTGGCGCGCTTTTGAGTATTAAACAGTGACAACAGTACCGCACAGTGAGCAAATTTCAATGTATCGTTAACAATTTAATATTTATAAATTCGTTTCATTTTCCGCATAAAGCGACTTCCTTGAAGTACTCGATTCACATTTTGAAAAAGTTATATTATTTTTATTTAAAAAAACACGAATTTTAAAATTCCGCCGTAACATTAATGAACTTAATTATTTTTACGTTGTTAACACTGGCATAAATCTAACTATGCACATCAAATCTCCGTAGAAGAGAAACGTATTAACTTTAATTAATTAACTTTTATTGCCAAGTTCTTACTTTCGGGTAATGATTAAATATATATTTTTTGTTTATTAATACCTAAATTACAGTCCGAAGCTTTCCCGTTCAGTTGTTAACCGCCAAGGAGAGCGAAAGTGAGTGAAGGAGAGCGGTTCATCTTGGTTCATGAGTTTAAAAAACAGTCTTTACTGCCTCCTGTAAAATTTGATAAATGAAAGTTACTTGTTCTACAAATTAGGCCTATAATATGTTAACTTTACCGTGTATTTTGATAATCATAAATAAGTATTTAATATAATTATTATGTTCATATTTTTCACAATTTTTACCACAGTGTATTTGAGGGCGGAACTCGGGATTTATGAGCCTGACGCCTCTCGTCTAATATTGGTTGTCAAGTTTTCTCAAGTATTTTATAATCCCTCGCAAAACAGACGATTTCGAATTTTTCAAGGACTATGGTATCACCTTAAGGGCACCGTTATTGTTTATCATTATCTATTGTCCTGTGCCAAAACAATACCCTTGTTGTTAATTTTGTTCTCTTGGCATTGCTTTGTATATACCGTACATTCTTTGTTTCATATTATTTGATGAATTTTTGTAAGGACTCGTAAACTTGAAGTTAAATAACACAAAACTGCGCTATATTATGATTATTTATTTTAAACCGAAAAATTGACAAATTCGCAAATGATTTCCCCAAACGTCAAACAATTATGACACCCTATAACCACACAATAGTTAGGTGATCGAACTATTGTATTACAAATTTTCAATCTACGCCGTTTACATCAAATTTGCTGATAATTATTTTAGATAGAGTTGACCTGTCAACGTGAGCTACGACCTGACAGTAGCAATTTATGGTACATAATATGGCTTTAAAAATAACCCCGCTGAATGTGACACATACATTCCCTTTGTTGTTATTTTGTGCTAACTACACTGGGCTTGATTAATTTCACTCGTTTGTTATCCCTTGATTGATGTAAACATGAATTAATTCACACTAATCTCTTTAATCAGTTACAAGTTTTTGCTTTTTGGAATAATCTGCAAAATACGTGGAGCGAATTATACGAGACTCCGGTTTCGACATTAATATCCAACATAAAATTTTTAATTAGCTTTATATGGCAATTGACGACTTTGGATCGTATGTTTAATATACCCACCAATAACGTTTTCCAACCTAATCTGAACTTTATACGGTTGTATAACAGTTCCTTAGTAATGGCAGGTAATCTGGAAAATTCGAATCAGATGGCGCTGGTGGAGTTGGATATCATTTGCATGATATGTCAGCTACGTGATTCAATTTAAAAGACCGTTGTCCTATGAACATATATGTTCTATGAATCTGTGCACAAGAATAAGATTAGAAATAAGTTTTGATGTTCTTTCAGATTGAGTGCTTGCGACAGAAGTAACAATTTTCAAACGATTTTCTGAACTAAAATGTTGAAAAGTGAGGTTAACTCAAGTTTTGAAATAGTGCTTAGTTATATTGATAAAGGTATCAAAATAGCTTTTGGTTCAAATTAGAACAAATCTACAATTATAACAGATTCCAGAGGCATTTCCCAAACCTAGTCTAAATAAAATATTTATTGGAAATGCGAGAATTTTACTAACTAACTAACTAACCATCACGCCGTTTCCCCGCAGGGGTAGGCAGAGAGGACGGACCGCCAAACAACTCGGTCCTGGCACACACTCTTTGCTTCACTCACATTCATACATCGTCTCATGAGAGAATTTTATACTAGTTTATATTTATTTGTGTGTTTTTAAGGCATAACCCACTTTTTTCTAAATTGTTCATCACTTGGAAAACCATGTACGAGGGTTTCCGAAGGCATAATAAAACATTGAGACGTTTATTATTAAAATTTTGTAAAAAAAACTTTCGCCATTGCATAGGAATAATGGCCGACATATCTGGTATGATTTTAGGTTTTCACGGCCAAAAGTATCTTTGTTATCTATTTTTGGGGTGTTATGCCGTGTTGCGCTACCTCCTTTAGCCAACGTTTCGGACAGCGTTACAGTGTCCATCATCAGGGCAGATGAGCTTAAGAAGGGCTAAAGAAGGAGGTAGCGCAACACGGCATAACACCCCAAAAATAAATAACAAAAAAAGACGTGATATATAATTACAGATTAGCTAACTGTAGATGGAACTAGAAAGAGAGATTTTTCGAAAGTAAGTAAAACTTTAAAAATTACGACATCTATCCAATGCATCTGTCAAACATTTCAATAAAAGAAATACACATTTCAAATAAAGAATTGCATTAATAAATCAAATAATTTTGGTACCTACTTTGTCGGTTGACTACTTATCAGTTACAATTTTTAAAATTTGATCTTGAATAATTTTACGCATTTTACTAGAGTACAATTTCAAATTAGTATGTTTATTTAAGTGGTTCAGATCTATCTTTTTTTCGTATTCAAATAATCTTTTTACATTAACAGTGCCGTTTTTGAGAAATGTTAGCCTCAAAGAAAATATCTTTAAAATTTGTCAGTAAAATTTTGTTTTTAAAAAACTTCAAATATCAAGACAAGCCAACGTGAAATTAATACAAAAAAAACTTGTATTTAAATATGTAAAGTTGTCAGGGACTGTTTATACGATAAAATGAATAATAAAGAATATCTTAACGGGCACTACGGTATATAGAAAATATTATACAATGAGAAAGAATGTTGTTTACTTGTGAAGTTGTCGCATACAGAGTTAAAAGAATTCGCTGTCTTGAGTTACGAAAAACATTATTTGACATTTTTGTACCTACAACCCTTAAATGTATATTGGCACTTTTTATCGTTAATCTGTTTTATAAGGATTTATTTTATGCTGTCGTATATAATATTTACCGAAACACGTTCCCTGAACAATATACTATGCCTACCCAGTGCGAACATATAGAAAGGGTAAAACATACAAAATACCTGGGGGTTATTATTGATTCACACTTACGCTGGACTGACCACATTAATTTCATCACAAATAAACTGAAACGAGTAATGCACCTAATAAAGTACGTTAAAAACATCTTCCCACTAATAATACTAAGATCGATCTATTTTGCACTTTGTCAATCCATTGCCACATATGGAATACTAGCTTGGGGAAGTGCTACAAACATAGCAATTGACCCAATTCAAAAAATACAAAAAGCAATAATTAAACTCATCCTGCAAGTACCATTTCACACAGATTCTAGCGAAATCTACAAAACATTAGAAGTCATGTCAATAAGACAACTTTATGCCAAATCTGCTATAATATACCTTGTCCAAAACAAACAACACATTCCAATTCAACCAAAAACCATAACAAAAACCAGGTCCTCAACAAATAAAACACTGAACATACCGATAACCCACACCACACATGGACAAAGACACTTTCAGTATTATGCAACCAAACTTTTTAATTGCATGCCCATTACTTTGAAACAAATACTATCTGCAAATACATCTACAAACATTCATAAAAAACATATCACTGACTGGATTAAAAATCAAGATATTAACTTTATACAAAACATTATTATTCCCAACCAAACATAACAAAACTATAAAAAGTATAAAATTAAATAAACCTAAAAATTAAGTAGTTTTTCAAGTATCCAATAACTATACATACACTTACAATTTATATATGTGTGTACATATATATATGTGTATGTGAATGTGTATGCGGATGTATACGTATGTATATATATATTCATATGCATGTGTGCAGGTACATGTATTTATATGGATGTGTATGTATGTATGTGTATGTTTATATATATATAATTTTTTTTTATATTCCTCTAATATATTTAAATACTTTTTTTTTCTCTTCTATATAACCAATGTACAATAACTGTTAAAATTTGAAAAAAAAATACATATAAAACTTTATATTACAACACATAAATACTTGTCACACATAAACATAAATAAACACGTAAACACCTCAGCACAGGTTCTCCTAGTGAGGTGTTCACGAAACATACAACAATACCTATCCACAGTTTCACCTTCACAAACCTACCTTACACCCAACATAATAAAATTATAAAGGTAAATACTGTAATGTATAGAAATAAATAAAATAAAATAAATAAATAAACAATATTACTTACGTTTATTTGACAAATTGATAGGTTTATCGATCTTTTCATGACCCCCCGGCGCTAACAGTTTGACAGTTGAAATCGCGGGAGAAATGTCATTTGCAAAGTCATAGATATGTGCAAAGATAATTATTTGAGTGGCTAGGTGTGTTCCTTACATCTGTTACGTCAAGAACAAGAATGCCCCAAGCGATTCTGACCTTGTCCTTCATACATTTTCTTTATACAGAAGGTTTAAAATCGCATATCAAAAAGTTTTTTTTTTATGGCGCGTGCCGGGCGCGCAATCGGCAGTCCACCGGATAAGTACGTCTTATTCATTAAAATTTTGGTTCTGCCGATAAGAGCTATGTAGATGCATTTCCTTCTTTAAATATTTAAATATTCCGTCCGACAACATAGAAAAAGATTCAACTAAGTTCCGTACAAACAAACTATAAATTGCATATTCCTGTACTAAACAACGAACAGTATTAATAGGGTAGCGTCTGCGTCATTGAATTTCAGAACCCGGCTTCGAGTGCATGCCTGCCGCCGCGCCCTACGCGCCACGCCACATAAACATCTGTTACGTGGAGTTTCAAACAAAGCTACCGTTGTAATTCAGTTTCGAATTCGTCAAAATATGTCGCCACTTCCATTAGCAGGTCGCATGGGGACGTGCCCCAGGCAGGTATAAGTGCTACGAATTTGTGGTATCTCTCCGGATATGGAAAGATTGTGACAGTTGTGAATAATAGTGTCAAGCGACGATATATTACATATGACGCCATTGCCTGTCCCGGTTACTTTGTCCCGATGCCTAGCTATCACAGGACGACAGTGGATCCGAACAACGGGTTATTTTTGGAACCAATTCCTATTGGATTTATAAAATGGTCACTAACACTAATCGGGCAAAGCCGAACCAAAAGCTGCCCGCAGGGCCTAGCTGCAAAAACCTGCGGAGCTGGTTTTTGACTGCTAGTTGATTATAATTAACTCTAGGATAAAATGCCTCTATTGAAACTTTCAGAAAGAAGAATTAGCACAGATATAATGGTGACCGGACAACTCAGAACCTCCTTTGTTCATTAAAAGTGATCAAAAAAAAATATTTAAAAAATTGGTTAAATAAGTTACGTTAGGTTAGGTTATGAGCTATTTTAAAATAACTATTTTTTTTAGCTTTTATTTTTAATTACTTTTCAAAGAGGTGTTGAGTTGAGTTGATTCTGAGTTGGCATGGAGTCATTTTAATTTTTAAGTATTTACAATAACAGTGATACAAATAACTTGTAAAATAGGATGTAAAAGCCCACTAAGGCATGTAATATATAAATGACGCTTGAAACATAAAGAGAGGTGACACTGGAGTCATCAGGATATTATAACAAACAAACTCGGCGCATGCCTGAATTACGGTGGACGAATAAAAATGACATAATTAACTGTAAAAGGGCTTATTCTAATCTTTAAAAGGGCTTATTCTAATCTGTAAAAGGGCTTATTCTCACGATCGCAGGTGTGTGTGAATAACTAAGAAAAACGCCATCATATGATTATTTCATTTTATCAAATGCCATTCCCATGTTGTGTTAAACGAAGCTTGCTAATCACTATTTTATTTGAATCTTTACTATGAATCGGTTTACATTATAAAAACAAAAAATAAGCTTTGGATAAATTGAAGCTTTTCCTACCATTTCCCTTGAGTAGAATTAAAATTAAATGACTAATCACTTCACAAAAAATATAAGCGTAAATTAGTAAAATAAATATTTTTTTCATCAGAAATGTGTGGACGCATTTGAAACTTTTAAAAAATATAATTTTATGACAAAAATTATCTGTAACACTTCCATTGATTAACTTTTTTCATTCTTATATAATTTCTAGCTGTTACCCGGCATGCGTTGCAATGCCATTCAAAGAAATACATTTATTCTCCCTGCGTGTCCTTTCCTTACCTTCCCCCTGCCTTTCCTTCCAGCCGCTAAAATATACGAAAAACACATTTTCATTTATACAAATTTCATAACGCCAGAGTTTACCATTATATACAGCCTATGTTACTTGCTGATATTGTAGCATTCTATTGATGAAAGAATTTTTAAAATAGGTTTAGTGGTTTAGGCGTGAAAGCGTAACAAACAAACACACACTTTCGCATTTATAATATTAAGTATAGATTAAAAAAATAAATAAAAACCACGTTTGCCCCTGAAATCAAGACCCTCAGACTTTTTTTCAAGCGATTTTTATGCTTACCACCAAGAGACACAAAGAATACATTCATTTTTGGCTTCATCATTTCTTATGTTGTCTGTAGGAGGTATCAACGATTTTTTCCGGAGTCTCGTATTCAGGTTCGGTTCATAAAAATGTACCTATATCATTTGTTTAAATAAATATTTTTATAGCTCTATAGAGGCGGCAGCAAACTCCACAACACGAGGTGAGGAATATAAATGAAGTTTATTAATACCGGTGCCCTTTGTCGCTGATTGATTGAAATTCAATCGACGGCTGAGTTCCCGGTTCGTGTCTAGTAAGTTTTACTACAATTCATTTTGCCGCATAAGTACCTATAGATGGCGCTTGCAATTATAATTCATACAAAAAATACAGTTATCTCGTAATATATTTAATTTCAGTAGGACATAAGCGACAGAAAAGAACACAAGACTTAATAACGAGATATTTTGCGAATTTAAATTAGAAACGAAAATATAGACATCGAAAGAAAAATTTATTTGCGTTTGGAGGGTTTTTAGGGGAGCTACGAGTATTTCTTTTTTTTTCGAATTAGATCTTCGGTTGAATTTACAGTTAGTCAAATAAGAGTAGAAAACATAGGAGGGCGCCACTGTTGTTCAAATGGCAATACTAAAATATAACACATGGTGTAAATGTAAAACTGTGTGACCTACATTTTTATAAAAAATTAAAAAGGCATAAAAGTGAAAAATATACATACCCAATGATCTCATTATTAGACTTGCATGTAGGAATTATACGTGTCTCACTCATGGTGTCAATGTCAAGCTGGGTAACCTACATTTTTATAAAAATAAAAAAGTCATAAAAGTGAAAAAAATATTTTTTCATTGCAATATAGATACCCACTGATCTCAAACTTAGAATTACATGAAGGTAAATTATTATTATACCTTTGCAATTTTGTGTTAACATAATGAATTTAATAATAAAATATAAAGCACAGTTTAGAAATTGCCCATTTTTATGTAATACTAGCTTAAGTATCTAGCGTTGCCTGGGCTTTAGATTATGTCTCTAATTTTAGATCTGAATATTAACTCATTCAGATCTAAAAGTAGTGTAACTAAACTCACCATTAGATTCTTCCTTTCTACCTACTGCTAAATTCAAATCTATGTTAAATGAAATGAAAGCAAATCACTTTGTAAAACACCATTTAAACAAATTTATGTCATTAAGTAGGTACCTTTACAGCAGTGCTTCTTCGATTTAATTTTTTGACAGGATAACGTCTTATAAATCGATGAACGCCGGATTCACGAAAAAGAATGACTCATTGTCACGATGTCACGTTCCGCCAGAGCCGGGCGTACAAGCGAGGGCGCGGAACAAACGTTCGGCCTAAGCGTTCAGCGAGTGCGCGGAACAAGCGATAGAGAGGCACGATCGGCCTAAGCGCTCGGCTTAAGCGTTCGGCTCGTAACGTTATCGCGTAAAATTATCGTCCGTAAACCGACTTTACAGACAACCATTTTTTTTCTTTAAAAATAAAAAAATATTTTTTTTAATGTGATTACAGTGTTTTACATATTCAGTGTCATTGCACTTTAAAATAATATTTGACAGTTAATTTGGTGTTGCCAGCATATAAATTTTGTAGTTCTATTTTTAATATTTTCTACTCTTAATTAACAGACTATAGATTTTCTGAAAAGTTTTAATATTTTTTCGCTAGTGTAAAGCTGCTAAAATGTGTCCTTTGAACTTGAACAAACTATTTATGATTTGAGATTTCACGGCCAAAGTTACCAATACCGTGATTGGTTTTACGTTTTTTTTTACATTAGCTCCTGTGTCATCCTTGTCACTTGTCTCTTATGTTATCCTTGGGGATGCTGTGTGGAGGGTTTTTTAGGGAAAGGAAGTTTAGGGAGAGAAAGTTCTGGGAAGGAAAAAGGTATGAGGGGGGAGAGTCAGGCTGGAGAGGGCTAGGTTAGGTCTTCCTCAACCAGTCAACAAATGGACAAACGCATTGGCCGCCAAGACCTAGACACCCCTGATAAATCACCAAACTTAGCGAACCACTTGGGGTGACCAATGGCAGGGTTGTTGGTTATCCAACATTGAACAAAATACAAGTCGTTGGATAACATGTTTTTAAAACTAATATTGAAAATATTAGGCAGGCTTAGAAAACAAACGGGAGAGTCCTTGTAAATAAAGGTGTGACTTGGTAAACGCCATGACATAAAAAATGTAATTTCCATAGAATGACGTCGTGTTCAAATATTGGATGTTGGCTTCCACATACTACTTTGGTCACGGACAGGAAAAGCATGGTCGTAAAAAGAGAATGACAGAATTATCAATGAACTAAACTGTATTTTACCGGTGATCTAATCAACGCACGCAAAGTTTCAATACGGATAACACACACACATACATACATACACACACACACACTGGCCACAAACTAGGTACAGATAAGGAAATCACTTAGTTCTAGGACTCGATACTACAAAATCATTTGCGATATAACTTATATTGAGGTGTGTAGAAGCAAAGGCAGCAATCTCCACTTTCGTTTTTTTTTAAAAAGGCATAAAAAACATCGATATCTTTGCCTTTGACATATTTTCAAACTCTGATTTTGATGGGAGAAAGCCGAGTTTGTAACTAACCAGATTTGCAAACTGAATTTTGGTTCTCAATTCGAATCACTGTGAAACTGCATTTACAACTTTTTTCCAATATTTTGGAGACTGCTGCCTTTGCTATATTATCTATGGTTTAATCTTATTTATACACTGATGGGACGCAATTTTTTTTCCATTATCCCCTCAGGCTCGACCATACTCTTGTCAGTAGGTCAGAATATGTCCGCTTTGCAATATAATCCAATTAAATGTAATATTTGGGAAATGTGATGAAATACGCTTTAAAATTATATCAATCGAAACAAACATATATTTTTTTAATGCAAACGAAAAAAGTTTAAAAACGGCTTATTTTACATATTTATACATTTAAATTAGGGGCCATCTATATATTACGTCACACAAATTTCATGATTTTTACCCTCCCCCCCTGCCATGCATCGTCACATTTGTGAGACCCACTCCCCCTAGTGTGACGTCACATATTTTGCCATTTTATATCTAAAAAAAAATCAAAACACTAGTTCATTAAACGTTATTGTCAACCCACTTCTTGCCGTTTCGTGTAAAAATAATTAACAAAAAATTCCCCAAGTTAAGTTTTTTTTTTTCAAATTGCGGTCGGAGACTTTGGTTTCTTAGAGGTGTACATTTAAATTATTTTGTGGTTAACTTTTAGATTTGAATACATAGCGTGGTGTTTTCTCTTTCCAATGCCGTTTAGATCATATTTCTAACTACGATAGTAAGGGAGGCACCACGATTTCTGTGAGACTTAAATGATTTATTCCGAAAAGTGAGCAAATTAGTCTGAAGAGTTAGGTTAGGAATATATGCAAGTCTCACCAAATTTCAATCGGTTTTTAACAAACCCCCCCCCTCCCCCAAGCTCTCGTACTGATACTAGTGATCTTGCTCCGTATCAACCAATGAACACATATGTTAGAAGTTAGAAGTGTCGAGCCTCGGATGGTCTAATTCTGTACCTATACATAATGTCTACACTCGCGATGCCTCAGATTGAAAGTTTAAGTGTGTCGATCTGTATTTTATTGATTTGTATTGGTTGAGCCATTAGGAAGGTGAATCTGAACACCAAGTACGAAGCGGAACAACTTAATAAAATACACACATTCCATAAATGTTTATAGCTAATAATAAAAAAAATCTAACGGTTAATGTCTACTGCTCTTTGGATACTAAATGGATTAAATAATTTCGCTATAATATTATGCATCTGTGAAGAAAACTTGAGACACACAAACACTGGAGACGAAATTCTTGAATGGAGAATCACGAATTCGGGCCAGTTGTTTCACAGAAATTCGAAATATAACATTGTCATAAAATGGCCCTCTGCGCAATTTTTTTTTTTTTTGACAATTGAATGACCCCGTTAAACGTCGATTCTAGGTGCGTTTCAGCTTTCTATCAAATTGTAATAAGCTGACAAGCTTAACAACGTGATAGTTATACTCTTCTGCTGATCAAAATTCGTTCAAAAGCTAGAACAGACATAGAATCGGCATTTAACGGACCTTTCGACTGTCAAAAAAACCAAAATGGCGTTAAATGGCCATTTGATGTCACAGTTACATTTGAAATTCACTGAAACAACTATGCCTAAAGGCCTAGCTTTCCGTATGTCTACCGATTTTTTAAACATTTTCTTAAATATTGCAACTTTAAAAGCTCTTAAAAAATATATGCTATTCATGAAGACAATATCTACACATACCCCACGCCGAAACGGCAATTATATGAAATTCCCTTGTTTGAAAAAAATCGCAAAGTTTGGCCCGAAAATTATTATAAACACGTTTTTTCACTTATTTTACAAATTATAAGTATGAAAGTTTCTTTAAATGCTATTTTAGACAATCCCCACGAGATTTTTGTTCTATTTTAAACCAGCCGTGTTTTATTGAACATTTTCACAAATTTCGCTTAAATATTACCGTTTTTAATAGTAGCGCGCTCTCTCTAACATTCGTATAGGCGTATCTCTCCATCTTCTTCTTTTTGAGCGGGTACACAGCGCCTTAACATTCAATCAAATATCATAGTTAAAAATCGCAAACAAATCGATAATGCAGCTCTGCTACCCTAACATAAATAACTTTTTTCAACGATTTCCATGATTTAATGCGCAATGTATATCCTCTAAATACCTTAAAATGATTTTTTTACAATTTTAATTTTTGTTATGCCTCGCTCACATCCGGGAGAGCAATAAGAAGAGACATTTTAAAACGATATTTAAATCAAAATAGAACTTTAACTATGTCACGAAAGAAACCAGACAACCTCTCGGAGCCTCTTCTCGAATCTTCTTCAAATATCTCTACATAAATAGAGAAGTTTTATATTCTAAATTTAGTGCACCCATAAAGTTATCCATTCAATGTAGAATATACGCTGAGCGGCTTCGGCCATTAAGCAATAAACAGCCGTATATTATACAATTTGACCGGCAGCACAATAACTTCTAGAAAAGGAATTGAACAGACGTGTCCCAATGGAGACGCAATCAAAATCACATCTGGATTTATAGATATTTATGGGTTTCAATGAAAATCTACGGCGCTACGTCGTGTACAAGAAGGAGAGGTGCTGCTGGCAAAGTGTGCGCCCAATTTGACAAGTGGCCACTCGAGATTTTACTCAGAATACGAGTTAGTCACGGGTAAATGGTATGAGAATTGAGAACTGAACGCGAGGAATTTGGCAATCGGATGTATGCAAAAAGACCTCTTAGTCACGACGATTAATATTTATAAATTTGTAAGTTCAGTTTCTTGATTATTTGTTGAGTCATATGATTCTTGGCGACAAAGAGTATAATGTTTAGGGATTTACTTGGTAATTAATCTTGATAAATTGATTTCTTCATCAACTTTTCATTTAAGGAGTTTCAAATAATTGAGTATTTCACAAACTATGAATACGTTTAAAAATGTGCGGAAGATTTGAGGCGATGCACCACGTCGTGTAAAAAAACGGGATCAGGCAGCTTACAATAACACTCCTTGTGTTGATGGCGGTAAGGTTTAAATTCCTATTTAACAACAACCGCTTGTTTTGATCTATTCCCGAAAAAAAACATGGCCAAAAATGTGTTTTATTTTATTTTGCGAAGCGCAGGTACAAGTATCTAAATGTTTTAGGATAATTTGAAAAAAAATAATTTTCCACAATTTGCAGTAAGACTGTATCCGAAAAAGGGTTCCTAAATAGGATATTTTGAATTTTAAACGAGTTTTTATAGACTTGATACTGTGTTTTTCTTGGCTTATAAAAAGACTAAACAAAAAATACAAGATTATTTTAATGATAAATATGTGTTCTACTCGCAGTATTTAATCAAATTAAAGCATCTAAAATATTTTTAAGCCGTCTAATTTTAAACCGAAAAATTAAAAACCCTACTTTGCATTACCAGTAGTTAGGGTTGCCATCTCTAAAATTTGGCAACCAGGACAAGACGCATGAAAACCCCGGATTTTAGAGCCCAAAACCCGGACATGTCAACAGGATTTTTTTAACATAGTCAGTGTAATAAAAAAACAGTTGAAAATGTCATAAATCACCTTTTTATTTATTTTCAGACCTTAAAATTAAATTTAATCATATTTTATCATCATTTTAAATGTACCTTACAAAACAGAATTTAATTACAGTTTGTTACAAATTGCTTTGATAATCAGTTTTAAATTTTTAAACCCGGACTACAAATGAAGCCCCGCCCGGACGCTCCCCGGACGCCCTCTAAACTAGGACAAATCCGGGGAAACCCGGACGGATGGCAACCCTACCAGTAGTGCATCATTTTGGTTTAATTTTTGATTCTGATCATCGTATTTTTAATTAAATAGTAAATTTAATATTTTTAATTTATAATTATTGATATTAAAAACGATCTAAAACCATTCTGAAATGGTTCAACAGGCAACTGACCACAACGTTGTTATGAAGGAGAAAATTTCTTATTTATTTATTAATCGATTCCACCCGTGTTGTGTTGGTGTTCTCGACATTACACATTAATCTGATGCATAAACGTTGTTCAAAACAACACAATAATTCAATTAGTAACGTTTCATAAAAATAATACATGTTTTTATGCGATTTTTCAACATTTACAGTTAAAAAATAACTTGGGTTATTTGTGTTTTAGTGTTTCGCTGGCCTTACATAATACTTATTATTTGACAAACTTATAACATGGCCGATATTTGCACTTAAATTCGCATAATTTCAACAATGCTATAATAATATCTAGTTTTTAAACAAAAGTGTTCATTATTCACGAAAAATTAAATAAGAATCCAAAAGGTAAATTTTCAAAATAATACTTATAGCAGATGATGTCGCATGATTTTTCAATGTGGATGCCAGTAATATATTGTTTCACAACCTTCTTCATTTCAGGCCGAGTTTCATCCGGGGTATATCTATATATTATATTTATTATTATATACATCTACTGCCTATCTTTTACTAATACATTATAGCGCCCAGCTAAATCCTCAGATCAAAGAAATATTCCATGATCTGAGGCTAAATCTTGGTCCAGGTGGACCCCTAGGGGTCCACGGAAGACCCGAAGGGGGTCCACGTAGGTGCGATAAAGAAAAGGGGGTTCACAAGTTGCAAGTCGGGGTCCACGAACCGGTTTCGATTGAGACCCATCCCTTGCCCCACATCCATATCTCCACCCCCCGTTTCATATCCCATTACGCCCCCTCCATAACAGAGCGACTGGCGTTGTTGTACCGGTTATGCATGAGATCTTAAAATGCCCAGCTAGGCAAGGGGGGCGTAATGGGATATAAGTGTACTGTACTGGGACCCCCCCCGTTCCATATCCCATTACGCCCCCTCCGTCATTGCAAATATAATCTCGAATACTGCTCCATTTTGTCCCCGTTTGATAAAAAGTCGTAGATACGGTTCTGCTCCGTTGTGACAGTCCACACCTCGCCATTCAATATTCAGTACATCGCGTGTCGAGTTTTGGGAATATGGTAGAAATGTACCAGCAGGGGGTCCACCGTGACCAGTAAAATTTTGAAAGTGGTTTACGAGAAAAAAGTTTGGGAACCTCTGGTTTAGAGTGACAAATATAATAAAAAAAACATTATTAAACTTTGTTTATCGGCATCACTAATCGCATGAATTGATTTAAAAAAAAAAACAGTTTTTAGTTTCAGATCGTCCAGAAATATTTCATATATTTGTATTTTATTGTAAAGCGGAAATATTTTGATCTTCTGACAAAAAAATGTCCTAGGCCTTAGTACACTACAAATCTATTCAAATAAACATAGCAAAAATGGGGAAATTTTTGTATGAGAAAAACGTGATTGCTTTTGCAAAGAAAACAATACCATGAATTTCCTGGACTACTTGAGACTTGAGACTTCACAAAATTAGGAATCCAGTTACCCAAATAAATGCCAAATCATTCGCGAAATATTAGTTGATTATTATATAGTCGGCTGATTTTCTCACGATGACTGGCTGCGTATGCACTGTGTTTTCTCTCCCTTAATCTTCAAACTGGTTGGTCTTGAATAATTATTGCAATCGCCGCACAGCGCTGCAGACTTTCAGCACAATGGCCGCGTATGAATGACATTTCGCAGAGATTCCGTTCCTGTATAGAACGAATTATTATAATTCGATTCGAAAATCAAGGTGCGTGATATGGGGTGCAAAAAGCTACTAGGGGAGGAGAAATCGATCGATCATAAAATGCAAAGTTATCCGATATGCGTAATAAATTAATAGTTCTTACGTATCTAAACTTGAACGACATTCCTAAGGTAAATTTTTAAAATGGAATAATAATTTTAATTCGATTCAGAGCGATTTGAGTAAAAGCTTTTTTGGGAATTTCCTAGTAGTTCTGACCTCGCGTCCAAAACGTTTTTTTTTTTTAAGTTTTCTATATTCATTGAATTGTTTGTTACATAAATTTTAGAATTTGTCGACCACCATGCTAGGCACATGCCCGTGTTGTAGTATGGTACTATGTTTCTAATTTTATTTTATTTAATGAATCAAAATCAAAATTTCCTTGACCTTCACCAAAATACGTGACAGCTCACAGCTGAAATTCTCTCATCAGCTCATAGAAAAGGTAGATAACAGCCATAAAAAATCATACAAATCTGACAGATCTCACCTGATATCTATCTCGATCTCACAAAAGATAGAGAATAGCTCTTCTGATTGACCATTCGATGACAACTTTTATGAAAACTATTGGTTGATCAACTTCCTCATCAAAGACCTGTCACGGAAAGCCGTTCACTCTCTGCAGTAATCCGCAGAAGCCAGCCACAATGGTCGATGCGCAGAAACTAATTTTGGTGAGATGCAGGATTGGTGGGGTCAAACGGAAGACAATCACCAACCACCATTCTAGGATTCCGGAAACATTTAGTTTAAACATAATTTCGGCAAAGCGCATTCTTCAGTTTGCCAAGCTCTAGCTAATTCCCAAGATGAAAATGAAGAAGCAGACTCAGTGATCCAGGAACAGAGGTCCAGGAAAAGTGTTCCAGTGGATTGGGCCGTGGGAAGTCGAGGAGGAAGGCGTGGAATCAATGCGGGAGCGGTCGAAACCGGATATGACGAGGAGAAATATCACGGAACGCAGACAGCGGACCTGCGGTTAGCTGACCATTGAGTTAGAAATGCAAAGACTGGACTTTCCTATATACTTTTTGGTACTCGTGACATCACTAACGTTCAAAATAGTGATAAAAATGTTACGATAAAGAAGAATAGTCGCCAATTATATTATCTATCAAGTTATCTCTAGGATTTACTTCAGTGCAGAAATTCTGGGACTAACTACCATATGCATTCCTCTTTGCCCAGAATACTAATGGAGGGAAACAATTATACCAAGTCAGTGGACATCTTGAATTTATCTTTAAACAAATATAAAATATTGTTATCGAGGCAGTTCAGTTATGTACAATAAATGTTATTATTTTTTCTAACTATGCTATATATTATATAAAAGCCCCGAAAAAGGGCGTTTATTGATAAATAAATAAATTAACCTCCTTATGAAATAATAGCATACCACTTTAATCAATTTATCAATGGAATTTGGAAGCCATTGTGATCCGTCGAGTTTCACATTGTGTAATCTTTAGTCATATATTATTATGATGAATCTAATCTACATACATACCCTTGTAATGCTGAAAATACCCTTAAGTAATGCTGAAAATCTTCTTTCACCGAGTAGACATTTTAAAACTTTTCTTACCTGTAACAAAAAGAGAACAGCAAATAAGTATAAATCAATAAAATAAAATTTGAAGTCAGTATTAAAAAATAAACAAATGAGGAGATGACAAAAATAAACAAATAGAACCTAAACGAAAGCCAAATACTAAGTTTGGAGATCGTGCTTTAGGAGTATCTGGGCCTAAGGCTTGGAATAGACTCCTAACAAGTCCAACAGAATTTAGGTCTAAACTAAAAACTTCTCGTACCCTTAATTTAAATATACCTGTTTGATGTACATTTTTAGGCAGCATCGCGTTCATTGGTCAAAACATTATACATATATTTTCGTTTCAGTAATCAAAGAACCGGTAATAAGCTCGATTTTAAATTTTGAAAGCGTGAGAATCGAAACATTGCACTTTTTTGTAAAATCTTGTAGGATAAATTATTTTACATCCTGTTCTTCGTCATTTAAGGAACGTATTGCTTTGTAGGTACCTACTACCCCTAGCATACCTTCTGTAATAAATAATATTATCATAATTCTGATGTCACAGATTTGCGAATCCATTGATTATGGTCATTTTGATATTTTTTTAGTCAAAACAACTGATCATCGAGTTCGAAATCCGGTCGTGCAAAAATTGCGAAGTGCTAATCTAGTATAGCTTGTACCACCGGCTGTGAGTGAATGGACTGAGGATAACGATAAGGATGAATGACAAACCAGTGCCATTGGTACAAAGTACAACAATCGGTACCTATTAGACGCATTGCTTTGTCTTTCCCACGCTTTTATATTTTTTGTTTAAATACTGAAACAGTATTTTTTTATTATTTTATACGCCGATACCCTTTGCTACTTACTTCTATAAATTTATTTTACGTCCAGAGGAATTTTACGTAAACATAGGAAGTATAACTTTGACAAGAGAAATAATATTGACTACGAGCAAAAATAATAAAAATAAAATTACGATATCTAGATACAAGAAAATAAAATAAAAATAATCAGATACGTTTACAAAGAGACATTCAATGGTAGAATAAGGTTGGAAATGGTTTTTAATATCATCGATGAAATTCACCAAGTTAACATAACATGTTAAAATCACCTATAATAAGTAATGGTTTCCCTTAGATATAACTGATGTATCGGGGAAAGGGCAATGTAATTGCGCTTATGGGTACCTTCTGCAGCAGTACAGGGTTTTGCATCGTGTTATTTTTTGGGTATGTGTTGGTTTATAAGTTGCAGGAGTTCCGAACCAGGGTTCATAGAAAATGCTTCTAATAAGGTTAGCTCATCGAGGGGGTAGAGCAGTGATTGGCTAAAAATTCGTGACGTAGCTTGAAGTCCATTTTCCACTGGGAGATTTGAATTAACTGCAATACAAGTGGCTTCATTAACTTCAAGCTACGTCACGCGTTTGAAATTTTAAAAGCGGCCCTACGAGTTTTTTCCCGAAAAAGGCCCGTACGTTAAACGCGTTTTCTACGAATCTTGATTCGGAACAGTCCAGTTTCGAGCGAAAATTAAATCATTTATCTATGCTTTGTCTAATGATATTATTCAATCAATTTGCACCAAATTATTGATTTTTAGGGAGCCGGAAACATGCGATGACAAAACAAAATGTAAGGTAAGGTTGGCTAAAAGTTATTAAGCTTTTTCATCACCCTTCTTCAGTGTTCTTTTGGTCATGGAACAGTTTTTTGTATCGTGTAAAAATGAAAACATATTGAGTCAACAAAACTGGAAGAACTGTTGGCCTTCCGAATGACTTCCGATTGTGGTGATTGTGTGATTCAGCTGTCACTCATGCCTAATGCACCGCCATACGGATCTAGATAGCTCTGCTGAGTGTTGTGAGTTTAGCATGTGAGTATAAAGCAAGTATGCATCAGTTTGACCATAAAGAACAAGATTGCAGACCGTGCGACCAGAGTGTCATTTAACTGTACACTAGAACCAGTTGTTCAGTTGTTAGTTGTTTATTGTGGCAACAGATTCTGATGACATCGGTTATGCCAACGGAAGCGTGTAAAAACTGAGAGTTGTTGAAGTTCTCCAAATTGTAGGTAAGTTTATAAAGGTTCCATAATTTAACAGAAAATATTTCAAATGTGGACAGATGATGCTATTACATTGAGTCTTGTCTGGTCGAAATTAGTTCATAGCAAGACATATTATCTGAAGAAACCAAAGTAATGCTCCAGTTGCCTATGCATTGTATGCAAAATTTTAGGTGTATGTAATTATTTATTTATTGTTTGAATCATTTACAGAGTGTTAACAATTATTATAATAATAGAATTGCCGTAGGGATGTACATTTTTTTTTTTAAAGGTGCCGGTAACCCGGGCGTTTATTAATATAAAGAATTATTTACATTTACATATATGTGCACCACCCGACTCACTAGACAATATCTGTTCTGAGCCGGGTAGCTAGATATTAACACACCAATTAGAAATGTTCACAGCATGAAAAATCAGTGTTTAGTTGTTACTAGACAGAAATGCTTAGTGATAACAAAAATAATGATAATCAAAATAAAATATAAAACATAGAAGTGTCAAATATAACAAATAACCTGCAGAGAAAGAGAAAAAAGAAAGGGTGTGACAATAAAGCAGCTACATAACTGTTCTTCACGAAGTGTCATGGTAGGATTTTGATAATTTGATTTTTGAAATATGTGAGATTGTTTGCGTAATGTAATAATAATGTGTACGTCTGCATATCAGATATTATATCATTGATTCAGTCATGCCATCGAGTGCTCCCTTGAAAAATCTCTTTCCGTTACTTTGTTTTTATGTGACTATCGCACAAACAAGTGTTCCGACTGACCAGAGCCAGTGAGATTATGGCATTCGGTGTAATATCGCTTTCTATTACTTTTTTATTATATGCATGCCGCCCAAACAACCGAGTCCCAACTAACTGGTGCCAGTGGGACTATGGCAAACTCTATTTGGATATGTTGTGAGGAGAGGAGGGATAGGAGATGAGAAAGTTGCGTGGGAAGTAATTGGTAGTATTTTTATGAGAGATACGATCAAAAAGAAAATCAACTTATTTTTTCAAAATAAAAATCGGAATTATAAGTACATATCGGTTTTTAAATCGTTCGTAACACACTTACGTAATAATAATTTCCTTATTTTATATGGTTTGTAGTCATTCTTGCTGCTTCATGTCATGTAACGGCCTCCGTGGTCCCGAGGCAAGACTCTCGACTCACAATCCGAAGGTCGCGGGTTCGAACCCGGCGTGCGCAAATAAATTTTATTTGATTAATTTGTGTTATTTCACAATTTATTCATTTAAAATCATATAAAGTATATTTGCTGCACGTTCCAGAGTGGAAGATACTATCAGTATCGCCCTGGTGTAAGACCACCATTCAGAGTTGAAACGTTGCTTAAAATGGTTTTAGCCGTGTTTAGTGACCAGATCTGAATAGCCAGGTACTTCCCAACCTTCCTCTTCCCTATCTCCTTCCCCTCCCCACTACCTTCAACCTCACAACATACTCCGATTGGGGATGCCATAGTCTCACTGGCTCCAGACGGGAGCAGTTGGGACTCTTGTGCGGTATTAACTGTAAAAAAAAAAAAAAATGTAAAATTTCAGTTACGTAAAATGAAAATTTGTTTTCGTCGTATGGGATTACAGCTGATTTACAATAATTTATATCCGTAATGTAAAATTTTGAATGCAGTGTTTTCCATCGCCCTGAATGCAAATAGTTGTCTTGTGATAAAGGTAAATCAAGATTTTTTTTTTGAAAATTTACCATCTACTGTAATTTGATGTAAATGGTAACCAAATTTTCGTTAATAAATAAATATGGAGAGGTTATAGCGGATCTATAAGCTAGGGGCCATCCATAAATTACGTCACACCTTAAGGGGGGGGGGAGTAGAGAAGTTTGACATTGTGTGACAAGGTGTAAGGGGGGTTCATCAGCTCTGTGACGTCACACGTAAAATCTAAATTATTAAAACGCAAAACTGTAAAATTGCAAAATATGTGACGTCACACTAGGGGGGAGGGTCTCACAAATGTGTCTTGTGTGACAGGGACGGGGGGGGGGGGGGGGTTAAAAAAATCATGAAATTCGTGTGACGTAATTTATGGATGGCCCCTTACGCGAAATAATAATGATGAATACAAGTAAGGAATGCACGGTTGTTGTAAATAAAACATATCGTACAAGGGGCCATCCATAGTGCGACATTGTGTGACAAGGGGTTAAGGGGTGGAAGGGGGGGGGGGGGGGGGGGGTTATCAGCTGTGTGACGTCACATGTAAAAATCTACATTATTAAAATGCAAAACTTAAATGTAAACGAAAATTAAAAAATTATTACCAATAATGTTGATTGATTATTTTTAGACGTTAAATTGCAAAACATGTGACGTCACACTAGGGGGGAGGGTCTCACAAATGTGTCTTGTGTGACAGGGACGGGGGGGGGGGGGTTAAAAAAATCATGAAATTCGTGTGACGTAATTTATGGATGGCCCCTTAATATTAGTGATAACAGCTTATTTATTGTAAACGTAATCACGAAATACAATAAAAACGTGGAATGCGTGCGTAAATCTAGTTTCAAATTAAAAAGTATTTATAATATGCTAATGTCACAAGTAGATACATTTATAGTGCGTAATTAATTTATGCTTTACAAATGAAGAAATTTAAATAACTTAATTAATATGCAAGTGTTGGATAAATTAAGATTCTCGTCGTCATTAGATTACAAAACCGCAAATGAAATGCAAAACAATTAAAAATACATCAATTTTGTTGATTTGTAAGACATAAAACATCAAATCCTACATCAAACAATCACACAAACAAATGATATCAAACTAAAAGTTGATAATCTGCACTAAATTGTGAATTATGCTGCAAATGAACCAAGCAAACGTTCTAGGAAGTCAGTCAATACCATTGTAGACAATATTATTATTATTGTGAAATTTCTCGTCAGCGGTAAAACCACGCTTTCCGAGTGAATGTACAAAAAGGTGCCGCCGTCAGATGCTAAAAGGCGGTCGGCACAAACACGATTCGCGAACTTTGTTCCCACTAAACGGTGCGAGATCGGGCGTGAGTCACCTCCATCACCTGGTGGGGAGGGGCAGGGGTGACTGGGGGGATTGCGGGAGGTAACAGGGGTGAGGGGAGGTCACGGAGATGAAGAAACTGGGAGGGAGTGAGAGAGATGTTCAGAGGAAAAGCTACTATATTTTTCGCAGTACCAATTATTCACTGATAAAGAAAGAGATGATAATTATCTGATAGTATTATTATCAGATATTAATTAATTATTATATTAATTCAATATGTCAGCAAGATATCAGAATAATATTAAAATCCCAAAATTTAATACCAAGCACGGTTAAAAAATCTTTAACTAATAAATAAATCAGTATATTAATATCATCATCATCAGTATTTGTACCCCTTTTTACGAAAATTGAGCGGACGGAGGAGTATGAAATTTCGCACACTTATAGTTTATATAGAGAAGGAGTGCTGAATGCTCATATTTTTTTTAAATTATGCATAAAAAATACATTAAATCAATAAAAAAAAACATTACAATTATGGTCGAATTTCGACCACTGGGCGACCACTAGTACTAATAAAACTCTACCGAATAAAACCTATCTCTACCTAGGTATAACTAACTTATTTCAACTACCTCCCGTTAAATCTAAAAATTAACAAAAATAATCATGGATTCCAGCTTAAATTGTTAAATTTCTAGTATAAGAGTTCATATCTTTTAATTGAAATCTGTTATTGGTAAATCTTGAGTTTTTCTTACTTAACTCTTTGTTATCATTTGCAATATTTTATTGTTTACTTATTACTTATTATTTACTTCTTACTAATATTGTAAACGCGAAAGTTTATATGTATGTGTGATTATTACTCTTTCACGCAAAAACTACTAAATGGACTTTAATGAAACTTTACATTATTATAGCTCATACATCAGAATAACATACAGGCTATAAATAATGTCTGGCGTTATGAAATTTGTATACATGAAAATGTGTGTATTTCATACATTTTAGCGGCAGGGAGGAAGGGGAACGGGGTGGGGTTCCCGGAGAGGGAAGAAACGAGGGAGGGGGAAGGCGGGAAGGTAGAAGGGAACGGGGACGCACGGGAAAGGACGTACAGGGAGAATCAAATATTTATTTCTTTGAATGGCATTGCAACGCATGCCGGAGCTAACAATAAATCACCTAATCACCAAACACAAGAAAGAGCCTTGTCTCTTTTTGGTGAGGAAAGACTATTTTTATATTCCTTTATAATACTGTACAACATATAAACAATGTGTACTCATTGTAAAAAACAAACGCATAAAGTAAATAAAAGAAAAAAATACATAATGCTAATGACTGTACAGTTTCAGATTATTGTAAAAGGAAGTGGCGCCATCTGTTTTTGACGTTTTCATACATTGGTGAAAATCAGGTAGGCAGAGGGCTTTTATATGATTATTTTGACACCTTATGTCGGTATAATTTGAATCTTAGGAGCAAAACAAAAAACGAGTATTTGAATCGAATGATGTGTAATTTTCCAACTTTTTACACCTCTCATTTGTAAGTTATTTCACGGTAAAGGTAAATGGCGGATCAAATTTCGATTCCAATCAGAAGAAAATTTCATTGATTTATTCTCAATGCATAATTCATGGCTAAATTTCACTTTTGGCGGAACTAAATAAAGGTACAAAGGCCGCAACCGAAAAATTCACTAATTTAACAAATTACACATCTTTTTGTCGTTGGATACAGAACCATTTATGTTTCTAATCTTTTTGGGAAGCAGAGAAAAGTAGGTATGTACTGAAATATTTGTCCCTTTTTTAAATTTTACATTTTTACTAGCTGGGTTACCCGGCTTCGCTCAGGACAACATTCGAGAGTGTTCTGGAATGTTCCACAATTTATTTAATTTATTTATAGCGGACCCGACCGACGTTGTCCTGTACACAACTGTTTATTGTTTTGTCTTGTTTTTTTTGTCTGTTTGTTTTGTCTTGCGATTTGTTCTATTAATAATTACTTTAATACCTGTTATTTAGGTCATGTTCCTTGTTTTGTTATATTTGTCTTTAACTTTTTCATTGTTTTACTGGATGAACTGAACTCCAACTTTTATTTTTTATTATTTTATTTCCCTATCCCCGTAAGGGGGTGTGATGGACCTCGTTCCTGCTTCATATTTACTTACATTATCTGTTTTGCAGGTCCCTCTCAAATCTTTGCGCCTCCCCCAATGATGTGTAGGCTTGAGGCTTGATCAGGCGACCTTGACTGTCCTTTGTCCTGCCTCCGACTACTCAATGCTGAATTTTCTTTTAGTCTTCGGGTATTTTACCCCAAATATTCAGTTAACATTCTTTGAGGCTTCACTGAGTGGTTGGCTAAGGGACACGGAAGCTAAGTGTGGTTTATGGTCAGACCGAATGCCATTCACATTTTTTGTTGGTTCTTGCCTAATGATTTGAGAATTATTGTATTTTTTATGTTCTCCATTTTATACAGGTGCTTGCAGGTTTTTTTTACACGATGCAATGCCGCCTCACGGAGTCTCATGAATGAGTTTTTTTTTTCTCATTTTGCCCTGTTTAATTCATATTTGCTTTACTAACATATTTTTGCATTTTGTTTCCTGTTAAGCACTTGCATACTGCTTACTAACAACGTATGCAGGGACACTGGAGGTCTAGATTCGTTCAAAAATAAATAAATGTAGCTTCGTTTAACAAAAAAAAATTAGTATCTTGCGAGAGCCTTGAAGGAGTAACCATATGTTACTTATACCAGGGCGGGTATGTGGTGGATAACCTCCAATGTACACAACTGTCGGGACAAACTAAAATTAAAATAGAATAATATTGAATATTCGATACTGCGGTGGTAGCGCAGTCTGCCGGATCCAATGTAAAACATTCCAAAATCAACAATTCCTTAGAAATAAAAAAAATAATTAAAAGAACATTTTCCAGTGGACCAAATTGTGAATCTAAACCATTCTCGAATTCCCTTGAACCCACACAAAGAATTTCATCAAAATCGGTCCAGTCGTTTAGGAGGAGTTCAGTGACATACACACGGACAGAAGAAATATATATATTAAGATTGATTATTTAATAAACAACAAAACATATGGATGTGATTATCCTTGCGAAAAGTAAATAACAAAGGAATTCTAACAATATACACGAAATATTGCCAGCAGCACACAGAATTACAGCAGTCCCAGTCGAATTGATCACCGGGCTGGAGTAAAGATACATATTTGATAGGGCAACTTTCCGGTCCAAACTTTGAACACGTTGGGTTGTTGGGTACCTATTGGTATTGAGTCAGAACATAATTCAGCCTGAATTTTTCATGCTTATATGTTATTTAAATTGTATACGGCTAGTTTAAATATTGTATTGGCTTAAATCAATATGGTCGGTTGCCAGGCCCCGGGCAGGGGTCGCCAAGTGCAGAGGCGTGTGAATTTGTTGGAGAATATTGGATTTTCACAGATTTCTTACGTAGGGTCAGGGAGCCTGTTTCAATTCACTTTTTTAGAACACCCTGTCTTCATAATACAGATTTTTACCGTTGTTTACCTGCGCCAAGGTGTCGTGAAACTACTTTTAGAGTTAAAACAGTGATTCTATTTCTTTTTTGTTAGTTTGTCTATTTTCCACAAATAAATAACGCTCATAGGCCCATTCTAACTTTGCCTTATTAGAGTTTTCGAGTATATTATACGGAACTCCTGCGCCAGAATACACATGAACACTAGCTTGAACCACACTATAAACGTTCTTTGTTTTCCGTCTCCTGCGTTTTTTGAAACATGGTTTGAAAGATTGGTGTGAACAGGTGTGAAGTTCGCGCGGTCACACAATTTTGCTAGTGACCTTTCCACGCGTGCGCAACTGAACACTTGACGTTTGACGTTTAAATAAATGTTAAAATATGTTCCGATGAAGAAGAGATGCTACATCAGGGAGAAAACAGAGATATTTTAATAAATGTTTATTTACCAGGAAAGATTTCCGACTATCAATTATTATGACCTAAAGTTAGTATTTGAATTTCGAATGATGAATAATTAATTACGCATTCGAAATTCAAACGTCAAAAGTCGAGTTCTGTTAAGAAATTTAGCGATGATATTGTAGACGAAATATAAAGGAGAACACGCAGATTTCAACTTAGACCTAACCTACCTAACTAGATTTTTATTAGGTATTTATTTATCAGGGAAAGAATAGAATACATATTTTAATTGGTCAATTTCTTCCGTGTCTTTGAAACCGATTTATAAATTAATAGACTTTATTTACAAGTGAGTTCACGAAAGATATAATCATCCATTACGACAGTATTTATTTGCAATTTAAAGTCATAATTAGGTATTAGGCTCGCGCGTTGACATAACCCCAAACGTCATTCGATTTATCTCCGGTACCAACCGCTCCGTACGGCTCCTGTAAAAAATATAAACTTATTTCCCCCCCGCCGGCCCCGCCTGCCTTCCCGCTTCCCGCTTCACCCACTTCAAAAATAATATTAATATTAATATTGTTAATATTCGTTATTATATTATAATTTTATTATCAAATATATTTATTATATTGTATTTAGGTATCATGATATTTTAAACTAGTGATTATTAAGCTCGCTCATTGCGCATAACCTCAAAAACTTGTTCGGTTTGATTCTCCATACATGACCGCATAGCGCGGCTCTTGTAAAAATATGAACAAATTTCCCCCCACCGGCCCCGCCAGCCTTCCCCCTTCGCCCGGGAGATGAATGTTTTCCGTCGCCTCTGGTAAAGCTTGAACACAGGGTTTTTGAACACGAAGTGTTCAAATTTTCAATGTTTTGGGTGCAGTTCAAGCTAGTGTTCATGTGTATTCTGGCGCAGAACACGCCGCTTAAGGCGGCAGGACCAGGGACGGTTTTCTGTAGAGTTTTTTGTGTAGTGAACTCCTTTAAAAATTCCGTGCTAAAAAATCCACCGGTCCACGTCCGTTTTCTATACGTGCACTACTTGAATTCATCAAATTGTTTGTACAAAATGTACTAGTGGCACTTCAGCGGTAAAACGTGCGAGCGTGCAAACCTTCAAAATCTACTAGCTCCCGGGTGCGCAGCGACTATGAGATTTGTTGACAGCAAATTTGTATCACAAAATTTTCTGTGATTATCATGTTATAAGTTGTTATTAAAATAAGTGAATTATCTACGATTACATGAAAAACGAAAAGTGGAAACTTCTTTAGCACCGTTGTGATTTAAAACTCGATGAAACGAAAATAGCAACAGTAAAAAGAAACAAGTACATCCATAGGATTTAGCCTGCGAGAGAATGAGATATTTGGTATGCAGCGCATCAACAATGTTTACGGATTTAGGTTTCCATGGATTCGCCAGCATGATGAGCCACTCCTGATGAGACAGGCCTCCGACAACACGGTGGTGACCGCAGCCTTCCAGCACCAAGCGCCACTCCTGAGTGAGCGTTGGTCCCGAGCTCACTCAAGACCACGCCCTGCATAATAAAAGGATTATTTATTTTTGTAATTATTAATTTTTATCTATTTATATTCTTGTTTCTCTACTGTGTAAATATATAAATTTGTATAACTATATGGGACGTGTGGAATTGCACTATCCTCCCCGCATCCTGGAATAAAGAATTATTATTACTATTATTATAATCGGACTCTTCTTTCTGCGGTTCTTCGTAGCCTCCTCCTCTTGTCTACTTTAGTTTTCTGAAGGTTTCACTTCTACCGCGTGTGTTGCACACTCTAATGTTTTTGCGTAAATTATGGTTTTCGTATTTAAAACTATTTTTGTAATCTTAGGTATTACTTATTACAAAGCCGAAATGTATCTTGTCGCTAGGTCAATAATTTCTAAAGCAGTGATATGAAATTCTTTCAGAGTAGAAGATAGTCTAAGTTTGATGCTACAGGTATATTACAAACAAAAACCTCTAACCAAAACGCAAAGTGCAACGTCTGATCAACATTAAAATCCGTGGCAGATTTCTTTCTATAGATTCAGAATCTCTCCAGGAAATTCCCTCCGGGTAAAATTTGCTTTGCCCTCTGCGAATAGCAATAGCGCCGAGAGAAACCAATGAACTGAAATCTCAAAAACAAGTTTCACACATAACTATTTTCTGGCGCGCACAAGCTGGAAAATAAATTCACAGAGAATGCTTTACTATCTGAGGAGACTCACTCCACTGCTATAAAAAAGCTCAGTTTAAAAAGGTGGAAGGAGTATGATTGAAAAGGTGGAAGTTACGTTACAGTACCCAAGTGCCTCATTGAACAATGATCAATTCGAGCAATTTCATTCATTACAACAAAAGATCTGCTCGAGTAACTGGAGCGGTCAAAAACTTGGTATGCACGTACACATTTTGAAAGTTGATTGGACAATCAAATGTATAACATTGAACGCGCGCTCGTGCGTTACGTGTTCTGTCGCCACCTTACCTAAAGGTGACAATGATAATAAATAATAACAATGTAAAAAGTTTTCAGTGAATCGAGTCGGACGACGTTTTGGTGGAAGGCCTATGGCCTATGTAAACTCGGCTTCAATAAGCAACCGAACAGCATAGGCCAGTGCAATTAGCAGAAAAAGGGGGTCGCAATCGTAATTATTCCTGTAGTTACAATTTTTAAATAAGTCTTATAAACTTGTCCCCTGCAAAAACGACAAAAGCAGAGACAATGAAATTTTATGCTCTACAAAATTGGTATCCATATTTTTTTCTCAAAATTGCACTGGAAAAGAGATATTTTCGAAAAACCAAATCTAGTCGTGCAATTTACTTGTTTTGGCAAACTTATACCAATTTTTAAGACTTAATATCTCGGTATCTATTAGAGATAGAAGAAAATTGCGAATAAAAAAGTTGTAGTAAATTTTATGTTCTCCATATTTGTTGAAGACGCTTTAAGCAAAATGTGTACCAGTAATGAGATATTTTAGAAAAAATAGAATTTGGCGCATTTCGGATGTTTTTTTCCAAAATGGCGGCGCGAGTACAAGGTCGAAAACTTTGTTTTTCATCAGGGAACCAGTTTATAAAACATATTGAAATATTGGAACAATCGGAATAATTACAATCGAGGATTGCACTGTCTGCATCGCCTAATCAATAGAAACGGAGAGATTGCGTAATTTACTTAAAACATTGAAAAAAAAAATTAAAAAGGAGAGAAATGCTTTGTGAAGACGGATAAATTATTATTTTCTTACCTTCACGGCGTATATTTTAATGAATGGAGGACGGCTGTGAAGCTGTGGACATTTAAATGCTTGAACACTTGAAAGCCGTTTTCAAGACAAAAGAACGGAATGAATACATACGGAGTAAGCCATGGCCATGAACGTTCATGTAACTCGGAAATCTTCTCGGCCAAATAAGTCCAGTACGAGGACGAGTACAGTAAGAGGCGGAGAAGAAACAATATCAAAAGTGGAAAACCAATAATCTACTTTTTTCTTGAAACTACAATAACGCAGTACAGTTACATTGTGACTTGCCACCATTTTTTAAAATGTAAATACCTCCAACAGCTCCCTACTAACTGGAGCCAATTGATCAGATTTCAAATATTAATATTCAAATCCTGTTGACACTCTATTCAAGTTCTGTTCTCTCCAAGTACTGTTATAACCTAATTAATTGGATATTTTATTTTATTCATTTCATTCTATCATTTCTCTTTTTTTATTTCATATTCATACAAAATGTATATGTAAGCCTATTATTTTGTAATGCAAACGCCATTTATAAGTAAACTTATTTTATTATTATTTTGATAACTATGCAAAGCATACAACAGTAATTATCATACCTTAATTGTTTATTTTATTTTATTGTTTCTGTTCTCTTTATAGTTCTCATTAATAGGACTACATTATGAAATGCAAACACCAGTTCCCTTTATGTTTAAGTGTAAAAATATTTTTATTCCTTTTATTTATTATTATTATCATTTTAATAACTGTTGTATGCCATGCATACACAAGTGAACTATATGTTTAAGCCCTTTTTTTTCAAGAACCTACACATATAAACCTTTTTTTTAAGTAATATGTTAATAAGCTTTTAACTTTTCAATTTTATGTTTTATTCTTTCTCTTCTTTTCATTTCCTCAATTTTCCCTCCTTTTGTATAAATTATGGTCCATATATGTATATTCACACTTATCCTAATTTGACTGTCCTAAAACGGGAATCATCCTAGTTGGACAGTCAAAACATTTTATAAATAATGTACATAAATGTGTAAATATTTTACTAAATAAAATAAATAAATAAAAAAAAAAATAAAAAAAAAACTGCCCATGATGAAATAATAGGAGAACTTGAATAGAGCATACACAGAATTTGAATTTTAACTACGAAATTCGATGAATTGTTCAAATACTGTGAAACAACCCATCCTACGGCGTGTCCAATAATTGTTGTATATTGTAAGGCTGAAGTGTATGGGGAGGTTAAAGAAATTGAGATGTGGAAGGTGAGGATGTTCCCAGCTATTTAGTTCTCGCCACTAAATACGGTTAAAATCATTTCAAGCCACGTTTAGATTTCGAATGGTGGAATTTCACCGGGTGACAAGTAAACTGAAGTATAGCTACTTACACACGTCGGGATTCGAACCCGCGACCCCCGGATTCGAAGTTGAGGACCTCACTTCTACTTCCTCTCCTAAAAAGACCCTCCACACAGCACACCCAAAGATGACGTAGGCCCTGAGGGGAGTTATTTTCTTCAGCACGTCGTGTACGGAGCTAAAGTTAAAAAAAAACGAGTGCAGTTCATACGCGGTTGAAGTGAAACCTTCGCCTACACATTCTCAACCAATAGGAGCCTTAAAAAGTGAGGTCATCAATCAAAGCGGCCAATGAGCAGTTTGACGCTTCGTAGGTACTGTAATGCGTCATTTCCGTTTCATATCTCAACCAACAGGAGCCTGAAAAGTGGGGTCATAATCAAAGCGGCCAATGAGCGCAGTTTGACGCTTCGCAGGTACTGTAATGCGTTATTTCCGTTTCACCCGAATTTCAAATCACAACGGGGCTAAAGAAACTTCAAAATATAAAATAACCATGGATAAATTATTGGTCCACTTTGCAATAATTTCTGCAGCAGTTCACTTTACTTAAAAGGGTGACCAGCGTGTTCTAGAATTCGAACAGACTCCGTTGCACGACAGGTCCAATTGATTTTTATACTTCGTGAAAAAAGCCCAATATTACGCGGTTTGACATAATAACGCGGTAAATTACTTCTGTGGTCAATGAAATATCATTTCTTTGATACAATGTGGATTGGCCAAGGCAATAATAGGTTGGCAACAAGAGAATTCGCGCAAAAAGAAAACGTAATGATAAGGCACTGAATTGGTTTTCATAAAGTCCAAGGTAAAAACGCACATTGGGAAATACAATAGAGGAAATGAAAGTTTTGTATTAAAATTAAAACTTACACTATATTTCCAATGGATCTACAGCAAACAGTTTAAACCCTCTCAAACAAGGTATAGAATCCACATTCGTACCATCCATTATAAAGTTTTCCTTATGCTTTCCCAAACACGTTCATTAAGCGGAAGGTTTGCGCGGCCCTTTTCGGCAAGTTTCATACAAATCTTAAATTTGAATTTGAGATCAAAATACCCAACCAAATTGAAAAATTATTTTTGTAATCAAAAGGTATATCAAATATCTAGTACGGATGTGAGCTATTTTATTTATTTTCGCTTTAAATTATAAGATATAGGCCAGTAAAGATTTTAGTGTTTCGTGATTATTTATAGAGGCAACTTGGGACGGCCGGCGTAGTCCAGCGGTAAGGCTCTTGATTCCGAAGGTCGCGGGATCGAATCCCGGCGTGACAAATAAATTTTATTTTATTAATTTGTGTTATTTCACAATTTGGGATTGTGTTATTTCACAATCGCGGGATCGAATCCCGGCGTGACAAATAAATTTTATTTTATTAATTTGTGTTATTTCACATTTTTACATTTAAAATAAAATATAGTATATTTGCGGCACGTTCCAGGGTGGAAGATACTCTCAGTATCGCCTTGGTGTAAGACCACCGTTCAGAATTGAAACGTTGCTTGAAACGGCTCTAGCCGTATTTGGTGACCAGATCTGAATAGTCAGGTACTTCCTACCTTCTTCATCTCCTTCCCCTCCCCACTACCTTCAGCCTCACAACATACCCCAATTGGGGATGCCATAGTCCCACTGGCTCCAGACGGGAGCAGTTGTGACTCTTGTGCGGTATTCAAATCCATACTAATATTATAAATGCGAAACTGCTCGAGTTTGTTTATGACGCTTTCACGCATTAACCAAAAAAAAGACGTTGAAAATTCTTTCACCAATAGAAAGCTAAATTATATGCGAAGACTATATTTTGTATATGATGGTAAGCTCTGGCGTTATGAAATTATAAATATTAAAATATTATATTTGTTATACGTTTTCTGTCGCTAACAAAAGTGAGTTTTTGCTAACGTCAGAAAAAAAATAGTTTCCATGGAAACGATGTTGATATATTTATGGGATCTATGCTGATAGGTCTACCTACCAGCATAGATCCCACTCGGCCCCCTACCTACTGGCTACTAATCCAGAAAATTCAAATATTAGAATATGTTTTTTTTTGGAATGAGAGTTGACATGAGAAAGTCAAATGAGAGTTCGTACATTAAAAATATTATTAGTAACGATTATAAATACTGAATAATTAATAGTGTAATTTTTTATTATATTTACAAATATTTAAATAAAAATAAACATCCGAAACGTTTGTAAGCGCATACATTCCGAACGAATGATCAAAATTGGATAATTCTTTTTTTCTTTGAGCTATAAGCATTATGAAATTTAGGTGGCAGGCGAGATGTTTGAAAACTGAATTTAAGGGAATGAATGTATGGAATGCGGGAGGGGGGATAATTATAAAGTGCAAGCGCTACAGTAATTTCCCGTAATACCATGCGAGCGAAGCCGCGGGGAAAAGCTAGTAAAAAATAAAATAAAAACTACTAATTTTCCTAGTCTTGGACAAAAAAAATTAATAGACATAATTTTTTTGTATTGTTATTACTGCATGAATAATAATATAAATTAAAGTGTAATATCTGCGTTAGTTGCAAAACTTTTGCTGTACAAACAAAACTTGGGAAGAGGAGAATGTTCTCAGTTTCCAAATCTTTCAAAATTGCAAAATAGAGATGAAGATTTGTTCACTTATTGTCAACACTTATCGGCGCTTCATTCGGGGTGGGGGGGGGGGGGGGGGGTCCGTGGGCCAAAAGAGTTTGGGAATTTTAATTTCGATTTATTAAATAAAAGTACGAAGTTACTACATACCTACATCAACCGGTTCAAAATTGGTATTTGCAGTTGTAAGGCAAATCAATTCTAAAGCTACATTTTCCATTAGTGGGTTCAAAGCCCCGCATAGATTCATGATTATCATGGGATTGCACGATTACCAGCCTACCCCATTGAACGGGGTACACGGGATACAGGGGGTGCAGACATAATGCAAAATTCAGACAACGCTAACGCTCGCGTGGGGCTAACAAAACCAGTCAATAACTATATTTATACATCGAATCAGGCCGCTAACAATAACACTCTTTATGTAGATGGCGATAAGGTATAAATTCCCGTCAAACACCACCCGCTTGATGCGATTTATTCGCGAAAAAAACATCGCCAAAAAGTGTGTTTTATGTTATTTTGCGAAGCTCAGGCACAAATATTCAAATGTTTTACGATAACTTTCTAAAGAATTCAATCTTTGAAATTTTACAATAAAACAATAACCGAAAAGCGGTTCGTAAGTAGGAGATTTTGAAGTTTAAAGCCATTTTTACAGGCCTGATAATTTTTGCTGGGCTTACGAAAAGACTAATAAAAATACTACTTTATTTAAAAGACAAATATGTGTTCTATTAGCAGTATTTAATTCAAGCATGTAAATTATTTCTGAGCGATTTAACTTTTAAACCAAAATCAGATGATTTTGCATTACTTAATAGTGCATCATAGGCGTACAATTTATTCCTGTCGTAAAATTTAACATTTAATTGTATTGCAGTTTTTTGTTATTATTGGATGACTTCATTATACAAGTTCGTCCGCCGACTTATGCACAACACCGCCTGACTACGCAACGCATAGTGCCAAGTTCGTTGTAAGTACGAAGTGTGCAAGTGACCGAAATGACGGCAGGTTATAGTGGTAGGGGAGGGTGGTGGGGGTTGGGGGTCGGGGGAGAGGTCAGTGTCCTCCACAGCCCTTAACTCGACCACGGGGGAGGCGAGGATTAGGACCGTAGGACGGGGGCTAAGGCAAGAGGTAGGGGCCGGGCGGGCAGGCCCGGGACGTGAGGCGTTGGGGCTGGTGCACGAGGAAAATATGCCCTGTAACTAGTAATAATATCGTGGATTTTTTGTGTTGTTATTGGTAATTAGATTAATCTTTTAATAATAAAACAATAACTTTGTAAACAATAATAAAACAATAACTTTATTAAATTATAATGTCACATCACAAAGTATCTGCTTCATATGAACAAATAAATTAATCTTGTTACTTAAATTTAATTTATTGGTGATGTTTTTGTGAATATCACTTTAATTCAGTGTTGCCAGATGCACGGTTTTTACCATTTTTGCATGTTTTTTTTGGGTCATTTATAGCTTTTACACCTCCATGATTTTTTTGAAACCGGTCAACAAAAATATGTTCTTTTGAGAGAGGAATGTAGTTATGAACTTCAGTATGGGTTCAAAATGTCATTTTATATTTGTCAATAAATACATTAATATAATGAAATGAACTTTAACTAGACATCTTCTCTAACTACTGGAAAATGTGGAAAAAATAAATCATTGGAGTTGTGGGAGAATTTCTTCACTTACCTCCTTTTTACAAATTTAATTTAAAACGGAGTTCCACAAATTAAACTCGTTAACAGTAAAAATATAATTTTCCAATTATTCAAAGAAAAATTTCTCAATAAAAAGCTTACGAAACACTTGGTTTTTTTATCTTTCAAATCGTTGTAAAACATGGTTTGTTATCCTTCAATAAATCATGGTTTTTATCTTTCAAATCATGGCAAAATAGGGTTTTTATCCTTCAAACATGGTAAATCATGTGTTTTTTTTATATTTCAAAACATAGTAAAACATCGTTTTTTATCCTTCAAAACATAGTAAAACATCGTTTTTTATCCTTCAAATCACGGCAAAAAATGGTTTTTTATCCTTCAAATCATGTTTAAACATATTTTTCATCCTTCAAACCTTCCTTCGTTTTTTTTCATATTTCAAAAAATGGAAAAATTGTTTTTTTTATCCTTCAAAACATGGTAAAACATGTTTTTTTATCCTTCAAAACATGGTAAACATGTTTTTTTATACTTAAAAACATGATAAAACGTGGATTTTTATCCTTCAAAACATGGTTTTTTTAACCTTCAAAACATGGTAAAAGATGAATATTTTATCCTTCAAAACATGGTAAAACATGTTTTTTTTATCCTTCAAAACACGGTTTTTTAAACCCTGTAACATGGCGTAACTCCCTCAATTTCACATTTATAAGGCGTGATAGCTACAATATCTGTAAAATATCACTTTAGATGCGCTCAACAAAGCTAGAAAATTGCTAAGGTTTTATTGGCATCTTAATTCTGGCGGCTCTCAGAGATAAAATGAGTTTCAAAGGCATTTTTACTTCACAGACGTCGGGTAGGTACTATCTTTAGTTATATCAATCAGTCTTCTTATCTGAAAAGCTGGGTATTAACAGCCTTGCCAACAGACGGAAAGCTGTTTGCCGATAATGGCCTACAGCCTCTTGAACGGCCACATCAGCAATACAGAGATTTTATAAAAAAAAAATTTATGTCCCTGATAATTTTTCGAGAGCGCGCGGGCACAGATCTTTCCTTGTCTCGATATGCAGAACTAATCTACCATTAGTAATACCCCTCGGAAAAATGATCGTGCTCTTGAATGAACTTACGTCTGATGTCGACATTTTACGTTTGATTATTGCTTAATTCAAAATGAGACAATAATTACAAAACGAGTTTTCACTCATAATATAATGGACTTTTGTTATTTGTAATGTCTCCTATGTTCTCTTCAGAGACATTCGCAATTTAATAAGTATTTAGTTTCTATAACATAGTGACTGTTTATTGGCGTATCGTAATTTATAATACTTCGGAAGACAAACTTCCTTCCTTGCTGAAAGCTAGGTTATTCTGCGGAGCTCTTGAACTATAATAACTCCGCACATTTACCTTCGGTCGCCTTCGGCACAACTCGGCAATGAGACCATGAGACCCGAAGAGCCCATAGACAACAACTGTAGTAATGTAGGAATTAAAACATCGTAAAATAAATAATAAAAAAACCTAGAAAGGTTAAATTGTTCATTAAAGATATGTATTTAGCGAATGTAAATCGGTGCGAAAAAGTAGATACTTATGTTAGGTTAACAAACAGATCTGTAATTTTGTTTTCACGATTTATGATATTTAATCTTCGAATGAATCTTAGATTTCGTAATATTTGTACATGAATTTTAATAGCCTGTGTGGAGAACGGACCTTGAAATAGACGAGATTAAATCAGTACATCTATACTCAAATAACGTCACACGAATGTATAATATGTACAAATTTTTTTCAATAGAAAAAATCTGCCTGGGCCCAGTTCAGCTCTGGTTTAAAACAGGGTTGAACACAGAAAGGGGAAAGAGAGGCAGCGCTGGAAATTGAATTACCCGAGGCGGCGACGTCTCCCCGCTCTACCCGCGCTGAAGTCCAACCATTCCAGATACTAGGGAAGTGGTTAGGACGGGACCTAAGAACTACACACAATCACAGATGACTAGAATTTGTCACCTGTTTTCCGAAACCATTCAAAGGGTCACTTAAAAGAGGTAGAGACAAATATTTTGAAAACACAAACGTCATTCTCAAGCAATTTGCAATTTTGCTATTATCGTTTTGTTTTGACAGGAATAGGTACACGGCCGAGATGTTTTTGATTTGGAGTTAAATGATGAACTTAACTGTTCACAAATATCACAACATTATCAAAGGTTAATGTTTTATAATTATTTTAGAAAGCGGCGATTAAAGGCATCATTTCATTCCAAATGTAAGCAAAATGTGGCGTGGTTGGGATATACATAAGAAAAAATACAGAAAAATTGGAATTAACCACTGTAAAAATGACTTAAATATTTAAGGTATATCCGCTCAAAAAGAAGAAGATAGAGAGATATGTAAATACGAATATTTGAGAGAGCGCGCTAATGTTAAAATTGATAATATTTAAGCAAAAATTGTGAAAATGTTTAATAAAACACGACTCGTTTAAAATAGTGCAAAAATCTCGTGGGGGTTGTCTAAAACAGCATTTAAAAAAAACACTGTGAATTTTTTCATACATATAACTTGCAAAATAACTGAAACAAATAAATCGGAAGAAATGCGGGAAGCCGGGCTATGACCGCCGCCATCTTAGATTAACACTTTCTTAATAAATTCATCCGATTGCTGCATCCTCAAGATTTACATCATCCGGGCGGGGAGGATGGTACGACACTTCGAGTTATTTTTTAAATTTATTTTTTATACGGCTCAAGGAGAGGAATTGCCTCCGAAGAGCGGTTCAAACTTCCAGAGGCGCTGATGAGCCACCCTGATGGTGACGGCTGGAGAGGGCTCGAAACGATTGCCTCTAGTCTCCTTCAGGAACTCTTTAATTACATTACAATAAGTTCACGCCCAACCATTTAGACTTGGGACTATTTTATATCTTATGACGTCGAGGTTTTACAAATGAAATCAAAACTATTAAAATTGGTGGGAGATTTGTAATACAGTACACATTATAAAACACGTTTGGAAACGCCGATGAAATCGTCATAAAGGTAAAGCAAAATTGTGTGCTTTGGGTTAGAATATATTTTAGATGCTTAAATTAAATACTACGAATAGGACACATTTTTGCCGCTGAAATAATCGTATATTATTGTTATTATTCTTTTTATAAGGGGCCATCCATAAATTACGTCATACGAATTTCATGATTTTTTTACCCCCCCCCCCCCCCCCCCCGTCCCTGTCACACATCGTCACATTTGTGAGACCCTCTTCCCCTAGAGTGACGTCACACATTTTGCAATTTTACATCTAAAAATAAAAGTATTCAGACCTGTAAAAATTGCTTTTAAGTTAAAAATCTACTCACAAACCCCTTTTCGGTTGTGGTTTTATTGCATAATGTGAAAAATTAAATTCTTCAGAAAATGATCGAAAAACATTTAAATATTTGTGCCTGAATTTCTCACAATAAAATAAAACACGCTTTTTGGCATGTTTTTTTTTCATGAATAAATCAAAACAGGAGGCTGGTGTTCAACCGCAATTTAAACCTTATCGCCATCTGCACAAGGAGTGTTATTGTTAGCGGCCTGATTCCGACTTAACACGACGTGGTGCATCGCCTTAATGTAAGTTTGTGTGAAATTACAAATATGTATCAATTTTACAAATATTTTACACCGATGAATCAAGTATAGGCATACGAATTTATATTTTTTAATTCACCTCACACAGGAGGCGAGGCCTTAAGTTTTAAAAATTCCCCTCTTTTTCTTTTTTGGGAAAAGGAAGGAATGAATCTGGGTATTGAAACATTTTCTGATGAAGAAGGGAGGAAATCCAAAGGCCGGAGAATCAATCATTCATCTAACCGGTTTAAGCCGAGTTTTTTTTTCTTATTTGAAGGATTGAAAAATATTTTGAAATTTGGGAGGCGGGCATGGATACCCGCCTTTCCTTAGATAACCAACACCTCTGCCATAGGTCGCCCCAATAGTTTGCTACACTTGGTGACTTAGCAGGGGTGCCCGGGTTCATAGGGTGAGATTTGTCAGGGTCTTGGAAGCCGAGGTGTCTGCCCACCAGCTGCGTGGCAGGTCGGATCGGGGGAGACTGGTTGAGGGAGTCCTTGTCTGAAGCAAAACTCTTTTCGAACATCACCTTGCACCGCAGTGGGAGGGATGGATTCATACGTCCATAACTCCTGGACCCATTGACTCCTAGATTCCTACCCACCCCTCATACCATACCTTCCTCTCCTTTAAAAGACTCTCCAAAAAGCATCCCCAAAGATGACATAGGGCCTGATGGAAAATATTTTCCTTGGGGTCTCCTGTGTCTATTGTAAAAAATATATACATACGAATACATGAAATCAAACGTTCTGTCGATTAAAATAAAATCAATAATTGTGTAAATTTCATAACGCCAGTTCACCGTTCAAGAGTTTTTGCTGATTGTAACAAAGTTGTGCCTTAAAGTTTAGAAATATTTTAATAATTGCATATCGCTAGAAATCTGAAAATAATATTATACTTAAAGTAACTTAGGGTTAGGTGGGAGATTTGCTATCGCTATCAAAACAAAAAAAAACACGTGTACGCACAAAAAATAATTATTTAATTTATATTCAACAATGCATTTTCGGGTTTTCTATAAGCTGTAACTGTTGTATAAAATAAACCATTGTGACGGGTAGAACGAATCAAGGATAAAAACTAGATTAAAGGCGAGTTTGTGACGGGCTGACGTAAGAAAAATAAACACGCGCGAGTACAAAATCAAAGGTTTCCTAAGAAAATATTGCCACAGCTTCGTGTGGGGGTCCTTTTACCCCCCATTCGAATAATAATATTATGCTACCATCTCGGATAGGGCTGTGTTTATCAAAGTTGTTTATTAACACTCCCAGGCCCAGTTCCTTCACAGAAATTCAATGGTCTTTCTGCGCTATTTTGTTTTTTTTTTTACATTTGAAAGGTCTCCGTTAAAAGCCGATTCTAGGTGCGTTTCAGCTATCTATCAAATTGTAATAAGGTGACAAGTTTAACAACATGATAGTCGTCCTCTTTTTCTGATCACACTTTATTCAAAAGCTGCAACGGACTTAAAATCTGCATGTACGGGAAGCAATTGTCTAAAAAAACTGTAGTAGATTAATCATGATATCAAAAAATACTATACTAATGCAATTGACCTTGAGGTGATTTTTCACAAAAACGGCGCTCTCCAAATTATCCAATTACTAGCTGGGGTAATCAGGGAGCCGATGACATTGAACTGACGTTCGAATCTACGGTTCCATGCCAACTCGGAATGAAACCAACTCAGAACCATCTCAGATAAGTCATTTAGAGTGATAAAAAAATAATTTTAAATTAGCCGATAACCCTAACCTAACTTAACCTATTTAACCAATTTTTTATTTATATTTTTTTATCACTCTAAATGACTTATCTGAGATGGTTCTGAGTTGGTTTCATTCCGAGTTGGCCGGTCACCCGAATCTACGACCCATCTTGCTTTGTGTACCTACCCCTACCAATTGGTAGCCCCAACTAAACAAAAAAGGCTTCGAATGTCCACAATGTTTCAGAACATCCCAAAACATTCGAGAGTGATCTGAAATGTTCCGCAATGATATTCCCGATTCCCGAACATTCCAAAATATTCCAGAATGCTCCGGGACGTTCTGGAATGATCTCAAATGTTCTGGACTGTTCTAGACATTTCTAGAGAGCAAAACTTCCAGCCTTTACATCTTCAAAAGCACGCCCTAGCAAGTAGCAGAAAATATATCTAACGGTGAGCTCTGCCTTAGTGAAATTTTTATAACTTTTTCTATATAATTTTCAAAGTCAACGCAAATATTTGCAGCTCACAAAGTCATTTCTATCCGAGTTACAGAGCTTTAAAATATCGACAAATAATGTAAAAAAAATCACAATGTCTGTTCCATATTTTTCAAAATATGTTGAAACGCTGTGACCATATATTGGATTTGAAATCGGGCGAAACCGGATAGCAAAACTAGTAAAATAAGATGTACAATATTTTTTTCATTTTTGCAAGTTAAAAAAAAAATGTTTTTTCGCAATAATCTATATGTGTACATTTTATTCAATTATGAATAAGAATTAAATCTCATAAATTTCAATTGAAATCCTGCACCCCACAGATCTCGGATCGCTAGGCCTGTTTGGCTGATAGGCGAAAAACGATGTCGGCTCAGAGCCAGATGTCCGCACTAGTTGGAGAAGGTACCTACCCTCGCGGGGGATTACCATATTTAATTCGGACACATTTAAATATTACCCCCTACCCCTTCTGCGCTCCGGGATTCCTGATACCATTCTATCTCAGAATAATTAAAATACACACGTTTTTACTCTTTCCACGCGCGGTTTTAATGACTTGTAATGAAATTATTCTCTTTTTAATTTTCTTGGTAAATATTTTATCTTACCCTTTCTACTTTCTGTGCTCCCGATACTTGTATGTTAGAAGACTTGTTTAAATGAATAACTGGACGCCGCGGCAGTGGCGTTTCAGTTACATTGTTGACAGCTTGCCATGGTAGCGGCTAATAAACTGTCAAGTTTTGATATGTCAGATCAGAAAAATAACGATTTTGTTAAGGAGGTTGATAGCAATTGCGTCCGAGAACTGTTTTTTTTCAGTTTCTCTACGAACGGAGGCCCTTAATGAGGACCGGCATCTCCAAATAGGGAATGTTAGAAGACTGAGGGTAGAAGGAAGGGGAAGAAAATGAGGAAGAGGAAGGTGGAGAAGTACTTGGCAATTGAGATCTGGCACCAAATACGGCTAAAGCCACTTCAAGCATTGTTTAGAATCTGAATAGTCCCCATCAGCTCTTCAGGTCCAATCTATCTAAGCTTTCTTAGTGATGTTCATTATGCTCACATGAAGGTTGTATTCTTTATCGCTGCATAAACTAATCTGTGCTAAGCCAGTAGTTTAGTCTAGTGGCGAGTAACTCGCCACTTGACTCGCCGAAAATCTTTCGTATTACTTTCAAGTAGAGTACATTTGTCCCCGTCGCCCGTTGCAAGATGACGGCGGTTGACGGGCTGCTACAAAGCTAAGTAAGTACGCTAATTAAGCATATTGTAATGCTTAGAAGAGGTGAAATTTTAGAAGAGGTGGAAGAATAAATTGGTTAAAACGAAAATAAATAAACAATAGACAGGAAAAGAGATAAATAGCAGCATTAATACATAATGTTAGAGTTGCATCTTCGCTCCAATGCCACGACATTTCCGCGCGTCTACAAATGAACTCTGCTAAAACGGCGGGTTTGCGCATGTTAGTGCGCAGGGACGCGTTGAAGGGAGCGCTACTCGCCGAAAAATTAGAACGAAATGGATTGAATCGACTAAAGAGCTGACTAACCCACTCTACTAAAATTATGGTGTTCGGACGCGTTAGTTACTACTATACTCTCCACTCGACTAAAAAAACATCGCTACTGTAGACAATCAATTGGACATAATTCAATGTCACAACATGTCTTTTGGCCGCCTGCAAAGATAAGTTCATAAATTTTGACTAGTGCTGTTCTAGAACTTGGCGATAGAGTGAGCAACGTATTTTGACTTCGCTATAATAAAAGGGGTGCATATTTCCATGAGATCACGCTATATAAATGCTGAAGATTTCATAAATTTATGACAGACATTCTGTTTTCTCCCCCGCGGGGAGAGTGAAAATGGAATATGGCTGCCAAAAAGTTTATATTGCCAAATTAATACTGCAATACGCATTTTAAATTGAATTACCAAAAAATATATTTCATGGAAAATGAATTTGGTTGCCAAAACAACCGAGAGGTTTACAGACAGAAACATTTGAAAATACATATGCCGTAATTGTGAATATTTCTGATAAAACTATCTTCTTCTTCTGAACTAAAGGCCTCTTCCATCGGATAATGGCAATCATTATTACTATGAAACAACCTCATTTTATCTACGATGATTTTATTTTTAAAGCACCCTTTACAAACGTATTAACTGTATATTTATATAGAGGACTTTCTGTGGCGGGCGGGCGATGGGCGTTTGTTTGATTTTTACACAAATCTAAAGCTTTACTCAGAGATTGATGAAATTTTGCACACTCGATCTTCAAAACAAGAGGAAGGGCAAGTCCTTGATACTTCTTGATAAAATTTGACATATCTGACGCTCAAAATAACAGGAAAAATAATATCTACATCTGATTTCGAAAAACTTTGCATTAAGTCCGGAGAATTTCAACTAGTTTTTAAATATTCACTTAAACTAGTTACAGGCAGACATTTAAAAACAACAACCGTAGTAGATGAGTTTAAAATTCAACCATAGAAAATGGCTGTAAACATAATTACCCACGAATGCCTCAGATGCATGGATAATTCGATCAGCTGTCAAAATCAGCCGGCATTTCCCTCCATCCATTCCATAGACGCAGAGATCCAAATGGGAAATTGCGCTCCGAAAGTTCAGGGAGAGGGAGCCATACGGCCATAGACTCGAGTACGGAGGAGCGTTTGAGAGCTCTGCTCGGCGTCATTTTTCAGGCGTCGGGTTGCGGGCGGTATCGATCGAGGCCCCCCAGGAATACATTACGCCATTACGGGTCCCCTTCTCCACATTTCATTTATATTACGGCCGCCCGACCAATAGCGAGGGCCCCATGTGATTAATAAAATAGTGAGCGAGCGGGCGCCGGAGATATAAGTGTCGCCCGCGCGGTGCAAGCGAGCGGCAAGCTAGCGAGCTCCTGCATCGCGCGCCCGGGAAATCCGCCTAAAATGTTCTCAATTTTTAGGTTAGGTTTTCTCTAATGCTAGATCTTAAACATAGCTAGTTTTTAAACAACAGTGTTATTAGCAGAATCAGTTTTTCAATAAGATAGAAGGGGAAAATGGCAAGATTTTCCGAGCGTGAAGACTTTTTTGTAGCAATGAATGGACACAAAGATAAAGTATTTCCATCAGTCACATGAATGACGGGGACATTTTTACAATGAACCATCTTTTCAGAGCGAAAATTCGTCGACATTGGCAAGACGTATCATAATCTAAACTAATGTTATAAAGTTTGTTACGCTTTCACGCATAAACCAATAAACCGATTTGAAAAATTCTTTCACCAACAGAAAGCTACATTATATGCGAGTAATATAGGATGTATATAATGGTAAGCTCAGACGTTATGAAATTATAAATATTAATATATTATATTTCTTAAACGTTTTCTGTCGCTAACAAAAGCGAGTTATTGCTAACGTCAGAAAACAAATCGTTGCCGCGAAAATCACGTTGATATATTTGCAGGAAATTTTATTTCAGACGTCGTAGTTAATATCTTTTATATATAAAAATCTCGCGTCGCGATGTTTGTTCGAGATAAACTCTGAAACCACTTAACCAATTTTGATGAAATTTGGTTTACTGTATGTAATTTGGTCCAACTTAAGAGATAGGGTAGTTTTTATCTCGATTATTGACCACAATATTTATTAAATTAAATGTTTGTTATAGGACAATGAAGTGCCATTATTTGTATAAGTTTCATAAGTGTCTAACAGATGGCGGTGTGAGTTAATTTATCGACACAACACTTGGTTATCGACACAACATTGGGTACGATCCAGTAGATGGCGTTGTGTTTCGATTTCACATCCGGCGTTGCCGAGTCAGCTAGTAATAGCTAGTAATAAACCTCTAGAATTTTACCGTTACTTTCTGTGAATTTAAAAGTAAATAATTATTAATCTGTGATTTTAGAATTTTAAATGATGCGTAATATTGGTAACATAGGATTTTTTGCATTAAAAAAGAGAACACCGCAAGGTTCTCTCTAGGTACCTACTTATTTGAGTAATGATTTTATGATGAAATGGAAATATCGACGTTTCTACACATCCATTTATTCTATGAATTATAAAAACCATGGACAAACGATTTCTCCTTTGCCCGCTAAAATTTAGAACAAAATATGAATACAAAAATATAGGTTATGTGCCTGTTCCGAAGAAAGGTGCAGCTACCGTTGCTATTAAAATAGATAAGTGTTATTGTTATAGAACTGGTTTATTCGAAGTATTAGTGGATTATAGACAATGATGACCTTTTTAAAGACAGTCGCATACAGAGGAGGCTAATAATGCGAGCTAAAAAGTCAATTAATACCCGGAGAGCAAGGTGGAGAAGTGATTTAACAGCCTGATTTAGATGTATGTACATAAAAAGGTATCTCTGATTATAAAGGAGTCTGACCGGTCTGTAAAAAGGGTCAATTTTTATTTTTTGAAGTGAAAACTTCTTTAGCACCATTGTGATTTGAAACTCGATGAAACGAAAAATAGCGACGCTAAAAAGAGACGTACATCTTTAGGAGTGAGACGTACATCGCAAGAGAATGAGATAGTATAATCGGTCTCCTCTGTGCTGTGCTTCGTAGCCTATCGGTCTCCTCTTTGTGCGTGCTTCATAGTCTCCCCACCCTTCTCTACTTTAGTTCTGAAGGTTTCACTTTTACCGCGTGTGAATTGAACACTCTGTTTTTGAAGTGAAAACTTCTTTAGCACCGTTATGATTTGAAACTCGATGAAACGAAAAATAGCCACACTAAAAAGAGACCAACACGTACATCTAAAGGATTTAAGCCTGCGAAAGAATGGGATGATATAATCGGTCTCCTCTTCGTGCGGTGCTTAATAGCCTCCCCTAATTTATCTATTTATATGATAATTTTAATTCTAATCTATTTTTATTTACGTGTTATGTACCTACATATTGTGTTTTGAATGAGATTTTTTAATGTCATGTCCTCCTGAGATTCTCCGTGCTGAGGAATATATTTTATATTGGTCAGGATTTGTTAAAACACAGTAATGTTAGAATGACATTTCTTATAAAAATGACAATTTAAAGATATCTGTATTTTAGTACTGTCAATCAGTTTGTAAGAGTTTTTGTAATGTTTAAAAAAAATTTTCAGATGTATGTCATGTGGTTGTAATAATCCAAAAACCTTATAAAGATATTGAAAGTTTCAAACATTTCCTATTCTTAATATAGCAGTACATAAACAACAAACAAACAAGCAAGCAAAATATTCATTTTTATATATTGTACTAGCTGGGTTACCCGGCTTCGCTCAGGACAACATTCGGAGTGTTCTGGAATGTTCCACAATTTATTTTATTTATTTATAGCGGACCCGACAGACGTTGTCCTGTACACAACTATCGGGACAAACTGAAATTAAAATAGAATAATATTGAATATTCGATACTGCGATGATAGCGCAGTCTGCCGGATCCAATGTAAAACATTCCAAAATCAACAACTCATTAGAAATAAAAAAAAATATTAAAAGAACATTTTCCAGTGGACCAAATTGTGAATCTAAACCATTCTCGAATTCCCTTGAACCCACACAAAAAATTTCATCAAAATCGGTCCAGCCGTTTAGGAGGAGTTCAGTGACATACACACGGACAGAATAAATATATATATTAAGATAGATTTAAAATATTTAATTAAATGAAGACATTATGAGCGAAACTCAATCGAAAATCTGGAAACAGAAAAATCAGAAAAAGATATTGGCACCTTTGGGACTCGAACCCAGGACCTCCCTACTTTCCGGGTTGGGCGCTCTTATCCACTGAGCTAAGGTGTCGATATCCAATTCGGTCACTTTTAACTGTACCATACTTCGACTAAGAACCACCCATATTATCTTCATTTTTCTTAACGCATATTTTTATTGGCTGCCATCTTTATGAATGATTTAAAATAGATTGTTTACGGGTTGATTTTTTTTTCATGTTTTGGAGGCAACTGACTCTAACCTCCGCCGGAGGACCGTAACGATGTCCAGCTTCACGGACTTACCAATGACATAATTGCAGCAGTTTCTCGCAGTGCTAGATGCACTATTAGCAGTGGTGTGGCCTCCACTTACACCTCCCGGGGCTGCTTATTACACATGCCCCACTCGCTCTTTAGGGTCTTTAGTAATTCGAACTGCACTCGCTCCCCTGAGTGTACCGGCGACCCCCCCAGACAGAATGCACCAATGCAGCGAGGGACAAATGTTACTTAAATGTGGACTTATTCAGCTACTTGTGAAGCTGAAAGCTTTTTTTATTCACTATTTTTCAATCAAGATGTAATCAGAGGCATGTTGAAAGTTCTAAAGACCTACTTTTGGATACGGTTTTTCAGTTTAATTCTTTGTTTTGAATCGCAGTATTTTTTTGTAAGTTTTAAAAACGGTATTTCGTTTAAACGCACTATTTGTGAAGCATCACAAAACTGCACTATAAAAATGCAATGTTATTTTTGAAGTGAAACTTCTTTAGCACCCTTGTTATTTGAAACTCGGATGAAACGGAAATGACGCATTACAGTACCTACGAAGCATCAAACTGCGCTCATTGGCCGCTTTGATTATGATCTCACTTTTCAAGGCTCCTATTGGTTGAGATATGAAACGTAAATGACACATGACAGTACCTACGAAGCGTCAAAATACAGCAGTTTTGATCTCACCTTTCAAAGCTCCTGTAGGTTGAGATATGAAACGGAGATGACGCATTACAGTACCTACGAAGCATCAAACTGCGCTCATTGGCAGCTTTGATTACGATCTCACTTTTCAAGGCTCCTATTGGTTGAGATATGAAACGGAAATGACGCATTACAGTACCTACGAAGCGCCAAACTGCGCTCATTGGCAGCTTTGATTACGATCTCACTTTTCAAGGCTCCTATTGGTTGATACATGAAACGGAAATGACGCTTTACAGTACCTACGAAGCGTCAAAATGCGCTCATTGGCTGCTTTGATTATGATCTCACTTTTCAAGGCTCCTATTGGATGAGATTGTTTTGGTGAAGTTTTTCTTCTACCGCGTGTGAACTGCATTCGATTTTTATTATGTTGAATTTTATTTCGTAAATATTATTTTACTATACTTTTGAAAAGACGTTTCCAATTCATAAACATTCACTTGCATCAATGTGATTTAAGTATATCATTGAAGAAGAAGATACACTAATAAATCTAATGAAAATATGAAAAAGAACAAGACACAAAAATAAACAGCTAACGATCGGTGCTGGGACACGGACCCAGGATCTCTCGTCTTACCGGCACAAACGCTTAACCTATACGGCCATTGAGCCATCTTATTTCTTCTTTAATGATATATTTCAATAATCGAAATAATCTTCAATAAATATTATAATAAAAGATAGAAGATTCATTTAGACTTTTATAAAAGGGTCTGAGATGTTTATGCAAGACACTATCTAGTAACAAACCAGTTCTTCCAAAATTTGTTATCAATTTAAAAGGTAACTGCTAAAAATATGGGAAAAAATAGTCGGAAGATAGTCTGATTTTGAAATATGAGATTGCCGAATTGGTAAGACGAGAAATCCTGGGTTCGAGTCCCAGCTGCAACCGTTAGCTTTTTATTTTTCTGCATTTTATTATTTTTCATATTTTTTATTATTAGTTTTCAATGTTCTTCAATGATTTCAACATTGATGGGAATAACCTTCAAAAGCTATCAGTTATAAAAAATATGTTTTCGGTTATATTAATTATTATCTTTAGTTAAATGAAGACACTGAGTGAAACTCAATCGAAAATCTGGAAACAGAAAAATCAGAAAAAAGATATTGATTCGAACCCAGGACCTCTCTACTTTCCGGGTGAGTGCTCTGTCCACTGAGCTAAGGTATCGATATCCAATTCGGTCACTTTTAACTGTACCGTACTTCGACTAAGAACTACATAAAGATGGCAGCCAATAAAATATGCGTTAAGAAAATGAAGATAATATGGGTGGTTCTTAGTCGAAGTATGGTACAGTTAAAAGTGACCGAATTGGATATCGACACCTTAGCTCAGCTGGTTTTTTAACAATGTTTTATTTTTCATTGAAACATAAACATAGAAACATTATTTTTTTAATGTTTTTCATTTACTCACAAATAATTGCCCAAGTTGCCTCTAAAATCATGAAAAACTAAAATCTTTAATGGCCTATATCTTATAATTTAAAGCAAAACTAAATTAAGTAGTTCCCATCCGTACTAGATATTTGATATATGTTTTGATTACAAAAATAATTTTTCAGTTTGGTTGGGTATTTTGATCTCAAATCCAAATTTAAGATTTGTATGAAACTGTACTGAAAAAAAAAACTGCTAAACATACATTTAGATTTGTTGGACATGGGTTTTGCTAATCTCAATCTATCATATGTGGTAAATAAATGTTTAAAAAAAATAAGCAAACTTATGGAATCAGCTATTTTCAGCCTGAATTCTGTTGGCAGAATTCCTACATTTCTGACAGAAGCAGAATTATTATAAATGTTACGAAAACACCCAATACGAAGTCTGTTTAATAATAAATTATTCGTAGCCCAGACTTAAACGGAGTACAATATAATCTTCCAGAGCCAAAGCGTCGGTCGGACACAAACAGGGTTATTCGATTTGAACGAATTCTATCATCGACAAAACAACGAATATGAAATAGTTTATAGACGAAACGCTAAAATTTGATTCAGGAATCGATTTAATGTAGACGCTACAATAAAAAAAACCCTGGACAAAAACCAAAGGGATGGGACTGGGATAAAATGGGTAACATTGGAAACCAATACAAAAATCATTATAAGCCTGCTGCATTTTCCCTTTTACTCGGTGGCTTGTTTTTATTTCATATTGGTTCTACTGTACAGATGTTTCTTTAGTACCTACCCGCAGCCGGTGCAATGGCAAGGGTTGGCGAGGGGGGAAGGATTGCGGTAAGTAGTCCTGAAGGGGGCAGCAGGTAGACCAAAGTAAACACACATGTCTCACACAAATGTGTGGCAGGCTGCAAACCCAAATGTAGCCGCTAAATCGAAGACACTATCCAAAAACGTCAAATCATTCTAATGAATCAATAAAATAGTTTCAATATTATTTGATGTTCTTGGTTATGTGCCAGAGTTTATGATTATTTGAAAATTAGGATATAACATAAAAAGCCATACTCGCAAATAATAATAATGATTTTTCGCGGCAGGATCAAATTTGGATTTTCAGCGGTACGAGGAATTGAGATAAGCTCCCCCGGCAAAGTAAATTAGGAATTGTGGAAATGAGGCGATATTTAAAAAAAATCGCGCTACATAAATCAGCCATAAACTATTATGGCCTGCTCTTTGATTTTTTTATAAGTTTCCATAACGGCCTTAAGAATAAACGAGGGCAAACAAAAAATTCCTTTAATTCGTTCTGATCTGAATTATCAAACCACCCAGGCCAATTTCTTATTATTACGGAATTACGGTCACTGAAGGCACGACTCATGCACCCACGCTCAGGTTAGACTGGTTAGAGGATCTGCTGAGGTCACAAGTTGCAATTAAACCAATTAGAAGCAGGCAGGTGATACCACCATGACAAATAGAAATGCAGTGTCCAATTACAAAATTAAAGCTTCTACGCGAAACTCAAGTTAACCATTTGAAAAATTTCAAACGTTTCTAAACATTGCTGATTGTACAATACAATTGAAAGGAAAGCAGATATAATATACATATTTATATCGTAACAAGGTAGAAGCAAAATGATGCTGATTGTTCTTGATATTAAAGAGAAAGCAATTGAATAAATTCATATCAGAAAAAAGTGTCGTAAAAGTCACACGCTTTGTGATTTTTACTAATGCTTGATAAATAAGTTCGTTAAGTCCATCGTCAATATCGGTAAGCTATCGACATAAACGGAAGACACTGCGCAGAAAAATAAAATGCGCTATGGTTTGCAACTCAGCCATTGCGGGAATTTTCTGCTCAGGGTCTTCGGTTTATGTCGATTGCTTACCAATATCGACCCAGTGGTACGATTGTAGCAAATGTATTAATGAACACAGGCGTTTGCAGACGGCTGGCTGGCCCAGGTACAAACCGAAGACACCGCGTCGAAAAGTATGGCCGTCCTTTCCTTAAGTCAAGCCTTATTGTTCGATCTTTTCCCACATGTTTTTCTAAAAACTACTGGCAAACCAGTCGTCTGTAGATAGCAATTAATAATAATGTCGTATTAATTCGTAGAAAATCAGAGAAAAAACTGTTGCCTGAATAATCATTCCATGAATAATTTGTTGATAATACAAAGTAGTTTAATTTTTCACTGTTTTGTATCGACAACAAATGGACGGAGTGCTAATTATTCAAGTACCTACCTACATTTACACGTGTAACTTATAAGGTGTTTTTTAGTATTTTTTTTATAGAAAGCAATAACACGGTTGTAGAAAACGAAGGTTTCAATAATAATTACAATTATGAACTAGTACGATCGACAAATGAAAAACAGGTTGCCAATAATTAAATCCACGTATACAAAGAAGAGTACCTAGGTATCTGGCGGACGGGCTGCGTGGATTTGATTTTGATCCAAATCAATAGTTTTATTCGATTTATAAATTTTTTTTTGTGAAAAATTACACCAATTACGATTTCCTTTAATCTGTCTAATTATTTACAAATAGATTCAGAAAACATAGTACCTGGCAGATGACTGAAAAACATACTTTTATTAGAAAGTTTAATCTAGGAGAAGATGCTATTTTGCAAGCAGAGGACATAATATTAAAAACACTGCACATTGAATGATTTTAGAGCTGCTATTTTATCCCCCTTAATAATTAATTTATTAGAAGATTAGATGCAAAAGTAGTATTGATATTTATTAAAATATTTATGTTTCATTGTACAATTTTAGGAAAGGGGTATTTTTTTATAAAATTACCTTAAAAAATTCTGCTTATTTTGTACTGTATCAATAACTCCTAGTACTAACTGTCAACTATACACAGATTTAACAATCAAAAAAATGTATTTACAGATGTAGAGAGCTGTAAAAAAATAAAGATATGTACGAAACACACTTGCGTCTATCAGCTAACATTTTGACGCTATGGGCGAATTAAAAAGGGTTTTCTGTTTTATTATGTAATGAATATCTATCTACAATTTAAAAATCAAAATATGCTTGCTTGATACATGAAGGTTTCTGGATTATAACAAACACATGACAATAGACCTGAATTTTTTTTTTAATCTTTACAAAAACTCTTGCGAAACTGTCAAAAATGCCGAAATTTGAGAATGACAATTTGCAAAACAATGGTTGTTAAATCAAAATTCTATTTTCGAAACTCTTTAAATTAATGAATTAATTTGAAGTACTCGATTAATATTTTAAATCGAATTAAGAATTGTAGATATTTTAAATAGGTATCCTATGTTAGGTAACAAATTTGATTGATTGTTCTTATAAAATACAAAAATAAATATTTGTAATACATGCAAATAAAAATTTGAATAAAAAAATAGGTGGCATGAGTTGAAAACTGAATGTACTGAGACTGAATATTTGGAACGCAGGAGAGGGGTTATCGGGACGGGGGAGCGGGAGAGGAGAGAGGTAAGGAGGGTAAGGTGGAAGGGAAACGCGGGAAAGAACATGCTGGGAGAAACAATGTATTTCTTTGAATATGGCATTGCAACACATGCCGGGAACCAGCTATTTATGATTGTAAGTGATGAACCAATGATTTATAAGACCTCGTTTTCATTAAAATCACCTCAACGATCTCTTGCATGGTTTCAATATTCCCGAATCACAAACTTAACGTATTTGTAACGGTAATATTTAAAATAATCGATTTCAAAGAACCAAATCATGCCGAAATACGACAATTCAGTTTGGCTAGACGCAATCCGGCCGATCGGAAATTGGTCCAAATTCGATGCTTCGTGCCCTTCACCCCCGCGGGCACCTCCGGATTAATCTGATTCTGAAAATCCGTCTCCCTCCAGAAACCGCCATCAGCCGTCAGGGGCTCTAACCACAACCTACCAACTACCAACCGTCTGGCAAATAATCGTCTCGGCGTACAGGGCCAAACTGGCAAATGGGCGCTACTAATAGTCGACATATCGTGCAATAGCTTCGCTCAGACTCCGGGAGAAGTGCGTCGCACACGCGAATAGGTGACAAATTCTCCAGTCTTTCAAAATAAATATTAACTCTCTAAATACGTTTGGCACTAATCTTCTCATAAATGTTATATCAGCAGTATATAATGGAGGAGAGTAGCAAATGTAAAATCACGCAATGTCCAGCGTTTTAAATGTAGTGTGTCCTCCGCGTGCAAAAGCGTATCTTCACCAAGCATAAATCTCTAATAAAAGCGTGTTTATCGGAAGTCAAGACCTTCCAGGTAAGTATTTTTTCTGATCTGTTTGTAAATAATGAAGTTAGATAGAGCCAAAGAAATCACAATAAATTGTACAGCGCCCTTAAAGTGATTTTTAACACAAACGGAGCTCTACAAATTATCCAATTATTATTATTATTAATGGAAATCTCCGAATTTTATTATTATTAATAATTAATTATTATAGATACATAGGCATTTATTATCTTCATCAGTATATTAAAAGTGAAGCAAAAACTTTGTACCCCTTTTTACAAAAATTGCGCGGACGGAGAAGTATGAAATTTCGCACACTTATAGTTTATATAGAGAAGGAGTGCAGAATGCTAATATTTTTTTAAAATTATGCATAAAAAATACATTGAATTCAAATTAATTATGGTCGAATTTCGACCGCTGGGCGACCATTAGTTATAGGTAAATAGACAAAGTACACTCCGAAAATTATTATCAATTATTCTACAAGTTACATGTATGAAAAAAAAATCAGTGTTTCTTAATGCTGTTTTAGACATTCCCCACGCGATTTTTGCTTTATTTTAACGAAGTCGTGTTTTATTAAACATTTTCCCAATTTTCGCTTAAATATTTTTGTTATATTAGCGCGCTCCCTTCTTTTTATTGAGAGGCTACTACCGGGTCAATGTTCAGAATAATCTCGCTCCCATTGTCCTAATCCGCACCTGTGGGTTTCTCGAAACTGATGAAAAACTGAAATAATCGGCCACAGTTTGTTCCTATCCACATCCACTCAGCCAATATCCACATTGACGAGGCGTGGCGGGCGGGTTAAAATGACCCGTAAGGTTGTAATTAACGTAGATAAATCTTGGTTAATAGCGGGTTCAACTACCTAAAATGAGACGGCTCATTCTAAGTATCGTGTGTGCTCTTGTCTTCGGGCCGTCGCGCCAGTGAACCCAGTCTTAGATAAATAATATAATTATTACAATAATTTTCCGCCATTTCGTACATTTTACAAGCTTGCTAGCCTAGCTGCGGTGATAATGGGTAACATCGTTGATGTACTATTATAGTCAAGCCCTCTAGCTTTCCGGCTGCGCCAATTGCAGTCACTGCGCCAAGGTACTGATAATGGCGTTTTAGTCACTGATAATGTACTTGATGATGAGGTGTGGAATGAAACTCAGTGGTAGGTGTTTGGTATACTTACTACTGGTCGCAATGTTATAAGTATTACTTATTCTTTCATTTCCATGAAAGAAGGAAGAGACAACCTATCGTACGCTTATTTTACATACAACATAATATCAAGCTGTCCTTCAATAATCGGTTGTCCCTTTCAAACACTTAGACATACGTTTCTTAAATAATTACAAATGGCCTACTGCAGATAGGCCATTTGTAGTTAGTTGGAACGCTCTCTCTTTTAGAGGAAATTAAATTGTGATCTTTAATTTTTACAGAAAGATACCTTATCCCTCTAATGAGAGGTAACAATTTGGGAGGCGGGAATGGGTACCGCCGCATCTCTGCCGTAGGTCACCCCAAATGGTTCGCTACGTTTGGTGAATTAGCAGGGGTGCCCGGGTTCATGGGGTGAGGTTTGTCTAGGCGGATGACCAGGACAGACTGAACCCCAGATTCCTAACCACCCCTTAAGCCATTTTCCTTCCCAGCACTCTCCTCTTCCTTTCCTAAAAAAAAATACCCTCCACACAGCATCCCCAAAGACGACATAGGCTTTGAGGGAAATTGTTTTCCTCAGGGCCTCCTGTGAGGAGTTCATGTAAAAAATAATTTAGAATCGAAAAGTTGCATTCAAAATTGAAATTGATTTCAGGTTTTCCTAGCCATAGTCTTCATATTTCCTCCTGTTTTTCACGAATGTGACATAGTTAACCAATCACATAAAAGTGATCGAACGCGCAAAACAGAGGCAGGAGGGAAAACTAAACACGCGTTTTATTTCTAACATAAAACAACCCTTTCGTACTTATTTCAGACAACATAAACATATAAATAATGCAAATGCACTTCGCTTTTGATGTCACCTGATATCGTAGGCAGCAAAGCACGTCCCTTCAACCACAAATATTACGGCTTTATTCCTCACTCGGCATAACAAAAACATGCGGGGCATTTCTGACTATGATATACGGCAGCTGTTTGTACCGACTACGGACTTGTTCGGAGTTCATCAGCCTAATAAAAAAAATAAAGTAAGCCTCATAAACCATGGAAAAGTGCATTCACATCTTTTCCATATTCAAAAAATTCTGGTTGACATCAGCATTTGACGGACAGCTCAGTTGGCTTGTCTAACACAATGGCGGGAGCGTGTATTATTATGAAGTGCTTTGCCATAATTTATGCAATAAATCTTCATATTTAGGCCGTTTTAAGGAAAGTAACACACAAAGGCAAGTATCCCGAGTGTTTTATTTTGTCTTTCTTTTAGTTTTATGTCTTTATTACACCTGTGCTTGGAGAAATGGCGTGGCTGTAATAAAATGGTCGGCCAGTAACGAGGTGCGAAGTGTATGTTCCTATTAGTAGAGGGTTTTGAAAATAAAAAGTAAATATGCACAGAATTAGGGTAGGTATATTGAATAATATTAGAAACACCTAAAATATCGTTAATTTAGGGGTTTTAAAATGTTAAATTCATTGTTCTCAACTACAAATACTAGTACTTACGCAAATATGAGATAAAACTTCATTATTTTCGGATATATTTGAAGTTTTTTTTGCTTCTAATTAAGGAGTGCTGTCGACCATTTATATGATACTAGCGAGTACCCGGCATGCGTTGCAATGCCATTCAAACAAAGAAGGTATTTTTAAAGTGAAAACTTCTTTATCACCCACCGTTGTGCTTTGAAACTTGATAAAGAGTTTATTCGAAAATCGATCAATCAAATTTGGTACCTAACATAAGTATTTTTTTTTACATGAGTTCCACACAGGAGGCCCTGAGGAAAATAATTTCCCTCAGGGCCTATGTCATCTTTGGGGATGCTGTGTGGAGGGTTTTTTAAGGAAAGGAAGGGAAGGAGAGTTCTGGGAAGGAAAAGGGTTTAAGGGGTGGGTAGGAATCTGGGGTTCAGTATGTCCTGGTCATCCGCCTTCAAGACCCAGACAAACCTCACCCCATGAACCCGGGCACCCCTGCTAAATCACCAAACGAAGCGAACCACTTGGGGTGACCTATGGCAGAGGTGTTGGTTATCCAATAAAGGTTCCCGGGGCGGCGGTACCCATTCCCGCCTCCCAAATTGATATTAAGTATCTATTTAAAATATCTATAATTCTTGATTCGATTCAAAGTATTAGGTGAGTACTTCAAATATATTCATTCTAAAATTGTGACATTTTTGACAGTTTCGTAAGAGTTTGTGTAATGATTAAAAAACTTTTCAGTTGTATTGCCATGTAGTTGTAATAATCCAGAAACCTTCGCGGCGGTGGAAAGAAGGTATTTTGAAAGTTTGAAACATTTCCTATGCTTAATATAGCAATACATGGACAACTCATATAAATATTTATAAGCAAGCATTTGATTTTTATATATGTATAGATAAGTAACTAACATTTCAAAAGGGACATAAAACTCTACGATGAAGCTTCATTATTTTCGGGTGTGTTTGATGTTTTATTTTCACACAATTAATAAGTGCTGTCGATTAAACATAAATATCTCAAATATATCACAATAATCTCTTATCGATGTTAGTTTTATCAAAATTTATAATCAATAATTTCTGTTTCTGCCAACTACGAAGTACCGGATTAGAGAAATTACTACTACCTATTGTGTTTTTTCTAAATTTCTGGCATAATATTTTATGCGTTTGAAACATGAAGGAGTGTTTTCAGTGAACATTGGATACGTTGACTTTAAAAAAAACATGTGAGATAAAATCATGTAACACCGAGTTACCGTTTGGCCTATACTAAAGCAAGGAGCGTTTACACATAATATTATTTAAAGTTTCAGTGGCTGTGAGAAAAGCGACTGCACTAGAATACTAAACAGCCGGAAAGCATCAATCCGTACTGAAGTGGTATCTTTATCTCGACTTCAAATACAACCTCACATCCAGATGCAGTCCCGTGCTCTGACCTCCCTAAAACGTTATACTACCAGGCTTGAGCATGGAGTTGAGATATTAGAATGTGTTTTATCTCGACCGTGAAGTGGTTCTTTATCTTCAGTCGAAATACAACCTCACATCTTGATGTAGTATCATGACCTGAACATCCTAAAGTGTTATTCTACTGGGCTTGTGCACGGAGTTCAAATATTAGAATGATTTCGGAGAAATCTTTTAGAGCACATATTATAAGATATTTCTTATCAAAGCAAAAAAATACATTTTCCATGTGGTCTGCATGTGTGAGTATTGGATAGTACATTAAAAACTTGTTTTGTATGAACATTATTGAGGTAGACCCTGAAATCGAACAGCTTAATGGCTGTAAGGATTAAAAGATTAAAAAATAACGGATTTCTCACTAAAACATCTCTTGACAAAGTCATCACATCCATAAATGGATAATAGATTTATTGCAAACCTAAATTTCATAGCTAGGCTGTGCCCAATATTACCTTGTATACGATAGCGGAAATTTGAAATGAACCAAATTAGTTAAATATTAAAGTATAAACTGTTATATTTTGCCTGTGTTAGAAGTTAACTTGAGTACAACTCTCCCGTATGGAACCCTCATTATAATACACATATGCAAGCTATTGAAATAATACAAAACAATTCTTACGTTTTCTAAATTTTAAAATGGGTATTCCAGCAATTATATTTTATTTAAATTATTAAATTAAAATTAAATGAAAACTATTAAATTAAAAACCATTAAACTCCATGTACCGACAAGGAATACTAGACAAAATATTACATTCTTTTGCAACACATACACAACCAACTATCAATCACACTCACTTACCAATAGGATGCATGATTTAGGCAACAAGTTTGGTGATATTGTAGATATATTCGCTGATTCCCTTTATAATCTAAAATGCATTTTAAACCAACACTTTGTGGAATCCTACAAATTATTGTAACGTGGGTGTAATATATTTAACGATTTGATGTGTTATTGTAATGTTTTATATTGTATTTTATTCTATGTTATTGTCAAATGTTATATTGTTTCAAATATTTCACGGTTTTACGCTATATTCTTCAAAAACTACCTTTATATTTTTAAAATGTTTTCATTTTTATAACTTTTGATTTAAATTCTTTGTATGTATAATCCTCGATATCTTAAATATTATTGTATAATCTACGTAAAAGCCCATATGGGCGTATAACAACAATAAATAAATAAATAAATAAATAAATTTATTTATTTATAAATAAACGCCCTTTTTCGGGGCTTTATATTGAACTACAACACTATTTTAAATGATATGAATATGCTCAAATTGTCAGACAGAAGAATTTTCAATGATTTGGTATTTTTATATAAAATTCTAAATGATTTAGTTGTTAGTCCGGTATTGCTTGAATTGATAAGCTTCCGGATTCCACTACGTAATACAAGAAGTCAGGATTTATTTCAGTGCAGAAATTCTGGGAGAAACTACCACATGCATTCCTCTTTGCCCAGATTACTAATGGAGGGAAACAATTATACCAAGTCAGTGGACATCTTCAATTTATCTTTAAACAAATATAAAATATTATTACTGAGGCAGTTCAGTTATGTACAATAAATACTGTATTTTTCTTACTATTCATATGTAAAAGCCCAGAAAAAGGGCGTTAATTAATTGATAAATAATTAAATTTTTCTCCTTTTTTTCTTTCACTCGTCGAAATATTTCTAGGAAAATAACTCTGTCTTTCACGATGTGCATTTTAAGATGATTTTTTTTCTGAAAATTAAAAAATAAATTAAATACCGTCATTAAAGAAATTTACAAAAAATGTTCGGTGTTCAGAAAGATCCATTCAATGTTATTTTATGATTAAAAAATATCATAATTATAGGTCTACAAAACCGGAGATAGATTTTGAAAAAAAAAAACTTACTTTTAAACACTTTGTCCTTTAAGGCCTTCGCTCACAGAGAAACTGAAATGAAACCAGTTGTCCAGTACTTTTGCTTGTGTGGCAATTGCTTTTCAGTTGCCTTGTTAACAGGTTGCCATGGTAGCGCTCACGAATTTCGAATTGCGTTGACAACTCGTTTCATTTCAGTTTCTCCGTGAGCGAAGGCCTTTACAGCATTTCAAACTTCCGTGATCGATAATATTCATAAATTATTCGCTCGAGTGTGCATATTCTTGATGTAATATTTGTTGTTTCTAAAGTCCGAAATGTTGCACTTCTGTATATACAAATTATGTCTGTTTTACATCGACCAATTGTTATTAATTGTTGTTTATTATATATTCATACTGTATTATGTATTTTAGGGTAGTTTAAACTATAGTTTAAGTTTTGTATAGCGACCTAGAGAAGATATTTCATAAATAAGTGGCTAATGAAAAGTTTTTGCAAAAAGACAATTTTTGGGAACAGGTTTTCGAAAATTCGTAGGCAGCTAACACGTTCTTAGTCTACATTGTTAAATCGTGCTAATATTGTTAAATTAAAATGGTATTCTAAGTCTAGTCAGAAATTGTCACAAAAAAACAACCGATAAAAATAAATCAAAATAAATAAATAATATTATTTGCCATTACAAATAGTCACAGACATGTCCACAACCCACAAACAAAGAGGTGTTATGTATTAATAATAAACGTTTAATTAATATGGTTTAGTGTTGTTATTTTTGATGCCGATACAACGAAATAAAATATTGTTTGGTCTCGTATTGCGGATGAAGTCTATGGGGCGCGATTCTCCAATGACGATCAAGAAGTTACTCGGTGCTCGCCATCTATGAATGAAAAATTATTCTTCGCCTCGACGAACTTTGTCGAATGTTTCCTTTTTACACATTCTTCAATGTCGAACGGTTGAAGTGATGATTATATTGGCAGCATATTACTCAAAACCAAAAACAGATGGTAACCACAATGGAAAAGAAATGTAATGCTGCTAAAACATGCAAAAAGTCATTGCAACAGATTAATTAGGAAGTTAATTTTTATGTGAAAACTATTTACCCTCCAACGAAACATTCTTGTTGGTCTCAAAGCAGTTTGATCTACAGTATTGCAGCCAACTTTGTATAAATACACAATGCTTGTCCTTCGAAATGATCTAATAAAGTTAGGTTAGGATACGTTGTACCAGATTTTGACAGTTTTGTCGATGTCAATTGGTTCGACCTACTCGTTGTGCGAGTGGAATGACGTTTGGCGTCTAAGTATGTACCTTCGACAACCAATACATCGACCATGTATTTGTTTTCTACGGCGATTGCAAGCGGCCTCGATGGGAGAATCGAGCACCTGGTCTGCTGTAAGTTTTTAAATGTCATTGGTCTGATGGAGATATGCGAATCAAACGTCAGAGCCAATACTCACCATTCCAGAGTATTAACGTCGTCAAATAACATAACAACACATAATGTTATTAAAATTGTGCAACAAAAGTCACCAGAATGATTATTCACTCTCTGGGTTAGGCACCAGTTACTTTATTATTATCATTAATTTATTCGATGAGTGTTCTCTGGATTTAGTCACTCTTTGATAATTTTTGCATACAAGACCAGGCGTGAGAATTGGGGCTCCGACGTCTCTTTCCGAGAATTTTAATTAGATATTTCGGTAAATAAAGCAATTAATACTACACCTTCTTATTTTATGCGTCACATAAAATGCCACTGGAAGAGCAAAATTTCACGGATACCAATATAAATTAAAGTAGAATTCTTCTGCGATCTGAAGAGAAGATTGCAGAGCCAGTCTGTAGTGCAATATTTATATCACAAAATTTTTCTTTCTGCACAATCTACATTTACTATCTCTAGCGTAATATTTACGTAATAATAATAGGATAATTTCTAGAGCGCCGTTTTTGTGAAAAGTCAAATCAAAGGCGCTTTACAATTTTTATGAAATCCCACTGGAGCGACCATGCGAAATAAATAAATTTGCCTCGAATGCTCGAGATTCCCAAAAGATCATTTTTAAATTTTTCGCCGACATTAAAAAAATCATGCTTTCGAATTTTAACACGGAGACATAAAAACTTATTATAGTTCTATATAGCCAATGAATTAATCTGTATTTTACCGTTTATCTCATATTTGTAGGATTTATAAAAAATATCGTAAAGTTTATAACCGCGCGAATCCTGCGTGTTTGTTACTTTAAAACTCCGTGAGAGGTACTTATTCGAGTCAACATAGAATATTTTCGATTTCTGTATGTTGTCTGTGGTGTACTTGATAATGAAAGGTGTATTTCTATGGAAAAAGGACTAAATGTTAACCGTCATTCTTGTTTTATGTATGTACTTGTAATACAATTTATTATTATGTATTACAACAAATTAAGAAAGTTGAGACGAATGATTTGCTCTCCTTTTATTGGAATTATCACTGTAACCATATTAAAAGTGTTAACTAATGTAATAATTACATGTGATATATTCTGTTGGCTAGCCAACAAACAAAATACATACATGTATATATTATCTACGACTACAAATCATCCAATTATTAAAATTATGTTTTTTTAATTTGTTTTTCAAAATTTTTTAGAAAAGAATGTGTACTCCGTTCTAAGGTCACATATTCATGGTTACGTGTTTGAATTATAAGTAAGTACCTATGTTAAAATATTATAAGAGGAAAATTACGAAGTTATATCTAGAAGAAAACACAATACAACCTTTAATATTTGTTAGGCTGCAAAATTGTATCTATTTTCTTCCTTCCCGTGTTATGGAATCCCGGTTTATGGAATCCTTAATGCTTCTTTTAAAGTCTAACTAACCATCACGCCGTTTCCCCGCAGGGGTAGGCAGAGAGGACGGACCACCAAACAACTCGGTCCTGGCACACACTCTTTGCTTCACTCACATTCATACATCGTCTCGTACACACTCTTCTATTATTCTGACTTTTGACATGGCCCGACTCAAGTATCTGATTTACTTGATCGTGCCATGTCTTCTTCGAGCGTCCCCGACTTCTTCTACCATTCCCATTTGCGTCATATATTCTTCTATACACTACTTTCTTCGTTCATTCGCTCTACGTGCCCAAACCATCTGAGGGTCCCTTTCTTAATCTTACTCATTCTGCTTACATCAGCCTTACATTCTTTGTGGATCTCCATATTTCTCACACGATCATACATGGTTTTACCACACGTACGCCTCAGGGATCTCATTTGAATAGCATTCAGTTTACTTTCATCCTTCCTCTGCCAGTTCCATGCCTCACTGCCATACATCAGGGTAGGTACCAGGACTCCATTGTGGACTGCTAGCTTCGCTTCTTTTGACATTTTTTTATTAGCGCCAACGGCATTCAGTCCTCCATTAATGGATTTACCGGCATTAACCCTTGTTTATCGCGTGAGGGTGTATATTAAATAATTTTATAGAGAAATATTGCATATTTCTTTGTCCAAAATTCGTTTTAGTTGTAGGACAGTGGAATGTATGTTGTAATCGTGATTGGCCCGAGTTTATATAACCAATGTATGTTTTAAAGCTTGACCCAAACCCAAAAGTTTTTGAAGTAAAAATTAACTATTAGGATTTTTATCGGAAGTTGGCTTTCTTCTTCAGTTCGGCTTAATGCTCACTGCGGCAGTCGACAGTCCGCACCAGGCATAGTTGAGGTAGAAAGCCTGTAAATACCATACCACGGTGCCTGCTGCCCTGTGTAGCTTGCAGCAGGTAGACGTTTTTTGTCGACTTCCCCTCACCTCCCCCAACCTAACATCCCCGCCCCACCAGCCTAGGAGGGGGCGGATAATCGAGGTGCAGCGAACAAAAAACCCATACACACGACTGCCTAATAAGGGTGGGCAAAACGAAGGCACGAGCAAAAAAAAATTTAAGATGTACCATCTAAATTCAAACTTGATATAAACGATCCTTCCCTTTTCAATTTTGTTCGAGCTAGACGCAATTTTTGAAGAGTTTGCGATGGAACTATGCAATAAGAACGCAGGACCGTGGAAGTGAAAAAAGAATGCGCTTCGAGTACAAGAAAAGGTCCTGAAAAACAACAGTTAAAAATACAGTTCGAGGACACCGAATAAAAAGGTTTGTAACATGCACAAAGAAAAATGTTAAAACGACGTGAAGTAATAACAGCATTTTTACTCGGAAATTGAATTTAAATCGCGTTTTGTGGTGTTTATAATATGCATGGTTCGTACAAAAGCTCTTGAAAGATCTCAGAACGGTTTTAGAGTAGTTTTTCAATAAGGCGATATTCGATTTGTATAGAATATGTCTGCCTTAACTGCTGAAAAGCCAGCAGGGCGTTCTGTAAACTGAAACCAGACCAAGATTATGATATTTTGGAACTGAATACTGTCTCCCAAAGAAATTATTGAATGTGCATCAACCAGCAAACTGAAATTTTGAGATAATAAAAAGGATTAAGGGTTTCGTTTGAAAGACTTAAACAAGCCTCACTACTTCTTACAACTAGACTTAAAACTTATAGGTTCGGGTTACAAACCTATAAGTTTAGGATATTATTATTAGACTAATTAAAAACAACGTTATCAAGGTCGATTGATTTTCAAGGTCGGGAATTTGACGCGACGACAACAGACGATTGGAGAGAGAAACGCACATTACACGACCCTGGCACTAGGTTACAAATTATCCAATTTATTATTATTCAATTCGGTGATAAGTTAATCGTTTGTTTTTTGTCACCTTTGGGTAAGCTGGGTTGAAGATATTTTTAAAGAATAAAGTTCAGGGAATCAGGGGGAGATATGTCCAGGAGTGATGGCGTATGAATCCATCCCTCTCACTACGGGCCGAGAGAGTCCGGCTGGAGAGATCAAAAGATATCCCTCAAAATGTCTCTCCCGATGCGGCCCGCCACGCGGTAGGAAGGCAGACGCATCCGCCGCCAAGACCTAAACAATCCTCACATCATGAACCCGGTCCAGGCGAAGACACCTAACTTAGCGAACCACTTGGGATGACCTATTGCCGAACCGTTCATTGGATAACCAACCATACCTGCCTTCTAATTTGTAAATTTAGCAGAAAATTTTTGTATAATATAATATATTTGCATTGCAAAATAAAATTTCACACCTAACGCATATATATCTCTGTTTTAGTCACTAGTTAAGAGAAACCTTTTTTATTGTTATTCCAGAGAGTTTAAATTAAGTTAATTTCGTATATTTCTTTAGATAACAAAAATATTATTTTCAACATAATGCGGAACAGGATTGAACGTGCACAAATATAAATCGACATATGCACCTAACTAACACGTTTAAAAGAACCAATTAATTTAAAATGCGCAAACACCAATTTCTGGCAACTGAACGCATCTAAAAGAGTCGGATACGAACTCTTCAGAATTTTTGGCAAACGATCCTGGGCCGTAGCTGTGAAGATACGAGCTCTTTAGATAATAACAGACTGGCTGAGATTTGGGCTGAGGCTGAGCCTCCAACAACAATAGGTATGAGGAAGATTTGTGATCTGTGCCGAAGAGAACCTATTCAATAAAAGGTTTTTTGTTACAAGTTGGTATTAGATACTGTTGGCCAATTCAGAGATATTACTTTTACAGACATTTGAGTTTGCAGCGCGGTGTATTATGATTGGACTATCAGTAAGAAATCCATCTTAAGATGAAGCCATAGTAAATAATGCAAAATCACACAAAATCATGTTTTTGTTTTGAAAATTTGATCGCTTAGAAATATTATAGATGCTTCAATTAAATACTGCGTGTAGAACATATCTTGGCCCTTAAAAATATCAGTAATTTTTTTTATAAGTCTTTTAATAAGCCTAGAAAAAAATAAAGTAATAGGTCTATAAAAAACACTTTCAAGTGCAAACTCTCCTACTTATGAACATCTTTTCGGATATGGTTTTATTGTTTATTGTAGCAAATTTAGTTTCTTTTGTGATAATCGCAAAATAAATTGATATTTACGCCCGATATTTACAAAACAAAATAAAATATGAATTTTTGCGTTGTTATTTTACAATACGGCCGGCAGCCGACGAATTAGGATTTTCAAAGTGACCCTTATGTCGTTCACCGAAGGACTACTGGCTTGCCACACCCTACTTTCTTTCAGAACTGCCCTGGCCGGAGCAGGGAACAGACGTGTGACTCCACGTCGCTCGGTTCCGTGAAATCAATTTTAAATTTCTTTGTTATTACAATAAACAATGTGTAAAAAAGGAGTTAATGTTTTTTTTAGACCTTTACGAAATCAACCTGTGAAAAAAAAATTCTCAAATAACTTTATCAACCATTCCAAAAGCTTTTTCCCAAATATTTTTTAACTCCTCCCACAAAGGGCGTGAATTCCGATTTCGATTTTTCCCTGGACTATTGGATCCCCTTAAGCAATGAATGCACGAGATTCCAAACATAATAATGTAAGCATTGAACACGCCATGTAAATGTTGCAAGGAATGGCTGTGGTTTGCATTTTTATTTGACGTGTTTGAAAACTATTTTAATAGCCCATTGAACGAACGCATAATTGATAAAACCAGTACTCTCAATTGAGGCAAAGCGGGATTCTACGAGTTCTTTCAGAAAAACATATTCGCCTGCTTTGATAAACATTGTAAATGATTCTAATTATTATCTAGTTATTCCAGCCATAAATTACAAACAAAACAAAGGTAGGGAAAGAGATAGGTACATCTTCAAAGAATATTTATAACTGTACGAATATTTATACCTGTGGGTAGGTAGCAATAGTAATAAGAATAAGAAAAGTTTCAACTGATCTAGTGTAAAAACTTTTTAACATTAATAATAGTGGGATAATTTTGGTAGCGCCGTTTTTGTGAAAAATCATTTTAAGGACATTGTAATTGTAAATTATTTTATTTATATATTATTTTAATTCTCCAATGCTCTTATCCTAATTTTTGGCTGTCGAATGAAAACGTAAGATCGGATGGTTAACCTGAAGATATTACACAGTTTAGAGCAGTGGTTCTTAACCTGTGTTCGATCGAACCCCAGGGGTTCGATGAGTCAGTCTCAGGGGTTCGGCGGCAAGACACGGCCCGAAAAAAAATGAAGAAGAACATTGTCACTATCCCATATCCCATCCCGCCCCATCATACCCCATTGTGCCCCCCCCCCGTTGTGGTAAATATAGTCGTGACAATAACCCACCCTATCCCATTACAGCTTCACACGGGAGACCGTGAGAAAAAAATTCTACAGAAATTTTGTCATTTTTGGGGATGCTTTGTGGAGGGTTTTGTGGAGTATGGAAAATAAGGAGGAAACGAGAGAGAGAGGAAGTTCTGGTAAAGACAAGTTACGAGGGTGCGTAGGAAACTGGGGGTCAGTGTGTACACGAGTGGCAGACGTAAGAATCCATCCTTCCCACTGCGGTGCAAGGGGATGGATCGAGAGAACCCGGGAACCCCTGCTAAGTCACCAAAAGTATTACATTTGTAGTACCGCACGAAAATCCTGAAAACTTTCATAAAAATATACATGTAGGACAGATCACGCTTTTACTATAAACAAAAAAAATCTGAAAAAAAAATGGCTGAATATTTCTACAAAATATTAGTAAAATTCTAAAGGCGGAATAATTCAGTTTTTATATTTAAATATTTCAGTAGTAAATTAGAGAAGTAAGGCAGGTAAATATTCTAAAATGAAAGTAGGCGGGTATTTAATATTACGGCGAGTAGACGAGTAGATAATACGTGGGAGGATCTATTCAAGAAATGAATATATTCCTGCAAATATCTACACACGATTATTCTGATAAAGCTACTACTCATTCGACAATTCCTAGAATTTACTACGAAGCATTTAAGAGTAGATGTATTGGAATATGCAGATAAAAGGTAAACAACCACCAAATTATAATGCAGAAAAACTTGTAGTTAATTAAACAAAATGATGATGTTTTCCGGATCACTAATAGAACATTTCAAAACGTCATTAATCTACCGGACTGTCTGTCATGTCTTCCGGCGTTACTTTAGAGAGTTCCCGGCATGAGTTGCAATGCCACTAATAAATAAATTGTTTCTCCCTGCGTGTCTTTTCCCATTCCTCCCCTTTCCTTCACGCGTTCCCGAATATTATTAGATTTATAAATAAAAATGAAATTCAATTCAATTCCAGTATGCGTAAATAAACCGAAAACAAATTGTTGGTAAAAATTCATTTACTTGAAGAGTTTATCCGAAAATCGATCAATCAAATTTGGTACGTAACGTAGGTTCTTCAAATAAATTCATTAATTTAAAGAGTTTCGAAAATTGAATTTTGTTTGAACATCATTGTTTTGCAAAATGCCATTGTCAAATTGTGTCATTTTTGACAGTTTCGCAAGAGTTTTTGTAATGATTAAAAAACTTTTCAGATGTATTGTCACGTGGTTGTAATAATCCAGAAACCTTCGTGGGGGTGGAGAGAGGGTTTTTAGAAGGTTTCAAACATTTCTTGTGCTTAATAAAGCAATACATAGACAACTTGTAACTCATATACGTATCTATAATCTATATATCCCCAAAAATAATATTTTAATATAGATATATTAATTACTAGCTTTTACCCGCGGCTTCGCTCGCATGGTATTAGAGGAAATTACCGTAGCGCTTGCACATATCAATTACCCCCCCCCTGCCCCAATCCCGCATTCCATTCATTCATTCCTGGTATATTCAGTTTTCAAACAGCTCGCATGCCATCTAAATTTCATAATGCCAGAGCTCACCAGTTGTAAAAAAAAAAATCCAATTCGGTGCAATTGTTCGGAACAAAAATTTCGGAGATCCATTTTTATTTATATGGTTAGATATTAACTTCGACGCCTGAAATAAAAAAAAAAATATATATCAACATCGTTTCCACAGCAACGATTTGTTTTCTGACATTAGCAATAACTCGCATTTGTTAGCGACAGAAAACGTATAATAAATATAATATATTAATATTTATAATTTCATAACGCCATTATATACAGCCTATAGTCTTCGCATATAATTAAGCTTTCTATTGGTGAAAGAATTTTTTTAAATCGTTTTATTGTTTTATGCGTGAAAGCGAAACAAACTCGAGCAGTTTCGCATTTATAATATTAGTATGGATGGATGTAAAGCACAGTCACGTATAAATATTTGATTTCTGGCGAGCATTCGATTGTTGTTTGACTCATCATCTCAAAACTTGGTATTTGGAAATGTCTTGACTAATGAACTGGACGATCATTTATTTATTAAAAAAATAACAAATTCTATTAAAAAATTCTTAATACGGATACGGGAACTTTTAGATTAGTAATTATCTTGATAACATTACGAATGCGTAAACAAGTGAGTCTTCATTGATATACAAATCGGCAAATTATAGGTGGGTTACTTAAGTAAGTTCTTGTAAATGTTTTAATTAAGCGGTCGGGCTTTTAAATATTATCATTATTTTACTGATAACTTCTATTACTTACTATTTATAATCAGTGTTCCAGTGACGATTTGTGTGATTCATTTACTAATACTAGTGGTCGCACAATGGTTGAAATTCGACCATAATTAATTTAATGTGTAATGTTTTTTTTATTGATTTAATGAAATTATATTGATTTAAAAAAAATATTAGCATTCTGCACTCTTTCTCTATTTAAACTATAAGTGTGGGAAATTTCATACTCCTCCCGTCCGCGCAATTTTCGTAAAAAGGGGGTACAAAGTTTTTGCTTCACGTATTAATACATAGGAACTGTTGGAATTAAGAGAACACTTCTATATTTCACATTACAATACAAGCATTGGGTGTTTTTAACGAAAACTCGATAAAACTGTTTCATAAAAATAACTGAAATATATTAATGCTATTTTTATGGTGCTGGTGACCCATGAACTCTGAGAAGGTATGCCGCCATTAACTTCCTTATTTGCATCTATATTTAAATAAAACCAATATGAGCTGTTTGACACAAATACGTGGCATTGGGATGCCGAATACAGTACAACAGGTTTTGACAGAATTCATATAACTAGAACCTCTTTCTATTTCGTTCTCCCAACACGACCTAACGCAGAAAAGCCTTAACACGTAGTTAAATAATATTTAAAATGACGAGAGCAGGTACCAAGAAGCTTCGAAAAGAATAATGATAAATAAATAATACAAACGTGCGCTACACATATGATATTATTATTAAAAATTGAGTTTGGTTTTATATTGTTTATACGTGGTGCATACACGAGAACCGATTGCGAGCTGAACGGTTTGCAAGCCGCTGGCGTCTTTTTTCAAGTTTCGGTTTCATGGGGCCGACAGACCTAGCCGTATAAGCGCCAGCGTTATTTGTCTTGGCCTCTTTTCGGTATATCACTCGGGAATGTATACACGAGGTGTTTTCAAAAGAAAAGGTGAATTTTGAATTTTCACAGGCTGTGTACATTCGATTATCGATTTTTTTTTGTTATGTTGGTACACATATGTTTATCATATGTTGGCATTATCAGAGCACTATTATCATTAGCAGTAAACACTTCTGGAATGCGCTTTTCGGTGTGGCCATCAGCTCGTTCTTCGATTCTGACTTTATCTCATCATTTGTGGCAAAGCGCTTTCCTTTCATTGGTCTCTTCAGTTTTGGGAATAGAAAAAAGTCGCAGGGAGCCAAATCTGGTGAATATGGTGGTTGAGGCATGATTACAGTGTTGTTTTTGGCCATATAATCACGAACAAGCATTGATGTGTGAGCTGGTGCATTATCGTGATGCAAAATCCATGATTTGTTTTTCCACAATTCCGATCATTTGAGCCGTATTGCTTCACGCAAACGTTGCATAACTTCCTTGTAGTATTCCTTATTAACCGTACGACCTGTTGGCAAGAACTCATGATGCACCACGCCATTGTAATCGAAGAAAACAGTGAGCAAAACCTTCACATTTGATCGAACGATCATACTGGTTTTTTCGGTCTTGACTCTTCTGGCCGCTTCCATTGGGATGATTGGGCCTTGGTTTCGACGTCATAACCAAATCCCCACGTTTCATCACCAGTTATGACCCTTTTGAGCAAATCTGGATCGTCGTTGAAGTCATTCAACAACTCCTGAGCAATACTAATGCGACGTTGCTTTTGCTCAAAATTTAGCAATTTCGGAACAAACTTCGCAAAAATTGAAGAACATACAAAAACGTGACTAACCTATCCAGTTGTCAAAAACAAACCACTAATCCAAAATCTCGTATATTCTCCAATGGGAATGAATGTATGGCTGGCGATATGCTGAAATAGGCTAAGCCAAATAACGTTGGTGCTTTTATAACTAGGTCTGTCTGCCCCATCACTGTTCGCGGCTCACGTAAAAGAACCTGGAGTGGACTGCCACACGATTTAAGAATGATCACAGACCCGACAAAATTTGGAGCTAAACTTAAAAATTACCTTTTCAGGCAGTCATATTATCCATGGTACCAGACTATGGTAAATTTATTTCATTTTCTGAAAGATGCATTTGTTAAGAATGCTCTCACCAAATGTTTTAAAGAAATTCGTAAAATTGAGAGAGATACAACATTTTATGACTAACCTACGAAACAGAATATTGATAGAAGTATACATAAATTTTAGGTGTTTGAATGGGAGTTGAACAAAGGGGAAAGGGGTAATTACGGGAATTCCGGGAAGAACAGAGCGGTTTATTGGAAATATGTCTAGAATAGGACTAAAAGTAAAATTGATTTGGTTGTACGATGATATTTATTTTCATTTAATTAAAATGACGCTAAAACTTGCGATCATTGAATAAGTAACTTAAAATCATCTTTGGTACGTCAAGTACCCATATCTTTAAATATTTGTTTCATTTCCTTTAATTTTTTAATTTCCATAAAAATGGACAATTTGTATTTTTTTTTTATTTTTTATATGAGCTCCACACAGGAGGCCCTGAAGAAAATAATTTCCCTCAGGGCCTATTTCATCATTGGGGATGCTGTGTGGAGGGTTTTTTTAAGGAAAGGAAGGAGAGAAGAGTTCTGGGAAGGAAAAGGGTTTAAGGGGTGGGTAAGAATCTGGGGTTCAGTGTGTCCTGGTCATCCGCCTTCAAGACCTAGACAAACCTCACCCCATGAACCCGGGCTCCCCTGCTAAATGTACTGCTACCCCGTAATACAAATGTACACAAATTTATTGTTTTAAATTATCGTTGAAAAATTCAAAAGCAAATTAGTTTTACTCAGAATTTACAAAGCATTCCATCAATAATACATGCTCTAAAATCAAAAGGGTTATAAATTCTACAAAAAATAATTTAGATGAAAAAAGCTAACCAATCAGTGACAGGTGAATTTAAACTTTTAAAGCAAAGTTTAAAAACACGATTGAATCTACTCACGCAAACAAAGTTGCAATTTCAACACAGAAGTCGTGCTAAATAAACGTAACCGCGAGCCTTACAATTTTTGGCGAAATGAAGAAAAGTATGAGGATTACTAAATTAACTAATCAAAATATGGCATGTTTAATGTTTTAAGGGTTTTTAAAGTAAGTAGCGTGTCGGGATGAATGGGATGTTCGTTTTTGCAGATTGCACATTGCATGCTGCACTACATCTCGCGATCATGCAACGGTCATCTCATCTCTTCTCCTGTGGGATGCTGGGTAATGGTCTTCTCCTGGATGGCGTGGGAAGCGCCAATTATTAACATACCCGGGTCGACGACCTATTCATCTCTAGACTTTTTACCTGGTTCGAGAACTAATCGGCCGGATTAGTCGGTCTTCCGGAACAGAATGGATCCACATTTTAAAACAAAGGGGTTTTAGTCGAGACAGGTCAAAGGCACGCACTTAATGTCTGCTAGCTACGGGCGTAATCGAGATGTCCATTTCGAAACGATCGATTATTTTCAATATGTCTAAAATATTAACATTATCATTTTTTTGACCCAATTTGATTTAATCCATTTAGATACAGTGCAAATTAGGGGGTCACACTCAACCGAGCAGATCCGTGTCATTTCCATTTTGATCTGTCACCATCGAGTTAACAACTTGAACTTGTGAACTAAAATCGTTTACAGGTACATAAAATAGGTTATTTATTCACCACCAATCAACAAAATTTAAATAAAGTAGATATTAAAAAAAATAATAATATCATCAAAGAGAGATCTTATCATGAAGAAGTCGTATTTATGACTTGAGGTCTGAATCCATATTGAACGGATTTTGGATCGTGGATCTCACGCAAACGGCAGAGCCGGCGAGACATCGCTGCAGGGATTTGTCACACGGCCGATTTTGTAAACGCCGAATAGCAAGCGGATCGTGCCGAGCTTTGGCTCGGCGCGGGGCTTATTGGCTCGTTGAGTCTGCGGTGTGTGTCCAGCTTATTAGTAAACGGGAATTATCCTTTGTTAGAAAGCATCTTTCATAACAACTGTTGTGAAGTTACTGCAGTCTGTAGAGTAAAGACTTCCCATCTCCAACAGAAGAGGACAGCAATAATAGAAGTTATTAATTTAATCTAGAACTAAACTTAAAACCCACCTTTTCAGACAGTAAAATTAAATTTAAAAAAACCTTTCATCTTACCCTTCAATGCCCACGACATTGTAAAAATAACTCATTTGTTAAAAAAAAAAAACTCAATTGTAAGCGTTAAGTAAAGGTCATTTCATAAAGATTCTCCAGCCCTAAATAGTCCTAAATTCTCCAGTCTCTCAAAATAAATATCAACTCTACTTTTGTCACTAATCTTTTAATATAAAATGTGCAATGTCCAGTGTTTTAAATATAATGCCCTCCGCGTGCAAGACCGATCTTCTGCAAGCACTAACTCTCTAATTACTTCTTCGGAAGTGACCTGCCAGGTAAGTATGTTTTTGTATCTGTTTGTAAATAGTTAAATTAGATAGAACCTAGGAATTCTAAATAAGTTGTAGGTACAGCTAGAGGTGATTTTTCACAAAAACGGCGCTCTACAAATTATCCAATTATTATTATCTGAATTCAACGATATTAGAGTATAGTGCAACGATATAGATCTGCTGGGTTTTATATCATTTCTACTAACTACGCCGTGCAGTAAGGGGCATCGCTACTGCAGGTACTGTGGAACAAAGGTTCGATATTTTCCTCTTTTGATGACCTGCACAACTGCACAGTATCTGTAAATAGATTTATAGTCTTTCATAAAAACTTAAAACCTGGGCAGTAAGAGCTGTCAAATAAATTAATTTAATTTGGTTGTATCCGAACGAAACAATCTGTTATTATAAAGATCAAAAACTTCCTACTAAAAGGTGTTTCGAGTATTTCCATGTATCCATAGATATTATTGATAGTTCTTGATAAATAAATAAATCATTTAGCAGAAGATAATATAATATTCGAATAACTGTTTTTTCTATATCTTATGTAACAGCTAAAATGTGATTATTTTTTATTCCAAATGACGTTAAACATATCGACTCTCGAAAAACTACGATTTATCAATTCAGCTGTTGAGATTAGACAGCTGATTTTTTCCAAATCGGAAAGACAGCTAATCTGGACGATTTAATATAAGTAGATTTAATGGCAATAAAAATCTCGCGATAAGCATTCATTTCTTGACGCGCGTATTTTGATAAAGATAAAATAGAATTTAGCACTTTTACATTTCGCAAATATAAGATGTAGGTAAATTTGTATTTAAAAGTATTCAAAGGAAGGCAATGAATGGAGTCGGGGACTCCCTAGGAAGATATGGAACGAACAATTTTTCTTATTGTAATATAAAGAATACATATAATATTTTACAAATATTTAAGGTCATCATTGGTAATGTATACCCTACAAGAAAAGAGAGGCTCTGGTGCCACGGAGCATAAGGGAGCCACGAATTTTACTTATATATTTTGTATAAAATAAGAATTATTATTTTTTTAATAAATACAGCGCAATTCAGAAGAAACGCTATTATAATTTTTTATGGCTTGGTAAATATAATAGTTTTGCATATTTGAGTTGTTTTAAATTTAGGTGTAATAAATTGATTTCCATTTCTTTGTAATTTGTAATTGATATTCTTTGTTTTTTTGACGTGATAACGTCTTATAAATCGATGAACGCCGACCGCATTCACGAAAAAGCATGACTCATTGCCACGCTGTCACGATGTCACGTTCTGCTTGAGCCGGGCGTACAAGCGAGGGCGCGGAACAAGCGTTCGGCCTAAGCGTTCAGCGAGAGCGCTGAACAAGCGATATATAAGCACGATCGGCCTAAGCGTTCGGCTTAAACGTTCGGCTCATGACGTTATCGCGTAAAATTATCGTCCGTAAACCGACTTTACAGACAACCAATTTTTTTCTTTAAAATTTTTATAATGGAAGCTTTCTTAAATATGTCGTCGACATTTGGAACTGGAAATAATCTAACAAATTAATCGAATACTTATTAGAATTCGATTAATTCGAATAACAAAAGAGTATGTTTGAACGAGAATAAAGCAAGTGTACCAAAGGAGAGTTGTGTGGCGGACTATCCTCTATCTACTCCTAAGCGGGGAAATGGCACGATGGTTATTTAGCTACTTGAATTCCGATTAATACGTAATAGGGGTGTTTAAGAATCATTTTAATGCATCTTATTACCGATGCTAAACAGTGAGGGCTTGATAAATAACAAGCAAAATGGACGCCTTGCCTCCCGAATGGAAGACTAAATTACATGATAAACGCACTAAATTTACATAAGATTAAGCATTACTTCGGTTAGAACAGTCCCAACCACTCAAAGTTATAATAAAGTATTTTTACCCGGAGTTAATTCCAGTTGCCTTTAATCTTCTGACGATTTGAAGGCAATCTTCCGGACAAATAGATTAGAAGGAAATGGTTGCTTAGGACCATAGAGCCGGAATAAGGATGAACGTCAAATTCTCTAATAACACGGCCTGGAAATAATGGACCGCAGACTGGAACCCAAACCATAGACAAAGGCAACTAAATTACTAAATTGTAGCGCGGTCATTATTATATTTAAACATCGATTTGGGGAAATTAACAAAGGCCAGCGACGCCATAGCATAGTCAACCGAAGTGATGTTAAAAATATATTCTCCCACAGTTGGGTTGGATTGAAAATAAAAGTCCACGACTTATGTAGGTTGGGTTAAAAATACAACACCAAGTTACAAGTTACAGAACTAAAAATAAGTGCTTTGGTTTATTGATTTCAACAAGTATCTGACGTTTTGTGAAAACTTCTTTAGCACCGTTATGATTTGAAACTCGATGAAAAGGAAACGAGCGACACTAAAACAGAAACACACACACACACATCTATAAGATTTAGCCTGTGAGAAGTACCCGGTTCCAATATAATACAATAAATCCTCAAGTCTTTTTTGGTGTAGTGGTATGAAGCGCCTGACGAATTTCAGCGGCCAGACAATTTGAAAACCAAGGATCGAATCCTACGAATCAAAAAAAGGTAAAATCACTATCCAATCTTCAAACCACTACAAAATGAACAGGTAAAAGAAAACGAATCCGAAGAAGAAAACACAAGCACTAATAAGATGACCAAATGTATAGGAAAAGGTGCACTGGAATTCGAGTGCAGTGCTTCGTAGCCTTTCGGTCTCCTCTTTATGCAGAGCTTCGTACCCTCCCGACTCTTGCCTACTTTAGTTTTCTGAAGGTTTTCCTTCTACCGCGTGTGAATTGCACACTCTGTTTTTTAATAATTGTGTTACTCATAGCCCCCCCACCCTTCCAAAAGGTCCCAAAAAACCTGTATTTTAGTTTTATCGTCTGATTTAGGCATTGTTTGGTGACCGGACAACTCACAATGAAACCAACTAACAACCTCAGAAAAGTCATTAAAAGTGATGAAAAAAAAAATTAAATAGGTTAGGGTTATGGGCTATTTTAAAATTATTTTTTCACGGCTTTTAATGACTTCAAAGAAGTGTTGAGGTGACTTTGTTCTGAGTTGGCATGGAACCATTTTTTTTAGTGCTAAATGAATGCATATTTCGTCACTTGATAGTGCACAAATGCTTCATAATATTCTGTCTGTTAGACCATCAATTTGTAAACACATTACATGTGGAAGACATTATTGTCAATTTAAAACAGTATCAGCAAAAATATGTACAACACAAAAAATAATCTCAAATCGTATCATCAGTCATTACTCGTAACATTATCAAAGAGTGGATTTCGGTCGGATTTACGTCATTTATTTTAATGCTACTCTAAACATCGCACCCAGTATTTAAAAAGCTTTGAAAGTTATCTAGATCATTTTGTTTTTTATCTAGTAACTTGTGATAATAGTTTTAGACTCTAGACCTAGACTGGCCCAGTTGTTTCGCAGAAATTTACATCTGATAAAGTCAACTAGTTCATTCAGAGCCATTTTGTTTTTTTGACATTTGAAAGATCTCCGTTGAGCCTCAATTACATTGAGCGAGTTTACAAGCTACTAGCCGGCGAATTCACTATTTACTAATAAACTTGCTCAGTGTAAAATCTGCTAGTTAGCTAGTTACATGATAACACTAAGCGAGTTTACTAGCAGATAGTGAATTATATAGAGCGAGTTTACAAGCTACTATCTGGGAAATTTACTATCTGTTAGTAAAGACGCTCAGTGTAATCGTATAACTTGCTAACTAGCAGATTGTGGACAATCTACGAAAAAAGTTGGTCAACTTTATTCGCTACTAGCTAGTGTTTGCCTAAAGATGGCGGCCCACCAACAGCTGATTTCGTCTGTCAGAATTAATTCGGGCGGCAGCCGTTTTTCTCACTAATGGTTAGCGCTGCGAAATAACGACAGAGTTGCATGGTGCGAGTCGTTATTTTATCTGCTACTGTTGCTACTGAGCGAGTAGACAGTTTTGTGTATCATCATGACAATCTCACTCGCCGATTCACCCGCTTTTAAACTTACCGGCTAGTAGCTTGTAAACTAGCTTAATGTAATTGAGGCTTTAAACGCCGATTCTAGGTGCGTTTCAGATTTCAACACGGTAGTTGTCCTCTTCTTCTAATCACAATTTATTCAAAAGCTGAAAAGGACATATAACCGTTCATCATACTTTTCTCACATTCCCTATCCAATTTTATTCATTTAATAGCCCGCCCTGACATAGGGACATCCCTAGCATAAATTTGAGAGGCGAGTATGGGTATCGCCGCCCTAGGAATCTTTTATTGGATAAACAACACCTCTGCATAGGTCACCCCAAGTGGTTCGCTACGTTTGGCGACTTAGCAGGGGTGTCCGGGTTTATAGGATGAGATCTACCAGGGTTGTGGCGGTAGATGCCCGGAAAGATAAAGGCCGGAACGAGAGAGACTGGTTGAGGGAAGCCTTTTGACTTTTCCAGCAGACTCTCTTAACCCATTGCCTTGCACTGCAATTGGAGGGATGGATTCAATCGTCTGTCATTCCTGGACACTGGCCCCCATATTCGTTCCCACCCCTCGTACCTTTTTCCTTTCGAGAACTTCTTCTCCTTGCTTTCCTTAAAGAGACCCTCCGCACAGCATCCCCTAAGATGAGATAGACCCCAAGGGAATTATTTTCCTCAGGGCCTCCTGTATGTGGAGCTAACGTAAAAAAAATTGGGTAAAATAATACTATAAAAAAACTTACATTTTTTATAAAATAAAAAAGAACTAGAATAAGCATTTAACGGGGGGGGGGGGCTTTCAACTGTCAAATAAACAAAATGGCGCTGAATGGCTATTTAAATTTCTGTGAAAAACTCACATAACAAATAATGATATTGTGACACCTTAAACTTAGAATATTGAGTTTGAGGTGTCATTTTTAAATACGACGTAAAAAGAAGTAGGAAATAATTTTAAACTGTAGTTGAATACGGAAACTGGTACCTAAATCTACATTAACTTATTTTACAGATATCTCGGACTGTGAAAAGGTCAAAATCAATGGATTTGTCCACCAAAGCGGTTTACACGTACGTGCGTTATCGAGTTGATGGAATCAATTCCACAAGAGGGCACCCCTATGTAGGTAGAAGACCGATCTTAAAACTAGGAAGATCATGATATGGCGAGGCGCATCATGATCTTCCTGGTTTTAAGATCGGTCTTCGACATATATAAGTCATAAGCAAAGATAATATAATGCGAGTCACAAGTGATAGTAAAATGTGTAGGGATTTCGTCGACATAAAAAATGAAAATTCGTTAAACATGTGCATAAATTATTGCATTGAACTTTCTGTTATTCTAAGGATTAAAAAAGAATTGTAAATAAATAAAAAGGCTGAAAGGGATTGGATAGTTCGGATTCCCCGCCTTGCTCGGCAGCCATTAGCCATTTTGCAGAATTGGAATAATCCATACTAATATTATAAATGCGAAACTGCTCGAGTTTGTTTATGACCTTTTCACTCATAACACAATGTAAAGACTTTAATAATTCTTTCACCAATATAAAGCTAAATTATATGCGCAGACTACAGGTTGTATATGATGATAAGCTCTGGCGTTATGAAATTATAAATATCGATATATTATATTTGTTATACGTTTTCTGTCGCTAACAAAAGCGAGTTTTTGCTAACGTCATAAAAAAATCTTTTCCATGGAAACAATGTTGATATATTTTGGGCTCTATGCTGGTAGGTACTCAGTCTACTGGTCAGCTACTACTGCAGAAAATTCAAATATTAGAATTCGTTTTTTTTTTTGGACAACCTTGGAATAAATGTCAGACGAGAGTACCTATATTAAAAATTAATTCGTAACGATTATAAAGACTGAATAATAAATAGTGTAATTTTTTTATTATATTAACAAACTTCCAAATATTTAAATAAAAATAAACATCCGAAATGTTTGTAAGCGCATAAATTCCGAACGAATGAACAAAATTGGATAAGTAATTCTTTTTTTCTTTGAGCTATAGCATTATGAAATTTAGGTGGTAGGCGAGATGTTTGAAAACTGAATGTAAGGGAATGAATATATGGAATGCGGGAGGGGATGAGGGTGAGGTGGGGGGGAGATAATTGATAAGTGCAAGCGCTAAGTAATTTCCCGTAATACCATGCGAGCGAAGCCGCGGGGAAAAGCTAGTATAATATAAGAACAGAGCGTGTCAGAAGGCGATGGCAGTGCATATTTCCATACGCGTTTCTTGACAAATAATAAAGATTAAGTTATGCAAGGCATCAGTGGGGTAGCGGCGATGTGCCATATGGGTACGTCCCCTGTACCTGCCCCTGCCCCACACACTGAAAGGACAGTGGCGCAGCTTCTGGGGGGGCTGTGCGATTATTTATTAATTTGGAAAACATAAATACATTTTAATCTGTCCCTGTTTGTCGAAAAATATGTATAAGATCCTTGTACACTAGTCCCAGCAAGAGTTCATACGCTAATCATCGAGCATCATCATTTTCCTTCTTACGCGCCTTGTATCAAAGCGAAAGAAACAGAAGATAGGTACTAAAACAATGATGTCGCGAACGATCTTTCGCTGGGAGTAATTTAATTGATTTTTTTTTTTTACTTCAGTAGTTTTAGAATTTAATTATCCAAAATTAGTTACAATAATCGTGCAAAAATAATGTATTAGCAAAATCAGCACTATAATTTTTTTTCAAATGAATTCGTCTATTATGGTTTTCGTAGTTACAACTTCATTTTGTACACGAATTGTAATGAAAATGCGGTTAAATTAAATTTCCACGGTTATGACAAATGCTTAGATTTACAAATAATGTGACGCAAGTACTTTCTGTGGTTATAACGTAAGCACAACAGAACATTTTAATGTTAACACTTAAAATTAAAATACTTGGCAATAAAGAGTTCGTATACCCATGAAACCGCTATTAAATAATTACCCCTACCCAGGCCAAACTTTCGACATGAAAGTCGGTAATTTATGTGACATTACCATCAACTTTAATGTAACTTTGATAATGTTTACAGTTAGGTTCGCAGTGAATTTATAACCAATTCAAGACGATAACAGGTCGATATTACACTATTTTGTCACGTTTGTATAATGATTCCGTTCGTAAAACATTCATTAATACTTAAGCTATCTGGGAGAACGTGGTATAATAAGCTCGTTAAATACAATATCATGCGAAAGATTGTGCAAAATATTAGCAGATCGCACGGAGATTTGTTTGGCACAGATAAAACTAGGAAAACTAATATTATTCCGTTCTCTTCTATGGCATACATAGATAAAATTAAGAAAAGATTCGAAATGTATTATTCCATTCGCATTCAAATTTAAAGCTATAAATTTTAGAATATGCTCATTTTAAAAAGTAATGTCGGGCGGCGAAAGGGGAACGAGGGGCTAGAACGGCTTGGTGCCAGGCCGAAGGGATGGTGCAGCGTATAAGAAATGCATACAGCCCCCCATGAAATAATGAGTATTCGCCCTCAGCGCGTGGGATTGATCGAGCGGTGGATGCGCAGTGGTCCATAGCGCACAGCACACTCATTGATGACATTACCAATTAATCATCCCGCCGTACTGAATCGATTCCTTTCGATTCCACCTCCTCCTGCCGATTTGACACTAAACCACACGAATAGAGACGTTCTTACTCAAAACTATATTCTAATGGTTTTACGTTATTATCAATGAATGGGTTTTGAATATTTTGATTGAATGTGTAGCAAATATATGCAATACGGCTGAAAAAACAGGCCAAACAAATAAAAGTGAAGTTCAAAGAAATAGATATAACTAGATTCTTGTTTTTCGATTTGTGTTGTTCAACGTAATATTACGCAAGTAATCGAGATCTCTAATGTAGATTATCAAGTTCAAAGTAAATAGGATAAGACTTTTTGGATTGGTACCTCTGCCACAGGAAATGAACGAATTTTCCGTGAACGCTTAGTTTTCTCGGAATCGTTGAATTAACAACAAAATCCTTTGTCGTTGAGGTCTACCACGATGTGGTGCACTCAGTAAAGTTTTAATTAAAGAGAACAGATGATCGGATCAGCAAATACGCCGAGCTTTGTTTGGTCACAACGACAAAAGTAAAGGCACAGCGAATGTTTACAAAATCAAAGAAAACAACGCGAGTCGTTCAACACCATTCAATCCGCACAGTTTTACTTCCTCTGTATTTTCGTTGCTCCAGAATAATCGGTAATCGATTCGAGGGGAATTAATGAGCGAGGACAATACAGGTGTTGGAAAGGTTGGCTGGTTGATTGGTTGGAAGTTTGAATTAGTTTTCCGGGGACTTACCAACTTGGAGGACGCTGTCTACGCAGCCAGACTCGAGCAATTTGAGTCCCTTGCAGAACGACAAGTTCTGCTGCTCGCCCGTGGAGGACGAGGGTACCCTGGAGAGGGAGGAGTACATGCAGATGTCCCTCTCGTTGCGGGGGAAGGACCAGTAGATGATCCTCCGCTGAACGGGCTCGGGGATCCGGTCGTACCGCTCCTCGATCCGTTGGAAAGGGATATTCTCGGCCACAATCTTGGCCGTAATGTCCAGCAGGGTGTCGGGTGTCATCTTGGACTGCCCGACCAGGGGCGGCACTGAAGCACTATTAATATGGCCGCACGATACTCGGTAAACGGGGAATATTGTGTAATCAGCACAGAGGTCCCCTCGGGGACAGCAATACGCGGACATTGCGTACGGCGCGCGCGGCGGCCCGCGGAAGACTGGCTGTGGCTGTAGCGCGGGGGGCCCAGAGCGGGGGGGGCCGAGCCCTGCCTCCCGCCCCCCTCGCCCACCCTTCCTCACCCTCACCGCCGCCCCACTCAAGGGTCGGGAGGGCAATTATTAAGCCTCCACCTAGCGGCACGCCTCGATGCGGTGGGGAATAGAGGCTAGAACGCATAACACACAAACATTCAGTGGGCTTCAAAATGTTCATGACAGTAAAAAAATCTGGGGTCGTTTCGGATTCAATTTGAATGAACTACCTCTACACAGCTTTATCCAAGAATAAAATTAATATATAATAATTATTAACTGAATAATATCTTTATTTTTGCCTATATAATAAGCATTCATCACCAATCTGTTCATTTTATTTGCAGTTTATATTTATTCTTTAATTACTTTAAAATATTCAGTAAGTACTCGTTTATCCCGCTATTCCCCTGCAGCCACCAGTGCAGTGGGGTAGGGGGGCACTAAACAGCTGATGGCTGTGCGACAGAGACGCACATAGAACCGAACGAAAGTCTTGGATCGAATATTTCTGACAAAATGCTCTTTGAAAATTAGACAGAACGATCATTACTGGTTTCGAGTATAACACGAATTAATTTTTGGCAGTATTTCGTCCCCTCATATTTAGGGGTTGAGCTTGAAAATGATGTAAATACCTCATTTTGAATATTTTTGCAATTACTGGCAGGTGATAAACGATTTCTACAAAATATTAAATAGAATAATTTGTAGAGAGCCGTTTTTGGGAAAAATCATGTCAAGGGCAGTGGCGGTCCGTGAGTTTTCAGTGAGTAAGAGCGCTAAGATTGAAAAATATGACGTTATTGACGTTGTTGTAGCTGAAAATGAATTTTTTTTTTTTTCAAAATTTTAACTTTTTGTACGAAGATTTTCAGGATTATTTAAGTACTGACAGTAGACACTGAAAGATCTGCATACAAAAAGTTGAAATTTTGAAAAAAAAAAACATTTTCAGCTACATCAGTAATATCGTATTCAATCTTAGCACTGTAGCTTATTGAAAACTCACGGACCGCCACTGCCCTTGAGGTGATTTTTCCCACTGGCGCTGTACAATGTATTATAAATGTGGTCTGTACGGTGTTATTATTGGATACTATTACATTAACAATAATGTCATAAAAAAATAAAATAAACGAAAACTTTAAAGATTTACGTTTCCTAAATATCTGATAATTTTGATATCCAATTTTTCCAGTAATTTTTATTGCATATTTTTTAGTACAACTAAAGACGCATATTTATATTTTCCGTTTATGATTACCCTCCACACAGCATCCCCAAAGATGACATATGCCCTGAGGGAATTTATGTTCCTCAGGGCCTCCTGTGTGGAGCTCATGTAAAAAAAACCCATATTTGAAGATTTTTGAAGGATCTAATAATGGTTTCTATGTTTTGAAAATACATATATCAATGTAAATTTTGTACTTTTCTACATTTCACATATTTCTTACAATAATCACCCGACCTGTTAATTGGAAGATTATATTTACTTTACCTATATAATATTACTTTCTTATAACTTTGTGGTTTTTTTTTTTAAATTAACCTGACCAAAGACCAACATGGAACAAAATTGCCTAAAAACTGATCCTTAAAATTATGTGCAATTACGGTATAAGAAAGATGATGTCACGATTGTAACACAGCTAAACATCTCGTAAATGATCTGTAGGTTTTTTAATAATTTTAATATTGCGGAAAGAACTAAGCAAATTGGTTTCTTCTAGAATTGGCTCCGGTTGAACTTTGTTACAATTTAAACTAAATCTTCCTTTGGTCTAATATTTTTTTGGATCAGGCACAACTTAAATCTATCATTATAGTCTTATTCATTGTGTTATTTTAAAAATAAGTTAAATTATTAATTTGGATTTGGTGAGGTTTGCCAATATTTTGTTCTTCATCTTAACTGTACATATTTTTTTCATCTTTGTCATTTTTTTAAATAATAGCATAATATATTAATTAAAATCAAATTTCAACAAAGAGTCACCCTACATGTGTACTACCTTAAAATGAATTAGTTTCCCTCAGATTAGTAGGAAACCATTATTTTTAAAATACATTAATGTAACAATATATTATTTTATGTTATTTTTATTATTTTATAAAATTATGACCTCAACACAGGCCAGTCCCTGTGAGGTTAAAAATTGAAATATTAACAATAATGCCACGTGAAGGAAAAATTAACAATTCAAAATATTAAATAGATTTATTTGTTCTTGTTAAGTAGGTATTCATATTTGTCATCTCCTAAAAACCTTTGAAAAAGGCCTAAGGGACGGCTGCGCGGCCTTTTCGTACAAAATCCAAGCAAACTTAAAAAAAAATTTCAACCAAAGGTTGTAGAAAATATCCAGTAGTACGGATATGTTTTACTATGGTTATTTAAATTTTTTAAATACAGGCCATTTAGGAAATCAATTTTTCATAATTTTAGAGGCAACGTTGGCAATTATTTACGAGTAAATGATGAATATTTAAAGCAAACCTTTACTTTATTTGCTGTACGAATGTGATGAAATATGAAATAAAAAAAATAAAAATATTTAAAAAACATCTTGATGTGCGTGAATTTATATAACGAATTGCCGATTTACGTTGGAACACAATTTTGTTGAATACAAACTGTTTTATTTTTTAAATTATATTAAAAAAATTAGAAAGGGCGAGATAACTATATTAATAATTATAATTAATTACAGAAAATGCCAAATTTCTCACCAAAATCATAAAAAATTGAATTCCTTATTGGCCCATATTTTATAATTTAAAAAAATAATTAAATATTTTAGAACATATTGGAACTAGATATTTGCATGTCTTTCGATAAAAAAATGTTATTCGGTTTGGTTGAATTTTTGGCCTCAAATTCAAATTTAAGTTTCTATAAAAAAATCCGCCAGATGTTGCTCTCTACATTAACTCATATCTTGAAACAAAAATGGATCCAAAAAATAAGACAGTTTTATTCTTTCATTTTATTATTTAAGCCATTTGGCATAACTTTCGTCCAAATATATAATAAGTGTGGCATTGAAGTAGGAAGGATGGTGATTGCGTTCCAAATGCCTAGCGATAGAGCGAGCTGACAATACATTCTTAATATCCGAACACAACGAGCCAGAAGGAGACAAGCATAGTTTTATGTTCCCTTATCGCGATAACCATTACGTATGTATTATGAACTTGGCCAGCCATAAACAGCTGATACTTAAACGAGCAATTTACTTAGAAAGGACGGAGGCGAGATGCTTGCAGACATTGCTCTCGATAGGTCATAAAACTCTATCACACTATTATAATTTATTTTTATTTTATTACTACGGATTTTGTACATTTTTAATCATAATAAAGATTTGAATCGACGAGAAGACCACGTAAACTCGTAAGAGAAAACAAAACGTACATAGTACCAAAATTCTGTGTACGTAGGCGATATTTTTATTATTAATTTTAACTAATAATCGGCGGTTCGTTAAACCCACCGAACAACATTAAAAAATGTCATTCTTTTTCAGGCAAATATTCTTAAACATTCTGTTATAATATTTTAACGTATTTTGGAAAAAATTGCGATTTTTTGAAAAAATGGCGATTTTTTGAAAATTTGGCGATTTTTTGAAAATTTCAATCCGCGAAATCGGGAAATTTTTTTAATGAAACCGGAAGGTCTAGCTATAATTTTATAAGGATAAAATATCAAAAAAATAGTTTTAAAATATCAGAAGCCAATGGTATGAACTTTTAGTAATAAGATTGATAAATTAAGGTTATCCTGAAAAATCGGTCTACATTTTCCACTGAAATTTGTTTTCAATATTTAATGTACCTACAATAGAATATTCAATACTATAAACTTTCAAAGATGTACAGCTAAATAACTTACATAACAATATATCTAAAATAAATAAAATAATATGCCTAAGTATCTCTATTAGGCATAACTTATTTCAATTCATTATCGAAAATTATCATGAATTCCAACTTAAATTGAAAAATTACCTGAAACTACTGTAAGCTCTTACGTATCTATTATTATTATTTTTTTAAATCTTTAAATCTATTATTGATAAATCTTGAGTTTTTCTTACTTATCTCATTTTGTAATTGTTCTCTAGACTTTAAGTCCGGGTTAAATCTTTCCCACAGGAAAAACTTAACCCTTCCACACACTTTTCCACAAATGATCATCTAGTCAATCCACGCGATGTAATTGCATTGTATAAGTATAATAAATACAAAATTATCCAAGAACAACATGTCAACCTACCAGAGACCATATGGGAAAATACTTCACCGACTCCAGATATTTTCATATCAGAGGGTTCGGCTCGATAGAACTCCTAACTGGACCGATAAATCCTACTGATCCCTCAATATAAACATTTAAAAAATCTTTCGTAATTCTACATGTATTTAATATGCCTGACTTTTGCATTTTTATATATAGATTTTTTGACAAATCTAATAAGCCTAAATTTTGAATGAGAGAGCTAGGTATAACGCCAGTAGCCGAAATAACAAATGGGAATATTTTTATAGTCCGAGAATGCCAAATTCTTTTAATCTCATTTCCTAAATCTGTATATTTTCTAATTTTTTCAGAAACAGATTTTTGAATATTGAATATAATAGTGGTCGCCCAATGGTCGAAATTCGACCATAATTGTAATGTTTTTTTTTTAAAGACTTAATGTATTTTTTATGCATAATTTAAAAAAATATTAGCATTCTGCACTCCTTCTCTATATAAACTATAAGTGTGCAAAATTTCATACTCCTCCGTCCGCGCAATTTTCGTAAAAAGGGGTACACAGTTTTTGCTTCACGTATTAATATACTGATGATGATGATTTAAAAAAAAAATAATTTCACGTAATTATTATATATTTTTTTTTAATTTCAAAAGGTACTTCTTTGGGTTAACTTCTTTTGTCAAATTTGTGTTAACAATGTCCAGTTTTTTTCCGTCCAGTCCAGTCATTTGTAATTTGAATTTACGCTCTTCAAATTTTGCTTTTTTGAATAATATTTTTTTTTATTATTTTCTAATTCATCAATTCATCATATTTATAAAGAAAATAAGTTGCCTCTGAAATCATGAAAAATTGAATTCTTAAATGGCATATATCTTTATCCAAAACACAAATAAAAAAATTAGCACATACCCGTATTAGATATTTGCCACGCCTTTTGATTTGAGAGATATTTCCGTATTTTGGCATCAAATCCAAAATTACGTTTTTCTTGAAAAGGGCAGTCGTTCCCCGTATCTGTCAAAATTCTGACAGGGAGCGGACTTTGTGTTTTATTGGATATGTATTCATCAACGATCGCGAGGCCAGAGATCGTAAAAATAAAGAAATATATTGTAATATACTTTGTTTCTTTGCGAAAAAAAATCCTCTGCTATAATAAAAAGATTTTTCGTTGTACCAAGAGATGAAGCTGCCAGAAATGCAAAACATCAGAGTAAACGAAGCCCTCGGTGTTACCATAATAAAAAAAATCGCTGTGGAATTTTATAAAAAATTAATAAAGAAAATCGTAGAAATGAAATTTTTATACAATGACGTCACGTGCTAAAAAAAAACGCATGTGTTTATTTGATTGTTAACCAGCGAATTCCCGGCACGCGTTACAATGTCACTTAATAAAGAAATTGTTTCTCCCTGCGTGTTCTTCTTCCACCTCCCCTTCCCCTCCCCTCACGCGTTCCCTCTCCGCCCTCTCCGCGTTCCCTCCTCCCACTCCCCTCTCCCGCTTCCCCGCGAATCCCCTTCCCGCATTCCCTCCTCCCCCCCGCATTCCATACATTCAGTCCTGGTACATTCGGTTTTCAAACAGCTAGCGAGCCACCTATTGCAATTTTTTTTATTTGCGATTTTCAAATTTGAAGACTCTGAAACCCCTTATTAAAAAAAAACACATCTTAAGTCTCGCGGAAACATTTTATGCGGGAATTCCCACCCATGAAAACGCTTCCTTAAACTGCCTTGCCCGGTACGACGAAAACATACGTACACATATTATAATATAACACACAAACAAATCCTCCGTAAAGTTTAACCTCCCCATATTGTAGCCACCACTTGGCAAAAAATTTTTAACAAACAACAAAATAAACAATTTTTCAATAACCATTGAAATGAAGAAAGGGGCCTTTTTGGCCCGGAACTCTGTATGCCAATATTTCAAAATTTCAAAAAAGTTACGAAATGAGGTGTGGCGGTATAGCCGAATTTTCCTCACAATTTTTTTGAAAACTCGTTAACCACTATAACCACTATGCATATTCTGTCCATTTCAAATTATTTTAAATCCTATGTAAAAGACGTTAATCGGCGTTAATTCATAATAAATAAATTATCATCGTTAATATCAAGTAATTATGAATCACTACTCACCGACGCATTAACACTGGTATTTTAGTGTTGTTATTTAAAAACGAATTAAATTAAATGAAAATTACTTGTTTTGAAATACCACTATAGACCGGTTGTCGGTGTGGTAGTTCGTCCTTTATATTGTAGAAGCCACATTTTCCACTTGTAATGACGAAAGTGGTTGGATTTTATACATTTTGAGATTATTTTTGTATATATAGGTAAGCATGACAGGACAAACGGACAAAGCGCCGCAGGCGAAAATTTTTAGAGTCGTCATTACGTGTTTTGAAATATCATGCCCAACTAGTTTGTAGCGTTGTGTATAGTTATTGAAACCCACTCGGACGTTGCTCGTTCTTAAAACTTACATTTATGTTTTCTTCACAAGAAATAAATGTGAAAAAAATTTATGGTGCGCCAAGTAAGGGCTACATCTAGCCCGCGGGCCGCCAATTGCCGATCGCTGCCTTATACTACAAGTTATATTATGTAAACCGCGAACGGCAGTAGTGATACAAACATTAGCATAAATAAATCAATAAATAATAAAGAATTATCAATTAAAAAGAATATTTTGGTACCTACTTTATCGCTTGTCTGATGTGCTAACTACTTTCCAAAAGTAAAGTTCCAATTTTGAAAATGAACATTCATTGAACTTGAATAATGTTAAGTCAAGATTCATGGAAAATGCGTTTAACATGGTTAGCTCATCGGTGATTGGTTAAAAATTCGTGACGTAGCTTGAAGCCCATGTTCCACTGTGAGATTTGAATTAACTACAATACAAGGGGCAGTGTTTTACTTCAAGCTTTTTTTTTAAAAAGGCCCTTTTGAGCTAACCACGCATTTTCTACGAACCTTGATGTTACGAAATACTTAGGTACTTACCCCGATTAAACAATTAAACATAAGTGCTATTTAAAAGCATGCTCTCAGCCATGCATAAAACGTCAGTTTCCTACAGTTACAACGATACAATAGTCAGTTCTATCCGCACAGAATTAAACAAAATAATTCTGTTGTCTACAAAGCAATTATTTATGAAACATTCGGCGAAAGAAAAAAAGAAAATATAAAGATCGATTTTGGTCCATAATGGAATAACTTGTAGAGCGAACCTTGGAGCAAGTAATTACTTATTATGGGCGCGAAAAAAAAAATGACAACGGTTGTAAATATGTTTTTTTTTTAATCCCAACTGCTTCCTACTGGAGCCAGTGAGACTACGGCCCATGGTATGCCCGGGGTATGTTGCGAGGCTGAAGGTAAGCGAGGAGAGGAAGGAGATGGGGAAGAGGAAGGTGGGTAAGTACCTGGCTATTCAGATCTAGTCACCAAACAAGGCATTTCAAGCAAAGTTTCAATTCTGAATGGTGGTCTTAAACCAGGGTGATACTGAGAGTATCTTCCACTCCGGAACGTGCTGCAAATATACCTTATATTATATTTATTTGGTTAAAAAATCAATTAAGGTACATTTATCTACGCACGCCGGGATTTGTACCCGCGACCTCCGGTTCGCTAGTCGAGAGTCTTGCCCCTCGACCACGGAGGCCATTTACGCATGCTTCCGCAGAAATTTCATACTCTCTAAAATTAATTATTTATCGATTAAATACTAGCATGCTCGTAAGCAAACCTATTCAGACATGCTAAAAGCACACCCCTTCTACCCGCGCATACGGTAGAATGCTCACAAATCAACCGGCTGTTTCTTAAAACTAGCAATGTAACTGACACACACGCCGCTAAGTAATAATAGCTCAATAGAAGCTTAAGGCACGGACGCACATGCTCATAAATAAGCATGTTTTCGAGCGAGCTTAAAACGAGCATGCTCTTCAAATGTGCATATTTGCTTGTGTATGGCATGCTTGTTTTAAGCATAATCAAGATTAAACATGCTCAAAGCAAACAATTGAACACACTAGCTATTTAAAAGCAAGCTCCTGGCCAAAATGGAAGCTTTGCGATTTTGTTAGAAGAGGTGCGAGAAGAAGATATCAACGCAAAAAAAAATGATGATTATTTAGCGAATCGATACTAGCATGCTCATTAGAAAACCTCATCAGATATGCTAAGAAAACACCCTATTCCAAAGGCGTCTCGCGTAGCATGCTTACAAATCAACCACCAACGTTTTTGTTAAATTTGGTAGGCGAGTATGGATAACCCCGCCCCGAGAACCATTAATTGAATGACCAAAATCTCTGCTATAAGTCACTCCAAGAGGTCCGCTACGTTTGGAGACTTCGCACAGGTGCCCTTGTTCTAGGGGTGAGGTTTGTACGGATCTTGGCGGTGGATGCGTCTGTCCGATTGCGTGCCAGGGTGCGTGATCGGGAGGGACTTGTTGAGATCTTTCGACCTCTCCAAGTCTCTGTCGGAACATCGCCTTGAAAGGAGGGGGACGGATTCACGGACCCTCCTGGACACACTGACCCTCAGATTCATACCGACCCTTTTCCTTCCCAGAGCATCCTCTCCATTCCTTTCCTAAAAAGACCCTCCACACAGCATTTTCATTTCTCATTTCATACAGCATTTTCTCTCCTGTTTGGAGCTAATGTATTAAAAAATGTTCGCATAAGCATGCTTATTACTAGCAGTGTAACAAATACATGCCACTTGGTAGCAATTGCTCAATAATAGCATGTTTTGTGCTACTGATGAGCACATTTGTCCGTAGCATTAGGTGTTAGGTACCTACTAGAGGTAGACACAAAGATACCGGCAGGAGTGGAGGTTCTTCCTAGAGGTTTTCCTGACTGTCGGAAATCTCCAGGATTTGTACCGCCGATGATGGTAATAGAAATCATCAGCTTCTTGCTTTATGCTATATTTGTTATATTAGATACAAGTCCTACGTCATTCCGGAATCATGAAAAATTACCGACTTTTATTTATTCAAAGGCAAACAAGACACGGCAGACACGATGACATGTATGAAACAATAATGCCTCCACGACTCCACCGCTTTCCAGTCTATACAGATTTATAAATGAAGGTAAATAATTGACCACCCTTTATTACATGTTTGCCCCCGTAACGCCTCCGTGCTTAATGCATTATTTGTGACCCGGATCGATGCCAGAAATACCAGGAAAGTGCCGATAAAACAACACTAAACATGCTATCACTCATCAATTAAAAAAACACTAAATCCATTTTTCTAAACGTAAGTTTTAAATAAGTAATACGATGTTGAAGTATCACGACATCCAGAGGCACGAAAGGTCTCCTATAAATGCTACGTTTTGTTAGAAAAAAACCTTGTATTTTTTAAGTCGCCAAGAGTCACGGTTATTTCTTTTAAATTTCGTTTTGGGTGGATTTATCAATTTAACGTTCCAAATGGCTCTTCATAATAAAAAAGAAAAATATTTCCAAACACCGCAAAGTAAACAACTCGACACCGAACCCGTGTATGACACCAACTATCTTCTAGAGAAGAACCTGACTTCTTTAGCCCTTTTCGGATTGTGGCCATTTCAGTCTCCAAAATTTTTGAAAAATCAGAAATTACGAACATACCATTACGTTTTTGGTTTATCACTGTACTGCGCTTTCTTCTTATTCCTCATTACGGAGTACGTCGAGCTGTTTAACGTCTGGGGAAACTTGGAAGACATGACTACAAATATGTCTGTATCTTGTCTTTACACCGTGGGCATCATGAAGATATACTCCCTTTTCGGGAAGAGACAAACGTTCAAAAATTTGATATTTGGCATATCAAGGATAGAAACCAATATAGCTCTCCACCAAAGCGATGAAACCAAATTCATAATGGCAGGTTATGTTCGCCGATCAAGAAAAGTGACCTACTTCTTCTGGACTCTAACCAGCTGCACCATATTAGTATTCTTTGTGATTCCACTAGTGGAATACCAGTTCTCTTCAACATACCACAAGGTTTATGATAACGGCACGGAATACTGGTCTTACGTTAGACCCATGATATTCAGTTCTTGGTTTCCATTCGATAAATACGCTACTGCCAACTACTTCTTGGCTTATTTTTATCAGGTCTTGATGGGGACTGTGGGAGCTGCTTACCAGGCTATTTGGGATACTTTCATCGTTTCTATGATGATACATTCCATCGGACAACTTCAGATACTTCAGTACACCATTGAAAATATGACAAATGTTGAAGTAGGACGAAAGTCGGAATATGTTAAAAGTTCCAGGAAAAACTTCAAGAAGCAGGAAGATGATACGCGGAGACTAGAAGATTTAAAGTACATCAGATTTATAGATTGTATTAATCACCACCGGTATATTTTGAAGTACGTAACCAATCATAGAACCCTGTTTTAGCGATTACATTTGTCAGGTCCTGTTGAAATAACCATGGCAATTAAATGAATACACACTTTATCTCTTCGAAAAATTTTGTTTCACTATTTATGTTGTTTTTTGCGAAGGGGTGCCGAACAAAAATATAACCATCTATTCGGTATACGCCACACATTTGCCCTGTCAAACACACGAGCACTGAAATGTTATCTGAAACTTTTGGCAATGCGGAAACGCAAACCTCGTGAAATAATATTTTTTTCGTGAGCTTAAAACTGTTTTTCGTCTTTGAATGAATATGGTGATCAAATAAGGATTATTGTCGAATTTCTGGAAGAAAAAACGTTTTCTTCGAAAGTAGGCACTTGTGTACCATAACATCATTTAAAATTTGAAGTGCATCTTTTTTTTTTACATGAGCTCCACACGGGAGGCCCTGAGGAAAATAATCTCCCTTGGGGCCTATGTCATCTTTGGGGATGCTGTGGAGGGTTTTTTTAAGGAAAGGAAATATGGAGGAGAATTCTGGGAAGGAAAAGGGTTTGAGGGATGGGCAGGAATCTGGGGTTCAGTGTGTCCTGGAAATGTTTTTAGATTCTTCTTTTACTATCTTTGCAAAATAATTATTTGATTTCTTCTAGATACTCCCATGACCTGAACGCAATAATCAGTCCCATCATGATGCTTTACTTCTTTGTATGTTCGCTCATGCTTTGCGCTATTGGATTCCAAGCGTCATTGGTAAGCACAATCATATTACAAATAATATGCTTTGCATAAAAAATCCATAAGATTATTTGCAATGTTCTAAAAGTAAAACTTATTAAAGTTTCGACGTTATCATAATAGTACGTAGTGTACCTAGACGGACTAGGCAACTACTCAATATGGACAGAAACTCACTGAGGATACTAACGGGAAACTGCCATCTCAGGAGACATATTAAGCAGTTGTTAGGGGTGGAAAACACCATTAGATGCAGGAAATGAGAGGAGGATGAAGAGTCTCCAATTCACAATTCGTGCCAATGTCCCGCCCGGTTGATAATAATGCTCAGATAACTGGGAAGTCACATTGTGGAACTGGGAGACACAGCCACATACCCAATGTCAACCCTGGTGAACCTTATCAAAGGGACCGGAATGCTGTTAAAGGTGTGAGGTAAAATGGGAGATAGCACAATGGGCCCATGGCCTGAGGGTTCATGATAACGATCCGTTAACTTACTACGCTTTATAAATAAATACTGTGTACTTCGATTTCATTTTCTTTAATTTATCTTATCGCCAATTAGGGATGTTCCACCATCTTCCTTTAACCATCTAACTCTTTCCAATATAATATGTTCGCAATTACCTAAGATAATAATTTCACAACGCCACCATTGAAATAAAATAATAATATTTTTGGTTTATAGTATGGATTCAGCATTCGCCTGTGTTTTATGCTGGAGTACTTGTGCGCCATGATGATTCAACTCTTCCTCTTCTATTGGCACGGAAATGAAGTTATGCACGAGGTGATTTTAATAAAAGATATTAACAATAATAACCAAACACCATAATAGAAATAAAACACAAAAGTATAGGTTTCCTCAAGGATCAACGTTAGACCAGAGTTGGTATTTGACCATTGACTTATTTCATTTTTAGAGCAGCAAGGTCCTGCAGTCCACTTACAGCTGTGACTGGTATAGCCAGAGTCAGAGATTTAAGAAGAATTTGTGGATTATGAGGGAGGGGATGAGAAAGCCAATCAAGTACACTGTTGGTATATTCTACTCCATGTCTTTGCCAACATTCCTCGCGGTAAGTATTTTGGTGTTTTTAGTATCTAGGTATGTGACTACGCACACAAAACGGGAAGGTACATATTGTGGGGTGATTACTGCAACTAGGTAACTCAAAAATCAGCGTTTTTGAATTACACACTAAAAGCAAAACTCTATTTCCTCGTCTGTTTTTTATGGGTATCTCCAAAAAACGATAACATTTAATTCTATAATTAGGCATAACAGGTGTTTTTTTTCCGTATTTCAATTGGGCATCTAGACTTAGCTGGTTGTAGCACTAATATTTATGGAACTGTTTAAGTTGCTTTCGTTACATTTTTGCACGTAACAGCTAGGTAAGTCATTCCACTTTTGTAAGCTTTGAAAATATTACTAAAAAATGATTGCGAATGAGGCATGGAGAATCCGCCACAATGAGCTTTATGATATGTACCAAACTCCCAGGCTCTCTACCCAGTTAAGTCTCCAAAGATTAAGATGGGCCGGACATGTGCACCGAATGTCAAGCACACGAGTACCGAATAAGGTTCTAACAGGACACCCGGGAGGTAAACGGAAGGCAGGCAGACCTTGGCTGAGATGGGAGGATGATGTCAGGAAGGATGCAAGGGAACTACTTCATGTTGCAGATTGGAAGATAACGGCCGAGGACAGAGGGCGGTGGAGGCTTATGTTAAAGGAGGCCAAGGCTCGAAATGGGCTGTAGCGCCATTGAAGAAGAAGAAGAAAAAATGATTACCCTTTTTAAATAATTTCCAAAATGAAAGTATTACGGTTTCCAAGACATCAATCAAGAGTGGAAGATACTATCAGTATCGCCCTGGTGTAAGACCACCATTCAGAATTGAAACGTTGCTTGAAATGGCTTTAGCCGTGTTTAGTGACCAGATCTGAATAGCCAGGTACTTCCCCACCTTCCTCTTCCCTATCTCCTTCCCCTCCCCACTACCTTCAGCCTCACAACATACCCCAATTGGGGATGCCATAGTCTCACTGGCTCCAGACGGGAGCAGTTGGGACTCTTGTGCGGTATTAACTGTAAAAAAAAAAAAAATCCACGATTTAACAATACTTATCAGTATAAATATGCAATAACCGAATTATAAGATTGTTTACCATCTCATAATTCATTTTCCCAACAAAGCTGATTTCAGAGTTACATAGTTGTAGTAATTACCCCACGATAACAGAATCATTTCAATAATCAACACTTTCTTGTTTCTAACTGACGTGACAGAGGTACCGTTTAAAACATATTTGTAATGGCTTTATTTTTTACAGATATTGCGAGCATCTTACAGTTATTTCGCTTTATTACGGCAAGCACAAGATAAACATATTAAATAAGAATGCTGCTCTTAACTGAATACCTTTATGCGATGTACCAATGAAAGCTAGTTGTTTGCAATCATTTTTTCAATGGCTTAACAGAGAAGCCACAGATGGCACTTGGAACCAAGGACGCCGAAGAAGTCGAAGACAGGGACGTCTGGTCTTTATTGGAACAAAGGGTGGAAAAATGTATTGATGAAATTGTGATAGGTAGTAATTATTACCCTTACACATGTTATTTCAATAATACTTCAAACCCAATTCTACAACCTTCTTCCCTTAAATGTTCTTATACCTAATATTTTTTTTTTATTAACAACAGACATTTGATATCACGCGTAAAAGAAATAAAATCAAGTGATTCAATAATTTTCTATTTTTATAGCTGACATCTTTATTTTACGGCTAAATCTAGCTACGTTAAAATTCAAAGCAAATCATCATGATCATCATCAAACAGTATTAATAGCTTAGTACGGTTGAAATTTAAGAATCCGGCCAAGAATACAAGTCTGACCCCGCCCTTATGCAAACCCGTTTTTGTACGTAAGTACTATTGGATTTGTAATTTCGTGAATCTCTCTAGACATGGAGAGATTGACGACGGTATGATTATTATTTATTGTATCTGGCAGTTGTGAATAATAATACCACGCGTCTATATATAATATTTGACGTCATTGCCAGCGGTTACTTTGTCCCGGTGACTAGCTGTCACTGGATCTCAGTGGATCCGAGGAACTGGCTATTTTTGGAACCAGTTCTTATCGGATTTATAAAATGGTTACCAAAACTCAAACTGGGCGAAGCCGAACCAAAAACCGACCGCAGTAAAACTGCTTGTCCTAATTCATTAAACCCGACCTTACAGATCCTCAACCGACGTTAGTATTTTTGATTTTGATTATAAATTGTAGTACAATAGGTAAATAATAACATTTATTATTTTCAATGAAATCACTGAAAACGAGAACCTGCACTGTAGATTAGCTTTATTATTATGGATAAATTTATTATATCGCATTGTGTGCAAATTTTATCTCATTTGGAGTATGGAATAATAGGATGGGGCAAGGCAGCATCAAAGCAGATGAAACGATTAAATACACGGTGTCCGGAAACACGTTGCACAAGTAGAACACTGGTGAATCTAGATCATATTTGGAATCGATGTTATGATATAATTTTTTTAAATTTGACCTTTCATTTTCGAGTAAATCGAGTGCCAAGTTGGAATTTTTTAGTGTTTCACTCATTTTTAAATAACGGCATATATAACTACGTATTCTTATATATTCAGAATCAACTTTTGTTGATCTATATTCTATATCGTAGGTTCTCAACATGGGCGATAACGCCCCCTTGTAGGCGTTTCAGACTTTCAGGGGGGCAGTAGAAGACCCAGAGAAAATAAGGGGGCGTTGGGATGGCACAGTGAGGGAGTAGGCAGGTAAAAAAATTATATAAAAAAGTAAAAAAAAAGTAGCTTATAATCTTACGTGTATTATTATTTTTAAGAATTGACACTATATCATAAATGAATGGTTTTCTAATAAGAGGTGTTATTTTGATATTCAAAGAAAAATGCCATTTTTTTATAAAAATGATTGGACATTTATTTTATTATAAAGAAAAAGGTATGCCGTTAATAGTGAAAAATAACATCAGGCAAATGACTACCACGACCACGCTTACAGGACCATATCCTTTTCATGAAATTTTCCATAACCAAATCGCAAAGTGGCTGCCCTATATCCTCGATAGCCTCACGAATTCCATCTTTGAGGTCTTGAATCGACGCTGGGCTGTTGGCGTAGACCTTCTCTTTCACGTGGCCCCAAAGGAAGAAGTCGCAAGGTGTTAAATCACAAGATCTCGGTGGCCAATAGTGATCACCTCTTCGAGAGATAACACGGTCCGGAAATTTTTCCCGTAGAAGATCAATGGTTTCGTTGCTTGTGTGGCACGTAGCGCCGTCTTGTTGAAAGTAAACGTTGTCCATACAGTTCAATACCATCCAATTCCGGCCATAAAAAATCATTAAGCATCTCTCAATAGCGCAATCCATATAGCGGGCTATTCAAAATAACACCTCTTATTGGAAAACCCTTTACAAGAAGGAGGGAGGTACGTAGCAAGTAGCAACCCGGTAAAAAACGGAAGAATTGCTTTTTTAACTTGCTAAACAAATAATTTAATATATTTTTAATCGAATTATTGGTTCTGCAATAGTTGAGCCCCCCCCATATCAAGTTGTGGTAAATATAATCGTAGCAATAGTCGTTTCAGATTCCCGACAGATGTTAAGTAAAAAATATATAAGCTACGGTATAAAAAATATAGAAGCTACGGTGGTAGCGAAACCCGGTCGGCATTAAGTACATAAAAAATAAAAAATGGTGTTTACAAAGTTATTGTTTTATTTTAAATTATAATGTCACATCACAAAGTATCTGCTTCATATGAACAAATAAAATATATATATTTTTAAAAGTCGTAATATTTTTCAATTGTGTTTCTTACTAGACATAAGGGAGTATTGACATCAAGAAACATATTATAATATTACTCTGTAACTAATAAATGCTACTAAACTGTGTAAAATTTAAAAACATGTGATTGAAAATAAAAAAATACCTACATGTAAAAACATAAGTTATAATTTTTATTGAAGAAGAAGATAACACTTATAATCTAAATGAAAATATGAAAGAAAAAAAGACACAGAAAAACAGAAAAAACAATGGTCGCAACTGGGACTCGAACCCAGACCTCTCGTCTAACCGGGACGTGCGCGTTTTCCAATTTCGCTATTGCCACCTTCTGTCAAACCGTCATATTTGTCAATCTCATATTTCAAATATTTAGAATCATTAATATTATCTCCAACTAGTTCTTTTTCCATATTATAGGCAACTACTCTTTTTATTGGAAACAATCATTCTAAGAATTGGTTTGTAACCTGAATTTTATTCATATATGGAACTATTGACTTTTATGAAAGTCTAAATGAATATTCAATTTTTTATGAGAAAAACTCTCTTTTTATAACTTTTGAAGGTTATTCCCATCAACGTAATATATCATTGAAGAAGAAGATAACACTTATAATCTAAATGAAAATATGAAAGAAAACAAGACACAGAAAAACAGAAAAAACAATGATCGCAACTGGGACTCGAACCCAGACCTCTCGTCTAACCTATAATTTTTATGTTACTTATAAGTTCTGGATGTTTAGCTGTAAAGTTGTTAACCAACTCCCACCTAGTAGTGTCAATAAAATAATAAATCTTAATATAATATAAAAATTTATGTTTTTTTGTTTACCTTGTGAGTTCCCAAACCATTCGTACGATTGCGATGAAACTTTGGTGAGTTTCTGTGCGCACGCCCGCAAAGGTTTCCATATATATTGGTGATCTCTGGCGTTATGAAGTTTGTACAAAAATACAATAGGTGCCCGCGAGTTTTTTGAAAAGTGTGTGTATTTCATATAGTTTAGCAGCAGGAGGGAAGGCGGGAGGGGGAAGGGAACCCGGGAGTAGGGAAGGGGACGAATGAGAGAGGAGGGTTTGCAAGAGGGGGACGAGGGAGAGGGCAAGGCGGGGAAAGGAAAAGGAAAACGAGCAAAGGGCGGGGGGTGCCTTGGGGGGGGAACCCTCCTTAATGGTTTAAGAGTGTAAAAGGACAGGCAGGAGAGGAGTGCGGGATGAGGGATTGGCAGAGGAAGGAATTGTGGAGGAAACATAGTAGCGGTATGGGATAGCAGGGGGTATATTTTAAAAATCCACGCATTTCACACGGATGTGGACTGGATGTAAATATATTATTATTATTTTTATATACGTTAGCTCCACACAGGAAGAAAATAATTCCCCTCAGGGCCTCTCCTCCAGGGTCATCTTTGGGAATGCTGTTTGGAGGGTCTTTTGAGAAGAGGAAGGAGATGAAGTTCTGGGAAGGAAGAAGGTATGAGGGGTGGGCAGGAATTTGGAGGTCAGTGTCTACAGGAATGACGGACGTATGAATGCATTTCTCCCACTACCGTGCAAGGCGGTGTTCCGAGAGAGTCATGCCGGAGAGGTCAAAAGTTCTCCCTCAACCATATCTATCAGTATCTCCCGATCCGACCTGCCACATGGCTGGTGGGCAGATGCTTCCACCGCCGAGACCCGGACAAACCAAAAATACAGAAGATGTTTTCATTCATATGTACCAAGGATAAAACTACTTGTTTATACTATAATGTATACACCAGGGTATAAATACAAAAAATCAATACTAAATAAATTTGTTTGATATTAATACCAACTTATTATTAAAGGAATTTTTGAAGTTGCTTTTAGGTTTAACATTGTTTCGATATCGTTTTTTGAAAAAAAAAAACTTTCTTTTCGTTCTCCTGAATAATTTTGTTCTTTACAGCAGTTTAAATTTCCATTATCGATGTTATTGTACCAAATAAAAAAAAAATGATAGTAGGACTACGGGACATGAATTCAACCAGTTTAAAACCCTTTATCATTATATTTTTACTAGCTGGGTTACCCGGCTTCGCTCAGGACAACATTCGAGAGTGTTCTGGAATGTTCCACAATTTATTTTATTTATTTATAGCGGACCCGACAGACGTTGTCCTGTACACAACTGTGAGAAATCGGTTGACTTTCGCTCCTCACAAGACCGTGGGACTCCTGATGAAGGGTTCCCTCAATAGAGGTAGAAATCCCAACATCAAAATGGGAGATACCAGCATCCATTTTGTTGAGAATACAACCTACCTAGGCGTTACTTTGGATCGCTCGTCCTCGTTCTTAACCCATGTCAAAGGCGTGTCAAGCAAGGCCCAGAACCTCTTCTTGAAATTGAGAAGAATCTCAACTGCTGAGTGGGGTTTGCGCTCCCCAGCGCTCCGTTTACTGTACTGGGGGGTATACGTGGCGCAAGTCACGTACGCGGCCTCTGTGTGGGAGCACCGTCTGGGGAATACACTCATCCTCTCAGCACTCAAGAGAGGTCAGCGAGTCCCCTTGTTGGCGCTTTCGGGTGCCTATAGAACAGTTGCTTCGGACGCTTTGCCAGTTTTGGCCGGCATTTTGCCAATAGACCTTGAAATTAGGGAGGTGCTTACAAAGAAGAGCCTAACCAGAGGAAGACCCGCTGTCCACCATGGTATTGAACTAATACCAGGGGGAGCGGTGTCTCTCCCAGGTCTTCTCAGAGAGATGCGAGAAAGAACGCTGAGAGAATGGCAAGAACGATGGGATAGGTCGAATACGGGAAGATGGACCTACTCTTTCTTCCCGTCAGTTAAACTCAGAATGGAAGGGGCTCATATTGCAAAGGATCACCATGTGACACAACTTCTGTCTGGGCATGGGGAATTTAGGGGGAGACTGCACAGTCTCTCCCTATCCCCCCATCCTAACTGCGCGTGTGGTGATACAAACCAATCAGCCGAGCACATTCTGTGGCACTGCGAGATTTTGACGGACGCCCGAGAGGAAATGCTTGATGGTCTAAAAGTAACTACGAGACCAGCATGGAACACTGATCTCGTTTCGAATAAGGTGAATTTTGAGTGTCTGAGGAAGTTTGCAAAGGTTTGGGTTGAGAGATGGCCTGTTCTTAGAGTCGTTGATTAGCTGTAAAATCATTGTTGTTTCAGATGTCAGGTGTAATTGCTCCTGAAACCATGGACTTCCATCCATAACTCTATCATTTTTACCGCTCGGAATTTATGTTTTCATATTTTACTTCACATAGCTTCATTTTAATACTTTATACTTTGCCATCTATATTATTTTATATATTGTTTATTTTTTTCGACTTATCGTCTTTATCATTGCATAGAACTCTGCAAAGAGCTGTGAGACTTACCATAATTATGTTATTATTATTATTTTTTTTGGTTACTTTTCCTCTTTTTTTTCTTTTCTTTTTTCAGTTCTATAATTTGCAATTGTGCGTCGTTATTATGGCTGAACTGAACTGAACTGTAATCGTTCTGTATTGTCTACTTCCCCACTTGGGGGTGAGCTAGACCCCGTCCCTGCATAGTCAGGCGCCGAACATTCCTGGAACGGAGCTCTCTCAGATCATCTGCGCCTCCCCCAGCAACATTTGTGAGCATGAGGTTTGGCCGGGCGACCTCGGCGACCTTCCGCCCTGCCTCCGGCAACTCGACGCTTCAGTCCTTAGGGTCTTTGGGCATTTTGCCCCTATTTCCCAGTTACTTTCTTCAAGGCACAACCGAGGAACTGGCTAAGGGGCGCGGCAGCTCTGTCTCGTTAAGGTTTGACCGACCGCCACAAACATTCTTGCTGGTACTGCCAGACGACGAGAGAGGGAACCCTTTCAGACTGCAGAGCCATTTATTTGTATCTAAAACATGTTTGTATCTTCCCTTTCTTGCAGGTGCTTGCAGCATACGCAAGATACAATCCCCCGCGAGCGTCCTTCATCTTGTTTTTTATCATCTTTCCATGCCTTTATATATGTTTTACTAACACCATTGTATCAAGTTTATCATGTAAGCACTTGCATACTGCTTACTAACACTGTATGCAGGGACATTGGAGGTCTAGATTCGTTCAAAACTAAATGTAGCTTCATTCTTTCGAAAAAAATTAGAGTCCTTGCGAGAGCCTTGAAGGAGTAACCATCAGTTACTTATACCAAGGCGGGTAAGTGGTGGATAACCTCCAATGTACACAACTGTCGGGACAAACTAAAATTAAAATAGAATAATATAGAATATTCGATACTTCGATGGTAGCGCAGCCTACCGGATCCAATGTAAAACATTCCAAAATCAACAACTCCTTAGAAATAAAAAAAATAATTAAAAGAACATTTTCCATTGGACCAAATTGTGAATCTAAACCATTCTCGAATCCCCTTGAACCCACACAAAAAATTTCATCAAAATCGGTCCAGCCGTTTAGGAGGAGTTCAGTGACATATACACGGACAGAAAAAATATATAGAATGAATAATAATAATAATAAGACGTTTATTCCGGTATGTGGGAAGGTGAGTACAGTCCCACACATTCCTTAAAGACATACATTACAAAAGTAGGTGAATTAATTGGACATGAAATACAAAGAAAGAAATAATACAATTACTAGTAATAGTAAAGAGACACATAAGATAATAATAATAAGCCTTTAGGGTACTGTGACTACATCGGGAGATAGTATTTTTCTCCAATGTGCGTCAGTGCTGGAGGATGGACTGAGGCGGGCTTCCATGATGAGGATATTTCCAGAACTGTGTATCTTCCCCCATTCCTGCCAGCCTGGATCTGAAAAGATTAATGAATAATGACAAAGACGATCTGTAATATTGCGGAAGATATTATATGTCCCTGTTTTAATACTGTTTTGGTTTATTTAAAATATATTATTTTATAGAATCGCAAAAAAATGTTAAAATAATAAAATAATAGATATACATTTTATGCTTTGGTACATCCTACAGGTATGTCTTAGAAAAATGGAATGGAAAAATGTTAATTATGTCAGTCGGGAAGTCCTATACCTATTGGATGTACCAAAGCATAAAATGTATATCTATTTTATTATTATTTTGTATAACACCCATACCATAATATATAATATCCATATATAAGATTTGAACTTCGGGGACCGGACACTATAATAATTTAATTTTACTATAACAATTTTAAACACGATCTGAAAAAATAAATATCACTGTATTTTATAACATGACCTCAGGTGTCAGGTTCATCAAAATATGGTCTGTGGTTGGAAGTCAATAAAAAAAACTCATTCTGCTTACCTATTTCGGCCATATAATAACCTAACCTTTAGCTCTAACTTGATAGTTAAATAAATTCTCTTTGCAAAAGTAACATTTTCTCGTAGGGCGCGACCATCCCTTTAAACTGCAAAATAAAATAGAGTTTTTCTAACCATTTGAAGAGTGACGGGAAATAACGATCGTAGTCCATTTTTACGTTATGAACCAAACGTTACGAACCACTTGGGGTGACCTATGGCAGAGGTACTGGTTATCCAATAAACGGTTCCCGGGGCGGCGATACACCTACCCGCCTTCCTAAATGAACGTCAACAATAGCAAACAGCAAACGATTGGTATGTTAATTCAATCACCATCATGGTGTAAGACCACCATTCAGAATTGAAACGTTGCTTAAAATGGCTTTAGCCGTGTTTAGTGACCAGATCTGAATAGCCAGGTACTTCCCAACCTTCCTCTTCCCTATCTCCTTCCCCTCCCCACTACCTTCAGCCTCACAACATACCCCGATTGGGGATGCCATAGTCTCACTGGCTCCAGACGGGAGCAGTTGGGACTCTTGTGCGGTATTAACTATAAATTTTTTTTTTAAAAATCACCAAGTGGACGACATTGCGGATGTTTTGTGATATTTTTAATGTGTTTAAATTATAAATTCTTCATAAAATTTAAAAATCATTTTTAACTAAAACGAATGTTATTGATAAAAATTATAAATAGAAGTTCGTTGTGTGACATCGGCGGTGGACGATAAATATCGAGTGCTCACGGAAAACCATACTTCCCGTATAAAACCGCAAGTTTTATAAATACGTTGCGATCCACCCCGATGTGGGCTCTCGGTACAGAGCTCTCGGTATTTGTCGATTCCTTACGACCTACGACCCATGGGACGGTGGTCTAAAACCACCCTCCTCGCCACTTTGCTACAGGTCCCGTCTATTCAGAGTTTGTTTACCTTGTGTCTTGGGTGTTTATGTCGTGTTTTCAACTGGTGTATATCTCAGTTTATCAGTGACGTTGACTGATTTCAGTGATACGAACTAATTTCAAGGAAGTGGTAAGCCGAGAAGTGTAAAAAAGAGAAAAAAACAGTTGAAACAATTATAAAAAAATACAATAAAATAAATTTTAAAAAAATGTGAAAAAGACACATTTAATGGGGGGAAATGATCAACGTCCAGCTTCTCTGCCGTGGTAAGTAAAAATACAGTGTCTTCCTTGAGACTAAAGGAAGAAATTGTTTTATTTTTTTTTTATTTAGGGGCCATCCATAAACTACGTCACACCTTAAGGGGGGGAGGTGTGCAGAGAAGTGTGACATTGCGTGACAAGACGTGGCGTATGGGGGGGGGGGGGGCATCAGCTTTGTGACGTCACATGCAGTTAGGCTTACCAGATGACAGGAATTTTTCCTGACATTCATTTATTTATTTATTGACGCCCTATTGGGCTTTTACATATCAAATACAAATTTCATTTATAACAACAGTATAACATAAATAAAAAAGATTACAAAATATATAAATAAAGCATAAACTCAATATAATAAATAAGAGTATCACAAATGCTAAATCCACATGGATAACTTTAGAGAACTCGTAGGTACAATTCATATACCTACGAGCCCTACGAGCAACAAAAACATTAAAAAAATCTTTTTTTTTTACTTAATTGCTCGTGGTTTGCATCTAGAAACATGACATGTCTGGAATTTTCAAAACGAAAGAAAACTACAATGAAACCCCGTGTTCTTCCACACATATTCTCGCGAGTTTGTAAAACCAGGCTACCTTGCGCAGTATTCCATTTGGCCCCTCCCCGCACGCAGTGAATTCACAAAAATATCTCCGTATCCCAAATAGCCCCTCCCCGTAAAGATTGCATTCGACACAAAAATATCCCATCTCGCCCCCTCCGTTGTGGTAAATATGACCCCGACGAAAAACTCAAACAACTACAAACTATTATTAATTTTACACATAAAATTGCAAAACGTGTGATGTCACGCTAGGCGGAGGAGGTTCGTGTGACGTAATTTATGGATGGCCCCTTACCACGGCAGTTGTTTGTTGGAAAAATTGTTTTTCCACATTAAAAAAATAATGCAAAACTTTTGGTCTTTTTAATTGTTTTTATATTCTTAAAAATAGGTGTTCTTCTGACTAACTGATTATTTTTGATATTTTTTTTAATATCCTCGATAATTGACCATAAAATTTAAAATTTGAGTTGTGCAAAAATGAGGAAAAAAGTGACTCAGATCGTTGTATCCAGTCACCCTTCAATTTTTTGTGAGACGATACAATATTAATTTATTCTGTATGAATGCCACATACATCCTTGATCCCTGAAAATTGCGGTAATTTGTTTCAAAAGTGGCGCAATGTAGATGCATAATTGCATATTTCCTTAATGCATTATCGACAGTTGGTAAAAACGCAGTAAAATATATTATTCATTCTGTACGAGTTTTAGTATTAACGTATGTCGCTATTCCCGTGTGAATTTGGGTAGGCTTTGTTCAAAGGAATTCACAAAAGGCGTTGCTGTATTAATCCAGGGGTTCTTAACCAGGTGCCCGCGGAACTAAATGCGCAAAAACCCAGCCTGTCGAATGCAAAATAATAATAATAATTTTGGTTGATTTATACAGCGACGTTTATGTGAAAAATCACCTGAAGGGCGCTCTACAAAAAAAAGAATAATTTCACTGGCTTACAACAAATATTTATAATTGAATTCTCGCCCGGAATAATGTTGTATCCAATAAGACTACCAATGTTGAGTTATTGGCAGAAAATTAATTTAACTGCCTTTTTTCACCACTTTCATTGAAAACTTTCAAGAATTACATGTTTGTTAAATTTTAAATACGAAATATAATGAAAAACAACTTGTATGGTTTTTTCTTTCTTTCTCAAAACAAGAATATTTTTGGATACAACGTTATTCCGGGCAAGGGCTAAATTATAACTAGTGACTTACGACAGACTTATAACTACCGACTATTATAAATAAAAATATATATACATATACGGTATTAAGGGACGTACGTGATTGCTGACATTATCTGGAGTTAAAAATGTAATGAAAATATTTGTTTACGACCACTTTTTTGAAGTTATTTTTTTTTTGTTTTTCAAAAACAAATATTTTTTCTTCTATGTCGTCACTAGTCACCCAGAAGAGTAACCATCTAACCCCTAACCCTGAATCCAACTGTCCAATATCCATTTGTTTTTTTTAAATTTTAGTTGAAAAAATAAAATCAAAAATGTCTCCTTAAACCGTAGTAAAATTTCTTTAGGTACATTTTTTACTTCAAATAATGTCAGGAATCACAGGTATGTAGGTAGTATGTATCCCATTTGGTAATAAAGTTTTTTTTTTTTGAAATACATGTTTTGAATTTCGATTTTGTTTATCATCATCAAACAGTATTAATTAATATTAACCTGGCATCTGCGTGGTTTAATTTCAGAACCCAGTTCCGAGTGCATGTTGACGCCATACGCGTCGTGCCACAAATAACATCTGTGTATGTGGAATTTCAAACGAAGCTACCGTTGTAATTCGGTTTTAAATTCAAAAATTTGCCACAAGATGTCGCTACTTCCGTCGGCAGGTTGGTGTGGACGTGCCCCAGGCATGTACAAGTACTGCGATTTAGTGAACTAGCAGTATCCCTCCGAGTGTCCGAATATGGAAAGCGGCTATATATTACTTTACATTAAATTTTCGTCATTGCGATTGCCTACCTCGGTTACTTTGTTCCGGGGACTATCACTGGATGACAGTTGATCCGAGGAACAGGCTATTTTTGGAGCCAATATTGGATTTACAAAATGGTCACAAGTCACAAACATTAACTGGGCGAAGCCGAACCTGCGGAGCCGGTTTTTAACTGCTAGTTTGAATGAATGTACGATTGAAGTGTAATCTTAGAAATGGAAATTAACCCACTTCCCGTTACATAAAATTATTTTCTATAATTTGGCTCTATAACACAGGACTAATGAGGAAGAGCGCAATGCGGATCTATTAGCGACCTGCCCATAAGCTAATGTGTGTTGATCTGTTCATTTCAGAGCAACAAACTCCTTCTATTCATTCTTCTTCAGTTGTTGAAATTGGCTACATACGGCCCGCGGATTGGGCATCTCTGTTATGGAGACGTCATGGATAGTCTAGTTGCAGTCTTTCATTATGTCTTTGAGAAAGATGACTGACAAGATGAGTACAGGGGAGACAATAAGGGAGTGCCGATAGCATCGGACGCAACGTGTTTTTTAATTTAATTTTCTTGTTGTTCCTTTTATATAAATCAATTATAAAGTTAACCATTACCGAAAAGGTAAGTTTTAAATAGTAAGATAATTTTAAAAAAAAATCAGTGATCGTTAATATTTAACACGAGTATTAAAATTTTTCATAAATGCTTTCCCGTTAACACTGCAGTCTCATATTAATACAAAGAAAATTATAATGTTTATAAACGAAAAAAATTAAGTTGAGGTGATTTGTCTGATAGTACCCTTCGTTATTTTTTTTCTTTCTACACAGGAGGCTCCTGATGGAAATTATTTCCCTTAGGGGGATGCTTGTAGAGGGTCTTTTTAATGAAAGGAAGAAGAGGAAGTTCTGGGAAGGAGTTGGAGTTAAGTATATCCGGAAGTGACGTATGAATCGATCCCTTCCACTGCGGTGCAAAGCGATGAGTTGGGAAAGTCCCGCTAGACATTTGTCACATTATGGGAACGGTTTTTTTTTTAAGACATGTTCTTGATATTAACAGCCCGGCTGTGGAATGGTTTGCCGGCCTCTGTGTTCCCTCCCTCCTACAACACGGATGTCTTCAAGACCCTTTTTCATTCCATTCTCTCGCCAAAAAGAACCTCATTCCCAAGTATGACTAAAACATATTTGGGGATTAAGCGTGGACCAAAATTATCAATTTAGCCCCCGGAACCATTTCTTGGATAACCAACACCTCTGCATTTGGTCACCCCAAGTGGTTTGCTACTTTTGATGTTTTAACAGGGGTGCCCAGGTTTGTGGGTGAGATTTGTCCTTGTCTTGGCTGCGGATGAGCAGCCAATCTGCCCACCAGCTGCATGGCAGGCTAGATTGGGAGAGAGTGGTTGAGAGAATTCCTTTGAATTCTACAGCCGTATTCTCTCGGATCATAGTGTTCCGAAAGATTCCGACTAACCCCTAATACCCTTTTCCTTCCCAGAACTTCCTCTCAACTTCCTTTCCTAAAAAGACCCTCACACAGCATCCCCAAAGATGACATAGGCCCTGAGGGAAACAATTTTCCTCAGAACCACCTTTATGGAGATAATTTAAAAAATAAAAATGGGTTAGATAATGGACTAAATAATTTGTTAGCAGCTAGAGATAAGGAAAGCGAAAACTCTAATATTAGAGTAATTATCAATAAAATCTATTTAAATAAAAGCCTGATACTGAAGATGTTCTCATTTGATGAAGAACACCCCCTTCCCAGTACTCTATCAACCCCCTCCCCTGGGGCTCCATCAGCAATTTTGTCTCGATCTGTAAACTCTAACGCATATTCTAGTGTTATGCTGCCTTAAAAAAACTAAGGTAATAAGTACAGAAATAATGTAAACAAATTTATTGTTTATTATACAGAATAACCTACCGTACACATGTCGTCGAATAAAATTCAAAGCGTATTTTAACAGTGAGGCAAAATGGGAATCTGAAAACACAAAAACAAAACCGGCTTCTGCTAGAGCCAAATGAAAAATGCGCGCCCCACATTTATATAGCAGTACTATGCTGCATATATATTTGTGAACATAAGCGAGCCACTAATTATGGGAAAGGAACGAAACAAACGCAAGCGGCGTTTCGTGGTTTGGCTCGCTTGGGTTTACGCAGCCTTATGCCTACTTTGTTTTTGTTCTATCTATACAACAGCGTTGTATGGCTTGTCCGACACTATAAGTCGTCCGATACTATACGAACACGCCCTATATGTGCTCGTGCTGTATCATATTGTACTCATTTTCCATAATTTGAATCGAGCTTGACAGGCAAAGGTTACAATTTCCTTCGAGTAAGGAATTGGTTACTGAATCATTAATATTCAAAAGCCAGCCGTCCCAAGGGTTGGCAAGGAATCGACATAAACCGAGCGCTATAAGACCCTGCGCAGAAAAGCGAATACCGCTAAAGTAAGGTAACAGATCTGCAGCGCAGTCCAGTGCACCACTGCATTGTTCTGCTAGGAAAATTAGATCATTCCGATCTTTGAAGCAAATTTCGATAGGTCTTTTAGCATATAAACATCCTATTGACAATTATTATGGAAAAGGCAAAAACATTTTGCGGTCAAAAGTTTCATAATGGACACCCTCTGTTGATTTTCGAAATGAGGATTTTAGGGTAGGTGATATTAATTAATGAGTTTTAATATTGCAACAGTGCGCCTTCTCGTAAGAATTTAATTAATACTTTAAAATTTATATTAGTAACATTTTAATAATTATTTAAATACAAAGAAAAGTAGTTTATTTTCAGTCCTCCCTTTTAGGGGTTCGTGTTCCGAGGCGGTCCGTGAACAGTTTTGTCGGTGTTACACGATATGTTTACATGATTTACTCATCTTCATGTTTGTTGTTCTCATCATCCTCATGTTTGTTCATTTGCTCATCTTCATGTTTATTGACAGTAGATTGTGTTGGTTCATTTTTTTAATGATTTAATTTTCTTAGTTTATACTTAGCCATACATTAATGTTGTTTTGAAAATTGTTTATTTCGTTTGGATGTTATTTTTAATTTCGTTTGGACGGGCATTTAATAATTTTGCATCATGGAATTTATATTTTTTATGGCCTAAAGAAATATTTATTTAAACATTTAGTAGATTTGAGTTTTTCATTCTTGTGGTGAAGGTGTGGTGGTCAGTAACGTACTTTATTCATTTAAACCTTGTGGAACATTTTTAGTAGAATTTTATAATGCTGAAAATTTTAAGGTTTTTGAAAATTCCTTTTGATGTTGTTCTAACAAGTACTTTCTATATTCTTTTGAATGTATTTTTTTGTGTTTCAAGCGAGTGCTTAAGGCGAGACAATACCCTAATAATACCAATAATTCGTAACTATAATAACTTTTTTTTTCAAGCCGATCCCCGGGGATATAAGTTTTTTAAGTTTTAAACGGGGATACCGTTTTATATAAAATACCCTTACCTCGAATATATTTTATGTAAAACGGTTTGACAATTTTATACTTAGTCGATTTTTCAACTATAAATTTAGCGGTAAATACCAGATTTTATTTTTCTAGATGATGAATTAATAACTTTCGGGTGGATTCGTTTAGAAACATCTGAAATATTGGTAAAATGTTCATCAGAATTAATTAAAATAAACCCGGCGGAAAGATCAAGTTGCCAGATCTGTCAGGGCAAATTCAACCGTAGGCCCGTCCAATACACCGGGCCACGCGTATATTTGTGCACACGCTTTCTTTGTTTACATCGGTAAGATTCCCAAATTATTTTAGAGTGTTCGACAGTAGGTCCATCTAATCAGCGGGGTCGCGCGTCGCGTTTTTGTGTACGCGCCTTCTTTAAATATGTCGTTAAGATTCTGACAATATTTTAGGGTATTGTGCAGATCCCGATCCAGAGAAGATTTTCTATACCTGTCGGCAAAGAGCAAAGTAGACTATAAACAGATCAAATTTATTTAATGTATTACCTACTTTTGTTAAACTTACATCATAAATTCTTTTTTCCGCAGATGGCTTGGTTACTACAACTTTTTTAAGCCCAAAGGAAGCTCTGGAAATCGGTTCCTCAATACAATGTTCTACTTCTATCAGTGCTTCTTAATCATTTTTGGCGTCTCTTTCGTGCTTTCTTTATTGGGAGACGTCTATGCAGTGAAAAACAACCTCATCATCCTGGGAGAAGATCTCTGCATCATAATAGCGGTCTGTATGATCGCTTTCAAAGCATTCCGATTCATTGTGAAGAGTGAAGACATCCAGGAGATGATCCACGAGATGGAGTTGCTAATTATTCCTAATGATACAAGCCACGAGAGATTCAAGCATCGCTCCATCCAGGATACTTTCGTATTTGTGGAGTGTTGTTTAACGACGGGTTACCATTGCATGTCATGTTTTACTTTAATTGCTTTGTTGATAGCTCCTTATTCCAGCAACAACCTACCATTGGGTGCTTGGCACCCTTTTGATAACAGCAACGTTTCGATCCACCGATTGATGTTAGCCTATCAAACAATTGCCCTGATTTATCTTTTGATTTCGGTTGTGGCTATGGACTCGTGTACGGGAAGTCTTTGGCACCAGCTCAGTATGCAGTTTGAGATCTTATACCATGAATTTACGGGTAGCGAGGATTATTGCTTGGCCCAAGTAACCAGTGAAGACTGTCCAGACGAGAATTCCATCCACATGAATCGGTTGGTGGTTTTGATCAAAAGACATCAGCATTTACTTACGTAAGTGATCACGCATAAATCATAAATTACCTCGGTCTTGTGAAGCTTCTCCCACCTGTTTTCTTGTAATAAACAACATCAAACAATTATCGTGATTTATTTTTGGGGTATTATGCCGTGTTGTGCAAACTCCTAAAGTTACGGTGTCCATCGGCGAGGCAGATGTGTAATAATTGACCTAATTAAAAATATTTTCAAAAATATGTTAGATTTTGTTGCTTTGAGATTTCAATCTTCCAGTTGATTAGTCAGAATTTTTCCAAAAATTGAAATTTGAGTTGAGTATGCAGTATACTCAGATTATTCATAAACACCAGCAATTACAATGCAGAAAAACTTGTAGTGAAATACAAAAAAATTATGTTTTCTGGATATTTTCGGGTGAGATACAAAAAATTGATGTAGGAAATCAAAATGTCGTACTAATGTACCAGACCGTTATGCCTCTCGGGGTTTTTATTATCAAAATTAAAATGTAAAACACGAACACGTGTAAATAATACTCGTAATTGATTTATGGTGAACATTCAAAGACTGATTTCCTCAATAACTGATTTTTTTTTTGTATTTGGAGATATCCGACTAATTAACTGGACGATCGATTTTCACGTCCAGAGTCAGAGCTGGACCTGTGCACGCAATTGAAGCAATCCACTCCGGGCGCCGATAGGCGCCGTATACCCGCTCAAAAAAAAGTAGATGGAGAGATATTTACGAATATTGGAGAGAGCGCGCTAATATTTAAAACGATAAAATTGAAGCGAAAATGTTTAATAAAACACTACTCGTTTAAAATGGAGCAAAAATCTCGCGGAGGTTGTCTAAAACAGCATTTAAAGAAAGGCTGGGACAATATAAAAAAATATCGGAGTTACAAGATTTTTTAATTGGTTATATTTTAAATTTGTTTTTGGTAATATTAATTTTTTATTTTTTTTATTTGGTACAATAACTTATATTTTTACCAAAACACTATCGATGGACTTTCAACAATCTTGCAGTGGTCCCTTCACGTGTTGTCTTGTGTGGTGTTCATGTACTAAGGTTTTTTTATGTTGTTCGTGTGTGTACCTAAATCCGTTTTAGATTTTGTAGATTAATAAGCATTAATTTATTACAGGCAAAATACTAAAAACATACTTATACATTTTCAGGCTAGCGGAAAGAATTGATGAGATAACGAGTTCCATGCTAACAGGACAGATCGTGGCGAGCAATTTTATCATTTGTTTTACCGGATTCGAAGCTACTCTTGTAAGATATAATCACATTATACTAAATATTGCTTTAAATTATTAGCATGATTGAAAATAATGAAAATTAGAAAACACCATACTGTACACATCAAAGATATTCAAATACAAGAGATATGCTAAGGTGTCCGTGTTCGCCCGACTGCCAGAGGGATTATTTCCGAATGGAAGTAGTTTGAATACGGAAAGTACTTAGTTGATTTTTTGAAGGTGTGCAGTAGTATTGGTTAATAATATGGTTCGAACAAGGAAAAATTCGTTCATTTAGTTGATTTTTTGAAGGCGTATTGGTTAACAATATCGGCGACGGAAGGAAACATAGTCCCACCCAATAAAAACTGCGGATAGCACAACTTTTATATTTCAATATATAACAATATCACATTTATTGGATACCCAACACCCCTGTCATAGGTCAACCCAAGTGGTTCGCTACGTTTGGTGACTAAGCATGGGGTGCGCGGGTTCATGGGATGAGGTTTGTCAAGGTCTTGGCGGTCGATGCGTTTGCCCACTTACTGTGTGGTGGGCCGGATCGGGGGGAGTGCTTAGGGGAGACCTAACCTAGACCTCTCTAGTCGGACTCTCTCGACCCATCGCCTTGCACCGTATTGGGAGGGATGGATTCATACGTCCATCACTCCTAGACACATTGACTCCCAGATTCCAACCCACCTCTCATACCCTTTTCCTTCCCAGAACTTCCTCTGATTTTTTTCTTAAAAAGACCCCACACAGCATCCCCAAAGATGACAAAGGCCCTGGGGGATATTTTTCCTCTGGACCTCCTGTGTGGAGCTAATGTAAAAAAAACATAAAACAGGTATATTATACCTTAATTCGACCTGCTCTCCCCACTGCCTCCCTTACGATTTTTCAATAATTTTCATATCTTGGTAGAGCCTGCTATTTTAGGCTACCAGATCTTTACGTCAGGGGGTTTAGGGCAAGGTTCGTAGGAAATTATAAACTTGTATTTGCCCATCGAGAGGGTAGAGCTGTGATTGGTTACAAAGTCGTGACGTAGCTTGAAGTCCATTTTCCATCAAGAGATTTGAATTTATTGCAATGCAATTGGCGTCAAGCTACTCTGAATTCATTTGGAAATGATTTATTCATAATGCGTTGGTAATATTATAATAATTAATATATTTAAACTAATTACTTGGAATAAAAGGGAAAAATCTCAGGAATGTATGCGGTGGTACTTTTACATTGATGATAAAGAATAGAGGTTATTAGAACCTTGTACACGGTGCGGCAGCATAACTTCCTTTTTTCAAAACTTAATAAAACCCATTGTATGAATTAGAATTGTTTTTATAATGTAGGCACATACCTAAAGTTTTGTTTTACTTAGTTTTTGAAGATCAAATCAGGTAGGTGACGTCCCCCATTCTCCATACACTGAGTAAACCGATTTCTGGCGCTGACTCTTGCCAGCATATCAGGCAATATCCTGGCAAATTCTTCCTGGATGTTGGTCTTCAAATCTTGTAGGGTCCTTGGATGGTTCACATAAACATGGGATTTCAAAAAACCCCATAGAAAAAAATCATAAGGGGACAAATCGGGAGAGCGGGCCGGTTACTCCAAATCGCTCCTAATTGAGATGAGGCGCCCTGGGAACAAAACATGATCACAGAACATCCATTCGAAAAGTAGGCCTCAACGGCAAACGCACGCTCTTCACCGTTCCAACGCACGATGGCAACTAAACTGTGTCGGGACAAAACTTTATAGTTCCGCCTCTCGAATGAGAGCGCTCCCCTACGATATCAACCGACTGAATGGCGGGCATTTAAAAAAGGAAGTTATGCTGCCGCACCCGTATAACAAAGTTTCAACTATAACGACAAGAATATGACAGGGAAAGTGTGGAGAATAATTTAATTCACACAAAGAGCAGCACATGTCATGGTAAGATACTACAGTATCGCCTCGCTGAAAGTCGTGTAAGATCACCATTCGTAATGGAAACGTTGCTTGAAATGGCTTTAGCCGCATTTGGTGACTATTTGTGAATAGCTAAGTATTTCCCCACCTTCCCCATTTTCTTCCCCCCCCCCATACAGAAATAGCCTAAACTCTTTTAATCCCTACTAAATGGAATAATATAACGTAATTGTACCGAATTAAGCCAAATTTTAACATGGTTAAAGAACCAAGTATTTTTTGAACATCAACTCAACTCTGGAGGCCCTGAGTAAAATAATTTCCCACGTGGCCTGTGTCAAATTTGGGAAGTTGAGGTTGTGAGTTGTGAACGTGGGTCTTGAAGAGAGTCTTGAAGAGACCCATGTTGTAGGTGGGAGGAAACACAAAATTGAACAGTGTTCAAAAGTAAACAATAGTGATATATTCAAAGCTTGTAGTCGTGTATACAAACCTACATAAGTGCGTGGAAAGATATACCTACCAAAATTTACTTAAAGCTGACGTGACTTCTACATTACTTAGTATTTACTGTTTTAGCAGGGTGTGTTCCTCCAACCCCCCAAATGTCTGGCTGTGGGAAGAAGTAAAGCAAATAACAAAAAAAAAAACTAATGAAAAATTTTAAATACAACCCGCCCCCCCCCCAAAATAAAGAACCGTGGAAGTTGTTCCTATTTCAGCCCCTTTGCATGGACCAGCAAATTTTATTTTATAACTTATATTGTAGGTACCTAGTTCATTTACGCGTACCTACTCATTTTTCTCTACATATGTTGACTCATCTCATATTCTAATCAAAATAAACCATTCCAGAACGAAACGAAGGCGCTTGCGAGTTTCGCCGTGCTATTGACCGGCGCTCTATCTCAATTATTTTTATGGTGCTTTTACGGCGAAATGATCCGTTCTAGAAGCATAAGGATAGCCGAAGCTGCCTTCCACACTGCTTGGTACAAACGCAACCCGGAATATGTAAAAATGATAACTTTTATAATTATGAGAGCCCAAAAAAGCGTTAACATGAACGCTTGTTACATAATTTTTTTGAACATGGAAACACTTGTCAGTGTAAGTTAAGCTGTATTGAGTATTGGCGTTTATCGTTCTAATTCGATTTTTCAATCACTCCTAAAAACCTTTTTTTTACAGATTTTAAGTGGATCTTACTCCTATTTCGCTCTTCTTCGGAACCTCAGTATGACGGATGACTGAATGATCAATTCAAGTGGTTATAATATTATTCAAAATGCTTATTCTACGTTATATAGTTGTCCTTCGTTCATCCAACAGTATTCACTATTTTTTTATCTTTATGCGACACTGTTCCCAATCTCGTGATTTTGGCACAATTTTTTATCTTTATGCGACACTATGTTCCCAATCTCCGTGATTTTGGCACAATTTTTATCTTTATGCGACACTATGTTTCCAATCTTCGTGATTTGGCATAATTTTTTATCTTTATGCGACACTGTGTTCACAATCTCCCTGATTTAGACACAATTTTTATCTTTACGCGACACTATGTTCCCAATCTCCGTGATTTTGGCACAATTTTTTAGCTTTATGCGACACTATGTTCCCAATCTCCGTGATTTTGGCACAATTTTTTTATCTTTATGCGACACTATGTTCCCAATCTCCGTGATTTTGGCACAATTTTTTAGCTTTATGCGACACTATGTTCCCAATCTCCGTGATTTTGCAAAAGATAAAAGATCAATTGGCTTGGCGTATTTCGGCGTATCACTCGCCAAATGGAATATATGACGAGCAATAGGCTGAAATAGATCAAGCCAAATGATCTTTTATAGCTACGTGTGACACAAGCCTTATGCGGTACTATGTTCTCATGATTTCGGCACTTTTATTATCCATAAAAATTATAAATATTTCGATCTCAATAATTATTGTACTTCTGTAATTTTTGAAAAATGTACCTACACATAAAAGCAAATAAAAAAATGCACCATAAAAACTAAACTTTTTTATTTCGATCCAATTCACCGACTCGTATTTCTGGTTCTTAGTGTTCATAGTATACAAGGTGTAAAGGGACGTACTAGTGATTCTTATTAGTGATTCTTACCTAGTCATTCTATCCTACTAGTGATTCTTGCCTAGTGATTCCTGATATTATTTGGAGTAAAATATGTAAAATAAATTTTGATATCCGATAAAAGAATTTTTTTCTTCAAAACCAAACAAAAATATTTTCTTCCACGTATCACTGGTCACTCAGTCATGTAACCGCCCAACCCTTTATCCTACCTGTCCAATACCTACTGATTTTTTATGTTTTAAGTTGAAAAAAAATAATGCCTACGTCAAAAATATCACCGGAGACTTAACCTCCCCCGTACAAAAAGACCCCGCGTACAAAATTATGTACAAAATAAACAATCTTTGTCAGACCCAGCTTCATAAAAATTTTATAGTAATAACTACCCATTGTTCAAATTTTTGTACAAATTCTTTGAGCTCTTCTAAGTTTTTTCAAAATTTCCCGTGATTAATTTCACATGTCAAAATTACTTGATTAGTCTATATTCTCCATGACATCAATGCTGCCAAGCAAAAAATAAGTGAATTGTCAAAACCAGCTGCGATGACCGCCGAAACAAGTCGCGAATTCGTGTTAACGGTATGTTTAATCTGAAAATATTTACATAAATCATTACTTTTCTCTCATTACAGTTGATGTTATTATAAACTTAAAGGTGTAAATATTACATACTAATAAAACTTTTCGGGATTGTATTCAAAATGTAGCTGATTTACAAAGTGATAAATCATTTTGTTCAAATTTTTGTACATTGGTTTCCAGTATCAAACGTTAAACATATTAAAACGATGAAAAAACTACCGCAAAATGCAGTACTTTGTCTAACTTCGGCTCGTAACTGTTACAATGCATTCCATGAGTGACTTAACTAATTAAAGTTCCCAAAAGGTCTCAATAATGTAAAGTTTTTTTTTCTTTTTATAAGTATAATATTTTTGTTATTAACGACCTAAAGAGTCTGAATCTTTCCAAAGATGATTAAATATTGTGCGGGTCTCAGCACAGGTAAGCCACCCAGTGAGGCCAACATTTCTGGATTATATTTTGAAATGTAAAAATAATGCATCAAAATTTAAAAAAATATATATATAAATTAAAAACTGGTTTAATTTCCTTATTAGAATGTAGCTGTTAAAAAGTTGTAGACTGAGGGATTTCGTCTTATTTTTAATACGTTTTTTTTTAATAATTTCATTAAAATAACATGAAATATATTACTATTTTTTATTAATTTCCCTATTCGTTAAGACCCAAAGTACAATATTTTGAACAAAAGATAGGCCGACGTACGTTAACCAAAAATGACCCTTAGACACCTAGTATTACGGTAAAAATACTCTCAAATCCCTTAAAGACCTTGCTTCAAATTTATGAAGTTTTATGTCTCTGGGTCTGACAGCAGTAAATCAATTTGTGCATAATTTTGTACTATGGGTCTTTATGACTACCTTGATATTTAAAGTCTGGGTCTTAAAATGTAAATTTTTCTTTTACATTTTTTACTCCAAATAATGTTAGGAATTACTGGTTAATCAAGTATGTCCTTTAACCCATTCTGTATATCATTATAATCTGAGCTGTGGACATAATAGGTACTTAACAGGGCTAGGACAAAGTGAAGATGTCCAACAATAATTCCTAGGGCCTCTTTTGCAACTTCCAAGTTTCTGCTGTGCCTCTGAAGTGTTTACCGAAGGGAGGGTGAACACATTCTTCGTCTGACTTCGCCACCGACTAGCCACTTACTAGCCAGTTTCAGGATACGACACGGAATTCAACCAACGTTATTGACGTAGCTGCACCTGAGATCTGAGCAGCTCAGCTATCCTTTCAATGATCGGTGGATAGATGCGGATGATGCGAAAACAACCCAATAATAATTGGATGATTTGTATAGCGCCGTTTGTGTGAAAAATCACTTCAAGGGCGCTGTACAAATAAGGCTTCCTCTTATGCTCTTTCTAATTATGCATCTACAAAAGGAAACAGAAACTGCCTGACATGTCACTTCACACAAACACGTGAGATTTAGAACGCTGAGGACATGATATTGAAAACGGATTGCAATTTGTTAATTTGATGTATGGGGGGGAGACTTGCATAAATATTATATTCCGTTGCAATAATATAGATGTAAACAACGTATGTGGAAATTACAAGCAATTTAGTCGCCTTTGTTTGCTCTCACTGACGTCAATGCCGCGCCACTGATTTCACGAAGGCAATTTAGCGAACGAACTAGTTTTTTTTTGCATTAGTTCCGCACAGGAGATACCCTTCTATTATTTATCATTCTGATTCTTGGCATATGACCCCTTGTATTTAGTTCACTTGATCGTACCATAGCCAAGTTTAAACAATTTGTAAGATTTTTTTATGATCACAGCATCAAAGCAATAAAAACCATAGGTGCACGTAAACATGTAATAATTTTTATAGGTATATTTTTTGTAAAAAAATACATTTACCAAGTAATAAAATAAAACATGTCCATTTAGCGACGAACTACCCCACATCACTGCATTTGAAATGACAAACGAAAAACCAAAAACCGAGGACCTTTTCAGATTTGAGTTCAAGTTCAGTACGTCCATTCGCAACGATGAACGATGAGGGAGTACTGGCGGTTACCTAAAAGATACTTCGGCGTCTAAATATGGTGTTACACCCAAAATTGCATACGAATTATGGAGCTAATAAACTTGACCGATTGTTTGTGCCCATCGCTGCTGAAAGTACCCACCTAATTTTTGTAAGTAACTACCTATTTCCTTCGATATTACGATTATAAATATATTGTCTATGATTAAAATAATTGTCTATTTTTTGTGCGTTTGACAGCTGTCATCTTGCGCATTTTCTGTGGCTGTTGATCGTCTAATTTTGATATTGTTATAATTTTCAGGCCTTAGATCTGAACATACGCAAAAATGAGGTCTTTTTATATAAAAACCCGAGAAGCCTTATTGATCTCATTAGTATTCGTGTTAAATAATATCCAAATTACTCAAATGGGTGAGTCTTGAAATGTATTTTGAATGTTCATAATATTGTTGCTAACAACGTCATTGGTTGATACCTTAACATTCTTACTATCATTGTTAGTATGTTATACCTTATTGCATAGATTACAAGACGCGATAATGAAGGTAAATACCTAGTTAATTTCACCACAAAAGCTACATTACTAATAATAATAATATTTGGGTGGTTTGTACAGCGCCGTTTTTGTGGAAAATCACCTCAAGGTCGCTGTACAAATTTATAATATATTTCTATAATGCTCTATCTTACTACTTGACAAGACCAGACAAACTATTATAACAACATGGCTAACAGATTGCATCGCTTGATCGATCACTAAAACAAACTTATATGTAGAATGCATTCAACCAGTGAACTTGGGGCTGTGTTAAAATGTGCATTAAATTGTGAAAGAGCCGCCGCATTTTTAAGCACGGATTATGGAAATCACATTTCAAACACAAGAAACAACTATTTGCGTACACAAAATAGGTTATTAGGTTCTTGGTTTAGGTAATCTAAGTAATTGAGGCGTATTTAGTGTGAAACGAAACTTCGCTAATGTTAAATCCATACAAAAAAAAATGGCGGCAATCGAAATTTTTAACTTTGATTGAATGAAAATCGAATTTTAATCTATATTTTTCCGTCTGTCCGGACTGAAACCGATGTTTCTTTTGGTAATTAAGTTTAAAAGTAGTCTACTTTTCAAAATCTATGCCTATTAAAAGTGTAACGGCATGCGGCGGCTCTTGCACAATTTACCAAATATACATGTATTATTATTTAATTATATTCTGTTTAGGCAAAAAATATACAGGACCATAATAAGTAAAATTTACAAAATTTTAGGAAACCCCCAACACAAAAAAGAGCTGATAACTTTGAAACGCCTGAACAGATTTTCATGAATTGTAGCTAAGAACCATCTCGATTATGTCAGCTTTCAAACAAAAAAAATGAATCATAATCGGTCAATCGTTTAGGAGCTACGGTGCCACAGACAGACACGTCAAACTTATAACACCGCTCCTTGTGTCGGGGGTTAAAAAGAGGAAATAAAAGAACAGAATAGAAGGAAGTAATGAGAATAAGGAAAGTCGTACAGTGACTATAAAAAGCAATTATAATTAATAGAAGGTTAACTTTTATATACAACTACTGTTAGGGTAGAAACAGAGTGAACACGGGTTTCAGAGTCGGCGCTTGGGCGGCCGACTGGCGCAGGCCAGTCGGCCGCCCGAATGTTTGTATGTAAACAAATGCAGAAGGCCGCAGAATGTTTGTATGTAAACGTACGAAACAGCACACAGTGAAGCCAGCTTCAAGCACAACTTGGTACAAACTTCCATCGGCGGACCTTTGCGCTGGGCGCCGGTAATCTGAAATACGAAACCCGCGTTCGCTGTGTTTCTAGCCTTATACTCGCATTAAAAGAAGTAACAAACCTTTTAATCAACTTAATGACAATAAGAAACGACTATTTCAGTTGTCGGAGATGGATAAAGTGAAATTTAATATCTATCGTTCATATTAAAATTAATAATATTCAACCACCACAGCACGGGCACGTGCCTAGCATGGTGGTCGAAAATCCTTCAATTATGTCATTAACAATGCAATGAATAGATAAAAATTTTAAAAATAAACATTATTAACATTTTACGATCTTGTTAGTAGAACTATAACCAATAATTAATAATAATATACGTTTAAGGCCACTTCTTTTGTCTTTTTTAATTAAACCTAATGTAAGAACCTATTTTGTAAAATTGGTTTTTAGTTTCATAATTTGGTTCTAAAGAAACATTGATTTTGGTAATAATGCAAATTATGTGTTGTAGTTAAAATTTACCAGATTTTATTTTAAGGAACTGACATCCATTCTTGTAGTTTAGATGCCGACACTTTTATGATTTTACCAGAAGGTGTCAATAGATCTCAAAAACAGGAATCCTATTCCTTCCTATACATCAATAGTAAGAAGCCATCGAATACGAATGGAATTTAGAGTCACAACAACAACTAAAATATGTGTCTTATAATATTGAATACAATACTGTTATTGATACTCCCTCTCTCTCATTCTATTCACCGCTGGGCCCCAGGCGTCTCAGTACCTTCCTTCATTCTGACTGAGATCACACACTAGCATAGACAGCTCGCTCACAGTACAAAATCTATTTACGGGAGTCATAATATGAGAGTTAGTTTTTATACATAAAATATTTCTCGTATACACACCCCTCAACACTAAATTAATGTTTCAGCTAACAACATAATGGACGTATCTCTCAAGGATTTCAACTACAAGATCCACAACATGGGAAACACGTCCTTTGTAACAGGCCCCTTCCACCAGAACGAGTGTGCCACCTATACCAAGTGCGACAAGCTGCAGTTCCCCTGCATCAAGTGCAACGTGACCAACCAGTGCATCTACGGGGCGTACATGAACGTCACATGCAGTCCGCTGCCTAAAGTCACTTGTGAAGTAAGCACAGGGTCACCATACTAAATACAAATAATAATATGGCAAAATAACAGTCAAAAATCCGCATCTGGAAAACTTCAAAAGTTTTCTTTAAATATTATTTTTAATTTTGTTACATTCTCTTTAACTCTTTCCGCTTCCGAAAATTTCCGCTTTGCAATAAAATTCAAATAAATGGAATATTTCTGAATGGATCCGAAAACAAAAAACTGTTTATGAAAGATGTTGAACGACGCTTTCAAATGTTATTATTAGAAATAAGCATATTTTATTATAAATATATTACGTCATTTTAAATATTTAAATATTTAATGCAAACAAAAAAAGTTTTAAAAATGGCTCTCCTTACATTTTTTCCAACTAAAATTACTGATAACTAAAAAAAAAACACATTAAATTTCTCACCATGACAGCAAGGCAGTCCTGGATTTGTCAATAGGCCATATAGGCTGCGGTTTCAGGGCTGCAAATTTCAGGGGGCCATGCCTACAAGTGAGCGATTATGATAGGTGGCAACTTCTAAGAAGGAGGAAGGAGTGGCGCAAATAAAGTGGCCTATACTTATGAAAAGTATAAATCCGGAAATCAGTAAGGGAGATACAACGATTTCTATGAGACCTTTGTGAGTTGTTCCCAAAAGCAAACAAATTATCCTGAGGGGTTACATCTTAGAATTAGAGTTACTTACCGATGTAGTATTTTAATTTAATTGACTTTCCATTTTCAAATCTCACGAATTGCATAATTGTAAAGGTTACCAAGCCATTTTTCTAAGGTATGCACAGCTTTTCAATCGAAGCTTTTGTATGGAATGGGCTACACTGTAGCGATTGGGCTACACACTTTGTAGGTAACTCTTAACTTCCCAGTTACACAAATAATTATATTTTGATATTTTATCATTTATACAATATAGTGAACCACATAAATAATGGTAAACACCTAGACAGTATTTTTAGATATTTTAAAATAATTTTAAAAATGCTCCAAGTGTTGTTTTATTTTACTAGGCTCAAATCTTATGGCATAATAAAGATTGTTTGTATGCTATTTCAGGGCAAACGTGAGTTTGAGAGGGTGGCACAATGCAGATACTGCTACCAGACGGAGCATTGGGAACACAAGTGCATACAGAAAGCCATGTGCAATTCCGTTGCATCTCCCAGTCAGTTCTACAGGTAATTTATTGATAATAGTAATGAGTTTTTTGGTGTTTGTTCAACATAGCAGGGGCGGCACTTTGAAGGGGCCGCAAAATTTCACAATAAGTAATTATAATAATATCTTGTAAAATTGGAACCATCTCATTTCATATTTTTGTCGCACCTTATTGAGCATGGAATTTTTCATTACCCATTCTATGACGAAACCGTGGAATCCCCTTTCTTTAAATGAATGTATAATAATGATATCTTGCTCGTTGTAGCAACTAGTAACACCGTCTGTATTGAATTGCAGGAATTCCTTTATTTTATTTTGCGTTTGGATTGTTTATGATTGGTATATGTTATTCAGTGAGAATGATATCAGTGAAGTCCGTGAGTGATGCTTTGACAATTCTAAAAAAGTTTCATCGATGGATCATCCGTCAGAGTTCTAATTCACATTAACTTAATTAAAGTATATGCTTTCCAAACTATGATTTTAGTGCTCATAAGTACGTGTTGTGATTGTTAAATTATTGAACTTTGTTGAAAAATTGAATTGTTTGTGTGCTTTTACATCCGACTTTTATATTCAACTTATTAACATCTTAATCTTGTCGATCGTCAAGGTATAATCATAAGTTTTCTATACCTGTTATACCAATATAAGTGGTTGTATCGGACGTGCGTTTAGAAATAATTTTAATTTTAAAACAATTTTATATTTCTTTTAATAAATCAAATTACGGGTCAAGCAGTTCCTATGGGACAAAAAACTAAGCTTGACCCCCCCCCCCCCTCTCTCCCACCTCGAATGTGTACATACCTACACACCCTTTTTCCCTTTGCATAAAGTTTGAATTTGTGCAAAGTAGTCCATTAGTACGGGCGCCTTATCTTTGCGCAAATTCGAATTTTGTGCAAAGCTGTTTCAATATGTACCAAAATTATGCAAACTCATAATTATTTTAAATAAAATAATGGAGGACGGCAAGTGTCAGGCGAAGATGATATTGTGTGGCGACACGCTCGGTGTAATACGCCGCAGCGTTCCTAAACCCTGCCGGTCCGAATTTCAGGACTCTCAGTTCTTGGAATTACGGGGAGACAAAAGGCTAGTCTAGGCCAAGTTTCTCCCTTTAAATAGAGCCCTAAATGCTCTGGACCGGCAGAGTGCCAGCATCCGCCTTCACAACATCATATCGCCTGCCCTGCCTCTCCGATCGAACTGCAACTTGGACTTTTTCTTTCCACTGGCCGACACCGTTCACCCTGAAGAAACAAATCACAATTGCTCGATCGCCTTTCTCAAGGCGCAGGTTTCCCCTCTACCTCCCTTCCTCTCCTTGCCCTGAAGGCACGTATTACAATTCTCGAACGCCTTTCTCAAGGCGCAGGTACCTCGCAAACGCTCTCCTCTACCTCCCTTCCTACCCTTGCCTACAACCCTACTTATCCCACATTATTCCCTGTTTTTCCCACTCCCCACATTCTACCCTACTTTCTCCCTCCCTAGGCGTCGAAGCGGCCAGCCGGTCCAATTCCCCACTACATCGTCTGTGCGGCCGGCGGTTACAGCGCCCGTCCCGTACAGTGGTATATGTAAGAATTTTTGCAATGAATGTGATTATTATATTGTAAAACATATTTATACCAGGCTCTGTTGTTTAGTGTTCTATATTCTCATGTAACTGTATTTTCCATATTTCAAATTCCCCATTGCTTATTTCGTAATTGAAAATTTCCTTAAATCAATTCTTTCCAGAACAAACTGCACGGTTCTACCGGACATAGTCTGCCTGGGGCGGCGAGACTTTGCCAAGAGGGTGCCCTGCAACTGGACCGGGGGCTCCCGCTGGGGCACGGCCCTGGTGCTGAGCCTCACCCTGGGCGGCTTCGGGGCTGACCGTTTCTACCTCGGACATTGGCAGGAGGGCATCGGCAAGCTGTTCAGCTTCGGGGGCCTAGGAGTCTGGACTCTGCTCGACGTGGTCCTGATTTCTGTCCATCATCTTGGCCCGGCCGACGGATCTCTGTACATTTGAATATGGAACAATATTTATTTTTATTGAAAATTTAAATTGTTGAAACAATTTTTGTTATTCTTTTCTTCTTTGTAATAATATTGTTAATGACCCTCCGCACTGGAGACCGAATTCTTGTAAAAGTATTTTGTAATCTTATTGATGATTCGGTTCCACGATAAAACAGAACAGGGCCAAAACACAACATTGAAGAAAAGTGAAGGAAAATAACACAAAAAATAACAGACCCAACCCAACTTATTATTTTAATTGTAAAAATATTGTAAATACAGCTCTAATAAGTGTATACTCGTATGTGGAATACAATGGGACATTTTTCAAATTCAGCCTATCCAAAAATCCAAACTTTTTAAGTATGAAAACTTCTCAAGTAGAAACTTCTAAAGCTAGTTTCTCTGTAATTATTTATATTAAATTGTAATTATTTATATTAAATAAAAGTTGTGAAGAATAAGAGTAGGTGCATTTTTGATTTTGAGTCGAGGGGCGGTGGGTTCTATTCCCGCCGCAGTTTAAAAATATTTGCACTTTGATTTTTGTCACCATTAAGGTAGAGCACACCGGGCTCACGTAGGCATCGTGTGCATTACGATGTTCCAAGGCCAACGTGCACACTTGTCTACGCATACAATGCAAATTTAAATTGTACAGGGTGGTGCAAAATTAGTCATCCACTTTTGTTTTTGAATAAATTTTTTACTAAATAAAAAAAATGATTTTGAGTGATGGAAATCTTTATTTGGACCTTAACAATTTTTTCTGTTAAGTGGAAATATGATATTCGTCAAGTGGCTGCCGCCAGTGTTGATACACATTTGTACCCGTTTTATCGCATTTTCCATGACTTTCCGCAGGATTTCCGGTGATAACTGTTGGCACTCCTGTTGAATATTCTCCTTAAGGACTGCGATTGTCTGAGGCTTGTTGGCATAAACCCGCAACTTCAAGTGGACCCAAAGAAAGAAGTCTGGGATGGTTAAATCGGGCGATCTTGCTGGCCATGCCAAATCACCAAAACGGGAGATTACGCGACCAGGAAAGGTTGTCTTGTTGAAACCACATGTTCATCAAGCCCCGCTCATCCAATTCCGGCAGTAAGAAGTCGTTTATCATGGCCCTGTGGCGTTCGCCAGTAACAATGACCGTATTGCCAAAGGCGTCCTCAAAAAAATAAGGCCCAATCACTCCTCCCGCCTGAACGCCGCATCTCACAGAGGCTTTGAGTGGATGTAATGGCTCTTCGTGCACCACATGCAGATTTTCAGTGCCCCAGAAACAAAGATTTTACTCATTGACGTAACTGCTTAAGTGGAAATGCGCCTCGTCGCTCATGATGACTTTCGTCACAAAATCGTCCTCTTCGTTCGATCCACCGACCGATTATTGGTAAAAAAAATCGACACAATTATTCCACGCTCTTGCGGAGTATATCGCTCCATTGCTTTTCTTTTTGTATTCTGCAGTTGTCTAGTTAACAAATGTAAAATATGATTGACGTACAACGCCATTTGCAAAAATTATAACATCTTCCGATAGGGTGATTAATTTTGCGCCACCTTGTAGTATCTGATGTAGTATGTTAAAAATAACTTTGTAATATCCCATTTAAACAACAAAACGAGCCACAAATGTCATTAAACCTTTTGAGAAAGGCTTAAATGTAAAACCATCTTTTTTTCACAATCTGGACAGCGCAAGCATAGGATTGCATTGTTTATGACAAGTGTATTTCTAAAGCATCTACTTGTGTAATTAATGTATGGAAAGTAAGTTGCCAGATATCTTATTTCGTAGATTGTTTATGTGGGCGCAGTCGTTCTTACCTTTATCATTACATTACACCATGTGGAGTTGTTAGTTAAAATAAATGTTTAAATACAATAAATAAGTTAGGGAAGCCATGTTGGCCCTATGAAGTGTATAATTATAGTGATATTTGTTATTATTTTGTGGAATAAAAGAAAATTGTTTAATAATTATTTTATTTTACACCAAAATTATTAGAAACGTACAGCTTGGCACTTTACAGTAGGTGGCGCCACTAGTGTAGACGAAATAAAATCTATGGATTTAGAGAATAGTTTCTTCTCATTAGCCAACTGCAAAGTCAAGGGTGTCAAGATGTATGATAATATATATCATATAATATGTATGCATTAATCTAATAAATAATTTGCTTCATAGGTTCTTTACCAACTTCTTGTTTCTTATTTTCTATGTCTATTCTTTTGACCAGTCCAAAGGGGATATTGATTTGTAATTGGTTCTCATTCAGTTTTTACAATATTTGCTAAAATAATGTTACTATTATCATAAACTTTCTGAACTAGCTGGTCCTTCTTCAAGCCTGAAAGAGCAGGAAGATTTGGGACATTGTACGTTTTCAATATCAGTTTTAACTGAGGGACCGTGTACTTATTAACATTAGAGTTGTTAATACGAGCTACTACCATGGCCGTGTCCATCATTTCCCCATCCTCAGCTCCACCTGCAGCCACTTTCTTGTTGGATTTGCTGCTATTCTTAGATCTTTTGACTGCAGATATACTCATAGAACCAAACAGAGACTGGAAATCTTCTTGCAAAGATCCTAACCTGTTTTTCTGTTCTTCGATATAAGGAAGAGTTGCATCTTCTATTTCTTCCGGACTAACTTCCTCAAGAGCTAAGGCTTCAATGGCTCTGTACATTGTTTGAAGTTTGGGGTTCTCGAACATATCAGCCTTAAACTGAAACTTCAACTTGTTCAAGATATTTTCCATGCATGTTAACTGTTCCACAGTAGCACCACTACCAACTTCAAGTGGTAGTTCTTTAAAGTCATCAGAGTACGGTAAGTATATGACGTGGAAGCCGTCAGGATGCTCCTGCCAGTTGTCCTTCACCACTCTCTTCTGTGGCACCAGAGCCACAAACCTAGCCAAGGAAAAGCGGCGACTTATTAAAAGACAGATGACCACTCGGTCCAGGGCCAAGCAGCGGTCTCGCAGGGCGAGGAACAGTTGCGATGAACCTTCCACCAAAGAATCATTCGGATATATAAAAGAAGAAGGTTTCAAATACCACTCTGACATATTCAAAATGGAAGAGGATTTAAATCCCAGCACTTTAATGCAGGGAGGACCTGCAAAGTTATTCAACTCATCGCGCTCTTCACTTGTGAACGTAACACTTCTTTTTCCATATTCCGCAACGTAATTTAAGTCAGCTTTAAGGATGGGAACTGATTGAGGATTTGTTTTGGGAGTTTCCCAAGAATCTTCATCGTCGTTGTCTTCACCATCTTGTTGTCCATCTCTGGGAAAAGTTGTCAACGAACTAGAAGACACTACAACTTCATTGTTGTCTCGGTGTAGCAATTGTTTTTTGGGAGGTTTTTGCTCGGTGCTCAGGGAATACATTCCCACTCCCAGCACCACATCGGGGCCTAAATACATCTTCAGGATAGCGGAGGCACGTTTCCTGTGGTTATTATTCCAGATTGAAGTCAGGATGTCACTGGCATCCAGCACTGGTTCCGGTGGCTCCCAGTCCATGTTAGGCTGATCGCTTATTACTTTTCCCAATTCCATGAAAAAGCTGTCGGCAGAGATAGAATTCGGAGACACATTGACAATATTAACAGTGATGTTCAATTCCCGGATGTCGGAAGCTTTCTTCAAAATGAGTTTGTGGGAAGTGGGGTTTGGTGGCTGTAGGGCGCTCAGCACGGTGATGGTCTGGTCACTCATCTTCTTGCGACATCCGGAGAACATGCGGCTGGCTTGCCAGAGGGCATCGGCTAAACTAAAGTTCTCAGTAACCCCCCACTTCCTGGTGAAAAACTCCTCCAAACACTTGATGTCTTCCACAGCAGGTTCCTTGAGCGGAATTAATTGTTTCACATTTTTAATCCCTTGATTGTCGTCTTCTACTGTTCCAAATAGTGAAATACCGATTAATTGCTTTGGAGAGTTTATCATCATCTTTTTCATGAGGTTAGTGCATGAACTGAGTAAGATATCGATGGGTCTCTCATTATCCACAAACTCCCACATCGGAGGAGAGACATCTATCAAAAGAACACATCCGTTTGTTCCCCCGGATAAATATTCTTCAGTTTCAGTGTCTGAATCCATTTTAATTGAATAGTTACTAAATATTACAACGTAGATCGTGGATTCACCAGGATTGACTGACTGCAAAGTTTATCTTTATTATTATCAGATAAGGCTTGGATCCACCTTCTTGGTTATCTTTGTGACATTAATAACAAAAACACTGATACCTATGTACTTTAAAATGATGATAATGTTATATTTACTCTGAATACCAATAAAAAACTGGTTGAATTTTGACATGATCGAACTTGTGAAAACAGAACAATCTCTATTCAACAATGACTAAACAAAATAAAATACCTAAGAGAAGAACTTGCCATACCGATTCAAGTACATATTGAACATTCTGTCCAAACGGTTATGCAAAAATGGCAGCGGTTTCCACGGTTATTATTCAGTTTATACGATAAGTAATAAATATTGTTTCCTTCTTGCTTGCCATTTTTGTATAACCGAATGGATTTTTGGACAGAATGTTTTATTGCTATGCCAAATCCTCTCTTAGCCATTTCCGCACTGGCTGATGCGATAGTGCGGGTCCGTTTATAAAAATATTTCTTTAAATTTCGGGTTCATATCTGAACCGACAAATCTGCAAAGTTGTTGTGGGCAAAAATACTGCAGAAATTTAAAACCGTTTTTGAGAAATATTTTTATATACGGACTCGTACAATTATCAGCCTGTGCTGAAAGGGTTAGGGTATTGCAATTCAATGGTTTATTAGGCTGCGTGTTTAGCCACCCCCCCCCCCCTCCCCCCAAACTGAATAATCTGCTTCATTTTGGTGCAAGTGCCAGCTGAACTATGTATTCGAGAAATGTACCTACCTAAATTGTTTCAAAACTTTTAATATATTTTCAAAAAGTACTTTTATTAAACTTTTATCATATTTTCAATACGTTTTTTAAGAAAAGTGTCGTCAAGGTGATTTTTCTGTCGTTTTTCAAGGTGCGATACTTAACCTCTCCGCGAGTGAGTTTTGGCGAACAAAACTGTACCTGAGTGAGTTTTTTTTTTTTGCTAAATTTTTTAAATATTTTTTTTATAAATTATCATGGATTAACTAAAAATAATCTTAGATTTTGAATTAAAACGTCATCAACAAATAAACCAACATTGAAAAAAATCATGTCCCTACAAAAAACTCGTTCCTTCCTCTGACGACCGCTAAATGACACATCTTTAAAAAAAGGGTCAATTAATATTTAGGGATCAGTTGTACTTATTGAGAAGTATTTTTTTTTTCATTAAAACATATGGGTAGGTATTTTAAATGACATTCGTGGTGTAGCACACAAAAAGGCTGAGAAATAATGAATGCTGTTCATGCGAGTAACATATAAGTAATATTTCATCCAACTTTCTTCACACAGCGGAGGGGGGCGAGATGGGATATTTTTGTGTCGAATGCAATCTCTACAGGGAGGGGCTATTTGGGATATGGAGATATTTTTGTGAATTCACTGCGTGCGGGGAGGGGCCAAATAGGATACTGCGGGGTGTCAGCCTCGTTTTACAAACTCGCGATAATATGTGCGGAGAAGAAAACGGGGTTTCATTATTGTTTTCTTTTGTTTTGAAATTTCGTACAATTAGACGGACGTGTCGGAAAATTCCTGACATCTGGTAACCCTAACTGCATGTGAGGTCACAAACCTGATGACCCCCTCGTACGCCTTGTCGCACAATGTCACACTTCTCTGCACCCCTCCCCTCCTCTTAAGGTGTGACGTAATTTATGGATGGCCCCAAAGGACGTTTGTATAAACATTTACTGGTAATCATTGAAAAATACCAATATTTTGTTTCAAATATTTGTCCCCGGCACCTTACATTATTGGTTATTCGTATTGGTGAATTTGGCATGGTTACATGGAAAACATACCGTCTGTCCTATGTAACTACGCCAAATACGCCAATATGAACAGCCATGTAAGGTTTCAACGCCAGCAGAAACCAATCCCAGGTCCCAGGGGTAGGTGCTAGGGTGTGATTTTTCAAAACATTTGTTTGTAGATTCAAACCGTGGCGTATGCGAAATTTTAAAAGATATTTTAAATAAATTTTTTGTATATTTTGAGATACGTGGTGTGTGAGCGATGATACATAATTAAATTTACTAGTGGTTGCCCCAATGGTCGAAATTCGACCATAATTGTAATGTTTTTTTTTTTATATTTGACATTTAGTAAGACCATAGACAAATAATATTAAAGAAAAACAAAATTAATCTATTCTCAATTTGACCATAGACTTTAACAATAAACAATAGAGTAAAGACGCGTGTGTGTGTGTGTGTCAAATACATGGCAGTGTGTGTAATGTTTTTATTATTGATTTAATGTATTTTAATGCATAATTTTTAAAAAATATTAGCATTCTGCTCTCCTCCTCTGTATAAACTATAAGTGTGCGAAAGTTCATACTCCTCCGTCCGCGCAATTTTCGTAAAAAGGGGTACAAAGTTTTGGCTTCACGTATTAATATATTGAATGATTGATGATGATAATCTGCCACATTTTGGTGTGAATTCTAGGTTCTAGTTGAAATAATTATTCAAGTAACGCACCTAAAATAAATAATGTTTCTACTTTCTTATCATAGATGTCACGACCGTTCATTTTTCTGAGAACGTCAAAGATGACGAAATTCAAGCAAATTCTGATAGATCAAATAGATCTGCGTTTTGTATTTTTTGTGAAAACACAACATCATGCAGTACCAAACCAATAATTCTTTTTCAATCGGCATGACAGTAATTTTTGTAAAAAACGTGCCGAAGTGTGAAATCACACCGAAATGAAAACGTTGGGCTTTAAATTTTTCTTTTCGGAAATTTTAAAATTTCCCGGATCTCACGGCGACCAAAGAGAGGCTCTTGGCGCTGTCGTGCAACTCTTTATTAACTCCCGCTGTTGTCGGTGCGGCCCTGTCTTTATCAAACGGTGAGATCGCTTCTCAATTTAGTAAAAATTAGCCTTGAAGCATCACCGTTCATAATTTACAGCTCCATCAACAGTGTGTAATACACGACCATCACTTTCATTACAAACGAAATTGTTGGAAATTAAATTAAAGTGTTATACATACGTAGTTACTTTTGATTTGTTTCTTAGTAGAGGAGAGTTGGATAATATCGTTCCCCCAAGAACTTGGACCTATAATTCGACAGGGTTTGATGTACAGATTCAAAAATGCAGTTAAGTAGTAGAGAATTCATTTGGCTACACATACAGCATGGCAAAATATTTAAAAAATTAAACAGAAAGTAGTTATTTCGATATTTAAAAAAATTGGAGAGCGCGGTCTTATCAGACTGGTTTGATAATATCGGGTGGAGGTTTGATAAAACCGTTCCCGTAATAATATCGTGAATTTCTATGAGTAACCTTAGAGTAAATTATTATTATTTTTTTAAGTTTCACACAAATCCAGATAAGGAGTAGAGACTCCTATAGCTTGAGATATTATTTTAGAATAAGATAATGGACATTAATCAACGCAAATATCACATAGAAAATTTTCGGGAGAGTCTTTTCCGCTACAATCATTTTTTTACATGAGCTCCACACAGGAGGCCCATATACACGATTATTTTTACTGTATTATTTTCAGGTTATAAAATGAAATGATCGAGTTTGTTAATTCCGCACATAAGGATACCAATTTGGGAGGCGGGAATGGGTACCGCCGCTCCGGGAACCTTTTTTGGATAACCAACACCTCTGTCATAGGTCACTCCAAGTGTTTGCTACGTTTGGTGATTTAACAGGGATGCCCGGGTTCATGGGTTAAGGTTTGTCTAGGTCTTGGAGGTGAATGACCAGAACACATCGAACCCCAGATTCCTACCCACCCCTTAAACCCTTTTCCTTCGCAGAACTCTCCTCTCCTTCCTTTACTTAAAAAAACCCTCCACACAGCATCCCCAAAGATGACATAAGCCCTGAGAGAAATTATTTTCCTCAGGGCCTCCTGTGTGGAGCTCATGTAAAAAAAATGTATTTTCGTTGTAGTTGAAAAAAATTTTGGAGCCTGGGCGTACGCTTCAAATTTTGGCCTCTTTAAGAATGACGTTCACTGTTTTCTCTTCTCAAAAGACACTCTATACAGCATCTCCAAAGAAGAATAGACCCCGAGGCAACTATTTTCTTCAGGTGTGGAGTTAGTAAAAAAAAGTTAAATACAGGCAAAAAATGTTGTGAATACCTAATATATAAAGAGAAAAGAAAAAACAACGAATATATATAATACATGAATTAATTTAAATTTTGCTTAAGGCCCGGTAGTAGGTAAACGCTAAAAAAAAGAAGAAGGGGAGATAGGTAAATACGAATGTTAGAGGAAGCGCGCTAATATTAAAACGATAATATTTAGGCGACAATTGTTAAAATGTTTGATAAAATACGACTCGTTTAAAAAGAGCGTTTAAAGAAATACTGTGAATTTTTCCATACAAATAAAAAAAAGGAAAAAAGTGTCTATAATAATGGCAAATTTATAGGTAATCCATGTTTGATTTAAAAAAAACTTGATCCACAAAGCGCCTAGCATCCAGAGCACGTTGTTCTGTCGATTATTCATTTGATTTTATTCTAAATTGGTTTATGAACGTAACCTAAGCCGATTTTTAGCGCGTGCATTATTGTTCGTGATGTCTCTGCCAGGGGAATCTCAGTCTACACGAGCTGAGCCGAACAAACCCGAGCGGTCGAACGTCAAGTGAAGCGGCGATCACTCACCTCACGAGAGGGGGCGCCACTCATCATTGAAAAAGGCGTAGATCTGGGGCTGGGAATATACCCCCTTCCTTTATGCCCTCTGCATTACGTGACAGTCGTCATGGATTGGTATATTTATGGTCGTCATGGAAGCTAGAAGTTTAAAAAGGAGAGGTTGAGTTAAAAAATGTATGCACCACTTTATTAGAATTCTAAAGAAGGTATTACAAAAGTGGGTAGGCATTTAGTTATTTTTAATTCACGTGACGTCATCAACATGTTTTAATGCGGGTACGTATAGTTTCCCGTTACGGTAAAGTGCGGTACAAATCTTTGCAATTTACACTTCATTAGGATTCATGTTATATTGTAAATAAAAAATGTTGGAAAGATGCTATAATACATGTCTAATAAATAGTCTGAAGTACCTCGCAGGGGCGGTGCCGCACCTTTGGTGTGAATTAGACAAAGTTTTCAAGAAGATTTTTAATACTATATTACCTAATGCAGTGGTCGGCAAACTTATTAGCCAAAGAGCCAAATTTTTACATTGCAACGATTCAAAAAAAAATTGAGAGCCAAATCTGTTTAGCAAACATTTATTATAATTTTAGCACTTCATTAAATTACGGGTAAGCTGAATAAAAATTGATTTCATACTTAATAAAGATTTTATTCACGAATAATAAAATATTGTAAAGGAATCCATAAATTTAAATTGTGACAATGGCTGACAGACACTTATTTTAATTTTTTTTTATTATTTATTTAAGAAAACCAATTCAGACGGTTGCTGATGGTTTCACCTCTTCCTCGCATCCAATAAATGCTGGCGTCCCACAGGGATCGGTCCTGTCCCCGACTTTGTTTTTGTTTTTTTATCAACGACCTTTTGTCATGTGCACCAATTCATTGTTACGCGGATGACAGTACAGTCCATGACAGCTTTTCGTTTGACAAGCCCCCAAAGGGCACACAAACTCCAACGGCTCGGAGGGCTTTGAAGCAAAGAATGGACGGTTACCTCGAGAGTGTTTTCTCTTGGGGTAAGAAAACCTCGTCGAATTCAATGTTTCAAAGACCCAATCATGTCTGATTACGTCTAAAAGGGATCGAAATGAAAATTTAGTCTCCTTCAACGGAAGCAATCTTCCGAACAGACCTTCCATTGATATGCTTGGTGTAACTATAAGTGACCAGCTCAGGTATGGGGGCTCCATCGAAGCCAGAGTAAAGTTAGCTTCTCAAAAACTGGGCGTACTGTACAGGGCCCGCAGATACTTTAATAGTACACAACTGCTAACCCTTTACAAATCGCAAGTGCGCCCCACGGTTGAATTTGGCAGCCACCTCTGGTCTGGAGCTCCAAAATACTTGAAAAATACCCTCGACTCTGTGCAGAAACGGGCGGTCCGTTTGATAGATTCTCCCATCTTAACGAACGGATTGCAATCTTTAGAGCACAGGCGTCGGGTGGGAATGCTATCCCCATGTTCTACCGGTATTTCAATGGAAGATGCTCTGAGAAACTAGCGTCATTGATCCCTTCGGCACCGGTGCATAGTCAGGAGACACGCCAAACGCGCGCCCAACATATGTACACGGTTGACATTTGTCACATGAGAACGGGTCGTTTTTTCGACTCGTTCTTGAGTTCAACAGCTCGGCTATGGAACGATTTGCCGGCATTTGTGTTTCCTCCCTCCTACAACATGGGTCTCTTCAAGACCAATGTTCTTTCCTTCCTTTCCTCAAAAAGACCCTCCACACAGCATCCCAGATGACATAGGCCCTGAGGGAAATTATTTTCCTCAGGGCCTCCTGTGTGGAGTTAATGTAAAAAAAAAGATTATTAACATTTATAACAATAAAATTAATAACTCAAGTAAAATCCAATACTAGATTTTCACGTAACTTAAAATTATCATAAAAAACTAATGGTCCCGTTGTAAATACATGTTGGACGTTGTAAATAACTTCCAACAATGTTCTTACATCTCCTTGGAAAGTTTGAGTAAGTCAGGTTTGTATGTTGTTATTCTTAATTTTAGGTATTATTCCAGGATCTAATCAATAAGACGACTTCTCAGTTTACTCTTGATAAATAAAGTTCATGAATATGTATAACCGAAAAGGGAAAGAACAGCAAACGCGAGTTTTTCCAGCTGATCATAAGTAAGGAATACTATTCCAGGCGTTGAAGATGATCATGTCTTCCTTCTCCAGGTCTTTTAAAGCAGACCACTTGTGTTGTGAACCAGGCTCACGCTTTTTCTTCTCCAATATTTCCAAATCAATCCAAAGACGTTCAATTTTAGATCTCCTTATTTCCTTGTTTTATAAATCCATCAATTAAACGTCAAAGAGCCGCACTTGAGGGCCCAAAGAACCGCATGCGGCTCCGGAGCCGCACTTTGCCGACCTCTGACCTAATGCATAGAATAAAGGAGAAATACCACGTGCGCGAATTTCGAGATGCATCTGACTAATTGAAATTCGTTTTGAAAAATACTAGCTATATGCCAATTATAAGTTAAAACACTACTAAACTACATTTTTTAACAAAACAAACAAATTTCAACAAACAATACACCACTAACAGACCAGTTAGACAGGCCTACAAAGAAACCATTAAAAACTCCGACGGTAAAAACAAGCTTTGGACAAAGACACCATAAATACCGTGCTATAAAAGCATTCACGAGTCTTTCACGTGAAACAAAAATTGAGGAAAATAGAAATAAATTCAGATTAAAAATTAAAAAATGGATTATAGAACAAAAAGACAATACGACCAATATTTTAGAAAATAAAATAATAAAACTTACACGTAACACAAAATCTTTATAAAAAACGCATCATTTACAAACACACAATTCACAATTTATGCAGATTTAATTTAATTTTTTTCATTAGCAACTTTATATATTATGTCAAAATATATAATGTAGGGTACTTGTTATGTCCTCACAATCAGTATCTCCAACACGTCTTGGAAGGAGATTTCTCTCAAGGAAGAAATTGAATTTTTATGGTTAATCTGTGATTTATTAATACGAGTACTTCGCGTGTAAAAGTAGTGACTACGGTTAGTCGACCTAACTAGGAGCTGGCTATAATTCATAAATATACCAAACCACTAAGGTGGTCCAAAAATTTTTTTTTATTATTTTTCATTTGGCCACCCCGTGAATTTGTTACATGTATTCATAGTAATAACATGGTAAAATTTCAGCGAGATAGATCTAGTGGAAAGGGGTGCTCAATCGAGTGTTGTTTTTGAATTTTTTGTGTAAAATGCTTAATTTTTACTTTTTGTTATAGGACAATTTTGTGTATTAAACAATTAAATAAATATTAAAATAAACTACTGAAGAGTTCTATAGAGAAATTTTAACAGTTTTGATACTTATTTTGTAGACTGTGGAGTGAATCAGTGCAATAAAATGTGTTCATCTAAGACGAAATTTTTCTGGGGTTCGAGATATTGAAAATAAATTGGGGTTCGAGATATTAAGCCATTGTGAGGCTTAACCAACTTCCTACTCTTCGGCAAGTTTTACTCCATTATCACCACATATTAAATGAATCCAAAAATGTGAAAGATTCCGTGCATGTACTTATTCAAGAACCCATGGAAGTATGGAGTGAATCTAGTATTCCGACCAGACAACAAAATCACTGCATTGAAAAATTGATTAAGTTTCATGAGAACTGGCTGCTATTGATGAAAAATAAAGGAAGAAATTCTGAAGCACAAAGAAAAAGAGAGTATTTGTTTACAAAAGAAGTAGACAAACTTTTTGCAAACAAGCGCTTTGAATTTGATAAAAATTGCGGAGGGCAGAGCGTTTCTCATCGATCAAAGAGTAGAACGTAAAAAGACGTACTCAATCGTCAAGAAATTAGAAAAGGTCAAAGAACGTTCTCTAAAACGGAAACAAAGATCTGAATATGCGAGAGATATGGCTCTATGGCTCGATTACGAAGAGCTAATAAAGCTCACCATGATTGTTTTGAACAAACTACCTGCGAAGATATTTTGAAGCGCTCCAGGTCCGATTCATCATGCTCGTTGGATGGCGAAATTGCTGTATGCTTTGAAGATTTTTCTCTTTCGAAATAATTCACAAGCATTCAAACTAACCAAGAGAGAAAAAAAAAATTGTTCGATTTGTTAATTTTGGTGTGCTCATCTACACCAAAGTTTGGATCGAAGAGCCTTTGGCAGCAGATGCACCAGTAAATGGCTTTTTACTTTGGAAGAACTTAACAGGAAAAAGCTGTGGAAGGTGTTGTCCAAGTACGGAGTGAATAAGAATCTCATACAAGCAATTGCGTCTCTGTATGAGGGAAGCGTTGCATGTATTAGGGTGAACGGTGATTTTACGGGGTGGTTTGACATCACAAAAGGTGTTAAGCAAGGATGCGTAATGTCACCGTGGTTATTCAATCTATACATGGATAATTGTATGCAAGAGTTGAAAGAGATGGGATTGGGCGCGAAATTGAGTGATCTAGAAGTATGTTGCCTGTTGTATGCTGATGATGCAGTGCTGATTTCTAACAGTATGGAAGATCTACAGTCGCTCGTGTCTAGGATGAACGAAGTATGTATGAAGAATGAGTTAATGATGAATGTAAGTAAGTCTAAAGTAATGGTATTTGAAAGAGAGAGTACGAAAACAATGTGCAACATAGTTGTGAACGACGAATACTTGGAGCAGGTGGATGAGTTTGTGTATTTGGGAAGTATGTTTACGAGAGATGGGAAGACTGATAGAGATATCGAAAGAAGGGTAAATGCCGGTAACTCCATTAATGGAGGTCTGAACGCCGTTGGCATCAACAAAAAATTGTCAAAAGAAGCGAAGCTAGCCGTCCATAATGGAGTGCTGGTAGAGAAAGGATGAAAGTAGACTGAATGCTGTAGAAATGAGATCCCTGAGACGTATGTGTGGTAAAACCATGTATGATCGTGTGAGAAATGTGGAGATCCGCAAAGAATGCAAGGCTGATGTAAGCGTAATGAATAAGATTAAGAAAGGGACGCTCAGATGGTTTGGGCATGTAGAGCGAATGAATGAGGAAAGGAGTGTAAGGAGAATATATGACGCAAATGTGAATGGTAGACGAAGTCGGGGACGCCCGAGGAAGACATGGCACGACCAAGTGAATCAGATACTTGAGTCGGGCGATGTCAAGAGTCAGAATAACAGAAGAGCATGTATGAGACGATGTATGAATGTGAACGAAGCAAGGAGTGTGTGCCAAGATCGAGTTGTTTGGCGGTCCGTCCTCTCTGCCTACCCCTGCGGGGAAACGGCGTGATGGTTAGTTAGTTAGTTAAGAACTTAAAATTGTATGAAGCCATTGTTTCCAAAATCAGTATAGCAGCTAGGGGTGTCTTAGAGCGTCACTTGTGGTATTTGTCAGATGAGCTAGTTGCATTTGCCTTGTTTTTTGACAAGCTGTCTGATACTGAAACAGGCCATTGTTCAAAAAATAAATTCTGATGGCGATAATCGTTCAGTACGAGGTGATTCTGCTAAGCTTATCTCAGAGGTTATATTAGAATCTTTTGCAACACAAAGAACGTTGAAAACGCTCTTAGTTCTTGATATCAAGCACTCTTTCTTGCAATTACCCCCTGATACTTGGAATGACAATGTTGATTACCTTCAAGGCAAAGCTGTGTCAAAAATTTACGTGTTGTTAATGATGCAGCGGAGAGAGGTGTTAAACTATTTGAAGATTGCAACACGATACTCACTAAGAATGGGGAAGAAAAGCAATTTTTACTTCACATCGTTGAACAAAACAGAAAAATCGTTTCTACTTAAACATCCAAAAAGGAGTTAACAAACATGGTTTTGAAAGAATGTGACCAATATTATGTTAATTATTGCTTTATTACCAAATTTCGTTCACATTTAAACACTTTGGGTACTTATTTGATTAAAATACTTGTAATATTAATAAACCTTAAATTACGTGTTTTACTTAAAATCCTGAACTTTTTGTCAGAACTTCAAATTCGATGAGCACCCCCTTGTATATAAGATAGGGAGCTGAATTTTTTTACACATAATAGGAATGGTAGGTGTAACAAATCAAAGGGGTGGCGACACCTATATTTGAATTCTTTTTTTTTACTATAGTAACGGCCCCTATAGGGGCCTGGACCACCTTACAAACCACCCACCTATAATTGATCTAGTTCCCACTGTATTTTGTGGGAACCGCTAACCTCGGCCCTCGGCCCTCTGGCGAACTAAATGGGAATCAATCCTGCCGCCATCTTGTGGACTTCCAGGAAAGCTCTTATCCCTGCCATTTAAGTGAGAAGCTAGGAAGCTTACGGATATCTCACAGTACTTCATTTTAATAAATTTTTGTTTTACAAAATGGGGGGCTCAGCACGGGTAAGCCACCCAGTGAGGCCAACATTAAATTATACTACCTATAAAATATAAAACATTATATCTAGATAAAAAAGAGCGCATGTGCTTAGTGAGCTAGCACCAAAAGGTATTAAGTCGACACGACATCGAAGGCATTTCTAGATAGTTTTGTCTGTTTGTCAGTAGGTAACGAAGGCTAATTTTTCTATTATACTAGATACCTGCGGGGCCGGCCCTGTGCAGGCGCAAAAGGAGCAGCCCGCTCCAGGCGCCAACATTTCCAAGGCGCCAAGGAGCCAAAGAGGCAAGGCGCGGATAATACGAGGGTCGATCAATGGGTACCCGTATTAGGAATGAATCTTCATCTGCAAGTTTAAAAAAAAAGTATTTACCGTGCCATGTGTAACTTTTGGATTGAAGTTTTTTAAAATTAGTTTCATTAATTATTTTTTATCATCACTTAATAATGTTTAAAACCCATTGTTACCGAATTCACAACAAAAAGAGCGTTGTACGTTGGCACCCAATAATAATATTCATACTTTGTATTGTTGTGCTGGAATTGTATCTGAAATGTAACAAATAATGGTATGCCGGAATGAAATGTTAATTGTAATTGGTATGCTGGAATCGTATCTGAATTTTTACAAAGAATGGTACACCGGAATGAAGTGTTAATTCTAATTGGTATAAGCTGGAATCGTATCTTAAATTTTACAAATAATGGTATGCCGGAATGAAAATGTTAATTCGTGAATCACATCTGAAATATTATGCAGTCCACACAATTAGAACATAGCGATGCTTTGATGGCAAAATATTGTATCTACCAGTGATACAATTTTACAGGAGAGCAAAAGCAAAGAAAGTGAGTATTTATTGAAAAAGATTGTGTATATAATTCGAAGTATTTTATTGTTAGGTAATATAATTATGTAAAAAGAAAGTATGATTGCTAGTTCAGTGCAGCTCTTTCAGAATTTTTGTTGTTGTTTGTGAAAAGTTGATGACTATGGCCGGGAGAATAGGTAGGTACTTTACAAGTGGAATTTCACTACATGTACTTCCACTCAGGTTATTTTCCCTCAACAGTTTTATTAGTGATCATCTGTATCTTTTTGCCAGATCACAGAATATATAATTATTCGAAAAAACCCTTTGTCATCAAAGAACCCACTTAATATCTACCTACTGACTTGTCGCAATAAGTTTGGTAGGTAGTAGAAGAAGGTATAGAAAGAAGTCAGGAAACATAAAGTCTATGTGGATAAACAGGACAAAGGCCAATCAACATAAACTCCAAATCATTTTTCGTGTTATTACGGGAAATGCGGTTGACCCAGGGGCGGATTCAACAATTTTGAAGTCCAACTTTTTCGTGGAATTATTTGAAAATGAAATCTAGAGAGAAAATGAACATTTTTTTTGTATTTCTTGGGCATTAACTATGTAAAAGTTTCTAGACATTTTGTTTTGAAGAGTTTTACTTTTCATGTACATTTGTTACTTAAATTTTAAATTTTCTGCTACCGGTACATCCGTGTTATTCACCTCCAAACTTAAAATCTAATTAAAAATTCTATACAAGTACAGAAATGATTAGATTTAAATCTACTTGTATAGAATTTTTAAGTTTGTTAGTGAATTACACGGATGTGACGAAACCGGTAGGAGAAAATTAAAAATTTAAGTACTAAATGTACATGAAAAATAAAACTCTGCGCATGGTATTACGGGAAATTACTGTAGCGGTTGAACTTATCAATTATCCCCCCTCCTCCCCACCCCCACCCCCACCCCCTCCTGCATTCCAGACATTCATTCCCTTACATTCAGTTTTCAAACATCTCGCCTGCCACCTAAATTTCATAAAGCTAAAGCTCACAGAAAAAAGAATTATCCAATTTTGTTCATTCGTTCTGAATTTATGCGCTTACAAACATTTCGGATGTTTATTTTTAATTAAATATTTAGAAGTTTGTTAATATAATAAAAAAAATACACTATTTACTATTCAGTCTTTATAATCTTAAAGAATTATATTTTTAATGTAGGAACTCTTCTGACATTTATTGCAAAACAGAAGCGTGTCCAAAAAACACAAAACATATTCTAATATTTGAATTTTCTGGAGCTGTAGCTGACCAGGGGCTGAGTACTTACCAGCTTAGAGCCCACAAATATATCAACATCGTTCCCATGGAAACGATTTTTTTCTGAAGTTAGCAAAAACTCGCTTTTGGTAGCGACAGAAAACGTATAACAAATATAATATATTAATATTTATAATTTCATAACGCCAGAGCTTGCCATCATATACAGAATATAGTCTGCGCATATAATTTAGCTTTATATTGGTGAAAGAAATATTAATGTCTTTATATTGTGTTATGCGTGAAAAGGTCATAAACAAACTCGAGCAGTTTCGCATTTATAATATTAGTATGGATAAATTATTTTTTGCTGGAAAATTTTTAATACTAAAAACTAAACGTGCGTACATTTTTTAAGGTTAATTCGTGAAAATCATTTTAGAATTTTTAAAAACAAACGAATCCGTAAATTTTGTTTTTTATCGCCTTCTGTAAAGTTTTCATTTTGTGGCTTGAAGGATTTTACCAAACCGCAGTCGAAAGAGACAATAATTTAAGGTTCGGAAGTTTAGCAGTAAGTAGAACGCAAATACTCACATCTGGTATCAACTTATTTACACTGCCAAAGCTAGTGGGAAAAATAATAAAAAAATAAATAAATCTTTAAATACAAATGCACCAATGTACTTGCACATTTTGAATAAAAAATAAACGGAATAAAACACTCTCCTGATAAAACAGATGCTTGTGTTTCGGAGAGGAGGACTGATATGTTACAAATACTTGAAGTTTTAAAATGAAAAAAACTCCAAGCGCAGTTTAATGTTACAGCCGCAAAGAAAAATGTTACAGAGTTAAGTTAAGTTAAGTGAAAAATAAGACACGCAGGTTTACCAAGATGAAATAAATAATAATAATAAATTTCTAATCTGAAATTGTATAACCATTTTGATGACAATTTTATTAATTTTACTCTCCATTCAACCAGAGTCATGTAATCATAAAGCTTTATGGGTGGAAATGGATGTGTATTGTGTATGTAAATCAATTAATCATTGCTCTTTACCTACAGGTTTAAACAATAATTCAGGACCAAAATCATATTTTATACAAGATTATTATCGAAAAGTGGGTAGCGAACACAAAGCAATTCGCGAGCTGTTAAATCGGCGGCAATCGGAAACAAAATGAATTCTCTTTTAGGTCGGTACCCGTCGTTCGTAAACTTTTCCACTAATGGCATATTATAGGTAGCGAATTTGCTGTATTGTTCGTTAGCCACAGCTTATTTAAATTTGTTTTAATAAAAAACATAATAAAATAATTATTGATTTAATTTAACGAGGGCCTTCATTTCCATGCGCGTTCAGGTACAGGTAAATCTGCCCCTGGGTTGACCACGTCTGATTGACCGCACGTAACAAAGGTAATACCTACTTTTATATACAGGTATTTACTCATTATAGAGGACGACACTGATTCGTCAGGCGGCCTCAGGCAGTGGTGGTAGGCACCCATCACCAATACCACCACGATCGCTGCTTCATCAGTTCATAACCCATCTTCAGCGCTTCCAGCTGCCTCGGATAAGATTCTAACAGGTTCATCAGTTCTCAGTTCAGTCAGTTCACTCATTCAGTGTCTGAGTTCAGTTGCGTGTTGCTCTCGCTCGGTGGTTTGACTGGTTAGTGGTTGTTTGTTGGTCGTGACAGCTAGTCGCTGTTAGTTGTTGTAAACGTGTCCGGCTGCCGGCTGACGTCCGCTCTGTTATTGCAACTGTGCTGTGACCTTGGAAGAATAATTACTCATCTCTCATTCAGGTCAGACCATTATTCTAGTATTCGAATCTGTAAAAGTAATCACCGCACGTGCCCTCCACGTTCGCACATCACGAATTCAAAATAACACGCAATTATCGCGCCAATCGAACTTATATCCATGTAATTATTTAACTAGTACCTACCTTACTACCTAGGAATGAATCCGGCGAGTTTATAGTGAATTTCTGGATGCGGTTATTTGTTACTGTAATATCTATTGCGTTACAATTAGGTTTTTATTTCTGTCTTCGATTTGAATACATTAGTAGTTTTACCGTTATAGGTCAGGCCTCTTTTCATTTTCGTAAACTGATTTGCATTGTGCCATTGGTACGATGGATAAGAAGCGAAGTAGACATCGTCTAACATAAAATTTACAAGCTTTTCCCGCAGTTTAACGGTGCACTTTAGTGTTAAAGTTTATGTGCAGAGCGCCTCGCATTACCCGGAGCACAGAGGAAGGTGAAGGGTAAATGACCCTCTGGAGATGGTTATTATTATTACTGCTTCCAGAGCTGCACTTCTAACTATCCCAGCTTACTGGAATTATCTCTAGGCAATTAAATCAGCGATGCGCGGGTGACATCATGCTATTCTGGTGAAGTGGATGAACGCGCTTTACCTACAATGTACTGACACGTTTTTATGGGAATTCAATTTGAAATAAATTCTCTTTTAGATTTTGCGGTAAACCACTGAATAAAAAACATAGTACCTAGGTACCTACTTATACGTTGGAACCTTTTCCTCCAAGGTTTTTTAAAATTATTTACTCTATTTGGTAGGAAAATCATTTACTCTATTTTGTTTATATACAGATACTAATAAGAGACATCATTTGGATGCCCCGGAGATTAATGGTCTAAGTTTCATTTGTTTCTGACTCGAAAGGCTGCGAGTTCGATTCCCGCTGCAGCGCAAAATATTGTAGGAAGTGCATTGATAAAATGATAATAATTAATTTTATTATTGATGACTAGCTGAAGTCCCCGGCGATGCCCGGACTTTACACAGAGTTTTCGAAATCAAATATACAGTGACCTTCCTCAAGTTTTGAAGGTCACATGTGCAAAATTTCATCATCAACATAAAACTGTAGATTTGCATACAAATCAAATTCACACCGCGGCTTGTCAGTCCGCTCGTCCACCACATACAGACATTTTCATATTTCAACCAATTTACACAAAACCTTGACAAATTATATACCTAAACCTTCCTCATGAATCACTCTATCTATTGGTGAAACTGCATGAAAATCCGTTCCGTAGTTTTTGAGTTTATCGCGAACAGACAGAAAGACGCGGCGGAGGACTTTGTTTTATAATATGTAGAGATGGAAAAACATCACGTGCTACAATAAAAATAAAAATTCCCTAAGTGTTCATTAAGAGGAAAATCGACGAGGATGGATTTCCGCGATTTATTTAAAGGTAAATAAATACCTACATTACTCACCGAAAGCGTGTACGTAACATGATTGAGATTGTATACAGGAATATAATTTAAATTCTAAAATAAGTTAAGGGAGTATTCTAGTCTAGAATTTTTTTTTCATATTTCCATAGTAAAAATATTCGAAAATATCTATAAGAATTTTTCGAAATTAGCATTATTTTAAAAGTTATAACCATTTTAGTGTCGCGGCTTAGACGAAATCTAACCAAAATCTTTTCGAGGTACGGGCCATAGCAGCACTTGTATGGATTAAGATGAAGCCATAGTAAATAAAGCAAAATCACACAAAATCATGTGTTTTTGTTTTGAAAATTTGATCACTTAGAAATATTACAGATGCTTCAATTAAATACTGCGTGTAGAACATATCTTGGCCCTTAAAAATATCGGTCATTTTTTTTATAAGTCTTTTAAAAAGCCTAGAAAAAAATAAAGTAACAGGTCTTTAAAAAAACACTTTCAAGTGCAAACTCTCCTACTTACGAACATCTTTTCGGATATGGTTTTATTGCTTATTGTAGCAAATTTAGTTTCTTTTATGATAATCGCAAAAAAAAATGATATTTACGCCCGATATTCACAAAATAAAATAAAATATGCATATTTGCGTTGTTATTTCACAATACGGCTGGCAGCCGACGAATGCGGATTTTCAAATTGACCCTTATGTCGTTCACCGAAGGACTACTGGCTTGCCACACCCTACTTTCTTTCAAAACTCCCCTGGCCGGAGCAGGGAGCGGACGTGTGACTCCACGTCGCTCGGTTCCGTGAAATCAATTTTAAATTTCCTTGTTATTACAATAAACAATGTGTAAAAAAGGAGTTAATGTTTTTTTTAGGTCTTTACGAAATCAACCTGTAAAAAAAAATTCTCAAATACCTTTTTCAACCGTTCCAAAAGCTTTTTCTCAAATATTTTTAAACTCCTCCCACAATGGGCGTGAACTCCGACTTCGATTTTTCCCTGGACTATTGGATCCCCTTAAGAATTATTATTATTATTTTATTTTTTATTACTAGGATTGTTGCAAAAGTGTCAACCAGGGCGCGCCATTTTTTTGAGACCCCCCACTTCAACACCCTGTAAATTTTTGAATTGAATTTTTTTTTATGTATTCTTTAATGTTCAATTTATTCGGTAAAGTAATGGCTACTAAAAATATTATTTGTTTTTTTTGTATTGCGCACGAAAAAATACCTACAATTCATGCTTCTAGTCTAGAATACCCCCTTAAGTACACACTGTTATTTGCGATGTACCACAGGCTATAGGACCTCAATAAATGAATCGATTGGATTGTCTCTCAGATCATTGGATAATTGAATTGTAATATAATTGATACAACTTGTAACATAAATTAATTTAATGTGTTAATTAAATTACTAACTTAATTTGTTACTAAATATGTTACTTAAACTGCTTAAATGAATTGCATAAGTTAATAGCTGTACACTGTACCTACACAATCTGTAAACTTCATCCGCCATAACACAGGGACATCCCTAGCATGGCGGATGAATTAACACAATTTTTTGTTCATTGTATAAACTTCTTTTAATAAATAAATAAATTCTATTCTCCACTTTTATAGGAAAATAAGTTACGATCTACGATTTTGTCAAGTGGATTTTTTTTGGCCGCCCCAGCAATTATTAAAAAATAAATAAAGCGGAGGTGCGGTTAATTGCCTTTCAATTTTACCGCCCCCGCAGGTTCCTCTAGGGCGAAAGTCTCATTTGGCTTCCCCTAGATCCGGCACTGTGTAAACGTAATTACAAAACGGATTACAGGATTCTTTAAATTTCTTATTTTCTGGATGATTTTCCCCTGTTGTAGCAGAGGGAAAAACGAATTCCTAAAAGTTGTTTAACAGCCGAATAGTACTTACTTCAACTACTTAGGAAAAAACTAAAGAAGGGGTAGTTTTTAGGGTACTATGAAATAAACTTGCAGAATGTTGGCAGAGAGACGTACCTAATACCTACACATACATTTTGCATATTATTGCGTGTATATTCTAGTAGATATCTGTACATCAAATAAAGAATTAATACTGTATCCTGGTTGAAATCATAATACATTATTTACTGATTGTGCTGTGCACTTGCATACCTTCACACCTGCACTATTAGCTTTGTGACTTTTGTTATGAAATACTACAACAAACACAATGCATACGTTTTTTTAGGTTTCCACAAAACCACACATAAATAAATATCTACTTTCAAATTACGTCATTGATGTGAAAATGCACACATTTTTAACTATTATCGTATGATGCAGTTCGAGTCGTAGGCACTGACTTAACAGATGTATAAAGATTTGCAGTACCAACTTGTCCGTTTATTTAATTAGATGTTTGCGATAAAAGTAAGAAGTAAGTACGAATAATATATTTTGCCTTTTAAAAAATTACAATACACGTGAACATGATCAAATAAATGACGCAAGGATCAAACTAAAATTTCGCAAAAACACTACTCAGGTAGGTACTTAATTAGTTTTACACAAAAAATGATGCAACTTCGTGATGACCTTAGCCTTAATTAATTCATATACAACGTTAGGTGAAGTAGGTAAGAACTTACTCACTTTAATTAAGAGCGGGGATTAGGCACCTAAACCAAACATATTCAATCAAAAACCATTTTTAATCAATGAAGACTATATTAGCGAAACTCAATCGAAAATCTTTTTCGATATTGTCTGCACTAATTAATTAAATATTACAGGCTGATGTACTTCCTATTTTTTCGCAACTTTGTTGAATAAAATGTTTTTGGTTTTAATTTTTTTATGTAGGTTCAGGATACAATTTAACTATATTGTTTAACGAAATCAAAATTTTGAGTAAGCAATGAATAAATTATTTTATTTTATTTATTGTTTAATTCAGTGGAACAGAGCGGGGTTGCTCTGTCTGCTATATAAATAAAATATAAAATGAATACAAAATAATGAAATGACTTAAAAAGATCGACGGTTCCGAAGAACAATGTTAGATCTGCTAAAAATTGAAAATCGTTTTGTCTTAATTTCTTTTTGATGATTTTAAAGTCTGTATTATCGGAATTTTTAATGGAATGCAAGATATCAAAAACGCTCTATACTTGATCTCAAAAACAGTAAAATTGCAGAGACGAAACTCTCCTGCAAAACTACAAAATCGCACATCCGACATGTAGGTATATTTATAATAGCTGAAGTCCCCGGAGTTGCTAGGACTCTACGCAGAGTTTTTCGAAATCAGATGTAGATAGTAATTCTCTTTTTATTTTGTATCAAATTTCATCAAGAAGTATCAAAATTCTGCCTTGGGGGATGGGAAAAGAGGATGGGGCGAGGTTTTTCGAAATCTAACGTAAACTAAGACCTTTCTTTTATTTTGAAGATCAAATGTGCAAAATAGCATCAATCTAGGAAAAGAAATTGAAACGTAGATTTGTATAAAAACACAAATAGTGTAATAATAATAAAAACTAAAATACAGAACTTACTTTATTAAATTTGATTTACTATAAATTAAAAAAATGGGGTTCTACGAAAACACAATAACAATAAAGCAGTAAAATAAAAAAACGAACACATCAACATTCACTCTTCTTCATAAAATATAGATACATATTAATGACCCCCCTTAATTATCATATGGATACATACATTATTTTCTTGTTAGGAATGTCTTGACTTTTCAACGGTTTTTGTATAACCATTTGATTTTGATCATTATTTTATCGGGACTTATGGACTCGCTGACACACTTTTGAAATTACATTGGATATCTACCAACTTTTTGATTGCTTTGCATTTTTTTAACGTGAACTCGTTGCACAACTGTAAAAATTATCTCCTGCATAAAGTCGTAGTGATATCAGTTAACTAATTACTGCCATTATCGTATTATGTGAAGACAACCATAGGAAATTACGTTCAACTACCAAAAATAGCTGGTTCCGCGTTTAAAGACCCGTTCGCATTGGTCGAGTATTTTAGTCGAGTGGAAAGCATAGTAGTAACTAAACGCGTCCGAACACCACAATTTTAGTAGAGTCAGCTCTTTAGTCGATTCAATCTATTTCGTTCTATTTTTTGGCGAGTAGCGATCCCCTCCACGCGTACCTGCGCACTGACATGCGCAAACCCGCGGTTTTAGCAGAGTTCATTTGTAGACGCGCGGAAATGCCGTTGGCATTGGAGCGAAGATGCAACTCTAAAATTATTTATTAATGCTGGGGGGGGGGAGGCGATCGATAAGGATTGATACTTACTTATTCGTTAGCAATCTGCAGTCATGCTAGGGAACGATGAGAAGTTACTGAAAGTTACTTATCGATCGACCGTCCCAGAGGGCCAGATGCAAATGTTAGTTGTATTGATAATTTTTGGAAATAGCCTAATCAAAAGTGTTTTTTTTTTTTTTTTTTATTTTTTTTTTTTAACTTTATTTATTCTCATTTCTTTGTACATATAATGTATAATAGCACATAGTATACATATAATAACATAATATATAATAACAAATAGTATGAACAAGAAATGAAAACCCACTAAGGCACTGCCTGAGTGTGGGTAATATTAAAACAAAATACTATATTTCCAAGTACCCAAAGTATAAAATAGACTTAAAAAACATATAAAATATAAAGTTAAGATAAAAAGTTAGTATTACATTGGTAGAATAAGTGAAAAAGGTTTTTTTTTTCAGCTATTATAAAAATAAAATAAAAATATGGAAAAAACATACTGATTTTTAATTTTTTTTTTTGGTTATTTAAAAAAAAATAAAAATAAACAGAAAACACATTGTACTTAAGATTAGAAAGTTACAGAAAGTGAGTTGTAGAAGGATGGATAAATTTATAGAAAAATCGTTTCTCTCATATCTACATTATTCAACCATTATTTTACCTCTTTTACATATTTTATCATTTGATTTATCATTTGAGTTTGTAGTGGTAGAAGGTTAAATGAACGAGGACCAATGAAACTGCTATGTGTCTGCAATAATTTAGTATTGGTTTGTGGGGTGTAAAATATATTACTTATTCTTTTGCTCATTCTGTTTTCATTTATTTCGAAATTATTTTTGTTTTTAAATACATATTTCAAAGTTTGTAATATAAATAGTTTACGTTTATTAAATATTTTATTTTCTTTGTATAATAAGTTGGTCGAGAATGTTTTATTTTTGTTATATATGACTTTAATTATGTGTTTTTGAATTATTTGTAGAGGCTTAATAAATGTATCAAGTGCACCACCCCATCCTATAATGCCATAAGTGATTGATGATTGCACCAGGGAAAAGTAGACCATTTTCAATTTTTCAATGTTTAGTACTTAAGTCTATAAAATATGTAGGTCAGATATCTTAATTTAGAAGTGATTTGATTAATATGTGATTTCCAATTAAGATTTATATCTATTGATACTCCTAAATATTTTATATTTTCGACATTAGTGAGTTCGTTGCACATGAAGCACATTTCTTGATTGCAACTAGTATTATGGATTCTAATTTTAAGGTTGTCTGTAGGTTTATTTTTAATGGTTTTATAAAAAGGTAAGTAAAATGTTTTGCTATAGTTTAAAACGAGTTTGTTGTTTTTTAGCCATGTTGAAACCAGTGAAATACAATCAGTTGCTTTCGAAAAAGTTTCTTTCCAATGGTTACCATCCACTATTATTGCCGTGTCGTCTGCGTAAGAAACAATTTTACCAGGGATTACAAAATTACATAAATCATTAATATAAATTAAGAATAAAATCGGACCAAGCACAGTACCCCGTGGAACTCCATTTTTTATCTTTGACTCTGAACTATAGTTATTCCCAATTTTGTTTTTTGTGTTCTGTCTGTAAGATAGTTAGAGTTTTAGTGTGTCTTTTTTGAAGCCTAGTTGATTTATTTTTGTAATGAGTAAATTATGATTTACGGTGTCGAAAGCTTTTCTTAAATCTAGGAATATGGCAAAACATTTCTTTTTTTTATCGATAGATGAGTATATCTTTTTTGTCAATTCATAAATCGCATCCTCGGTGCTTAGATCTTTACGAAAGCCGTATTGGTTTTTCGATAGAATTTTATATTTTTCTAAGTGTTCAATGACTCTAAACTTGATGCATTTTTCGAATATTTTCGAGAGATATTGGTCTATAATTGTCTATAATTGTCTAAGAGATATTGGTCTATAATTGTCTAATTTATTCATATCTCCAGATTGCCTTGGGTGCTTCCTGCAGATTGTTAAACTATTTTCGTTCGCAGATTGTTTTTTCTATAACAGCAAAATTTTGATTTTGAAAATCGAAAATCGATTTGGGAAGGCGATTAGGTACATACTACGAATTTTTGTATAAAAGCGGCCTGGCTGGTTTTAGTGGAACGTAGAATTAACCTTCCTCAGTCAGATGACAACTACATCTTATTTTTGCCAAAATTGTGGCCTGGCTGCTTTCTGCTTAACTGCATTCAGTTAATAAAAAAAACACTAAAATTGAACAGAAAGCAACTGCGCTATGTGTAGGTACAATTGAAATACATAAATATATAAAATAGCTAACCCCAATATTACATGAAATAAAAAAATGGTTGTCTGTAAAGTCGGTTTACGGGTGATAATTTTACGTGATAACGTCATACAATAACGATGGAGTGGAAGAGAGATAGATGCGTCACAAGCCGAACGCTTGTTCCGCGCTATCGCTTGCACGCTCGGCTCAGGCGGAACGTGACAATGTGACAATGAGTCATGATTTTTCGTGAGTGCAGCCGGCGTTCTTCGGTTTATAAGACGTTGTCACGTCAAAAACATTACTAACCTGTCAATTCTATTGAAAACAGCGCTGTATAAGTTGTCCAAATTTACTATTATTATTAAGTACCTACCCTTTTTTTCGGTGTCCCGGTTTGGGGAAAAAAATGGTCACGTTAAATATACCCCAAGGTTTGCAGAAAATGTGTACGCTCATCGATGAGGTGGAGCGGTGATTGGCAAGAAAGTCGTGACTTGAAGTCCGCTTTCCAGCGGGAGATTTGAATTTACTGCAATGTTGCACGAAGCGATTCTGAATGCATTTAGAAATGATTTATTTATAATACGTTGGTGTATTGATGGCGTTCAAACCAGGCAATTTTAACGATTTTTGAAGGGTCCTAAATCCTACAAGAAGTAACTTATCAAAAAAGCAAAATATACCGATAAGTTGGTGGTAGATATCTATATTATATTAAAAAAAAATTGCACTAGAACCTGAATCCAGATAGTAAATTATTGGGGAATACGTTTGTATGGGCAAAATGCCGCCCGGTTTCCTAAACCATTCAAATTATTCTCGGCCTTCACAGTGAAAGCAATATTGCAGTTTTTTAACGTATTTAAACAAATACCTGTCCATAATATTAAAAAAAACTACACACTTTATGTGTTTATGCAAATCCACAACCAATGACCTTTTTACCGTTGCAATATTTGCTCATTTTTAAATAATCTCAACGTGTTTCTTTCTAACATTGAAAATATCATCAAAATTGAGGTTAAAAAAAACTTGTCGCAGAAAAACAGTATTATGAACCTAGTCAGTGAAAAAAAGAATAATGTATGTATAGTATACAGGATAAGAAATGTAGTTTCAACTTCCTTCAACAGATGTCCTTAGTATAGATAGTTAAATGTAGTTTTTAGATGTCTTAGAAGAGTGTCATCCATCGTCGTTCGTGTCTAATCGTGTCGCACGAACGATACCTAAAGAAGTATAACTTTTTTCAAGAGCTCATTCGAAAATATGAGTACATATCAATATTCTTGAAAAAAATTATAACTAAGCACTTAGGTGTTTATGTATTATTGTAATTAAGTTGAGATAATTAAGCGTGAGATAATTCAAATAAATTATTTATATTTAAGAGGGCTATGGCGTACCCAGGTCCCGACTATGTTGTGTTACTAGAGGTAGTGATGACAAGTAGGCCTGGCTAAGCAGTCCTAGTCACTACACACGACAAAATCACTTAGAAAGACGGCGATAGTGAGAGTCTCTACATCTACAACATTTAGGCTACTGTTTCTCATGTCTATGGATAATACTAAAGAATACCTACTGTGCAGGACCGTATTATCCATAAGGCAATGTAGGCAACTGCCTAGGGGCCCCGCGCCCAGAGAAATTAATTCTTCAGACACAAGGAATAGTTCAGAGATCTCAAGGAAAATCGTCAATGTTGATCCAAATCTGATGCATTATAAACGCACACTTACCTACATACTGCTACATGCAGGATTCATTTAAAAATAATTTTTGCGGCACGTACAAAAATTCGGTAGGTAATAAATATATAGCTAATAATCACCTAATAAACATAAAAAAACAGACACATAAATTATTATAGGTAGTTGCCTACTCATTCGACTTACGTAAAATTCAAGTTACGTAAAGGTCAACAAACGCATTACTTACTTATCTCTGAGTTGTATTTTATTTTAAAGTACCATAAATATTACCTAAGTGAATTGAAACATTTAAAGAAAACCAGAAAACCGTTTTTTTAACATGAATTATTGATGTTACAAGTTTTTAGAATAATAATTTTTTTATCAAAATTCTTACCGTATTACTAATTAGATTCATACCAGATTCCCATACATAGCCGGTTCAACATTGGTGTGGTAAAGTCGGCCTTATGTAGGTTTTACATCATCTCTTTTTTCAGCCCGATTCCTTATGGAGACCAAAGACAACATTTTTCACTTTACACGATCGCTTTTTTCATCTCTATTTTTGTATCTACGATTTCAATTGGCATCACAGCAAACGACACATGAATTGTTTGCTGTGATGCCAACTGAAATCGTAGATATGAAAATCAGTATATTAATACGTGAAGCAAAAACTTTGAGTGACCGGACAACTCGGAATGAAACCAACTCAGAACCATCATAAGTCATTTAGAGTGATAAAAAAAAAAAATGTAAAAATGGTTAAATAGATTACGTTAGGTTAGGGTTGCCGACTAATTTAAATTTTTTTTTTTCATAGCTTTTAATGACTTTTAAAGGAGGTGTTGAGTTGATTTTATTCTCAGTTGGCATGGAACCAAACTTTGTACCCCTTTTTACGAAAATTGCGCGGACGGAGGAGTATGAAATTTCGCACACTTATAGTCTATATAGAGAAGGAATGCAGAAAGCTAATATATATTTTCAAAATTATTCATAAAAAATACATTAATTTAAATTAATGATGGTCGAATTTCGACCGCTGGGCGACCACTTGTTATGGATTCTATGAATAAAAAACACTTTAACACTTTTTGTTATATTTATTTGTAAGTCTTTACAATTACATTGAATACATTCTTATATACTAGAGTTTTAACAGAATTAAATGTCTCTAAGTGAATGTTTCCAAACTGAAATCTAAAATGAATCTGAATCTGAAACTGAGCGTAATGTATTTTATAGTAATCTTATATTTAACTAGTGTGATAAATAAAGTTAATTAATAATAAACATGGAAATGAACAATAGACAAGAGATATGGCGACAATCATAAAGTTAACTTTGATACATATTGGTGCGACGGACAAATAATAGATAGTGAACGAAGCACAATAGGTTCAAAGGTTGTAGCAATATTAGAAAGGTACATAACACACTAGTAGAGATGAAAATAGCGATGGTGTAAAGCGAAAATTTTTGTCTTTGGTCTCTATACGGGAATCGGGCTGAAAAAAGAGATGGTGTAAAACGGCTAAAAGGCGCGGTATACCCGCTCAAAAAGAATAAGATGGAGAGAAATGTAAATGCGAATGTCAGAGAGAGCGCGCTAATGTTAAAATCGATAATATTTAAGTGAAAACTGTAAAAATGTTTAATAACACACGATTCGTTTAAAATAGAGCAAAAATCTCGCGGGGTTTGTCTAAACCAGCAATTAAAGAAACACTGTGATTTTTTTCATTCATATAACGTAAAATAACTGAAAATAACGTGTTTATATATAATAATTTTCGGAGCGTACTTTGCGATTTTTTTCTATCGGGGGAATTTCATATAATTTGCGTTTCGGCGCAGGGAATGTCTAGATATTATCTTCAAGAATAACATATATTTTTTAAGAGCTTTAAAACTTGTGTTTAAGGAAAACGTATAAGTCGGTATAAATGCGGGAATTCTTTAAATGCTGTTTTAGACAACCCCACGAGATTTTTGCTCCAATTTAAACGGGTCGTGTTTTATTAAACATTTTCACAAAATTGTGAAAATTCCCTTAAATATTATCGTTTTTAACATTAGCACGCTTTCTCTAACATTCGTATTTACATATCTTTCCATCTTCTTCTTTTTGAGCGGGTACATTGCGCCTTAATGCCAGCCGCCTGTTTTGATTTATGCAAGAAAAAACATCGCCAAAAAGTATTTATTTTTCGAATTTAGGCACAAATATTTAACTGTTTTACAATCATTTACTAGAACTTAATTTGACACATTACGCAATGAAAACACCAGACGAAAAAACACAAAATGTTCTCTATGCAAAAGCACTCCAATAAACAAAATTTAAACATGAACACTTTTTTCTTTGATTGCCATTGCAACATATGCCGGGTAGGTACTCGCTAGTTCCTTTTAAACAAAATTTCTGACTTCGAACTTTTCTATTTTAGCAATGACCTTCCACACCGTGCTGGTGACGGGGGGCGCGGGCTACATCGGCAGCCATTGCGTGGTGGAGCTTCTGGAAGCGGGCTACGAGGTGGTGGCTCTCGACAACTTCGTTAATGCTGTGGGGGGCGCCGAGGGCTCTGCGGCGCTCACCCGCGTGGAGCAGATCACGGGCAAGAAGGTCACCTTCTACCAGTGCGATCTGTTGGATAAGGAGGCACTGGAGAATGTCTTCAGCAAGGTATTTATATTTTTACCTAAGCAATTTTCTTCTATCATATTGACGGACTTTGTACGTTTTTTCTTAAATCCAGGTACCCACCTTCCAACTGTCATCTCTCCACATCTTTTCCCCTCATGTTGCCAGCCTTTTCCAATTTGAACCACTATCTACTGTACCCATTGACCTAGTATACCCTAGACAAGCCGTCTCATAGTAAAAATCTGAAAAAACATAACCCCAAGTATCAGTAATTTCGCAATACAACTCTCCTTCGAATTCCGCCGTCTTGCATGCGAATTCTCGGCAATATAAAACAGAGCACCGACTTAATCCCATGGTGTAATTTTCGAACTAATACATCGATAGGTGATCACGTTTTGCATGCGTGAACATTTAGACAAGCTGTGTTGTATAAAAATGGTTTTCAAAGTGGGGATCGCGAGACATTCATAAATTTAATTAGACAAAAATATTTTTTTACTTTATTATGACAAGCGATTCAATTTCGGAGGCGAGTATGGGTACCGCCGCCTCGGGAACCATTTATTGGATAACCAACTCCTCTGCCATAGGTCACTCCAAGTGGTTCGCTACGTTTGGTGACTAGGCAGGGGTGCCCGGGTTCATGGATTGAGGTTTGTCCGGGTCTTGGCGGCGGATGCGTCTGCAAATTTTTAAAATTTATTTTTCTGTTGAACGTATGGCTCGTTGTCAACCACCAAGCAGCAATTTCGTCGGAGTGTCCTGTCGAAAGCGGTGTACACTGCAAACCATACTTTAGATTCGTGTACAAAAACTTGTACACAGTCCCGTATATGTATATATTGATCATGAGTTTTAAAATAAAAAAAATCCATTCATCGTTTGCTTGAAAATAATGACGAAAAATTCACCCTTTTACCGCCCACGCACCGTGGGCTGCCCAGGTTGGTTGCTTATCATTAACACAGTGATGAGCAACCAGCAGCCCGCAAGCCCATTTACTGCTTTCCGGACTTTTGACTACAAAAAATATCAAAAAAATTGCACTAAAAAATATTCAAAGGCTTCTGTTCTGTTTTGCAAAATGTCTTAGCCGAAAACTATAATCTTTCTTAAAAGTTTTGAATCGGCTGCTCAAACATTAAGTTTTTTTTTGTATATAGGTAATAATTAAAAAATGACAGAAATTTGAAGTTAATTAAAGCTCGTCAGTAAGCGCTCAAAAAGAAGTGGAAGGTGAGATATGTAAATACCAATGTTAGAGGGAGCGCGAAAACGATAATATTTAAGCGAAAATTGTGAAAATGTTTAATTAAACATGACTCGCTTAAACTATTTTAAAATAGAACCAAAATCCCGCGGGAAATGTCATAGCTTTAAAGATAAAATGAATTATGATTTTTTGCATATATATAACTTGTAATGTAACAAAAATAAAGAGCTTATAATAATTTTCGAAATATACGATTATACGATTTTCTTCTATCGGAAGAATTTCATTAAATTACCGTTTTGGCGTGGCAAATGTATAGATATTATCGTCAAAAATAACATATATTTTTTAGAAACTTAAAAACTTAAAGTGTTCTAGAGAAATATGTTGTAAAACGGTAGAAATTCGGAATGCTATGGCTTAAGATAGGTTAACTTTAGACCTTAATTGAAAAATAGTGCAGCGGTTTTTTGTTAAGATCTGCGTTTAATGTATTTTAAAGGTTTCCGTTTTATACAAACCGGGTTGCGTTTTTAAAAAGTTTGAAAACCACTGCCATATCTGCCGCCAGCCCTTCGTCTATGTGTTAGTATCGGTGTGTGGTGACGTCACAAGCATTTGGGTGATTAAGAGACGTCAGAAACTTTGCTTGCCAAAAAAATAATACGTCAATATTATTACATTTATTAAAACGCTGCCTTAAAGCTATCTGTAAGGAATACTTTTTTTGTGTATTCAGATAGCTGGCTACATTATCAAATATAAAGTCCGCGGACTGTACCTTCTACAATATTCGGAAGTAGGATATTTTTGTGTTTGAAAAAATTAACTCCGTCAGGACGGCTGGGACAGCAATTAGTTTCAGTGTGGACCCATAAAAGGTAAAACACAAAGCACTATGCGATCTAAATAGTACGAAACAATGCTCGCACTTTTTCATAAATGGGCCTTGAGCCAATTTTATTTGGTTTCTGGCGTCATTTTTAAATTCACAGGGCACGTCTAGATATACTTGGTCGAAGACTGTACCTAATTATAATTAAATCATATATGATTTCACTTGTTTCACCTAATTATAATTAAATCATATATGATTTCACTTGTTAAAATGAAGTACCTACCTATCAATTTTTTTTTTAATTTGCTCCACACAATAGGCCTTGAAGAAAATAATTTCCCTCAGGGCCCATGTCATCTTAGGGGATGCTATATGGAGAGTCTTTTAAGGAGAGGAAGTTCTAGGAAGGAAAAAGGTACGAGGGGTGGGTTGGAATCTGGGGTTCAGTGTGCCCATGAGCGACAGATGTATGGATCCATCCCCTAAACTGCGGTGCTAGGTGATCCGTCCGGAGAGTTTGAAAGGCCCCCCTCAACCTGTCTCTCTTAATCCGACCCGCCACGCAGAAGGTGGGCAGACGAATCAGCCGCCAAGACCTAGACAAACCTCACTCATGGATCCGGGCACCCCTGCTAAGTCAGTCTAAGTAACTGTTACAAAACTAGAAATAATAAGAAATCAAAAGGTCTTTAGAAAGAATTAGCTTACCAAAAATCTTACAGTACTTCAAATACATAACTTAACATCTTTAACAAAAGGAGAAGCAAAAATGTGGTCGCCCGTGCCGTCTGTCGGGGCAGGGTTGTTTCAAGTTCAACGACCTTTTGCTAATTAATGATTATTATCAGCTTCAGAAATGAAGTGATGATAATTACAACCAAGGTAATGATAATTGCGACCTTACTGATTTGTAGGTATGTAATTAGCAGATATATAAATGTATTTATGTTGTTGCAGCACTCCATTCAATGTGTCATTCACTTTGCCGCTCTGAAGGCAGTTGGGGAATCAATGCAGCAGCCTCTCATGTATTATCAGAACAACCTCCTTGGAATGCTCAACTTGCTGGAGGTAAGAACGAACCAACTACATAAAAACTTATTTTTTTCACTCAATGAAAATAAATACATTACATTAGCCAATTGATAAAGTTATACATAGGTTGTATTTTGAGGCAAAGCTGTTGCATAAATACAAAATAGTAGGAATCTCTTTTTGTTATGCGTGATGGAATGGCTTGAAGACAGTCCTGAAACGTAGGAACTGTACTGCAGAGCTGAAGTGCATGATTATTTAGCATATGTCGGCTGTTATTTAGAACCCTCAGGCTAATTTGTTCAGTTTTCAAAACAACGTACGGAGGTCTCATAGAAATCGTTGTGTCTTCCTTACTATCTGAAGAGCGATTCTCTATCTTTTGTGGGATTGTTATCTATAAAACATAGTTTTTGAAACATGTCGATAATGTTAATTATATAGTTGTGTTCACAAAGTTATTTGTTTTCATTAAAATAAATATCTCACTTGATATTTATCACTAATAGGTGGCATTGATTTATTAAGTTTTACAAAAATGACCAGGCTCCTGCCTTGAGATGAACGAGGACAATACAAATACAATGCATAGATTGTTGAACTAATTGCATAATGGTAAAGAGGAAGCCATTACTTCTGGAGTCTAAGGTTGCGATTTTGCTTCAAGGATACACTTCAGGATATTAGTGTATATATTTTGAGGTGTCGATAAACAAAAGTGATTGTTTTCAGGTGATGAAAAGACATCTCTGCTATCAACTTGTATTTTCAAGTTCTTGCACGGTGTACGGAGAGCCCGAGACGCTGCCCATCACTGAAAGCCATCCGACGGGAACAATCACCAATGTCTACGGCAGAACCAAATACTTCATTGAAGAGATGCTCAAAGATCTTTCAGCAGCAGACAAGGTAAACAATATACTTGTTACGTTGACACTTCCTCCTCCGTTTTAAGCTACCGTTTTAGACAGACAATATTCTTGTTAGTTAATAGTTTTGTTTTCATATACTACAACTAGGTAACTCCGAAATCAGCTTATTAGAGATTCACACAAAACCATACCTTTATTTCTCTGCCCATTTAAGCCACAAAACTTATTTATGTCTTTGTCAGGACCGGTCCTGTGCAGGTGCAATTGGAGCAGTCCATTTCATGCGCCGTCTTGCCAAGGAGCCAAGAAGCCAAGGCTGATAATACCTATGTCCAACACAGCGCCCTTGATGTTTTTACTAGCGCCAGGCACCGTTTGGCTCAGGGCCAGTCCTGGATTTTTTGCGTACATGGGCGTACATGTATGCTACAAACACATATTCCACGTATGTGGAAACGTACACGGGCTAAAAAAAAAGGCATAGTTGTGTGCGTGACTTGAAAAATTTAGAAAAACTCTTATTTTAAAACTTTAATTTAGAAATAGTTTAAAAATTTGAATGTCACCTTCGACAGAACTGATGTGATCGCTACGGTGGGGGTAGTTGACTGGGTTGGAGTGATCACCTTTCTCGGAAATATGGTGAATTACCACTTTTTTCCAACCAGAATGTACATGGCTATATTTGAGGGACATTTTGAAGAGCTTCATCAAAATTGGAGCTATCTCTACAATACCAGGGCAGTCATTCCGTCGTTCCACTGGCTTTTTTAACATCAAGCCCCTGTAAGATGTGGATTACATCCCGATGCCGGATCCTCAGCTTTTTCGTATAGAAACTGCTGTGAGGAACCGACCGCAGAATAGCTCACAATCATCAAGGGCCGAGTTTCCCGCAAACTTTTTACCTAAAACGTACGTTGGCCTTTTTGGTGGAGGTGTTTTCTAGTGAGCACTCAGGTCTGGTAAGAGATGGCAGACTCGGTTTGCAGAAATTGGGACCTATTGAGTCCGCAAGCGGCCAGAATGCTCTGCTGCCATGCGTCAGGCAGGCAACCTGCTTTATTAGTTATTTTATGCCACATATTGTACAAATTATGTAGCTATTTTGCGCTGTGAATTGCATTGTTCATTAAATTAGCATAATTTATGGATGTAACGTGTTCGGTTCAGAATGCAAAGCAAATAAAGTAATTATCTGAGTCTGCAAATCTTGTCCTAAGTGTTGGAATAGATGACATGTTTGCGACATTAGTCACACTTCTCGTGTTATATGACATGTAACCAGTTCCATTGATTTCTAAACTTACCTAAATACATATTTTACATTAGCTCCGCACAGGAGGCTTTGAGGAAAACAATTTCCATCAGGGCCTACATCATATTTGGGGATGGGGTGTGGAGGGTCTTTTAAAGAAATTAAGGAGAGGATGTTCTGGGAAGGAAAAGATATAAGGGGCTTTTGTGCCCAGGAGTGGCAGACATATGAATCCATCTCTCCCACTGTCTAAGTCTGGCTGAAGAGATGAAAGGATCTCCCTCAACCAACAGTTTTGCTATGGATAGAACGGCCCTGCTTATTTTCCTGTCCTTTGTATAATTGTATAAGTTCTTCTTCTTTTACAAACCAATTCAAAAACTCGGAACAGCGTTGCCGGGGTTATGCCTCTGCTTATTTCCAACGCTGTGTATTACATACTTTGACAAATAAACCTTCAGACTTGGAACATCATTGCCCTGAGATACTTCAACCCCGTGGGGGCGCACCAGTCAGGGCTGATAGGCGAGGACCCCACCAAGGAGTTTGCCAACATCATGCCCTTCATGGCGCAGGTGGCCCTGGGGAAGAAGCCTGCGCTGACCATCTATGGAAGTGACTACAACACCGAGGATGGAACGGGTATGTTACACTTTAACCGATGAATTACATTGAAAGTGTTACATGCTGTTGCCGCCCTGATTAAAAAATCACTCTGGTTGATATTTAAGGAGTTAATACTGTAATATGGAATGTGCAGCATTGCACTATACCTGCGTACCTTCTAGAATAAACTATTATTATTATTATTAATACTTATACCTATTGCACTCAATGACCATGCACATAAAGATTTTGAAATATTCTCACAGGATTTTTATGTACCCTCTTTTTTTACTTACCCGCACGTATTATGTGAGGGAATGATTAAAAGTTTTTAATGTATTTTATTGAACACTTTACTATCACGCTGAAATATATTGTAATATTACAGAAAAGCTGTACGTGTCCAATTTGTCAGTCAAAACTATATGTGTCCAGCTTCAATTGTCCAGTTGATTAGTCAGACATCTCCAAGTTTGAGATAAATGGTTTTATATCGGTACCAGATATTCTGGCTGGATAGGATTCTATGTCCCGGATAATTTCACGCGAGGTCGCCATCACAGGCTTTTGATTCTTCCCAGGTGCAGAACTTACTTACTTAATGGTGATGCCCCTGGGAAGACTTACTAGGTTAATTAACTGCCTTGCAGGAAATGTGGATATTTTCCACATTTCCTGCAATGATTTTAAGCGTGAAATAGCACTTATTAAATAAATGTTTTAACTGTAAATGTAATGATTATGTATCTTGTAAAACCGTTTTTGCAATACCTTTGTGTAATGCTGTTTTTGCTAATAAATAAATAAAATAAAATAATGAGGAAAGCAATATTCTAATGCTTATCATAAATTAAATATTATTTACATTTGTACAAGTTTCACGCGTTAAATAAGCTATAAAATAACATCGGGAGGCGTAACGGTCCAGTACATTAGTATGACATTTCAAAATAACTTACTAGCGACCAAGAAAACATCAACATTTTGTTGATCCAGAAACTTTGAATTTTGACCTAGTAAAACCACAACAACTTTTTCTGTGTATTAATTACTGCATTTTGATAAAATTTATTTTCAATTGAGTCAAAATTCGCCATCAATTACGCTTTGACTGTGTCCTAACTGATTATCCTTGTTTTGATTTAAGGTGTAAGGGACTACATTCATATTATGGACCTGGCCAGTGGACATGTGGCAGCTCTGAAGCTACTCAGCTCTGCTCAACTCGGATTAAAGGTATAATTAACCAAAAACATTAATAACATTCATACATACACGTCTTTGTCTCACAAAATGTGGCAAGTAACAACACACTTAACTTTTCCAGTAAATTCTTAATTCAAACCTTCATTCATGTATGACAATGAGAGACATTCAAAGAATTTGTGTGTATGAACGAAATATATTTATGACCAGGCAGCATTTTCGAACTAAATTCATCAATTCTAGTTGTACGGTTTTCGGAACATCTCATAACAGGTCTCATAGAAATCTTTTGTCTCCCTCACTATCATTTTTTTTAAAAAAATTTCACGTTAGCTCCGAACAGGAAACCCAGAAGAGCCATTCTCTAAGAGATCGTTCTCCCGCGAGACGTCGTGTCAGATTTGTGTGATTTTCTACAGCTGCAATTTTCTATTCTGCAAGTATGCATGAATAAATAATCATGCATACTTGCAGGAATTCGTGTTTAAAACTATCCAAACTAAAATACGTGACAGCTCACAGGTGAAATTTTGACATTGGCCGATAGAAAAAGAAAATAATAGCTGTAGAAAATCACACAAATCTGACAGCGCTTCTCGCGGGAGAACGATCTCTTATCACAAATTTTAGGGAATAGCCTTTCTGAGGAAAAAATTTCCCTCGGGGCCTATGTCATCGGGATGCTGAATGGAGGGTCTTTTGGGTCGAGAGAGTCCGGCTGAAGAGGTCAAAAGGTCTCTCAATCAGTCTCCCCCGATCCGGTCCGCCACACAGGAGGTGGGCAAAAGCATCCGCTGCCAAGACCTAGACAAACCTCACCCCCATGAACCCGGACACCCCTGCTAAATCACCAAACGTAGTGATTTGAAATTTCTTGTGTCCCCTACGGTTTAAGGATGAATTTTTTTTAATAAAAATATACATAATAGAGAACTCCAGTCCAATTTTTAAATTTTTTTTTATGAATAATGTTTAACTTAAATAACTGCATATTTATTTTTATTTTTATAGTTAGTTTTAATAGTTAAAATAAATTTCAAAGTTTTAAGTTTTCAAGATCCCCCGAAAACCACCGAATCTAGTGTGACGTCATCATGATCAACCGAAGTATGAATTTTGTATGGAACTGGAATCAGCTGTTCGACTCCCGCCATTTTGAATTTCAGCATTGGAGCGTTTTGCTGGGCATTATGGTCGTTTTTTGTACAGTTAGAGTTTTTGAATATTTTAAATAATATAGATAAACTAATAGAGATACTTTATTTTTGATACTGAATTATTTAGGCCTAAATAATGTTTCAATAAAAACAAAAACTATTATATGTCCAAATCTCTTTATAGAGGTTTATACCAATAACACGGAATGTCGAACGGCTTGCGTCTTACATTTCTATACAACTTTGACCCAGGTGACGCGGCGCGGTGACGTCACGCCGCCAAAATCCAGCAATATCAACTTGACAGGGTGTTTTAATGACACGTTTTAAAATGGACTTTTTAAAAAAAATTTTAAAACTCTACGTTTAATATTATTTAATAAAACTTATATATTCAGAATCAGCGCATATTGGTCTATGTGAACATATTTTTTTAAAGCCATAATATTTTTCACTGGAGTTCCTTATTATGAAACCAGAACAAAAAGGAACTTGTGGGGAATTTGAAAATCTGTTCTGGGTATTTTAGAAAACATGCATTGGCAACCCTGCTTTGGGGTTGCTGTCAAAATTCAAATTGCGGGGAGCGCGGACTGCCTTTTATTATTAAAAAATGGATTCATATAACTACCATAGGATCCGGGATTGTAAAAATAGTCATAGATATTGTGTATTTCAAAAGATTGCTTAATAATTTCCTTAGTATAACATCTATTCAAACGATTTTTTCAAATTACATATTATAAAATGCTTGCAAATAGCTCATTTTCTGCCTAGCTGGGTACTCTGTCATTGCTGAAACAACAATTTTCATTTATAATGTTGGTAGTAGAAGGACGTCAAATATTGTCAGGCTATTCGTAGCCTTGGAATGTTGTCATGCTTTTCATAAATAACATTTTTGCATGAAATTTATTTTAATATTATGGCAACACTAACCTTTGATATTATCTAGGTGTACAACCTGGGCACAGGGAAAGGGGTGTCAGTCCGACAGGTCTGGGAATGTTGTCATGCTTTTCATAAATGACATATTTGAATGAAATTTATTTTAATATTATGGCAACACTAACCTTTGATATTATCTAGGTGTACAATCTGGGCACAGGGAAAGGGGTGTCAGTCAGACAGCTGGTGTCTGTGTTTGAACGTGTGACGGGAGCCACAGTGCCCCTGAAGCTGGAGGGACGCCGCGAGGGGGACATCTGCGCCATGTGGGCCGACCCCACCCTGGCCAAGGAGGAACTTAACTGGACGGCTAAGTTCTCACTCGAGGATATGTGTAAGCACTTTTAATAATATAAATGATTAGAAATGGGACTGAAAACACTCTTTACAAGTCCATTAATCATCTACAAACCTGTCACACGTGTTCATTGGCAACTATCCCTGTACGCAGTTTCAGTTTCACTAAATCACGTGCGTTCTGACCTTTATTTCAGGGGTGCATTAAAATAAAATCGTATGTACCTATCTATTTATGTAGAATCCATCCCACGATCTTTGGTATGTGAAAATTTCGAATACACAATTCTTAATCATTTGTGGATGATACCAAGCATGTAGGTATTGTAAATAGCGTGAATGTGTGAAAATTAAAAACATCCATCTACACCAGAGGTTCCCAAATTTTTTTTTTCTCGTAGACCACTTTCAAAATTTTACTGATCACGGTGGACCTCCTGCTGGTACATTTCTACCATATTCCCAAAACTCGACAAGCGTTGTACTGAATATTGAATGGCGAAGTGTGCAACGGGGGCAAAATGGACCAGTATTTGAGATCATATTTTCCACGATGGGAAGTTTACCCATATCCCATTACGCCCATCCCCCTCTTGCTTAGCTGGGAGTTTTAAGATCTCATGCATAACCGGTACAACGTGCGATGTGCGCCAGTCGCTCTGTTATGGAGGGGGCGTAATGGGATACGAGATGGGGGGTGGGATGGGATATGGAAATGGGGCAAGTGGAGGTCCACGAAACCAGTTTGTGGACCCCCATTTCTTTATCGCGCCTACGTGGACCCCCGTCGGGTCTCCCGTGGACCCCTAGGGGTCCACCTGGACCACTTTGGGAATCACCAATCTACACCGTGTATGGCTTAGGTACTTATAGAAATTTTAGTCTTTTTTAGGACATTGTGTTCTTTAACTTCTTGAATGCCACTGCAAAATTTTTGTTGTGCGCCAGCTGATTGTATTGCAGTAATAACTTGTTCATTTTTTTCAAAAATTACTTACCAGATAATTTGTTTATATATTTTAAAAAATAGTATGTAATCTACCATAAGTAGATTCCCCTGAAAAGCAAGTTTTATTCAGAGAAAAGATTTTTCAATAGTGTCCAATGATATGCTGGCAAACAATATACAATATCGTCCAGCAGTCGGATGGGCTGAGTTGATACCCACAGCGGATACCTGCCTTTAAAAAAAGGTCTGCTCTATAAATCTAAGGAAGATTTTTTTAAAATCATTAAAAATGCAATTTATTGTTAAGTATATAAAAAATAACCACACATAATTTTCAGGTGCTGATTTCTGGAGGTGGCAAACAATGAATCCCGATGGATACCCCAAAAAGCTGATCAAGCAGAACAACTGCAATGGACATTCATGATGAGACACCATACTTACAAAGCAATCCTTTAATAAATATCAAAATAATTTTGCCAACGATAGTTTTCTATTGAAAAGACTCATTCCAAACATAGTATTTAAAAAATAAATCCTTTTCTTCTTTCTAATATCTTTTAGCGACCAGCTTTCAAATGTCTAAAGTTTGCTGATTCTGGGCAACTCACCCATCTGCAGCCGGAATAATTCTATGGTTGTCAGCCCATCTGTTTTTGTCCCCAGCCAATTGAAATTCTAATGGTCATCTGTTATTTGTGTTAAATGTTCAGCTGTGTAGATTGCAACAATAGTAATAAAATTATCTACTTCTGCCTTGTCGCAAAGATAGACCAACTTCTAAAATGTTTTTACAATGAGTCATTTCAATCTTTTGTTTGCAGAGTTATTATAGTATGTAATGAGTAATTAATTAAAACAAGCCATTATATTAACAAAAATAGTACACATACAAGGCTACATTCCATCTGCAGTATTATTATGTAGTGCCATAACAGCAGTAAATTACGCACAATCTATGGCCTTAGTAATAATGACTCCCATTGTAAACACACAATAATTATGTCTCCTCTCATTTGGGATGAGTTGTGAAATTCAATTCCAATGTAAAAAGCCCATTGGTCGCCATTTTGGTTTTTTGACAGTAGAAATGTCCCTGTAAAATGACAAATATGAGTCCACTTCAGCTTTTGAACGAATTGTGATCTGCAGAAGAGGATGTCTATCGTGTTGTTAAACTTTTCAGCTTATTACAATTTGATAGAAAGCTCAAATACATCTAGAATCGGCGTAAACGCCGTTTTGTTTCTCTGTAATTTGTAATGTATGCAAAACAACTGGGCCTGTGTTTGAAGTTTCAACACTACTGGCAGCAGGAGCCCAAGTAAAATATCCCAACACAAAGCTGTCTTAAGTTTTAAGAAAAAATATTTTGACTAAACAAAATTACACATGTACATTAAGATAAAATAAAAACCAATATTTTTTATGATTTATTTTTATTTTTAATGTAATTGAACAGTTTTATGTACAAGAAAAATCATATACTATAAAATGTATTATTATTAACATTATATTCGCTTCTTTGTTCTCTTGATGAAATTTAGAAAACCAGAAACGCCTTCTTCTAAAAATGCTTGGCTGCAATTTGTGCCTCTGTTAATTGTTTCCTTTGTACAGCAGATCTAATCTAATTTGTGATATGTGGCATTTTCCCCTCCTTTATGCAAGGTTTCTTTCAGAGAAATTCAAGGGTTATCATATTTCAGGTTCACTATTGTCCGTGTCTTCAACATACAGAGATGAGTGCTGCCATTTCAGGGGCTCTAGTCCAACACTAGTAGTGTTTGGCAGCAAATACCGAGCAAATATTTCCAAACACTTATTACCGGATTCCAGAGCAAGAAATGGTGCGAGGACATCTAGAAAATAAGAATTATAAAAAATCAACCCATAATAAAAGAGTTTCTTTTACAATAATACATTTGTTTTCGATTTTCGGGCCATCTCTTGGGCCGGCTAAAGTCAATTTCAGAGAAATTCATGTGTGCATGAGTTGATGTTGATGGAATGCATTTTCATCCACAACGAGTTTATCTGCTGCGTTTCAGGTCGATCGGATGGCGGGAAGTGGGTTAATTTTCATTGCAAAGATATACATTCATTCATTCACGAAAACAAATCAAAATTCAAGTACAGTGGAACCTCACATAACAAGCATAATTCATCCCGAAATATTTGTTAAGCGAAACCATTTTTCTCATATAAATTATTGTAAAAAACGATAATGCATTCCATGCTGAAAAAAATACTGCAAAATTTTTTTTTACGTAACATTTAACCAGAATGTTTATTTTCTCACGGCGTTCCTTCATTGTTGGCACCAGTTTTTTTGTATAATTTTGAACAATTGCAGATCCGGCGCTGCATACTTGTTAACCAATGAATTCCCAACATTAAAAAAAGAAGGAAATTTTGAAGTAATTTACCATTTAGGGGAGGTTTGTGAGAATGCAGAGCGCTGGGGACACTTAATATAATTCTGTCTTCCTGTGGACTCGGCTGATTTGGAAATTTCTCATGTATTCCTATGATTATTCTTTCAAACGGCTGCTTTCCGTTTAGTTCTGTGAAGGGGCCAACTGGACCACCAAGTTCAGTAACCTGGAAATTACATAAATATCTTTTTAAGCCGTTAGAAGATACAGTATCTTCACTTGAATGATAGAAATGCTGTATGATGTAGACTGGATCGTATATAAACTTCCCTGGTCTTCAAGAGGCCAGGGTATAAAAGATTAAAACAAGGTTATTCTTACCTTTAACCAGAACCAAGTAGCTACATATTGGACGTCCCAAGCCGGGAACATTTGCTCTTTGATAGCCTGTTCATGTGCTGCACAGTTGGTGCACCACACTCCCACGACAGCACCAGGGGATAGAAGACCACTCAGGGGCAAGTTAACTATCTCCTCGTTGTAAAGCATCTGATAACTATAAACCACAAAAATAATATTTATCGTGGAATACGAACAACCTCAAAGGCGCATTAGAAAAATAGAAAATTAAATAAATGCAATATTATTATTGATTCGGAGACGATCTGCACATCTTTGGGAGCGGTCAAGTCGTAGGCCTATTGCGCTTCACTTTATTTCTTTTGACAGTAGTCCAGATCCTGAAATAATGTTCATCAGGGTCGTCGTTTTATTTCGCACCCCAGGAAATCTGAACTGAACCTTCTTCCTATCAAGGTAGATCCTTGGTACAACAGTTCTGTTGAGTGCTTCTCAAGTGCTTCTCAATAATTTTCACATAACCTACAGTTCCATATTCGGTCATGATATAAGGAGGTAATTGTAAAAGGAAAGCCAGTCTAGCATAAGAAAATTAGGTCAGAAATAGGTGTACCGAGAGAAGAATCTAGGGGGAATCTAATGATGTGCCGATGTGCCCCAACCATAAAGGAAAGAAGGAAAAGAAGATGGCACTAGGGCAATTGGGAATACATCAAACAAAACAAATCCTCTCCTCCACCTCCTCTCCGTTCTTTCCTCCGTGGTCCTTACCTTCAGGAAAACAAATCATTGGATTGGAGGATATCTAATATGTAGTGATGAATGCAACCAACCTGCTGTCTGGTTTCTTGGCTTTACTCCTCCTGATGTACTTGTTCCACCACGGTGGATCCAGAACCACCAGATCAAATATCTCTCCATCTAACTTTGGCAGGGTAGTCCTGACATCACCACAGATAAATCTACAAATAAAATAAGTAACATGCTGGTTACATTAAATTGTCTTTATCAGTTAATGTTTAGGCGTCTGAGAAATTTTGTAGCGTTAATAGTTTTCATGAAAAAAAACAAATGTGAATAAAGACATTATATCTATCAATGCCTGGCCTTTTCAACGCAAGTTATCCACCTCACGGCATGTTTTTAAACAATTATATATTTTAGTGAAACTATATGGCTCACATATGGAGATAGCCGCCAATGGATCACATATACGATGGCTGCATAGATAAGACAAAGTAGAGGAAAGGAAAATTTGTTTCCAAAATGAGAAACTCAGTATTTTTATAAACGGTTTTGTACACCATCGAGAACTTGAGATTATGCAGATATAAAATTTAGCAATGGGAACGACAATATGTTAAATTGCTTCAGCACTAGGCGTCCGTGGGTAAATAGCTTTCACACATGAATGCCAGGTGCCTACTTTTCAGAAATAATTACAATATATTTGAATTTTTCTGCGGCTCGTCAAGTTGGTCAGTTGCAAGCTGAGAAAATGCTTTCACCGATAATCAAGAGATGGCAGTAATCTTTTTCCAATGAAATTAGCCAGATTTTATAACTGCAGAAATACCAATAGTTATGAGTTATCTTTTTTCATGGCGGTGTACTGCCGCTTTCAAAACTCCCGGGGATGTTTATTTTAATCAAATTGTGTTATGCATTATATATCAATGTGTTGATTATTGAATTCTCTGCTTATTTAAAGTTATATTAAAGTTCTGGGAATTGTCATTTGCTTTCAGAGTGCCATGTGTTTTATTTTTACAGTACTAGCTCAAATATCTTAAGACCTTGTTCAGAAGGGGATTGGAACGCGCAAGCATTTGGGGACACAATTTTGCTGCTCCATTGCCCACGTTGGATCCAGAATCGCCACACTCGCTACTGTAAGATTTGTATTAACAAACACACAAATTTGTTTGTGAATTTAATTTTTTTTTATAACACATGAGATAAATGATGAAATATAGGTAAATTCATTGGATTTTAACTTCAGTAAACAGTTTTTCTGTTTCCGTATCAATATTTGAAGATACGATTTTTTGAATGAGCGCGGGCGAATCCAAAACTAAATGCTTAAGGCATTTTTATTGTTAATGTCTTGGAGCTCCAGTGGTTAAAATACCTGCAATTGGCTGGAAGTAAGATTTCACATTTGTTGTGCAAGTGCTGGAACAGAGCCGTACGAGCTGTGTTGCCACCGCTGATACTCCCCAGGCTGCTCAGGACTAAGGAGGCTGCAGAGCAATCCTGTGCAGCTCTCCTGGCTTCCTCGTTGGCTCCGTGTCCCGCTGCAGGCTCCCCCGCCGGGAATACACCCGCCCTCCGGGCAGATTGGAGAAATCTCTCATAAGCATCCTTGACTTTTGTTACCTAGAAGAAAAACAATGGAGTGGATGATGTAATTTAAGATTCTTATGGCCAAGAGTGTTATATCGATTTAATTTTATGGTAATAAGCTGAGTTGCCAAAACTGACTGCAGGAAACCATATTAAAAAATTAGTGTGTAATTCACACGCGATAGAAGTGAAACTAGAAAGTCTCTAGATGTCGCTTTCTTTTCTTTTGCCTGTTTATTTTAAAATGGTTTGAAGATTGGATATTTTTTACAAAAATTAAAATGTTTGTTTTTTGTTTTGAATTCGTAGAATTCGAACTCTGTTCGCTCGTCTGCCTCTGGCTGATTGGATTTGTCCGGCAACTTAGCCATTGCGCTGCGATAGGGTCGAGCCGGGGCGCGAATTTAGCGCATTATATTAGATCCGACGACCTATCATATAATAAATTTTAGTGACATATTTCCATTTCATCCGAAATTCTAATCACTAACGATGCTAAAGAAGTTTCACTTCGAAAAGATTAGATATCGCAACATATATCGCTTCCATACAAATAATAAACAAGCTACACTTTTGCCCTGATACTGAAACTGTAAGGATGTCACTTTGGTCGACTCTAGAGGGAGAACACTCATTACCCCAAAATCAATCAACAAAATGAAGTGGGTGACTTATTTAGGGTAAGATCAGTCTCTAGATACCTTGTTTTATGACAATTTGTCCACAGATCAGTATATTATTTATTTTAAAACATTATAAAATAAGAAACAGTAAACTCCAAGGCATCTGTAACACACATTTAAAGCTGGTTCACATTGAGCTATCAAATATGAAAGATCATAGTACGCCAAATAACGCTCTCCATACAATCCCTTCAGACCGTTCACACCTAAGCGTTTTTAAGCGCAGATCAATCATAGACAATACACATCTCAGACGTAACCGCTCCAGAGGCGATTTGTCAGAATATAACTCTCTCCTTCTCCGACTAAAACAGGAGAGGGGGTCATTGTAATTACGGAGCTGCCTAGACCCGTGGATGACAGATATCAAGTTGACAGATTTCAGTACAAAAAATTTGCATTCCGTTGCCGCTCCCTAATTCGACTGACCCCCTCTCCTACCACAGGAAGAAATGTTTGATAGCCTCGTGTGAAAGGACAAAAGATAAGCGCTCATGAATCAACAGATATCTGCTCGCAGATTTATAGCTCAATGTGAACCAGCTTTTAGAATAGTCAAGTATTATACTACCACCATAAATATACTACTACCACTGTGGTAGTAGTGAAACCTGATTGGCAACAAGTATAAAAAATAAAAGTGATGTAAACAAAGTTATTGTTTTGTTGTAATGCTTTTAAAACACGAATGATCCGGGATAACTGTACATAATGACTTTTAGTTAATACTCGTAATAGGTTTTACAGATAATTTGGATAATAATTGAAATGATAATTACCAAAGGATCTAGGTTTTCATATTTCCTTTTTAATTTTCGTTTTTTGGGCGATTCCGTTACTTCTACTGTGTCAACGTAATTGCATATTTGTTTGAATGGGTGAGTAATTTTGAATAAGTCATCTCGCAATCGGAATTTGCAGATAGTATTTTCTCTAGTAGTATTATGGTATACATTTGTGATAAAAGATGAATGTGAAATAATGCATCCTATTTCATTGGTAAAAATAATACTCATTCAAATAATATAATTTCAAACTTAACAGCAAGTATCATGAAAACACAAGCTCATGGAGGAGTGAAATCCCGCCGCCGCAACACAATGTTTTGACATTTTGAACCTGTGTTGCAAGTTGCAAGTAAGAATATTTCTTACGTACCATAAACAAACGTATAAGTACGTACCATAAACAAACCAATATTGTACAGCATGGGACGGCAACCTTTAGTTGTAAAAGGGCCAAATATTTTTCATTGGGAATAGTGCTGGCCGCACTTGGATCACATGTCATTACAGTATACCTATTCCAATTAGGGAGGCGGGTAGGGGTACCGCCGCCCCGGGAACCTTTTTTGGATAACCAACACCTCTGCCATAAGTCACCCCGAGTGGTTCGCTACGGTTGGTGACTTAGCAGGGGTGCCCGGGTTCTTGGGGGTGAGGTTTGACCGGGTCTTGGTGGCGAGTGCGTCTGCCCGCCAGCTGCTTGGCAGGCCGGATCGTGAGAGAATGGTTGAGGAAGAGAATGGTTTGACTTTTCCAACCGTACTCTCTCGGAACATCGCATTGCACCGCAGCAGTGGGAGGGATGGATTCATACGTTCGTCACTCCTGGACACACTGTCCCCTTCAGATTCCTACCCACCCCTAATACCCCTTTCCTTCCCTGAACTCCACATCCCATCCCCAAAGATGACACAGACCTTGAGGGGAATTATTTTCCTCAGGGCTTCCTTTGTGGAGCTAATGTGAAAAAAAAATTACCTACGATAAATATGTACAAATATTTTAAATTTAAACATAACACTCTAATTGTACATTTTAACTATTTTTATTGTAGTCAATAAAAACAACAAGATTTTTGTGGTTGCATTTGGGTTGAAAGGAAGAATCACAAATGGTGAGTAACGCTACTTTAAATCGAAAGAGTTAAATATATTCAGATCTAAAATTAGAAAAATGATCAACGCTAGGTACAAGCTAGTATTAACGTGAGCAATTTCTAAACTGTGCTTTATATTTTACGAGCTTTTCTGCCCACGGCTTCGCTCGCAAGGTATTAGGGGAAATTACTGTAGCGCTTGCACATATCAATTATCCCCCCCTCCCACCACCCCCTCCCGCATTCCATACATTCATTCCCGGTACATTCAGTTTTCAAACAGCTCGCGTGCCACCTTAATTTCAAAGAAAAAAAAATTGGTGCAGTCGTTTGGAATTTATGTGCTTACAAACATTTCGGAGATTTATTTTTATTTAAAAAAGTGGAAGTTTGTATTTATTTTATAATAAAAAATAACTCTATTTATTATTCAGTCTTTATAATCGTTACGAATTATATTTTTAATGTAGGCACTTTCACCTGAAATTTATTCTAAAACATAAGCTTGTACAAAAGCACAAAACATATTAAAAAATATGAATTTTCTGGAGTAGCAGCCAATCAGTAGGTAGAGGACTGAGTACCCACCAGCATTGAGCCCACAAATATATTCGTTTCCATGGCAACGATTTGTTTTCTGACGTTAGCAATAACTCGCTTTTGTTAGCGACAGAAAACGTATAACAAATATGATATATCAATATTTATAATTTCATAACGCCATAGCTTAACATCATAAACAGTTTATAGTCCTCGCATATAATGTAGCTTTCTATTGGTGATAGAATTCTAAAAATCTTTTTATTGGTTAAAGCGTGAAAGCGTAACAAACAAACTCGAGCAGTATTACATTTAGAATATTATTTTAGTGTAGTATGGAGTATGGATAGTATAGATAGTATAGAAAGTAAAGTATAGTATGGTATATAGTATAGAAGTATAGATAACTATATCGTTATTTGTCATTATGCTAACACAAAATTGCAAAGGTACAATAAACCTACATGCAATTCTAATTTTGAGTGGGTAACTATATATTCCAATTAAAAAATAATTTTTCACTTTTAAGCCCTTTTAATTTTTTACAAAAATGCTAGTTACACAGCTTTATTTTTAGTATTGCCATTTGAACAACAGTGGCGCCCTCCATATTTTCAACTCTTATTTGACAAACTGTAGCAGCAAAACTTGTAATGATACGGCCACACTGAGGCCAACTTAAAACATCAAACTTTTGGACAATGGAACTGTGGTTGAGAGAATGAAGAAAACGGCATTTAACGTTCTACCCAAGCATTACAATAAAGCCATAAAAATGACGATATATTTCCGCAAACGCTGCTTTAGACAGATTTTTTAATGGTTCATGTGAGCACCATGGTTTTTAGGAAGAATGCAAATTTACAGTCTTTTTGGCGGCATAGGGCCTGAGAAAACGGCATTCAAAGTTTGACCTCAAGCCTTACAATACGCCCGTAAAAATGATGATTTTTCAAAAACGCTGCTTTTTGCAGATTTTTTGACTGGTTCCGATGAGGAACAATGTTTTTTGTTTAGAATCCAAAACCTCAATCGGTTTGGCAACATAAGCCTTGAGAAAACGGCATTCAAAGATCAACCCCAAGCATTACAATACGCGCCCAAACAATTGATGATTTTTGGAAAACGCTGCTTTTTGCAGATTTTTTGGCTAGTTCCGATGAAAACCAATGTTCATGGTTGGAAACCAAAATCTCAGTCAGTTTGGCGCATAGGTTCTGAGAAAATGGCATTTAAAGTTCGACCCCAAGCCTTCCAATACGCGCCAATGCAATTGATGATATTTCGAAAACGCTGCTTTTTGCAGATTTTTTGACTGGTTCCGATGAGAACCAATGTTTTTTGTTAGAATCCTAAATCTCAGTCTGTTTAGCGGCATAGGGTCTGAGAAAACGGCGTTCAAAGTTCGATCCCAAGTCTTTCAATTCTCGCCCAAAAAATTGAAGTTTTTTCAAAAACGTTGCTTTTTGCAGATATTTTGACTGGTTCTGATACGGACCAATGTTTTCGTGAGAATTTATAATCTCAGTCGGCAAAAGTCTCAAAACGGCATTCAAAGTTTGACCCCAAGCCTTACCTAGACCAATGTTTTTGTTAGAATCCAAAATCTCAGTCTGTTTGGCGACATAGGTAATGAGAAAACGGCGTTCAAAGTTCGATCCCAAGTCTTTCAATACTCGTCCATACAATTGATGATTTTTCAAAACGCTTCTTTTTGCAGATATTTTGACTAGTTTCGATGAGGACCATTGTTGTTTGTTAGAATTAAAAATCTCAGTCTGTTTGGCGACATAGGTAATGATAAAACGGCGTTCAAAGTTCGATCCCAAGTATTTCAATACGCACCCATACAATTGATGAGTTTTCAAAAACGCTTCTGTTTGCAGATATTTGACTGGTTTCGATGGAGACCGATGTTTTTTGTTAGAATCCAAAATCTCAGTCTGTTTGGCGACATAGGTAATGAGAAAACGGCGTTCAAAGTTCGACCCCAAGTCTTTCAATATGCGTCCATAAAATTGATGATTTTTCAAAAACGCTTCTGTTTGCAGATATTTTGACTGATTTCGATGAGGACCATGTTTTTGTTAGAATCCAAAATCTCAGTCTAATTTGTGACATAGGCACTGAGAAAACGGCGTTCAAAGTTCGACCCCAAGTCTTTCAATACTCGGCCATACAATTGATCATTGTTCAAAACGCTTCTTTTTGCAGATATTTTGACTGGTTTCGATGAGGTCTATTGTTTTTTTGTTAGAATCCAAAATCTCAGTCTATTTGGCGACAAACGCTCTTAGAAAACGGCCTAAAAAGTTCGACCCCAAGTCTTGCAATATGCGTCCATAAAATTGATGATTTTTCAAAAACGCTTCTTTTTGCAGATATTTTGACTGGTTTCGACGAGGATCAATGTTGTTTGTTAGAATACAAAATCTCAGTCTGTTTGGCGACATAGGTAATGAGAAAACGGCGTTCAAAGTTCGATCCCAAGTCTTTCAATACTCGTCCATACAATTGATGATTTTTCAAAACGCTTCTTTTTGCAGATATTTTGACTAGTTTCGATGAGGACCATTGTTGTTTGTTAGAATTAAAAATCTCAGTCTGTTTGGCGACATAGGTAATGATAAAACGGCGTTCAAAGTTCGATCCCAAGTATTTCAATACGCACCCATACAATTGATGAGTTTTCAAAAACGCTTCTGTTTGCAGATATTTGACTGGTTTCGATGGAGACCGATGTTTTTTGTTAGAATCCAAAATCTCAGTCTGTTTGGCGACATAGGTAATGATAAAACGGCGTTCAAAGTTCGATCCCAAGTATTTCAATACGCACCCATACAATTGATGAGTTTTCAAAAACGCTTCTGTTTGCAGATATTTGACTGGTTTCGATGGAGACCGATGTTTTTTGTTAGAATCCAAAATCTCAGTCTGTTTGGCGACATAGGTAATGAGAAAACGGCGTTCAAAGTTCGACCCCAAGTCTTTCAATATGCGTCCATAAAATTGATGATTTTTCAAAAACGCTTCTGTTTGCAGATATTTTGACTGATTTCGATGAGGACCATGTTTTTGTTAGAATCCAAAATCTCAGTCTAATTTGTGACATAGGCACTGAGAAAACGGCGTTCAAAGTTCGACCCCAAGTCTTTCAATACTCGGCCATACAATTGATCATTGTTCAAAACGCTTCTTTTTGCAGATATTTTGACTGGTTTCGATGAGGTCTATTGTTTTTTTGTTAGAATCCAAAATCTCAGTCTATTTGGCGACAAACGCTCTTAGAAAACGGCCTAAAAAGTTCGACCCCAAGTCTTGCAATATGCGTCCATAAAATTGATGATTTTTCAAAAACGCTTCTTTTTGCAGATATTTTGACTGGTTTCGACGAGGATCAATGTTGTTTGTTAGAATACAAAATCTCAGTCTGTTTGGCGACATAGGTAATGAGAAAACGGCGTTCAAAGTTCGATCCCAAGTCTTTCAATACTCGTCCATACAATTGATGATTTTTCAAAACGCTTCTTTTTGCAGATATTTTGACTAGTTTCGATGAGGACCATTGTTGTTTGTTAGAATTAAAAATCTCAGTCTGTTTGGCGACATAGGTAATGATAAAACGGCGTTCAAAGTTCGATCCCAAGTATTTCAATACGCACCCATACAATTGATGAGTTTTCAAAAACGCTTCTGTTTGCAGATATTTGACTGGTTTCGATGGAGACCGATGTTTTTTGTTAGAATCCAAAATCTCAGTCTGTTTGGCGACATAGGTAATGAGAAAACGGCGTTCAAAGTTCGACCCCAAGTCTTTCAATATGCGTCCATAAAATTGATGATTTTTCAAAAACGCTTCTGTTTGCAGATATTTTGACTGATTTCGATGAGGACCATGTTTTTGTTAGAATCCAAAATCTCAGTCTAATTTGTGACATAGGCACTGAGAAAACGGCGTTCAAAGTTCGACCCCAAGTCTTTCAATACTCGGCCATACAATTGATCATTGTTCAAAACGCTTCTTTTTGCAGATATTTTGACTGGTTTCGATGAGGTCTATTGTTTTTTTGTTAGAATCCAAAATCTCAGTCTATTTGGCGACAAACGCTCTTAGAAAACGGCCTAAAAAGTTCGACCCCAAGTCTTGCAATATGCGTCCATAAAATTGATGATTTTTCAAAAACGCTTCTTTTTGCAGATATTTTGACTGGTTTCGACGAGGATCAATGTTGTTTGTTAGAATACAAGATCTCAGTCTGTTTGGCTACATAGGCACTGAGAAAACGGCGTTCAAAGTTCGATCCCAAGCCTTACAATACGCGCCCATACAATTGATGAATTTTCAAAAACGCTTCTGTTTGCATATATTTGACTGGTTTCGATGTGGATCAATGTTTATTGTTAGAATCCAAAATCTCAGACTATTTGGCGACATAGGCACTGAGAAAACGGCGTTCAAAGTTCGACCCCAAGTCTTGCAATATTCGTCCATAAAATTGATGATTTTTCAAAAACGCTTCTTTTTGCAGATATTTTGACTGGTTTCGATGAGGATCAATGTTGTTTGTTAGAATTCAAAATCTCAGTCTGTTTGGCGACATAGGTAATGAGAAAACGGCGTTGAAAGTTCGATCCCAAGTATTTCAATACGCGCCCATACAATTGATGAGTTTTCAAAAACGCGTCTGTTTGCAGATATTTGACTGGTTCGATGGAGACCGATGTTTATTGTTAGAATCCAAAATCTCAGACTATTTGGCGACATAGGTAATGAGAAAACGGCGTTCAAAGTTCGACCCCAAGTCTTTCAATATGCGTCCATAAAATTAATGATTTTTCAAAAACGCTTCTGTTTGCAGATATTTGACTGGTTTCGATGAGGACCAATGTTTTTTGTTTGTATCCAAAATCTCAGTCTATTTGGCGATATAGGCGTTGAGAATATTGGAGTTGAAAGTTCGACCCCAAGCCTTTCAACACACGTCCATACAATTGATGATTTTACAAAAACGCTGCTTTTTGCAGATATTATGACTGGTTTCGATGGGGACCAATGTCGTTTTTAAGAATCCAAAATCTTAGTCTATTTGGCGACATAGGCACTGAGAAAACGGCTTTCAAAGTTCGACCCCAAGCCTCACAATACGCGCCCATTCAATTGATCAGTTTTCAAAAACGCTTCTGTTTGCAGATATTTGACTGGTTTCGATGAGGACCAATGTTTTTTGTTTGTATCCAAAATCTCAATCTATTTGGCGATACAGGCGTTGAGAATATTGGAGTTGAAAGTTCGACCCCAAGCCTTTCAACACACGTCCATACAATTGATGATTTTACAAAAACGCTGCTTTTTGCAGATATTATTACTGGTTTCGATGGGGACCAATGTCGTTTTTAAGAATCCAAAATCTCAGTCTGTTTGGCGGCATAAACACTGAGAAAACGGCGTTCAAAGTTCGACCCCAAGCCTTACAATACGCGTCCATACTGTTTCATATGTGTCCATATGTTTTGACTGGTTTCGATGAGCATCAATGTTGTTTATTAGAATACAAAATTCAGTCTGTTTGGCGACATAGGCACTGAGAAAACGGCTTTCAAAGTTCGACCCCAATTCTTACAATACCAAGCGCCCAAACAATTGATGATTTTTCAAAAACGCTTCTTTTGGCAGATATTATGACTGGTTTCGATGAGGACCAATGTCGTTTGTTAGAATCCAAAATAACAGTCTGTTTGGCTACATAGGCACTGCGAAAACGGCGTTCAAAGTTCGACCCCAAGCCTTTCAATACGCGTCTTTTTGCAGATATTTTGACTGGTTTCGATGAGGACCAGTGTTTTTTGTTAGAATCCAAAATATCAGTCTGTTTGGCGACAAAAACACTGAGAAAACCGCGTTCAAAGTTCGACCCCAAACCTTACAATACCAAGGGCCCAAACAATTGATGAGTTTTCAAAAACGCTTCTTTTGGCAGATATTATGACTGGTTTCGATGAGGACCAATGTTTTTTGTTAGAATCCAAAGTATCAGTCTGATTGGCGACATAGTCACTGCAAAATCTTTTTTTAAAATTCGACCCCAAGCCTTTCAACACGCGTCCATACAATTGATGATTTTACAAAAACGCTTCTTTTGGCAGATATTATGACTGGTTTCGATGAGGACCAATGTCGTCTTTAAGAATCCAAAATCTCAGTCTGTTTCACGACATAAACACTGAGAGAACGGCGTTCAAAGTTCGACCCCAAGCCTTTTAATACGCGTCCATACAATTGATGAGTTTTCAAAAACGCTTCTTTTGGCAGATATTATGACTGGTTTCGATGAGGACCAATGTCGTCTTTAAGAATCCAAAATCTCAGTCTGTTTCACGACATAAACACTGAGAGAACGGCGTTCAAAGTTCGACCCCAAGCCTTTTAATACGCGTCCATACAATTGATGAGTTTTCAAAAACGCTTCTTTTGGCAGATATTATGACTGGTTTCGATGAGGACCAATGTTTTTTGTTAGAATCCGAAACCTCAGTCTGTTTGGCGACATAAGCACTGAGTAAACGGCGTTCAAAGTTCGTCCCCAAGCCTTTCAACACGCGTCCATACAATTGTTGATTTTACAAAAACGCTTCTTTTGGCAGATATTATGACTGGTTGCGATGAAGACCAAAGTTTCATTTTAGAATCCAAAATCAAAGCCTGTTTAGCGACAAAGTGTCTGAAAAAATGGCATGTTTGACCCCAAGCCTTTCAATACTTGCCCAAACAATTGATGAGTTTTCAAAAACGCTTCTTTTGGCAGATATTATGACTGGTTTCGATGAGGACCAATGTCGTCTTTAAGAATCCAAAATCTCAGTCTGTTTCACGACATAAACACTGAGAAAACGGCGTTCAAAGTTCGACCCCAAGCCTTTCAATACTTGCCCAAACAATTGATGAGTTTTCAAAAACGCTTCTTTTGGCAGATATTATGACTGGTTTCGATGAGGACCAATGTCGTCTTTAAGAATCCAAAATCTCAGTCTGTTTCACGACATAAACACTGAGAGAACGGCGTTCAAAGTTCGACCCCAAGCCTTTTAATACGCGTCCATACAATTGATGATTTTTCAAAAACGCTTCTTTTTTCAGATGTTTTGACTGGTTTCGATGAGCATCAATGTTGTTTGTTAGAATACAAAATCTCAGTCTGTTTGGCTACATAAACATTGAGAAAACGGCGTTCAAAGTTCGACCCCAAGCCTTTCAATACGCGTCCATACAATTGATGATTTTTAAAAAAACGCCTCTTTTTGCTGATATTTTGACTGGTTTCGATGAGGACCAATGTTTTTTGTTAGAATCCAAAATCTCAGTCTCAGTCAGGGGGGAAGGGAACGGGGGAGGTAAAGTACGCGGGTGGGAAGATGAGGGATGGGAAGGCGGGGAAGGTAGAAGGGAAACGCGAAAGGGGAAGGGGACTCGGGAGGTGAACGGGGACGCACGGGAAAGGACATTCAAGGAGAATCAATTGATTTCTTTGCATTGCAACGCAAGCCGTGCTTTGTGCTTTTAGTTTTAGCTTAAAGCTTTGAACTTTAAGCTTTGAGATTTTATTCTTGAGCTTAACGCTTTGAAATTTATGCAATCAACGTTAAGCTTTACGTGTTGAGCTTTAAGCTTTGAACTTTAAGATTTGATATTGAATTTTGAGTATTGAGCTTTGTGTTTTGAGATTTGTGTTCTGAGCTTTAAATTTGAGCTTTATTTTTAAGCTTTGTGCTTAGAGTTTTAAGCTTTATGCTTTGAACTTAAGTTTAGAGCTTTGATATACGCTTAAACTTTGGCCTTTAAACTTTGAACTTTTGCTTTAAGATTGAGCTTTAAGCTTTTAGTTAAATGTTTGAGCTTTATGCTTTCGGCTTTAAGATTTGAGCTTTGCGCAAAGCAAAAGACTTAATGCTAAAAGCTTAAAGCTTAAAACTCAAAGCTTATAGCTCAAAGCTTGGAACTCAAAGCTTTAAACTCAAAGCTTAAAGCTCAAAGCTTAAAGCTAAAAGCTGAAAGCTTAAAGCTCAAAGCTTAAATCTCGAAGCTTTAAGCTCAAAGCTTAAAACTCAAAGCTTTAATCATAAAACTTAAAGTTCAAAGCTTTAAGCTCAAGGCTTTAATCTCAAAGCTTAAAGCTCTAAACTTAAAGCTCAAAGCTTAAAGCTCAAAGCTTGAAGCTTAAATATTAAAGCTCAAAGCTTTAACCCTTCAAAAATTTGGCGTATTTTGTTAAAAGGTAAAAATGTTTCGATATATATCGACTTTGCAATAAAAATTCAAATAAATGGAATATTTGTAAACGTATCCAAAAGCTAAATACTGGTTTTGAAAGGTGATGAAATACGCTAAAATAAATGGTATTATTAGAAATTGAAAAACATTTTTTAAATACAAATTTTTTTAAAGTAAACTTTAAAAAAATTTAAAAATGCTCAACTGACATTTTTGATATTAAAATTACTGATCTATAGAAAATGTGTTTGTTTCTGTCTATGTGTGTGAGATGTTTTGCGATGCTTAACCGTTCATCCGATTACGATGAAACTTTGGGGATTTGATGTGCGCATGCCCGCGATGGTTTCTATATACGATAGTGAGTTTTGGCATCGCTATCATACATTGCTAACCATTCTTCCGATTGCGATGAAACTTTGGGGATTTGATGTGCGCATGCCCGCGATGGTTTCAATATACGATAGTGAGTTTTGGCATCGGTATCATACTTTGCTAACCGTTCATCCGATTGCGATAAAACTTTGGGGATTTGATGCGTGCATGCCCGCGATGGTTTCTATACGTGTAAAGTGAGTTCTGGCATCATCTTGGACGAATGGGAAAGGGTAAGTAGAGCGATTTTTTTCTTTATTAAGTGGCATAGCATATGCCGGGAACTCGCTACTATATTTAAATGCCTGTGTCAGAATTTGGTAAATTGAATTATGTAATAGAAAGTACCTACCCTAAAATTCATAATCTGTACTAATATTATGAATGCGAAACTGCGTGTGTTTTTTTGTTACGCTTTCACGCATAAACTAATAAACCGATCTTAGAATTTTTCTCATCAATAGAAAGCTACATTGTATTCGAGTAAAATAGGCTCTGTATAATGGTAAGTTCTGGCGTTACGAAATTAAAAATATTAATATATTATATTTATTTTACGTTTTCTGTCGAAAAGGGCGGGTTATTGCTAACGTCAGAAGAAAAACAAATCGTTGCCGTGAAAACCATGTTGATATATATTTTTAATTCAGGCATCGTAGTTAATATTTATCTATAAAAATGAATCGCCGAAATGTATTTACGCGCATGACTTCCGAACGACTGCACCAAATTGGATTTTACTACTGGTGAGATCTGGCATTATGAAATATGCAAAAGGTGGCATGCGAGCTGTTTGAAAACTGAATGTACCAGGAAAGAATGTTTGAAATGCGGGAGGGTGACTCGGGTAGGGGGTTCGCGGAAGGGAGAGGAGGGAAACCCGGGAGGGGGAGGGAAATATGGGAGAGGCAACCTGGGAGGGGGGAGAGGAGCTTGGGAGGGGGGTTCGTGGGACGGGGAAAGGGGTAGTGGAGTGGTGGGAGGGAAGGTGGAGGAAGCGGAGTGGGAACGAGAGAGGGGAAGAGGATGCAAGAGAGGAAGGGGAGGCGGAAGGGGAACGGGACGAATGGGAAAGGACACGCAGAAGAAAACAATTTATTTATTAAATGGCATGGCAACGCATGCCGGGTACCAGCTAGTTGCAGATATTTTGATTGGTTTCGATGAGGACTATTATTTTTGTTAAAATCCAAAATCTCAGTCTGTTTGGTGGCATAGGCACTGAGAAAACGGCGTTCAAAGTTCGACCCCAAGCATTACTATACGCACCCATACAATTGATGATTTTTCAAAAACGCTTCTTTTTGCAATATATTTTGATTGGTTTCGATGAGGACTATTGTTTTTGTTAGAATCCAAAATCTCAGTCTGTTTGGTGACATAGGCACTAAGAAAACGGCGTTCAAATTTTGACCCCAAGCCTTTCAATACGCGTCCTTACGATGATTTTTAAAAAACGCTTCATTTTGCTGATATTTTGATGTTGACCAATGTTTTTTGTTGGAATCAAAAATGTCAGTCCGTTTGGCGACATAAGCGCTGAGAAAACGGCGTTCAAAATTCGACCCCAAGCCTTTCAATACGCGTCCATACAATTGATGATTTTTCAATAACGCTTCTTTTTGCAGATATTTTGACTGGTTTCGATGAGGACTAATGTCGTTTTTTAGAATCCAAAATCTCAGTCTGTTTGGCGACATAAACACTGAGAAAACGGCGTTCAAAGTTCGACCACAAGCCTTTCAAAACGCGTCCATACAATTGATGATTTTTAAAAACGCTTCTTTTTGCAGATATTTTGACTGGTTTCGATGAGGACCAATGTTTTTTGTTAGAATCCAAAATCTCAGTCTTGAGAAAACGGCGATCAAAGTTCGACTTAGGCTTGGGGCCTTACAATACGCGTCCATACAATTGATGATTTTTCAAAAACGCTTCATTTTGCAGATGTTTTGACTGGTTTCGATGAGCATCAATGTTTGTTAGAATTCAAAATCGCAGTCTGTTTAGCGACATAGGCACTGAGAAAACGGCGTTGAAAGCACGACCCCAAGCTTTTCATTACGCGTCCATAGAATTTATGATTTTTATAAAACGCTTCTTTTTGCAGATGTTTTGACTGGTTTGGATGAGCATCAATGTTGTTTGTTAGAATACAAAATCTTAGTCTGTTTGGTGGCATAAGCACTGAGAAAACGGCGTTCAAAGTTCGACCCCAAGTCTTAATATGCGTCCATAAAATTGATGATTTTTCAAAAACGCTTCTTTTTGCAGATATTTTAATTGGTTTCCATGAGGACTATCGTTTTTTGTTAGAATCCTAAATCTCAGTATGTTTGGCGACATAAACACTGAGAAAACGGCGTTCAAAGTTCGACCCCAAGCCTTACAATACGCGTCCATACAATTGTTGATTTTTCAAAAACGCTTCTTTTTGCAGATATTTTGATTGGTTTCGTGAGGACTATTGTTTTTTGTTAGAATCCAAAATTGCAGTTTGTTGGCGACATAGGCACTGAGAAAACGGCGTTGAAAGCTTGACCCCAAGCCTTTCAATGCGCGTCCATACAATTGATGATTTTTCAAAAACGCTTCTTTTTGCAGATATTTTGACTGGTTTCGATGAGGACCAATGTTTTTTGTTAGAATCCAAAAACTCAGTCTGTTTGGCGACATATCCACTGAGAAAACGGCGTTGAAAGCTCGACCCCAAGCCTTTCAATACGCGTCCATACAATTGATGATTTTTATTGAACGCTTCTTTTTGCAGATGTTTTGACTGGTTTGGATGAGCATCAATGTTTTTTTGTTTGAATCCAAAATCTCAGTCTGTTTGGCGACATAAACACTGAGAAAACGGCGTTCAAAGTTCGACCAATCTCAGTCTGTTTGGTGCCATAGGCACTGAGAAAACGGCCATCAAAGTTCGACCTCATGTCTTTCAATACGCGTCCATAATGTTTATGATTTTTCAAAACCGCTTTTTTGCATATATTTTGATTGGTTTCGTTGAGGACCAATTTTGTTTGTTAGAATCCAAAATCTCAGTCTGTTTGGTGCCATAGGCACTGAGAAAACGGCCTTCAAAGTTCGACCTCAAGTCTTTCAATACGCGTTCATAAAGTTGATGATTTTTCAAAAACAATTTTTATGCAGATATTTTGATTGGTTTCGATGAGGACTATTGTTTTTTGCTAGAATCCAAAATCTCCGTCTGTTTGGTAACATAAACACTGAGAAAACGGCGTTCAAAGTTCGACCCCAAGCCTTACAATACGCGTCCATACTAAATTGATGATTTTTCAAAAACGCTTCTTTTTGCAGATATTTTGACTGGTTGCGATGAAGACCAATGTTTCATTTTAGAATCCAAAATCTTAGCCTGTTTAGCGACAAAGTGTATGAAAAAACGGCATTCAAAGTTCGACCCCAAACCTTACAATACGCCCCCATACAATTGATGATTTTTCAAAAACGCTGCTTTTTGAAGATGTTTTGACTGGTTTCGATGAGCATCAATGTTGTTTGTTAGAATTCAAAATCGCAGTCTGTTTAGCGACATAGGCACTGAAAAAACGGCGTTTAAGCACGACCCCAAGCCTTTCAATACGCGTCCATAGAATTGATGATTTTTATAAAACGCTTCTTTTTGCAGGTGTTTTGACTGGTTTGGATGAGCATCAATGTTGTTTGTTAGAATACAAAATCTTAGTCTGTTTGGTGGCATAAGCACTGAGAAAACGGCGTTCAAAGTTCGACCCCAAGTCTTAATATGCGTCCATAAAATTGATGATTTTTCAAAAACGCTTCTTTTTGCAGATATTTTGACTGGTTTCGATGAGGACCAATAACGTTTGTTAGAATTTAAAATATCTGTCTGTTTGGCGACATAGGCACTGCGAAAACGGTGTACAATGTTCGACCCCAAGCCATTCAACACGCGTCCATACAATTGATGATTTTACAAAAACGCTTCTTTTGGCAGATATTATGACTGGTTTCGATGAGGACCAATGTCGTTTTTAAGAATCCGAAATCTCAGTCTGTTTGGCGACATGAACACTGAGAAAACGGCGTTCAAAGTTCGACCCCAAGCCTTTCAAAACGCGTCTATACAATTGATGATTTTTAAAAACGCTTCTTTTTGCAGATATTTTGACTGGTTTCGATGAGGACCAATGTTTTTTGTTAGAATCCAAAATCTCAGTCTTGAGAAAACGGCGTTCAAAGTTCGACCCCAAGCCTTACAATACGCGTCCATACAATTGATGATTTTTCAAAAACGCTTCATTTTGCAGATGTTTTGACTGGTTTCGATGAGCATCAATGTTGTTTGTTAGAATTCAAAATCGCAGTCTGTTTAGCGACATAGGCACTGAGAAAACGGCGTTGAAAGCTTGACCCCAAGCCTTTCAATACGCGTCCATACAAATTATGATTTTTCAAAAACGCTTCTATTTCAGATATTTTGACTGGTTTCGATGAGGACCAATGTTTTTTTGTTTGAATCCAAAATCTCAGTCTGTTTGGCGACATAAACACTGAGAAAACGGCGTTCAAAGTTCGACCCCAAGCCTTTCAAAACGCGTCCATACAATTGATGATTTTTAGAAACGCTTCTTTTTGCAGATATTTTGACTGGTTTCGATGAGGACCAATGTTTTTTGTTAGAATCCAAAATCTCAGTCTTGAGAAAACGGCGTTCAAAGTTCGACCCCAAGTCTTAATATGCGTCCATAAAATTGATGATTTTTCAAAAACGCTTCTTTTTGCAGATATTTTGATTGGTTTCCATGAGGACTATCGTTTTTTGTTAGAAGCCTTTCAATGCGCGTCCATACAATTGATGATTTTTCAAAAACCCTTCTATTTCAGATATTTTGACTGGTTTCGATGAGGACCAATGTTTTTTGTTAGAATCCAAAAACTCAGTCTGTTTGGCGACATATCCACTGAGAAAACGGCGTTGAAAGCTCGACCCCAAGCCTTTCAATACGCGTCCATACAATTGATGATTTTTATTGAACGCTTCTTTTTGCAGATGTTTTGACTGGTTTGGATGAGCATCAATGTTTTTTTGTTTGAATCCAAAATCTCAGTCTGTTTGGCGACATAAACACTGAGAAAACGGCGTTCAAAGTTCGACCAATCTCAGTCTGTTTGGTGCCATAGGCACTGAGAAAACGGCCATCAAAGTTCGACCTCATGTCTTTCAATACGCGTCCATAATGTTTATGATTTTTCAAAACCGCTTTTTTGCATATATTTTGATTGGTTTCGTTGAGGACCAATTTTGTTTGTTAGAATCCAAAATCTCAGTCTGTTTGGTGCCATAGGCACTGAGAAAACGGCCTTCAAAGTTCGACCTCAAATCTTTCAATACGCGTTCATAAAGTTGATGATTTTTCAAAAACAATTTTTATGCAGATATTTTGATTGGTTTCGATGAGGACTTTTGTTTTTTTGCTAGAATCCAAAATCTCCGTCTGTTTGGCAACATAAACACTGAGAAAACGGCGTTCAAAGTTCGACCCCAAGCCTTACAATACGCGTCCATACTAAATTGATGATTTTTCAAAAACGCTTCTTTTTGCAGATATTTTGACTGGTTGCGATGAAGACCAATGTTTCATTTTAGAATCCAAAATCTTAGCCTGTTTAGCGACAAAGTGTCTGAAAAAACGGCATTCAAAGTTCGACCCCAAACCTTACAATACGCCCCCATACAATTGATGATTTTTAAAAACGCTTATTTTTGCAGATATTTTGACTGGTTTCGATGAGGACCAATGTTGTTTGTTAGAATCCAAAATCTCAGTCTTGAGAAAACGGCGTTCAAAGTTCGACCCCAAGCCTTACAATACGCGTCCATACAATTGATGATTTTTCAAAAACGCTTCATTTTGCAGATGTTTTGACTGGTTTCGATGAGCATCAATGTTGTTTGTTAGAATTCAAAATCGCAGACTGTTTAGCGACATAGGCACTGAGAAAACGGCGTTGAAAGCTTGACCCCAAGCCTTTCAATACGCGTCCATAAAATTTATGATTTTTCAAAAACGCTTCTATTTCAGATATTTTGACTGGTTTCGATGAGGACCAATGTTTTTTTGTTTGAATCCAAAATCTCAGTCTGTTTGGCGACATAGGCACTGAAAAAACGGCGTTTAAGCACGACCCCAAGCCTTTGAATACGCGTCCATAGAATTGATGATTTTTATAAAACGCTTCTTTTTGCAGGTGTTTTGACTGGTTTGGATGAGCATCAATGTTGTTTGTTAGAATACAAAATCTTAGTCTGTTTGGTGGCATAAGCACTGAGAAAACGGCGTTCAAAGTTCGACCCCAAGTCTTAATATGCGTCCATAAAATTGATGATTTTTATTGAACGCTTCTTTTTGCAGATGTTTTGACTGGTTTGGATGAGCATCAATGTTTTTTTGTTTGAATCCAAAATCTCAGTCTGTTTGGCGACATAAACACTGAGAAAACGGCGTTCAAAGTTCGACCAATCTCAGTCTGTTTGGTGCCATAGGCACTGAGAAAACGGCCATCAAAGTTCGACCTCATGTCTTTCAATACGCGTCCATAATGTTTATGATTTTTCAAAACCGCTTTTTTGCATATATTTTGATTGGTTTCGTTGAGGACCAATTTTGTTTGTTAGAATCCAAAATCTCAGTCTGTTTGGTGCCATAGGCACTGAGAAAACGGCCTTCAAAGTTCGACCTCAAATCTTTCAATACGCGTTCATAAAGTTGATGATTTTTCAAAAACAATTTTTATGCAGATATTTTGATTGGTTTCGATGAGGACTATTGTTTTTTGCTAGAATCCAAAATCTCCGTCTGTTTGGCAACATAAACACTGAGAAAACGGCGTTCAAAGTTCGACCCCAAGCCTTACAATACGCGTCCATACTAAATTGATGATTTTTCAAAAACGCTTCTTTTTGCAGATATTTTGACTGGTTGCGATGAAGACCAATGTTTCATTTTAGAATCCAAAATCTTAGCCTGTTTAGCGACAAAGTGTCTGAAAAAACGGCATTCAAAGTTCGACCCCAAACCTTACAATACGCCCCCATACAATTGATGATTTTTAAAAACGCTTATTTTTGCAGATATTTTGACTGGTTTCGATGAGGACCAATGTTGTTTGTTAGAATCCAAAATCTCAGTCTTGAGAAAACGGCGTTCAAAGTTCGACCCCAAGCCTTACAATACGCGTCCATACAATTGATGATTTTTCAAAAACGCTTCATTTTGCAGATGTTTTGACTGGTTTCGATGAGCATCAATGTTGTTTGTTAGAATTCAAAATCGCAGACTGTTTAGCGACATAGGCACTGAGAAAACGGCGTTGAAAGCTTGACCCCAAGCCTTTCAATACGCGTCCATAAAATTTATGATTTTTCAAAAACGCTTCTATTTCAGATATTTTGACTGGTTTCGATGAGGACCAATGTTTTTTTGTTTGAATCCAAAATCTCAGTCTGTTTGGCGACATAGGCACTGAAAAAACGGCGTTTAAGCACGACCCCAAGCCTTTGAATACGCGTCCATAGAATTGATGATTTTTATAAAACGCTTCTTTTTGCAGGTGTTTTGACTGGTTTGGATGAGCATCAATGTTGTTTGTTAGAATACAAAATCTTAGTCTGTTTGGTGGCATAAGCACTGAGAAAACGGCGTTCAAAGTTCGACCCCAAGTCTTAATATGCGTCCATAAAATTGATGATTTTTCAAAAACGCTTCGTTTTGCAGATATTTTGACTGGTTTCGATGAGGACCAATAACGTTTGTTAGATTTTAAAATATCTGTCTGTTTGGCGACATAGGCACTGCGAAAACGGTGTACAATGTTCGACCCCAAGCCATTCAACACGCGTCCATACAATTGATGATTTTACAAAAACGCTTCTTTTGGCAGATATTATGACTGGTTTCGATGAGGACCAATGTCGTTTTTAAGAATCCAAAATCTCAGTCTGTTTGGCGACATAAACACTGAGAAAACGGCGTTCAAAGTTCGACCCCAAGCCTTTCAAAACGCGTCTATACAATTGATGATTTTTAAAAACGCTTCTTTTTGCAGATATTTTGACTGGTTTCGATGAGGACCAATGTTTTTTGTTAGAATCCAAAATCTCAGTCTTGAGAAAACGGCGTTCAAAGTTCGACCCCAAGCCTTACAATACGCGTCCATACAATTGATGATTTTTCAAAAACGCTTCATTTTGCAGATGTTTTGACTGGTTTCGATGAGCATCAATGTTGTTTGTTAGAATTCAAAATCGCAGTCTGTTTAGCGACATAGGCACTGAGAAAACGGCGTTGAAAGCTTGACCCCAAGCCTTTCAATACGCGTCCATACAATTTATGATTTTTCAAAAACGCTTCTATTTCAGATATTTTGACTGGTTTCGATGAGGACCAATGTTTTTTGTTTGAATACAAAATCTCTGTCTGTTTGGTGGCATAGGCACTGAGAAAACGGCGTTCAAAGTTCGACCCCAAGCCTTTCAATACGCGTCCATAAAGTTGATGATTTTTCAAAACCGGTTTTTTGCATATATTTTGACTGGTTTCGATGAGGACCAATGTTGTTTGTTAGAATCCAAAATCTCAGTCTGTTTGGTGCCATAGGCACTGAGAAAACGGCCTTCAAAGTTCGACCTCAAGTCTTTCAATACGCGTTCATAAAGTTGATAATTTTTCAAAAACGCTTTTTATGCAGATATTTTGATTGGTTTCGATGAGGACTATTGTTTTTTGCTAGAATCCAAAATCTCCGTCTGTTTGGCAACATAAACACTGAGAAAACGGCGTTCAAAGTTCGACCCCAAGCCTTTCAATACGCGTCCATACAATTTATGATTTTTCAAAAACGCTTCTTTTTGCAGATATTTTGATTGGTTTCCATGAGGACTATCGTTTTTTGTTAGAAGCCTTTCAATGCGCGTCCATACAATTGATGATTTTTCAAAAACCCTTCTATTTCAGATATTTTGACTGGTTTCGATGAGGACCAATGTTTTTTGTTAGAATCCAAAAACTCAGTCTGTTTGGCGACATATCCACTGAGAAAACGGCGTTGAAAGCTCGACCCCAAGCCTTTCAATACGCGTCCATACAATTGATGATTTTTATTGAACGCTTCTTTTTGCAGATGTTTTGACTGGTTTGGATGAGCATCAATGTTTTTTTGTTTGAATCCAAAATCTCAGTCTGTTTGGCGACATAAACACTGAGAAAACGGCGTTCAAAGTTCGACCAATCTCAGTCTGTTTGGTGCCATAGGCACTGAGAAAACGGCCATCAAAGTTCGACCTCATGTCTTTCAATACGCGTCCATAATGTTTATGATTTTTCAAAACCGCTTTTTTGCATATATTTTGATTGGTTTCGTTGAGGACCAATTTTGTTTGTTAGAATCCAAAATCTCAGTCTGTTTGGTGCCATAGGCACTGAGAAAACGGCCTTCAAAGTTCGACCTCAAATCTTTCAATACGCGTTCATAAAGTTGATGATTTTTCAAAAACAATTTTTATGCAGATATTTTGATTGGTTTCGATGAGGACTATTGTTTTTTGCTAGAATCCAAAATCTCCGTCTGTTTGGCAACATAAACACTGAGAAAACGGCGTTCAAAGTTCGACCCCAAGCCTTACAATACGCGTCCATACTAAATTGATGATTTTTCAAAAACGCTTCTTTTTGCAGATATTTTGACTGGTTGCGATGAAGACCAATGTTTCATTTTAGAATCCAAAATCTTAGCCTGTTTAGCGACAAAGTGTCTGAAAAAACGGCATTCAAAGTTCGACCCCAAACCTTACAATACGCCCCCATACAATTGATGATTTTTAAAAACGCTTATTTTTGCAGATATTTTGACTGGTTTCGATGAGGACCAATGTTGTTTGTTAGAATCCAAAATCTCAGTCTTGAGAAAACGGCGTTCAAAGTTCGACCCCAAGCCTTACAATACGCGTCCATACAATTGATGATTTTTCAAAAACGCTTCATTTTGCAGATGTTTTGACTGGTTTCGATGAGCATCAATGTTGTTTGTTAGAATTCAAAATCGCAGACTGTTTAGCGACATAGGCACTGAGAAAACGGCGTTGAAAGCTTGACCCCAAGCCTTTCAATACGCGTCCATAAAATTTATGATTTTTCAAAAACGCTTCTATTTCAGATATTTTGACTGGTTTCGATGAGGACCAGTGTTTTTTTGTTTGAATCCAAAATCTCAGTCTGTTTGGCGACATAGGCACTGAAAAAACGGCGTTTAAGCACGACCCCAAGCCTTTGAATACGCGTCCATAGAATTGATGATTTTTATAAAACGCTTCTTTTTGCAGGTGTTTTGACTGGTTTGGATGAGCATCAATGTTGTTTGTTAGAATACAAAATCTTAGTCTGTTTGGTGGCATAAGCACTGAGAAAACGGCGTTCAAAGTTCGACCCCAAGTCTTAATATGCGTCCATAAAATTGATGATTTTTATTGAACGCTTCTTTTTGCAGATGTTTTGACTGGTTTGGATGAGCATCAATGTTTTTTTGTTTGAATCCAAAATCTCAGTCTGTTTGGCGACATAAACACTGAGAAAACGGCGTTCAAAGTTCGACCAATCTCAGTCTGTTTGGTGCCATAGGCACTGAGAAAACGGCCATCAAAGTTCGACCTCATGTCTTTCAATACGCGTCCATAATGTTTATGATTTTTCAAAACCGCTTTTTTGCATATATTTTGATTGGTTTCGTTGAGGACCAATTTTGTTTGTTAGAATCCAAAATCTCAGTCTGTTTGGTGCCATAGGCACTGAGAAAACGGCCTTCAAAGTTCGACCTCAAATCTTTCAATACGCGTTCATAAAGTTGATGATTTTTCAAAAACAATTTTTATGCAGATATTTTGATTGGTTTCGATGAGGACTATTGTTTTTTGCTAGAATCCAAAATCTCCGTCTGTTTGGCAACATAAACACTGAGAAAACGGCGTTCAAAGTTCGACCCCAAGCCTTACAATACGCGTCCATACTAAATTGATGATTTTTCAAAAACGCTTCTTTTTGCAGATATTTTGACTGGTTGCGATGAAGACCAATGTTTCATTTTAGAATCCAAAATCTTAGCCTGTTTAGCGACAAAGTGTCTGAAAAAACGGCATTCAAAGTTCGACCCCAAACCTTACAATACGCCCCCATACAATTGATGATTTTTAAAAACGCTTATTTTTGCAGATATTTTGACTGGTTTCGATGAGGACCAATGTTGTTTGTTAGAATCCAAAATCTCAGTCTTGAGAAAACGGCGTTCAAAGTTCGACCCCAAGCCTTACAATACGCGTCCATACAATTGATGATTTTTCAAAAACGCTTCATTTTGCAGATGTTTTGACTGGTTTCGATGAGCATCAATGTTGTTTGTTAGAATTCAAAATCGCAGACTGTTTAGCGACATAGGCACTGAGAAAACGGCGTTGAAAGCTTGACCCCAAGCCTTTCAATACGCGTCCATAAAATTTATGATTTTTCAAAAACGCTTCTATTTCAGATATTTTGACTGGTTTCGATGAGGACCAATGTTTTTTTGTTTGAATCCAAAATCTCAGTCTGTTTGGCGACATAGGCACTGAAAAAACGGCGTTTAAGCACGACCCCAAGCCTTTGAATACGCGTCCATAGAATTGATGATTTTTATAAAACGCTTCTTTTTGCAGGTGTTTTGACTGGTTTGGATGAGCATCAATGTTGTTTGTTAGAATACAAAATCTTAGTCTGTTTGGTGGCATAAGCACTGAGAAAACGGCGTTCAAAGTTCGACCCCAAGTCTTAATATGCGTCCATAAAATTGATGATTTTTCAAAAACGCTTCGTTTTGCAGATATTTTGACTGGTTTCGATGAGGACCAATAACGTTTGTTAGATTTTAAAATATCTGTCTGTTTGGCGACATAGGCACTGCGAAAACGGTGTACAATGTTCGACCCCAAGCCATTCAACACGCGTCCATACAATTGATGATTTTACAAAAACGCTTCTTTTGGCAGATATTATGACTGGTTTCGATGAGGACCAATGTCGTTTTTAAGAATCCAAAATCTCAGTCTGTTTGGCGACATAAACACTGAGAAAACGGCGTTCAAAGTTCGACCCCAAGCCTTTCAAAACGCGTCTATACAATTGATGATTTTTAAAAACGCTTCTTTTTGCAGATATTTTGACTGGTTTCGATGAGGACCAATGTTTTTTGTTAGAATCCAAAATCTCAGTCTTGAGAAAACGGCGTTCAAAGTTCGACCCCAAGCCTTACAATACGCGTCCATACAATTGATGATTTTTCAAAAACGCTTCATTTTGCAGATGTTTTGACTGGTTTCGATGAGCATCAATGTTGTTTGTTAGAATTCAAAATCGCAGTCTGTTTAGCGACATAGGCACTGAGAAAACGGCGTTGAAAGCTTGACCCCAAGCCTTTCAATACGCGTCCATACAATTTATGATTTTTCAAAAACGCTTCTATTTCAGATATTTTGACTGGTTTCGATGAGGACCAATGTTTTTTTGTTTGAATCCAAATTCTCAGTCTGTTTGGCGACATAAACACTGAGAAAACGGCGTTCAAAGTTCGACCCCAAGCCTTTCAAAACGCGTCCATACAATTGATGATTTTTAAAAACGCTTCTTTTTGCAGATATTTTGACTGGTTTCGATGAGGACCAATGTTTTTTGTTAGAATCCAAAATCTCAGTCTTGAGAAAACGGCGTTCAAAGTTCGACCCCAAGTCTTAATATGCGTCCATAAAATTGATGATTTTTCAAAAACGCTTCTTTTTGCAGATATTTTGATTGGTTTCCATGAGGACTATCGTTTTTTGTTAGAATATTAAATCTCAGTATGTTTTGCGACATAAACACTGAGAAAACGGCGTTCAAAGTTCGACCCCAAGCCTTACAATACGCGTCCATACAATTGTTGATTTTTTAAAAACGCTTCTTTTTGCAGATATTTTGATTGGTTTTGTGAGGACTATTGTTTTTTGTTAGAATCCAAAATCTCAGTTGGTTTGGCGACATAAACACTGAGAAAACGGCGTTCAAAGTTCAACCCCAAGCCTTACAATACGCGTCCATACAATTGATGATTTTTCAAAAACGCTTCTTTTTGCAGATATTTTGATTGGTTTCGTGAGGACTATTGTTTTTTGTTAGAATCCAAAATCTCAGTCGGTTTGGCGACATAAACACTGAGAAAACGGCGTTCAAAGTTCGACCCCAAGCCTTTCAAAACGCGTCCATACAATTGATGATTTTTAAAAACGCTTCTTTTTGCAGATATTTTGACTGGTTTCGATGAGGACCAATGTTTTTTGTTAGAATCCAAAATCTCAGTCTTGAGAAAACGGCGTTCAAAGTTCGACCCCAAGTCTTAATATGCGTCAATAAAATTGATGATTTTTCAAAAACGCTTCTTTTTGCAGATATTTTGATTGGTTTCCATGAGGACTATCGTTTTTTGTTAGAATATTAAATCTCAGTATGTTTTGCGACATAAACACTGAGAAAACGGCGTTCAAAGTTCGACCCCAAGCCTTACAATACGCGTCCATACAATTGTTGATTTTTTAAGAACGCTTCTTTTTGCAGATATTTTGATTGGTTTTGTGAGGACTATTGTTTTTTGTTAGAATCCAAAATCTCAGTCGGTTTGGCGACATAAACACTGAGAAAACGGCGTTCAAAGTTCGACCCCAAGCCTTTCAAAACGCGTCCATACAATTGATGATTTTTAAAAACGCTTCTTTTTGCAGATATTTTGACTGGTTTCGATGAGGAGCAATGTTTTTTGTTAGAATCCAAAATCTCAGTCTTGAGAAAACGGCGTTCAAAGTTCGACCCTAAGCTTTACAATACGCGTCCATACAATTGATGATTTTTCAAAAACGCTTCATTTTGCAGATGTTTTGACTGGTTTCGATGAGCATCAATGTTGTTTGTTAGAATTCAAAATCGCAGTCTGTTTAGCGACATAGGCACTGAGAAAACGGCGTTGAAAGCTTGACCCCAAGCCTTTCAATACGCGTCCATACAATTGATGATTTTTCAAAAACGCTTCTTTTTGCAGATATTTTGTCTGGTTTTCGATGAGGACTAAAGTTTTCTGTTAAATTCCAAAATCTCAGTCCGTTTGGCGACATAAACACTGAGAAAACGGCGTTGAAAGTTCGACCCTAAGCCTTACAATACGCGTCCATACAATTGATGATTTTTCAAAAACGCTTCTTTTTGCAGATATTTTCACTGATTTCGATGAGGACCAATGTTTTTTGTTAGAATCCAAAATCTCAGTCTGTTTGGCGACATAGGCAATGAGAAAACGGCGTTCAAAGTTCGACCCCAAGTCTTAATATGCGTCCATAAAGTTGATGATTTTTCAAAAACGCTTCTTTTTGCAGATATTTTGACTGGTTTCGATGAGGACCAATTTTGTTTGTTAGAATCCAAAATCTCAGACTGTTTGGTGCCATAGGCACTGAGAAAACGGCGTTGAAAGCTCGACCCCAAGGCTTTCAATGCGCGTCCATACAATTGATGATTTTACAAAAACGTTTCTTTTTGCCGATTTGTGTTTGGTTTCGATGAGGACTAATGTTGTTTGTTAGAATCCAATATTTCAGTGTGTTTGGCGACATTGAAACTGAGAAAACGGAGTTCAAAGTTCGACCCCAAGCCTTACACTACACGTGATGATTTTTTAAGAACGCATCTTTTTGCAGATATTTTGACAGGTTTCGATGAGAACCAATGATGTTTGTTAGAATCCAAAATCTCAGTCTATTTGGCGACATAACCACTCAGAAAACGGCGTTCAAAGTTCGACCCCAAGCCTTACAATACGCGCCCATACAATTGATGATTTTTCAAAAACGCTTCCGTTTGTTTGTTTGTTAGAATCCTTAATCTCAGTCTTTTTGGTGCCATTGGCTCTGACAAAACGGAATTTAAAGTTCGACCCTAAACCTTACAATACGCCCCCATACAATTGATGATTTTTCAAAAACGCTTCTTATTGCAGATATTTTCGATGAGGACCAATGTTTTTGTAAGAATCCTAAATCTCAGCCTTTTAAGCAACATAGTGTTTGAGAAAACGGCACACAAAGTTGAGAAAACGACACCCATAAAATTGTCGATTTTTCAAAAACGCTTATTTTTGCAGATTTTTTTGTCTAGTACCGATGAGGACCAATGTTTTTTGTGATAATCCCAAATCTCAAACGGTTTGGCGGCATAGGGTCTGAGAAAACGTTATTCAAAAGTCGACCCCAAGCCTTTCAATACGCATTCATGATGATTTTTCAAAAACGCTTCCTTTTTGCAGATATTTTGACTGGTTTCGATGAGGACCAATGTTTTTTGTTAGAATCCTAAATCTCAGTCGGTTTGGCGATATAGCGTCTGAGAAAACGGCATTCAAAGTTCGACCCCCAAGCCTTACAATACGCCCATAAAATTGAAGATTTTTCAAAAACGCTGCTTTTTGCAGCTTTTTTGAATGGTTCCGATGAAGACCAATGTTCGTTGTTGGAATCCAAAATCTTAGACGGTTTGGCGGCAAAGGGCTGAGAAAACGGCATTGAAAAATGACTCACGCCTTACAATGCGCCCATCAAATTGATGATTTTTCAATATGCTTGTTTACGCAGATTTTTTGACTCGCTTTGATGAGGACCAATGTGTTTTGTTAGAATCCAAAATCTCAATCTGTTTTGCGGCGTAGGCACTGACCAAACGGCATTTAAAGTTCGACCCCAAGCCTTTAAATACGCTAATAAAATTGATGGTTTTTGAAAAACGCTGCTTATTGCAGATTTTTTGACTGGTTCCGATGAGGGCCAATGCTGTTTGTTAGAATTCTAAATCTTAGTCGGTTTGGCGGCATAGGGTCTGAGAAAACGGCATTCAAAGTTCGACTCCATGCCTTTTAATGTGCCCCCATGCAATTGGTGATTTTTAAAAGCCGCTCCTTTTTGCAGATTTTTTTACTGGTTTCGATGAGGACCAATGTTGTCTGTTAAGCTGCCATTAAACATTCAAAATAACCCAGACGCATTGTGCATTATAAAAAAAACAATCGTCAATGGCCGCAGTGCTGAAACAGTGTAAAATTATCATTTTCGATGAATGCACTATGGCACACAAACATTCGCTCGAGGCATTGGATAGGACATCGAAAGATATAACAAAAACAACTCTGTTACTTCTTTCAGGTGATTTCAGACAGACCCCTCCCGTTAACGTACGCTGATGAAATCAACGCTTGCTTAAAATCATTGTGACTGTGGCGTAATGTTGAAAAAGTACAACTGACAGTGAACAACTGTTAGATATTGGCAATGGAAAAGTTGCTGTACATGAAAATACTGGATGCATAAAATTACCGACGGATTTCTGCACAATCATCAACTAGCAAAATACTCCCATCGACAACGTATTTCCCGATGTACACACACAATACAAAAATCTTGAGTGGCTGACAGAAAGAACGATTTTGGCAGCAAAAAATGTGGACGTCAATGAATCAAATTCCAAGATACAACACTTGTTGCCAGGGGACTTGGTGTCATACAAATCTATCGATGCAGTTTGCGATGCCAACGAAGCTGTGAATTATCCAATTTAGTTTTTGAATTCTTTGGATATGCCTGGCATGCCACCGCACCATTTACAATTGAAGGTTGGATCTCCGGTTATTTTGCTTCGTTATTTGAACCCACCAAGGCTTTGCAATGGCACGCGATTAGTCATAAAAAAATTTAATGAAAAACGTTATCGAAGCCAGCATTTTGAATGGCAAGTTCATAGGCGAAAAAGCATTGCTGCCACGAATCCCTATGATTCCTACAGATGTGCCAATTGAATTCAAACGTTTTCAATTCCCAATTAGATTGGCATTCGCAATGACGATCAATAAGTCACAAGGCAAAACGTTGTCTGTTTGTGGCTTAGATTTGGGTACACCTTGGCTTGGCTTTTCCCACGGACGCGGCATGTTCTTACATGGGAAAACCATCCAGTTTGTTTGTATTGGCTAAAGACGAACTGACCAAAAATATTGTACATTCACACTTCACACTTGAAATATGAATAACTATTTTCAATGTATAGTTAGCTATCAAGAATTGAAATTCAATATATATTTGTTACTTTAATAAAGAATGATTTATTAACTTAAATAAAATATACTTTAATTGTCTACAACGCTTCATTCCTCTTTCAATTATAATTACATCCCCACACACTTTGTGTTAGTTATTTATTATTGAACTAAAAAAAAATTTCCTGGAAATAATGTATATGGCAAAACAACGTTTGCCGGGTCAGCTAGTCTATTTATATTATACTAGCTTTTACCCGCGGCTTCGCTCGCATGATATTAGGGAGAAATTACTGTAGCACTTGCACTAATCAATTATCCCCCCCCTCTCCCTCCACTCCCCCTCCACCATCACTCGTCCCTCCCCCACCTCCTCCCCCCACCCCCGGAATTCCATACATTCATATCCGGTACTTCAGTTTTCAAACAGCTCGCTCGCCACCTAAATTTCATAATGCCAGAGCTCACCAGTAGTAAAAAAAGAATTATCCAATTTGTTGCAGTCGTTCGGAAGTTATGCACATACAAACATTTCGAAGATTCATTTTTATTTATCTATGGATAGATATTAACTACGATTTCCCGCAAATATATCAAACACGTTTCTACGGCAACGATTTGTTTTCTGACGTTAGCAATAACTCACTTTTGTTAGCGACAGAAAACGTATAATAAATATAATATATTAATATTTATAATTTCTTAACGCCAGAGCTTACCATTATATAGCGCCTATAGAACTCGCTTGTAATTTAGCTTTCAATAGAAAATAATAAGTGAAAGAATGATTAAAATCTTTTTATTGTTTTACGCTTGAAAGCGTAACAAGCAAACACACGCAGTTTCGCATTTATAAATATATTTCGCATTTATATATCTCCACATAAATCACGTAAAGGAGAAAATTATTCCCATAACTGGTGTACTTTATAGACTCCAAGGATTACTAACTACTCCTTTACTAACATCAGTCTACTATGCCATGGTACATTCACACCTCTCCTATCTCTGCTGTATCTGGGGATTTGCCTCAAAGAAATTGATAGCTGATCTGCAGGTGGTTCAAAATCGTGCTCTCAGAAATGTTTTTGGACTTCCATGGGATACCCATGTCAGAGATATCTATTCGGTTTCCGGTATTCTTCCAATAACAATCCTTCCTAAACATGAAATCACAAGCACCATCCTACAAATTACTCAACAATCAACTCACACTAACATCAAGCCACTTTACAATCAAGACATCCACCCTCACAAAATAGCAATAAAATCCGCGTACCTCAAATACATACTACAAAATATGGGATAAAATCTCTGAACTAAATTGCCTATACTCTTTATAATTCGCTTCCCGATATGTACAAGGGAATTCAGCAAAATAAAAAAATCAGAGTAATGCTTTAAAAGAATATTTTTTAAATAGGTTTAAAGATGAAACTATGTAATTTTCTTATCATGTTCAATTATGTCTTGTTTCCCTTCCTCTTCTTTTCTTTTTAATTTAGTTGTAATCATCCATATTTGTATAAACTTGTTCCTTTTTTCTTTAATTGTTTTCTATTGTTTGTTTGTTCTACTTAACCTGTCTTTTATTTTTCGTCTACATTGTATATGAAATTTATATTTTTTATATGTAAGCTCTTATGTAAAATTGTTATTTCCTCTCACCTATGAATTGTATGTTCCTCCTGTCCTAAAATAAGTTCTGTAACTCATCGGGATTGCCCTGGCAAGAAATAAAAACAATAAAAAAAAATAATATTAGTATAGATTACAAAGTCCTCTGCCTGCTTGCTCAAGCGTCTTGCAGAATAGCGTCCCGGCTACAACTCGACACATAGCCAAGCACACATATGTCTGCACTGCACATGTCAGCGTCTCAGTGTATGTCGCTCCATACCCAATACAAATACGTGAACTACACTGCACTACATGTGATGTGCGGCCTGAATATCAGAGTATGTCTTTCGTTCATGTCGCAGTGCAGTGCAGATGCATTTCTGCGACGCATGTGTCTGTGTCTCAGCGTATGTCGCTCCATACACTTCCATACAATATAAAAACCTGACTTACACTGCACTGCATGTGTTGTGGAACATGGAAACTGATTGAAATGGTCTGAAAACGAAAACAGATGTGCAAAACATTAGGAAAACTGAAATAACAACGAAAGGGTCCCACATTTGCTTTTGTTCCAATCATGGGTACTGTTTAGGCATTTTGCATTCGGTCGCGAATTCAAAGAATTTATAGTACTAACTTTTTTTACATTAGCTCCACACAGGAGGCCCTGAAGAAAATAATTCCCCTCAGGGCCTATGTCATCTTTGGGGATGCTGCGTGGAGGGTTTTTTTAGGAAAAAGGAAGGAGAGGAAGTTCTGAGAAGGAAAAAAGTATGAGAGGTGGGTAGGAATCTGGGGTTAGTGTATCCAAGAGTGACGGACGTATGAATTTATCCATACTGCGATACAATGCAATGTTCCGAGGAAGTCCTGCTGCAGAGGCCAAAAGATCTCCCTCAACCAGTCTCTACCGATCTTGCTTGCCACGCAGTTGGTGAGCAGACACATCCGCCGCAAGATCAGGATAAACCTCACCTTGTAAACCCCGGCTTCCTTGCACTTGGGGTGACCTAAGACAGATGTGTTGGTTATCCAACAAGCGGTTCCTTGGGCAGCGTTACCCATACCTGCCTCCCAAATTGAAACTATTGCGTTGCATGTGTAAACCGTGTTGCCAACTCTGAATCTCCGTTTCCGCTAGATCGTGACGGATCGTAGGTCAGAATTCCGTCAGACACCCATATTTTGGTCCGTCCTGGTGGGGGAGGGGTGGCTAGAGAATTTCTGGGATAAAAATTTCTCCACAAATTCACAAATCCATAAATATAGGCTATTTTCCCCTATAAAATTATGTATTTTGTTACTTTAATCGAATCCGCCAGGAAATCCGTCATACTGTAAATTCCGTCAAACACAAAATTCTCCCATTTCGGAGCACTCCAATCCGCCAGATATGACGGGAAATCCGTCATGTTGGCAACACTGGTGTAAACGTCAAACGTAAATAAACCAAGGAAATACAACAGTTTTTTTCCGTAGAATTTCAAAGTTTCCTATTGGTGGATCTGCTAGCTGGGACTTGTGACGTCACACAACGATTCGGTTAAAATTTAGGATCTGAGTTTATACCCTGCTTCCGAAGTTCGGTCCGGACTCCGACATACATGTTAGCGAATGCTAATAGAGAAATCCAGTCCATTTTTTTTTTCATGAATAATAATGACCTTCTAACTTAAATAACTGCATATTTATTTTTATTTTTATAGTTAGTTTTAATAGTTAAAATAAATGTCAAAGTTTTAATTTTTCAAGATCCCCCGAAAACCACCGTGACGTCATCTGGCCCTGTGACGTCATCTGGCCAAAATTTTTAGTTATTTTCAACAGATGTTGTCATTTTTTATGGAAGAAGTGATGAAACTATTCAATAAGTAAAACGTTATTTAGGTGTAATAATATATTATTATATTTTTCAATATTATTACGGGAGATTGGTATAACAATTGTTTGAAATTATTATTTTTTTAGCTTTATGAATCGAAATCAATAAAGGAAACCGAAGCATGAATTTCGTAAGGAACTGGAATCAGCTGTTCGACCGCCGCCATTTTGAATTTCAGCATTGGAGCGTTTTATGGAAGCGGTGACGTCACGCCTCACAAATTCAATAATACCAACTTGACAGGGTGTTTTAATGAACTGTTTTAAAATGGACTTTTTAATATATTTTTTTAAACTCTACGTTAAATATTATTTAATAAAACCTATATATTCAGAATCAGCGTTTCAATAAACGCTGATTTAGACCAATGTCTAAATGAACATATTTTTTTAAAGCCATAATATTTTTCACTGGAGTTCCTTATTACGGTTGTAAAAAATGACGCTCACTTGTGCTCAAAAAACATTTGACTGATTCGAACAGGCGCAGAGGCATCCGGTACGCTCCTCGAGATTAATCCATATTCTCAGTTTATGTTTGAAAATAAAACAATACTTTTATTTATTTCGTCTTTTATTTTATGAGCCAGCCAATGATCATTAAATTACAGTATATATATTTTCGAGTTCAGAAGAATACACATTAAACATTTTGTGTGATAACACATTTTAAAAATCATTATTAGCACAAATAACGATTAACAATTTTATTTAGTACACAGTTTTATTTACAATAAGAACATCAATGGAGAAAGAGCACAATGAAAGTATCTAATAGTTGTCTTCCATATACCATCACTTCTAAAATGATATGTTAGGCATTTTAGATGTTTCAATATTGTAAACACACTTTACAGCAGCAACCTTACTTCGTTGGGAGGCATCAAGTGAACACTTATTGTGTCAACCAGCTCGTATTAAGAGGTCCGTCCCTTATGAGGGTTAACTTTTGGAGCATAGTAATATTTATGAATGTCTCATCTATTTGGCACCAACAAACACAAAACTTTCTTAAGTATGGTTAAATAAGTCACTTATATGATACAATAAAACCTTTTTATAAGGTTTCCACGAAAGAAATGTCCAGGCTTAACCCCCTAGGCTTTTGGAAACAGCTTACATAGGTCTCATAGAAATCGCTGTGCCTCCCTTGCTGTCACAGTGAGAAGTAAGATATAAATGGTGTAAGAAAGAGAATTCATCACGCTTTATTTAAGCTAGAAGTTAACCATAGAAAAATTAAAATTTGAAGTGAAACAAAAGTTTCCGACCTCAATTTGAGAAAAAAATTATGAAATTCGTTAATTTTTTATGAAATGACAAAATATGGAGATGACAACAACCTTAACAATACATTTGTCTAATAAAATATGTGTGTATTTTTTTAAAAATTACCAGAATTAGAAAAAATGTAAGGTAAGCCATTATCAAAACTTTTTTATGTTTGCATTCAAAATTTTCATTTAAATTCCAAAAATTTTAATGTCTAGTTACAATAATAGTATTTGGAAGAGTATTTTATCACATTTCGAAAACAATTTTTCGTTTTGGGATACATTCAGAAATGTTCCGTTTATTTGGATTTGAAACATTCTGACCTTCTGACAAAGCTCCAGACCTGAGAGAGATTAAGAAGTATTGGATTTTACATCTGTTGAAAACCTTACAAGACCGTTTAAATGTATTAAAAACTGATTACTTCCACTTTGTCGGACAGAGCTATAAATTCTAGAAACAAACTCTAGAAAGGGCGGACAGACCTCTTGCCTCAGACCTTGTGCCTACAGACCTCAAATACAAACTACCAGATGCTCCAAACAAAGTATAGGTTTGTACTCACTAAGGATTTAAAAGTAAACAACAAACATACATATTATGGAAGAATAAAATAGGTACCTAAAATCCGCCAAGACCAGCTTGGCTTTTAGTTAATAACCCTTACACTATCATATTGGTATTATTAATATTATTATCATGAAGTAAGATTAACGTTTTAAATACATTAGTCGAAACGTGAAAACAAGATAAAAGGTGTTGATATGTCAGTTAGAAATACTCACTTTAAGAAACTATGACCATATAAAAAATATTTTTCTCCAATGAAACATTCACAATGAGACTAATTTGAATTCGACTATAATCTTTGCTCATAAAAGTTTCTTAAATTGAATAATTGTTTTTTGCAAAAAGACATTTGAACTTTCGATAGTCTGTAAAGTACAGTCCTGCCGCTGAGAGCTAATTATAACTTTTTCTACTAGGTATCACTTGCAGTGTTTATGAGAAACAGAAAGTGGTTGCAATAAAGCTCTCGGCGCAGATATGCCTTTATGCTTAACATCTCGATTGGTTTAATTTTCTTTAGTTAAAATCTCCTAAATTTTAATATGAATGGTTAGTCAGCTTTGACGGCCGTTTGATCTGCAATCTTGTCATTACGTTTCTTTAACAATTTATTTTCATCAGCTGCACAAGCGTTAAATAATCAAATCAATAAAATTAAAATGTGGACATTTTTCAATGACAAAAAAACTGCAAATATAAATATTAACAAATAATATAAAGGAAAAAACATAAATAATTTATAATTTGACTATTTCCAGCTAAGTTTTGTTAATTTGAACATAATGCTTTTTACAGATTTTATTATGCAACTGTAATATAATGTAGAAAATATATTACGTTAGCAGCACTCGAATTTAAACATTGTACCAATTGGAAAGATAAGACTTGTATGGGCCAACATGTTGGGCTGCCGCAGGCCCATTATACAGAGGACCACTGTGACCAGTTAGTGTTGGTTTTTCGTGCATACGTCATTGGATCTTGGCTCCCTCCCGCCAACAGGTAGGTAGGCCCAACGTGTACTGGCAGCTTAATACAGACTCAACTGACTGAAATCGCGTTAATGAATTAAGGATTCAAAAATTGTATTTTGGATACCACTTGGCAGGACAACATAGTATAAACTGTAAAATGTGAGAACTATGATTTCGTAAATTACTTCATAAGAAACTGTTCAACATTTCCAAAAATGTAATGATTTATTTGACAATTTGGTCAATCTATGTATTTGTATAAACATATTTTTGGCTCAGATGGAGCGTATTCAATATTATTTATTGATTACAAAAAGTCAATCATGATTCACACATTAATTTGTCTAACACAAAACAAATAAATTTGCAAGACGAAAATCATGATTGTACAATCATTGGAAACGAAACTGCTAAAACAGCCAGAAGTTGTGACCACAGATATTAGTGTAATTTCCTCAATACAAAGTTGTATTTAAAAATTAACATTGTTGTGACTTTTCTACGGGCATTAGGAATTAAGTATTGTGTTCGCCGTAAGCTGTCAAATTTAGCTCCAGGGAAATGAACTAGTACAATTTAATGACAGCATTTTAAAAATACAAATGAATCTACTGTCAGTCATTTGGAAATTAAATCTAAGAGCTACATGTGTATATACCCTGACATCCAAATTGTTTTCTTCAATCAGGAACTAAAAAGAAACATGGTAACATCACTTGAAAGATCAAGTATGGCGTGAAATGTTAGTTCATTAAATGTAAAATATCAAAATACAATAATTTATTATTCTATTAAGGGCACTGCCCTCCGTTGCCAAGGATACCAGCTCCATGGCTACCTCTCCTCATAAACCAGATGAACCTAAATACATAATACATATACGTCATAATGCTTACAAGACAATAGTCCGACTCATTGCAATATGTCTCATGTCTCATCATTAATTTGATTGAATCTATGATAGGCAAATGGACAAGGTTTCCAAACCTTTTTATTTTTCAAATAAAGGTTGAATTTAGAATTCCTTTATAGTTTTAAAAAACAAGTTAAGAGGTTTTCTATTCTAAAAAAACATTTATTAAAATGTTTAAAATATTTTTATATTGTATGTACAGATTGAGATACATGAAATTTTCCAGAATAAATACAATTGTTCTAAAACAATGGATTTGTGATTGTAAACCTTAGTTATTTATTTATCATGGTATAATACGATTAGTACGACAAAACACATACATGTATTAATTTTGATATTGGTATCTACTACTCAGTATGATGTGATTTTATGTCATACTTTATCATACATTTAAGCACAAAATAACACAAAAACCAAATACATATATAAGCTATACCTATTTTAAAACCGATTTACTCTAAAATCTTGATAAAATTAAACATTGGTTACTAGATAAAATTTGGCACCCATATTTTATACACAAGCAATATTTAATCCAAGTTTCAGCTCATTTTTTATTACTCTCTTATTGAGCAATTGACCAAAACTTATGGGTTTCACCTGACTTTACTCAGATATTATGTTTTCGACACGATTCATGAGATAAAATAACAAGTATTAGAGACAACACAAATTGTTACACATACCTACATATTATATGTATAAATATAAAGTAGGTACTTAAAAGATTAGCCAAATTTAAGAATCAAAACATCCAGACAGTAAAACTGTGAACTACAACACTTTTGTTGTATCTGCAGGTATTTTAAGTGTTATTTACGGGCATTCGGAGTCACCCTTCAACCATTGGCTGAATAAAAAATATTGAATTTATATGTGACATGATCAGGTGTCAATCTTTTGCAAAAAGACAAAATGTACAAGAACTTATCGTCAAAGAAAAAATATTGTAATTGCTTTGGCAAATAGTGATTTTTAGCACGTATCAATTATTAAACAAAGTCGCAAATAGGAAAATACACATCCCAACAGAATATTATTAAGGGACCAGCACTTGAATAAAATTATGCTAGTTTGTGTAAAAAAATAATTTCTTTACAGTCTTGAGGTTCATAGAAGAAGTAAGAATATTTCGAGTGATTAAAAATAATTTGTGGCTCTCACAAATACTAGTACAGATATTATCGTTGACTTATGTTTTATCTTTTAAAATACCTGCCTATACAGTTTTATGATTTCTGTTCTAACATTGTTTTAAAATAAGAGAAAAGGATGGATCTTGTTATTTTTCAATGTTTGATAACATAATTTTATAGAGCTCAACTAGAGCAGAGTTATTAATAAACAAGATAGTTTTTGTAAGTAGGTATCATGATGTTGGCTGCCTTCTTTTGACATTGAAACAGGAATGAAAACAGGTGTAATCGATGTTGTTTTTGAACACACGGGATAGACTAGAAACTACCAAGTATCTACCAAAACATTTCATTAGCTACATAAAATAAAAAGTACCTATTAAGAATGTTTTATACAACAATACATATTGTACAGTTGTTTACTAAAATGCAGGCTTGACCCCATTTCGTAGACATAACGTAATAATTATGTTTTTATAATAATTATAGGCCATCGAAGAATTGTATTCCAGAATTTTAAAGTGTAGTATAAATGGATATTTCTAAGTCAAATAAGACCAAATTAGCTCTTCATGAAAATAAATAATAAAACTGTTAACGGTTGCTTCTATGTAATTCAAACCGCAAAAGAGAAAGTAAGAAACAAATAATACTCTTATTATCACTGAAGTACATAATAATATTATTGGACAACATTCTAGCCGAGTTTTCAACAATATTTCAAGCAAAACATGCATCAAGTCAAATACACAGTAAATAGTATTTTTATCAACAGATGGCACTGATTGTGATTTGCGATTTGTACCGAAAGGCACAACCTTTTTCTACACTAACACAAACGAGTCTTCCCTTGATGTGCATTTTACATACATGTACATTTTTGTCTAGAATATGGTCAATATTTGAATATGACATGCGTGTTATTTTGCTTACTAAGTTCCTGCTTTTGACCATTATGGCAGTCGGTACTCATAAATTTTATTATTATTTATATATTTATGTGAGTATGGTAGGATAGGTGTGCCGATGTGCCGATATGGAATGCCCGACTCTGAGTAAAGGTGTATGAATTAATGAATATAGTAAGGATATCTTCGAACCTTATCAAAAGTGTTGCGTCTTCCTTTATTTTAGGAAAGGGGAAGTCAGTTATAAGTAAATTATCATTTTTATCATAACAAAAACTCTTAAGATAGCTCTGTAATGCTTTGTAAGGTTCATCAAACTTAACAATCTATACATTAAGTTGTCATAATATTATTAGACTAAAATAGTACCAAAACTTTTGATATAATCCAGACATCTCTAGTTGGCCACCCCTTCTCCACTTTGCGCAGGACCGCCATATTGCGTACTTAATCCACAATATTTTTAAATATCAACAGATCTTTTCTGTTAAAACATGAATGCTGATAAAATTAAAACATATTAATTTACTATTCATTACAAACTTTAAATTTAAAACATATTTAAGAAATTTCGTATAATACTTGCAAGAACAGACATTTATAGATATAAAAAAAAACAAAAAAATTAAAATAAAATATTTAAAAAAAAGTTCAGGCATCGGGGTAGATGGTGTCAATGGGGAGAGACTCTTTCAAGAATCGATAGGATTTCCCTTTTGAATCTCTCCTCGCTGACCCAAAATATATCGATATCAGAAGAACGATTGTGTATCTTTTGTGAATACGGTCTCGACTGTCAAATTTGTGTGATTTTCTATGGCTGTCGATTGCTTTTTCTATGGGTATCATGGGCAGATGTCAGCCAGCTTCATTAATTTGCAGTGGTACCTGCATATTACCACAGTATACAACTTAAAATGTACACTAAATTAAAATTTAAAAAAAGTTCAGGCATCGGGGTAGATCGGGTCAATGGGGAGAGACTCTTTCAAGAATCAATAGGATTTCCCTTTTGAATCTCTCCTCCCTGACCCAAAATATATCGATATCAGAAGAACGATTGTGTATCTTTTGTGAATACGGTCTCGACTGTCAAATTTGTGTGATTTTCTATGGCTGTCAATTGCTTTTTCTATGGGTATCGTGGGCAGATGTCAGCCAGCTTCATTACTTTGCATATTACCACAGTAAACAACTTAAAATGTACACTAAATGAATAATAAATAATCAAGTATACTTACAATAATTCGTGTTTTAAACAATCTAAATTAAAATATCAGACAATCCTGAAAGCTGAAGCTGAAATCCCTGAAATCTGACAACGGGCAACGTCACACATAGAAAAAAGGGAATAACAGCCATAGAAAATCACACAAATTTGACAGTCGATTATGTATGGAATCGCATGGCAGAAGAGATTTGGTTTAGGAGCAAAATACTCCTCCCACCAGGAGACAAGGACGGCAAGATAAATACTTAACTAGTTTTGAAATTAAAAGCAAAAAAGTCCGATGTAAAGCGTAGAGTGAATAATCGATTACGATAGTAAAATAATGTTGACAAATAAATTTTGATTTTAACAGTATGAACAGATCGGTAACTCCTCCACTTCATCTTATTCAATAGAATTAGACCAGGCGGGTGCATGGGTGACTGTAGTCACGACAACAGTTTCATCACTGCTTCAAAATCCATCACCGTAAGGAAGGTGACTCTAGAATTTTATGGATTTGTAAATAGTGAAACTGTTTTGCCATGACAAAAGTGACGCCACCCATGTGCTTGTGCCATCAATGCTTGATCCTTTATGTATAAAAAGGAAAAAGTAATCATAGTGAAAAGAGTTTATTTGCTTGAAAGTTGTCGAAAACCAGCCATAACAACATCATGTCCTACAACGCAGTTTAGGTAAGATAGTACAATATGATTAGTTGGAGGGAAATGTGTTGTCAGAGAGTGTGCGGGGCGGGTCTACTCGGGGCTGGAACGAGGGACGGAGGGCGGGGGAGCTACCACGAGGGAGGCTTGCATCTTCTTGACGTCCTGCAGCGTGGTGACGCCCTGATCGTCCATGTCGCGCCAGTACTGGTAGTTGGCCCGGGTGTGCGCAACCAGCTCCGGCATGTCGATGAAAGCTGCAAATATTATAATAATATAATTTACATATACATTCACTCCAAGTAAATCAATCTTTTTTTACATTTCAAATATTACTTGGACGAGAAGTACACTGATGTGTGGGTAGATCAAAAGCCAATTTGAACAAAAAATAGAATAAATTTAATGTCTCTTTGACAAAAACAGAAAGGTGAATGATTGACAAAACAGTTCTTTTTGATCCACTAATCGACGTCTATTGCAGCAAAGCATTTATCATTTGTGTATTTCATGATGTATTTTGTCATTAAAAAATGGTTCACAACTTCTCACCATCAAGTAGTTTCCCTGTGTTTGGAATGACATTGGGTAACATGTTGTGGGTTCCTGGCTTTAAAAATAATGTTTAAAAACACCCATCGCTAAAATATCTTTCAGTAATGACTAGGTTTACACAATTTGGAAGGCGGAAATGGGTACCGCCGCCCCGGGAACCTTTATTGGATAACCAACACCTCTGCCACAGATCACCCCAAGTGGTTCGCCACGTTTGGTGATTTAGCAGGGGTGCCCGGGTTCATGGGGTGAGGTTTGTCTAGGTCTTGGAGGCGGATGACCAGGACACACTGAACCCCAGATTCCTACCCACCCCTTAAACCTTTTTCCTTCCCAGAACTCTCCTCTCCTTCCTTTCCTTAAAAAACCCTCCACACAGCATCCTCAAAGATGACATAAGCTCTGAGGGAAATTATTTTTCTCAGGGCCTCCTGTGTGGAGCTCATGTAAAAAAAAAAAGGTACAGCAGCCAATTGAGGCAACTCACCAATTGTTTATCCGGGGCAGTTTGTTCTTGGTCTTGAAGCTACATTTACTTGACAATGTTTATAAAGAGGAACATACAACAGAATAGGCAAATATAAAGGAAACGCAAATTCAAATACATTCTCATGGCAGCGTGCAACACCAGAACAACATCTACGGCTTCTGGCAAACCACAGACGTTCCCAACAAGAGGCAGTGATCAGTGGGACGGGATAGAGGTCCTTCAAACTCTTCACACCATCCACGTACGTTCCAATGAAAGCAATAGGATTGTGGCATCAATATAATATCAACTCTGGATGGTTATGACGTCTTACAAATTCGATTGAATAATTTGACCCAACTCTGAGAAATTTTATAACCAAACTCCCCATCTGATTCCGTTGCCTTGCGTCGAATGCATAATAAATAAGAAGAAACATTTCGTCCTTGCTGACCAAAAAAATGTAAAAAGCAGTGCTTCTTGCAATCTTTTGATTTTTAACTGTAAAATAATGGACTTTCTTTTTGATAAACGTTTTCTTAACCAAATTTTTCGACCCAATAATTTTGGTTACAGTGTCATTTTTTAACAGCAAAAGACTTCTGAATATGTAGTTATAATAGATTAGCAGTAATCATAATTACCATCCCAAGCCTCCATCATGTCGATGATGATAAAGTCGATGAAGCCAATCTGCGAGCGCGGGATGGAGCAGGTGGCTCTATCGAACACGGGCATCACCACCGGCAGCTCCCGGGCCTTCTCCTCGTCTGTCTGGAGGAAGTACTCTTCCGCTATTCTGAACATTACAAATATTAACATTATCAATAAAACATTTTGATAATAGGAAACAAAACACAATGAAGGTGATTTTATCATATTTTTGAAATAAAGGTATCAAAATAACCATGTATTAGATATTAGATGTATATCAAAATCTAATTCACAGATCAAAAATATAAAATCGAGTTATGTTGTTTTTCCTTGTTCGTTTAAAATGAACCGAACATATATGTGGAATGTTAAACAAAGGGAGTAGCTTGGTGTTGCCATAAAATTGAAAAAATTTAGTAACCTTTCGAGAATATTATGCCAAGCTGCAGAAACGAGGAGCAATTAAAGTTTGTTTGTTTTTTAGCCTACACTTCACTTCGCTTTATAAAGTCTATTATTAAACTTTCAAAACCACTTACTGGTGAAACATTGAACCGGGTCCACAGGTAATAATTGATATTTTAGATTTTTAATATAGACTTCAAAATTCAAGTTGCTCCGTGTGCCACTTGACTCGGGGCTGGGGTTGGATGTTGGTGCATAAAATTCACTAAAGTAGAATAAACTTAAACTTCTTATTTTTTCAGTTATCGGTTCACAAGTAGTCTAGGGTCTAGACTTCTCTAGCCAAGCGATTGTCTAGACCGGTGATTCCCAAAGTGGTCCAGGTAGACCCCTAGGGGTCCACGGGAGACCCGACGGGGGTCCACGTAGACGAGATAAAGAAATGGTTGTAAGTGAGGGTCCACGAATTGGTTTCGATTGACCCACCCTGTGTCCCATATCCATATCCCGTCCCTCCCGTAACAGAGCGACTGGCGTACAGCGCATATTGTTGTACCGGTTGTGCATGAGATCTTAAAACGCCCAGCTAGGCAAGGGGGGGGGGCGTAATGGGATATGGGTGTACTACTGGGATGGGACGGGAACATACCCCCTCCCGTCCCATATCCCATTATGCCCCCTCCGTCGTGGCAAATATAATCTCGAATACTGGTGATTTTGCCCCCATTTGAAAAAGCCATAGATCCGGTTCCCTGTACTAGAAATGCACCAGCAGGGGTTCCACCGTGACCAGAAAAATGTTGAATGTTTTCTATGAGAAAAAAAAGTTTGGGAACCTCTAGTCTAGACTCTAGACTACGGAAGATAAAATGATAAAGTACACACCTTCTAGCCCATTCAACACAGTATTTGGCAGTTCTGGAAGGGTTGGACACATCGGCACACTTGATCATCATTCTCTTCACGAGCACCACATTTTCCGGGTGAGTTAAGGCATTGGAGTCCATTGACTGCACCTCCTGAATCACAAGGACATGTACATATAATGTTAACAACTCTCAAACTAAAAACGTGAAACAGAAATATCAGAAAAAATTCAGTCGCATCTGGGAATTGAACCCAGGACCTTAGCCTTGCCGGGGTTTTGCTCTACCACTGAGCTATCTACCACTGACCCTATCTCCTTCGATCATATTTAATTGTATCATCCTTGGACTAAGAAATACGAACAATTTCTTAATTTTGTTAATGCATGTTTTTTGGCTGCTATGTTTCTTCATACGTGATTGGTTCCTTTTGGTTCAAGACTCTACCCGAATTTACATAATTATTGAAATCTAGATTCTTCTTAAGTCAGTTCCTCAGTGCTGAGGATCGTGACCCATACTCCAATTTCCATGGTGGACAAGGTTCCTCCACTCTTCAAGTTCGGTTCTGCGCTGCGTGGAGAGCTGCGGACACCAACGTACCGGATGTCAGTGATACTTGGTCATTTTATATATTTTTCCTCTGCTTCTTCTGCCTTCCATTTTGTTAGTGACCATGAGTTTTTCCAAGATGAACAATGTGACCAGAGTATCTTAAAATGCGTTGTAGGGAGATAGTTCAAAGCCTATTGTAGATGTCTGCCTCTTCCAGAATGGATACATTGTACATCTAGCTGTCCATGGAATTCTGAGCAATTTTCTCTAGCACCACATTTCGGGGGCGTCTATTCGCTTTCTTTCGCTGGCTCTAAGTGTCCATGTTTCCATGCCCGAACAATCTAAACTCTAGACGATGTCTTGGATAAATATATCCATTTTTATTTTTAGTATGCCTCATCTATGGACTTTCTCAAAGTCAAGGGATGAATATTCAATATTTTTAGAGTGGAAAATCTCATTGAGTGTCAAATTGTAATACCTATTCAATCATCGAAGATAATATTAACGACTCTCAAACGAAAAATGTGAAACAGAAAAATTAGAAAAAGATTCATCGCATCTAGAAATTATTTACTGACAAAATAATTATTTATTTGGCAATACTTACATCCATTCCCATCCCTTCCTCCCGACTGCCCGAGTTTGGTTTGGAGCAGAAGACATTCACGAATTTGGCGAGATGTTCAAAATGCTTGGTCATTTCTGTTGCCAAGATCATGTCAATCACGGTGTGTCGAGCCGTCTTGTAGCTTTCACGGTCCAAATTCTTGAAGATGTTTACTCTATCATCATCTATAATAAAAATATAAATGTTTAAAACAATATTACAAATAAACATTGGCAAAAATAGATCTTTACGTGAACACAAACCAAATAGAGCACATATTACAAGATAAGACGCAAAACAAAGACACTTCCCCTAGGCAAGTTAAACTTTGATGCATTATATGTTATAGGTTGCTAGCAGCTAATGTATAAATACATAAGGAAAGACCGACACTTGTTCTTGAATACTGATTGCACGCACGCAAGCGATGCTGTGCGATATAGACAGAGAACTTCACCGCATGCAAAAGCAGGCTAAGGCGGTTCCCTCATGGGCCGGTAAGGAATCGACATAAACCGAGTGCTGTAAGCTGTAAGTGAAAAGAACACATAAACGCGGTGTGTTTTGTGATCCAAAAGTCTGGCCAACTGGGTCTTAAATTTCCAGTGCAAAACTGTATTTTACCATGATTATGAAACTCAAATGGGACGGCGATATACGATGTCAGGCAAGTCTAAGGGGGTATTTCACCATCCTCCCCATAATTTATCCATACACATAACAAATATTAAAAAAACAAACAAATAAATACTTGCAAATGGTAAAAAACACGGCTAATTTATCCAATATGTAGCCATAGGTTCAAGTGCTGAATAGTAAACTCCGATTTTTTAAATAAATAAATCCTGTATGATTAATCTAAAATGTATGTTAACGTACAAATAATTTATGAGGAGGATGGTGAAATACCCCCTAAGAGAAATAGAGCGCGTGCTAAATGGTCTGGAACCAAAAGATTTAAGTCAGCGATGACAGTTCTTTCCATTCAAATTTCAATGGAAGGCATTCCTAGTGTTCTTCAATATTCTATGATTGTGATACTTTTCTGAGCATGGTCTTATAGTACTTACGTCGATTCCCATAAGGCAGAGTGCCTGACGGTGACGCTCGTAACGACACTCACTGATGGTAAGCTAGAACATGAGCCCTGCGCATGTTGTCGTTGCAGACCACGGCCAGCGGGTAACGCGAGTTGCACAGGTTAGTACGGAGGCTGCTACGAGCACTGAAGGCACCGTACGAATAAAGAACAAATACTCACTAATGGTAAGCTTGAACATAAGCGCGGCATGGTGGCTCTCAAGTACAGTGAGGTCATTGTAGAGCACGGCCAGCGGGTGGCGCGAGTTGCATAGGAAGGCACTGGAAGTGCCGGGGTGGTCGAGGTCGTGCGCGGCCGCCGCTATGAGCGCGCACACCTCGTCCAGGGGCTCCAGCAGCGACTGGAGGCGCTCACGTTGGAGGTAGCAAGCAACAGCCTGGATGGGTGAACAAACGTCATTACAATCTGGTAACAGCAATACACTCTGATAACTGGTAGGGACCTAACAGTATTACAATCTGGTAACAGCATAACAATCTGGTAACAGGTAGGGACCTAATAGCATTATAATCTGGTAATAGAAATACACTCTGACAACTGGTAGATACCCAACAACATTGTAATCTGGTAACGGCATTGTAGTCTGATAACTGGTAGGTACCTAACAGCATTTCACTCTGGTAACAGCATTACAATCTGGTAACAGAAATACACCCTGATAACTGGTAGGTACTTAAAAGCGTTACAATCTGGTAATAATAAAACATTCTGGTAGGTACCTAAGCAGCATTACGAACTGGTAACAGCAAAACACTAAGGACGGGTTGTTTAAATTTTTTTAACTGTTAATCTAACTTTTTAGGTGAATTTTCATGATCTGTATAAGTTCTATTCAAGTTCTGTTATTATATCAGGCCAGTTGCTTCATAAAACTGAAATTTGTAATCACAGAAAATTAACTTAAAAAAAGTGATGAATTTGTTGAAACAACCCATCCTAAGGGATTCATAAGATTTAATGAAAATCAAAATCAAATTTCAATTTATAAAAAATAGGTACTTAGCTTAATTATCTACTATCTATCTATATTTATAAAAATCAAAATATGTTTGCTTCTGCCTATATACATGTGTTATGCGTTGCTAAACCATTCATCTGATTGCGATGAAACTTTGGGGATTTGATGTGCGCATGCCTGCGATGGTTTCTATATACAATAGTGGGTTCTGGCAACATTAATTTATGCATTGCTAACCGTTCATCCGATTGCGATGAAACTTTGGGGATTTGATGTGTGCATGCCCGTGAATGTTTATATATAATATATACTGGTGAGCTCTGGCATTATACAATTTGTATAATCGGGAGGGGAGGAATTCAGAAGGGGGTTCGAGGGAGGGGGAAGAGAAACCCGGGAGGGGGAGGGGTACTCGGGAGGGGGGAGGGGAACCCGGGAGGTGGGAGGGGAACTCGGGAGGGGGGTTCGCGGGAAGGGGGAAGCGGGCGAGGGAAGTACGGAGAGGGCGGAGTGGGTACGCGGAAGGGGAACGGGACAAATTGTAGAGGACACGCAGGGAGAAATAATTTCTTTATTAGCTTTTAGTAGGAACCACGATAGACCACAATGGCAGGATAAAAAAGTAGTATCCAACTCGGCCACTATCTTGAACCGGAACATAACAAACAAATTTACAGACAGATGTAATGCCAAGTTGTTGAGTTAAAATAATAAGCTCTATAATACACTAAAAAGAAAAATAAAAATGTATTTTAGGTACTTATATATTAGATAATATATCAGCATTATAATTATTTTGATTGGTATACCATAAATACAAGTTGGGTAACCGGTAGAATTACACAATCTGGTAAACCGTAACAGAATTGCACAATCTGGTAAACCGTAACAGAATTGCACAATCTGGTAACATCATTCCAATCTGGTAATAACATTGCAATCCGGTTATGCTGGAAATAAAACAGGTGGAAAAAATACAGGTACTGGAAATAATACTACAATAATGCTTTACACCAGCAGTTTTCAACATGTGGTACGCGTACCCCTTGGGGTGTGCGGAGAAAAAATTGGGTGTTCAATTTCGCATGTAGAATCACCGGTTAAAACTGCCCGAAGTCGTGTTACACTCTGTATAAATTGCATTACTTGTAGTTGTGTGACTTGATTGTTAAATTCAATTATTATAATGAGAGTATTAAAAAATTACAAACTAAATGTGTCTTTCATTACAAATGTACACAAGATAAATAAAGGGTACGGGGTAAAACAAATTTGCAGTACCTAAGAGTCAAGGGGTACGCAGGCTCAAAAAGGTTGACAACCGCTGCATTACACAATCTGGTAACCAGTAATAACATTGTAATCTGGTTATACTGGAAATAATACAGGTGCGTATTACACAATCTGGTAACCAGTAATAACATTGCAAACTGGTTATATTGGAAATAATACAGGTGCATAATACACAATCTGGTAACCAGTAATAACATTGCAATCTGGTTATACTGAAAATAATACAGGTGCGTATTACACAATCTGGTGACCAGTAATAATATTGCAATCTGGTTATACTGGAAACAATACAGGTGCATATTACACAATCTGGTAACCAGTAATAACATTGCAATCTGGTTATTTTGGAAATAATGCAGGTGCATATTACGCAATCTGGTAACCAGTAATAACATCGCAATCTGGTTATACTGGAAATAATACAGGTGCATATTACACAATCTGGTAACCAGTAATAATATTGCAATCTGGTTATACTGGAAATAATACAGGTGCACACTACACAATCTGGTAACCAGTAATACATTGCAATCTGGTTATGTTGGAAATATAACAGGTGCATATTCACAATCTGGTAACCAGTAATAACATCGCAATCTGGTTATATTGGAAATAATACAGGTGCACAGTACACAATCTGGTAACGCGGGAAATAAGTACAGATTGAGTAAAAACAAATATGTAAAAAATAACTTTTAAATTTACCTGCATAACGTCAGCTGCGTGCGTCGAATTGTGATACGTATTGGACACGTGGTAATTCATCTCCATGACAGTGAGCCAGTTGAGCAGGGTTCTCTCGTCGCAGTCCAGGACGGAGCAGGCGTTGAAGTGAGACATAATGTTGATGCCAAGGTGTACCAGAGGTCTCCGCTTCGTCAGATCCTCGAGTCGGAAGATATCGAAGTCCCAATGGAGGGACGACTCCAGCAAATCCCTTAATTGCACCGGTGCCTGTCATAACATATATTTTTTTATCCTCTTATACTTTTTCAAGGTTAAAAAAATTGTTAAGGATAAAAAAGATTTATTTACAGCAAATTTTATAATTATTGCATCCATTGATTTTATTTAATTTATTTTAGTGTCCCTCACAAGAGTAGTATAGAAACATTTGTAAGATCACTTCATCTTAGGACGGGTTGTTTCAAAGAAATTTAAATGTAACATTGTGATCAAATGAATATTCAGTGACAATTGAAAGATCCCTGATAATGCAGATTCTAGTCCGTTTCGGCTTTTGGACAAATTGTGATCAGCAGAAGAGGAAGATTGTCAAATTATTAAAGTTTGATGAAACGCACCCAAAAAGGTGTTTAAAGAGGGCCATTCAAATGCCAAAGAAAATAAAATGGCCCCAAATGGCCATTTAATGACAACGTTACATTTGATTGTTTATGAAACAACCGGATCTTGGTAAGCAATAATATCCTAATTTGGCAGCGTTCATATTTCATATGAAAATTTGTTCATTTAGAGTTGCGCTGCGCGGGAATCGAACCCTCGATATCCTGACATGAAGGTAAAGTGTGGTGTTAAAAAAATTATTGCTTCTTTTCACCTTCACCAAAATAAAAATGCTTAAATATATACATTGGCATTCAATGTGGCTAAAGCTTTAGAGGTGATATTATGGTTTTACACATGTGCCATGAATTGTAACTGAAATAAAACGAGTGGATACAAATTGTATGTGGGAAAGGATGATGTAAAATCAGTTGCATGATTTAGGGCAGCCACTGGAAATGCTGGTCATTTGCAACAATCTTTTGTTTGCGACACCTCTGTTAAAGATGAATAGTTAAAATGAAAGGGACAACTCACTTTGTGCTTAATATTTTGCCTGGAAGCTTGCGATCTAATGACGGTGGAATCGTTGCTACTTCTACGGGAAGAAAGCACGTTAGTTGGACCTTGCTGCAATCAAAACAAAAAAACACACTCAAATAAAAGGAAACTGTTAATGAAAACCTAACCTCTGAGGCCTTTCGTCGTTTCCCATCGGAAAACCTGCGGCGATAACCGATCCATTCGGTTATCACAAATTATCATGGCTCTGGAAAAATTATCTTTCCGAGTATTTTAAGAACAGGAAGCCTGTTGTCTGTTGTTGTAAATTAAGCAAAGCAAAATCACAAGTAAAATAAACCGTTATTGTTAAATGTTAAATTACAAAGAACAATCAACAAACAGGCAAGAACCTACGTTACGGTGATACAATATTAAATTAGTCATAGTTATTACAAAACATCATAAACTCATAGCACCTAGGGAAAATATTAATACACACAATACACACGCAGAATTAAAATATAGAAAGTAAAGGTAATGAAACACAAAAAGGAGAGTTATTATTAAAGGAATAAAAAAAGAGTTTAGAGGATAATTAATAATAATTGGTGTGTGTTCGAATGAGACTGGTTCTCAGATGTGGCAAGGAGCATCTCTTTGTGCTGGTTGAGAGTAGAGACATGAATTATTATAAGTTTTTCTGACGATTTTGAAATTAAAATCAATGAATTACTGTATGAATAAAAAAAAATATTTGTGAAGATTGGTTGGAATGAGTGATTGGAGTAAGATTAATAATTAAGAAATGAAAACATCGACATTCACAATGTACCAGATAATATTAGAATGTTGAAGAGATTTTGTGAGTATTTTCCGCAAGTCCAAATCTGAAGAAGCTAAACACAATATGATGATGATGCTACGAAAACCCATATGCAGACTATTCTCAATTATTTCAAAGACAAAATGATTACCAAGAGCCAACAAAAAACAGGTAAGCGATAAACGCAATAACGTATAAACGTTTTAAATTTCAAAGGTCTACAGATATGCCAACTTTTAAATAGGGTTCAAAGTTGTCAAAGTTTCTATAAATGTTTTTGCAAGTCAAAAACAGAATACAGAAAAGATACCGATCTTTAAAACAAATACAAATAATTATCAAGTTTAGAAAAGAAATAGTTCTGCACATGGGCGAAGAAGAAACAAAGAAAAGTGCCTATGTGGCTACAAGCTATTTGATCCACTGCCAGAAAGTGACATAACAATCATCTGCAAAAATGCCCTACCATCAAAGAGTTAACCTGGTCCCTCTGGGAATCGCACCGTCCACACACCAGAATGGAACAAAACAAATAAAAGTCATCAGCCAAGTGGTACTGCTGCAGCCAACTCTTCATTTTAACAGTGGGTTTCGTTCATGTATATTAATTAGAATTGATTTGACACTGAAAAAATCTGTTGACCAAATAAATAATTTAATAAATTTACTAAATATATTAATGTACCTTAGTGGCCTAATTGGAAGTATTATCCTTTACAATCTTTTAAATTGTGTGTAAGGATACATCATTTGAATTTTTTAAATTGTATGTAAAGTTGTAAATATATCATTTTAATCTTTTAAATTGCGAGTAATGACGTGAATACATCATTTTAATTCTTTAAATTGTGTGTAAAGATGTGAATATATCATTTTAATCTTTTAAATTGTGTGTAAAGAAGTGAATATATCATTTTAATCTTTTAAATTGTGTGTGAAGATATGAGTATAACATTTTAATCTTTTAAATTGTGTGCAAATATGTGAATATAACATTTTAATCTTTTAAATTGAGTGTAAAAATGTGAATATAACATTTTTGCTTTGCGGTCTATCTAAAAAAAGTATATAGAAAATAAGAAAAGTACCATTAGGACAAAATAAAAGATAACGATTTTCCCTTGCAAGGTGAATGTAATTCAAGAAAAAGGAGAAAGCAGCAGAAACACGATATTAATTTAATAATCAAGCTTTCATCTGATAAAGAAAGGGGAAACAACATCAATGCAGGAAAATAAATTAATCGAGGAATGTTCACCAATGCTTTAGGCAGCCAGCTATACAGACAAAAAGAAGAAATTTATTTACAGGAAAAAGATATCTCAATCGGTTGATCACTAAAATACGGTATAAATGCATCACAACACACCATTTAATAATAATAATAATAATAACTTAGTATTTATATAGCGCAGTTTTGTGTAATTTCACTTCAAGTGCGCTTAGCTATAATAAACTTAAGAGTAATCCTATTTTAATGTTCCTTACGAGTCCTTACAAAATTTATCAAAAACTATGAAACAAAGATTATACAGTTTATACAAACAACGGCGTTGTTTTGGCACAGGACAATAGATAATGCTAAACCATAACGGTGCCCTTAAACAAGGATCATTAAGAGTTAAATATAACATAGAATAGGAGGCAGTTTCGTTTAGAAATAAGAATATTTCATCCCTAAATGGTCATAAATTAATATGGCATAACAGATTGAACGTATTTTTGGAGGGAAGGGTTTGTTTAATGCATAATTTGAATGAATGGATTTTTATTTAAATTTAAACTATCCGTTCAACAGAATTCATTTCATATTGACATACATTAAAGCCTTTGTGTGTACAGCCTTTGATATAAGCACAGATATTTTTATATAACTATAATCCCTTATATTTTGAATCAAATGCATTAAATTCGCTACGGATATTACAAACATAAAGACGTGCCTACCAATTTGTGATTTTAATGACGTTTTCACACCGTACTGATGTTATTGAATTATTGTGATCATGCAATGCATTATTAATAAAAAACTATTAGTTGTACAAATTCAACCATTTTCACTACAAACATGTTTTAAAATGGGGATAAGTTAATATACTAATTCAATTAGTTGCAAACAAAAATGCATATACGTACAAAATGCATGATGAAGTGGTGACGAAATGATCACAATATTTTTTTGAGGATTTTAATGACTTAATTGCAAAACGGGAGAAAATATCGGAAAGAATGATTGCTCAAAATGCAACAACAATGGAAATCGATAGAAATGTGCGTATAATGCAACAGCGGAGCTGCAATTTACATTTTTGCGATTTAATAATCTGATTAGGTACTAGTGATGAGAATCGTTGAAAACATAAAAAAATGTAATAAAAAAAATCTGTTGGTTTTGTTACTGCTAATCCAAACCCTCCTAATGATTTTTAAATGAAAAATAATGAAATAAAAACAAAAGAGTTGAAAAAAAAATCTTCACAAAATCATTCAACATTTTCAATAGGAGCAGAGGTTGAGAGTGCACACTTACCGACAGCAGCGCGCCTATGAGGTCGTTGGCTACCGGGTCATCTGGTCTGAGGCGATGGTCATCCACTCTCAGGTGCGGCGAGTACAGCTCGGTGGTGCGCAGCACGTCCACCGCACGGTCTATCAGCATCACGGTGTGCGCGGTGGCTCCCTCCTGGGCGGAGCTGAGCAGGGTGATGACCTGACGGGACAAAATATAACAATGAATGACGGAAGCAAAGTCTACACCACCTTACTTGTAAACGAGGTGTAAATATTACGCGTTGGAATAGTGAAAACTTGATATGAAACCATGGTGCGGTCGGCCTTTATGCATGACTTATATACTACGGGTAAACCGGCCTTATGCTTGTCTTAATTATACCCACGTTGAGCCGACAACCATTAGCCTGGCTGCGGCAACTGTGGTTATTTACTCAAACATCTTCTTCCCCTTCTCTTCCCCAATTCCAATTCAGACTTACAACATACCTTCCTCAAATAGGAATGTCATTGTCATACGGGTTTAGGAGCCGTTGATAATCTTGTGCGGTATTCACATAAAAAAGAATGAGAGGAGGGGGCACCAAAAGAATATTAAATATCTGCATGTTATTGTGGAGTTTGAGGCTTGGATTATTATAATTCAATTTAACTGTACTAAAATCATGATAATTAATATGGTTCCTCACCTTGGCGACGCTTACAGTGCATTTAAAATCGACTATAGATGTGGAGTTTAAAGTAAGCGTTCAAATGAATTACCGTAAACTTACATGGCTGCTTGTTGCTTACCTTGGTGATGGGTGCCTCGAGCGGCAGCCCCTGCAGTTTGGCCAGCGAAGCTCTGCGGAAGCCGTCCGACCCGACGGAGCGCACGTCCAGCGAGGCGCGCCGCACCGAGTGCAGAGAGCCGCGTGCTGCCTCCCAGGCCGGGGGCGCCGAGCTCAGAGGGGGCACAGCCTCGGACACAAACACGTAATGGCTGGTGTTCCTGCAAGCAAACAGACATTTAATCTTTTCAGCCTTGGACACAAACACGTAATGGCTGGTGTTCCTACAAGCAAACAGACATTTAATCTTTACAGCCTTGGACACAAATACGTAATGGCTGGTGTTCCTGCAAGCAAACAGACATTTAATCTTTTCAGCCTTGGACACAAACACGTAATGGCTGGTGTTCCTGCAAGCAAACAGACATTTAATCTTTTCAGCCTTGAACACAAACACGTAATAGCTGGTGTTCCTGCAAGCAAACAGACATTTAATCTTTTCAGCCTTGGACACAAACACGTAATGGCTGGTGTTCTTGCAAGCAAACAGACATTTAATCTTTTCAGCCTTGGACACAAACACCTAATGGCTGGCGTTCCTGCAAGCAAACAGACGTAGAATGTTTTCAGCCTTGGAAACAAACACGTATTGACTGGTATTCGTGCAAGCAAATAACATGGCATATTTTCTGCCTCGGACACAAATACATAATGGCTGTTGTTCCTGCAAGCAAACAGACGTTGAGTGTTTTTGACACAAAGAGCCTTGGACACAAACACGTAATGACTGGTGTTCTTGCAAGCGAAAAAGACATTGAGTGTTTTTGACACAAAGAGCCTTGGACACAAACACGTAATGATTGGCGTTCCTGCAAGCAAAAAAGACATCGAGTGTTTTTGACACAAAGAGCCTTGGACATAACTACGTAATGATTGGTGTTCCTGCAAGCAAACATACTCGTACATAGCATAGTTTTTGCCTCGGACACAAATACGAAATGGCTAGTATTCCTGGACGCAGACAGATATAATTGACTATTTTCAATTAGAAATATTAGTATTTGTTGGGCTTGCAACTCTGTTGGATTTGTAGCATTTCTAACAAATTCACAAAAACGCACATTAGAAAAATTCAGCAGTTGTTGTAAGCAACAAGTAATGCTGATTTGCATTTAAAAACAAGCGAAAATGTTTGCGCGGTAAGATGTGTTTATCTTCATCCTCAAACATTTGAAAGCTAATTTTGTTAGAATAATGTTATTAAACTTCGATACATGATAGCAATAGACTAGCCCCTCATACCTAATTTTAATCTAAAAATAACACCACCGAAGAGCAATTTCACAATATTGCTCCCCATAAACTTTGTATGCTTCTAAAAACGTAGGCGAAACCAGGGATAACGTTCATGTTGTTACGTGTGTCGTAATTTGTTGCTTATATTATTAAATCTGATATTAATAAATATATGATTCTTTTTATCAATTGTTACTTTAAGGCGGTACACAACCCCAATAATTTTTGTTTGCTCAAAACTCACATTTTAATCATTTCCGGCGAATTCGTAACTATAATTACTCTTTTACTCCAACCGGTACCTGGGGATGTAGGTCCTTTATATTTAAAATTAATAAAAACAATACCTTACCATTAATATATTTTACGTACAACTATTTTAAAACTTTAATACCAGTTTTCAACTATAAAGTAAGCGGTAAGCACCAGATTTTATTTTTCTAGACGATTAATAATTAATTTCGGGAGGAATTCATTTAGAAACATTTGTAACACGTTCTTCAGAAATAATTAAAATGAACGCGGCGGAAAGGTCAAATCTCCAGGCCCGCCACGGCGAATTCGACCGTGCGTTCGTCTAATACGCCGTGCCGCGGGCGTATATTTGTTTACACGCTTTCTTCACTTACGTCGTTAAGATTCCCAAATTATTTTTCTTTCCTTTGATAGGGCAAATTCGACAGTAGGTCCGTACAATACATGGGTCGTGAGTCACAATTTACATACACGGCTTCTTTACTTACGCCGTTAAGATTCTGAATATGATTCTGGGTATATTGTCGCCTTAACCGATACTGTGGACTGCATAAGGTTCACTTTGAAAATCCAAAATCGTCGACTGTCGGCCGTATTGTGAAATAACAACGCGAAAATGCATATTTTATTTTATTTTGTGAATATCGGGCGTAAATTTTTTTTTGCGATTATTATAAAAGAAACTGAATTTGCTACATTAAACAATAAAACCGTATCCGAAAAGGGATTTAAAAGTAGGAGAGTTTGCGCTTGAATGCGTTTTTTTATGGAATTAATACTTTGTTTTTTTTCTAGGCTAATTAAATGACAATATTTTTAAGGGCAAATATATGTTCTACACGCAGGATTTAATTGAAGCATCTATAATACTTCTAAGCGAACAAATTTTCAAAACAAAAATTTATGATTTTGCATTATTTCGCAAGGCTTCATCTTAAACTGTGATAAGTTCAGTAATTTAACTGGCGTTTTCCTTTGCCTTTTCGTAAGTTGGAAAGAAAACATCGAACTCCTTTGAGGTAAGCATGAAGGAGTATCCAAGATTTCACTTACTAAACAATATCCCAAGTTAACAGACTGAATGTCACAATTAATAATATAAGGTTCAAAGGAAAATTTCATTGCCTTATAACGTAAGTAACAAAACACTTAATAAATTTTGGTTTTATCCGACTGACAGCCGAAGTGAATGTGGGTACGACCAGTGGCGCAGCGAAAAAATTCCGGGTCCTGGGCAAGCTTTTCAAACATTCACACAGATTTTTGAGTTTTGATTTATACCTAAGTTAGTTATAGAGGGAAGTTTATAAGATGGGTTCATATATCGATTCGATTTGTAAAAAATAAAGAATTCGTCGTATTATTTATTTATTCTTAATATATTTAAATTACAAAGTTATAGTAGTATAAAAATTATTCGTCCCATATTTTTCAATCAAAATCTGGCGTAGGCCGGACGGTAGGCAGGATTACAGGCTCGTCCCTTTTGCACAAAAATAAAGCAAGTCTCTGTTGGGGTTTATATTCAACCAAATACTCTGCAAGATTTTTACTGGGTTATTTATTCACAAACTTCTTTTAAGGTTAAAAGCGTGATCAAAGAAACACTTGAAACATGTAGCAATATATCCCGAGCTGGTTCCCAGATCCTAGCTAATAAGACTAGGAAGGCCCTGATGTTAGTCGTACAATCTTTAGCGAAAAAAGGAGGAACAATAACACAAAGACCGTCTTTTTATATCAAACAAAAAACATATAAAATCCCCCACGATAGAGCTAAACTGAATTGTCATTCAAAAAAGGTAAACACGCCTGCTAGCGGCACCTGCCTGGGATATAGAAACCTGTATTACCGACATATAATTTGAATAATAAACTTAGATAAGGAATCTACAGATGTCACTCACTGTATTAATTTATAGGTTTTAACAGTCTCTATAAAACAAACAACTAGGGTGTTTTTAAGGAAATGAGGTCCTGGAAAGGAACAAAAGGTATTGGTGGTGGGCAGGAATGTGGGGGTCAGTGTATCAAGGAGCGACGGACATATGATTCTATCTCTCCCACTGCAGTGCCAGTCGATAAGCCGAAAGAGCCCGGTCTTCCTCAATCTTCTCTCGATCTGGCCACCAAGCAGTAGGTGGGCTCAATCCATCGCCAAGACCTAGGCAAACTTCACCCATAAAACCGTTCACCAACCGGTCAAACGAAGGGTGACCTATGGCAGAGGTGTTGGTTATCCAATAAAGTAAACAAGTAAATGGATACAACAATGAAATAATAATGATCAAATATTGATCACAACAATGAAAAAGAACACTTAGCCGCGTGAAAAACTACCATTTGTTTGCTAAGCTTAGTCCAGCCCTTTGCGGATATCGAGGTGTTTGAATTCTCAGGACATTTTAGCTTTTCTGCTGAAACTTTAAGTTAACGATGTGAATCAACCCCAAGCTGCAAGTCATCGGCAGGTTCTTCCGAACAAAAGAGAGAGCATTAGAGCACCGCGGGTGGCAGCTCACTCACGGGGAGAAGTGACAAGTAAATACAGGGTGTTGGGAAATGCGAAGAACAACATTATTGATCGCAAGGTATTACAGGAAGATATTAAACCATACAACTTGGTATATCGTCTACACGTCTACTAAATGATTCTTACGACAGTGGTAGTCTTTTTAAATAACAAACATGATTTTGTATTTGGCTTGGCTCTGAACTCAGAGGTATTGGGTTGAAACTGTGATGTGGATAATTTTTGTTGTTAGTTTACAGACATATTATAACCCCTCACTCATAAAGGCGGTGTAAACATCACGCAGAACGTAACGTCGAAATGGTGAAAAAATTGACTTATTAACAACTGAATAAGCATGGTAAAATCGGCCTTAAACCGGGCTTAAGACCGTCTTAACTATACCAAAACTGAACCAGTGTGAAAAAACTAATATGTAAGACGGATAGATTTGAAATATTCACATCCAAAAGTATTATCGTGATTTATTTTTGGTATATTACGCCGTGTTGCCTTACCACCTGTCTTAGGGTTTTAGAGTTCAGCTTTATATTGTAGCAGTGGTACGACAGATGCAAATGGGCAGATGTGATTAAACATCTATAAAGATATAATATGATTGCACTGGGCGGGAATTGAACATGACCATCACACATCAAAACCCACTACTGCACAGAAAACAAATTCAAATGTATTCAAGATTTATTTTATATTAGTGTATAGCACAAAGATAATTAAAAAATATATTTTATATGTTTTACTAATGTATTTGAAGTTAGGCACTAGGAACACGTACTAGAAACTGATAAACACATTGACGGTATAAAATCAACAAATTCTACAGGCATTGATGGTTTATCAGGTAACATGCTAAAAAAATAAAAAAATATATTTTAACTCCATTGGTACATATCTTTAATATATCCCTGAAAGGGGGACACTTTCCAGAACAATATATTATGCAGTATAAATAGTTTCTGGAGACTAAATAGTTTAGCTTTTTTGTATAATGCATCTGTCAAAAATGTTATATTTCTATGAAATATAACTTTGATAATATAATTTTGAGTTATTTGTAAATATTTATATATGCATCAAACGCACCACCCCATCCTGTTATTCCGTACATGAGTGAAGATTGCACAAGAGAAAAAAAATCTTTTTCAATTTGTCAATTTTGAGTACTTCTTTAAGTCTGTAAAATATATACGTAAGATATCTTAATTTAGAAACGGTATTATTAATTTGTGATTGCAAATTTAAATTTGTATCAATATAATTAATCAAATATTTGATCTTTTCAACTTATCCAAATTCAAAGCAAGTGCAAGCTGTTTAGACAAATTTTAATCATGTTTTTGCTTTATATGTCCACTGTTTGTTCTTTCTAGGTACAATAATAAAATATATTTAACTACATTACCCACGCACAGGCTGCGCTTTTAGTGGTTTCCATTTTGTGCTTATGATTTTCATAATATTGTATACTTATATAAAATGTAAAATTTTGGAAAAATAAATGAAAAAAAATGTAGGTATTGTTTTAATCAAAGGTTGCAGGAGGAGTCGAGGTTTATAAAGAATCTAAAAAATACACGCCCCAAATTAACAGTGAAACTTGTTGGTACAATGTAGGTACAGTTGGTACAATAAGATAAGAAACGAAAACCCAACAGAACTCGACTTCTAATTTGGTTAAAAAAACATTTGTTTCTCTTCTGAGAGCATTTCCTTTTCCATTAAATTCTACACTAAAGCGCCAACAAGCCACGTCGTATCAAGCGATCATTTACACTTCAACAAGTGTACTAAATTCAAGTGTAATGAAATTCTATCTTCAAGACACTGATTCTCTCCAGCAGAATCTGTGCATTGCGCAAAGGAGAGCTTTCTTTGTTGTGGAACACACCGGAGCGGCGTTTCGGCATTTATTTTCGACTATTTTTTGAAATATAAAAGCGATCGATTGACCTAAGAACAGCACGAGTGAGGTGCGAAAAAACATAAAAAAATGAAGGCACGGGATATTTATTTTCATATCAGGCATTAGGACATTTATTTGCTTAAAGTTTTTTTACTTAAAAATGTGGAGGGATAGCAAATTTGAAAGTTCCCTTATTCGAGAATTTCACTCGTGTTGAAGACTTAAATAAGTCTGTTGAGGACTTAAATAATTTCAGCAGTTTTGTTCATCAAATTTGTTAAGCCATTCTCAGACTCGTTCATTCTTCGTAGAACGTTGATATTTATGTGACTACACGGAATACAATGAGTACATTCGGCCATAGATACTAACTGCAAGGAAAGGAATCAAGCTGGGAATTAGACAAAACTTTATTATTCACTCTGAACCTCAATAATTTATTTATTTATTTATTACGAATTTACGCCGATTAATGGCTTTTACATAGGAATTACAATAATTAGAAAGAGATGCAGGATGTGCATAGTTAAGAAAAAATATTCATATGCTAAAAAATTAAAAAGTACATATTGAAGTGACAGCATAAAGTAGAAAAAGAAAACCTCATATACATGTATACCTACAAGGTATTTTGAACTAAAAAAATAACTAAGTAAACTAAGTAAATAACTAAGTACGAAACAAAAATAAATTTAGAAATCTAAATCCAAAAATAATAAATTTAAAAAGAAGTAAACATTGACGAAGAATACAAAAATTCAAAGTAAATTTGATTATAATCCAACTGAGAAGCGCTGACAAACAGCTTTAATTAAATAATGTTTGTTTGTTGATAAGTTTTCAATAATCATCACATCATCAACAACATATTTATTACCAAGCATATGCAGGCGATTTATTATGGAAAATAATTCAGTATTAGATCCTGTATTATTACAATGATAAAGTAATTTATGACGAACTGATCTACTCGGTATATGAAAACATATCAACGAAAGAAGTTCAGGGGAGTTCAACGAATTATTAACAATTTTAAATAAATAAAATAAGTCGGAACAAATTCTTCTCTCTTTTAATGTAGCGAGTCCCAGTAGTTGCAACAGAGAGAAGTAATTAATGTTTTCAATTAATATTCCCAATTTAAAATTAATGTATGTTAATTAGTGTCAAAGAATTTATGTTGGACACGCTCAAGGGAATTTTCATGTACGCTTTAATGCGGATTCCAAATGGAGGAGTTAAATTCTAGTTGGCTTCTAACAAGAGAAGTGTAGAATAATTTGAGAGTTTTTAAATTTTTAAAATCATTCGAAATCCGTAAGATAAACCCCAACACTTGCATTGCTATATGTTTAATAAATGTTAATTTAGTGTCAAAGGTAATTCCAAGGTCTCTTATTTAAAAAACAGATAATAAGGAGTGATCATTGAGAAAGTAAGTGAACAATAATGGGTTTTTTTCGTGTGGAAACTCAAACCTGACATTTTTTTACATTAAGAGGTAATTTTTTTTTTAAATCCTAGATACCTAATCCTAAAAGATGTTTTAAAGAGTTTCCGTAGGTACCTGCCTTTTTTTTCTAAAAAGCACTGGCGCACGAATGTCCATGAATACTATTTAGAGAAAATCCCTATTTTGCACGTGCATGTTAATTATATTAGGCGTGTTAATTAGAATTATTACCCACTGTCTTGTAACTCTGATAACAGCGTGGAGATTATGCTTTGAAATGGAAATGGAAGATTTTTCAAATTCAAAACAAAAATTCAATTCAAAATACTTCACAGGTATTTTCTTTACTGCATTTGATGCTCAGAAGTTAATTTTGCATAGTTTAAACACAGTTAGGTAGAGCGGGGTCAAAGGTGCCATTTTTTTACATTTTGTGCCGTGGCGTGAAAAGTGTGTGAATAAAAGATTATTTTGTTTGAATTAAATTCGTTCTTTAGCCACAAATTCAGTAAAACGTATTAAGCACCCATGATTACGTCTACGCATTCGCTTTCATAACATAAGGTTTGGACTCTTTTAACCATTTTCATAAAAAAAACTGCCTTAAATGTTTTCTTTTTTTTACATTAGCTCCACACAGGAGGCCCCGGGGAAAATCATCCCCTTCAGGGGTTACATAATCTTTTGGGATGCTGTGTGGAGGGGGAAGATATAAGGAGTCGGTAGGAATTTAGGCGTATGCGGGTCATTGTGTCCAGAAGTGACGGACGTATGAATCTATCCTTACCACTGCCGTGCAAGGCAATGTTCTGAGAGAGTCCTGCTGAAGAAGTCAAAAGATCTCCCTCAGCCAGTCTCTCCCGATCCAACCTGCCATGCAGTAGATGGGCAGACGCATCCGCAGCTAAGATCCGGACAACCTCACCCCATGAACCCGGGCACCCCTGCTAAGTTACCAAACGTAGCGAAGCACTTGGAGTGACCTCTGGCAGAGGTGTTGGTTATCCAATAAATGGTTCGCGAGGCAGCGTTACCCATACCCGCCTCTCAAATTGTAAAATCAATTAAGGCTTATTAAATTTTCGTATTTCTTCACTGGTAAAAAGTGAACTTTTTGCCCCGTCGGTAGATATCATTTTATTCATCGATTATTTAACCAAACCATTTCAGATCATCCGAATCACATAATGGCGTAACATGTACCATTTGGTAATCTAAATGAATTAACTCACTTCACCAAAGAAACGCAAACATATCTCATAGGAGAAGATAATCTTCGCAATTTATAAAATTAACATTTTATAGACAGAACAAGCAAAACACACTTGAGCAATCAACCAGCGAAAACACAATCGTTTCCCGCGTACCTTCCGCGTTAGCGTTCATAAAATTGTAAACATTTGTTGTGTGGAACAAATTACCCCACGTACCTTTTAGCCCCGCACTACTACTCCATTCAGAACAAATTCGTATACGTGGGTGCATACTAATTAGCTACCGTCATCTTGAGAAGCTGTTTACAATGATGGAAATAATTAATGCACTGCAATGAAAATGTTCACAACACAGCACGTAGCTGGGAGGTGTATTCATTTTTTGAATGTGCTCGATACTTAACATGGCAGGAAGTTTAGTTTATTTGACGCGGTCATATATTATTGTCTGTTAAATAATGTTATAAATCGGTAGTAATGCGGAATGCGGAGGCTTAACCCGTTGGGCAATTTTGGGAGATATTCTTCACATACAACAAACAACCGTAGAGTCTCTTTGGGACATATATCTCCCGGCCTGACACGGTCTCATAAAAGTGCTATCTTTTGTACTACGGTGAGAAACATGTTTTTAACGGTTCCATGCCAACTGAGAATAAAGTCAACTCAACACCTCCTTGAAAAGTCATTAAAAGCTACGAAAAAATTCATTTTAAATTAGCCGATAACCCTAACCTAACGTAACCTATTTAACCATTGTTTTTATATATATTTTTTGATCACTCTAAATGATTTATCTGAGATAGTTCTGAGTTGGTTTCATTCCGAGTTGTCTGGTCACCGTTTTAAACAGCGTTAGAAAGAGGGAATGACGCGCTTTCAGTTTGCTTAAAAAATACCATAAAGGCTCCAGAAAAATTTAAAAAATTCTATGAAAAAACATTTAGCATACGAAAAATATTTGCCAAGGTTTATTTGTGAAGTGACGATAGTTTTAATAAGGTTGTTTAATTAAATTTGTTTTAGTTTCGCGTAAAGTAGCAATTATAGTTAACACAATAAAAACTATCGGTAAGCAACATTAACATTTTTTTCTTCGTTTGCGTTCAAAATTTTAATACCTATTTCAATTGCGTACGTTGTTTTGCAATACTATAATCTGAAAGAGTGTTTCATCTGCTTTCGAGAACAGTATTTTAGTTGTTCAAAAACAGCAAATTTATTCGAAATCAAATGTAATGCGATAATATATTCCACATAATCTGTAATCTGACCGTTCACTTAATAGAGGCACATTACAAAATGTCAGATGCTCTAGGAGCAAAATGCAGTTACTTAGCTCAAACATAGTCCAGTGAGGCGGGTAACGTGCATGTAGGTAGTTATATCAAATCAAAATTCAAGAGGAATTCGAGATGCCGGCATTATTATTGTAACTGTTTTCCACTTTGGGAGGCAGCTACGGGAACCGTCCCCCCAGGAACTATTAATTGGATAACCAACACCCCTTCCATAGGTCACCCCAAATAGTTCACTACGTCTGGTGACTTAGCAGGGTTCCTGATTCCTGGGATGAGGTTTCTCTAGGTCTTGGCGGTACATCGTTTGCCCGCCTATAGCTTGGCGTGCTGAATTGGGAGAGACCGAATGAGGGAGACCTAACCTAGACCTCTCCAACCGGGCTCTCTTGATCCAACGCCTTGCACCGCAGTGGGAGGGATAGATTCAAAAGTCCGTCACTTCTGCACACACTGAACCCCAGATTCACCCCCATTCCCTTTCATATCTTTTTCTTTCCCAGAACTTCCCCTCCTTCCTAAAGAGTCCCTCCTAAAAACACCCTCCACAGCATTTAAAAATTAAATTAAATGAAACATAGAAGCGTAACAAAAGCAACCTATTATATACAGTACCTAACCAATAAGGTTTGTTGGGTAATGGGTATGTTTACGAGAGATGTGAGTGTTATACAAATAGAAGTTTAGGTGAGAAAATTGCAATCAAGTGGTGCGGAACAGCTGCATTCATTTGAACCAGACCGTTCCAATCATCGCAATATGTAACGTAAAATAATACAATACAACGCGATCGGGGTTTTGACACTTTCTTTAAAGATTTTCTTTTAAAAGTGAAATATTTTTAAAGTGTGGATACTAAACAAAAGACAGAAATAGTTTGTTGACACTGCAGTTATTATAGGTGTTAACGACAGAGAGAGGAGGGTTAGAGAAAATATGATTGTTATTTCATTATTATTTATTAAAGCCCCCTTTAGGGGCAAAAATTGTACAGTATTTATTTACATAACTGAAATGCCTCAGTAACAAAATGTTGTATTTGTTTCATATTAACTACTGGTAAGTTGATTGTTAATTGCTGGCAATGTTTATTGAATTGCCACACTGCAGCACATACGCGTCGGACCGCGCGTTTCAATGACGGAACGATTTAAGAAAACAACCGTCATTCTGTTTCGTGTGTCGCTTGCAGTAACTTAGTAATTTCTACACATTATCTTTACCTCCATGTTTCAAGCCTTGTCTGATATCTTCGAGTTTGTGAATTTATGTGTAGAGTTAATATGTTTTAAACATCACACCTCTTTATTTTATTCATCCTAATTGTGGTGTATGTATGAAAGAGTATGAGTGCAAGCGAGATGGTATGCTTGCACGAAAGCTATAGAATAAGGTGATTTATTTTTATTTTTATTTTATTTATTTTATTTTAAATGTACATTTACAGTTCAAAACCAATTACAAACATACATTTTATTATAAAGTAATAATGGCGTTTTGAAATTTTTTAATATTTAGTTGAAAAATATCGATTTCAGGGGACAGGGAATTAAGTAATAGAATCATTTTTCCGAGCGTGATTTTTTTTGTGAGGCGTGTTTATACTATGTCTCTTTTGCTACAAGCAGCTCCTTAATAAATACCAGTACAATACTACGTATATTAATTATTGAGGACTACCCGCCGACACTAGACCCGACTCACATACATCAACTACATTTGGCGCGTGCATTACATATATGCGCAGCCATTGCATCTGGCGCGTATATTACACTAATATAAATCCACCATCGCGTTAGTTTGGTGATTATGTTGTAAACATTATTTATTGGCGGCTTTCCCATGGGTCGGTAAGGAATCGATATAAACCGAGTGCTGTTAGAGCCTGCGAAAAATTGCGGCAATGGAAAGCGCTGCAAACCGTTACCTTACTTTAAGCGATCTTTACTTTTCTGTGCAGGGGCTTAAAAAATTTGGTTCATGTCGACAGCTTACCAAAAAATTGAAGAAGATATTTAAAAAAAATTGTTGGTTTTTATTACCTGCCGTCTAAGGAGACGGGCGCCGCGTGGCAGGTTTGCGCCGCCTGGTCGGGCCCCCCGGCCCTCCTGCGGCACGGCAGAGGCCCCTCCCACTCGCGCCCCCGGCTCAGCTGCGCCACTGCCTCGGCGGGCACCTCTAGCACGCCACTGGCGCATAGTCGTTCCCCGGCGCGATTGGCGTACTGAAACACAAGCAAAATTTTATACAATATTGTTCTACGCGTTTCGTACGTCTTTGTGTATGTACTTCGGGAACTGTGAGACAATTTAAGGTAAGACATACTGGGCCCAAGTACGCAACGTGTGCATTAATCATTGATATATTAAATTTAGATTAGACATAAAGCGATAATAATCGTTCTACGGAGTTGGAGGTTGCCCCTCCGAATCTCTATTACACCATTTTAGTAGTTCTAAAACCGTCGACCGTAGCTGACGTGTGACGTGTCAATATAGTGTGGGAAAGGGTGAAACCATGGGCTTGACTAAAATGAGAGAACAGTCTGATGACCGAGCCTTTTGGCGCGGTGGCTTCAGTGGGCATGCCGGTGCCCAGGTATAGAGAATATACGGGCGGGCCCTTACCGCGGTGGCTGCATAACACGTGTTTCACTCGGTCGATGTCATAGGGATATTAAAACCGCGGCCTGCGTTCTGGTGGTGTTCAGCTTGCTATGATTTTGTAAATCACTTAAATAGTTGAATACCCGGATTCAGGGCAAAATTCAACTCGTTTCAGAACTACGTTTGTTATCTTTATCTTATTAACTACCTTTGTTATATTTCTATTAAAAAAATGTTGTCATGTTTCTTCTTTTCAATGCAACTAGATCGATTCTAGCCCAGTTACGCACATTTCCCTACGTACAAAAAGTTTTCAGATAAACATAACATAAAAATATGTATGGGTGGGTAACGTGTTAAGATGTTCTTGGATTTTTCTAAAGAAAAATATTCAAAATATTATTAAAATACTTAAAATATTTATATTAAGCGCGTGACCAGTGATTTTGAAAGTTTACCAAAAATACGCATTGCCACTGTAAAAAATTACTATGTTGAATAATAAAAATGATGAACTTTGTATGACGTCGTCGTATGCGGCCCTCTACTTGAAAAGTCTATACTGTCCACCGCAAGGACACTTTTTAAATGAGTTTCCGAAAACTAGGTCCACCAGATGAGTTTTTCGACTTTTGGATGAAACTTTTATAATGTTGCACTTTTATATGCTAAAATTTTTAAATAATATAATTTTTTTATTACGTAAAAAAATAGAACGTATACCCTTATCTAACCTTGAAACCCATGTTATCTCTTAAATCTAACAAATTTATTTTTCAGCCGAGAACACACAAAAAACGTGAAGATTTTCTCAAAAACTAATTATGATTGTGACGCACAACAGGAGTCCATTTTCAGGAAGGGGAAGATTGGCAAGAGCCTTTTCAGCTTGACACTTCACCCCCTCCCTCTGCCCTGCCTTCATCCACTCACCTCCCCCACCCCCTCTCACAACAGAGGCCAGATTCTTAATCAGCAATCTGGCGCTGAACAAAATACCGTGAAATTTATACCAGCGCACTTTATTTATTATCATTTATCGTGAGTATTACGTAGCTTAAGTTTTATTAGAATTTAACTCGATAAAACAGACACTTTGAACAGCAGGAGTGGAGTGTAGGTAGAGCTTAATTTTCCAGTTAAAACGATAGATCCGCTTGACTGATATACAAATTAACAAAGTTGAAGAGACGCGTATTGAGAGTGAAAGGAAATGATTATTTTTGTTTTTGCTAATAATATTATTTTGTATTTCCCTATCTCTGAGTAAACTTTCGATAAGCGCTACTCTTTGAGCCGCGTGTATTGTATTTTAAGCTGAGTAACGCTACCCGTCGAGTAAATGCCTGTTTAGACCACCTTTGTTTAAAGTTACTCGATAGATAGTTAGTCAAATGTTTACTCAGAAGAGGTGAAATACTCCCCTTATGTAGTAATTTAACGGAAGGTCAATTAATATTCTCATGGCGTATTTGTTGTTAATTTTTACAAGTATATTTAACTGTTTTTGATAGAATTTTATGGTAAACGGGTGAGTAAGGTAATTGGACATAAAAAAACCCACTTACTTATGGCATACGGCTAACAGCTTCTTTTTAACCCCATTCTTTTTCTCATAAACGACGTAGGTATGTACGATCGTGATTAATTTTTGGGATATTTGCTGTAATTGCCGTATTCATCGTAAGGGCAGAATTGTATATTGTGGTGAAGTGTGTGTTTATGTATGTAGAAAACGTATGTATGTAGCAAAAACAGATGTTAAAACGGAGCTGTCAGCGACGGGACTGTACGCCATTTGAATTAATTAGGGCGAGCAATTTCACAGATGCGACCCTGACTTTAATTAACGTTGAACGATCTCAATCACATAATGAGAACATAATGAAGCCGACTTGAATCAGAAATCAGGGGGCCCAATTGGAACGGGATATCTAAAGTCAACCGAGAATGAATAAAATTAATTTCCCCTAAAAGCTCGACAAACTTTAGCAGGGTGCTTTTTCGCACACATATTTTACATTTACATTATGATTTATTTTACGAAACTAGATTGCATAATTTTGCAGCATAAAGAGACAGCAGCCTGGAATTTTACCGCCTCCTAAATTCTGGTCCTTCGTCAGTAGGATTAGGTGCTGTTGTGTCGAAAGGTAGGGCCTATACGTTAGCCGTGTGTGAATGTGGTGCAGTGCAGACCACCAAATGTGGTCAACGAAAGTCCTTTTCATTCAGACTCTAGATTGCAGGTACGACACACTGGGCCCACGCACCGATACACTCAATACTATGCTCCTAGGCCGACGTGCACGCTGGTTCTAGGCATGCATCGCGTGTGACTACGTCACAAATTGTCTGTACTTTTTGTAAAAAGAAAATAAAAAAAGTGAGAAGGAAACTTTGGATCCTTGCATAACTTCAGATGTATAGATAATACGGTGACCGGCCAACTCGGAATGAAACCAACTCAGAACGATCTCAGATAAGTCATTTAGAGTGATAAAAAAGAAAATATAAAAAATTGGTTAAATAGGTTATGTTAGGTTAGGGTTATCGGCTAATTTAAAATTATTTTTTTCATAGATTTTAACGACTTTTAAAGGAGGTGTTGAGTTGACATTATTCCCAGTTGGCATGGAACCAGATAATACCACTCACGGATATCAAATGGACTCGTTGGAGGAGTGACCCCACCTCCTGCCACTTTTTACATGTCCGACTTCGATCTGGCTGGTCCAGATCGGCGTAGCGTTGGGAACGTGGGTATGCGATGCGTAAACGCCAAAGGTCTAAACAAAAATCAACTCGTTGGAAGGTCTTGCATCAATGCCATCATTCTTTCGGTCGTCCTGCATGATCTGGACAGCGCAGATCGGTGTTTCGCGGGGAGCGTAGGATTGCGTTACGTGTGACGAGTGTGATTCTGAAGCATCTATTTTCACAAAAAATATATGGGTTTTAAGTAGTTCAGATCTCGTAATGTGTTGCTTACGTAGCGTACGTCGATCCAGTGTGTTATTAGTGTCATTACCTTTACTCGTAGGTCGGTCTATTCCTTCTTGACCCCCCGCCGAACAGATATTTGTATTGTCTTTGAGTATGCGAATTGTCTGTTACCTGTATCCTGCAGTGGTCATCGGTGACGTGCACGGCGTCCTTGACACGGTGCAGGGCGGCCAGAAGCGCGCGCGCTGCGCCCGCCTGCACGAGCGGGCGCGAGATGCCGCGCGACAGCTGGTTCAGCTCGCGCACCCACGCGCTGGCGTGCGTGCTCTCCACCACCACCTGCAACCAAACAAACAACCACTTCAAATTGAGTTACAGTTAAGGGTTGGGGGAGGGCGATAAGAATCTGAGCCAGGTAAGTAACTTTGAAAGTGGCCGGAGGAGACGAAGGAGGGAAGGGCCAAGTAAAAGAAAGTAAAGAAGTAAGGGACTTAGGAATAATAATGGACTCAGGAGTCTTTCCGATCATTTATAAATTTCATCTGTGACAAACTTCTAGGATTCATCGTAAGGGTGACTAAACCATTCAGATCATCACATTAAAATACTGTATGTCTCTTTTATTCGCTCAATATTAGAATTCGGGTCAGTCATATGGTATCCCCAATAGAAAGTTATAATTGAAAGGTTAGAAGGAATTTAAAAAAAGTTTTAGATTTAACTATGACTTTAAATCCTTCCGAACACCAGAACATCTAAAAGGCTCATTAACATTCCACAATTTATCAACTCTAGAAAATAGAAGAAATATATCCGACCACAAATTTTTATTAAAAATAATCAACAACATTGTTGACAACAGCTATCTTCTAGAAAGCAATAATTTTCACTGTCATTGGACAGTAATACGAAAAAAAATCCAACCAACTATTCCACATCCCGTACTCAAAAAAAAACTCCACGCAACATTAATTTCTCAGAAGGACGTGCACAAAATACAATAATAATTTTTCAGACGCTGATATTTTCCATTTGTCCTCAGGTCAATTTACTAAATGTATAATAGAGAAAATTAAAAAAAAGTTAATTACAAACACTCTACCCCTGCTGTGTGTTATTTTCTCATTCTCATTATCATTATGTTTTTTTTAAATCAGGTTTATTTTATATTTATCATTATCTTATGACGTGAAATATATTATTTTTATATACATGGTTTCATTTCACATTATGTATCTTATGTACTTGAATTTGTATTTTTTATTTCTTTTTATACTACTTTATGCCAATCATCTACGTTTTTATGTGGAAACTTCGCTGGTTCACGCAACTAGGTAATTACTGTGTATAATACGTACAACTGTTTGTTTCTCCAATAAATTAAAATATAATAAAAAATAAAAGGTTCCGCGCCCCATGAATACCTACACACTATCTATTTTGGGGTGACCGGACAACTCGGAATGAAACCAACTCAGAACCATCTCCGATAAGTCATGTAGAGTGATAAAAATATGTATAAATAATAATAATAATTGGACAATTTGTAGAGCGCCGTTTTTTGTGAAAAATCACCTCAAGTCCTTGCAATTGGTTAAATAGGTTACGTTAGGTTAGGGTTATCGGCTAATTTAAAATTATATTTTTCATAGCTTTTAATGACTTTTCAAGGAGGTGTTGAGTTGACTTTATTCTCAGTTGGCATGGAACCCTAATTTGGCTTCAAATTCGTTTGAGCACTCTTAAAATTTGAAGGGAATTTATTATACTCCCTGTGTTAGAAAGTGGAATCACTACCACCGGCATTGAGGTTCATATTTCCTATGTGTTATGTTATCTTTCGTTTTAAAATTTTAATTCAACAACATTGGCCTTTACCTTACCTTACATTTTAAGTTTTATAAAAAATATTGGCGAAATATTTTTTCGGAAGCCTAAAGTCATTCAAACTTGTCGTATGTTGAACGTGAACAGCACTACTAATAATAATTTTTTTTTTCAAAATAAAAACGAGTAATATTTTATTCTTTAAGTTAAAAATAAATATTAGGATATTATAGACTAAACGTTGCCGAGTTGATGTAATAGAAAATCTGTCCGTAAAATTTTCCATTACACCAACTTTAAAGCTTATGTTTTTTATTTGATGTAGACAACGGAAAAGTTGAATTCGCCAATTAAAATGGGAAGTTCGTAAACATGCAGAGTGCACGTAATATCATTTGATGGAGTATTTGAGAAGGTGTCAAAGCGAGGGAATCAACGTCACTGCTCCCACTCTACCCTTCTCTCTCCGGGTATTGAAGGGTTGAAAATTTGATTTTGAAATGATTCGACAAAAACACGACACTTCAATCAAAACCCTTACACCTTTCTGCGGATGACACACGAGGTGTGAATTTATTGAGAAATATCTGAATACGAACAGGATAACACGCAATAAAATTCTTTAAGCAAGCATTTTAAAATAATATTATAATGTAATCTCGCCTACGTAATAAATATTTATTTATAAAATAAAAACCTAAAGCAACACACATATGTGATGGAAATACCATTTTATTGTTATATGTAAACGACTACCATATTAGAAATCCCCAAGCAGACGTGCATCCAGTCTAAATAGGATCTGTTTTCGCTGCTCAGAAAACTTGCGAACGGTTAAATTATCTGTCTTGTTAAAATCTGGCATCATGAAATTTGTAAAACTGTTTCTGTTTTGAATCTAACATCATGAAACCTGTTCCTGTTTTGAATCGGGAATCATCAAATCTGTAAAACTGTTACTGTTTTGCATCTGGTGTAACGAAATCTGTAAAACTGTTTCTGTGTTGAATCTGGCACCATGAAATCTGTAAAACTGTTACTGTTTTTCATCTGGCATCATGAAATCTGTAAAAATGTTTCTGTTTTGCATCTGGCAGCACGAAATCTGTAAAACTGTTTCCGTTTTGAATATGATATAATGAAATCTGTAAAATTGTTTCTGTTTTGAATTGACAGGATAACGCAAATATTTATAATTAATTATATTTATAATTTCCAACATATGATGGCCCCCGTGGTCGAAGGTAAGGCTCTCGACTAGCGATTGAGAGGTCGCGGGTTCACAGCACAGGACTTTTGTTGTTCCGAGATGCAGAACTAACCTACCATTGGTAATGCCGTTCAGAAAAAATGATTCTGTTATTGTATTAATTGTCCCCTGACAAAGACTGAATATTCAACAATTCAAAAATGTTATTAAAACTTAACAAAATACAACATATTTTTATTGTTGGTTATGTTAACTGCAGATATGCATTTAAAAATAAAATAGGTACATTTTCGTCACGTTCCAGAATGAAAGAAACTCTCAGTATCGCCCTGGTTTAAGACCACCGTTCAGAATTGAAACGTTGCGTTGCTTGAAATAGCTTTAGTCATGTTAGTGACTACGTTTTAATATCCTACCAACTACATTCAGCCTCACAACATACCCCAATTGGGGATGCCACAGTTTGCCACAGTTTACCATAGTTTGCCACAGTTTGGCACAGTTTGCCACAGTTTGCCACAGTTTGCCACAGTTTGCCACACTTTGCCACATTTTGCCACAGTTTGCCACAGTTTACAATAGTTTGCCACAGTTTGCCACTGACTTCAGGCGGTTGGGACTCTTGTGCGGTATTCACACAGAAAAATGTTATGGAGGCCCTAAACAACCATTTAACGTTATGTGCCTGGATATTAATGGATAAACTAATTAGCGTCACACGAGTGAAAATGACCAACACTATTATTAGTTTGCTCAGTTTTGTAGAGATGTCACCTTCTGGCTGACGTTTTTAAGGGTAGGACAGCCGTTGGAAGCGCGCTTGCGAATTTAATGATTAAAGTCTATTAGTACGATGGTTATTTAATTACTGGATACAGCGGCGTACGGATAAACATAGTACATTTTAATATAACTCACTGGTTTACCCGCCATCCATCACATTAGCACTGCTACCAGTGGCGTGCAGCATCTGCTTTATCCGATATTACAGCACAAACCGTTTGAAGTTTTTGGTATGCGTTTGGTGTACCCATTATTTAAAATGTGGTCCTTTGAAAATAAAGTTTAAAAAATATTGCCCCTGTCAAACAAAGTTTAATAATAATCATAAGTAATGATAATGTTTTTATAATAAACACAATAATATAACTTTGTTTAAATTGTATAGGTTTACAAAAACACAAACTATTCTTAGGAATAGTGTTGAAATAAATATTTTACATAATCCACAGAACTCGCCAAGTAAACATTAAGTATACCTATGTCAACATTACCTAAGTATTTCCCATAATGTGAAACCGAGTTTATTCAGTCCCAGTACATTCAGTTTTCAAACAGCTCGCTTGCCACTTATTACAATTTTTTTATTCAAATTATATTTTTTCATATAAATATTCATTTTTGTATATTATAAGAATAATCAATCAAATTTGGTACTAACACAGGTGCCTATTTAAAATGCCTACAGTTCTTACTTACTTAGGACTTCAAGTAAATTCATTAATTTAAAGAGTTTATTCGAAAATTGAATTTTGATTAAACAATCGATGGCTTGCAAAATGTCATTCTCAAATTGTGACATTTTTGACAGTTTCGCAAGAGTTTTTGTAATGATTAAAAAACTTTTCAGATGCGTTGTCATGTGGTTGTAATAATCCAGAAACCTTTGCGGGGGTGGAAAGAAGGTATTTTGAAAGTTTCAAAATTTCCTACGCTTTATAGCAATACAGAGACAACTCACTTATATATGTATTTATAAGCGAGTATATTTTGATTTTTGTATATAATGTATGTAATGTTATTGACCTGTAAAACTTCCTAATAAAATTTAAATTAAAAAATGTTGAACAAAATTTTCGTAGGAAGTTCATTATCACAGGATTAAAAAAAATATTTCTAGATTCCAACTTCATATATATATAATTGACGCTTTGTACTAATTGGACATTAAACGATTTTCACCAAACTTATTATAAATGTATTTTCCAAAAGCCATTATTTATGTAAATAAAAACTTTATTTGCAATCGCACAATTTTAACACTCAAATAATGCAAAAAATTATCTCAAAGTATAGCAGAAATTTTTCGAAGTCCAAATTAAATGAGTAAAATATCGAGCAAACTAATTTTTTGAAAACATTACATAAATATATATGTTTATTTGTTCTAGAATTAATGGGTTCCACGAACCGCCTCTGTTAAAATTATTAAAATAATAAACATGAAACTTCACAAGCTTAATACCATGTTTATAGCGGTAACCATTAGTGGTGAAAGGTTGGTGAGTTTACTATGAAAACTCATGAACGCAATTATTACAAACACGAAGCTTTATTATTTGTAGCTGGTGCAACTAACGGTGAACACAATAAAATTTGTTGGAAACAGAAACGAGCTGTAGAAATTAAATGGCACCAGAATTCACCGTTCCAGAGTTTATTCTACTTCAGATCTTTGCACAGATTTTCTTCTTGAAAGTTAAGACGACACAATACCCTAAAATATATTCAGAATCTTAACGACGTAAGTAAAGAAGCCGTGTATACAAATTGCGACTCGCGACCCGTGTATTGTACGGACCTACTGTCGAATTTGCCATACCAAAGAAAAGAAGAGAAGAAAAATAATGTGGGAATCTTAACGACATAAGTGAAGAAAGCGTGTAAACATTTAAAATATTTAATATATTGGACGGACGTACGGTCGCATTCGCCCTAGCAGGCCTGGAGATTAGACCTTTCCGCCGGGTTCATTTTAATTAATTCTGAAGAACGTGTTACTAATATTTAACATGTTTCTAAACGAATCCCTCCCGAAGTTATTAATTCATAATCGTCTAGAAAAATAAAATCTGGTCCTCACCGCTAAATTTATAGTTATATACGGAAATAAAATTTTCAAACCGTTCTACGTAAAATATATTAATGATGAGGTGTTGTTTTTATTAATCTTAATTATAAATAACTAATAAAATCCCCGGGTCGCGATTTGAAATAAAAGGTATTATATTTACGAATTCGTCGGAATTTATTAAAATGAGAGCCTTGAGTAAACCTCCAATATAAGGATATTATACCGCCTTAAGGTCAAACCGAAGTGCGAATTATTAAACCTCGGCCACACAGCGAATACAACTTAAAACGCTGTTATTTGATTGGTAGCGTTGAAATCGGTTCGTGTAACACGGTATTGCTACGTGCAACCAATTAGCAGCTTTTAAAAATTGGCGTGATTCGATTAGAACTTCATTATCGCGATTCATTTTTCGTTTATTATCTCATGATGCGATTTCTCCTTCCTCAGCCTAAAAAAGGAAAAAGAGTGACACCTCATAAAAGCCCAAAAATGAATAACGATAATGCCTTTGGTCGTGAAAATCTTAAATAATAAGCGATTGAGTGCTATTATTATTACCGTGACGATCCACGATTGTGGTACCGTGACGGCACAAAAAAGGCAATAAATATACGTTCCTTATCACAATAAAGCTGCAGCTCCATCAAAAGCCGAGATTCACAATGTTCGCACATTGTGCATCTCGGCTTTTCCTCCAAAGAAAAAAACGTAATCATTTTCTTGCATCTCTCTCACACTACCGTGACGATAATTTTTAAAGCTTAGAATTTAGTTATAAGGATAATTTTGAAGTTTGAGCGAATTCCAAAAATTAAAAAAAAACCTCAAACTTCAATTCGCTGATGACCAATTTAGACTACCTATAATTCTTGATTCGATTCAAAGTATTAGGCAAGTACTTTAAATAAATAAATTAATTTAAAGAGTTTCGAAAATTGAATTTTGATTTAACAATCATTGTTTTGCAAAATGTCATTCTCAAATTTTGACAGTTTCGCAAGAGTCTTTGTATTGATTAAAAAATGTTTCAGATGTATTGTCATGTGGTTATGATAATCCAGAAACCTTCGCTGGGGTTTAAAGAATTTTGAAAGTTTCAAACATATCCTATGCTTAATATAGCAATACATAGACATCTCATATATACATCCCCAAGCAAGCATATTTTGATTTTTATATATATGTTTATAGATATAGACTATAGAAACTAACTGTACGTTGGTTACAGTGATAAAACAAATTTACAGATATAATGTAATATTTCATAGTGAAAACCTATGATAGTATGTTTCTTTGTAAAGTCTTATTTGTGGTATGTATATTAAGTAATTACCGAGCGTAGTGTTTATGTATGTGTACGTGTGAGAATATCCGTATGTGTACGTAATTGGTATGTACATATACAGATATTGTATAAGGGATATGTATGCGTATTAAAAAGCTTATAATATTGACACGATTCTCCTTTTAAATTTGGGCATTAAATCCGGAAAAAATTTCGATATACGATTTTGCATTATTTAGTAGTGCATCATCTTACTGTGAAATCGCAAGGTTTTTCAATGTTACGAATGCGAGCAGAACTGTAGACACATAAACAAATAAATATTCCGTGAGAGACAATTGTTATGGGCATTAAAGTGGAATCTACTATTGTAATAAGGGGTTATACGCAGTTAGAATTTTCAAAAAATTGTTTTTTTTGCACTTCCGGAGTGTATATTTATATATTTACTGATAATATTTCCTGAAAATTTCAAATCGATCCGATAAATATTTTCCGAGATATACGCATATTTGTAAAGACGTCTCGGACCGTTAGAAAGTAGGCGGAGCACGGACCGTAGTAGCAGCTGCTCTTTTCTTTCTTTGTATTCCTAGGCATAAATGACCTTATGAAGGGTTCATTTTATACCTGAAGACTAAATCGAATTATTTCTTGTAAGAAATAAGTGAACATCATTTCAAATAGCTATGTGTAAACTTCTTTCGAAACTTTAAACGCGTTCTGAAAACTATGTTTTCCAAGTCGGTGACCAAGATTTCTAAAAAACGGCTTAACCGATCAGTTTGAAATTTTAATACAATCTTCTTAGATATGTTCCTCAGGTTTAATTATTCGAAATCTTATTCAAAGGAATAAGATTTCGAATAATAATAATAATAATTTTTTTAAATTTTACGTAAATATTCGATTTTTTTTAGGAAGCCGCCATTGTGTCAAAAATTGAAATTTCGATTATTCATTCTGCCAATACCTAGTTTTATCCATCCACTAAAAAAATCTTTTAGGTTTTATGATTTCAAATGAACTACACCGGAGAAATCGTGGTCACCGCCGAACACTTTTTTTTGGAAGACCTTCAGGAGATCGTCTGCAGGAGCACACAAGATCAATATTTTTACAAATCATTAATGCCATTATAAACTTAGATGTTGCCACTAGATGCGTCAATACTTTCAGTTTTTGTAAAATAAAATATCTTTCTACAAAAAAATTATAAAAAAACGTATTTTTTCGGCCTTCTAACTGCGTATAACCCCTTAATGTAATGGAGGTAAACATCTCTGATAGAATTAGCTGACGAGATACAGTAATTAGGTTAATGTGGATAGTAAAATGAATTTTACCATTGACAGTTGTTGGACGATGAGATTAGTATGAGATTACGCTTAGATTAATGCTCAGAGAAGCGCAGCGGAAAATAGACTCCGGTCTATTCCATTTCTCCGCATCCTCTCAGCTTCTCTGGTTAACTCTAAACTGACATAATATATATATAAGACGGATTTAATTTAGAAAGCACCTAGAGACATTAATTGAGGGGTGCCTCGGTGCTGTGAGCTAAGTTTTAATAAACAGGGGAGGCATTTGCCTCTCGGACCACTTGTTAAGCGAATTATCATTTTTTTTAAAGTCGTACAAACCTGCTTGAATATTTCTCAAGAGCTTTCAGGAATCAAACGCCAAAACTCTGTTTTTTGATGGGTTTAAAATTCCATTATAAGTTTTGATTTTCACGTGGTTTTAGAGTTGATTACATGTGTAAGGACAACCAATCAATCGAATTTTTGTTTTCGATTTGGAATCAGCGAGGGCTGGTCTTCCACCTGTAGCTTGTTGGTACCGACATTGAAACTACAATATTTTTGTTATTCTGAAAACTTTCATGGCGCATGATATGATTTACGTTATTTTAATTGGAAACTCTCTTAAATGTTCAAAATCCAAACCCAATTTAATTGGATAATAGACCACCGTACAGTTCGTAGTTATGAAACCGCAAATTGGAAAGCAAAGGAAACCCCTGAAATACCTCAATTACTTTGTTATTTTGACTACGTAGTGCCTCTTGTAATATTTAAGGAAATAGTTGACTAAGTTGGCTCAGAATTTTCTAATTCCACAACAATTAAGGCTTTGCAGGCGAATGCAAATAATTTCTACAGTAAAAAAGTTTATTGGTATCCTGTTTTACAACAGACAATTTTGAAAGATAAAAAAGCTAAACAATGCGCCGAATTTAAATTACTTCAAACGGTTGCTTATTTCCTTCAAACCAAAAACAGAGAAATTTACCAATATTATTATAACAATGATTAAAGGAAGAGTTTTGCAGTAAATTAAGAAGTGCGGTTCTACTTATTCTTTGTGTTTTTATATCAATTTCAAATAATCTTATTCATTTTATTCTCCACGCAGAGAGTGGGAAATACGTCCTGTCAGATAAATACGACCCAGCCACCCGTGACTCTATTTCGAATCAACATTAAAAGTGACGGGGTGGAATAGGGTTGATTTGAATGTTGAATTTAGTTGGTATGTGGCTGGTAATAAAATCTCAAATATGTAAAACAAATAAAGGAACTAATAGTATAAGCGTCTTGGGGCCAATTTTTTCACAGATTTTGAAACATTCATCGGATTTCAAAGTTAATTTTTAAGTTCTGCAAAGGTTCTATTCAATTTCTGTCGCATAACTGAAATAATAATAGATCTTTAACGGAATTTTCAAAGAACTTGAAAATTATCTTTGAAATTTTATGAAATGTTCAAATTCTTTGTGACAACTGGCCAGCAGTGTCCGAAAATTTATTCCACGTTTTCCTGGTGGTTGGATAGAATCAGATAGAATGTACGAAAAAAGTAAATAGAAAAGACAGATCTACTGTCCGGTTAACAAATAAGAAGGGGATAGTTGCGAAAATTGAAAAGATTACTCGAATATGTACCTGTTAGTTTGTCAAGTACTTGGGGGTGAAATTCAAAGAATTCACACAATAATATGATTGTAATATGACATCTTGATCTTGATGGATCCAATGTGTAAATATTTGAATATGATATCCCTGAACGCGGATAAAGAAATCCATGTGAAAGCTTCTTCACATAAAATTATAAGAGCTTCCCCATTTTTTCTTTTTATGCAAAAGCTGAGCCTTTTTACGTTTACTTTAATAAAATTTTCAGATAACTTGTAGTTAGAAATTTAACGCTCTACTTATTAAATGTTTATTTAACAAAATATGATGTGTCGACAATTAGGCCATCCGGTCACGGAGAAACTGAAAAAAAACCAGTTGGCGATGCAATCTCTAACCACAGGAAAGGAATTTGTGAATTTTATTGGCGGTCCGCCCACAGGCAACTTGTTAAAGACCAATCGTCAAGGGCGACGCGGTACAGAAAAATATTGACTTTGTTCAGGAGGTTGATAAATTGAGCTTTGTCGTGAATTGAGTTGCCAACCAGTTTTCGGTTTCTCCATGAGCCGAGCGAAGCATAATGAAAATGCCGTTGCGAGCTAAAAACAGTTACTTTTACCGAGGAATTAGATTTTTAGTACTTATGATATTCATGTGATGTATTAACAACGTAAGTGAAAAGTTTCAATTTCTTGAAAACAAGTTTGTTAAAAATATCTGGAATAAAAAAAACCGATCTGATGACTTTTCGTTATTTGTTTTTGGGGTGTTACGCCGTGTTGCGCTACCTCCTTCTTTAGCTAACGTTTTGGATAGCGTTACAGTGTCCATCGTCAAAGCGGATGTGTAGGCTAAAGAAGGAGGTAGCGCAACACAGCATAACACCCCAAAAACAAATAACGAAAATACTTTTGGCCGTGAAAATCTAAAAACGTATCCGAACTGATGACCATTAAAATATTTTTAAAACCACCGTTAAAGAAAATGACAAACTTTAACCAGATGGATAGAGAAGCCATTGTTCCTGAAAATGATTCAGCTTTCATTCCCAGCATCGATGGCAAGTATTATAAAAGTTTTCAATTAATAGAAAATGTCGATTTTTTACGACCGATGCAAGAATGAGCGGAATTTTCAGCGTTCTTACTGCTTGGGTGATTGATATTCCTGGATTCCGAAAACGAGAATCCAAATATTAGAACTCCACCAGAAGTGTTAAAAAAATACACGCAAAACGCGTGATCGTCGTTTTTATTTCAAAACCATGTACTCTCTACAACAGTGTTCCGCAAAGTGTGTGCCGCGGCACACTGGTGTACCGTGATAATTAGTTGGTGTGCCTTACCGAAATGTACACTGTCACAAGCAGAAGCTCAACAAAAAATACAAGGCAGGATTTCTAATATTTTAACGTCATCGGACAAGATTGAAAGCTTTCACGCTAAGTTGGTATTATGGATCAGCCACGCTACCAATGGTAGTGATGAAATGTTCTCAAATGCCATGGCTGCCGATTCAGAAAAAAGTGCAGGCTTTGAAAGTGAAACACTTGGAGCTATTAAAAATGAACTCATATTTTCCTAAGTGTGACCTACAACCTATGGACTGGGTACGAAATCCATTCTCAGATAGCATTCCCCTCGGACACTTACTGATAAATTAGCAAGAAGAATTCATGGAGCTAAATAATACTTTTCATTACACAAATAATTTTTCAGTTTTGCTGAACATTTTCATCCTAAATCCAAAATTAAGATTTGTATGAAACAGGCAGAAATGAGCCGCGTAAACGTTTTCTTAAACTGAAATTTTCCGAAAAAAAGCTGGCATATTTTTGGCTGCAAAAAAATGAGTATCAATGATACTCATTTTTTTTAGTATCATCCACTGCTTTCAAAGCGCGCTATTCCAATTCTCTTATCATTTCTAGTATACATGACCTACTTATGCGAATTGGGGTTTTCTACCCTCACTACTATTAAAAAATAAATAAAAAAAGAGAACGCCTGAGGACGATCGACGAAAAGATGAGAGCAGCATTATCAACGATTGCTCCAAATTTTTACCGCCTGTGCTCAGTTAAGCAGGCTCACCTTTTTCATTTCACCTGGCTCACCTTTCATATTGTATTGATTTTAATAAAAATTGGTGTTTTATTTGGTGTACCTCTAAAATTTCTTGATTTGGTAGGTGTACCTTGAATAGAAAAAGTTTGCAGAACACTGCTCTACAACATACGCGTTTTCGGTGATTTAAAAAATGATCAATGCTTTGAAAATTACAATAAATCAGAATCAACTCAACTCTTCTCTTCTTTGAATAGTCATTAAGATGAAGCTAAACGCGAAATAGTATTTAGATTAATCTTTACGACAAATCGGTTTACATTAGAAACATCAAAGAATATGCTACGGATAAATTGAAGCTTTTACTAGCTTTTCTGTGTATTGGAATTACAATAAAATTATTATTTACAAAAAAAAAAAATATAAGCGCAAACCACTGAAAAAATATTTTTTCTTGACTTAACCATGAAGTAATACAAGAAACAATTTAAAAAAAATACCCCTCTATGGCTAAGACTATATTTGAGGTTTTGTATGTTCTAACTTTTTTCATTCTTATAGAATTATGCACAAAATAAGACGCTCGATTTTAAAATTTGAAGGCACGAGAATCGAAATATTTCTAACGTTTATATTCCTCTTAAACACTGAATTTTTTTTGAAAAGTAGTCCATGACCTAACCTAACATAACCTATTTAACCATTTTTTGAAATTTTTTTTTTTCATTTTAATGACTTTTTAATGAAGGTGTTGAGTTGAATTCATCCACAGTTTTCCGGTCACCCCTTACACATAACGGACATTATATTGTATAAACATAAAAATTAAATAAAATTTTCCTTATTTATCGTTTTCCGTACAAATAAAGAAAAATTTAAAATCAATATCCAATGATAACGCAATTCATAACTGCCGTACAAAGCTGACGTAAGGATTGCTCAAAAACTGAAAATCTGCAGCAGGAGAAGAAAAAAAACTTAAATACTCCGTTAATTGTGAGAGAAGGAAGGTCGAAGGTAAAAAAATGCTGATAAATAATCAAGTCAACGTGAAAGACCGCCGTTCAGATACGGAAAGTCGCTTGAAATAGCTTTAGCCTTGTTTGGTGATCAGATTTGAACAGCCAGGTACTGTCCAACCTTCCTCTTCTCCATTTTTACCAACTCCCCAATCCCTTCATCCTCAATAACTGGGATTAACTATCATACGTTTTCCTCTTTGCCCAGAATACTAATGAAGGGAAACAATTATACCAAGTCACTGGACAACTTCAATTTATCATTAAAAAAATATAAAATATTGTTATCGAGGCAGTTTAGTTACGTACAAATAAATGATGTATGTTTCTAACTATACTATATATGTAAAAGCCCCGAAAAGGGGCATTTATAAATAAATAATTAATCATCTTCAATAATTAATGATGCCATTTCTCCGGAAAGTTCACAGCAATTGTGACTTTTGTGCGGCAATTACATAGAAAATTATACCCGGGCGTCTGCCCGAATGCCTGTAAGTTTAATACGCCTCTGATTTTCTGAGGAATACATGGTGTAATTATATTTAACAGAACCGACGATACTAAACTTCTCGTGTTTGAGTTTAAAACGATGGTAATTCCCGAAAAGGAATCTGGGTAGACTTTACAAATGTGTGTGTATTTGGCAACAACGTTCAACATTAAATTAGACGGGGTCCTACGTACAAGATTTATACACACTTTACACACGAGTAAATAAATCGTGAAAGTACCGCAAATAATTAACGTAAATAGGTAAATGTTTTGATTATGTTTCCGAATGACTGAATCTCACTAATGATAACACAGGCCAACAGTGAAAAAACTTTTTTGATATTTTTTACTAATTCGTGCATAATTTGGTGTCCTGATTACGAAAATAATTATAAAAACGGTCGTATCACCCACCAATTTTTCACATTTCACCATTAAGTATGCCCGATGAGCCTTAGAGACCACTTCTTGCAAAACCATCTTGACTGTTTTCCGGAAAATTTAGGTGATGTGATTGAAAACGATACCAGGAACGAACGATTGAGAAATGATATCAGGGACGGTGGAATATCAAAATGATGAGTGATTACTGTTGGTCACTTCACAGAGAACAACAAAACGCATCACATCGGCGAAAAAGCTACGCAAAAAACTTTACAGAGAAAAAAATAAGAATCTAATATTCAAATTTAAGCAATTAAACATGATTGTAAGCAAAACATAACCAATTTAAAAACTTTAATTTTTTTATTTTTTATTGATTAAATTTTCCCTATTTTTTGAAATAGTAAATCTTTCAATTTTTCACAATATGATATCTCAAATTGCGAAAGAATGGTGGGTGATAAAAAGAAACTGCTATGAAATACGGTTTCAGAATTTAAAATTACCTAAGATTTTGGTCAATTTTTTTAAAAAGTTTTCACAAACATTTTTTTTGTTGGCCTGTGTAATTATTACATTGCTAGCGCAGAGACCCGTCAAAAATTGCAAGATTTATTAATTTATATATAAGTTGTATATTTATTTATAACAATTACAGGCAATATAGCCTAAGACGTTATATTTGTACCATTTATGCAGTGTATATGCAATGCCAAAAATCTTACAAATGCGCTATAGGACACAAAAAATAAATCTATTTTTTTATCCACCGCATTCAAAAAGCACGTAGCTCTCCCCAGAGGTGAGTTCATAAATAAATTAGTGCGGCTTGTTTTACTATATAGGAGGTTGTGATGACGTCCTCGAGAGTGAGACTCTGGTACAAAAAAATTTAATTGGGCCAGTATCTCATTATTAGATAAGTGACCGTTCATTCATTGAAAAAAATATTTAAGCAAAATACCTCTACGTGTCTCTAGGGAGTGGTAATTGGTCATGCCTAATATATAAATGGATGGGTAAAGCCAAGGGTAACGTCCATAGAGCCGCGAGAATAAAAACCTTAAAAATTTCTTATGGACTCTTTCAACGCGTAAAGTGTATGTTAATTCGTGTGGGGCCCAGATGATCTAATTTGACTCAAGTACACTCAGGACTAGTGTGTTATATAATAACGTCAGTGTTTTTGTGTTACGAAACGGATATGAGTTTCTAATTACGAAGCCGAGAAGCCTGTATGCTCTGCTTATTAAATCATCGATGTGTTGGTGTTGGTAAAGATATTTTATTTGTTGAATTTGTGAAGCTTAAAGTATTTCTAAATTATTTGCCTTAGTATCATTGGCTTTGAATATTTATGTTGACAAATTAGAGAAGTCAGAAATAATTTCGAAAGATAACCGTTGATAAACTTTTGAAAAATAACGATATTTGTCAAATATTTGAACAAAAGAAATACAGATTTAAATGTTGTACCTAACAATATTCTTGTTCCGAGAAAAAATGGAAAAAACGAAACCAGTTATGTTACATTACATTTAATATTTAAAATAAAGTTCTTAAGAGTTTTAAATGAAAAGTCGAGACAAAAGGAGATTGAATTTGAGTTTATTACTAGAATTTTGCTGAATTAGTGGAAAAATGTTGTATATAAAAATTTCACTTACAACATTATTCCACAAAATATTATTTTTACCCTTCGTACCTTATAGAAAGCAACATAAATTTACACATGGTTCAAATATGAACTTAAATGGCAAAAAATATATTAATAAATGAAACCATTTACGTCGAGATATTATCACGTAGGTCTCATATAAAATATTGTATCTCCCTTACTGTCATGATGAGAAATATGGTCTTAACGGTGTTAAAAAGAGAAAACTAAACGCTTTATATTCAAATTTAGAATTTAAGCATAGAAAAATGTAAATGTGCACCTCTATCATACCAAAGTTTCCGATAGCAATTTGAGAAAAATGTATAAAATTTTTATGAAACGACGAAAACGTGAGGTGATGATAACGTTTAAAATACATTCGTTTTCAGTAATTTTAGACAGAATAAACGTAGGGTGAGCCATTTTTCTTTTTGATAGGATCAAAAAAATTAATATTTCAAAAATTAAATTTATATTTCTAATAATAAATTTACATTTGTAAACGTATTTCATCGCCTCTCAAAAACAGTTTATAATTTTCGGTTACGTGTAGAAATATTTAATTTATTTGGATTTTATTACAAAGCGAAAATATTTTGGCATTCTAAAAAATTCTCTCGATTTCTGAGGGGCTAGAAAGGTCAATGAAAATGATAAGTTGTTTTAAGAAATAAATTCGATGTTTGATCATTTTACTTGAAATAAAATAAACTTGACATCACTTTGGGCACACGGACACCCACAGAATACAATCAATACGGATTTGAAAGAAAACTGAAGTCGCAAACGTAAATAAGACCTGCCGACCCCTGAAACCCAGTCAAGTCAATTTCAAGAAAGAGTACTTCCACTTTTGATTTTTTTTATCAGTTTCCCTGAAGGAACCCGTCTAATCACAGGAGACCCAAGTTGTCCAAAAGCATCATTTGTCTTATAATAACAGAAGACCCAAATTGTCACAGAGCGACCGTGCATTATTAAAATTAAGATGTCTCTCTTCCTGTCATGCGAATATTTGTGATTTCTTAGCAAAATAAATAATGCTTCTCATTGCCTAAGGATTATACGAGGTATGTTGTTCAGATATTTTACAAACCCGATCATAGTGATGGTGACGTAACATACATTTAATTGACTTAATAAAATAAAATTGTATGAATGTGATAAAAAGTGAGGCGACAGTTTTATTACAAAAAAGGAATGTATATAAAATTTTAAGTTTATCCTATTTTAAGAACGTTAATTCGAATATTCACGGGTACGCATTTTTAGCCAATTTACATTTCCAATATTAATATTTTAATATTTAGAAACAAAAATATTGATTTCTATTAAACAGATCGGAAAGATTATTTTATCGCTTTTTGGGCGTACTGTACAGCGCCCGCAGATACTTTAATAGTACACAACTGCTACCCCTGTACAAATCGCAAGTGCGCCCCACGGTTGAATTTGGCAGTCACCTCTGGTCTGGAGCTCCAAAATACTTGAAAAATACCTTCGACTATGCAGAAATGGGCGGTCCGTTTGATAGATTCTCCCATCTTAACGAACGGATTGCAATCTTTAGAGCACAGGCATCGGGTGGGAATGCTATCCATGTTCTACCGGTATTTCAATGGAAAATGCTCTGAGGAACTAGCGTCATTTATCCCTTCGGCACCGGTGCATAGTCAGGAGACGCCAAACGCGCGCCCAACATATGTACACGGTTGGCATTTGTCACATGAGAACGGGTCGTTTTTTCGACTCGTTCTTGAGTTCAACAGCTCGGCTATGGAATGATTTGCCGGCATCTGTGTTTCCTCCCTCCTACAACATGGGTCTCTTCAAGACCAATGTTCATTCCTTCCTCTCCTCAAAAAGACCCTCCACACAGCATCCCAGATGACATAGGCCCTGAGGGAAATTATTTTCCTCAGGGCCTCCTGTGTGGAGTTAATGTAAAAAAAAAATCAAGATCAGAATTTTTTTTTGTTTTTGAAAAAGGATTAAAAGATAACCAATAAATAGGAACATTTAAAATGCACGGGAAGATCCAGGAATTTTGCGCGCAAACCTTGACAGGCAAAAGTTAACAGATATTATTTTCTTATTATTCGAAGGGATAAGATAAAAATGGCTTTTCTTTGGGCATACAAGTACGCCCACAATACACTTCCATCAATTTCTCCCATCAGTAGATGTGTACCTGTTACCGTACATACCCAGGCACCTTGCAGATTAATCTCCGCCTGTATCCACCGACGTCTATTGTAAAGTTATAAGATGACGTAGGTAGTGGGTACTAGGTTCGCTCCTTGGTTATTAGGTTAGCTATTTGGACCTATCTGCAAGGTCTACAGGCACATCTACACTGTCATGCGAATCAATTTAGTTATAAACATCATTATTACTATTATATTCTTTATTTTTTCGTTCGTAAGAAAGAATTTCTATGTGGTTAGACATTATATTTTTTAAATAAACAAACACTTTTAGCCTTACTTATAAAAAACACTTCACGACCGTTGCTAATAAAAAAGTCAATATTATGTTGGCAACATTGAACTTCGGAAAATCTGCGCATGCGCAGATCCGCCTTGTTTTTTTTACGCGCAGCAAATTACGGTTTTGACATGTGATTCATGTTTTTTTACACAATTTCTATTAGTTTTAATCCTTTAAAATGTCTTGTTGTTAATTTAGTTTTGTTAACCGTTAAAGATTTAATTAAAGGTTATTTCCGAACCATTATTTTTTAATTGACTTGAGTTTAATAAAACCTCGATGAAAGTAATATTATTTATTAATATGAATGCCTCATGAGTGTGTAAATAAATACACGTTCGAGAAATCAACGTTTAAATTGTATAGAAATGAAGCCAAAATATCAGTCATTTTTTCAGTTGGTCCATTCTTGGGGAATTATTATAATATTTTTTTTGTAATTTTTAATTGTTTGAACGAGATAAAAAGTGAAGCAATAGTTTAGTTGCAAATTCTTTAAATAAAAGGACTGTGCTTTTTAAATTTTGAATTTTCCGAAATTTTTCGAAGTTTTAATAGAAAATATATGAGACAAGTTTTTATAAAACTTTTTCCATCTTTGAAGCTTATAATACTGCAATTTGTAAACACTAAAGTATATTTCAAATACAAAAATCTAAAAGGTAATTTTATCTAGTTTCTAAAATAGTATTTTTAAGAGATCTTCAAAAATAATAAATATATAAAACATTTAAAATACCTTGGATAAATTCCGATTTATCCAAAGTATTCCATTTATTGATTAATTTGTCTTCTTTCACAATAATATGTAGTATATTTGCGGCACGTTCCAGAATGGAAGATTCTCTCAGTATCGCCCTGGTATGCCATAGTCTCACTGGCTCAAGACGGAAGCAACTGGGACTATTGCGACATAAAAAAAAAAATGGAAACATTTTTGGCAGTTTTCAATAATCTTGTCGTCCCGAAACCTGATCAGACCTGACCACCCTACCAGAATTATTGCATCAATCATCTTGCACATCACAGTATATTATACTAGGTAATAGGTTCACAGGTACAGTTTATTGTGGTAGGTCCACAGGTACACGTACACACCTAGACTAAGACCTATACCTGTGAGTTGCAGTACCGTGCTCCAATTTGGAACAACAGGTATCGCCGCTATGTAAACTAGGACGGGACATATTGATCAGGCTGGTGCACCGAGGAACGTAGAAACTTTAAATTAGCAACAAGTAAAGTTTCCCTTACGGTGATGAGAGTAGAAGGAATTCAGGTCATTTGTAACCCGCAATCAACCGGGTTTTTGCAACCTGAGAATGTTTGTAATTATATCTTTTGAAAAAAATAAATGAGTAAATGAGGGATTTCGAGAAATATCTAGCAAATTTTAGTCAGGACTAAAAAATAAATTTCTTTCAAAGTCGACGTATGATCATTTTCATGTACTATCTATATCTACACTAATAGTATAAATGCGAAACTGCGTGTGTATGTTTGTTACGCTTTCGCGCATAAACCACTAAACCGATTTTAAAAATTCTTTCACCAATAGAAAGCTACGTTATATGCGAGTAATATAGGCTATACATAATGGTAAGTTCTGGCGTTATGAAATTATAAATATTAATATATTGCATTCATTACACGTTCATAACAAAAGCGAGTTATTGCTAACGTCAGAAGAAAAGCAAAACAAATCGTTGCCGTGGAAACGATGTTGATGTATTTGAGGGAAATTTTATTTCAGGCGTCGTAAATAATATCTATCTCGCATAACTTTCGAACAACTGCACCAAATTGGATAATTTTTTTTTTATCTAAATCTAAGAGCTTTGGCATTATGAAATTTGCAATAGGTGGTACGCGAGCTGTTTGAAAACTGAATGTACCGGGACTGAAGATAACATTGCTGCAACAAACATTAATAATGCGCAAGTGTAATTAAAGAAAACAAATTAATAGACGTACAAAGCAGGCACTATTACACAAGGGTTTCAATTGCCCAAAACTACTAGTATTTGAACGTAGGATACGTTGTGAGAAAGTGATGGGGAAGAGAGAGGCTAAGAGGTAACTGTCTAACTATTCCTAGTTTCCAAACCAAACTCTCGCAGGCCAAGAATTAGTGAATCCTTACAGGGACGGTACAAATACAAAAAGTGTACAAAATGGCACTGAATACCGATGTCAAGTTTAACGAGGTTTTAAACAACCAGATAAAGACTGTTTAAAATAAACAATCCATCTATTCTCAAAAACTCTTAAGAGGGATAATAATTTATCGTTATTATTTAAGCTTTTTCGATAGGATTGTATATGAAAGCGAAAACAGTCAAATGATTGTTTATTCCAGTTAAAGCTCCCTACTTTCGGGTTTTGTCGGAGAAGTTAGAAATAACTTTCAAAATCATTTTCCGTGGATAAATGTAAGTCTTTGAACTTTGATAAATTTATTTGCAAATGATCATTCACGAACCTTTAATACCTGAATCTGTACAAACGATCTCTAAAGTTACCACTTTAGAAGAAAATGGTTTTGACGAAATTGATGCGAGCACATAAAACAGTAACTGAAATACATAAACTTTATCGAACCTGGGTTGTGGTTGCACAAAAGCATAATTTTTATTTGTATATACCTTTAAATATAATCGAGCGATAATTAGATATATTTAAATGCTGACCTACAGAGCTTTGTAAATTTAATGACGTCAGAGCTTATGTACTTCTCGAGAGAATTTGCAGCCCAAAAATAAAGACAATAAAAAAACACATAAATTTGTAGCAGACAACTTTTATTTTATAAACACTCTACCGGTATCGGAAGCACCCTTCCTTCGTCAGGATAATATTGTAACTGTTGTAACAATGTACAATATTGTAACCAGTTACTATAGTTACAGTTACAGTTTAGTTATAGTTGAATATTGAAGTAGTTATAGTTGAATAAGCAACCAGTTACAATATTCTCCTGACGAAGGAAGGGTGCTTCCGAAACCGGTTGAGTGTTAATAAAATAAAAGTGATATACAACCAATTTATGCGTTTTTTTTATTGTAAATTATGGCGAGCCACAACATTAAGGATGGGCGTACGCTGAGACATCGGTCGCGCAGCATGTTCAGCGCAGTTGTGGAATGTATGAGAAACATGCACGTCTCAGCGTATGTCGCTCCATACACTTCCATACAACACAAAAACCAAAACTATCTTGCGCTGAACATTCTGCGCGACCGATGTCTCAGCGTACGCCCATCCTTATGGTTTTTAGAAATGTGCAAAAATACAGACATTGTTTTGTAATAAAGATGAAAATTTATTTTTTTGCTCACTTTTATTGCAAATATACATATAACTTCAAGGGAGAGGTTTGTCTAGGTCTTGGAGGCGGATGGCCTCCTTCTCAGAATTCTCCTTCCCTTCCTTTCCTTAAAAAAACCCTTCACACAGCATCCCCAAAGATGACATAGGGCCTGAGGGAAATTGTTTTCCTCCTGTGTGGAGCCCATGTAAAAAAGAAAAAAACTTTAAAACAATGATTTTGAAATCTTATAAAAATATTACGACATTGTTTGCACAACTAAATCAATGCAAAAGAGAGAATGTTCGTAAGAATATTTCGAAATAAATAATCTGAATTAAAATTGCGAAAATAAATCTCTAGTTTTTCCGGACGCCGAATTTGTCGCGAAAAATAAATTCATTTCTCAAAGTTAATTAACCGTACCGGGGTTATCTCCACGGCAGCTGCCTACAGATTACTCTCTTACAGCGGAACTAGGGATTGCCATGCCGGAAAATCGACATTTCGTTTCTCTTTAAATACCGATTAGTGAAAATATCTTCTTGACAAACATGTTTAGTTCTGCAAAAGGCTTGGGTTTTGGAAACTTCGTCATCAGAAGTATAAAGAAAAAGAAGACATGGAGTTGCTGGTGTTTCCAAAAAAAAACGTGAACAATTAAAAAAAAAACAAATAAATATCGTGAAAAAGCCTACATTAATCATCCCCCTTGTAAAGCACGGATCTGTATTCATTTTACTCTCCGATGTAGTTATTAGTATACATAATGTTACTATGTTTTTGCCTAATCGTCATTTTGTAATAATGGACTTATGCACGAACTTCATTGTCATCAAAAACCTCCGAAATTTCCGCTCTCTAACAAAAATAAGACATTCCTTACTCTCATTAAAATCAAGAAAAAAAAATCGAGTGCAGTTCACACGCGGTAGAAGCGAAATTTAACCAAACTAATCTCAACCAATAGCAGTCTTGAAAAGTGAGATCATAATCAAAGCGGCCAAATAGCGCAGTTTGACGCTTCGTAGGTACTGTAATGCATCAATTCCATTTCTTCCGAGTTTCAAATCATAACGGGGCTAAAGAAGTTTCACTTAAAAAAAAGTGTTCACCATACGTACTGGATTTTAGCGCCGTTTCTGTTTTTATAATTGCTTGAGGAGAAAATCTATCGTATTTTAGTGATTGAAGCAGAAAAAGTTTAAGCAATAAGATTTTATATTACATAAGATTTTTCATCAAAACTTTCCAAAATATCGATATAAATCGATAAGGACGGAATTACATCCCTATCTTGAGAGTCTCATTTATAGACGGTGAGATATTATAACGAGGGAACCATTAACATTTTTATGAATGCAATATTTATTATAAGCTTAACATTCTGAGAACAAAATAAGATGTTTCCAGCTCACAATAAAACAATGATTATAATGAAAAGCGTCATTTTAGAAGCCATTAATAGCCGCCGCATAATGTCTTTGGATTGTCGTAAAAGCTTCCACAGCAAGCTACTCTTAAATTACTTGAGATGGATAGAACGTGGCAGTAAGAATGATTAAATGAACCGTACAGCCGAAGTTCGTCGTAAACATTATGCATTTTTGGATTAACGATAATGGGTTTAACATGTTCCGCAGGTTAAATATCGTCATAAAATAATGCATGTTTAATGATATTTTAATAAAATTCAGATGTCATATTTGCATACTACCATAAAATAATGATAAAATTACACGGCTCTCCACAGTACCTCCAAAATTCTTGTCAAAATATTTCTCATAAAACACAATTTTTTTGTTTGTTTTTGTTTGAACACCAATTCATTATTAAACTTCAAATAGTTCCACTCCATGTTGTCTAAAACAAACATTTATTTTAACGTTTTAATTTACACTTTGCATATTTCTAATACTTTATTTTAACTGGAAACTAAGCTATAAATTGGATGGTGGACCAGCCAACTCAGAATGAAACCAACTCAGAACCACCTCAAAAAGGTAATAAAGAGTGATGATAAAAAAATATAAAAAAATGGTTAAATCGGTTAAGAAAGGTTAGGGTGAACGGTCATTTTAAAATTAGTTTTTCATAGCTTTTAATGACTTTTCAAAGAGGTGTTGAGTTGACTTGATTCTGAGTTGGCATGGAACCACATTGGATGCCTTTATAAAGTAAGTAAACAATTCTATGTTTTTGATTTGTTCAATTTAATTAGTCTAATGTTTTCTATACGTTTTGTATAGTTTGTGGAATATAATATTTAATTTGGGACGTGAGAATGGGAACCACCGCTCCGTGAACCATTTATTGGATAACCAACACCTCTGCCATAGTTGTTCGCTATGTTTTAATAGGGGTACCCGGATTCACTAGGTCTTGTCGGCGGATAATCTGGACGAACTGAACCCCAGATTCCAACCCACACACTTCATACCTTTTTCCTTCCTTTCCCAGAACTCTTAAAAACATTATTTTTATCAACTCTTAAAAACACCCACTACACAGCATCCCAAAAGATGACAAACCCTGAGGGAAATTATTTTTCTCAGGGCCTGCCATGTACATTGTACATATATTATTATGTACTTATACGTAGTTTGTACGTAGTATGTAATTACAACATGAATCAATTGCTTAAAAAAATAATATTAAAAAAAAAAAAATCTAAAATAGTCGCGCTAGCACACCACGGTAAAATTCTTGTATACGACTTAACCCTTGCACAAAATATTGAAATAACATCTAAGTTTAAAAATAATTACTAAGTTAAAAAAACAACTGTTGGGGAAGAGGCAAAACAATGCAACTTTCTTAAAATTGTGTTAAAATTAATTTACGCATTATGGCCCGTTTTCACCAAAAAACCATGTTCTTTTTTGATACATTTTATCCGATATATGCAGCAAAAGTTCGTTTTGCACCACAAAATCACACTTTATCGTATTTTTAAGATTGAAATCAACCGCACGTCCGGCGCCGCGACGCCCTGTTGTTTTGACAGCAACTGACGCTACGGGATCACACCATATGAAGATGCCTGCGGCGCTAGGTCAAATAGCGCGAATTTTATCACAAACTGCCCCGTCACAACAACCCCCCGTACTCGTTCAGATAGTAAGAGGGAGACCTTCGTGATAAGCTCTTTGCTTTTGAACACTGATTCAAACTCAGAGAGGACACATAAACCATGGTTTCATTTATTGAGGCTTTAAAAATAGAAATGAAATCCCTCAAAATAAAATGTATATTTACACTTCGTTTCAGGGTGCGTGGCCCCGGTGATGTTCACTAATCAGAAATGAAACTTTGCTTGGATTGTCTTAAGGGGGGGAGTCTGGTCCAGACGATAGAAAAAAATCGAATTTTTGTTGACTAAAAATCTTCCCATACATGTGGAGAATATATTCCCAAAGTTATAGCACCAAATTCGACCTTGAAAGAGAAAACTTAAAACGCGTGTTTCTCTCAAATCCACATTTTTCAAGTTGTCTGGAATCGTAGCTCATCGAATTTTTACCCGATTCACTTCATTAAATTAAATAAAATAAAATTTATACGCAGATGAACGACGACTTGTTAAAAAATATTATCGTAAAAGTTGGAAAAGTTGTTACTTATTTATTTATGTATTTATTTATTACACAATAAAGACAGTTTTTTTCGTCAATTTTCATTTTATGTCCGCCATTTTTGCAATCAACCACTTTTATAGCGAACTGTATGGTTCATACGCATTCTATATTCAAACTATAACTATTTTTTTAATTCTAATTTCATGATTCCAATGATTTCCAAAGATCTATATGGTGCATACGTATTCTATATTCATATTAAAACTATTTTTTTGAATTTCATGATTCCAATGATTTCCAAAGATTGCAGGATTCCAGCCGATTTGGTCGTACCTTTGGCTTGCGGCCACTAATATCTGTACTTATGGTATATTTATACCGTTGATATTAAATAAACGCATTCTCTTTCTACCATTCGACATCTTTCAACCAAATAACCGCAAATTGGGTATATCATTCCGGGCTTCTCCGGTAGCCCATTAAAAAATAACGCAAATAGTTTTGTTCGTTCCAACTTCTGTTCCCGAGTTATTACATTTAGGTTGGTATCTCTATTCTATAAAAAAATCTTTTCTGCCGAAATTTTATTTCACCGTGCTTACATTATTTGGTTTCATCTCGAATTACTGTGGACTAATGTTTGAGAGAAGTGGTGAACGAAATCGATGAGCTGGAAATGGGACAGTTCCTCGAAAGGTTATGTGGTTTTATTTCTGTGTTACTGTGAAACTACGCTCCACATTGGACCACGAAAATGTTTCACCAAAACTACAAAATATTAAGGATGTACGACAGCCAACAAGGTGCTTGTTGTCGACCAACGATCGGTTCCTACTAGTTTTTCAAAATAAACTGATTTTTTAAGACATGACTTATAAAGAGTTTTTTCTCTTTAGCAAACACCGTGCTTTTCACGTTGAGTTTCATAAAATCCATCAAATTAAGATTTCAGAATAGAAAACGAATTCCACGATCCATCGAATTAAGCTTTCAGAATAGAAAACGAATAGTTTCTACCCACTTTCCACGATCCATCAAATTAAGATTTCAGAATAGAAAACGAATTCCACGATCCATCAAGTTAAGATTTCAGAATAGAAAACGAATAGTTTCTACCCACTTTCCACGATCCATCAAATTAAGATTTCGGAATAGAAAACGAATTCCACGATCCATCAAGTTAAGATTTCAGAATAGAAAACGAATAGTTTCTACCCACTTTCCACGATCCATCAAATTAAGATTTCAGAATAGAAAACGAATTCCACGATCCATCAAGTTAAAATTTCAGAATAGAAAACGAATTCCACGATCCATCAAATTAAGATTTCAGAATAGAAAACGAATAGTTTTACTACCCACTTTACACGAGTTTTAACACAGCCTTCTTATTTATTAAACAAATTTTTAAACCAAACGTTGTCTTTCTTTTCCTTTCTGACGAATTATTTTATAGTTTCATAACCCGTTTTGAAAATGGTGGGCTGCGAGCAGAAAAATGGTTGTATTGCCATAGAAATTATAATTTAATGACGTCATAGCTCGCGATATGCGATTATCGCTGCTTTTACTTTGGGAGGCGGGTTTGAGTACTGTCGGTTGCCCCGGGAACCGTTCACTGGATAACCAGTGCAGTAGGCCACCTCAAGTGCTTCTCTACGTTTGGCGGTTTAGCAGAGGTGCCCAGGTTCATGGGGTGAAGTGTGACCAGATCGTGGCGGATGCGACTGCCCTTCAGCTGCGTGGCGAGTCGGATAGGAAAAGGCCGGATGAGGGAACCCTTCTCCACTTCTCCACTCGGAGTCTCTCGACCCCAATGGCTTGCATCGCAGAAAGAGGAATGGAATCATACGTCACTCCCGGAGACCCCTGGTTCTTACCCACCCTGTCATACCTTTTTTCGCCCGAGAATTTTCTGTTTTTCTTTTCCTCTAAAAGACTCCCCTCACAGCAATCCGAAAGATGACACATGCCATGGGGGAAAACATATTATTCAGGGCCTCCTGTAGAGAATTAATTAAGAAAAAAAAATACACAAAAGCAGTAAGGATTATGTTTCCCGCCACTGTAAACTTCAACACCAGCCTAAAAAATACCTTTTCTGAAGGGTGGGTGGTAAAAACCTGCCTTTAAATTGGTTGTAACTGAATAACAAAGTACGTGTCTTAAATTTAACATAATAAAATAAATGAGCATACAAAATATAGTGACAAGGGTAGCGAGGTACTTACCCTGTTGAAGCCGGCATCCAGGAAGGGTAGTATGGAGAAGTCCTCTTTGACGTAGTGACTGTAACAAGGATTGGATATGATTACCAAAGGGTTTCAGTTGAAGGGAAGGCTTATGGAATCCTAAACCACTCTGACATGGTCCAATTATCTGAAAAATAAAATATTTTGAATATTTCGATAAAATAAACTGTGCTGCGTAGTTCAGAAGATATTTTGTGGCGTAGTGACTGTAATTCTAGACTTAACGACCTCTACACTAGCAATTAAATTCATATAAAAGTGTGTCAACCATTATAGAATTAATATTTACCAAATCAGTCGGCTAAGGCGTTCATTATAAGATATTTAGCTCATATAACTAAGAAATCAATGGAAATTCATAGGAAAATGTACTGACCCCAAGTTCAGAACAGTATTTCCAATTTATGATGATTTTTGGCTTGAATCTCCGACTTAAGGGGGTATTCTAGTCTAGAAACATGAATTGTAGGTGTTTTTTGGGGTAAATAAAAAAAAAAATTTTACCAACTATTATTTTTTTAAATATTTATTAAACATTGAAGAAACCATCAAAAAAGAGTCGAACGAAAAAATTTTTAATTAAAAAAGTTACAGGGTGTTGAAGTGGGGGTCTCAAAAAAATGGCGCGCCCTGGTTGACACGATTGCAACCCTCCTAGTAATCTAAAAAAAAAAAACGTAATTCCTAATTCAAACAAATGCGGCTATGGCCAGAACTAGGGAGTAGTAAAAATATATTTTTTTTCGCAAAATGGCGGCTGTCTGAAATAAAAAAGACGTTTTGTACCAGTTTTTTTGACTTTCCAAATTTTTTAAACATAGTAAAAAATGAAATTTTGTTATAGTTCTAGTTCCCGCCATAGAGGAATGTATAGAAAAGGCTCACACCAAATTTCAAATAAATTGGTTTAGTAGAACTTGAGATATCATGTTAACCGTCTCAAAAAAGGTGGAGTGAAGAAAAATAAAATAATTTTGAACACAAGTAGATTTTGCAAAACTACTTGTGTTCAAAATTGTCTTTTTTAAATTATTTAGAAAAAAAAGTGAATTATATCACCGCAGACACTGCAGACGGCCTTCGTGGTAGTGGGCATAGATCCCGGCATCGGCAAGTAAAGTTTATTTAATTGATTTGTGTTTTTTACAATAATTAATTAATTCAAAATAATGTTTAGTGTATTTGGGGCACGTTCCAGAGTGGAAGATACTCAATTTGGTCACCAGATCTGAAGAGTCGAAAACTCCCCAACCTTTCTCTACTCCGTCTCCTTAATACCACACTACCAACAGCTTTACAACACTGGGGAGGCCATAGTGTCACTGGCTCCAGATGGTTGGGAATATTAAGAACTCTTGTGGGGTATTCACGTAAAAAGAAGAAAAAAAAACACAATACAAAAACTAATATTCATATAAAGGTTCCTAATAGACGTTAATGAGTGCATTTAATATTTCATACTTCAATCCGCTGTTTCGAATGTGTCGTCTGTATAATATCATTGAATTAGACCGTGTAGATTTCTACGCAAACAATCTAACATATTTCAAAAAACAAATTTTCAAACTCCTACCATGACATTTCGTGGAGAACAGTTATGTGGCTGCTTTATTATCGTACCCCTTCTTTCTTTCTTTTTCTCTTTCTCTGCAGGTTATGTATTATATTTGACACTACTATGTTTTATATTTGATTTTGATTATCATTATTTCTGTTATCACTATAAGCATTTCCGTCTAGTAACAACTAAATATTGATTACTCGTGCTGTAAACATTTCTAATTGGAGTATTATTATCTATGTTCATCCCAACACTCTGTAAATGTTTCAAACAATAAATAACTAAACAAATAAATTTTGATTTTGTTTTATTCGCAAAAAGTCATAATTCGATGATAGTACACGAAACTAGAAGTAACTCCGTTACAAATAGTTTAGTGATCGGTTTAAGAAGTAACTTTGATATTTACATAAATAATTACAGAAGTTGGGAGAAAATTCAAAAGATTTTCCTAAGCGGTCTTTGAGAATTTGTTCGAAAAATTTTAACTTCAGCAATCATCTCTTCGCCATCGTAAATTTCTGATGACTGGAGCTTGACACGGAGGAGTTTTATCAATAAATAATTATTCGAAATAAGTAATAACCCTCAAGATGCCATAAAAATAATGAATTATTAAATTGGTGGTAAGCATTAAAAATCACAGTATTAAGCCGCCGCTATCCGAATTTCTACCGATTTCTTACATATCTCCCTTAAACATTTGAAGTTTTTTGGCTCTTATAAAAAAATATATTATTTTTGAAGATAATATATAGATACGTTCTACGCCGAAACGCAAGTTATATGAAATTCCCTCGTTAGAAAAAAATCGCAAAGTATGTTCCGAAAATTATTTAAAACAAGTCTATTTCTATTATATTACAAGTTATATTTGTGAAAAAATTCACAATGTTTCTTTAAATGATACTTAAGATACCTTCCACAAGATTTTTGCTCTATTTTTAATGAGTCATGTTTTATTAAGCATTTTCATAATTTTCGCTTCAATTTTATCATTGAAAATATTAGCGCGCTCTGTTCAACATTCGTAATTTCATATCTCTCCATCTTCTTCTTTTTGAGCCGGGAAGCGTCGCCTTAACCGTGTTGCGCGGTTTTGGCAACGCGTGTTGGGAGTCATTGATTATTCATAAAAATATTTAAATTAGTTCAAAATTAATTCAAATTATCCCACGATATTAGAAATAATAGCGTAGCTGCTCTTTCTCACTAAATAAATCTAAATGTGAAAAAAACATAAATAAACGTCCCGCACCTATTTTAGGAGACATTTTTTTCTCTCCACTAGGAAGAGAATTTCACAAGAGCAATCAATAGATTTAATAGGTTTTTCACGTCGAATGAATTCCGCGAAATCAGCCATTTTTCAATACCTCTGTTACTTATTCATTTTCGCTGTAAAATTTTTCAAAATTTCCAAACTTACGTTTATTTGCACATTTTGGGTGGGCACTCAATTTTTACGTTAAATTTTAATGAAATTCCACAGAACATTGCACAGTGCCAACACTGTGAAGTGAACCGTCGTCGTGTCAATATGGTCCCCCCTTCCCTTCAGGGGCGAACTGGCCCTTCGGGCAACCGGGAAACTTTACCGTCGTCCCACTTGTCTAAAATTTCCTTATCAACCGAGCTATTTTATTCAAGAGCCAAAGAAAAAAGATAAGAATTCTGACTTCAGACGTTTATTTCCCTACAACTTAGATCCAGTAAGGAAAAATAGTATTTTTTCTTATCTTTGCGAAAATCCATTAAATTCATAAGTAATTACTGAAGACGGTATTAGCGACTCTCAATCGAAAATTTGAAAGAGAAAATAAGAAAAAATGCGGACTCGTCTAAGAATTGAACCCCGGATCTCAGCCTTGCCGGGGGTCTGCTCTACCACTGAGCTAATTCGGTCACATTTAACTATAATACGTAGGGGGACCCAAAAGTAATGAGAATCCGAAGGTAGAGGGGAGAAGTGGAAGGGGAACGGGTTTTGTGTGGTCGGCTGTTGTAAGGAAACTCTTTCTCGGTCAGTGTGCGAAGCCGCGTCGCTGTGAGTCTACGCGTTCATCCAAAGTTTAATTTTATGTAAATCAAGATTTCTTCTTTCGGCGAAAATGCGAAACTTCGAAAATCTCCTCTCTGAGGATCAAAGAGAGCCCTCGCCTTCAAGCCAGCCACGAATTGAAAAATCCGCTGGAAGAGGATCCAGTTTTTTTCCAAGGTGATGGTGATGAGTGAAGAATCATGGTGTTATGGGTACGATCCCGAAACCAAGCAACAGTCAAGCCAATGGAAGAGTGCTCCCTCTCCTCTTCAGAAAAAAGTCAGGTGAAATCGATTTTTCGATTACTTCGACTAAGAACTACGAACATTATCTTCTGCGTGCAATCTAGATAGTGTTTTTGATAAATACATCCATTTTTATTTAATATTCGACATCTATTGACTTTTCTGACAAGTCTTGGAATTATTTAATTCATAAGGGCTAGAATCTGTTAGTAAGAAACTGGTGTGGGCTCAAAGCCGTGGTTCAGTCGACAATGCTCTGAAGCAGTGCGACGAAAAAACGCGGCTTATCGAGCCTACAACACATCTCGAACGTCCGAAAACAGAATAGTTTATAACAAAATGTCAAAGGAAAGCAAGAGAATCATAAATAGGTCGAAATTTGAGCACGACCTGCAGATCAGCAGAAAGCTGGCTGCATGCCCGCATGGCAGCAGAGCGTTCTGGTCGCTTGCGGGCTCAATAGGTCGCAATTTCTGCAAATCCAGTCTGCCACCTCTTACCAGAACTGACGGCTCTCTAGCTAATACCGCCGCCGAAAAGGCTAACTTATTAGGCAAAATGTTCGCGGAAAACTCGACCCTCGATGATCAAGGTGCTATCCCGCCGTCGGTTCCTCACTGCGGTTTTCATATGAAAAAGCTGAGGATCCGGCATCGGGATGTACTCCAAGTCTTACGAGGGCTCGATGTTAATAAAGCTAGTTGGCCTGACGGAATACCTGCCCTGGTATTGCAGAGGTGCGCTGCAGAAATAGCTCCAATTTTGACGAAGCTTTTCAAAATGTCCCTGAAGTTCGGGACTGTGCCCTCCGGTTGGAAAAAAGCGATCATTCACCCTATTCCAAAGAAAGGTGACCGCTCCAACCCGGCCAACTACCGCCCCATAGCGATCACATCTGTTCTGTCAAAAGTGATGGAACGTGTGATCAACGACAAACTGCTCACATACCTCGAGAAGAACAAAATTATTAACGACCGTCAATACGGATTCCGGCGGAACCGCTCGTGCGGTGATCTTCTCGCGTATGTGACGCATGTTTGGGGGCGGTGCCTGGAACGTTTTGGTGAAACCCAAACGGTTTCACTGGATATTTCCAAGGCCTTTGACCGGGTTTGGCACCGAGGGCTTGTCAACAAACTGCCTTCTTACGGACTTCCCGCATCCTTGTGTATGTGGATTGCCGACTTTTTGAGGGAGAGATCGATTCAGGCGGTTGCTGATGGTTTCACCTCTTCCTCGCATTCGATAAATGCTGGCGTCCCACAGGGATCGGTTCTGTCTCCGACTTTGTTTTTGTTGCACATCAATGACCTCTTGACGTGTGCACCGATTCATTGCTACGCGGACGACAGTACAGTCCATGATAGCTTTTTGTTTGACAAACCTCCAAAGGGTTCACAAACCCCAATGGCTCGGAGGGCTTTGAAACAAAGAATGGACGGTTACCTCGAGAGTGTTTCCTCTTGGGGTAAGAATAACCTCGTCGAATTTAATGTTTCAAAGACCCAATCATGTCTGATCACGTCTAAAAGGGATCGAAATGATAATCTAGTCTCCTTCAACGGAAGCATTCTCCCGAACAGGCCTTCCATTGATATGCTTGGTGTAACTCTAAGTGACCAGCTCAGGTACGGGGGCTCCATCGAGGCCAGAGTTAAGTTAGCCTCTCAGAAACTGGGCATACTGTACAGGGCACGCAGATACTTTAATAGTACACAACTGCTAGCCCTGTACAAATCGCAAGTGCGCCCCACGGTTGAATTTGGCAGCCACCTCTGGTCTGGAGCCCCAAAATACCTGAAAAAAACCCTTGACTCTGTGCAGAAACGGGCGGTCCGTTTGATAGATTCTCCTAATTTAACTAACGGATTGCAATCTTTAGAGCACAGGCGCCAGGTGGGAATGCTGTCCTTGTTCTACCGGTATTACAATGGAAGATGCTCCGAGGAACTAGCGTCATTGATCCCCTCGGCACCGGTGCATAGTCGGGAAACACGCCAAACGCGCGCTCAACATTTGTACACGGTTGACATTAGTCACATGAGAACGGGTCGTTTCTACGACTCGTTCTTGAGTTCAACAGCTCGGCTGTGGAACGATTTGCCGGCCTCTGTGTTTCCTCCCTCCTACAATATGGGTCTCTTCAAGACCCATGTTCACTCCTTCCTCTCCTCAAAAACACCCTCCACACAGCATCCTCAAAGATGACATAGGCCCTGATGGAAATTATTTTTTCCTCAGGGCCTCCTGTGTGGAGTTAATGTAAAAAAAAAAAAAAAAAAAAAAAAGTATCCTCAATCTAAATGTGAAGAATTTATTCACAGTTTTGTGTAAAAACATATTTCTCTCCAAGCATAATTGGTTTATGTTCAACTATTTCAATCCCACAATTATTAACATAAGTAACTAGGAAAAAATATGATATTGTAATAAACATTACTTAGTTCATTTTTTCAGGGCAGGATAATATCTAACAATAGGCCATTTTACAATAAGAACCCAAAAAGTCCTTAAAATTAATAAGTATTTTAGCTTTATAAAAATGTTTTATTAGGTTTAATAGGTAATTTTATTAGGTAATAGTTTTTGTTTATCTCTTTTTTTACATTAGGGCTTACGCAATCTTTGAGGATGCTGTGTGGATGGTCTTTTAAGGGAAATGAAGCAGAGAGAGTTCTGGGAAGGAAAAATATGTGAGGGGTCAGGGAATCTGGGGTCTACGTGTCCAGGAGTGACGGACTAATGAATCCATCCCTCTCAAGGCGACAGGTCGATAGAGTCGGACTAGAGAAGTCTAAGTTAGGTCTCCCACAACCAGTTTCTCCCGATCCGGCCCACCACGCATTAGGTAGGCAAACGCAATCACCGCAAAGATCTAGACAAACTCCACCTCATGAATCCGGGCACCCCTCGAAGAGACCAGTTTTAGAAGGGCGACGGCGTTAGCGTTGCTAGCTAAGCCTTGCTAGCTAAACCCTGCTAGCTAAGCCCTGCTAGTCGACACTGCTAGCGTTGCAAGACTAACAATGCTAGTCGCAGTGCTAGTCGCGTTTCAGTTGCCAGGTTGCCATGGTTACGCCTCAAAATCTGTCAAGTTTTCGAGAAATTTGCGATATGTCAGAGCAGGAAAATATCGATTTCTTCAGAAGGTTGATAATATATTATTACGTATTAAGGTTGATAATTGATAAAATATTAATAAATTATATTTTTGTTAAATAAGCTGATATACATACTGAAATCGTTAAGTTGAGTTGCGCCGTGAATTAAGTTGCCAACCAGTTTTCGGTTTCTCCATGAGCAAAAGCCCTTAGGGTGACCTATGGCAGAGGTGTTGGCTATCCAATAAATGGTTTTAAATTTAGAAACAATTTTTATTTATGTACCGTATTTATGTAGTAGTATATCTAAAGGCTTGCAATTTTTTTTTGAAAGGGCCTCTTTTGAGCATAAATCCACCCCGGTCTACCTTTGATCCTGGAGAGGGTGGGAGCAGGTGGCTGGGAGGGGAGAGGAGGGGAGAGGAGGGGACACATTCCTGAACAGAGCACCGTTCTGTGTTGGCATTCCAAAGGAGCGAAATTCTATTGACGGAAAATGAGGATACGGACGAAGGAAAAGCGCTCTGAATGCATTTTTTGAAAACCACGCGCAGCAATAATAATTTAGAAATGCATCCGACGGAATGAAGCCATTGTTATGTCAGAATACCTATGATGTGTTTTTTTTTTTAATTTACCAACCACTACAATCTCCAGCTCAGAAGGTACGAAACTAAGTACACAACATAACCTAAGTTGTATTTTGAAAAACGTTAAAAATATATATATTTTTGAGTTGTTAATGTTTTTAATTGATATAGCGACAAGCCCGCATAACAACTAGGAACGGGAGAGATATTCGGTGTTTTCAAAACTAATTATAAAGGTACGATGGATTGTACGAACTCTTTGTCAACCGGGCACATCAGTTATAAAAATATGAAATGTTTTTATTTTTGGCTGTAATGAAAAAGATGACGATTTTCCCCTTTGACTTTTGAGGAATGCGTGTGAAAAACGGCGTAATAATTAAATTGTAGTCTGGATGAATCAAAATTGATATTCATATGTTTTGAGTTATTTATTTACTAGCGAGTATCTGGAGTGTAGTCTCACCCGAAGAAGGAGAGTGTTTGTGTATTGATTCTATTTATTAAAGTGCTTTAAGTTTCAATATGTTTATAGGTATATATTGTTTTCTGTCTGGTGCGTACACAAATAAATCAGAAGGTTTTCCGATGCATGAGCAGGCATTGCTGGTACCTACACTATGATGTATGGCAGTGAGGCATGGAACTGGCAAAGAAATGATTAAAGTAGACTGAATGCTGTAGAAATGAGATCCCTGAGACGTACGTGTGGTAAAACCATACACGATCGTGTGAGAAATGTGGAGATCCGCAAAAAATGCAAGTGTGATGTCAGCGTAATGAATAAGATTAAGAAATGGACGCTCAGATGGTTTGGGCGTGTAGAGCGAATGAATGAGGAAAGGAATGTGAGGAGAATATATGACGCAAATGTGAATGGTAGACAAAGTCGGGTAGGCCCGAGGAAGGCATGGCACGACCAAGTGAATCAGATACTTGAGTCGGGCGATATCAAGAGTCAGAATAATAGAAGAGCATGTATGAGACGATGTATGAATGTGAACGAGACAAGGAGTGTGTGCCAAGATCGAGTTGTTTGGCGGTCCGTCCTCTCTGCCTACCCCTGCGGGGAAACGGCGTGATGGTTATTTAGTAAGCAAGCCACACACAGCTCTCCGTGTAAGATGCATGGATTTTGCAAATTTACCCGCTGCTATCCCCTACCGCTATCATGTCTCCTACACAATCTCTCTCTCTGTTTCTCTTCCACTTTCCCCGCCTTCTTCCCTCCATCCCCCGTCCCTTTCACGACCTTCCCTCTTCCGGATTCCCCTTCCCCTCCCTTCTTCCTTCTCAACCGCTAAACCACATGAAATACACACATTTCCAAACAACTCGCTTGCCACCCATTCTTTATACAAAATTCATAACGCTAGAACTCACCATTAAATTTGTAAACCATTGCGGGCGTGCGCACAACAACCCACCAAAGTTTCATAGCAATCAGATGAATGGTACGGGATACGGGACAAACAGTGAAATATTAATTTTTATATACAAAGATAATAAATACTATACGCCATTATACATACAAATAAGATAACGCTTTCATCACGTTTCGGGGAAAATATTTCTACCCAAAAACGTACACCTTCATCAAAACCTGCACAAAGGGCCAGTATTTTAATGTTTATTTCATTAAAAATAAATAAATATTTTAGGCAAACAATAAAATTTTTGAAGAGTTACCAATCTACCACATACCGGAGCATGAATTATGAGTGGTCCCAATAATGAGTGGTCAGAATTATGTGTGGTCACAACTATGAGTGGTCACACTGATTAGTGGTCACAATTATTAGTGGTCACAATTATGAGTGGTCATAATTATGAGTGGTCACAATTATGACAGGTCCGTTGCCGTACAAATCCACTATCAAATTCAACCCCAAAAAGTGGAATCTGATAAATCGGATTACAGGAAATTATTAATTAAAACTGTTTATTTGTAAAATTATTAAGGTATTTCAGGTTAACTAATGTACCGATCGTCGTTCAACAAAGCAATATTTATTACACTCGGCCGAGCCTGTTTGGAAAATCAAAACACATTTTTAATATTAATTTTCTTTATGTGAATACTCCATAAGTGTCCCGACTGCTCCCGCCTGGAGCCAGTGAGACCATGGCTTCCCCAATTGGGGTATGTTGTGAGGCTGAAGGTAATAGAGAGGGGCAAGAGGTGGAGAAGAGGAAGGTGGTGAAGTACCTGACTATTCAGATCTCGTCACCAAAAACGGCTAAGCAACAAGGTTTCAATTCTGAATGGTGGGCGATACCGAGAGTCACTTCCAATCAGGAACATGCAGCAAAGTGTTTTTATTGAATACATCGTCGCTTTGGAATAATAGGGTTCCATCTGTCGCAATAACCTCATGAGATAATGGGATTTATAGTAAGCTTCTTCAGAGCTCATTACCGCGACAGATGGTACCCTGTTATTCCAAAGGGTCGTACTTGTGAAATAACACAAATTAATCTAATAAAATATATTTCCGCACGACAGGTTTTGAACCCGCGACCTTGGAACAACAAAAAATATTGACTAATTAATCTTAGCAGGCTAAGTGTCAGTTGACTAGCATGGATGAACCATGTACCCCGAGCGAAGAGGACATTATTTTTTAATTTGGTTTTAGAAGTAAAAAAATCAGTTGTCAATTAGGTCTGTCCTAATTAACACTTTCAAAAAAACTTGCTCAATATATTAACTAAATCATATGCCAATGGGTGGACTAAAACATTTACAGCTTCACAAACAAAGTACTGAACGAACTGAATACCGAAAAATATTGATCAGAAGTGAAAGAGCAAAAGATAAATCTCTTCCAAACAGGCGAACGCGTTAAAAGCTTTAGAGCTCTTTGCGAAGAGCTTTGCAGCAAATGGAAGTAAACGTATTGCAGTTGATAAGTAAGACCACAGGAAGGAATCTCAACAGCAACAACTCTTATACGCAAAGGAAAGAGCTCTTGCAGAGCTTTGCAAGATGAGAGAACTTTGAAATTGTAATAATTCGTAACAGGCTTCCCAGGAGACAGCGAAATGAAGAGGGAAGTAACCAAATTGAATGAATATGATAGTTTGAGAATAGCCGCAAGTGACAAACTTAAGGAATAAGAAATAATAATCCTTTAACAAAGAACACTTGCGGCGAAAACTTGCGAAGAACAACACTTGAAAAGGTCACGCTAATAAACTAGGCGGGATGTTTCAAGTTAAGGTTGATCAATGCTACTTTTAAATTTTTTTCTTTATTTATCTCCATTTATTCATAATTGATTTTATGAGGATGCAATGGTCCAAGGCTATTTAAAATATGTTTGTTTTTTTACGATTCTACCCCTCTCTAGAGGTCTATTCTCGTGTTTTAGATGGGGAGTAGCTGCATATTTGTTTGACTTCAATATTTCTGACATTCAGATTTCCGGAATGAACTCTTATTTTCAGGACCGGTCCTGAGCCAAACGGCGCCTAGCGATAGTAAAAACCTCAAGTGCAATAGTGTTAGGTGTTATTATCAACCTTGGCTTCTTGGCGCCTTGGTAAGTTGGCGTTTAATATGGCGCTACGCCCGAAGCAAACTGCTCAATAAGGAACTCCAGTGAAAAATATTATGGCTTTAAAAAACTATGTTCATATAGACCAATAAACGCTGATTCTGAATATATAAGTTTTATGAAATAATATTTAACGTAGAGTTTTAAAAAAAAGATTAAAAAGTTCATTTTAAAACAGTTCATTAAAAAACCCTGTCAAGTTGGTATTATTGAATTTGTGAGGCGTGACGTCACCGCTTCCATAAAACGCTCCAATGCTGAAATTCAAAATGGCGGCCGTTGAACAGCTGATTCCAGTTCCCTACAAAATTCATACTTCGGTTTCCTTAATATTGATTTCGATTCGTAAAGCTAAAAAAATAATAATTTCATACAATTTTTATACCATTCTCCCGTAATAATATTGAAAAATATAATAACATAATAAATATAATATAATAAATAAATAATTACACCTAAATAACATTTTACTTATTGAATAGTCTCACTACTTCTTCAATACAAAATGACAACATCTGTTGAAAATAACTCAAATTTTTGGGCAGATGACGTCACAGGGCCAGATGACGTCACGGTGGTTTTCGGGGGATCTTGAATAATTAAAACTGACATTTATTTTAACTATTAAAACGAACTATATAAATAAAAATAAATATGCAGTTATTTAAGTTAGAAGATTCATAAAAAAAAATAAAAAAATTGGATTGGAGTTCTCTATTGCACCAGGACTGGCCCTGCTTTTTCCGTTTCTGAAAATAGATAATTCCCTTTTCAAACTATCTACGAGTATACAGTTTGTCAAATAAGAGTAGAAAACATAGGACGGCGCCACTGTTGTTCAAATGGTTATACTAAACATATAACTCATGGTGTTAATGTAAAGCTGTGTAAACTACATTTTTGTTAAAAATTAAAAAGGCATAAAATTGAAAAAATATTTTCTCATTGCAATATAGATACCCGCTGATCTCAAAATTAGAATTGCTTATAGGTATATTTTTGTTATACCTTTATAATTTCATGTTGACATAATGAAGAATAACGATATTGTAATAAAATATAAAGCCCAGTTTAGAAATTGCTCCCATTTATTTAATACTAGCTTAAGTACCTAGCGTTGCTCGGGCTTTAGATCATATCTCTAATTTTGGATTTGAATATATTTACCTCATTCAGATCTAAAAATAGTGTAACTAAACTCACCATTAATGTTTTTTCTTTCTATCTACTGTTAAATTCAAAAATATTTTAAATTAAATTAAATCAAATCACTTTGTAAAACACCATTTAATCAAATTTATGTCGTCAAGTCTGTACCTTGACAAATTAACAACGGTGCTTTTTCGATTTTAATTTTTTTCTTTAAAAAAAAAAAAAGTTTTTTAAAATGTGGTTTATTGTGTTCTATACATTCAGTGTCATTGCACTTTAAAAGAATATTTGACAGGTAAATTGGTGTTGCTAGCCTACAGATTTAGTTAATACTTTCTACTTTTTTTTTTTTTTTGTTAGACTTTATGTATATTTGATGCAATAAATTGTTTAATTTCTTTAGTTGAAATAAATCCCCAAATAATTTTTTTTTGTTGAGAATTGTGATTGAAAAACACGCACTTAAAAACATTATTTTTTTTGTTGCTGTTTTTTAATTATTATTTTTACAACCTAAATAAATGAAAAGTCATATTCTATTTCTTCTACTCTCACATAAAATACACAAGGCTCACATTGAGAAGTTTAATATCAAACGAAGGGAATTCTTAATAATCTGTAGCATTTCATATTGAAGCCCAGGTTTGTACAGTTTTCTCGTTACATCTTTACGAGACGTCTAATATTTTTGAGCCAATAAAGTCTCTCTCTGGAAAATTCTCCGAAACATTAATCATAAATATAGTTTGTATCCTCGGAAGCGCTATTTCAGGACGGAATAAAAAAATATGAATCGAAAAATCCTTTGTTATTTCCAATAGTGTAAAGCCCACTTATCTCTGGCTTTACTATTAGGCCCTCAGTTCATGGAGATACCTACAAACTACGTGATTGTGACACAACCACAAGTACCCTGCAGATGTACTACTTTTTAAAGCTGGTTTCCGTACACGGCGCTACCCGAATTATACTGAACTTGATCATTTTTCACGTGCAGCCGTGGAGTTAACACGATGTCGAACGATGTCAAATGACTTTTTTTCCAACATTAATCTAAGCCTTCTTCACTAAATCCTTTCTTGCGTATTCTGGTAATGTAAAGTTATGTAAACACGCATTTTTTTTCACTTCTAGAACAAATCTAACATTACTTTCATGTTCAGACGCCATTTCTGTCAAACGAAAGTAGTCGACACGAATGCTGCAACGCGTAGCGCGCTACCAGCACCGTCGTTAGCGCGCTACCGACTTCAACCTTACATCCGTCGCGTAGCGCCGTGTACGAACACCAGCAAAATTGTATGGCGGGTACCCACGAGCGGTGTGCGTGCTACGCGCATCAGGCTCGAACAGCTTGTAAGTAGCTCCATGTACGGAGGCGCTTAGTTATTCCTAGTACCAGCAGTACAGTTCAACCAGTTCAAAAACTGTAAATCTAGACATTATTTTGAGAAGAAAAATACGCTATTTTTTACATTAACTCCACACAGTAGGTCTTTAGGAAAATAATTCTCCTCAGAGCCTTTGTCTCTTTGGAGATGCTGTGTGGAGGGTTTTTTTTTAGAGAAAGGAAGGAGAGGAAGTTCTGGGAAGAAAAAGGGTATGAGGGGTGGTTAGGAATCTGGAATCTATGTGTCTATGGGTGGTGGACGTTTAAAATGAGTTCCGAGAGAGTCCTGCTGGAGACGTCAAAAGATCTCCCTTAACCAGTCTCTCCCGATCTGGCCTGCCGTGCAGTTGATGGGGAGACGAATCCGCCACCAAGAATCGGACAAGAGGCAGAAGTGTTGGTTATTCAATAAATGGTTCCCGGGGCGGCGGTATTTACACGTCCCATACCCGCCTTCCGAAATGAAAAGGCTTAAATAATTGTTATTCTAAGACTTTAAACTTATTTTGATAAATTCATATTACCTGGAAATCTAGCTTAACGATAAAATAAATCCACGATAATAAATCCAAAGATAAAATAACTCCAATAAAATAAATCGACTTCAGAGAGATCTGCATGAATTCAAACATAATTGGAAAAGGCTAGTACTAAAATTAATGTTATTTTAAGGAGTAATGATATTATTGAATGAAATGTTAACCTATTATGAGAACTAATTACCCTACATGAATGAGTCATGGTGAATATACGTTGAAAAGGGATAATTTATTTGATGAATGTACACCCTTAGCTTGATGTCAAAAACATTTTTTTAATCGATCGGGGAAACCAAAGTCTCTGGTTCCAGGCGTTTGGGAGCAGTTGGGTCTTTGCGGCATTAACATAAAAAATGATACTACATAGAACATAATACAATATTGTGGTTTCGAACTTTGCGACTTTTAACTGTAATTAAGAGAAAATTATGCCCGATTGAAGTCATAAAATGAATTATCGAAGAAAGCAAACACTTTTAGACTTGACATTATACAGAATGAAACAAGTTCTCTGTTTAAAACCATTTCATTTAAATTTATATTTATCGACCGGTTTCGGTTGGACTCAACCTTCTTCAGGACAATAAACATATAAACTAAATTAGAGAACGGTGTTAGGATTATGAGGTAAATCCAATAGAAAGACAGAGCATATAAGAGAGGTAGAGAACATCAGAGACTGCTTGGTGGTGGCATAGGAGGAGGGTTTATTATATGTTTATTGTCCTGAAGAAGGTTGAGTCCCACCGAAGCCGGTCGACGAAAATAAATTAAAATAAAATGGTTTTAAACAAAGAACTTGCTCCATTCTCATATAATGAAGTTATTAAATTCATATTTCTAGGATAACTTCCAAGAATATAAAATAAAAAAATATTATAAATAGAATAGGAATAAATTAAATATTGAACCAAATGGAAAACAAGTGTTTTTCTGATAAACTTGAAAGCATTTTTTTATTATTATTTTCAGCTATAGTTAAATTATAATTAAATTATAGAATAGTAAAATATTGAATTATAGGAGAAGCTACGAAGCTTTACTACTAGTTTCGAGTGGAGGTACTCTTGTGGTGAAAAGTAAATTATGAAACTTTACTCATTGAGTTGCGTGGGCTGCGAGGCGTATTTAATAATGAGCCTACTATCTTTAAGGATTGCTTTCAAAAGAAATAATGATTTTCAATGCCTTTCAAAACAGTACTAATACAAATTGTGATTGATTTTTGACCCGAGTCTGAAAACAAAACAAAAAAATCTCTCAAACTCTAGAACGTCGGTCTATTTGAGCTTTTGTGTTTAGGCTGCGTCAATATAATTTACCGAAAAACAAATACATAACAGTGGACGTTTCCCCTAATAAACTCTCACTGCTTACTTGGCTGAATCCAGATGACCGCTTAGTTGTTATTGTACACATCGGAAAATCAATACAACCTGTCAGAAGTCACCCGGAGAAAATGGCTTTAGAAATGTGACAAATGGGGAAACACTGTTTACAATTAAGATTCAAGCGTTTTGATGACACGGAAGCAACTAGCCTTTTAAAACGTCTCCAAAAAAATATTCTCATTTCACATTTAAAACCCATAAAGTTAAAAAGCAAATGAATATACCTGAAATATTAAAAAAACTTGAATCTAATGAAACAAAGATAATGTATCCAAAAAATTACAGAAAGTTCAAATTCTTGACATTCCACCCTCAGATCAGCAGCGTCATCAGCTATCGGAAGGTGTAAGGAACCAAAGTTGGGTGGTTTCGGAGTGTCAGGACCTAAAGCCTGGAATGGACTGCCACATGATTTAAGAGTCATTAATCAGCGGTCGAGAATTTAAATTTTCGTCGAACGATGATCTTGCGAATGTACCCTTGCAAGTGTACAAGGCGGTTCCGATAATACAGATTAATTATTCTCCATATCAGCATTTTAACATAATAACTCAATATCGATTTTATTTCATTAAAAATTTGTTTAATTAATACCTACATTCCAAAATGCTCAAACTCGTGATGATAATACTATTTAAACTATCAATTTTTTGATCATAAATATTAAAAATTTTTCAATAATGTCTAAGCATATTAACACAAAAAATGGTTGATCGATCAAAATTAAATTTTTGAAACTCCTTGAATTAATGAATTTATTTGAAGTACTCATAATACTCTGAATCGAATCAAAAGTTATAGCTATTTTAAATAGGTACCTACGTTAAGTCACTAAATTTGATTGATCGGTTTTTCGAATGAACTCTTTATTAAGTTTCAAATCACAACGGTGCTAAAGAAATTTTCACTTCAAAAACACTTTCTTTCTTTGAATGGCATTGCACACACGCCTGGTTCTCGCTAGTATGTAATAAATACAACCTGATAAAATATAACAAAAAAATATTCCGAGTTTTGCCTGACATTATATATTTGTTTTTATATAGCAGACAAACTGTTTGTCAGAGCAGCAAAAACTCTACCAGTGAGCTCTGGCGTTGTCGTAATAACACAGCATTTTGTCTGGAATTTCCAAATCAATACACAATATTTTTCAGATAGGAAAAAAATTTTCACGAAAATTACTTTCAATGTATGAAAATGGAGTTTTGAAATATTCAGAAAATAAGACAGTACCTACGCCATACATTATTCGTTCAATATTTGTTATCTCGGGCGAATCCAAGAATGGTGAAGCTAGTATTGACACGTAAAAATATTCATATGATTTTGAAGGAGTTTTGAACGAATACGGTCCTTTGGATTACATACGGAAACATTGTAAACTACTCCGACGTGGACCGATAAATTGAGTTGGCATCGCGTCTGGAGCCGACCCAGGCTTGTGTGTTCAATTCCTCGGCTGATTAAGTCCTCCGTACTTACTGTGGTGGTAGTAGGAGATTTTAAAATGTTGTCAGGTTTCCGAAACCCGGGAATATTTGTATTTCTTTATTTTAACAATATAATAAATTAAAAGATTTTGTAAATAGAAAGAAATAACATAAGCATTATGGGATTTTTTTATGTGAATACAGCACATAAGAGTCCCAACGGCAACTTGAGCCAGTATACGACTATGGCATCCCCAATGGGGTACGTTTTGACACTAAAGGTAGTAGAGAGGGGAAGGAGTTGGGGAAGTGGAAGGTGGAGAAGCACCTGACTAGTCACCAAACACGGTTAAAGCCTTTTCAAGCAAAGTTTCTCTTCAGAATACGGTCTTACACCGGGGCGATTTTGAGTGTATCTTTCACTCTGCAACACACCGCAAATACACCTTGTATTATTTTTAAATTGTTAAATGATACAAAGCAGTATAATAATAAATAGGGGAAGGCAGGGTAAATCCGAACCCTGGGTAATCTTGAACGCAGCAATATCAGTATGTTAGAAAGTGTTGCAACATTTTACTCACCGTTATCTTTGAAATCATGCCATTATTAATTAGTGCCAGGCGGATTTTGAAGCGTTACAGGCATACATAAAGTTCAAGTTATGGATAATTACAATGTTTCGTTCTTTTCGTCGCAATTTTTCCATATATGAAACTCAGTGTAACTTATCAATTAATTGTAGTGCCAATACGACATTTAAAGGCATTGATAGTTAGTAGTTTAAGATTTTATCACGATTATCAGATGCGGCTGAGCTAAACGAAACTTATGGTTATAAATAATTTTTTGTTGTTTAACTTTGAATTCGCAAAAATTCGCAATTGCCCCACCAGGTGTCTGTGATTGCCCGACCAGTGTCGGGTAAACACGAACACTAAAGGTTTTTTTTTTTTTTTTTTAAAGTTGATTATATAAGCTTTCTTTTCGGGAACATTTAAATGTGATTGTTAACAAATCTCTCAAACTACTAGGTTTCATCACTAGAATCACTTCTGACTTCAAAAACATAAATACCCTAAGAACTCTTTACTGCTCCTTAGTCCGCCCCCATCTTGAATATGCTTGTGTTATATGGTCTCCTTTTTATGCAATCCATATTCGTCATATTGAGTCCGTTCAACATCGGTTCCTAAAAGGGATTGCTAGGAGGCTAGGATTAGAATGAGGCAATTACTCATATAATGAAATCGAACAAACTCTAAAGCTCGCTCCTTTAGAAGACCGTCGAGAAAAATCTGATCTCATTTGTTTCTTAAAAATTATCAACTATATTATTGACTCACCTTCATTATTACAACTCATCTCAATCAATATACCTTCTCGTAGATTCAGAAATAAAGAACTGCTCTTCCTCAATCAACACTCGACTAATTATGGTTATAATTCACCACTATCCAGAATGTGTAGAATGGTCAACTCACGTCAAGACCTTGATTTTTTTGGCATAAGCCTAAATGATTTTTGTCGCTCACTAAACAATTGAAGAAATTTTATATTATTCTTTTTTCAGCAAAGTCTTGACTTGACTTGACACTTCTTTTTCACTTCTATGTTCTTATGTTTTATCTGTTTGTCTTTGCTTTCATATACCATCCTTTATTCATGTAATGTACATTTCCAAAATTTCGTGTTACTTGGTTGTAAATTGGACGTTAGTCTGTTAATAAATAAATAAATAAAGATTACTTAATAATGTTGATTATAATAGTCTAACATGTATTAATGTATATTTCAGAAGTACTTATTAAATTTATCCTATATCTCGTAACTTTGAATTTATTTCAAAACTCCCTTAGGTATTCGTAATTACCCCGCCTTTTGCGACGTAGCCGGGTTTTAACTTAGAACAGTAGTGAGCGTATATTGCAGACTGAAAAGTTGCGTTCATCATGAAATTCACAGACAAAAGTTATGAGAATTTGACGAAGTCAGCGTCTACTGCATCAGAATTTAGGCAGAGAAATACAAACAAGTTTTCTGTTTTGTATTGAGAATTTTAATTAAAAAAAAACACAAAGTAATCGTGCAGAATTTATAGAATTAAAGAATATACAACATGGGAATTGGTACTTAGGTCAATTTAATGAAAAAAATGAGAAATGTGCGATAAGAATGAATGGATCAGATAGTAAGGCAGACACAACGATTTCTATGAGGCCTATTTTTATTTTTTTATATGAATACCGCACAAGAGTCCCAACTGCTCCCGTCTGGAGCCAGTGAGACTATGCGATCCCCAATTGGGGTATGTTGTGAGGCTGAAGGTAGTGGGGAGGGGAAGGAGATGGGGAAGAGGAAGGTGGGAAGTACCTGGCTATTCAGATCTAGTCACCAAACACGGCTGAATCCATTTCAAGCAACGTTTCAATTCTGAATGGTGGTCTTACACCAGGGCGATACTGAGAGTATCTTCCACTCTGGAACGTACCGCAAATATACTATATATGAATAAATAAATAAATTGTGAAACAACACAAATTAATCAAATAAAATTTATTTACCACGCCGGGATTCGATCACGCGACCTTCGGAATGCGAGTCAAGAGCCTTACCGCTGGACTACGCCGGCCGTCTATATTGATAGTTAAGCTTTATGTCTTCTAGAAAATTTCTGGATTCATACATATTATATAATATATTTGCGGTACGTTCCAGGGTGGAAGATACTCTCAGTATTGCCCTGTAATATCACCACCATTCAGAATTGAAACGTTGTACTATAGTAACACCACCATTCAGAATTGAAACGTTGCTTGAAATGGCTTAACCAGATCCGAATAGCCAGTTACTTCCTTGCTCTTCCCCGTCTCCTTCCCCTTCCCATTACCTTCAGCCTCATAACACACCCCAATCAGGAATGTCCTAATCTCACTGACTCCAGACGGGAGCATCTGGGACTCTTATGAGGTATTCATATAAAAAAGCTAACCTCTTTTTAATGTTTTTATTCCTGGGAAACCAGTTACAAAATATTTAAACCATTTTAAAGAGGGCACAATTGAATTTGTTTGTGAACGCCGATAGTGATTTAAATTGTGTCGAAATAGTTTGAAACACCTGCTCGCAGTCTCCTCTCACCCCACAATAGTCCTACGACTTTACAAGATAGTGATACAATTTAAAATGATTCTACTGATCTAATTAAAGTATATCGGTTGTGACATAGAAAACATTTTTGGAGTGATCTGACAGTGGATCCAATTTTTATGGATTTATTTATTTATTTCTATTCTTGAACGTACACTTTACAAATTATTACATTGGTTTACATAGATAATAAGTTTAGAATAAGAAAAAAAAGTTACTCATCCGTAACTATATGTAAATAGGTTAGTAATAGTATTTTGTGAATCTTATCTGATTATTTTGTGAATTATCTCACTAGGCGAACCTGTGCTGAGTTGTTCCCATGTTTGGGATTAAGTGCTATTCTGTCAACATAAGTCGAACCACCGTATCCTCCTTGATATCGTCAAGAAGGCCACTGTGGGTCGACCCATGGCGGCAGTATCATACATATAAATTAAAGATTAGTTTCAGTTTGGATCTATATAAAGTTGTTCTTAGCATCTAGATTATGAATCTAATTTTGTGGATATCTAATAATTTCAATACTAAAATCGACAAAATATCTTTAATAATAAGTTGGTATGGATATCAATCGATTGTATTTAAAAAGTCGATTTTTGTACACAAGTTGTTTTTCTTCCTTGATGCATTTGAATAAAAATATATTTTACACTTTTTTAATTCAGCGGTAAACCCTCTGCACACCCCTTCAGATACACTTAGTTATGCTTTGTGTATATATGTATATCGTTTTTCTCTAAGCCCACTACATGTTGCATATAAGTTTGCCGGGGGCCAACTGTCGGGGGATCAACTGCCATGAAACCCATTTACAGTTATGATGTACAACACGGGCATATGCCTAGCATGGTGGTCGAAAAATCATAAAATTCATGTAACAACATTTTAATGAATACAGAAAACTTAAAAAAAAAAAAAAAACAGTTACATTTAAAAATACATAATTCTTATATTTTCTGTACTTAAAATGATTTTCTTTTTAAATTTTAACTTTAATTTACAAAAAACACAATTATTAATGTATTTACTTTAAAATTTAGCTTTATAAAGGGTTGCTGCTGCAATTAACCGAACCCCTTCAGCTTGACAAATGTATCAATTATAATATCCCGTGATTTTCACTGGTCTGTACTGTAATTAATAAAAGTATAATAAATAAAATTGTTGAAAATGTAAAATACTTAAAACTCTTCGACATCAAAAAAACATTCAATATTTGATAACGTCATATATAATATGGCAGAGGAAGGATGAAAGTAGACGGAGTGCTGTAGAAATGAGATCCCTGAGGCGTATGGGTGGTAAAATCATGTACGATCGTGAGAGAAACGTGGAGATGTGCAAATATTGCAAGGATCAAGGCTGATGTAAGCGTAATGAGCGAGATGAAAGAGACGCTCAGATGGTTTGGGCGTGTAGAGCGAATGGAGGAAAGGAGTGTAAGGAGAATATATGACGTAAATGTGAATGGTAGAAGAAACGCCCGAGAAAGACATGGCGTTACCAAGTAATTCATTACATGTCAAAAGTTGGAATAACAGAAGAGCATGTACGAGACGATGTACGAATGTGAACAAGGTGAGGAGTGTGTGCTAAGATAGAGTTAGTAGTTAGTTATTTTTTTTACAACATAAAATATACATAATGAAAAAATTAATATACCTAAAATATAAATAAGTCGTTGATAAAATGAATGTTTTCAAATCGATTAAAATTTGAGAACTTTTGCTTCGAGTGTAACTTTAATATGGGTAAAAAATAAGTTCGATAGGATATTGTCTGTTTGATGGCCATTTATTGGACAACTAACGCCTCTGACATAGGTCACCTCAAGTGGTTTGCTACGTTTGGTGACTTAGCAGAGGTGTCCGGGCCCGTGGGGTAAGGTTTGTCCGGATCTTGGCGGCGGATACAACTGCCCACCAACTGGTGGGAGAGACTGGTTGGGGGAGAATTCTTGACCTTTCCAGCAGGACCCTCTCGCAACTTCACCTTGCATCACGATTGGAGGGATGGATTCGTAGGTTTGTCACTCCTGGACACACCGAACCCCGGATTTCTATCCACCACCAAATGTTTTTCCTTCCTAGAACTTCTTCTCCTTGCTTTCCTAAAAAGAGATTCGATACAGCATCCTAAAAGAGAACATAGGCCCTGAGTGGAGCTAATGTAAAAAAAATCGAGTGCAATTCACACACGGTAGAAGCGAAACTTCACAAAAACAATATCAACCAATAGGAGCCTTGAAAATTGAGATCATTAATCAAAGTGGCCAATGAGCGCAGTTTGACGCTTTGTAGGTAATGTAATGCGTCATTCCCGTTTCATCCGAGTTTCAAATCAAAACGAGGCTAAAGAATTTTCACTTCAAAAAATATATCTTTGTTGTTAAATTTTCATGATCGTCACCCTTACACCAGACTCCTTTTCATAAAATATAATCTTCTCTTGTTGTATGAGGACATTTAATTAAACTAAACACGAAGCACCACTGCATTTAATAATAGTAGTCATATAAGCAGTGTTCATCAAGGGATGGAAATCTCCTTCCGATTAGCACTGTACGAGGTACACGGCTTGCGGAAGAGTTCGTCCGGGGGCGGAAATGTATTTTGCTACGCTCGCTGCTACGCCGAGCGGCCGTAGAGTCGCATCAACGCCAGCGTAGCATTATCCTCGCTATCACAGCGGCGCCGGTGCTCGAAGTAGAGCGCGGTTACGGCTAACGACGATACGGCGAACAGGCAGTGTAGCGCAGATTGCTCGCATTCAAAACTATTTTAAAATGTCAATTTACGGTTTGTTTAGTTTAATGGTCTAATTAAATTTTTTTTAAATATTCAGTAAAAGTATGAAGAAGAATAGAATGAAATATTATGTATTGATAAATTTAAATATTTTATCATCGCACTTTTGTTTCCACGTACGGACCTTACTTTACGCTCGATAACACCTTAAATAATTGTTTGAAAAATTTTGACGTTTAATTTTTTTAATTTACAATTTTTTTATCATTGAAGAAGAAGATAACAATAATAATCTAAACAAAAATATGAAAGAGGACAAGATAGAAAAATAGAAAAATATAATGACCGCAACTGAGACTCGAACCCAGAACCTCCCGTCTAACCGGGACGTGCGCGTTTACCATTCCACCATTGCCACCTTCTGTCAAACCGTCATATTTGTCATTCTCACATTTAAAATTTTAGAATTAACAATTTTATCGTCCGATTTTTTTTTCATAGGCAACTACTCTGTTTATTGGAAATAATCGTTCTAAGAATTGGTTTGTAACCTAGATAGCGTCTCGGATAAACGTATCCGATTTTATCAATATGGAACATTTTATAAGAGTCTAAATGAATATAATTGATTAAGAAGATAAAACAATCTTAATGAAAATATGAAAGAAAACAAGACACTGAAAAACAGAAAAGATAATGGTCGGAACTGGGACTCGAACCCAGAACCTCTCGTCTAACCGGGACGTGCGCGTTTGCCAATTCCGCAATTGCCACCTTCCTAAGATAAACACGAGGTTTTGCGTTCGAGTCCGCGAGTGCGAGTTCGAGTTGCGACCACTATCTTTTTCTATTTTTCTGGGTCTTGTTCTTTTTCATATTTTAGTTTAGATTATTATTGTTATCTTCTTCTTCAATGATAAATTAAAAAGTGTTTTATTAAGCAGGAGAGTGACTTTATTATACTTAATATACAAATCTATGACAACAGAAAAAAATGTTTAGTGGTGTATACAAAGTTATTAGTTTCATTAAAAAAAAATTCATTGCAGCAGAAAATATTTATTTTAATAAAAAAATATTGTTCACGAAACGTGTAGATTATGAATATATAAATAAAGTGATATAAACTAAATTATTTGTCTTTATAATAAAATAAATAATGCCATCACAAAGTGAGAACCTTTCAGAATAAGTTTTATTAGAAAAAAAAAGAAAATATTAAACTATATCATCAAATAAACGAGACTTTCGTTAAGTAACAATTTTAAAAAATGTCAATGCAAATAAATAACTTCAAATTATGAACGCTTTCAAGGAAAACAATACGCTTACAACATAAACATTTGACACCGTAGTAAAGAATTTTCTTCATTTTCCCAGTAACGAAAGGGCATACTTAAACTATAACAGAAGCACAGTTTCCACAAACTTATATTAATTCAAACATTTTCATTGCCGTTGGGAAGATGGGGCGGAACGTACTTATGCCAAGGAAAGAAAAATGAAAATTAATCTAAGAAAATATCTTATAATATCTGCAATATGAAATCTCTGCGTTGGTGAATAGCCATATTCATGCCGCGCACAGGGGAAAATATAATACGACTGAAATTGGTGCAAATTTTTATAAGACAACTTTAGTACCTCCGCAGCTGATGTGGTCGTGGATATACGGGAAGAGTAACTTATTTTACTTTATGGTATTTGCAGTTTTTATACAGTAACACAATATGAGAACATATTTTGAGTCAGCAACATTGTTAAAATTGACTATGAATCAAACAGCGATTGAAACAGTTTTATTACAAAATTATCACGGAACAGTTTAGACAAAAAAATACCGCTAGATAATAACAAACACAACATTTTACAAATAATTTAAAATTACAGAACATAGACGGCCGGCATTGTCCAGTAAGGCTCTTGACTCGCATTCCGAAGGTCGTGGCAAATAAATTTTATTTGATTAATTTGTGTAATTTCACAATTTATTAATTTAAAATAATAAAGAGTATATTTGCGGCACGTTCCAGAGTGGAAGACACTCTCAGTATCGCCCTGGTGTAAGACCACCATTCAGAATTGAAACGTTGCTTGAAATGGCTTCGGCCGTGTTTGGTGACCAGATGTGAATAGCCAGGTACTTTCCACCTTTCTCTACACCATATCCTTTCCCTCCCCACTACCTTCAGCCTCACAACATACCCCAACTGGGGGATGCCGTAGTCTCACTGGCTCCAGACGGGAGCAGTTGGGATTCTTGTGCGGTATTCATATAAAAAAATATAAAGATTTCATTCTTCAAACTGACGACTAATTCGCGATGGAAAAGAACCGAAGAGACGAACAAAGGTTGAATACTAAACCATTGTTTTTCGAAGTTATAATTTAGAAGTATTCGACCATAAATTTGTCTCGGTAAATTAAAATAAAACTAAAAATTAATGAAGGTAATTAAATAACCTCAAAAACATAATTTTTTTATTTCTTTTTCTAGTCTTTAAAATAAATTTTCATCAATTGTTTAAAAAACGGGAGTAACGTTTCGCACGAATTTGAATACATTATTTAAGACTTGAAATATTTCGATATTTGAACCAAACAAAAATTTCGCAGTGAATATCTTGATTTTGTCCTTTATGGATTCTGTGGATATTTTGGTTCTGGCCAGCTATAATAACGAAAACCATCAAAGCAGTTACCTCAAAATTGGATTTCACAACGAACCTTGTACAATCAATTACGTCTAGTGTCCAGTGCCAAGAACAAGGACTGCAGATTGTGTACATTGTTCATCGAAACAAATGTTCTTCCGGGGCCCTGGTCCCTTGTGGAAACTGTGGCTGTGTTATTGTAGATCTGCACAGGAACGACAAAGCCAAACTGGACTTACATTGGTTCAATTCTCCATTAGCCGCTACAGTTATTTGCTACCCAGAGATGCGGCGATATTGCAATCATTGAGAGTTACATGCTAATGGATTTGCAAATCAATTAAATAGAGTTGGTGTATTTGATAAACCATTGATAGACTTATTTGGACATAAATACAATTTATTTGTAGTTTTCCGGTACGGGTTGTGATATTTTAGTTTCCATTTCATTAAAATTTATTATTTCCTGGAAAATTAATCATTTAAGGTAGATATAAAGGTAGATATTAATATCCGGAAGAAACTCTTTCCCTTAGCACTTCTTCCATAAATGTGATAAACTCGTCGTCATTTGAGTAAAATATATTCGTAAATATAATGTATAAAACGTTTCACTTATATTTTCGAGTCGGTCCGTAGTGCCTAAAATCTCGAAACGAATATTCGGATTTTCTATCTTCTTAATTTGACAATTTAAAATGAAGCCATGCAAATTAATGCAAAATCATACAAAATCATGTGTTTCGGTTTGAATATTTGATTGCTTTCAAATATTATGGAAGCTTCAATTAAATACTGCGAACAGAACATTTCTTGGCCTTGGAAACAATTGAGTATTTTTTTAATAAGTCTTTTTGTAAGTCTGGAAAAAAAAATAAAGTATCAGGCCTTTTAAAAATGCTTTCAAGTGCCAAAATCTTCTCCTAATGAATTCATTTTCGGATAAAATTTTATTATATAATGTGGCAAATTTAGTTCTTTACAAAATAATCGAAAAATATTTTAATATTTGTAACTGAATTTCACAAAATAAACAATGCGATTTCGCGGTGTTCTTTTCGGCATGAATCAAAATAGGCAGCGTTCAACGAATTTTGATTTGAGAATTAAACCTTATGCCGTCCCCATAAGGTCTACTTGCACGTTTTGTATTAGTTACCGCCCCGCCACGGTGGCGTGTGGACATCGACTTCACGTCGCTTTGTTCCGCGCAACCGATTTTAAATTTCCTTGTTTTTATAATAAACAATGCGTAAAAAATGAGTTAACGTTTTGTACATGCCTTTACCAAATCAAACCATAAAAATTAACTCTCAAATACCTTCTCCAGTCTTTCCAAAAAAGTCTTAAGTATTTTTAAGTCCCTCCCAAAAAGAGGAGGGGATTCTAATTTCGAACTTTTAAAGGACTAGGGGATCACCTTAAGCATTACATTTAAACCATTTTACAGGTAGTGACATATCTGTAATTGCAATTTTGTGTTGGTGAATAGATATGTTTAAGTGCAATCAATTTGAGCACTTTTTAAAACTTGTTTCCAGCTTTTAAGATTTCTTTTTAGGCTATATTCGATGCCCTAGAAATGATATTTCACAAAAATGGTATAAAGGTATATTTCTTACAAAAATAAGCATTTACACGTGATAATTTTTGTTTTATATGAAATCGCCTTTGTGTGAATAATTTCTCTTTTCTTCGAACTCTTCCAATTATTAGGTTGATGGAAATTATTTATTCTCAACTAAACTAAACTCACTTTTAAAATGCAAATTTAAACTGGTTTTGCAGTTTGAACAAAAGAATTACTGAATTTAAAGTGACTCTAACGCGGTCGGTGCGGAACTTCGTGAGCTTTTACCGAGAAAACAGAAGAAGGAACAATTTCCTCAAGATTTTATCACCACGCTGCTGTGATAAAAGTTTTTATTTCAATTACAATAAAAAGAAATACGTTTTAAACTTTCTGAAAACGATTACAAGCAATTTTATGTCTTTTAATTTTAAGCAGCTGTTTTACTAAACGACTGTTCATTTTATTTTTGTGCAAATGCCTAATGTGGTACGCAATAATGAAAAAGTTTACATTAAACAATTTTATTTTATTTTACCACTATATTTAATTCAATACATTTCAGAAGAACCGTTCTTTAGATACATTAACAAACCATGGTTAATCTAACCTGTGCAGGTGAGCTTGACAATTGAATGTCTAAAACAATAGTTTCAGGCAGCGACAATACAAATTGTTCGGGCTTACTTTCTGCAGGACAAAACCATTATTGGCGACAATGTCACATCGGAAGTAAGAGCTTTCTCTTTTCCGAAAAAAATCCTATTGGACGTTGACTTCTTAAATTCAAAGGAATGAACCTGTATTTATATTGCTAGCTATAGAAATAAACAGTGATAAAATAAAATACTGTTCAAAATGTAAATATTGAAAAAATCTTATCATTCAAAATAGGTCAGTTTTTCAGTAGATTTTAAGTACTGAATGTCAAGTACTTTAATTAATGTTTATTTGTTCATATGAAGCAGATACTTTGTGATGTGACATTATAATTTAAAATAAAACAATAACTTTGTTAACACCACTTTTAAAAAAGTGGTGTTTACAAAGTTATGGTTTTATTTTAATTAAAGTGTTATAAGTGACACATAAAAGAATTAATGATTTTTACATACGACATGAAATATTAATACAAAAATTCGTTCATTAGAAGATTCACGGAAAACAAATAATATGATTTTTTCATTTAAAATACTTTTTTTTTTTAAAGAAAGACAAACGTTCCCGGGTTACGAATAACCCAACAATGTTTGAAAATCTCCTACTACCACCACAGAAAGCCGAAAATGTTGCTTGTGTTGTGATGGAGGACTTAGCCAGCCGAGGAATCGAACACGCGACGCCCGGACGGGACCCAAACGCGATGCCCACTCAACACTGACCGATCATACTAACATACTAACATACTAAACTCCTTGTTCCGAACTTCAACTTATAACCCACTCATACCCACAAGAATAATACGACATATTTTTCTATTCTTCTGCATATACCCACAAGAATCGTCTATTGAATAGAATACAGTAGAATATAGTCTATTCTACTGTATCATACCTAAGCGCAACTGTATTGCTCATTCCCCGATACGGCAGTTTCTCACTATGGGAAACCAATACTTAGTTGATATTGACAAGTTTAATGTTTGTGAATTTTGTGTATCAAATTTCAATACTTTTTGTGTTCAAGGTACATCTACCAATTTAGAAATTTTAGAGGTACACCAAAGAAAAAACCAATGTTTGTTTAATATTTATTAATAAAAAATATATAATTTGAAAATATATATATTTTTTCAAATTTGTTTTTGGGATGTCATGCCGTGTTGCGCTACCTCCTTCTTTAACCAACGTTTCGGGCAGCGTTACAGTGTCCATCATCAGTGTTGATTCCTCAAATTCGAATTTATTTACACACGCATAAAGCATTTATATTATTATTTTATTTATTTATTTTATTTTATTTATTTCTATACATTACAGTATTTACCTTTATAATTTTATTATGTTGGGTGTAAGGTAGGTTTGTGAAGGTGAAACTGTGGATAGATATATATTGATAGATATTGTTATGTAACAATACTTTTATTGAAGTTTTATTAAATTCACGCGGCAAAAGTCAATTTAAAAAAAATGTGTCGAAATACCCCGACTTTTTCCCGATAACCAACTAAATTCACAAAATGACACTGGTGAAACTGACAAAAATTTATTCAAATAATAGTAAACATATTAATTAAACTAATATAATAATTAATTGGTCATTATAATAGAAAACGTGATCTGAATAACAAAAATAATTCGTGACAGAAAAATTTTAGCGGCAATGATATTTGCAACGGGAAAGAAATAAGCGCATGCGCATTAATAGCCGATGAAAAAACAATGTTGCCAAATGGACAGAAATATTTCTTATTAGTAAAAATTCGAAAAAGAAAATGTAAGATTATTCAATGTGTAACAAAAACACCGTTAAACGGTTGGGAAGTGTTTTTATAAGTAAGGCCGAATATGTTTTAATTTCGATTTCTTGTATTTTCAATTCATGCGTGTGTTTTTCACCTATCATAATTTTGTTTTAATTATTTTCTTTTCATGTTCAAAATTATATCTCAAGTTAAAGTTTTATTATCTATATTTATATAATACCAACGAGTTCCCGGCATGCGTTGCTATGCCACTTAAGAACGACATTGTTTCTCCCTGCATGTCCTTTCCCATTCGTCCCGTTCCCCTTCCACCTCCCCTTCCTCTCCCTCGACCCCTCCCCTCACGCGATCCCACTCCGCCTTCCCTCTCTCCTCTCCCTTTCAATATATTAGGTCCCGGTACATTCAGATTTTCAAACAGCTCGCGTGCCACCTATTGCATTTTTTTTTACAAATTTTCTATCAAATTTGGTACCTAACATAGGTACCTATTTAAAACAAATATAAAGTATGATAAGCTTCAAAGTATTCGATTTTCGTTACTACCATAGGTGAGAATAAATTAATTAATTTAAATATTTTCTAAAATTGAATTTTAATTTAACAATTTATGGTTTGCAAAATGTCATTCTCAAATTGTGACGTATTGTCATGTGGTTGCAATAATCCAAAAACCTTTGCGAGGACGGAAAGAAATATTTAGATACTACAAATCATCCACATCAAATCTCCAAAGTTTCATCGCAATCGGATAAACTTTTAGCAACGCATAATTTCATGATGCCAGAACTCACTATTATATGTATAGTAAGAATTGCAGGCATGCGCAATCAAATCCCCAAAGTTTCATCGCAATCGGAAGAATGGTTTAGCAACGCACAGCATTCATACATACATAGACAGAAACAAACATATGTTCATTTTTATATATATAGACAGTACATAAAAAAAAATATTAAAAATGGTCAATTTGGGGATGGCATTTTCTGGGTAGATTGTTTCCTTAACTCCTGAAATAAAACCTTTACAATAAAGTTCCAAACTTGTAATAATCGTAAATTTCCTCGCCTCTGTGCTACAAAATGAAAAAAAACCCTTTGAAATCACGTCAGATAAAAATAATGAAAATAAAATGTTAGATTGTAATGTGGAGATAGGGGCGTTTTATATTTTCAGCGATTGCGCATTGCTAACGGAATTTTCAGTTATTCTATGCTTTTAATAAACACTTCGCTTCTCTCCTGGGAAATTAAAGGGACCCCAAATGCCTATATCAAACTCTCTAGACATGAAAAAATATTTCGGACCGGAGCACAGTGGCCCCAAAACCTAATCTAGCTAGACAAAAATATTTTTCCATGGCATATATTGCAAAAGAGTCTCAGTATAATAAAAAAATATTTTAAAAAATATACATTTATTTTGACCACTGTTACAGAATTTTAAAATCAAAATTAAATACTAAAACAACGCGTATAGTTAAATGGTACAAAAAGTTCAATAGCTGTGTGCTTATTCTAGGTAATTAGTTTAAAAATATTATTTATAACAAAAAAAAAGGAATAAAACCAAATTTCATCTGTTGACGAACTACTGGCCGAGTCACTATTGTTAAATAATAACATTCCTGTAGTGGCACTGTTTAAAGACTTCTACAGTCTTCGCTGGCACTTCTGAAATCGGCAATAATTTTAAGACATCATTGGGTAAGACATCGGGATGTTTTCTTTGTATTGTGGCAATTTCGGATATTACAGGATCCGAATTTATAAGTAGTGTATGAAACAAATCTTAATTTGCGTTGGAAAACGATGTTTTTCGAGTATGAAATCCCCTGATTTAAAAAAATCTTTGTTTCGAGACTTCGGAGCTTCTTCTGACATTAATCCTATCGGAATAATGCAAGAACTAATTTTGTTTCATAATTGACTTGAGTTTTAACGTACTTCTTTCGATTTAAATCCATTTTCTATGAATGATAAATAGAAACGAAGCGATGCGCATTTATAGTAAACTAGTGTTCGCCCAATGGTCGAAATTCGACCATAATTGTAATGTTCTTTTTATGTATTTTTTATTCATAATTTGATTTAATATTGTATTGAGTCAGCGGTATTTTTATGGTTACGTTTGACATTTAACATTCAGTAAGACCATAGACAAATAGACCATACTTTAATAATAAGCAATAGAGTAATTATTCGTGTGTGTGTGTCAAATACGTGGTAGTGTGTGTAATGTTTTTTTTTTATTGATTTAATGTATTTTTATGCATAATTTAAAAAAATATTAGCATTCTGCACTTCTCCTCTATATAAACTATAAGTGTGCGAAATTTCATACTCCTCCGTCCGCGCAATTTTCGTAAAAAGGGGTACAAAGTTTTGGCTTCACGTATTAATATTATGATATGATGATTTTCTTCGAGTCTCGCGCAATTATTTTTCTTTGTAAAATGTTTACGTGTTCATAAACATTCCGTTTTGCATCACAATTCACGTTTGATGTTCCTTTTTTCTTCTAACAGCTCCAAAATATCCAAATAATATATCGTGGGTACAGGCTCTATAAAAGTCAAAAGAGCACGTAAGAGCAGAAAAATTCCATAAGAAAATATAGATAAAGAAAGGTTTTATATGAAAACTGTTTCATTTAGGTACACATTGGTACACGATTTTGAAAGTCTAATCAAACATTGACAAATAATCGCGAATACCAAGACTGGTTTCACGATCTTTTAATTAATAATAAAAGTAATTTTTACTGGGCTAATGATTAAATACTTAAATAAATTAGAAATAACATACCATTTACTTCAATTTCTACCTTTGCGTAATTTATCTCCGATTTCAAATAACACCACTAACGAACAAACAGCGTTCACACAGGAAAGAGACTGACCGCAGGGCGGGCGACAAGCACATCCAGAGTGTCGTGTTTAAAACGTTGCCATGTACAGCGCGTATTTTTTTAATTTTTTTACCGATAAGAACACAATACTATGGACTGTTGTCTATGCTGTGAGCATAATTTTGTACATTAATAAAAACATCGTTGAAATCTTTTTGTCTAGCTTGATTGTTCTAAGGGAACCACTGTGCGGCGGCGTTGAAGGACAAGGGTGCCTATAAAAATATACGAACCGTGATATTATTATCCCGAAAACAAATCTTGTTATTGTTAGGATTATGTTGCGTTCGGGTCAGCTCAAGTATTTTAATTTATTTCACATAAACACTTTGTGGTAAATAATGACAATAAAATAATTTTGTTTTAATTCCACTTTATTATAAATCTTTGACCAACCGGTTTCGGTGGTTCCGCGACTTTTCAACCCACGACAAAATATCCTCGAAAAATAGCCTACGGATAAAACATCCCCCAACAAAATATCTACTAAAACCTAAAATAACCTGACAAAAAAAATGACAAAAATAATACAGACATCCCGTAAAGAAAATAAATTATTGTTCAAAAATTGTAAAATGTAAAATAAGGTTGGGTTAGGTTAGGTCAGGTTTTAGTGAATATTTTGTTGGTGGATGTGTTGTTCGTAGGATATTTTGTCAGGGATATTTTGTTGCGGGATGAAAACGCGCAGTACCGGTTTAAAAATGTATTTAACTGTTCTCCCTAAAAGCTGGCAACGTTGCATTTCAGCAAACTGACACGTGAAATTCCCGCCTTGAAAAAGTGAGGTTTTTCGGACGTATAATCCCTAAATAATAATTGTAGTATTTTGAATAATCAAATTAATTTATCTTTTAGTCCAATTTTAAATTTATTTCCAGTGAACCACTCTGTTCTTCCCGGAAATCCCACAAATAACCCCACCCCCTCGCTTACCTCTCACTCACACACCTAAAATTTGTATGTCTGATAACATTCTATGTCTACGTAGATTAGTTACAATATTCTCCTGAAGAAGGAAGGGTCTTCCGAAACCGGTAGAGTGTTATAAAATAAAAGTGGTCTAAAACAAATTTATGTGTTTTTTATTGTATAATTTTTTGACTGTTTTCAAATTTTTAACTTCGCACAGGAGACCCCGAGGAAAATAATTTACCTCAGGGCCTATGTCAACTCTGAAGACGCTGTTGAAGAATTGATTCCGCCGTTTCTAAAATAGTTGGTTGACTCCCACGTGATGTTTCAGGGGTCTGCTATAGTAATATCAAATAAAACCGTTAGTTGTTTCAACGACTGTAATTTTTTAAATTTTTCGTCACAGTTTAAGGAAGTTTAATTAGTATCAATAGGACCCTAACCCAAATCTCATCTTCCTTCAACTTACTCATCTCTAAACATTCAAATTTTCTACTTCTTTCAAAATTGGGGTCAAATTCAAAAGTCTAACATGCTATGTGCAGGTGAAAATATTTTGCCGGGGTAATGATAATAACGTTCCAAAATGTAAGAATGACCACAATAAGGAACTCCAGTGAATAATATTATGGCTTTAAAAAGATATGTTCATATGGACCAATAAACGCTGATTCTGAATGTATAAGTTTTATTAAATGATATTTAACGTAGAGTTTTAAAAAAAATACCAAAAAGTCCATTTTAAAAGGCGTCATTAAAAAACCCTGCCAAGTTGGTATTATTGAATTTGTGAGGCGTGACGTCACCGCGTCCATAATTCTCCAGTCACCTGGTATATTTGTATTGAAAAATGACAAGCCATTCAACATTCCGTGATATTGGCTAATAGAGATTTGGACATAATATTGTACATAATACTCTCCCGTAATAATATTGAAAAATATAATAACATAATAAATATAATATAATAAATAAATAATTCCACCAAAATAACGTTTTACTTATTGAATAGTTTCATAGATTCTTCTATACAAAATGACAACATCTGTTGAAAATAACTAAAACTTTTGGTCGTGATGACGTCACACTAGATACGGCGGTTTTCGGGGATCTTGAAAAATTGAAACTTTGATATTTATTTTAACTATTAAAACTAACTATAAAAATTAAAAAAAATATGCAGTTATTTAAGTTAAAATGTCATTATTTATTTAAAAAAAAAATGGACTGGAGTTCCTTATTGTACAACAAAGTATTCTCTGCAACTCCATATCGTCGGAGTGGTAACAAAAGCTTTTCAGGCCAAACGCTTTGTACGAAGCAACCAATTAACTATATAAGACATTAATGTCATTATGTACGCAGCGCAGTCTGCCTATCAACTACGAACATATCAACCGCTGCATTGTGAGGATGTCATTCGCGTGTTGACCATTCAACGCCGGACTATGAGATGATGACTTCGTTTAATATTCAAGCCCGTAGGTACTAATACTAGGTATTGTATTATGTGTTTGCGACAGGAGGGGCGGTTATTGAATTATTTCAAATGATGTTTGCATCAAGTTGGGCGATTAGTGTACATACATTATTCAGTTCTGACTTTCAGGTGGACTATTACAAACCAACTCGCACTCCTACCAAACAAATTAAAGTCGATGCGTTTAAAAAAAATGGTTTAAACAATTCGATACTTTCTTTTAAAGGGTTACACGGGTTTTGAAGATTAAAATGTGTATATAATAATTAAATTATTATTTTCAGGATGAATATATTTTTTTTTTAATATTGACGTTTCTGCAGGTCCAGACTTGCATCCCAGGATGAATATTTTATTTTTATTTTTAAAGCTGGTTCCCGGTACGCGTTGCTATGCCATTTAATAAAGAAATTGTTTCTCCCTGCGTGTCATTTCCCATTCGTCCCGTCCCCCTTCCTTTCGCCTCCCCTTCCACTCCAGCGTCCCCTTCCCTTCTCGCGTTCCCACTCCGCCTCCTCCATAATAATTTTGATTAAATAAGTGGTGTAAGCTAAGTGCTTTGTTTTCACGTAATTTAAGATACCAAAGCCTGGGTTAATACCTAAAATGAAATTGAATTTTTCAGTTTTGTTGAAATTCACCCTGAGAGAAAAAAAAACACAAGTTAAGGGAACTAATATGTAGGTAGATACCTGCAACTGACACGTATAATCAATAACCCATTTTGTTTTAAAGAGTTTTATTTTAAGCGAAATGTCAAAAATCATTAATCCTTTGTTCCAAATTATGTACGAAAGTCAAAGTTAGATTTCGGTCGCCACATCTCCCATCTGGTAATTGGTTGTGCCTTGTAGCAACTGGCGCCGCGCCGGTCGGGTATACCTCCACCTCGGTTCAGGGACATTCCAGTACGCATCAGAGGGAACAGTGGTAATTTAATCATGTTACAGATAAAGCAAAGAAGCAGAGGGGGGTGATATTCTCTTACTTCTGAAATCTTAACTACACGGCAGAGATTATGTTTGTTTGTCTTGAAAAAATCCGGCTCTATTCAGGTCTCATTTATATGATTTTCAGACTAGAGTTGCAAGGGCAAGCCCAAATATTTTCATCTTACAATGTGATTTTATTAGCTATGGAATATTGAAATAACCACCTTAACCACCCGAACCCGTAAGCTGTTTTTACACCGTAACATTACCAGACATAAGTATGACGTATGAAGCGTACACGACTTGGTTTAAAAACAAATTAATTGAAAAACGTTATTCAAATTGATAAAAAAATAGTGATTTTACTCTTCCTAATATGAATATTTATTTTAAACATGTTGTATTGTATATACATTGTGCCATTATCTAGACTAATTATCCAGAACGTAATAACGCCAGTAAAATTTTAGTAATTTGTAGTGAAATTTCATGGATCCTGGGAATGCTTCCGAGGTATTTTAAATGTGCTATATATTTTTTACTTTTGAAATTAACGTAAAGAGAAATATATTAGAATTTGTATAAAATTGTCTTTGATATAAAACAAACATTGACACATCTAAAAAATAAAAATTTTATATCAAACACAGAAATGACAACAAGAAAAACTTAACGAAATATTTTGATTCTAAAGGTCCACAATTTTGATAGAATTCGATTTTTAGAAAACACTTTCCTTTTAGATGTTTGTAAAAAGCGTTAACTTTGTGGCTCGCCATAATTTACAATAAAAAACACAAATTTGTCGTAGACCACCTTTATTTTATTAACAATCTACCGATTTCGGAAGCACCCTTCCTTTGTCAGGAGAATATTATAACTAACCTATGATACAGAATATTGAGAGACAATATAAATTTTAGGTATTTGAGTGGGAGGTAAGCAAAGGGGTAGGGGTAATTGCGGGATTTCCGGAAACAACGTAGCGGTTTATTGGAAAAAATATTTAGAATAGGACTAAAAGATAAATTAATTTGGTTGTTTTATCAAATTAATTTATCTTTTGGTTGTTTTATAAATTAATTTATGGTTTAGTCCCATTCTAAATGTTTTTCCAATAAGCCGCTCTGTTCTTCCCCGAAATCCAGCAATTACCCCTACCCCTTTGCTTACCTCCCACTCAAACACCTAAAATTTGTATGTCTGTCAATATTCTGTACGTCTGTCAATGTTCTGTAGGTTAGTTATAATATTCTCTTGACGAAGGAAGGGTGCTTCCGAAACCGGTAGAGTGTTAATAAAATAAAAGTGGTCTACAACAAATTAGTGTGTTTTTTTATTGTACATTCCTTTAATGTAGGGAATTAGAAAAACTGTCTTTTCACTTTTTATGCTGTTTACTTAAAAAGGGCGCCCGCAGGCGAGAAACTTTACTTGCGAAGACATTATTCGGAAAACTATTCCAAATTCATACAAGTTCAGAAACCTGGGCAAAGCCGGTAATAATTTACAAAACAAGAATCTATTTAGAGGCAAGCAAGATAATAGAAAATGAACACGTAATAATATAAGAATTAATATATAAATAATCAGTTTGTATCCTGTCGCGTAAGTTACCACGTAGCGAGACACATTCAACTTAATGAACAAAAATCTTGGCACGGTGTGAGAAGGGTACGGGGAGGGGCCGAGGGCGAGACCAACTAGAGATGAACGGATAGGAAGGAAGGTAGGATAAAAAGGCTAATATAAATTTATACAGCCTTACTTGTTGACACGGGCGGATTATAGAGCCAAGGAAACGAATACCCTGAAATTTTACCTTACACGAACACGCAAATTCTACAATTCAGAAGGTGCCGAAAAATGAGCAATGATCTTTCCGCGAGGAAATTAAATTCACCGAAGGGATAGGATAAAAATTTTGGAAAAACATAGTGAAGGATTTTAAATGCCCGCTTTTTTGGTAAAAGATTATTCGTTTGAAAAAGATTTAAGACTCAAATTATCTAGTATTTATTTATTTGTTTTATTTTAGTAAATTGTACATTTAAGTTTACAATTTCCTAATTAATTATATCATTTCATATTTCAAACTATATTTTTTCTTGTTCTATGTATCTCCTACAATAAATTTTGAACTTTCCAATTCGTGCCAATCTGATGAACGTTCTTCGAATCAATAAACAAGAGACACACCTCGGCTATAAATTTTAGTATTGGACTCGCGTCACAATATTTTTTTTAAAATAAACTAAACTTAAAACTCACCTTTTCAGACAGTCGTACCCTTAAATTCAAAAACCTTTCACCTTAACCCTAAATGCCCCCGACATTGTAAAAATAACTCATCTGTTAAAAAAAAAAAAAACTCAGTTGTAAGCGTTAATTAAAGGTCATTTCCAGCCCTAAAAAGTCCTTAATTCTTCAGTCTCCCAAAATAAATATCAACTCTCCTTGTGTCACTAATCTTTTAATGTAAAATCATGCAATGTCCAGTGTTTTAAATATAACGCCCTCCGCGTGCAAGACCTACCTATGCATTAACTTTCTAATTAAAGTGTGTTTTTCGGAAGTGACCTGCCAGGTAATTATGTTTCTGTATCTGTTTGTAAATAGTTAAATTAGATAGAACCTAGGAATTCTTAACAAGTTGTACAGCGCCCTTGAGGTGATTTTTCACAAAAACGGCGCTCTCCAAATTATTCAATAATTATTATTAAGTCTGACATTTAAAGAATAGACTCCGGAAGAGAGTCAGTCGGTACACGTGCTGAATCATTAATATGTGAGCTTGAGGTGTGTAAATAACTCCAAAACTCTCTGGGCATAATACTCTTAAAATTATTTTGAATGATGAATCTGCTGGCGGACAAAATATATCAACAAAATGGCAAAATCAGCGCTGGTCTAAATGAACTACAAGAGACACTAATCTTTTAGAGTAGCGCTGCTGCGTAGGCGGCCTTTTAGAGATTTTCAGTCCAAATTTGATTCACCTCGCACAATTCAATAACATTTTATGACGCACACCGATTAGGTTGTTTATCCGAAGAGAGTAAAATTTACAATGATTAAATCATAATTTTCAGTGTGTTTTTTACATGTTGCAATAACGTGTTGACAAATAAAATTTAATATCCAAAAGGACACTTAAGCGATGTCTGTGGTCGGTAGTGGTCCATTCAAATTTCAACAATATAACTTTAGTACCCCCGCAAGCCCACAGAGACCGCCAATCAACCACTTTGTGATGTAAATAATTTTAATTGATGAATATGAATTTATAATCGAGATCAAACAAACTAAAACATATTATGATTCCTAACTACACCTACCTATTGTCAAAAATGACCATCGTTGATAGATTCAATTTAAACATGCTCGCTTTAATTGTAATATCGATGAAACAATACGTTGTGAAAGTTTTTTCCGTGCTTCCACTATTCAATGTGCAAAGAAGTGTTTCCTAGAATTTGATGCAAAAGGTGTTTCGTAATTTTGTTTTGCTCACGGAGATTAACAATTGTATTGATGGTGAAGATGTCAGGGCAATTTTTTTATTTTTTACATGAACTCCACACAGGAAAATAATCTTCCTCAGGGCCTATGTCATCTTTGGGGATGCTGTGTGGAGGGTTTTTTTCAATTCTGTTTGAAGAATTCTGGGAACGTTAAGGGTTTAAGGGGTGGGTAGGAATCTGGGGTTCAGTGTGTCCTGGTCATCCGCCTCCAAGACCTAGACAAACCTCGCCCCATGAACCCGGGCACCCGTGCTAAATCACCAAACGTAGCGAACCACCTGGGGTGACCCATGGCAGAGATGTTGGTCATCCAATAAAGGTTCCCGGGGCGGCGGTACCCATTCCCGCCTCCCAAATTGGAGGCGGGAATCCTGCTAAATCACCAAACTATAATTGGCAGATAAAATTTTCCATTCATCCTTTCTCTTTTTTCCTTTAATATCATTGGTTACTCGAGTCTATCTTCGTATCACTGGTCTTTCAAAGGAAAAAAAAAGAATTTGTTATTCAAATTTCCACCATAAAATAAGAATTTTTCAAAATCTAAATTTTCAAAATCGTTAAAAACATTTTCTAAATACAACCAAGGCCAAAAGATACCACTAAAAAAATTAAAAAAATTCCGGTGTTCAAATAATCAACATGTTACTTTTGATTTTGATAAAGAAAAAAACTAGATTTATTACAAACAGTCTACTCAGTGCCTTGGCGTTGTGCGTTGTACAAAATGTTAATTAATTTAGCCGTCAAAAGAAGTGAGTTACTTAAGTCAAGCCTACCTACTTGTTGCTCTATTTTCATTCCGCCTATCTCAGGGGAACACTCTATTGTGGCTTACATTTCCCAAACGACGCAACACGTCTTATCTTTGTTTTAATGCACAAACTAATACTAATTTAATGTCGTGATATATTATGATATTTCTACTCAAACTTTTGTGGCCTTGGAACAACAAGGTTCCATCTGATACTTTAGCCAAAATTGTTTTTTTATGCATTTATAGCTTTTCTATGTCCAACTGCTGTGACATAAAGTGACCGTATATGAATAGCCAGGTACTTCCCAAACGCCTTCTTTACCACATTCTTCACATCCCCTCTTTCTTCATTCTTACAACATACTCTAATAACCTTGGTAGCTTTGGACAGTGGGAAATCTCATGTGGTGTTTTGTTTTTAAAGGGTTTTATTTCACATTTATAGTATATTTATTACTTATTTTTTAAATTTATTTAATTGAATGACGACAACATTAGCAAAACTCAATAAAAAAATCTGGAAACAGAAAAATGAGAAAAAGATATTGGCGCCTATGGGACTCGAACCCAGGACCTTCGGCTTTCCAGGACACTGCGCTAACTGTGTCGATATCCGATTCGGTCATTTTTAACTATATCATACTTCGACTAAGAACCACCAACGTCGCATATTAAAAATAAAATAGATAAAAAAATTATCCGGACTATCTAGATAGCATTTAGTTCGGGTTTGAATCACGCAATAAAGATAGCAACCAATAAAATATGCGTTAAGAAAATGAAGATAATGTTGGTAGTTCTTAGTCGAAGTATGTATACAGTAAAAAATGACCGAATCGGATATTGACACCTTAGCGCAGTGGTTAGCGCAATGGCCCGGAAAGCCGAAGGTCCTGGGTTCGAGTCCCAGAGGTGCCAATGTCTTTTTCTGATTTTACTGTTTCCAGATTTTTCGATTGAGTTTCGCTAACATTGTCTTCAAATATTCCAAATTGAAAAGTAAAAAATAAAAATATTTTTTTTATGCATCTGCTACTAGCTCGACACATCCGTGTCCTTCACTAGCAATCTTACAATTTTAAAACTAACTAAAACATTGTGGAGATAGTGAGAGGGTTATTTTGGAGGGGGGTAAAATAAGGGACAATTTCTAGAAATTGTTACATAATTAATGCCCAAGAAATCCGTGAGTAATTTAACTGTCATACAGTGAAGCGTACGGTGTTGTTACTGAAATAAATTAACTTTTTTTGGTTTGCTCTTTACAATGGAAAAAATCTGTAAAGGTTTACCCATTTAAATTTACCTATTAATTAATAGCCTTTTACTATCGAAGTTTAATAATAAAGCGATGTGTACAAAAGATCTTCGGAGCAAAAAACGCGAGAATAAGCAATAATCCCGACTCCACCGAAAATCCCTTGTTTTAAAATAAGAAACGATTCCGGAAAACTGTTAACACGCCGTGGATTATTGGATTATAGCATTGGATTTTATTTTGTATAAGGGCAGCGATTTTCAGCCTGAAAGAACCTCCCTGATAGATTTGTCTTCATTTTTTCCACAGAGGCCAAGTACCAGGAGGCGGCAGAACAGTGGCTTGCAGAGGTTTTCAGAATTTAATATTTTTTTTATATTTGTATTTCCCGAAAAAATTTATGTTTCCATTTTCCTGCATGCGTGTAGGAATAAATGCATGAGCACAGGTACCTAAAGATCTCTCAGCGTCCGCGGTGGGAATGCAGTGTAAAGAGCAGTGTACCTACATTTTCATCATCCCCTAACGTTATTTATTATTATTATTATTATTATTATTATTATTATTTTTGAATTGCGCAATTTAGATAAAATAAAACTGGGAGATTTTGAAAAATGCATCTTATATTCATCGATTTCATTCAAAAGTTTTGTTTAGGAGATTAAATAAAAATTCGGAAATCGATATAATTAGCGTAACCTAAGGCAAGCTATGTTACTACTAATGTAGTTTATGTCCACTGGATTTCTGTAATTCTCTTCTACAAATAATTTTTTTTTTAAACGCACTTATAATAAAAAATTTCACAATGTTTTAAAAATAATGAAATAAATATGGACAAATTGAAAATAATTTATTTTCTGTGGTGCAATCTTCACTCGTGTACGGAATAACAGGATGGGGTGGCGCGCTTGATGCATTTACAAAACCTTCACAAATAACTCAACATTATATTATCAAAATTATGTTTAATAGAAATAGATCATTTTCGACAGATGCATTATACAAAGAAGCTAAACTATTCTGTCTCCGTAAACTATTTATACTGCAAGCTATGAAATACATCATTAAAAACAAAAACAAAAAATGGAATCAGAAACACCATTAGAAATAATGTTTTTTATAGCCGCAAAACGAATACCAAACAAATGCAAACTCAGAGCAGTTTCATTGAACCTCGTACATTCAATCTTTAACCGAAAAATATTTAAGTGTTAACTAAACTTCCTCAATACATATAAAAGGGTTAAAATTATGGCTTTACAATACAGACGTTGAAACATTATGTATTCAATTTATATCACTTCATGTTTCTCACAAACATTACATTTATTATTATACTACAACTATGCACTTATTATTACACTACACACGTACTAATACACTGTACGCTAATGTATACGGTTCCATGCCAACTGAGAATAAAGTCAACTCAACACCTCCTTGAAAAGTCATTAAATGAAAAAAATAATTTTAAATTGGCCGATAACCCTAACCTAACCTAACCTAACCTAACCTAACCTAACCTAACCTAACCTAACCTAACACAACCTATTTAACCAATGATTTATGTAAGAGTATTATATTATACATAAAACACTCTAAATGACTTTTCTGAGATGGTTCTGAGTTGGTTTCATTCTGAGTTGTCCGGTCACCATTGTATACATATTTTGTACAAACTGTTTAGACAAATTTTAATCATGTTTTTGGTTTATATGCCCACTGTTTGTTGTTTCTAGGTACGATAATAAAATATATTTAACTACATTACCCACGCACAGGCTGCGCCTTAGTGAGTTCCCATTATTCTTATTATTTTCATAATATTGTATACATCAAATGTAAAATATTGGAAAAATAAAGGAAAAAAAATTGATTTGAACATTGGTAAAAAAATAAATGTACGCCACCACTACTAGGCTGGCGTTAGACGCAAAGCAGGGGGCATTGTAATGAATTCTGACTTATCTAGGCTACAGTTTATTCGGGAAATACACGGACGTAAAAACACCAATTATTTTACTGTTAGGCGTTCGAAAGGCTCGACAATGGGACGTGATCGTAAAGTGAAATTAGGGCGAAATGAGACAGGAACGAGGAGAGAATCTCCGCGTCTGATCTCGGCGTTCAAAATGTCCCTTTATATAAAATGTTGATCCAGAGATTACGAATAATAAAAGTAATCCGAAACGATGCTAGCAACTTCAAAGGAGCCCTGATATTTATCAACACCGATGAACCTACGGTAGTTAAGCAGAAGATAGTACAAATAAATCTGAATGCAGTAAAGTGGGATCCTGGGAGGTAATACCATGTACATATATTAATTACTACACCTTCCCGTATAAAAACTGTAACTTTGTAATTAATTATGATTTGATTTTTTTTTTAACATTAGGGGGCATATATTAATTACGTGAGCTCAAAATCACGGAGGGGGGGGGGGGGGGGGGGGATCATAGAGATAATAAAATAAAACATTAAATTGTTTCACTTCTTTGCAGTGTCCCATTTTTCCCTAGTATACCTGAAAATTGTATTATTTTTATTCTTTATGAAAATAAAAGTAGTCCTTTAACAACTGTAGTGAGGGGGGGGGGGGTCCCACCAAATTGGGGTATGTTGTGAGGCTGAAGATAGTGGGGAGGGGAAGGTCACTAAACACGGCTACAGTCATTTCAATCAACGTTTCAATTCTGAATAGTGGTCTTACACCAGGGCAATACTGAGAGTATCCTCCACTCTTGAACGTGCCGCAATTTTAAATGATTTAATTGTGAAATAACACAAATTAATCTAATAAAATTTATTTGCAACGCCGGTATTCGATCCCGCGACCTTCAGATTGCGAGTCAAGAGCCTTGCCGCTAATTCACGCCAGCCGTCACTTAATATCACCACGGGGAGGGGGGGGGGTCTGCTGGTCCTCTACAGTACGCCTAGTTTTTGAGAGGCTAACTTAACCCTGGCTTCGATGGAGCCCCCGTATTTGAGCTGGTCACTTAGGTTGGGTTGTTTCAAAAAATTTTAACAATTCATCAAATATTTGAAGTTATTTTTCACGTTCTGTGGAAGTTCTATTAACGTTCTGTGATAATTTCAGTTTTCGGAGGCATCTGGTTTATAATACTATAAAAACCTAACTTGAATGGAACTTACACAGAACGCTAAAATTAACTTAAAATATTTGATGAATTGTTAAATTATTTTGAAACAAACCAACTTAGATATATGCATCCTTAGCATATCGATGGAGGGCCTGTTCGCAGGATTACTTCCGTTGAAAGAGAATAGATTTTTATTTCGATCCCTTTTAGACGTATTGAAACATTAAATTCAACGAGATTATTTTAACCTCGAGAGAAAACACTCTCGAGGTAACCGTCCATTCTTTGCTTCAAAGCCCTCCAAATCGTTGGAATTTGTGCGTCCTTCGGGGGCTTGTCAAACAAAAAGCCATGATGGACTGTACTGTCGTCCGCATAAAAATGAATTGGTGCATATGACAAAAAGTCATTGACGTGCAACAAAAACAAATTCAGAAACAGAACCGATCCCTGTAAGACGCTAACATTTATCGAATGCGAGGTGAAAGCATCAGCAACCGTCTTAATCGACCTCTCCCTCAAAAAGTCGGCAATCCACATACACAAGGAAGCGGGAAGCCCGTAAGAAGGCAGTTTGTTGTCCTTCAAGTCCTCGGTGCCAAACCCGGTCAAAGGCGTTGGAAATGTCCACTGCAACCGTTCGGGTCTCACCGAAACGTTCCAGGCACCCCCCCAAAGATGCGTCAAAAAAGTTCACCGCACGACCGGTTCCACCAGAATCCATATTGACGGTCGATAATAATTTAGTTCTTTTCGAGATATGTTCCATCACTTTGAATAGATCTGATGTGATCGCTATGGGGCGGTAGTTGGCCGGGTTGGAGCGGTCACTCTTCTTTGAAATAGGGTGGATGACCGCTTTTTTTCGTGCAGAGGGCACTGAGCCAGACTTCAGAGACATTTAAAAAAGCTTCGTCAAAATGAGAAATACTTCTGCAGCACACCTCTAAAATAACACGGCAGGGGTTCCGCATTCGCTAGCGTTATTAACATCAAGCCCTCGTAAGACTTGGAGAATATCCCGATGCCGGATCCTCGGCTTTTTCATATAAAAACCGCAGTGAGGAACTGGCGTCGGGACAGCACTTTGATCATCGAGGGTCGAGTTCAAGTTAGCCTTTTCGGTGGCGGTGTTTGCTAGTGAGCCGTCAGGTCTGGTAAGAAGTTACGAATAATGGATACGCAGAAATATCAATGAAAAAAAAAAACTTTATTTATAACCACAAAATTTGTTTAATTTATTACGAGCTGTAATATATTAAAGTTATTACGACTATAGCGGGTTAAAACATTGAACCCCTGTTTCCCTTTATAATAAGTACATCGATCCCAAATACATGGATCAACGGGCGGATATCACTACGTGAGTTTGACAGCTGTTCACTGTACAGGAAGAGCCCTATCTGCCCTCTATTTGGTCCTTTAGGAGCAGAGCTAGGGGGAGGTTGTGACTTGCAAACACCGAAAATCAAATCGGACAATGACGGACCAACGGAACACGCAACGAATTCAATATTTTTTAGATTTCTTTTATACGAGTATTAATTCGGTATTTATCATCTTAAATTCTTTTCATATACTTTGTTATTACATTTAAGAGTAACATGGAGCTCAACAAATTTAATACTAACTTGATAATAGTTTATGCGCGTCCATTGTATAAACGTTTATTAATTGAGACAATTAAAAACGACGCAATTTGCGACGTACGCATTTATTTCAATCAAATAATGATTTGTCAAAAAACGATTACGGTATCTACAATTTTAAATCCACGCGGATTAACGTTAAATGAATGGCGTATAAACTCAATACGCCGTGGGACAGTAAAAATAGCACCAATTTGTACGCGTAATAAAAAGGTGATTAAATTTCCATTCTTTGATTCGAACACGTCGATTTTCATACGACGTGCTATCTACGGGCATGATTAGAATATGCGTATTGTTAATTAAAAAAATTCTAACTATATTCTATGAAATACGTTGAGGAAGTCTATGGAAGCAACCCGGGTGATAGTTACACGGCGGCGAATCAGGTATGCACGATGATGGAGTGTTACCATAATCAGCATGGATGAAATGAAAAGATACATTAAATGTACGAAGGATGGTAAGGCTGTTGGTTTCAAAATATTGCTGACGAATACTTTAAAGGAGGTAGCCGTATAATTCTCACATTTGATTTGGTTACACATCATTAGATTGGAGAAGGGTCCTATATGTTGTGTGTGAATCGTAGGGCTATTAGCCTGCTAAGTTCAGTCGGCAAGAATGATAAAATATTGATTGAAAGAGTGAAAATGGAAACAAAGGATGCATTACGGGATGTGCAAGGTGCTTTTTTGAGTGGAAGCGGGTGCACGCAAAAAAGCAGAATATTGTCTAGGCTTTTGTAGATCTACAAAAAGCATACGACCGAGTTTACAGGAAAAAGCTGTGGAAGGAGTTGTCTAAGTGTGGAGTAAATACAAATCTCACACAGGCAATTGCGAAGCGTTACACGTATTAGAGTAAACGGTGGTTTGACATCATAAAAAAGCAAGGCTGCATAAAGTCAGGAGGTTATTCAATCTATACATGGATAATTGGAAGATATGGCACGATCAAGTGAATCAGATGCGAAACGCGGGCCCGCGGGTTTTTCCCACTCAAGCTTCCCTATTTCTATTCCCTTTCTTTCTAATTCTCTTCCCTATTCCCCTATTTCCTCTCTGAAATTCAAAAAAATAGTAATCTACATATCAACCACTGGCATATCCTTGGCGTTTTGCTTTTTTGCTGAGTTTCTTTTTATATGACCCTCCAAAAATTCTTAAATTTAGGTAAATTACTAAAGGTAGTTTACTAAAGGTAGTTTACTAAAGGTAGTTTGAACGCCTAATTTGAAAGCCATCAACGGACGCCATCACGAATATACAAATTTGACAATATAGCTAATAAATCTAATAAGGGGTAACAGCGACAATGTCAAAAACAGTTTTGTAAATTTGGTTTTATTTTGACGTATTGGCGCCCGTGATTCCTCTTGCCAATGTGGGCTGTGTATGTTTATATAAATATGTCTTACAGATCTACGTGATTGGTACGAAGGCGAAAATTTCCCTGAAGGTAGCCAACCTCCGATAGGAGAGAGGGCACCCGAAGAAGAAGAAAAGTTTTGTCAAGTTTTAGTCAAAAATAACAAAGTGCAAAACATTTACATGTAATTTATTTGCTCTAATTTCATATTTAGTGCATGTGTAAAATTTGCCCTGTGGAGGTAAAGGGTTTCCATTGTAATTTTATGAATGTTTTAAATTTATTCCCATCCGAGTTGTTAAAAGCTGTAATGAATGCAGTCAGTGACACCTGTAGTTTTTTACCTTAGTTGATTACTTAAAAATAGTATGTCGGTAATGCAGATTATTACAGCCCGGGTAGATGGCGCTAGCGTCTTATTGATATTTCAAATGACAGAGCAGTTTGTTCTTTTGGAAGGGATTCCACTTTTTTAATAAAAACGGTGCTCCCAGTTTATTTGTTCTCCTTTTAACTGACTATCTTACTAATAACAACAAGGCTGTTCTAGCTTTTTTTTGGCTAGGGATCGGGGAACCAGGCTGTGTAATATTGTAACATGTTTCAGTGTTTTTTAATCTTGTTTAACCTAAAAGAAGTTGTAAACAAATAACTCAGTGAATATCTCTCAGAATGTTTTTGAATTTAAAAAAAAGGACCCAAACACAATCCTAAACACAGGTAATTGGAAATAATCCCGTTTAAGTGTAAAGGATTATCCACAATCGTTTCAGAAATGGGTGGCTCACTGAGCACACTACATAATATTAAATAATTCCATCATCTACATATTATCCCGTATTACTTCCAGGTTATAAAGTTGTAAATAACTTTGTTAATGAAAAGAGCTCGGATTGAGGATAAGCGGGCTTAACGCATTAGTTTAAAGGACGAGGGATGTAAGCCGCTTTACTCTATCTATCTCATGGTAAACTCCACTGTTGACAAAGCTGTAATGGGGGTTTTTAATTTTTATGAGTAGGATTTATTACAAGCAGGTGTGTTGCCAAGCGGTTCGGTGCAATTATTCAAAGCCTTTAAATTGTGCAAATTAAAACAAACACAGCTTAGTTTGTGTTTGTTCTTACAGGACTGTCATTTTAAATGTTAATACAAGGAAGATAAAAGTTTTAAATGAATGTTAAATTTGAAAAGTTTTACATTGATTCCATTATCCTTGTTGAAGAAATTTCGTTAACTTCTCTCCCCAGGTATTCGACATAATTGCTAATAAAAAGTTGTAGAAGAAGTCTAAATTCGTAGAGAGGGAAATTGACGATTGTAAGAAAATTACCGTTAAATGGTTTGGATATGTAGATCGAATGGAATGAGAAAGGTGCGTCATAAGAACATGGGATGCGCAAGTGGATGTAAAAATAAATCGAGTACGCGCCAGGAAGACATGGCACGAATACACAAAATACTGCTTTCTTCTTACAATTCGGGAGGCGGGTACGGGTACCGCCGCCCCAGGAACCGTTTATTGAATAATCGACACCACTCACTCAGCAAAGGTGCCCGGGTTCATTGGGTGAAGTTTATCCAGGTCTTGGCACCAGACCCGTCTTACCTTTTTCCTTTACAGAACTTCCTCTCCTTACTTTCCCTAAAAACACCCTCCAAACAGCAACCCCAAAGATAAGATAATGTGAAAAAATGTTAGCATGATTTTCAAAATTTTGTGTAAAATATTTGTATTTACGTGTTGTTTTCACCCCCAGAAATAAATATATTGAAATGAAAATCTACATAATCTGCGGCTTACAGTCATAACTAGCTTCAATTAAATGAAATGGGAGTTAGCGCGTTGTTTCAGTGTTTAGTTAACTTTTTAATAAATTGAAGCACTAGGAAAACACAACGCATTGGATTATTTCTAGGCTACCAAACACGGTACCCATTATTTACAAAATAAACACCAATTTAATTTTGTCAAATGAATTGAAACTGTCAGATAATTTTTTTTATATATGTTATATTACAGACCAGCGAGTTCTCGGCATGCGTTGCTATGCAACTCAATAAATAAATTGTTCTCCGTGCGAGTCCTTTCCCATTCGTCCCGTTCGCTTTCCACCTCCCCTTCCTCTCCCGCGTCCCCTTCCCTTCACGCGTTCCCACTCGGCCTTCCCCGCCTTCCCTCATCCTCTCTCCCGCGGACCCATCTCCCGTGAACCCCCTGCCTATACATTCCATGTATTCAGTCCCGGTACATTCAGTTTTCGGTGTCAACTATTGCAATTTTTTTACACAAACTTCATAATGCCAGAGCTCACCAGTATATATAGAAATTTTTGCGGGCGTACTCACAACAACTCACCGAAATTTCATCGCAATCGGATGAACGGTTTAGTAACGCGTGACACCAGAGCTCACTATTATATATAGAAACCATCGCGGACATGCACACATCAAATCCCCAAAGTTTCATCGCAACCGGATGAAAGGTTAGCAACGCATAATTTCATGACACCAGAGCTCACTACTGTATATAGAAACCATCGCGGGCATGCGCACATCTAATTCCCAAAGTTTCATCGCAATCGGATAAATGGTTCAGCAACGCATAGACATCTCAAATATACCGAGCATGTTTTGATTTTTATAAACATATAGATGGTAGGAAAATTATATGAACCTTGACAAGAAAGAAAATTCTGGTTTGTAGCCGAATGGTACAATGATCCGGGTTCACAATCAAGAGTTGTATATGACCCATTACCGGTTAGAGGCATCGCGTCTGGGTTTCCACCCAGGAGTCGTGAGTTTAATTCCTTGGCTGGCTAAGTCCTTGCCAAGACACAAGCAACATCTTTCGCTTACTGTGATGCCAGTAGGAAATTTTTAAATTATTTTCAGGTTATTCGTTATCCGGGAATGTTTTACTTAAAAAGATATATAATTTAAAAAAAATACAAAATTTCAGCGTTTATGACAGAATTTAGAATAATATTCAGATACACTGCATTTATGTACTTTCAAAAACTCGTTACCAGAGAATGCTTGTCGTCCTTACAAATACAATGTCTAATAATTGACTTGAATACACAGTAATTATCATAAAAGGCAGCAAGTCAAGCGGAAATGGTAATTATATTTTGTAATAAAAAAAACATATGCGAAATTCCATTAAAATTTTTCAAAACCATGATTTCTTTCATTCTCTTCGTGGAAAACAGGCAAAAAACTCTGATTTAAGGGCAAAGAATTTTTATTCGCAAGGCATTTAAGGCTCGTTTTTCTTACCTCAAAAGAGGGAGGGGTTCCACTTAATTACACAGGGGTGGAGCCGCGGTTCCATTGATGTTCATTTTAAGCAAGCTAGAAGATCATTATAATTATTCTGGGTTCTAAGAACCCTGACGAATCTAATTGGTTTCTGAGACACATACAACCCGGAGACGAATACTAAACCAATGAAGGACATTTTGAGAAATAATGACAAGAGTTATGTAATGCCAACTAGTTTCCTAAATTTCGTGACAACTTTGGGGCGATTACAATTACTAATAAATAAATACTTTTTAATTTAACAGTTTCTGAAAAATCTTAAAAAATAATGTTAAAATCACCTCAATCAGATATAATTTCAAACAAATTTAACATTTCGGCTAACCTGTTCCTAAATGTAAATTATAATCTTCTCAAAGATTCAGTATTTTACTCGTCTCAGCGAGAGACCGTACGCGAAGTCATCGTTCTAGTATCTTTTGTCTTTTTCGTTTTCAAACAAGGCTCATGAGTAGGAAGAGGATGAACTTCGATGACACCCGTACGGGCTCTCATTGAGAATATTTGACGGTTAAATTGGTGTTGCCAACCTACAAATTCTGTAGTTCCATTTTTATTATTTTCTACTCATAATCGACAGACTATACGTTCATTAAAATCATTTTTCATTGACGGCCGGCGTGGTCTAGCGGTAAGGCTCTTGACTCGAACCGAAGGTCGGGGGATCGAATCCCGGCATGTCAAATATTTTTTTTTTTATTAATTTGTGTTATTTCACAACAAAATCAATTAAAATAATATATGGTATATTTGCGGCTCGTTCAAGAGTGGAAGATAATCCCAGTATCGCCCTGGTGTAAGTCCACCATTCAGAATTGAAACTTTACTTGAAATGGCTTTAGCCGTGTTTGGTGACTACATCTGAATAGCCAGGTACTTCCCCACCTTCTTCTTCCACATCTCCTCCCCCTCCCCACCACCTTCAGCCTCACAACATACCCCAATTGGGGATGCCATAATCTCACTGGCTCCAGGCGGGAGCAGTTGAGATTCTTATGCGGTATTCATATAAAAAAAAATTGTCTTCTTGTGAAATTATCAAGAACACTACAAAGTGTTGTTTTAAATCTTGGCCGTACGGATGTAATAATATTTTACGTCATTTAGTCAGATTAATTTTCTTTCGAGGTGATGACAGTTGACTTACAAAAATGTGAAACAAAATTTATAGAAATGTGCACGAAATAAATAACTGCCGCGACAAACCCGCCGGGGCTTTGGAACGTCACAACTTTGAATACGTTTGCCTTGGGGCATGCACTTACTTTTGCTTTGACTTTTTGCGATTTTCCGCTGGCGTAAAGTTACGGATGGTATCAAAAAGGTGTTTATAAAAGATTCCAGAGTTGTGCATGAATTCTAATTTGCAAATGGACGGAAATTATGGTTTCAAAAAGGTTTTATAACAAACTAGTATTTATTATCGGGTTTCGCAATTTTTATTATTATTTTATCTAAATCTTTCGAAGTGCAGACAAATATATCGTGATAACGAAATGGCGTATTATTTTTCTCTTTTGACAATGTTTGTTTAACTCTGTATGAGTTGTATAATGACGAAAAAGTCGTAGGTAATAAATCTCATCATCATCATCTTCGTCCCCTTATCCTATTCGGGTAGGGGACCCATTGCATCGACAAGGCTCCTCCATACGTCCCTGTCTTGAGCTGATTGTTCGGCCTGCGTCCATGGCAGTCCCATCCTCTCCTCACACAGTTTCTGGAGTTGCCTAGCCCAGCTGTGTCTGGGGCGGCCTACTGGACGACTACCCTCTGGAATCGCATAGTATCTTCCTCGGAATTCAGTCATCAGGCATTCTTAGTACATGCCCAAGCCACCTCAGATGCGATTTTTCTATGAAGAGTAGCAGTGGTTCAATGTTTAGATCATCTCGGATTGTCGAGTTTCTTAAATGATCCCATTTCGTAACCCCTGCCACTTCTCTCAAGTACCTCATTTCGGCAGCTTTGACTCTAGAGCGCGTTCGTTCGCTTAGCATCCATATCTGGTGGCCGTAGGTAAGCGTCGGGCGATTCACCGTTTTGAACTATAAACTGGTAATAAATCTATTTATATATATCATTCATTCATCAAAATATGCTTGCTTGGATATATTTATATGGGTCCACGAGAAGTCTGTGCCTTGCTAAATTAAGCATAGGAAATGTTTGAAACTTTCAAAAAACATTCTTTTCACCCTCGCAAAGGTTTCTACATTATTACAAACACATCTGAAAAGTTTTTTAATCATTACAAAAACTCTTACGAATCTGTCAAAAATGTCAAAATTTGAGAATTTAAAGTAATCTCCTAATACTTTGAATCAAATCAAGAATTATAGATATTTCAAATAGGTTTAGGTATTAAATTTTATTGAACGATTTTAGAATAAGCAAGTGTAAATGAATTTTTACCAACAGTTCGTTTTGGGCGTATGTACGCATGCCAGAATCGGATTGAATTTAATTTATATTTATCTAACTCCGGAATCAAAAAGGCAATCAATGACATGATTTCACTGAAGCAACATTTTGCAAGAAAATCTTTGGACTGACAAGGACGTGGACGGAGAAGTGACAGCTTATTTGGCGGCGGAGTTCTGCGATAAGGGAATCAAGGACCTAGTGCCACGGCTCAATAAGTGCATCGATCATAACGGGCACTATGTCGAAAAATAGTGAGGATGTGTACCTAGAATGTCATATGATTTTTCCTGATTTTTTATAATTAGAACGATCTAATTCTTGGACAACCCTTGTAGAATTCCAAGTAGGTACCTCAGAAAGATTTATTTTCCTGATATTTCTAACGGTAGACATTGTGCGATGGGACAGTCTAACCGTAAGCGGAAATTGATTCTGCTAAACGGAATAGCATTTCCATCAAAAAGGATGCATTTTGAGAACCTTACCGAAACTAACCATTCGTTTATAAAAAGTATAAGAGCGTATTTGATTCTGTGGCGGAAGAAATATTTGACTCTAAAGTTGGTACGATGAAGTTACAGCAAGGATGCACAATTCAACAGGAAGCAGATAATTCAGTTTATATTTATTTCAAATAAATTAACATTAATGTGTTTTTGTGCGTAATTAGAAGAGAAATTTATGTACTCATCATCAACTATTTTTGTGGCAAGCATGGCTTATAAATATACCTTATTTGTGTCACTAAGAAATAAATAAACAAAGTAAAAAAGCGCAGAAAAGTGGAAAGAGAAATATTTTTCAGAACTAAGGGTTGTTCAAATTTGCGTTTGCCATCAATATATTTATGCCTTCTGTGGAAAATTTGGGAGGCGTGAATGGGTACCGCCCGCCGGCCCGGGAACCTTTATTGGATAACCAAAACTTCTGCCATAGATCACCTCAAGTGGTTCGCTACGTTTAGTAATTTAGCAGGGGTGCCCGGGTTCATGGAGTAAAGTTTGTCTAGGTCTTGGAGGCCGATGACCAGGATACACTGAACCCTAGATTCCTACCCATCCCTTAAACCTTTTCCCTTCCCAGAAATCTCCTCTTCTTCTTTTCATAAAAAAAACCTCCACACAGCATTCGCAAAGATGACATAGTGCGGAGCTCACGTAAAGAAAAATATCTTAATTAATTTTAAACTACTTAAATAATTGTTTAAATAGTAATAATTTTCATGAAAATAAAACATTTTATTACCCACACAAGAAAACTTACCTTCATTAAACGTCATCGAAAATAAAATCGAGTAACTTTTAATCATCACTGGATTGCTTGAATTTCCCAAAATCATGTCAACATCGATGTCTTTATTTTTGTTTGCTAATAAATTATTGAGCTAATATTTTTTTAACGTCATCAAAACAGCTCGTAGAAAATTTTACTGGTAAAACTCTTTTCCATTTCAAATGCCACGCTTGTAAAAGTGATCTACAAAAATACGACGTCATCACATCGTTGCAAAGCTCAGCAAGCAAGCCCCGCGCCCTTTGGGAGCGGATAAGGGTAGTATAAGTCCCTACCCCCTGGATGACTGCGGCTGCCACTGGCTAGATACGTAGGTACTGAGAAATAATATTGCGCGCGCGAAACACTAAACAAAATCGATACGCAACCACTCGCTGACTTGCATGCTCTCCTGGCAGGAGCTTTCTGCATCCTTTATTGAACAGGTAGGAAAAATACGTAATTTTCTCAAGTACCTTGGAAAAAGTTATGCAGGTTCTAGACGGGAACGTATTCAACTGCTCAAGGCGAATTTTGTTGAAGGGGAACGGCTGTACGGCATTTTTCAAATAAAATTTAATATTGAATTTAAGAACAAAATACCCAGCTAAACTGAATAATATTTTTTAAAATTAAAAGTTATATCACATGTGTGTGCTATTAAATTTATTTTTGTTTTAAATGATGATGTTTGGGCAACTTTAAATAGTTTTGTTAGTTAATTATAATTATTAAAAATACGTCTTGCCTTATCTACTATGTAGTATAGTGGAAAAAATAAATAAAGCTTCGTGAAAAATGTGTTTTTTGGGTGGTCAATTTAATTAATGTACGATAAATTTGTTTTCCGACGAAAATAGGTCATTAATAATTTAAATTTATGCCCATCAATATGATTTTTTAATCATTTTTATTTTGTATTTCATCGTACATTTATAAGAAATAGAATAATATTATTTTTAAATATTAAAAATAATTAATAAAATAACAAGTTGTTTTTAAAATCATGGAATACTGAAATCTTTAATGGCTCATATTTTATACTTTAAAACGCAAATATATATTTTACATTCTAATTTATAAGTTGAGCACACATTTATTTTAAGTACTTGAAAATTAAAACAATAAGGAAAATATAATGTATTGAGAAAAAAGTTATATACTATAAAATACGTATTAAATATTTGATTATTTGTGACCACAAAATAATTTTTTAGTTTGGTTGGGTATTTTGGCCTCAAATTCAAAATTAAGATTTGATGGGAACAGTGATTTAACGGACATCTTCTTCCGCTTCCACAAAAGCGGAAGTTCTGCATGCTTTTTCACTTTCGGATTTCGCTTCTGTTCCCGCAAAATTATGTCAGAAGTTTAACGGATGAAGTTTAACTGATTTCTAGGATGAGTTCCTTAGCAACAGTGGCACGAGCCCAGTGTCTTGCGTGATCTGTTTAGATTTCGGATTAGTAATTAATCAAATAGCGTTGTACCTAATAGATGCCAAATTATTCAAATCTAGCCAGTATAAATGTTTAAACCCTCTTCCAGCAATGTTTAATTTCTCAACGTTGGTCTTTTCACCAGAACATTGCTGATAAAATACGACCGTGGAGCAAACGTTAAAATTCTTTCATTCAACAAACTTCGAGCACGCCAGCCTCATTGCTCAACCGGATACCGTTTTCACAGCAATTACTCTAATAAAGCGAGTTCTAATAAAGTTAGCAAGCCGTTAAGGTTTCATCTGAATAAACTGTAATTTGAAGGAAGGTTCTCACGTATCTCAAAGTATCGACTCTGGTTTCGAAATACTTAAACGCAATGACATTAAATATAATGGATAGACGCGTCGTAGAAACCTCAAAGTGGTAAGCCAAAGACAAGACAATTATATTGTCAGCGATTTCGTAGTTTTAATAATCAAAATCGCGTGAGATCGTATCCTACCAGTAAATAAATTGCATTAAAAAATGCACCAATTCGCCCTTATGTGTGATGAAAAAATGTTTCCATTTAACGGTACACACTAGAAAATAACAAGGAATAACATATAATTCGTAAATACAAGCATTTATTATTATAAAAATTACTATTATTTCGATTGTTTCCTGAAGATTTTCAGCGCCATTAGAGAAAGTGAGATAGAAAACGTAGCAAAAAATGTATAAGAAGGAACAACCTAGGACAGAAGGTCGTCTCATACAGCATTCCGTAATCGTCTTAGTGTAAGCGGGTAAGCGTATCTTAGCATCTCAGTCACACGCGTAATGTATAATGTAGTATTCGGCTCAAATACCAAAACGCTGCCCGGTCCTATATCTGTCGTTCATATACACACCATCTAAAATGTATATCTTTATCAATAATAATGATTAACTTTTGATTTAAAATAAAACAATAACTTTGTAAACACCACTTTTTATTTTTTATGCACTTAATGCCGACCGGGTTTCGCTACCACCGTAGCTTCTTCAGGGCAGTACAGAACTCTACTAAAATTAAGTTACATGTGTTATAGATAATATACATATGGGTTAAAAACAAAATCGGCCGGACTACTCAAGTGGAGGAGGAAGTAGGGATAAGTGTAGATGGAGCATTGGGTAAGGAAAGGGAATGTTTTTTGTCAATAGGGAACAACTTCAGTATTGGACTATTATTTAGATTTATTTGATTGTTAATTACCTTGCTATTAATATTTTTGGCTTTTCTTAATTCTAGGGCTTCTAAATTATCCAATCTGATACCTATAGTGTTTTTATGAATAAGGGTGACGCCTGAGTTTTTATCGAAATTATGGTTGGTTTCTATCAGGTGGTTTGCAAATTCAGAGAAACCATTGCTGTGTAAACACCTAAGATGCTCTTTGACACGGGTGTTTACGTTACGTGCCGTTTTGCCAATGTAATACGCGGGACAATCACTGCATTGGAGTGAATAAATTCCCGAGTGGCTTAGACTGTGTTCCTTGTCCTTAGCGTTCATTAGAAACTTACCTATACTATTATTGGTGTAAAATGCTGGTTTTATTTCTGGTGGGAGATTTTTAACGCTTTTTTGGGAAAAATTATTAATATACAAGATTCTACGCCATTGATAAGGTTGATTATTATTAGTTGCTATATTATTATTATGAAGGAGGCTGTTGAATAAAAATTTGTTTGTAGATAATTTTTTAAATTTTTTATTTAGGATATTGTCGACTATATTTGGATCGTAACCACCCGGTCGGCATTAAGTACATAAAAAATAAAAAGTGGTGTTTACAAAGTTATTGTTTTATTTTAAATTATAATGTCACATCACAAAGTATCTGCTTCATATGAACAAAAATTAACTTTTGAATTAAGAATTCCACATTCTATTTTTAATTTGTGAGACAATGGCGAGTCTAGATGTAATGTTTGACGTCTTTGCTTACACCCATAAAATGGATATATTTAAATGTAAAAAAAGGCAAACAAAGATGCTTAAATTGTATTAATTAATAAATAAAATAGACATTGAACCGAATACCTAAATAACGTCAAAACTGCAGTCCAACTGCTTTCCAAGGAGAGTGAGCCAAGATATAAGTCAAGATACTAAGTCAACAAAGATATTCATCTTAAGTATGCGAATAAAGCACTCACAATGCACTAGAGACTAATCTCTGGTTGCTAGTAGCTTACGATGGATTCTGTGCAAAATGGATGAAAATCTTAACGTCGTTTATCTTAAGCTCTTTGAGGTTAAAAGCACCATAGATTACGATGCTTTCACAGGCAGATTGTGGAACTTTAAACACAGCTGGGTTATGTAATGTATGTTAAGTATTTTAATATCAGTACGATTTGCGAAATTGAAAGTAGGCAATCAGAAATTTACCTGTCGAAACTTATAAAATCATAAGTGATTCAGTTTCATATTTGTCAATTTTTGACAGATTTAGATCGATTAAAAAATCTTTAAAAAGCAACAAACAACTATCGCTATCCTCTGTGAAGTAAAAATCTAAAACCCTTAAAAATCTTAACGTCGTTTATCTTAAGCTCTTTGAGATTAAAAGCACCATAGATTACGATGCTTTCACAGGCAGATTGTGGAACTTTAAACACAGCTGGGTTATGTAATGTATGTTAAGTATTTTAATATCAGTACGATTTGCGAAATTGAAAGTAGGCAATCAGAAATTTACCTGTCGAAACTTATAAAATCATAAGTGATTCAGTTTCATATTTGTCAATTTTTGACAGATTTAGATCGATTAAAAAATCTTTAAAAAGCAACAAACAACTATCGCTATCCTCTGTGAAGTAAAAATCTAAAACCCTTTGGTTCGGTACTTAGCTGAAACGTAACGTCGTTTACGTTAATTAATCACTGTATGGTCAAGCAGATCTCCACCACGCTAGGTCGGTAATGAAGCGCATTATTTTTATTTGTTTTTAAAAACTCTGACAGCTGTGTTTTTTCAAGTTTTTTTTAATCTTGTGTTAGTTTTTTAAAACCCTATGTTTATAAATACAATGGGATCCTTTGAAGCCCTCCATTTTCTAATTAGCAGCGAACAATCCTTGTAAAACGCAGGGGAACCGAGCCGTGTAGATTTGTTGAATTGTGTAGTTTTATAATTTGCAAAGCCATCACGAAAACTGTATTTGTGAAAATAAACCATAATACGTATTTCGAACGGAGTGGTTTTACTGAATGTGACCTGATACAATTAAAAAAAATCAAACAAAAGAAATTCACTTTTCAAATACAGAATTATAATTCTTTTTTAATATTTGTGTATAGGTACTTAATTTATCGATTCCCATAATCATTTCCAATTTTGAATTAAAACGTGAATATTTAAGGAATTAAATAAACTTCGAAGATCTGCTCTAACCACTGAGCTAATTCAATACTATATTTTTAGCACAGTGGTTAAGGCAAAGCCCTGCAAGACTAACGTCCTGGGTTCAATTCCTTGATGCGAACGTATCTTATTCTGATTTTTCTGTTTCAAATTTTCGTTTGAAACACGCTAATATTGTCTTCAATGTTTTAATATTATAATTTTAGTTTTTATTTATGTTTGAGAGTCGCTAATTTTGTCTTTAATGTTTAAATACGATAATTTTAGGTTTTATTCATGTTTGAGAGTCGCTAATATTGTCTTTAATGTTTAAATATCATAATTTTAGGTTTTATTCATGTTTGAGAGTCGCTAATATTGTCTTTAATGTTTAAATATCATAATTTTAGGTTTTATTCGCGTTTGAGAGTCGCTAATATTGTCTTTAATGTCTTAATATTATAATTTTAGTTTTTATTCATGTTTGAGAGTCGCTGATATTGTCTTTAATGTTTAAATACGATAATTTTAGGTTTTATTCATGTTTGAGAGTCGCTAATATTGTCTTTAATGTTATATCATAATTTTAGGTTTTATTCACATTTGAGAGTCGCTAATATTATCTTTAATGTTTTAATATTATAATTTTGGGTTTTGTTTGTGTTTGAGAGTCGCTAATATCGTCTTTCACCAAATTTCTACTCCCCGTTTTAAAATTACTTTTTTATTAAGCAATTCAAAAATATTGATCAAACAATATGGCCTTATATTTTTAACGTAAAAATGTTATTACGGTACTCCATAATAACTAATTATGAAAGTAACGTTGCTAGCTGAAAATAATTTTATCCGTCTTATAGTGATTTACGAAGATCATATCCCACTTACTAATAAACGTGTTTTAAAATTGAACAACTGATAAACAATAATTTACGTTACATTAATGGTTGTTCATCAGTAGAAGAATATTCTTCAGTAGAATGTACACGACATAAAATAACTCACGACGAATGTAAAAAAAAAATAATTTAATTATTATCCACAATACTAACAGATCCGAAAAACAAAGCACGTTTTGTATAATATTTTTGACAATGCAACATCGGTATAATATATTTTCGCAAGATTGTATCAGTTTTTTTTTTCATATTGAGCACGCGTGTATGCTTACCAGTATTACACATTTCTCATTTCTTTCAATTTCATAAAAAATGCCGCTAACGCATGACGGCAGGAAAAGGGCTAACGTACGAGCTCGGTATTAAATAATAACCCCAGGTAAACAACAATTTTCAACCATATATTTTTTTAAAAGAAACCCTTATATGTAATGTTGAGATTTTAATGAAGATAAAGAGTAGGAACACGATTCTTATTTATTTTCCGTAAAAATGCTCAGGATTCCGTGGACAGCCAGACGCACAAATGTGTTCATTCTGAAAGAGCTACGCATCCACAATAGGCTTTCAACAATCTGCCTATAACTACAAGTTACTTTGTAAATGTTGCTCGGCACAATGCAATACCAATTCTAAGCAAAACTCCTTCATTTATCGTGTATCACACATTTTCAACACACTATTCACTTTTTGACATTTATAATTCCAAACCACACTCTCTAAAGCCACAAAGGATATCTATAGATAATACTGTAGATACTGTACAAATCCTACTACCATTCAATGAAATTCATTTCTGGGTTATGATTTTTTTTATTAGAATACATACGAATCAAATAGACCTAACCCCCCCCTCCAATATTACCCCCTCCCTGTTCCCACTTAAACATCTTTCTTATTGTGGAATTTTTCTTAATTAACCTTTCCAAATCATTAAACCGCAAGTTCGTCCCACGGTTGAATTAAGGTTCGCCCCATCTCTGGTCTGGAGCTTCAAAATACCTAAAAAATACCTAAAAACCTAAAAAAACCCTTGACTGAGCAGAAACGGGCGATCCGTTTCATGGATTCTTCTAACTGAACAAACGGATTGCAATCTTTAGAGCACAAGCGTCAAGTGGGAATGCTTGTTCTACTGATATTACAATGGAAGTTGCTCCGAAGAACTAGCGTCATTGATCCCCTTGGCACCGGTGCATAATCGGGAAACTCGCCAAACACAACATTTGTACACGGTTGAAATTAGTCACATGGGAACGGGTCGTTTCTACGACTCGTTATTGAGTTCAACAGCTCAGCTGTGGAACGATTTGCGAGCCTCTGTGTTTCCTCCCTCCTACAACATGGGTCTCTTCAAGACTCACGTTCACTCCTTCCTCTCCCCAAAAAGGCCCTCCACACAGCATCTTCAAAGATGACATAGGCCCTGAAAGAAATTATTTTCCTCAGGGCCTCCTGCGTGGAGTTAATGTAAAAAAACTCACTTCTCTATTATAAACTCCACGTGGAAACCTGTAATCGGTAAAATTAATGTAACCTTTATATTATCATGCTTCATTTCAATATTATTCTGCTGGTATCCCAAATAAAAAATAAAAAATGAATCGGAAAAACTCATAGTCACTGGCAAAGTAGAAGCAAGAAGAAGCAGAAAACCAATGCACTGGAGTGACCAAGAATCCGCAGCACAGGACCGCGAGGAGTAGAGTAGCCTTGTCCACCATAGAAATTGGAGTAGGGGGTCACGATACTCAGCAATAAGAAAAACTTAATTAAAAAAAAAAACATTTTCTTTTCAAGAAATTCATTAGAACCTTATGCATTAATGAGACCTATTACCTACATTAAAATTTATTTTCTATACTATTTACTAGCTGGTTCCTGGCAAGCGTTGCTATGCCAATCAAAGAAATAAATTAACTCTCCCTTCTTATCCTTTCCCGTGCGTCCCCGTTCCCTTCCACTTTCCCTGCCTTCCCCCCTCGTCTCTTCCCTCTCCACGAACCTCACTTTCCCCCCACCTTTCCTCCCTCCTGCAAAAATATATGAAATACTTACTTACTTATGAGAACTTACCATTATATACAGCCTATGTTACTCGCTGATAATGTAGCTTTCTATTGGTGAAAGAATTTTTAAAATCGGTTCAGTAGTTTCGGAGCCTATTCAATGCAAACAAACAATCAAATATTTCCTCTTTATAATATTATATATATATATATAAGATAGATTATCACAAATTCTTATAAACATAACAATGTACTGCCCTGATTAGTTAAGGTACACGTGTGAAATTGGCCGGCGAATATTTTTTTCTGTAGGAGTATAGTTCATCCAAACTACTCCTTGATTTTTTTTAAATATTATGATGTCAAAGCACAAAGCGAATTTTTCCCAAGAACAAATAAAAAAAAAAGAAATCCCATTTGCCGGCACATATAAAAAACTTTGTTGACACAAGCTTACATACTAAATAATAGATTAAGCTTCAAAAGATTAAATAAATCGATTGACCCTGAAAATTATAATAGGTAGTAAACATTGCAAACACAAATAAAAGCAACCGCCATTCAAAATCCAATAAGAACGGATTTCCTTCCAAGTTTCCCCTGATTTATCAAGAAATTACTGCGCGTCGAGCGTTTTCCACCAAGCTCTTCAATTGAGCTTTAATGAAGAGCAGAGTCGTTGCCATGGAAACGTAATAATGGCCACCCCCGACATCTTGGAAGGCTGCGTTCTTATTCTGCTCATTTCCAGAGTGCCTTCATCTTCCTCCGTGTGTTCTCTACATCGCAAGACAACAATACAACAACTATTCCAAGAATAACTGAAATTCTATACTTTACCCTCAATACGAGTGATTGTAGTGCTTCTGAAGTTAATACGGAGAATTATTACAATAGAGTGTGTTCATCTTCGATAGATAAACTCTATTCCATGACAGTTGATATCCCGACAATTGGCCCCCCGACAGTTGATCCCCCAGATAATTATTGCTATTCCACGGCATCGTTGCTCACAAAAATATCTGTTTAGTGGATTTCCACTCGAGACGCCTGCAGACAAGTATATCGACTTTTGGTACACAGCTAGTATCCTCTCTGCATACTTAGTTTACCAATGAGGACGTACAACAAAAATAATCTGAAAGAGGGATCAACTGCTCGGGGGTTAACTATCAGGGGGATTCACATGGGGATGCCATTAAGATTTTTGTTGGTTGATTTGAGATTTGTTGTATTTTTTATGTTCTCTATTTTATACAGGTGCTTGCAGGTTTTTTTCAATGCCGCCTCACGGAGCCTCATGAATGAGTTTTTTTTTGTCCTGTTTAATTCATATCACTAACCTATTATTGTTGTTCCTGTTAAGCACTTGCATACTGCTTACTAACAACGTTTGCAGGGACACTGGAGGTCTAGATTCGTTCAAATTAAATAAATGTAGCTTCGTTTAACAAAAAAAAATTAGAATCTTGCGAGAGCCTTGAAGGAGTAACCATATGTAACTTATACCAGGGCGGGTCTCCAATGTCAGGGGGACTCGCTGTCAGGGGGCAATTGTGGGGGGCCTACTGCCGGGGGATCAACTGTCGGATCACCGATACACTCCGATATAAGGTTTTACCGGTACCAAGCTTGTATCAATAATGAAGGTTCTTGGAAACATGTTTGAAGAACTTCACTGAGAATACTGGGCTTCGTTCAACGTACTGCGAGGACTTTTATACTTTCGTTATCATAATACGTATTTATTTCCTAAGTAAAGAGTGGGTTTGAGAGTTGGTCAACAAGTTTGAACTCTCGAAGTTGGAAAGGTTAAGAAAGAAATTTCTGAGATTTCTCTATCTGAATGCGGTTACTGTGGCTACCGGTGGCTCTTTCCTGCCAACCTTTCTTTGGGTTTACTAGAAGCGAACTTTTCAAGGGTCAGAAGGGATGTGCATATTGCTAACGTTTCTACAGACTGAAAAGTGGACGATCCTAAAACAGGGTCATCGGCTATCGCGGAGATCAGTAATATATTTTTTCCCTGCGGTAATCTTCATCATCGATAATAAATAAACTGTTTTATGACCCGGTCTGGAGGTCTAGCATGGACGATCGATAAAACCCTATATCGATACGATATTGACTAAAACCGTCATCTATGGTCAGTTATCAATATTTGCGAGCACGGTCAACGCTTGTGAAAAGACATTTTGACCGACGACTGATAAATTTTAGCGTGGCCTCCGTGGTATCAGATAGATTTCGGTTAACTGTAAAAATACACATATAATGCAAGTTACTGGCTTATTTAATGAACGGATTGAACTAACAAAGCTCTTAGAATTGAAAGAAGTCGTATACGCGATCTATAGACTTAATAATGCATCTAAAACGCGATCATTTTTTTCCGTTTGATCTTTGAGAAACGAAAGTGATTGAAATATGACTAAAGGCTTCATTAACTAATTAACTTCCGTTTAGTGTCAAATAGTAAATGCAGATTGGAATGCATATTTAGGTTAGTATTTCAATTCAATATCGCCAAGTTTTTATATTTTTACGTAATTGTTTGGCGTTTGACGTTTCGGTAAGTGAATTCACAGAAGACATCGCCAGTGTTGCCAGCGTATATCGATTTCTTATTTATTCCTTATCAATATCCGTTTGGCTGTCAACAGTGAAACTGTGTTCGGTATATTGATATGAAATCGTTGGAAGTTACGCCTATCGATCCAATATTGTAAAGTTGTTGATAAGGTCACGCTGGTGAGGAGGAAAAATCCTGTTGTTTAATCGAAGTGTTTCGAATGTGGACATATTCGACGATAAAAATAAAAAGCCATAAATAATACTGAAAGTGTTTTTCCGTTCTTTGTGCAAAATATTAATTTATTATTTTAAACTATATTTCTGGAAATAACTTCAGAATAATTCTCAGAGATCCAGTACATAAAATAAAAGCACACAATAGTGGTAGTGGGCTTGAGATTATTCAGCGATTATAAAACAAAAATTAAGCTACATCTCTATAAAAGTGTTCTTACTGTGAATAATTCTTCCGTTCATGTACTTACACCAATCACGCATTTGTCTAACAAGGAATAAAGTAATGTGATGTGAGTTGTTGATTAAAACAGCGCGTATTTTCAAACTTTTGATCTAATATTGTGTGCTTGTTCAACCAGAATGGAGGCGTTTCAAACAACTTAGGGAACAGTTCATCACATTGGGCTAAACATGAACTAAACACGAAGATCACGATAAACACCCGTACTCATGTAAGTTTAATTCCGTAATTAGACGTATAGTTCTTAATGAGTTAACTGAATTGTTTTAATTAAAAGGACTTGACGGAGGCCTAAAGCTTTGCACTAAATATTATTTAGTTGGGTAAATTTATAATTTACAAGCTGGTACCCGGCACGCATTGCTATGCCATTTGAAAAAGAAATTGTTTCTCTCTGCGTGTCCCATTCGTCCCATTCGTCCTGTTCCTCTTCCTCTCCCGCGTCCCCTTCCCCTCTCGCGTTCCTATTCCGCCTCCTCCACCTTCCCTCTCCCCACTCAACGCCCCCCCTTCCACCGTCCCGCGAATTCCCCTCCCGAGTTCCTTTCCCTCTCTCAGGTTCCTCTCCCCCCTCCCTGGATCCTCTCCCCTCCCCTTCGTGGTTCCTCTCCCCCGCATTCCATGCATTCATTCCCGGTTCATTCAGTTTTCAAGCAGCAACCGTGCCACCTATTGTAAATTTTATAATGCCAGAGCTCACCAGTAGTTTTATACAAAATAACGAACAAAATAAAAAAAAGAATTATCCAATATGATGAAGTCGTTCAGAAGTTAAACGCGTACATACATTTCGGCGATTCATTTTTACAGGCCTTAAATAAAACTTCCCGCAAATATAGTAACATCATTTCCACGGCAACGATTTGTTTTGCTTAGCAATAACTTGCTTTTCTTAGGGACAGAAAACGTATAATAAATATAATATATAAATATTTATAATTTCATAACGCCAGAGCCTACCATTGTTTACAGCCTATATATTGTACTCGCTTACAATTTAGCTTTCTATTGGTGAAAGAATTTTTAAAATCGTTTTATTGTTTTAGGTGTGAAAGCGTAACAAACAAACACACGCAGTTTCGCATTTATAATATTAGTATAGATTATGTAAATAGCTAATTTATCAAAATAATATATTTTTATATAATTTCACCAGTGACGCATTTATAATATTAGTATAGATTATGTAAATAGCTAATTTATCAAAATAATATATTTTTATATAATTTCACCAGTGACACGTGTCCATCACGTGGATTTTCAGAAAAACTTTTTTTTCACGCGCCATGATAATATGAAAAATCGATAAATCTGTCAAAAAAGGCAAGACGCCACACCTATTGTTTGTGTATTATTATTCTTTATTATTCTTCTTCTTCCGTGCACTTTCCCAACTCATTGTCTAGGTAGACTGTTGGGGTCGGTTCTTCTCGTTCTCAGGCTATATCTTCTTCGGTTCTGGGTATCGCTTTCATCCAGGCCGTTTCTCTATAATATTTTGGAGCATTGAATCATCCAGAAGTTCTTTGGTCTTCCTCTGGATGACTGTCGATGAAGCTCCATAGACATTGTCTGTTTCACAGTGTGGTCTGGTGGTCTCCGTCTTATGTGCCCATACCATCTCAGCTGTTGTTCCTCCAGCTTACTGTTTACGTCCGCGACACCCAGGCTACCACGAATGCGTGAATTTTTAATCCTATCTTTTAGTGATACTCCTGCCAACCATCTAAGCATTCGCATGGCTGCTGTTTCGAGTTGCTAGAAGAGGAGTTGTACATAGTCCAGCATTCGGAGCCATACATATTCGCGAGTCTAACAATAGTTTATTTGCATACTTAGCTCCTATGCTCCTAGCTAATAAAAAGGAAAGTCTTCAACACATGTATACTTCCAGTCATCACCTATGGATGCGAAACTTGGGCACTCACCAAACGCCGCAGAGAAAAGTAGCTGATAAAAGGGAGAAAACTAAAGTTGCTGATATAGCTACCCGAATAAACCAACAAAAGTGGAGATGGACAGGTCACATGATCCGCGATCCACAAGAGAAATGGTGCAAAAATGTCACTGAGTGGTATCCCAGAGACGGCAAGAGAAGTAGATGACGTCAACAAATGAGATGGGAAGACGACCTAAAACTCACGGCTGGACATCATTGGAGAAGAGAAGCGCGTGACAGGTCCCAGTGGAAAATGTTAGAGGAGGCCTATGCCAAGAGGCAAACTGAGCTTCGGGATATATTATAAAAAATAGAACATGCCAAAATTCATACCTAACAGAAGTTCAGAACAAAAAGGCTTATTATTATTATTATAACAATAGTTTGGTATATCTTTATTGTATGCATTTTCGGGTCACAAAAGATTCCTGTTACGGTTCTAAATTTCATCAATCCCACATCGATTCTATTAAAATTATATATTCTCAAAATCGTATATTGTTTTTTATTGTAAGTAACAAAAACAGTGCTGAATATCGGGCAAAGCCGGTTAGGAAATACAAGTAGGTATTTATCTCTTTTGATTTTTTATTAACTGGACTGGCGATGGGCCGTCACTGGATTTATTATTTAACTGTCGATTTATTTTCAAACGGTTTCACAGTTTCGGTTTCGCGGTTTTAGATGTAATTAACGTCCGTGGATATTTTCCAGCCAAAACATTTAGTATAAATGAAAAGAGTGATTTAAAACAGGTTTGAAAAAATAAATTTTTAAATACCTTTTCTTGACAACCGCCACAATGACGATGAGCTGCGCACATTTTAGATTTCTGAGGTTTCTGAAACAAACAAAATAACAGTTTAAAATCAGAAAAAATAACGGTTTAGGAAAAAAAATAATTTCATAATAATATTACGAAAATAAAAATTACATTAAAATGGAGTTCTATAAATAACTTTTTGAACAAATATATTTTAAAAAATCTAAAAGACATGAATAAAATAAAAATAAATTCTTTCTTATGTAATAATCTAATCGAATTTCTTCCTCTCGTCATTATCATAGATTCATTGATGCTATTGATTTTAGTTCTTTTTAGGTACAATAACTTATATTATTTGATAATATAGGCCTCACTGGGTGCCTTATCCGTACTGAGGCCCGTATTTTTCAATACAAAATTCAATAAGACACAAATAAGTAACAAATTTTATTAAAAAAACAACAGGTGGTAATGAAAAAAAAGGCAAATATTATGAAGTACAATTGCATATAATGATGTGTGTTTATAATGGTATTGCGTATTTATTTATTTGTTTATTTATTAACGTCCTTTTTGTCGTGATGGAGGACTGAGTATGCCGAGGAATTGAAGACATGAAACTTGGATGGGACTCAAACACATTGCCAACTAAGCCACTGACCGATCTAAGGATAAGGAGTCGATTCGAGAGATCTTCCAAAAAATATATTAATCATTTCTGATGTATTACCTAGTTTTTACACAATAAGAGGGAAGGTACACAGTAACAAACGTCATAAATAACTTTAATATTTCACGATGAAAGTATTTTTCCCAGAATTTATTTTATTGTTCAAAGAAACCAATTAATCCAGGAAGTCAATATGAAAGTGAACGAAATGCGGATGTTTAAGGTTATTTGTACAATCTGGCAAAAAAGTCTAAAAATAATAATTCCATACTCATTTGGATTTGACAAAGGTACGATCTTTACTCTGAAATATCAATATTTGTTATGGTTTTTGAATTCCAAGCGTACGTTTCTAGGAAAAAAATTCTAATATAACGTTTATTACTGTCTGAAATAATAGGCGGAAATATTGACATTTATACATATGACTAAATTATTAATGAAAAATGCTGTAAGCATAAATTAATTCAAAATTTTGAGTGGTCAGTTTTTGAAAATATTTCTGGTCTCTAGACTTATATAAGAACATACCACAATACCGCTTTTTTACAATGGTTTACCGACCCGCGTCTACGTTTACCTCACCCACAACTACGTTAAACCCGACCCATGCGTACGCAAGACTCACGTAAGTCTTACCCGACCCGCGTATACTCTTTACCGATCCAAGCATTCGTCCTACCGACCCACGTTTGTGTATTACCTACCACGCGTACGTTTTACCGACCCAAGTATACATCTTACCTAACCTAACCTAACCTAACCTAACACAGGTCATCAACCTAACCTAACACAGGTCTATCTCTTACCGTCCGCGTTACTACCCAAGCACACGTCTTACCGACCCACGTCTACGTGCTACCCGACCCGCTCATACGCTTTCTCGATCCAAGCATGCGTCTTACCTACCCACGTCTACGTCTTAGCCTACTTGCCCATACTCTTTACCGACCCAAACATACGCCTTACCCGACCTGCACATACATTTTACCGACCCAAGCATACGCTTTACCGACCCAAGCATAAGTCTTATCGACCCACATCTTACCGACCCAAGCACACGTCTTACCAGATTTACTCCTATTCTTAAACGACCCACCCGTGCACCTGTCAGCCCGCCCCTACACACATTGCAATTTATAATATATATTATAACATATTAAAGGCTTATGCCGAAGCAACTGCATTAAACTGCTTTGTATCATCAATGAATGGATTGTATTGATATTTGAACACATGTTGAACGCAGATAATCTGTCAATCGGCTCTTGGGCACTCGAGTTAATCGGTACAAGATACAAGCAGTGACTTATTACAAATACGCTACAAGGTTTACAGAAAATTTATTAATACCAAAAGCAAACAAAACAATTTTCCAAAAAGGACCCTTTTACATGGCCATTAAAGTATATAACAACCTTCCACATGATATTAAACAAATACCAGATACACTCAGATTTAAGTCATCACTAAAAACATTCCTTCTGAACAGGTCTCATTACACATTAAGTGAATACCTCACATAGGTACAACTGTTTTTATATTTATGTTTATATAATAAATTAAAACAAACTCAATTTGTATTACACCACTTTTATATTTATATTTCATTTGTGTTCATTTCTGTATAACATGTTAGGTTAACCGGAAGAAATAGGATGTAGGTACCTATAAGTTATACCTTTTGTACTAAATGAAAATTTTGTACAATAAATGATTTTGATTTTGATTTATTCAAAACATTATAAATTTATTCAGCGGTCCGTGTACATAGTAAATCACTATAAAATTTATCATTAGATAATAATTTCGCAACACTGCTCCATGCAAAAAGGAATTTTATGCATTTTGACAATCAGTTATCTATTTTACTTTGGCGTCACTTTATAATCATTATTCCCTCTACAAAATACACAAAATAAATAACCCAAGTATACTTGGGTTATTGGGTGTTAGAAATTTGAAATGCTGTAGAGGACAACAAGTTAATTGTTCAGGAGAACGAAAAGAAAGTTTTTTTTTTATTAAAATAAAAAACATTTCTCCTGTTTTGGTAGACCAATAATTAGGAATTATATTATAAAATAACAATAAATAGCTCTTTAAGAATAACATTTTTAGTAAATTTTTTAAAAATAGTATTTACTTTTTAAATATTTAAAATTTTTCAGAAAAAATCCTCAACCCACGTCGTAAAAAACGCAGTTATTTTCATAGAAATATTTTAACGACGCAGACTCAAAGAGAAAAAAGGAGAAAAACGACATATTTAACTCATTTTTGGATTTATTGTCCAAAAATATGTTAAATATGTTATTAAACATATGAGTTAAACATACTAAAGGGTCTTCCAATAGGGACTTCCGAACTTTTACGGTTGATAGCGGCCAAATTATTGTTGAAGCGACATCTGTCAAATTCACTGTCATTTATTCAGCCCGTTTTGCCAAATTACCATGGACGTATACAGCGTTAAAACACACGTGCAAATGATAAAATTGTTTAAAATTATTTAATGATAAAATCTCACGTGGAGGTGATGTGAACTGGTAACCGAGATCGTGCGATTTGACCCCGTTAGACCTTTTCTTGAGGGGTTTTCTTAGGTCGCAGGTCTACGCAAATAAGCCACAAACCATAGCGGCCCTCAAAGCCAACACAACCCATGCCATCGGTCAAATTCAGCCTGATTTATGCGCCAGAGTCATGGAAAATTGGACATTCCGGATGCGCGCCACCCAGAGGAGCCGCGGCGGACATTTGAACGATGTTATATTCCATACACAATGGCATCGATAGGCCTTTCAAACGAATAAAAAATTTCGATGATATCTCACACACACTTTGTTTTATTTAATTTTAAGCGCTTAATGAAAGATACTATACATTATGTGTTTTGTTTTGTTATTCTACTAATTTCTGTGCCGGTTTTTGATTTACTTTCTCATTCTTAACTACCACATTACATTTATGTAGTTGACAAGTGTTTTATTAAGATGTTTTAAAATAGTTTAAAAATAAGAGTGGGACCAAGTGTCCTTGCTGTCTGTCGTTGATTGTGGGTTAGTGGACAGGTACAGTGCGTAGGCTGTAGAGACTACAATCCAATTTGTCCTAACTAAGCTTAATTAAAAAGGATAAACTTTTCTCTAAATAAGTTGGCTGCCTTAGAAACTGGTTCAAGGGGTAAGAAGAACTTACTGTTTGCGCTGTACAACACGATATTTGAAACAATAAAATATACAGCAGCAAATACAACAACAGCATGATTCTATTGTAAACATAATACCTCTAAACGGTTTTCCATTTAATGACGGATTTGCAAACAAGCTCCACAGTATTCATTTACGAAAAATCAGAAAAACTCTTGTAGTTCTCGGAGGCATTTTTCTTTCAGCGATTTCAATTAATTTTAATGAGATATCATGTAACACGAATGAAGACATTGTGATGATGTACAATTTATAAAATAAAATAATGGCATTACGTACAAAGATACTCTCAGGAACATTTTCCATTCATGTCAAATAAATAGTGTGTTATAAAATTCACAACACATTTTATCACAATACGTCTTTTGTGCAGTCATCATCATGTAAAGATTGTAAAGCATAGGTTCTCAACGTGGGTGATAATCCCCCTTGTGGGCGTTTGAGACTTTCAGGGGGGGGGCAGTAGAAGACCTAGAAAAAATTAGGGGGTACAGTGAGGGCGTGGGCAGGTAAAAAAATATGGTCTAAAAAAGACGAAAAAATACGCTAATCACGTACCTACTAACAGAGAAGTGAACTTTAATATTGGTTAATTTTTGTTAATGTATGTATTGTAATCATTTTTATCACGTGTGCACAAAAAATCACATATTTCGATAGTTTGGGAAATTGATGAAAGATTCCATTTCATTCAGATCTACATTAAATTGGATGATGACATTTTTTATTATATGATATTATCGTCTTACGTGTATTATTATTAAGAATAATTGACACTACACCATGAATACAAGAAGGAAGGAGGTAGCAACCCGGTACTTAAAATACAAAAGATTTATTGATTCAGTGACAGTTGAGCCCCCCCTCTCCCCATAAGTAAAAAAATTGGGGGGCTCTAGAAAAAAAAATATGCTCAAAGTGGGCGATGGGAAAAACATGGGTTTGTCTCTTTGTGTGTATTTTTGTTTCATCGAGTTTCAAATCACGACGGTGCTAAATAAGTTTCACTTAAAAGTATATTTTATTTACCAGACATGGTCGTAGGATTGAAATAGTTGCAAACTGAAATGTCGGTCGGTCTATCCTTTATTTGTACTTTTTTCCTAGATTCAAGCATTATAACCAGTTCGCATTTCAAAAGGATTCATTAATATGTAACTCGAACAAAAATGCAATTAGGGTGAGGCGTAAGTTTCGCACTTTTAAAAACTCAATAAAAGTGGTATGAAAATTTATTTTTATAAAAGTAGACAGTAAGCAGTAAGAAATTAATTTCTTTAAAACAATGCCAATGTCTATTTTCCATCATCGCACCGCTGGCGCCCCAAGTCTGGCACCAAGATTTAAAAAAACTCTGACACATAGCGTGTCGATGTCTTGGAGAATAGTATAGAGAAACATCTGTGCTGCCTTTTTCGCATAAAACTTAATGTTAGATTTGGAACATTTTTTTGTTATCAAAAGATACAGCAAATGTGCAGCAAATATCCAGTACGGATGAGAGCTATTTTATATATTTGTGTTTTAAATTTTTAAAAACATAGGCCTTTCAAAAACTTAATGTTCATGATATTAGAGACAACTTTGGCATTTTTACTAGCTGTGCGTTTGTGCTAAAAAATGTATTCACTCTGAATCATTATCACTAAGACACATTTTTTTTATATTAACTCCACACAGGAGGCCCCAACGAAAATAATTTCCCTCACCTCCAGGTCATCTGAGGTGCTGTGTAGGGTCTTTTTGAGGAGAGGGAGGAATGAGTATTGGTCTTGGAAGGAGGAAACAAAGAGGCCTGCAAATCGTTCCACAGCCGAGCTGTTGAACTCAAGAACGACTCGAAGAAGCGATCCGTCCTCATGTGACAAATGTCAACCGTTTACATGGGTTGGGCGCGCGTTTGGCGTGTTTCTCACTATGCACCGGTGCCAAGGGGGAACGCTAGTTCCTCGCTGCATCTTCCATTGAAATACCAGTAGAATAAAGATTTGTATTGTATAATCGGTAATGAACACTAAACAGGCGATTAAAAATTAGGAATCGTTATGTTTATAAAACTTTTTTACTTAGAAAGCGTCTTGATACCCCGTGAAGTTATATTTGATGAAATAAATCGAAGAATCGAGCTTTCGCGTGCCAATTACCCCGCACCCCCCGTTCATCCAATTCCTCCCGCCCAAAAGCTCAACAATTTATGGCCCACCTATAACATTAAGTTGAAAATGGAAAAAGGTCGCATTATGAACATAATAAATGCCTTTCACAACACTTTGCCAGTTTCAAATTCAGACGAAAATTTAACTCTTCATACCTGAACCCAAAAAAATCATCTTCAGAGTCTTAACTGAGGTACAAAAAGTGGCCTTTGAGTTAAAATTATTATAAAAACGTATTTGAGTTTCTAACCCCTTCAAATAAACTTCCCCTTTTCCGTGTTCTTTTTTTTATCTTTGTGATAAGTCCACTTTTTCTTAATCCATTCCCGACTCCCTTTAATCTTAAATTTTTAGGGTAGAGTTAAGCCTTCGCTGCCTTTAAAAGGTACCTCGCTGTCCTTTCCAATGAATTAATCCTTCGCTCGGGGAAGATTATTACCGCAGCACAGCCTCCCTCGTAATCCACCATAACGGTCAGAAAAAAGAATTTCGTAAATATTTCTGATTTGACATTACTTTCAACCCTTCAAAAATACGCGTAACCCTTCCCATTTTCGGTCAGATATTGCGAGTGTTCGAAAATATTATGTGTTCCAAAGGGCGTCACAAAACGCTGAAAATAACACTAAAAGAGGTGGATTGCTTTTTTATGTTTTTAAAAGAGTTGCGCAGAAAAATACCTCGATATCAATATTGTGCAACTCTTACAGATTTTAGATTTGTACGAAGAGTTCTTGGGTTTTGAAATACCTATTTATCTGTCAAGATAAGATATTAATATTAACCATTTGGTTTATTCAGTAATTAACATTTATTTATTTATTGAACTTTTTTACACATACTACAATTTCTTAAAGTTTTCACGACTACCATTGGTACTAGGCTCTTGCCTATCCTACTAATAAATAAAAACTTCCTAACTGCTTAACGGCGTTATTGTCAAACATTGAATAAAAATTGAACACACTCTATTTGGAATTCTCGCTAGTAAAAAATGACATTAACTGGGCTGCGAAAAAGCTGGCAACGTCGCATTTTTGCAGACTGACTCATGAGATTCCCGTCTTGAAAAAGTTAGGTTATTTCTGGCGTATTATTACCTCCGTAGTCGAGGGTTAAGGCTCCTGACTCGCAATCCGAAGGTTGCGGAATCGAATTCCGGCGTGCGCATATAAATTTTATTTGAATAATTTGAGTTATTTCACAATTAATTCGAAACGTTGCTTGAAACGGCTTTAGCCGTGTGACCAGATCCCCACCTTCTTCTTCTCTATCTCCTTTCCCTCCTCACTACTTTCAGACTCACAACATATCCCAATTGGGGTAGCCAAGGTCTCACTGGCTTGTTCTAAAATCGTTAAATGTGTTTCTCACTGTTGCCATAGTAACGAAAAGCTTTAGTTATACTTTACTATTTTTTACATTTTGGCCACTTTAAAAAAATGTATTTTGTTGAAAGCTTTGGATTTAGGGGTGGTGTTTTGAGTCGCAGCAGCAGAGTACCTGTTTTAAGTGTTGTATGAAAAGCGGCCAGGGCGAACTGAGTGCCTACTCGAGGCCGGGGGCTATTGGAGATGACAAAAGAAGCGAAAATGAGCCCAAACCCTTAAATGTACTGTTAAGCGTTCGGGGTGGCTTTTAAATATTCAAAACCTACCCGGGCAAAGGCAATCAAGTGCGTAAAATATTCATCTAAATAAATGAACAAAAGTTCAAAATTAAAGCCCAGCGTAGCTTTCTTTTTTGATAGTTAATAGGGAATAAAAAAGTTTTGTGAACAACTAAGTAGAATTCGTATCCAAAAAAGCAAGTTTCTTATTTTCTATTATTTAATTAATCAAATGAATGTTTCCTCTGAAATCTTGTTAGGGGCCATCCATAAATTACGTCACATCTTAATAGGAGGGGGGAGGGGTGTACAGAAGTGTGACAATGTGTGACAAGGGGTATGGGGGGGTCATCAGCTCTGTGACGTCACATTTAAAAATCTAAATTATTAAAAAGCACAACTGTAAAATTGCAAAATATGTAACGTCACACTAGGGGGGGAGGGGGTCTCACTAATGTGACGATGTTTGACAGGGACGGGGGCAAAAAATCATGAAATTCGTGTGACGTAATTCATGGATTGCCCTTTATGATTATTCGTAAGTACTTAAATACTACCTACGTAATAATAACGGTCGAGTTAAAACAGAACGAATTTCGGTTGTCGGTACAGAATTCTTTATTTGAATCATGCATTTCGTTTGTTTAAATAACTGACAGATGTGGTAATTTTTTAAGTTTACCAAATTCGAAAGATAAATAAATTTCTTCTTTTGAGATGTAATGATCCAGAGACATTTTTTTTTAATTTCACAAACCTGACAATTATATTTACCCCGTAATTTTTCACGCGCAAGTCTATATATATAAAAATCATAATAAGTTTGCTTCTATGTGTGAGCTGTCTGTGCATTGCTATACTAAACATAGGAACTATTCAAAATACCTTCTATCCTCCCTCGCGAAGGTTTCTGGAATATTACAACCACATGACAATACATCTGAATTTTTTTTAATCGTTACAAAAACTCTTACGAAACTGTCAAAAAAGTCACAATTTGAGTATGACATTTTGTAAACATCGATTGTTTAATCAAAATTTAATTTTCGAATAAACTCTTTAAATTAATGAATTTAATCGAAGTAGTCACCTACGGTACTAACCAAAATCGAATTCTTTGAATTTAATCAAAAATTATATTTATTTTAAATAGGTACCTATATTAGATACCAAATTTGATTGATTGTTCTCATAATATACAAAAATTAATGTTTGTAATATACGAAAAATTAAAATCTGTAAAAAAAAATTGCAGAAGGTGGCACGCGATTTCGATTTGGGAGGCGGGAATGGGTACCGCCGCCCCGGGAACCTTTATTGGATAACCAACACCTCTGCCATAGGTCACCCCAAGTGGTTCACTACGTTTGGTGATTTAGCGGGAGTGTCCGGGTTCATGGGGTGAGGTTTGTCTAGGTCTTGGAGGCGGATGACCAGGACACACTGAATCCCAGATTCCTACCCACCCCTTAAACCCTTTTCCTTCCCAGAACTCTCCTTCCCTTCATTTCCTTAAAAAACCCTCCACACAGCATCCCCAAAGATGACGAAGGCCCTGAGGGAAATTATTTTTCTCAGGGCCTCCTGTGTGGAGCTCATAAAAAAAAACTCGAGCTCGTTTGAAAATTTGAATGTACCGGGACTGAATATATTAAATGCGGAAAAGGGGAGGGGATCGCGGGAGGAGTGTTTGCGAGAGATGGGAGAGGGAAGGCAAGGAAGGCGGAAGGGGAACGCGTGAGGGAAGGGAAGGCGGAAAGGGAATGAGACGAATGGGAAAAGAAACGGAGGGAGAAACAATTTCTTTATTAGTCGCGTTAGAACGCATGCCGGGAACTCGCCAGAGTTTCAGTTTAAAATAGAGCATTGGGTTACGTATTGCAGTTTACAACTACTTAATAGTGTGCTATTTTATTTGATGTTCAGTTCTGTAATGAAATCAACCCTAACTTGCATGTAATATTAATAAACCCCAAGTCCCGTGTTCCGGGAAGCAGTTATTTAGTGAAAGGTTATCTACCAAGAAATTTGGGTTTCTCGTTGTGAATAGATCCATTCACCGCCGCTCGGTTGTTAATTGGGAGGCAAATCTACCCGATCCATCGTCATGCTGTGTGTGTGTGAAGGGACACACCAACACAGAGTATAAAATATTACCACTGGTAGCTCAGTTCTAACCTCACTTTTTTCTTTTTTATAAACGATGCTTACAGTCGAAAAAAGAGACTAAAAATAATGCACGGCAGGAACGATTTTTTTTGCCTTAATTTAGGTACCGCCTCCCCGGGAACCATTTATTGGACAACCAACACCCCTGTCAAAGGTAATTTTTTTATTTTAAATTTTTTTAAATTTTTAAATTTTTTAAATTTTTATTTATTTATTTATTTTTTTATAAAGAAAGACAAGCCAAGACAAGACCGGGTTACGAATAACCCAATAATGTTTGTAAATCTCCTACCACCACCACAGAAATCCGAAAATGTTGCTTGTGTTGTGATGGAGGACTTAGCCAGTCGAGGAATCGAACACGGGACGCCCGGGTGGGACCCAAACGCGATGCCCACTCAACCACTGATCAGACAAATTCATCCCAAGTGATTTGTTACGGTGACTTAGCAGGGGAGGCCAGGGTCACGGGGTGAGGTTTGTCTAGGTCTTCGCGACGGATATATCGGGTTCATCTACTGCATGGCGAGAGACTGGTTGAAACTCTCCAGCCGGACTATCTCAACCCATCGCTTTGAACCGAAGTGGGAGGGATGGATTCGTACGTCAGTTACTTCTGGTCGTATTGATCCCCAGATACCTACCCAGAACTTCCCTAATTCCTTTCCCCAAAAAGACCCTTCGCACAGCATCTCTAAAGATAACATGGGTCCTGAGAGAATTTTTGATAATCAGCACCTCCTGTGTGGAGCTAATTTTAAAAAAATATATCCATGTCTCATAAAAATTCGTTTGACTTTGCGTCCTGCGTGACTGTGATTCAAAGTTGTTTGTTCAACGACAGTTTTTCTAGTTACGCCGAACAGACACCGAAATTTGGTTTTTTGATGATTTAAGCTTACTATAGAAAGTTCAACGTCTCAGGTCAGAGGGCATGGAATACAATTTTCCAGATCACAATTTTTCATAGATTTTTATACTAACGCCATTCGTCACGACTAGGGATTACTACGAACTAATTTTTGCTTGCATCGACGCTTCTCATGTTGTGTATCTTAGGTTAGGTTAGGAAATTGGAAAGAATAAATAATACCATCCATCGAATAACGGTATTTAACAATAATGTAAACATAAAACAATGGGTAGCCATGTAAAAAAAGACAAGGTAAAACAAGAGATTCAAGAAGGATGTAAAAGTAAATTTCTGCGGGCTACCGTTAAGCATGTTCAAAATCTTATCACTAAATTGGATGCTGTAGTCGACACATTTGCACAAAAGGTTGGAAAAAGGTTAAACTGATCTTTGAAAAGGAATATGAAAAGTTTCGGGATTTCTTAGTAGACGGTGATTGGTATTGATTTTGATTGTGGCCAAAGCGGATTCCACTAACGGCCTACTAAGGAAGGGAAAGGCTTTCGACTAGCGACTGGAGGTCGCGGGTTCAAATCCCGGCGTGCGCAAATAAATTGCGTTATTTGACAACTTTAAAAAAATAAACAGCGTATTTGTGGCACGTTCCATAGTTGAAAATACTCTTAGGACGGGTTGTTTCAAAAAATTTGATGGATTCATCAAATATTTGAAGTTAATTTTCACGTTCTGCGTAAGTTCTATTCAAGTTCTGTGATGATTTCAGTTTTGTGAATCAACTGGTCTATAATGATGTAATAATAGAACTTGAATAGAACTTACGCAGAACGTGAAAATTAACTTCAAATATTTGATGAATCCATCAATTTTTTTTAAACAACCCGTCCTTAGTATCGCCCTGGTATAAGAGCACCATTCAGAATTGAAATGTAGCTTGAAATGGGTTTAGCCGTATTTGGTGACCAGCCAAGTGAATAGCCACCTAGTTCCCCAACTTCCTCTTCCTCATATCCATCCTCTCCCCACTGCCTTCAGCCTCACAACTTTCCTCAATTGGGGATGCATATTCTCACTGGCTCCAGACGGGAGCAGTTGGGATTCTTTTGAGGTATTAACATTAATAAAAACTTGTATATTTATAATTTTGAAAATAAATTTGTCGTCCCTTTTGTCACAACTCCTTTCAATGTTTTTAATTTGATATATTCTATGCGTTTCTTATAAAGTCGATAAAGCAGTGCCGACAATTATTCTCATATTAATGAGTCTAATGTATGAATGTGAACGAAGCAAGGAGTGTGTGCCAAGATCGAGTTGTTTGGCGGTCCGTCCTCTCTGCCTACCCCTGCGGGGAAACGGCGTGATGGTTAGTTAGTTAGTTAGTTAGTTAATGAGTCTAGTTTTTGGACTGTTAATTCGTGGTGGAATTCCATCGTATTAAAATTGAAATTAAAACACTTTTGCACTTTGTTCCATTTATTTATTTTCACCAGGACCGGTTTCCATATATTCTATAAGATACCAGCGCAAATCTTGACGTCTTTTTACATTTTTGTTTTAGGTACCTACGTGTTTTATGAAGCTTCTTACGATGAAAAGAATAAAAAAAAGTTTGGGTAGCAAATCCCTGCAAGAAGTGTCGTAATATTTAGATATTATGTATGAAGGACTCATCGCCACGCCAGAAGGGCAAAGCCGACTCGAGCATCTGCCAGTCTTTGTGTAATTAGTGCAACAAACCAAGGCCCCTCGAGCCACCACGGTGATGTTCATTCTCCACCTCCGACAATGTGTTTATTCTGGGTACCAGGCACCAAGTCAATTTGCCAGGTCTCCACAGCACTCTGCGGCTACAACTAGGGCAAACGAATGCAGAACTAAGGCGATATTTACAGAGGAAGGGAAATCCAGCTAATGTTCAAATACATCTGTACGGTCAAAGACTTCACTACTCTAGATTTTGTGGTTGACAGGGCAAAATGAATTAGTTCGTTAGTCCATCTTTTGGCCGCCTGCATTAAAACACACAGTTGAAAATAAATTTCTCCAAAGCAGATTTGCCAAAGAAGGCAAACACGCCACAAATTCGAAATGAAACATCTCTGTAAATGTGTATTTGTTGAGCATATATTTACGAAGAGAGAATTTGGTGGAAAGATGGAAATTTCACATTTTTAGAATTGTCTTATTTTTCTGAGAAAAATTGTTTTCAGGTGGAATCACAACGTTTTATCATAAGATAGAGTTGAAATATAGCATTCCTATTTTGATGATAATATCGTGAGGCTGAAGAAATTGGGGAAGACGATGGTTGGAAAGTAACTGCTTTCTTAGACCTGGTCCTAAACGATATTTTGATAATTTCTTGTACAATTTGAATGGTAGTTTTTCTACTAAATGGTACTCGTAGTTTCTTTGACTCTGGAATGAGATGTAAACGTAGGATTCTGCTATAATTTAAATTGAATATCAAAATACCATGTGATTTAGCTATGTATTTACCCAGGCGAGGATTTGAACTCGTGAACTCTGAAATAAAAGACAAGGCTAACCGGGATGTATCAGGAAGGTTATTGGTCTTCGTTAAAATGTAACCAGATAAAAATACTTTTTACCCAAAGAACTTTTTCTTTCAAACATTAATTTAAAACTTTAAAAAATCTTAACAAGTTTTTCTGCATTATGATAGATTTGGTACACTTTTACGTATAACTGACTCAACACAATTTGCCGGAAATGTCTGATTAATCAACTGGACGATCGATATATGCGTAAGTGTAGGTTTATGAAATCATTTTTAAAAATACAACCAAAAAAATTCTCAGTTCAGACAACGAAAGGAACATATTTTGGAATTTGAAATGAAATGGAATAACAATGCGAATGGGATTGGGATTAATTCATGTGCACCAAAGTGGATATAAAGCCGTGGGCGATTAGGAGAAAAGAAAAGGAACCTTCATACTAAATGGTTGTTCGATTTCCAGACCAACATAAGAACATTTATTTGTTACACAGAAATGGTTTGAGTCGAAAAGAAAAGCGTCTTAAAAAACGACTCTACAGAGATATTTAACAATGTGCCTGAAAAGCTTTTTCAATCCAACGTACTGGTTTTATATGGTAAACAAAGTAAAAATTTATACAGATTTATGAAACACGTGGAAAATTTTCAATTCATTTCTTGTTTTCAAACATTGCTCGCGGGGATATAATTTCAGACATTCTAAGTAAATAATACTTATAAGGTACAGAAAAAAATATTGTTTTTCTGTTCGTAGTTTGATTAATAGGTTGAAATTAGACCATTATCCTTTCGAGCGATCGCGTCATTTATAAAAAAAATTCGTAGAGCGATCGTGATTTCTGTAAGCTAGGTTTGAAATTTCCCTTTTACGTTTAAAAAATCACACCTCCGATTTTGAATACGGAAACACAAACTGATTAAAGTGCTATACAGCCAAGGAATCAACCTATATTTCACAGTTTATCTCGTATTTTAAGATATATACAACAGCACAAAAACAACAAAAAACTTAATAGGCCAGCGAATTCCACTTGTCAAATTGTCATTCAAATTGCCGTGAGTGCCACCTTTCCCAGTAAACATTGAATATTTTCAATTTTTGTATGTTTTGCATGGCCTACTTGATAATCACGATACAAATAAATTCTAGAACTCAATTTGTGTTCAAATTTGAGACTGATCGATTCAGCCGTTTCCAAGATCATATATTTCTTAAACAAAATCCGTTTCGTTTTTTCATTTTAAATGATCCAGTCCAGAGTTATCGTGGTCACCGCAAGATGCCTTTTTTGAGAGAACCTCTTGAGATTTTTTTTTTTAAGAAAGACAAACATTCCCGGGTTACGAATAACCCAACAATGTTTGAAAATCTCCTACTACCACCACAGAAAGCCGAAAATATTGCTTGTGTTGTGATGGAGGACTTAGCCAGCCGGGGAATCGAACAAAGGACGCCCGGGTGGAACCCAAACGCGATGCCCACTCAACCACTGACCGGTCACCCAGATATATAGCAGCTTTCAATATTGTTAATTTTACAAATACAAACATGTTGAAATACAGTTTAAAGTAACCATAATATGAGTAGGTACAAATTTTTACACTAATAAGTTTAGAAGTCTTCTCAGGTAAAATTCTTGAAAAATCGCTTCTTATAGGCCTCCAGACTGTATATAACCCCTTAAAAAATTCCACAAAATGTCATACACGAAAGGCAGGTAAATTTGGCACATTACAGCAACGAATCGCTAAAGACATTTTGTAAAAGTACCACGATGTGCCAAAAATCGCTCGAGTGGTTGTTTAATTCAACTCATTGTGACTATAACTGAGCTGAAAAGCTTCATTTTTTATTATTGATATTTTTAAAAGGCTGTGTGTTATTTTGTTCATCTAATAATCTTTTTTCAAACCCATGTTTATGCTGCTTTCAGTACTACAGTAAACGGGAAATAACAACGGATATTCCTTTATTAAAAATGTTGTAGCATGTATAAAGCACATTTTGCCATAAGTTAAGTCAACCTTTCAAAAGCTTGGTGTAGGAAGGCATTTTTGCAACGATTTGTACATTGCGTTTTCAGCATTGTCCCACGATTTTGATTGAAAATTTCAAAGTTATATAGTATAGAATATTCGAAAGTTATGTATTATTAAAATAATAATTTATTAATTCACATATTTAGTTAGTTATCGGTCGAACGTGCATATATTTTGAATTCATTATTTAGATCAAAAGGTGTGTGTTTTACTCATTCATTTCTACATTCAATAAAACAAAGTTAATTTACGAAATTCATTTTAGGTGTTTATGGTTAATTTTGGGGAGACGTAAACAGCTTACAAAATGTATAGTTTATAGCTTACAAAGTATAGATTTTGAAAAATATACCGTTTTCACGAGAATTTGTACTATTAAAATAATCGCGTCTTTCATTTCTGGTATTGAATCCGTTAGCTCCTTAAAAACGTGTGCAAACTTTGGAGAAAATGCACAGGTACAGAACGCAGCTTGAAGATATTATTTAAGTACACTATTTACTATTAACCCTATACAACTCGTCGAACACGTTACAGTTATTTGAACAAAGATAACATCTCAATTTGAGAACTGTAATTTTAAACTTTAATTTTTTCCCATTATTTTTTGTAAGTACGAACTTACGTTTTTTAAAATTAACCAAAGAATTTTTGAGGTTTGAGTACCGGGAACATAACCAAAAATCAGCATGTAAGATTAAATATATTTTTAACATAATAAAATATTCCTTATTTGTTTAGTAACGCTCGAGTTTGCCGGAGAGTTACGTTGGGAATAGCGTATTTGTGCATTTGAGGAGTATTAAGCCAAAATTTTGGCTCAACAGTTGATCAATGGGATTGGGAACTACGGCCGTAAGATAAGTTTCATCTCAGCATCTCCAACTTATTTTTATTGTTGAAGATAAAGAGCAAATTCAGAAATGATGAAGTATAAATTAATAGATGTAAATATGAATTTCCTGACATCAATTATTCCTCACAAGAAAAGGCAAAAATACAACTATTTGGGGAGTTTGGAGTAAGAATGCAAAAAAATGGAGCCATGGCATATTTATCTCTATTTATTACCTAATAAAGCACATCAGATAATTATATACACAATACACAAATATAGCTGACTCGTAAATTCTCGCATACGCGAAACTTTTTCCAGAAAATTGAGCAACCTCAAAAATGCGAAAGAGGCAGAAAAATCCTGAAAGCTTTTAAGGGAGGCAATTTTCAGGACAACAACCTTTGGGGTGAATGAAAAATTGTGTCCCATTTTACTAGACACGGGGTGATTTAAATATACGAGAAATACGCAGGCGAAAGAAAGTGTATCGTTATGTTACAAAGGATGATTCAATGATACATTCGCTCCATAGAAGACAGGATATATGAACAAACATTAGGTTAGGTTGTACGTACGTTTAGGTTGTCATCCATTTAACACTCATGTATTTTCAGATAACAGATCTTTATCAGATAACAGATAACTCATTTAAGATAGTTTGGATATAGTAAAAGTCAATTTAAATTTCCAGCACGAGCTAAGTAACATTGAATTATATGTATACGTAAAAGCAATATCAACTGTAAATAACAACAAAAATCAATTGGTGTGTGGAAAGGCTGGGGTTGAGCTTGTTCAATCTTAGCAACCCTTATGAGGTAGGTTTAAATAAAAATAAAAACTTGGCCGGCCCTTACCGCAGTGCGGAGAGTAAAACATAAATAATTAAATACAGAACGGTAAAGAATCTTGTAGATTTGAGTCTGAAGATTGCTAACAAAATGTGAGATTTTAACATTTTAAAAATACATCTATTTACTTAAGAAGAATGGGCGTGTTGGGCGGGCAATATTGATTGATTTTTTATATAAGTATATAGTTTTTTTGCGAGTTTGATGAAATTTTAGAAAATTGAACGCTTATTGAAAATTTCAAAATGAATTCGCTGCAAAGCTGAATGTTTACCAATTGCGGACAATACATTTTTTGATTTAATTGTAGTAAAATTATTACATGGCAAACATACAAGGAGTCCGGGGGTAAAGTGCATAAACTTCGGAAGGTGATTCTACATGTGGTAGAAGTAAAAAAGGTAATAAATTTTTTAGAAATTCAAATGTTTTTTTCCATAAAAAATATTTTTTTACAGAAGAATATTATTTTCTTGCAATTCATCCTTTTCACCCGAAAACTATCTTAAGCATTGAAATTTTGAAAAAGTTATATATCTTTTTTACTTTTACTATCACGTAGAATCGCCTCTGGAAGTTTCTGTAATTTACCCCCGGACACTTTGAATTTATACTGTTTTTAGTACCAAAAAGCAAATTAATGGAACTCTGATTAAAACTTACTAAAACTCGGATTAAAATGACGTTGCATTTATACATAATAGGAAAAATAAAATTGGATATTTTTTGGGTACATATTTTTTAAATTTTTACCTTGCAAGAGTCCAACTGCTCCGGTCAGGCCAGCGAAACTATGGCAGCCACAATAGAGGTATGTTGTTAGTCAGAAGTTAAGTGGGGTGGGAATGCTTTCAATTCTGAATGGTGGTATTACACCAGGGCAATACTGAGAGTATCTTCCACTCTGAAATGTGCCGCAAATATAACTTATGTTATTTTAAGAGAGAAGAATATGTGGACCTGCGAAAGAGGGGGAACAGTGGCGCATTCGGCATAACAAAGAACTGTATGAAAACTATCAGGGCTGAGATCCGAGATTCGATTCGAGAGAGATATGAGATTCCTCAGATTGAGATGGGCTGGGCATGAGCAGAGAATGCCGGACACATACGTCCTAAAAAGAATTATGACTGGACACCCAGATTGAAGGAGATAAGTGGGAAGACCCAGACTGAGGTGAGAAGACGAGGTAAGAGGGGATGCAGCACAGCTTCTCCAGCTAACAAACTGGAAGTCAGCCGCTGAGGTCAGGAGGAGTTGGAGGTGAAAGTTGCGGGAGGCCAAGGCTCGAGAGAGAGAGAGAGATTATTTTGAATGGTTAAATTGTGAAAATACCAATCAATCAAATACAATTTATCAGTAAATACAGTATGATAAAAATTTGGAAAGAAGTAAATAAAGACATTTAAAACAAAGCAACAATTGAAGTTAAGTTACCAATTAATTTCATGAATATTTGTTACGAATTGGGATAGTGTTATAAGCATGATGAAAGTAACCAAGGGGCGAAAAATGTTTATTACGGTTAGAGAGCACTCTGGCAAGACAAAATTTGTCTTCATTTCATCAGAAGGGTAATAAGAAAGTCATTTCATTTTTAATTCCTGAATCTGAGTAAGAAAATTACTTCACCCCGAGATAAAAACTTTTAAGGCAAATTCTCGTTTACTTAGGATCTTATTTTACCTCTTACCCGTGGTCTAACAGTACACGCAAGACGTTGAATTGCGAGGCTGCGAGTTCAGTTCTTTCCGAGAGCAAAGATAAACTTGATGGCCTCCGTGGTCGAGGGGTAAGGTTCTCAACTAGCAATCCGGGTTCAAATCCCGGCGTGTGCAAGTAAATTTTATTTGATTAAGTTGCATTAGTTAGCAATTTATTTAGTTCAGTATAGCCCAAGTGTCAGACCGCTATTCAGATTTGAAACTATGCTTGAAATGGCTTTAGCCGTGGCTCATGACCAGATCTGTGGTTTGCTACGTTTGTTGACTTAGCAGGGGTGCCCGGGTTCATGGGTGAGGTTTGTCCGGGTCTTGGCGGCGGATGCGTCTTCCCACCAGCTTGGCTTTGGCTTTTCCAGCCGTACTCTCTCGGAATACCGCCTTGCACCGCAGTGGGAAGGATGGATTCATACGTCCGTCACTCCTGGACACATTGACCCGTTGATTCCTTCCCACCTCTCATACCCCATTCCTTCATGGAACTTCCTCTCTTTCATTTCCTTTCCTAAAAAGACCCTCCGCACAGCATCCCCAAAGATGACATATGCCCTAAGTGGAGTTATTTTCCTCAGGGCCTCCTGTGTGGAGCTAATGTAAAAAAAGATCTGAATAATCGGGCACTTCTCCAGCTTCCTTTTCCACATCTCCTACCCTTCTCACTACCTTCAGTAGACTTCAGCCTCACTACATATCCCATGGGAGGGGGGCATAGTCTCATTAGCTTGGAAGCAGTTGGCATTCTTGTGCGGTGTTCTTATAAGAATACACTTTTCTGAGCATACATTTGTGCGAGCGATGTCGATCGGAGTGTTGTGATTTTGATTTATAAGTTAGTGGTATGTACAATAATTATCGAATCAATTAAATTATGGAAAACAAGAAAAACCTATTTAAACCGCTCACGCTTCCGCATAATATATTCCACCCTTCTTTCACATATAATAAGGCTATATGAAATAATTATACCCTTATAAATATAACATATAGGAAGCTCTCCAAAGATTAACCGCAATATTAAAATTATTGATTAGTATTTATGGTCTGATACTATTTTTAAACGTGACAAGGTAGAGATATACACAGAAAGGAGATCTCTAGAGAGACAAATTAAGTGTGAATTGGGGTAAGGAGAATGGGACAAGCGATTATCGGTAGAAGCTTACCAACATATGGTGGTTTAAGGGGCACATTGAAGGAAGGGTATTTTCTCTTCGGAAATAAAACTTCTGGTTGACAAAACGTAATTTTAGCAATTTAGAATTGTTTGCTTAGCTCATCGAAAAAATGAATAGCACAAAGCAAATTAAATGAGCTCAAAATGAGCTCAAAGTGAAGATACAATGGAACTATCCAAAGTGCCTGACATTTTTACAAATTCAGCACTTTTGCAGCCAGATTCTTGGGTTACGAACAAACTGAAACAGAGCATTTCAGTGACGTTGATGTGCAACAAAAACAACAAAGGTTGCAGTAATGATCCCTGCGGTATTCCTGAATTGTTTTGGTTTTACTATAAAACTAAGCCACCAGTATTCTACGTCTTGTTTTAATGTTTAATCATTTAGAAAATACAAAACCCACGCGCTTTGAATTGAATTAATTTATATGATGGTACATACCATCAAACGTTGAACATTAAATCTATTCCAAAGATTCGGGTTTCTTCGAAACTTCCACAGCACTGCCCCCAAAATGCCCTTCATAAACCCGAGCAGAACACCACACGATCAGTTTCGACGAAACCGCATGGGTAATCGCTTAAAACGTTGTTAGTGTCGAGGGATGTGGGCGTGTTATTAATCACTTGCTTCAGTGCTTTGGAAAGTAGAGATGAAAGTCGGAAGAATGGGAGCGGTCCCAGTTCTAGCATCGGGTAAACATCGACCATTTTCCATTAGTCTGGCACCTTCACACTGTTTAGCGAAGGTTTGAATAATTTGATGAGACTGGGGTCATTTCTGCACCGTCCGTTTTTTAGGACCGTGTAGGCATTGTGAAGGTAAATGCGTTGACTTGGTCGCCTTTCAACCCTTTTAAAATCCTGGGAAAATACCTCTTTATGTACATCTAATCTGGAACAGCTATTGATGTTTAATTTTATTAGAAAAACTTTTTTGAATAACTTTTGCAGGTTAAACCCATCAATGTAATTTTTAATCATTGAAGAAGAATGTAATACGTACTTAAAAAAAAAAAACCTTAGCCTTACAGAAAAAGAAAAAAAAAATTATTCTGTTTCATGTCAATTATTGATGAATTCGTATTATTTTTTTATAGCTACACACACATATCAATCACCGAATCACCAAACGCTGTACCCAAGATTGTTTATCAAAATATTTTTTTATCTAATTAACAATAAAAAAAATATGAAACAAACAAAATGGCGTTTAGAGACCTATTTTAAAACTGCGAAATTTCAAACCACAGCTCGTTATGGAAACGACGTTAAACGAAAATAATTACGGTAAACTATATAATTGACGATAAAAGCAGTTAAATTTCATATCTTTAGAGCTCACAGATCCGATCTAGAGATCTAGCTAAGACACATAATATTACCTTCATAAAAGTCTTAAGTAATTATATACTAGTAGTTCTGTGTACAGTAGACCTCGCGTCCTTAAAAGTATATTAGTAATTTTATCTTATTAAATCAAATGCAAAATCTTCTCTGAAGCCATGAGATTTGTAAGTAGGTACTTAAATACCTTCTCACTTAATTAAAAAAAACACGACTATCGATCACACTTGAAAACATAATATTTACTGAACCATTACATCGATCACCATCTTTAACCGGAACCGGAACGAAACAAACAATTGTATAGACAAAATTCAAAACGTTTGAGTACTCAGAGATAAAACAGGAATTCGCTGCGCTCAGTCAATTGACTGATTTATAAAGATGTTTCTTAAATTCGTTACTTCTTTGAATTAATTTGGGTAAACAATGTTCATTTACCTTTTTTGGTTCTATTTTTCACGTGTAAAATCAGAAATATGTGTCTGTGCCCCGACAATTGGTCCCCCTATATGATATTAAAAAAAATATATAATTTTCTGTATTATTTACCGATTTCAAATGTAAAATCGACTTAAAATATCCTTAATATAAGTTGGTATGGATATCAAACTAATTTATATTCAGTGTCAATTTTTTGTACTTATACGCTGGTGTATACACAGTATACAAAAGCAGATTTTTCCTTGATGCAATTGAATGAAAATATGTTTTATTCTTTGTTAATCGGCGGTACATCCTCTCTGTACTTCCATTCGGGGTCACTTAGTTATATGTTGTATTTTACCTAAACCGACTGCATATTGTATATAAGTATGCCCGGGGGCCAATTGACGGCGGATCAACCGTCATGGAACCAAAATCAGAAGTATGTGTCTGACTGCGCCGCATGCGTATTTTTCATGAGAGAGAAAATTTTCTTGTAGTTTTTAGGCAGGTTGAATTAATTACATGATGGGAGATGTTCCCGTAGCAGATTCGTTTATTAAAGCATAACTGGAAATAAAGATAAAACAATCTAAAAATGGACGAGTCAGAATTCAGAATAATTTATTAGTGTAACTTGAATAAAATATAAGTACCTATGTATGTAAGAATATTATAATAATTAATGTTTCAGCGCGAGAGAGATAATCCCACATGTAATAGGTAATGATCTAATTAAACAAGTTCGAAAGCTTTTTTGAATAACTGTATGAATTGGTTTGTTTTTATAACACTTTAATGATATAATGAGTCGTCCAAGGAAATACGAAGAAAAAAGGCTTTTTTTGTTTTTAAAGCGTCGGGATAGAAAAGTAATCACTATTTCGGTTTTGTGTTTGAAAATTCTTTCTTTACGACAAGGCTCCGAATAATAAATGTAATGCGCTCCGACCGAGGATATTCATAATTTAACAGCTACGGAGTTGTTGTTGGGACTTTTGAAAACTTATCTTTAGCGCCTTGTTGAGGTCTCATCATATATATTATTATATTTTTACAGACAACGTCAGGACGCTGAGATCGCAAGACGAGGTTCTAAGAAGGACTAAAAGCGAACCAGGTAAAGTGCGGTATAAATCATGTATACATATAATGTATTTTTTAAAATTTGATATCAGTAAAATGTAATAATTATAAGTTATGCTCGTTTGCGAATTGTACATAATAAACTTTAATAATTATCAGGTTCCGCTAGTTTGCGTTTGGTAAACTGAAAGATGTATCAAGTTCTGCTAGTTTGTAAATTGTAACAATTATCTTGTTCTACTTGTTTGCGTAATGAAAACTGTAAACTGTAATAATTATAAAGTTCTGCTAGTTTGAGAATTGTAAACCGTAATAATTATCAAGTTCCTCTAGTTTGCGAATTGTAAACCGTAATAATTACTTGTTTGCCTAGTTTAGAATAGTAAAGAGAATAGTAAACCGTAATAGTTATCAAGTTCTGCTAGTTTGAGAATAGTAAACCCTATTATCAAATCCTCTAGTTTGAGAATAGTAAACCGTGATAATTATCAAGTTCTGCTAGTTTAAGAACAGTAAACCGTAATAATTTTCAAGTTTTGCTAGTTTGAGAAAAGTAAACCGTAATATTTATCGAGTTCTGGTAGTTTGTAAAGTGCAATAATTTTCGTGTTCTGCTGGTTTGCGTATTACAAACTGCAAACTGTAATAATTATAAGGTTCTGTATGTTTGCAAATTGTAAACCGTAATAATTTTTAAGTTCTGCTAGTTTGAGAATAGTAAACACTAGTAATTATCAAGTTCTGCTAGCTTGTTAATAGTAAACCGTAATAATTATCAAGGTCTGCTAGTTTTCATATTGCGTTTATACATAACGGAGTGCACCTAAGATGTTGATATGCTCTAATACCGTCGATATTAAAACGGCTCACTGCTATAGTTTTGCAAATGTAAAAGAGCCTTTTGAAGATCCAATCTGTTAAATGTGAAAACATTGAAAATGCAACTCTTCTAGCCTAACATACAAATATTTTTCTATTACCTAATATAGTAAAGTACTTACATTTTTTATGGTAACAGTGTAACATAACTTTATCCAGTTTGATAAAATCTGCGTATATACTCAAAATAACACAAAATTCTTTAGATTATTCTTTACCGAGTTTTTCATCCTGACACTTTTCGGATCGAAAAGCAAATATCTTAAAACTCATAAACTAAGAATCCTTAGGAATGAAGAGATTTGCTATCAATATTCACAAGAAGAAAAATCTTCTTGAAAGAGCAAAATGCATTGATAAACGGGATGAAAGGGAATTTACCATGAAAGACCGATATAATCGTAAATCTCTTCCTTGAAAGAAAAAAAATATGGCACAAGAAGCTCTATGGAAGTAGGAGAGATTGAAACCAAAATCCTTAAAGATTTTTTTTCTGGAATAGGTTTTTTCTGACTCACGAACTTATCAACCGTCACAGAATATTCCACACAGAAATTCCACGCTAAGAAAAGCTGCACAAAATAGAGAAGCTTAGGATTAACTTGGAAAATTGGAAAATTCGACATGCTTATGATGTTTAGCAGCCCTTTTGTAAAATTTTAAAGGAAAACGTTGTTGTTGACTGAAAGTACTGCACTGCATAAGGAACTCCAGTCCATTTTTTGAAATGAATAATGACCTTTTAACTTAAATAATTTCATATTTATTTTTATTTTTATAGTTAGTTTTAAAAGTAAAAATAAATGTCAAAGTTTTAATTTTTCAAGATCCCCGAAAACCACCGTATCTAGTGTGAATCGTGTGACGTCATAACTCTCCAAAAGTTTTAGTTATTTTCAACAGGTGTTGTCATTTTGCCTAGAAAATCAATGGAAGAAAGACTTTAGGTGTCAGAAGTCAGGGCGTTTTTTATTCAGGATTAACTGTTTTTAATATAGTAAGACATTAAGTAAAATATCAACATCTTATCGCTACTGATATTGTATTGTACCAAAGTGCAATAATACATCTGTGACCGCACCTGATAAACAGTTAATTAGTGTTCCACGATCTGCATTATTAATATTATATGTAGGCAATCCGGATATCCTTAATATTAGTGAAGTCAAAAGGGGCTTGAAATAGCTTTATGTTGGTCTAGTATCTAAATAATGTTAGATAATTTTATCTTTCTTCATCCCTATTCTTCTTTAACCCTCCCACATACCACCGCCTCTCGGCATCCCCGATTGGAGTCAGGGAGTATATAATATGTAGAATTCGCATTAAAATACACCCAATTAATTTGCAAGGGTTCGATTTGGGCATCGGCAACTCTTGTAGGTGAATCGAATATTCACTTCATAAAGAGCGTAGGCATATTTAGCAGAATGAGGGTCGAGTTCTATGGATTCGGAAAGGTGAAATCAATATTGTAGATGGTCGGTGAAACTCCGACATTGATACTGTATTACGAAAATGCAAATAAAATACCCCTTTACCTTTAGAAATCCTCTGCGGCAAATAAAAGTAAACCCTCGTAGTGACCATTTATCTACGAGACGTATATAAAAATCAAAATATGCTTGGGGTAAATGAGTTCGGAAATGTCTTATGTATTGTTATATTAGGCATATGAAATGTTTGAACCTTTCAAAATACCTTCTTTCCGTCGTCGCAAAGGTTTCTGGATTATTACAACCACAAGACACTTCCTCTGAAAAGTTTTTTTAATCATTTATAAAATCTTGTACAATAGGTACCTACGCTAGGTACCAAATTTTAATTGATTGTTCTTATAACATACAAAAATGAATATTTGTAATATATTAAAAATGAGAATTTGAATAAAAAAATTGTAATAGGGGCACGTGAGCTGTTTGAAAACTGCATGTATTGGGATTTAATATATGGAACGCGGGAGGGGGTTTGGCGGGACCGGGGAGCGGAGAGAGGGAAGGCGGGGAAGGTGGAAGGGCAACGCTAGAGGGGAAGGAGATGCACAGGAGGGTAACGGGGACGCACGGGAAAGGACATGCATGGAGAAATAATTTATTTCTTTGAATATGGCATTGTAACGCATGCCGGAAAGCAGCTAGTTTTATATAAATAAAATAAAAGCTCATTGCGATGAAGCTTTTCCAAGGTTTTATTAATTTAAACCTAATGTAGATTCACAAACCTGGTAACATTAAAAGCTAAATTAATACGTTAAATATTTTTTTTTTATATAAAATATATATTTTAAAGGCAATTACTGCAACAATAATTATAAACAGTAGTATTTATTCAAAGGTCAGGTCAGCTTTGCTGCGGAGCGTGAAGTTAGCGTGTAAATGAATTACTGCAAATTCAAATTCATATTACTAGATTTTTTTGAAACACCTACTAGGATAATCTGTAGCTGTAGATTAAATTAATTTCTCATGTGATTGAAGCTAATTTAATTGAAATTAAAGAAGTATCCCATGGCAGTCAAGAACTGTAGTAGATAAGTACTACAAAGTTATTTTGTTCTTCGGGCCCATACGAATAGAGTCTTTAACAAAAAATACATGTTTTCTATAGCAAAGTTGTCCAAATCGTTTATAAACGGAAGCAAAAGCGGAAAGAACATGGTTTAACACCTTAAAACATGTTGCTTTATAGAACGAAGAAAATTCTACCGTGGCTGTTGACAGGCATCAGATGATCGATGTTCATGACTTCGTTTGTCTTTTGTATGGTTGTCATGTAAACATTTTACAGAATATTCAACAGATTTGTTTGCAGAACTGTGACGATGCAAAGCCAGAACAGATTTTCTTTTATGCACTAATCATCAAGTTTCACATTTTTACAGTGTAGTTATTTTGCGGCGATTTGCAGATATGGACTTCGTAACGTTCGTTATGATTTTCTGCTGATAAAAAAAGACAAGAGATAATTTTCGCAAATATAAATAAAGAAAGAAGAAAGATTGAAAGAAGCTAAACAAAAAATATTTAAGTTATTTATACAAAAGGCGAATGGGTTAGGAAAAATCACCTATCGCTTCGTCCAATAATTATTTTTTCCTCCTTGAGCCATTGCTATTTTTTCTTCTAATTACATCTACAAAAGCATTATTCTATTAACGTAGGTCAGGTTATTTCACAGAATTTGAACAATTCATCAAATGTCATAGTTAAAATTCTGCGAAAGTTCTGTTATCATTTCAAAATGTGGAGATTGTTTCACAGCACTTCGAGAATAACAAATCACGAGACTTTCACAGAACTTGAATATTTCCTCTGAAATTTGATGAATTGTTCAAATTCTGTGAATAAACCGTCATTAATGAAACACGCGTATCTTTTGTTAGTTATTTTTTATAAAATTGACTCGATAATACTAACTTCTTCTCTGGTTTGCGTAAAATGTGTTTTCACTACATATTTTCGTATAACGGCTAAAAGTTTACTGGCTTACGTAACTAATTACATAGTCAGTAGGCAGCAAGCTAATTGTTCAAAGACGTCATTTCCATCTTGATCTATAGAGCTTTGATTTAGTACATTAAAAAATAAGACATCATGCGATGTATTAGCTTGATATTTATAAGTTAAAAAAGAAAACAAGTTTAATCGAAGGAAACCAGAAAGTAAAACTAATAGTTATAAAATAAGATGTGACGTCAAGCCGAAACTAAAATTTTGGCCGAAGAGTGGAAAATAAATAAGCGTGTCGTGTTCCAATCCTTGTAATCGGAAACCTTCCCGAAGAAGTAAACACAATAAATCATAAACACTAAGTTAAGCAGATAAGTGTTTTTCCATGTTCCAAAGGATTCATGCAACCAAGGCAATAACAAGCGAGTACAATAGTCGTCTAGAGAAAGGGGAAACTCACGAAGGCTAAGTGATGGGAAGTGAAAACCCTGCGGGAGAAAGAAAACTGCCTGGGAACATGGCAGGAAACGAAGGACTACTTAAATATGTGGAGATATAGTACGCAAATCACGTGATAAACTATTTAATGGTGATTGCGCCTCTCGATACGAATGGACGCGACAAAGCTTTTATGCCATGGTGAAGAAATAATATGGCAAATAATAATAAAAGTGAGATTTATTTAATTTGATATGAGCTGAAGTCTCCGGCGTAGCCAGGGCTTTTACGCAGAGATTTTTTATTTTTTTTTAAAGAAAGAGATTTTTTATTTTTTTCTTGTGGAAGGTCGTTTTTAGAGAACGAAGGATAGAAAGTTCTGGAAAGGAAAAGGGCATGAGGGGTGGGTAGGAATATGAGGATCAGTGTGTCCAGGAGTGACGGACTTACGAATTCAACCCTCCCATTGCGGTGCAAGGCGATGCTCCGAGAGAGTACGGCTGTAGAAGTCAAAGGGACTCCCCCAACCATTCTCTCTCCCGATCCGGCCTGCCAGGCAGCTGGTGTGCTGACGCATCCACCGCCAAGATTCGGACAAACCTCACTCCATTATCAGTCAGATATAGGCAGTTATTTTCATCTTATATTGAACGTCAAGTGTGTAAAATTTCATTAACAAGTATCTTTAAATTGTGCTTTATGGGGTGAGAAAAGTGGGATGAGGATGATTTTTACCTCTTGTTTTGACGGTTGTAATGTATCGTAATTAGTCCTAGAACTTCTTACATTGCTTTAGTTTACGAGTTGTACCGAAAATAACCGTGCAGAGTCATTATAATCCTTACAGCTCTGTAGACAAAAACTAGGTTCCAATTACAAAGGACGTTTGTCCTCCGATCTATATTTATAAATTAAGATACGCCAAAACACTCACTGTGATTCAACGAACCTAAAGCCTTTTAAAAAGCATACTGTAGTACAAATAACGAATGTCTCTGAAGAGGACATAAGAGACATTACAAAGGTCAAATGTGCAAAATGTAGTGCACAGACACCCGTGTTATATAGATTAATAGACAAATATATTACTTATCCACATTTAAAGTACTCCTATCATATCTGGATTTGAACGTGATTTATAAATTTTCAATATCCATCCTTTCAATAATTAGAATTTTTCACATTATTTTACCGTAAATTCCTTTGTAAACAAACACGTGAAATCATTGGAAATGAGCAATAATTGATAAAGGTGAAACAATTTATCATCTTTAGAATAAAAAAAAGTTAAATCTATAAAACTTCTCATTCTCAATTCATTGACTCTTTTTACAGATAAAAGATTTTCAAATTTATATAGCTCTCGATTGAAATAAGTTGTCGAAGGGAAAATGTATGTAGCTAGTAAACCAAATTCATCACATAAAAAAATCCGTTTGCACGAAGTCTGGGGGACTACACCAAAAAACAGGCCCGAAAGCTTTTAAATCTAATTTCAACGCACCAAAATAAATCACGTCACATTTTTTTTAGCAATTCCAAGCGTTGTTCATTTTAAAAGTTCAAAATAAAACTGAACCAGTTGTTCATAATTAAAAAATCAATACAATTCACCCCTTATTTAGCTGGAAATTTCATCAAAAACATTCTCAGCATTCATCACAAAATTAGCACTGGGCGGGTACCGCAAAACATTCGTAATCCAAAAATCTGGATTTTCGGGTTTTTCACAGTGGAATTTTCAAATGCGATATCTGGATTACTCGGATTTTAAAATATTAAAAAAAAAATTTATTTGCAACGCAATTTCCTATGAAATAAACGCGCCCAATAGGCTAATAATCATGCGATACTTTGGTACATTTTACACATTTCTAAGACATGGCTTAGTAAATTTGTAGGTAAGTTTGTTCCCGATAACCAGGGCTGGGCAAAATACATGCTTTGCTGTGATTAAAATACAAATTACAAAATACTTTTTCGCAAGTATTTAAAATACGAAATACTTTCAATTCGTGTATTGAAATACAAAATACAGTATTTTAACATTTTTTTATTTCAAATACAAAATACAAATTACAAAATACATTTGGTTTTGGTAGAACCTTGGTTGAAATACATTGTCGTAAGTGCCCTTATCGAAGGGTGCGTTTCCATAGAAGCAAAGCTGAGCAGAGTGAAACAGAGACGTGCAAAAATTGACCAATCATATTACTCAGAAGACATCTCATCTTCGCTCCACTTGCAAAGTTTTGTGGTTTTGACGGAATTCGATCATCCATTATCAATTATCAATTACCTCGCGTCTTCATGAATAAATACCGCGAAACGATGAAAACGACAATTGACAAAATACTTGTTTTGACGTACAGTGTTGCCAACTCTAAATATTAACATATATTGCTCTGGATTCTAGTGTTTTAAGTCTACGTATTATCTGTCAGTTCATTTTTCATTATCATTATTAAGATCGCTAAATGTATTTGAAAATTTATTTTGAAGCTATAAGTATTTGAAATACAAATTACAAAATCAGCATCAGGTAATTGAAATAGGAATTACAAAATACATATTTAGAAAGTAATTGAAATACAAATACAAAATACGTATTTGTATTTCAAATACGTATTTCAATTACAAGCAATTCAAATACTGCCCAGCCCTGCCAATAACCAAATATTCACATCATGTATACGTACATTATTTATTACAAAGAAGTGTGCTTATTACTTAGTTACAAAAATATTAAAATGTTAAAGTACCCATCACAACTTCAAAATTATTACATGACAACTTTACTGCTGGCTACAAAATTATTACTTGACAACTGCCGCGTGCAGAAACCATGCAGCATCCATCGTGCAACATTTTCTATTGTGCAACATTCTCCGTGCAACATTTTCTGCATTCTCACAGCAATCGGTTTATGTCGGTACGACGTGTGGGATGACGGCAAAAGTTTACATCGTGTACAAAAGAGTTGGTTAATATTATGTGATGTGTTGCAACCTTCGACAAAGAAGGACTAGACATTCTAGACAAGGCGTGAGGGTCTTACAAATGACACCGGAACCAAAAAATATAGGTTTACGAAAACATTTATCGAAAAGAAAGTGAATTATCTTGGTCAGATCGCGAGATGCGTTGAATTTTACCTTCTGTTGGTCTGCGTGGAGCAAATTTGTTTTCCAGCAAGCTCATTTCATCGTTTTTAAAACATAAAATTGAGAAACATTTTAGGCATGGGCTATCGCGGACTTTTATCATTAATTTAATCAGTTGTATGAATACTTAAAAAAAAATACGTGACATAGATTCGAGGCAGCTGCAGCGTACCGACGAAAGAAATATTTGTTGAAAAAATGTTTGATTTTCTCTCAACAAAACAATTTACGTCATGCAAGAGATGCTACGGAATTCGATGGGTGGTTGTATTATTATATTATTATTATTGTTGTTGTATTATCTTAGAATGCTATAAATTGTTCGTACCAAACAACTACTGCCAGGGTCGTCACCACGACTTGCTCTGTATCTCACACGGCAGAACAGACGTTCTAGCCAAGCACAGCATGACAAGAGGTATGGTGCTGCTAAATAAAATCTCTAGGTCCCTTGACATTTTCAACATTGGCCTTGGAGGTTTCAAGAGTAATTTTAGGCAACAACTCTACAATATGTATTATTGTAATTTTTTTCGTTAAAAGTTATGAATATTTTATGTGTATTGTAATAGGATTACGTTAATCTGTAATGCACAGAAAAAAAAATATGATTTTTCGATGGTTGCAAACATTCAGATTGATAAAAAAAAATAAAGACGAATATATTTGACTTCGCGAACATACTATATTTGCTTCCGACTCATCAGCTCAGCCAATCACGCGCCACGATTGAAAACTAACCTTATTTGGTTTGCAGACAATAGCTCCGTAAAATTGTGAGAATCTCATGAACGGGAGCTCGCTCAAAGAGAGTGGCTGTACCCTAAGGTGATAATGAGAACCTTCTTACCAAATGTAGTCTGGTATCTATCTAGCCGGAGCAGATTTCACTTAATCTGATAAAATTCCTTTAAGATTTCGAAACTCTGATTCGAAGGAATGACATTTCGAATATGCGAGATGCGAAAGTATAAAAACAGTAATCTCGGATTGAACAAGAGTCAAGCTTTGATGAAAGCAAACTAAAATCCAGTTTGTACATCCTTTGATCATTCGAGTTACCTCTTAGACACAACCGGAACTATGCCATTTTAAAATCAAATCCTATAAACATGGACTCCTTTCTACAAAAAATATGAATTCATTTTGAAAGATATTTATTTTACCCGTTAAAGTTACGTTTTATACTATTATTTTTATTACAATAAGGTTATCGTTGGTCATTGGCAGATTTATTAAATTTTCTATAAAATGTCCTATTATACAGCACACATTTCAAATCATGTAATCATGCAGTAAAATAAATCAATAAATTATAATTTTAATTTTAGTTCATATAAAATCTGCGCATGTATTTTGTGACGAAAATACTTCAGTTTGCCATTTATTTACGATATTACAAAGTAACATATTTCAGATTTTTACGCGCTTATTTTGCTGAGACATTATTGAAAAATTATAAATACCTATGATCAAAAAATAATTACAAAAAGTACATAATTAATTGTTTTATCATCACGAGTTTGAGTATTTTTGAATGTTGGTATTTATCACAGCAAAATTGGAATGAAAAAAAATCGATATTGAGTTATTATGTTAAAATTCTGGTATGGAGAGTAATGAATCTTTCTCATAGGAACCTCCCTGTACCGTTGCAAGGGTGCGATCGCAAGATCATCGTTCTACAAAATTTAAATTCTCGGCCGCTGGATATGACTCTTAAAGGCCCGTATCCTGCGCCACAATACACATAAACATTAGCTTGAACAGCACCCAAAACATTGAAAATTTGAACACTTCGTGTTCAAAAACCCTGTGTTCAAGCTTTACCACAGGCGACGGAAAACATTCATCTCCCGGGCGAAGGGGGAAGGCTGGCGGGGGGAAATGTGTTCATATTTTTACAAGAGCCGCGCGATGCGGTCATGTATGGAGAATCAAACCGAACAAGTTTTTGAGGTTATGCGCAATGATTGAGCTTAATAATCACTACTTTAAAATATTATGATACCTAAATACAATATAATAAATATATTTGATAATAAAATTATAGTATAATAACGAATATTAACAACATTAATATTAATATTATTTTTGAAGTGGGTGAAGCGGGAAGCAGAAATTGTCGGACCGCGCGAACTTCACACCTGTTCACACCAATCTTTCAAGCCATGTTTCGAAAAACGCAGGAGACGGAAAACAAAGAACGTTTATAGTGTGGTTCAAGCTAGTATTCATGTGTATTGTGGCGCAGGAGTTCCGCCTTAAGGGACGTACTTGACTTACTTTAACCAGTGATTCCTGACATTATTTGGAGTAAAAAATGTAAATGAAATTTTGGTCTCCGGTCACATATTTTTCTAAAAAAACAAAAAAGTAGTAGGTGTTTGCAGGTTCGGGGAAGAGTTTGGGCGTTTTTTCGGCTGATTAACCAATGACGACATGCGAAAGATTTTTTTTTTTGATTTTGAAGAAAAAAATATTGAAAAAAAATCCGTCGCAAAAGTTACCGGAGACAAAAATTAATTTAGAATTTATTTTTTCCAAATAATGTCAGGAATCACTGGTTAAAATAAGTTAAGTATATCCCTTAACACCCGTATAGGACATTTACAATATAACATTGATTTATTAAATTACATAATTGAATTAAAATATATTGACGATCACCTTATAATTTCTGAAAATACTAGGAAACCCTTCAATTTTGTGCTGTAATAAACATTCACGGTGAAAAGAATAGACAATAACTATTGTAGTACCCACTCGCGAAATACTTTAACTTTGCTAGCTGTTGGATACAGAAAGCAGGAATACCTTATTTTGAAAGAAAACCGATTTTTCGATGTTGGATTGTCGAAATAAAAAATCAACAAAAACACACCGGAAAAGTTGAAACAAATATTTTTTGATTATCGTTAAAGATTATCGAATAGATTGTGCCCGATTGCGATTTTATCATCGATTATTACAAGAAACTGCGGCTAGATGCAATTGAAGTGTTATCCTTTCATCTATTAAAAGGTTTTGCTTGTTCTTACCTACCTAATTATTTTGGGAGCCGATACTATTCTAAAAATCCGCGTGTTATCAGTCAAATGATATTATATCAAGTTTATTGATCCTAATAAAAATAAGTACTTGACAATATTTACAAATAAGAAAGAAGAAAATTAAAAATTAATTTGATTAATTAAATGAAAAATCAGACGCGGTAGAAGGGAAACCTTCAGAAAACTAAAGTAGACAAGAGTGAGGAGAATGTGAAGAATGATTTTTTCCATGATATTGTCGTCAAATTCCAGTGCACCTATTCCAATACATTTGGTTTTTGTGATTTCTTCTTCGGAGTCGCTAGATGACTTTTTTTTCTTTTGCCTGTTGATTTTGGAGTGGTTTGAAGATTGGATATTGATTTTACAAAAATTAATGTAACTTTTTTTTTTGGATTTCGAAGGATTCGACTTTTGGTTCGCTGGGAGTCTGACCGCTGAAGTTGGTCAGGCGCTTTATACCACTACACTTTTGGAGGTCGCCTGGGACCGTGGATTTATCGTATTATATTAGAACCGAGATCCCGTGAATTAATATTTTTTTTGTTATATCATTCTCTCACAGGCTAAATCCTATAGATATTTATGTTTGTCTCTTTTTAGTGTCGCCCGCTTCCGTTTCATCAAGTTTCAAATCATAACGACGGTAAAGAAATTTTTACTTCAAAAATGCTAAATACATCATGCAATTTTGAATCAGAGTGGAAGACAATCTTGACACACTACGCTGTGGTCGATATCGTGTTAAAGATTTCACGTGAATGCCGTACAAAAGCCCCAAATGCCTGGAATAAGTGGGACTATGGGGTATTTTTACAATATTTGAATACCTTAAAAATACGTAAAAAATATGTGGAAAATTTAAAGCTTATTTTTATGATTCTGATCATTGTACTAAAAACGTGTAATTTTAATATTTTCACTCATGATTTGAAAAAACCGCACATTTCGTAACGGTACCAACTGGCTACAACGTCATTATGACAGAAAACGTCACTGGCTGGTAAGACGGCTATCACCGACATAGCCCGGCGTGACGTCAACGCCGCCGAATTTACGAAATATCGTTTCGCGGTGTCGTGTCGTTTTGGCGGCAAATCGAAAATGACGCATTTTAGATCATTAAAATTTCTTCGTCAACATAAGAATAAAATAAAAATACCTTCACTATTTTTTTTCTAATTGAAGTGAAAACATCTTTAGCACTGTGAAAAACAGGAGCACAGAACATGCAATAGCTACCGTAACGGACTTCATTACACATAATCTAGACGCTAAAAAAAAAGTTATCTCTATTTATTTAGATCTATGTAAAGCTTTCGACACAATTTCACATAAAAAACTTTTCAAGAAGTTAAAAAACATTGGCATTAATGGAGTAGAATTCAATTTAATTAAAAGCTTCATGTCTGACAGAACGCAACAAGTTAAAATTGACAACAAGACAAGTGAACCACTTTCAATTACGTACGGAGTCCCACAGGGGAGTGTACTTGGCCCTTTATTATTCCTCATTTATATAAATGAACTGTGCGACATTAAAATTGAAGGTAAAATCGTGACCTTCGCTGACGATACAGTTCTTCTCTGTCAAGCAGCCACATGGAAAGATGTATTTATAATAGCCGAAAAAAGTTTATCAATCGTCAAAAAATGGCTAAACAGTAATACTCTTACAGTTAATACAATCAAAACAAAATATATAACTCATAGTATTACACAAAGAGGTCAACCTCCATCAAACATAGGCTTGATTCTACATGACTGTACTTTATCCAACTGCCAGTGCGAACATATAGAAAGGGTAAAACATACAAAATACCTGGGGGTTATTATTGATTCACACTTACGCTGGACTGACCACATTAATTTCATCACAAATAAACTGAAACGAGTAATGCACCTAATAAAGTACGTTAAAAACATCTTCCCACTAATAATACTAAGATCGATCTATTTTGCACTTTGTCAATCCATTGCCACATATGGAATACTAGCTTGGGGAAGTGCTACAAACATAGCAATTGACCCAATTCAAAAAATACAAAAAGCAATAATTAAACTCATCCTGCAAGTACCATTTCACACAGATTCTAGCGAAATCTACAAAGCATTAGAAGTCATGTCAATAAGACAACTTTATGCCAAATCTGCTATAATATACCTTGTCCAAAACAAACAACACATTCCAATTCAACCAAAAACCATAACAAAAACCAGGTCCTCAACAAATAAAACACTGAACATACCGATAACCCACACCACACATGGACAAAGACACTTTCAGTATTATGCAACCAAACTTTTTAATTGCATGCCCATTACTTTGAAACAAATACTATCTGCAAATACATCTACAAACATTCATAAAAAACATATCACTGACTGGATTAAAAATCAAGATATTAACTTTATACAAAACATTATTATTCCCAACCAAACATAACAAAACTATAAAAAGTATAAAATTAAATAAACCTAAAAATTAAGTAGTTTTTCAAGTATACAATAACTATACATACACTTACAATTTATATATGTGTGTACATATATATATGTGTATGTGAATGTGTATGCGGATGTATACGTATGTATATATATATTCATATGCATGTGTGCAGGTACATGTATTTATATGGATGTGTATGTATGTATGTGTATGTTTATATATATATAATTTTTTTTTATATTCCTCTAATATATTTAAATACTTTTTTTTTCTCTTCTATATAACCAATGTACAATAACTGTTAAAATTTGAAAAAAAATACATATAAAACTTTATATTACAACACATAAATACTTGTCACACATAAACATAAATAAACACGTAAACACCTCAGCACAGGTTCTCCTAGTGAGGTGTTCACGAAACATACAACAATACCTATCCACAGTTTCACCTTCACAAACCTACCTTCACAAACCTACTGTTGTGATTTGAAACACGATGAGACGAAAACGAGCGACACTCAAAAGAGACAAACACATTTATGGGATTTAGCCTGCGAGAGAATGAGATAGACTAATCGGTATCCTCTTTGTGCGGTACTTCATAGAATAAAATGCAAATTTGTTTTTAAACTTGGTAACAATATTATAATAAATAAACTCTACAATTATTATCCTGCTACTGATACGCTGCATTCGTTTAATTCTTTTTTACATTTACACTAGCTGGGTTACCCGGCTTCGCTCAGGACAACATTCGAGAGTGTTCTGGAATGCTCCACAATTTATATTATTTATTTATGGCGGACCCGACAGACGCTGTCCTGTACACGACTGTCGGGACAAACTAAAATTAAAATAGAATAATATTGAATATTCGATATTGCGATGGTAGCGCAGTCTGCCGGATCCAATGTAAAACATTCCAAAATCAACAACTCCTTAGAAATAAAAAAAATAATTAAAATAACATTTTCCAGTGGACCAAATTGTGAATCTAAACAATTTTCGAATCCCATTGAACCCACACAAAAAAATCATCAAAATCGGTCCAGCCGTTTAGGAGGAGTTCATTGACATACACACGGACAGAAGAAATATATATATTAAGATGTGAATAGGAACCGCACAAGACCTGCGAGTGCCCGGAACCTTCGTGACTCCATATCCAATTAGGGAATGTTGTGAAGTTAAGGGAGTAGGTAGGAAAAGGATATATGCTATAGGAATGATAAAAGCAGGGAAGTGGCTGATTATTTAGATCTGGTCACCAAAAACAGCAAACGCGATACCAAGCAACGTGCGACGTTTCGATTTTAAACTGTGATCTTTCACCAGGGCTTGATTTCATGCAAAGTAACACATAATACTTACAAATTAAATCAAATTAATCTGTGCACGCCGGAATTTCGCTGGAAATCGTAACCATTCAGCTACGGAGGTTATGCATTGTTAAACGTTCATTTTGTTTAAACACTAACAGCATCCTTCAGGTTATTTTTCATAAAAGCGGCGCTCTACAAATTATCCAATTATTATTAAGGCCAATCGTATACAGATATCGTACAAGCGGCTCGAGTTTTGTGCGCTCAGCGTTCGCGTCGCTCGTGAGTATCCGCCATACTATTTTGTTAGTGTTCGTTCAGAACGCGACCTGTCGATAACGGGTTTGACGTCTACTTATTTGACAGAAATGGTGTCCGAGCACAAATTGAAAATTAAATTTTGTTCTGGTGGTGGCAAAATAATCATATTAATATACCTACAATTTACCGGAAAACGCAAGAAAGAATTTAGCGCAGAAGGCGGAGTCAACTTGACATCATTCTTATGCAGTTCGTTTGCCGCGACGAGTCCCCTAAAATTAATAAATATTTCATTGTAGGGGTGAATCCAAAATATTCTTTTTGATCGTAATAATATCTTATAATTAAAAGTACTCACCGCTAGTGTCACTACTTGACATCATCATAACTCTACGGCTACACGTGTAACATCGATCAAGTTCAATATAATTCGGGTAGCGCGATGTGCGGAAACCAAAGTTAAAGAGTAGCATATCGACTTGTGGTTGCATCAGTCACATAGGTTATATCGTTATACGTATATGTGTGCGAAAGGCTTTATCATCCGAATGATTTGACAAGTTATCTGCCAATATTTATCTATCACCTTCGTAATTTCTAGCCATTTTACCTAAAAATATAAGTATTCAAACTGAACTTAACTGTAATCGTAAACCGTTAAACCGTAACTTCCTACGAAACGAATTAAACTAAAATAGATCTGTAAAAAACATAGATGTCAGTAACATTTACAATAGTTAAGGGTAGTTGTTGCAGCATCCCAATTTGAATTTTCGTTATTTTTTATTTGGGCATATTTTACGCGTTATAGAGATTTACGTCCCAAAAATATTGAAACCCGGATTGTGATCATAATCATAGTGATGTAGACGAAAAAGTTTTCTTTAAGACGCTTTTATTAAATCATTAAATAGGGGTTGAAATATTAACTTTAGGATGTTTCACATATTTTGAACAGATCATCAAATTTCATAGTTAACATTTAAGTTTTGTGAAAGTTTTATTAAGTTCTGTGGTGTGTGTATGTAAGAGCGCGAGTGCAAGCGAGATGGCATGCTTGCACGAAGGCTATATAAGGCGATGCATATTAGGTTTCGTCCTCCCTTGGTCAGTCAGCAGCTCCCCAATAAATAATAGTACTAAACTACGTGCACATTATTTGTGTACTACCCGACACTTGCACACTACCGACATCACAACATTACAAGTTCTGCTACTTATTTTTTATATTTTTTTAGTGTGAATAACGCACAAGATTAACTGCTCATATTGGAATGGAGGTAGTGACACTATGGCATCCCCAATTGGGGTATGTTGTGAGGCTGAAGATAAGTGGGCGAAGGAAGACGTTGGGGAAGAGGAAAGCGGGGAAGTATCTGGCTACTCAGATCTATTCACCAAACACGGCTAAAGCCATTTCAAGCAACATTTCAATTCTGAATGGTGGTCTTACACTGTGGCAAAACTGTTGCACTCTGAATATACCACATATTATTTTAAATAATTAAATTTTGAAAATACAAATCAATCAAATAACATTTACTTGCGCACGCCGGGATTTGAATCCGCAACCTCCGGATCGCTAGTCGAGAGCCTTGCTCCTTGACCACTCTTTCAGTTCTGCGAAACAACTGGCCCGTAATGGAATACTAATAGAATTTGAATAGAACTTGAAAAATAACTTTGAAAATCGATGATTTGTTCAAATTCTGTGAAACAACCCGTCCTACGCCTCATAGTATTTCTTTGTGACTGCTAGCCACAAGACTACAGACCAATTATTGAAATAGGTTGCAATTGCTTAATTTTATTGCAGTGCCCCTGAATATCTCCTGGAATAAAAATAATATTTTGTATTTGAAGACCTACCTGCACAAAGTTTCGCCATCCACTCGAGCGACGCGGCAGTCCGCCAGCACGAGCGCGGGCCTGCGCGTCGTGCACGCCTCGGGTGCGTCGTCGGCGCGCGAGCTCGACACCTCGAATCCGAGGCGCGAGCACGCGTCCGATAGCGCGTCCGACACGCGGTCCCCCCGCTCGGGGAACATGGTCATCATTACCTGGGGACACGATAATACATTGGTTATACACTTTTCATGTGACTTACGACTTTTCATGTGAATTATGATTATTCACGTGACTTATGACTTTTGATGTGACTTACGACTTTTCATATGAATTATAATTGTTCACGTGACTTATGACTTTTGATGTAACTTACGACTTTTCATATGAATTATGATTGCTCACGTGACATGACTTTGATGTGACTTACGACTTTTCAAATGAATTATGATTATTCACGAGGCTTACGATTTTTGATGTGATTTACGACTTTTCATATGAATTATGATTGCTCACGTGACTTACGACTTTGATGTGACTTACGACTTTTCAAATGAATTATGATTGTTCACGCGACTTATGACTTTTGAAGTGAATTACGACTCTTCATACAAATTATGATTGTTTACGTGACATATTGATGTGACTTTTCATATGACTTTGATGTGACTTATGACTTTGATTTGACTTACGACTTTTCATATGAATTATGATTGCTCACGTGACCAATGACTTTTGATATCACGTGACCAATGACTTTTGATGTGACTTATGACTTTTCAAATGCAAATGACGTGATTTATGACTTTTGGCATGTTTAATGAATGTAACTTATGAAGTTACGAATTTTCATGTGATTTTTATTTCGATATGATTTATGATTTTTCATATTATATATGACTTTTCATACATTTATTATTCATATTATAACTATATATGACTATTCATGTAAGAAGTAACATTTCATATTGCGACTTAAGACTCTTCGTATAATTTATACCTTTCATGTGACTTCATATTACGACTCATGACTCTTCGTATAATTTATAACTTTCATGTGACTTCATATTACGACTCATGACTCTTCGTATAATTTATAACTTTCATGTGACTTCATTTGACGACTTATGACTCTTCATATAATTTATAACTTTCATGTGACTTTTAACGTAACATGACTTTTAATGCGACTTATGACTTATATGATTTGTTACCGATAACTTTTAAATCAGGAGGTGACAATCAAAGAAGATCGTGTCCACATAATGAACAAAATGATTTGATAATGCAATAATCAAAAATGCGGAGCCGTCTTCTGTAATTTTAGCAAGCTTTTTGATTTGTTTTTCGTTTCAGTCAAAACGAATTATTTCAAACTTTTTGTTTTTGTTTGTGGAAGTATTGATAAAATTGATTATATCGAATGGATCTTAACACATTTTATTACTTTAAAAAAATTCACATATCAGGTAGTTTCTTATTTTTTTGCATTCAGATAAGCACATATTTAATGTGTGAAATAATATTTGAAGCTCAGATAACCTGTATGAATGAATTCAGTGCATTTATGTCTTCAAGTGTTTTTTCAAGCGGAAACATGGTTGATAAGATTAAAAAAAATAATGAGCATGTTTACCTTATCAAGATATTTGACTCACGTACGTATTTTTTTTAATAATATATTAATTAATATGTTAATTAATAATGTCCATCACTCATCAGAATTATTACAAGTAAATTATTTGCCCAAAACACGTACACAAATTGAGGGGCGTTTTCACAAAGAGAAAAATCTACCCAAACGCTTTTTTATATTTTCTCCGTACCGCCCAATAAAATTAAATATGTTTTCATTCAAATGCATCAAGAATAAAACTACTCGTATCTAATATTGTATTATAGAATCACTCGAATCACTCACAATCCGAAGGTCGCGGGTTCGAACCCGGCGAGCAAAAAAAAATTATTTGAGTTATTTCACAATTAATTCATTTGAAATAATATAAAGTATATTTGCGGCACGTTCCAGAGTGGAAGATACTATCAGTATCGCCCTGGTGTAAGACCACCATTCAGAATTGAAACATTGCTTGAAATGGCTTTAGCCGTGTTTAGTGACCAGATCTGAATAGCCAGGTACTTCCCACCTTCCTATCACTATATATTTCCCCTCCCCATTACCTTCAGCCTCACAAATTACTCCAATTGGGGATGCCATAGTCTCACTGGCTCCAGACGGGAGCAGTTGGGACTCTTGTGCGGTATTCCATGTAAAAAAAAATTACCAGCCTATAAGTACATATGGTTCAAGGGGTAAGGTTTTTTCGGCTCTGGGGGCGGATGCGTCTGTCCCCAAGAGTTGAGAGAGTGGTCGAGGGAGGTCTTTTAACCTCTCCAGCCGGACCATCTTGATCCATCGCCTTGCACCGCAATTGGGAAGGATGGATTCATACGGTTGTAATTCCTAGACACACTGACTCCCAGATTCTTACCCCCCCCTCATACCCTTTTCCTTCCCAGAACTTCCTCTACTTCCTTTTCTAAAAAGACCCTCCCCCAGCATCCTCCAAGATGACTTAGGCCCTGGGGGGAGATAGTTTCCCCAGAAACGTCTGTATGGAGCTAATATTAAAAAAAATATATATTATTGAAGGTATTTTTAAGGTATTTTTAGGTTCGAAAATGGTAAACAATGCACAAAAATTTTAATAATTATGATTCGGGGGGCCAATTTCAGAGTGATCAACTAACTATCGGGTCACTAATATAAAATAGCCATTAAAATTTTATTTATGTATCTGAGTAGACCCCCAGTTATATAAAAAAGCAATTGTATTTCAGATTCCCCATCAATTTTTGTGACTAGGTAATATGCATTTATAATATTTATTTTTTTGCGTGAAAATATTAATGGTAGATGTCTTAATTGAAATTTTTAATTAAAAATTTTTATAATTATTTTTCAGACGGAATTAGGTACTTTGAATGATAAGCCATAAATTTTGGTTTTCATTAACAACATTAAGTTTGACGTAGAATTAAGAAGTAACGATATTTAGCTCTGTAAATGTTTTTTTTTTATATATGTCGATGCTTTCGTGCAATTTTCGACTTCGTTTAAATAAAGATGGATTTTCACAAATGAATTGATTTTTCTTTTTATTAATTACTAGGGTACCCGGCATGCGTTGCTTTGCCATTTAATGAAGAAATTATTTCTCCCTGCGTGTCCTTTCCCATTCGTCCCGTTCCCCTTCCTCTCCCGCGTCCCCTTCCCCTCCCGCGTTCCCATTCCTCCTCCTCCTCCTTCCCTCTCCCCACTCCAGTCCCCCCCTACCTCGTCCCGCGAACCCCCCCCTTGAGTTCCCCTACCCCCTCCCATATTCCCCTCCCCCCTCCAGAGTTCCCCTCCCCACTCCTTCTTAATATTTATAATTTCATAACATCAGAGCTTACCATTATATACAGCCTAAATTACTCGCATATAATGAAGCTTTCTATTGGTTAAAGAATTTTTGAAATCGGTTTATTGGTATATGCGTGAAAGCGTGACAAACGAACACACGCACTTTCGAATTTATAATATTAGTATAGATGTTAATTAAATGTACATTTAAAGATTATTATAAAATATTGACTCGGTGTGATATATAATGCAAACGTAGATGTTTCTCTTTGTGAAAACGCTCCTCAATTACGATGTGTGATAAAAAATTTTAATACCCTATTATCATCGCATGTCAGCGTGCATATTATATTAGATTATTAATGTAAAGCCTTGCAGATAGCAGTACAATCGTTGGGTAATTATTTTAATATCTGAAATACCGATTTCCAAGAAACTCTGAATTCGGTCTTACGAGTAAGTAAGGCCCGGCTTCCTTAAAACCTGAAATACTTTAAGATTTACAGCTCTTAAATTATATTATAAACTTGAAGATAATATCTACACATTCCCCACGCCGAAACGGCATTTATATGAAAATCACAATAGAGAACTCCAGTCCAATTTTTTAAATTTTTTTTTATGAATAATTACTTTCTAACTTAAATAACTGCATATTTGTTTTTATTTTTATAGTTAGTTTTAATAGTTAAAATAAATGTCAAAGTTTTAATTTTTCAAGATCCCCCGAAAACCACCGTGACGTCATCTGGCCAAAAGTTTTAGTTATTTTCAACAGATGTTGTCATTTTGTATGGAAGAAGTGATGAAACTATTCAATAAGTAAAACGTTATTTAGGTGTAATTATTTATTTATTATATTTTTCAATATTATTACGGGAGATTGGTATAAAAATTGTTTGAAATTATTATTTTTTTGCTTTACGAATCGAAATCAATATTAAGGAAATCGAAGCATGAATTTCGTAGGGAACTGGAATCAGCTGTTCGACCGCCGCCATTTTGAATTTCAGCATTGGAGCGTTTTATAGAAGCGGTGACGTCACGCCTCACAAATTCAATAATACCAACTGGACAGGGTGTTTTAATGAACTGTTTTAAAATGTACTTTTTAATATTTTTTTTTAAAACTCTACGTTAAATATTATTTAATAAAACTTGTATATTCAGAATCAGCGTTTATTGGTCTATATGAACATATTTTTTAAAGCCATAATATTTTTCACTGGAGTTCCTTATTATATAAAAAAAAATGTATTTTAGAGCCATTTTTCAAGTATTTTCTTCGAAAAAAAATTATACATCTTACAGACGTTAAGCTTGCTACAAATATTTCTCCTGGCTTTTACATTATAAGTTGAAGGAGATCAGTATATTCAGCTCTTTAGCATTATTGGACTACCAACGTTTTAGACAACGCTATTCTAGAAATAATACTGGGGGACTCCAATTGTATGTGAATATATTATGAAGAAGTTGGCTTTGTTTGCGGAATTTCGCAAAAAATGTGACTTTCGGACTTTCAATTTTAAGGTAGAGAAATTTTCCTGGAAACTTGATATTTGAGACGAATAGAATTTATAAGAAATGTACCTGAATGCTCAAAGCTCACGTACTCGTTAATGAACAGGTGAACATTCAACATAATTGTTGAGTCCCGTAGGCATATGAATATTAGTAGACCTGCCCTAAGTGATAAAAGCGTATTATTTCCCCTTCCCCGTACCGGGTCGATTTGGAGCCGGCTGGGCTCGCGAATGGCCTTGAGCAAATCTAGAAAATGTGACATCATCAATCTTGTACGAACCAGCGTTGAGCTCGAATCGGTACATTTTACGAAATAACAAGGAAAAAATTGTGTCTTGTGCTATGAAAACGTGTAAAAAAGATTTTAAAAAGATAATAAACCCAATTGTCGTATTACATTCCATAGGTAAGCATTATTTTACTTTATCTTGAGCTTATTCAGATCATAAAATATGATCAGTTTTAGTAACGTAAAGAATGTAGACGTTTCTTAAGTGTGCTTGTCGCTGTTTACTCGGATAAGTTAATTATAAAACATTTGTAAAAGTGTCAACTACATACGGCAACAAAATATTCGCATCTGAAAACAGACGAACTTTACTTTGCCGTATTTGGACATAACGTGGCGAGCAGTTCGCGCTCCCGTGTAAAAGGGTCTATCCATTCAAAAGCAGATTTTACTTTTAAGAACTAAATGGTGATATTATAATGCGAGATGCCTATATACTGTCAGATTGATTTATTGACGAATCACATATCATCACGGTCATATTACCCTTCCGCGTCCCGCTATAGTTGTTTTGTACCCCTCTCCTATATGTTCTCATCTACTAATATTCATTTATGTCTATGTCGAGTCCCAAGAAAAAGGTATTATGTAGGTATCAAACACAATGCTTTAAAATAATGTTAAGTAAACAATAACTCAGAAGTTGGTAATGAAAGATTTTCTATTAAGATTTATTTCAGAATAACAAGCAGGTTACGGGATATTTTAAATGTTGATCAAAGAATTTCAGGAATTCCTTGGAAGCATGCTAGACTGCTTCGAAATGGAATTAGTGTTTCCTTCGATAATAAATGAAATATTATATTTTATGACTGCTTCCTCGAAAATTAACCCTAAATCTAGAAAATCTTTGACTTGTAGACAAGCGAAAGTTTATTGTAGAATATATTCAACAACAGGCTTCCTGAAGGATTTAAAATGGAAAAAAGGGTTATAAGAATTCACTGGAAATATGTTGGTTAAAACGAAAATGGTATATAATATTGGTTTCATGCCAACTCAGAATCAAATCATTTAATTGAAAAGTCATTAAAAGCAATGCTTTTTTTAATAACCTAACCTAACGTAACCTATTTGACCAATTTGTTATATTTTTTTCATCACTTTTAATAACTTTTCAAAGGAGGTTCTGAGTTGATTTCATTCTGATTTGTCCGGTCACCATAATATTACACGTAGAGGTAAAGTGCATTAAATTCGACATGATGGTAAAAAAAATCATTTAAAATATTTTTTCGCAAATGTATTTCACAATTTCTTACGCAAACAATAATTCAACTTTCTTACCTGAAAACTACCTTAATACAACTGAATTTCGAAAAAAGTTACATTTTTTTTTACTTGTACCCACTATCATGTAGAATCACCTCGCGAAATTAGTTAGCACTTTGCCCGCGTACACTTGTGTATTATACAGTGTGTTAAGGCGGCGCTTCCCGGATCAAAAAGAAGAAGATGGAGAGATATGTAAATACGAATGTTGGACAGAGCGCGCTATTATTTTAAGTGATAAAAATGAAGCGAAAATTGCGAAAATGCTTAATAAAACATGACTCGTTTAAAATAGAGCAAAAATCTCGTGGAAGGTATGTAAAATATCATTCAAAGACACATTGTGAATTTTTTCATTAATATAACTTGTAAAATAATAGAAATAGACTTGTTTTTAACAATTTTCGGAGCATACTTTGCTTTGATTTTTTTTCTATCGAGGGAATTTCATATAATTTGCGTTTCGGCGTGGAACGTATCTAGATATTATTTTCAAAAATAACATATATTTTTTTTAAGAGCTTAAAAACTTCAAATGTTTCAGGGATATGTTATGTGGGAAATCGGTCTAAATTCGGATATCGGCGGCTTAAGGGACATACTTAACGAGTGATTCCTGACATTATTTCGAGAAAAAATTATTTGTAATTTTAATGTCCGATGACTTTTTTAACGTTATTTTTTACATGTTTTTTCTTCCAAATGTCGTCACTTGTTATTATGCATATAAATTGTATTCCCTTCGGCAGCCATAATATTGGTATGTGCCTATTCTACAAAGATTGTTTAAAACATATAATCCTAACCATATTTCCACACAAGCAAGACGTCTTTCTCGTTGGATTCATCTAGAAACAGGAGCACATAAACGCCTCTCAACTAGAAAAACAATTTTAAAAATGTTTGAACATTGACGGGAATGACCCCAATGTATTATTACAGCCATAATTGACTTTACACGACTTTACACTTTCAAGTCAAACAAGATTCCTGTTACGGACGTAAATTTCAACCATACCACAACTATTCTATGGCGGATGTCAACCACAGAATAGGTGTGGGATGGATTAAATTTAAATCCGTAACAAGAATCTTGTGTGACTCGATGCCAATAAAACTTGAAGGAAAGATATATCAGACTATTGTTAGACCCGTAATAAGGTAAGTCTCCAATGCTGAATTATGTACAACTCCTACTGTAGGCAACTCGAAACAGTAGAAATGTGGATGCTTAGATGGTCGGCAGGAATACCACTAAAAGACAAGATTAAAAGTTCACGCATTGTGGTAGCCTGGGTGTCAGTAAGCTGGAGGAACGACATTAGACAGAGACCACCAGACCCCACAGTGAAGCAGGCAATATTTATGGAGCTTCATCGACAATCATCCAGAGGAAGACCAAAAAACTCCTGGATGACTCAATGCTCCAAAATACTACAAAGAAATGGCCTGGATGAAAGCGATACCCAGAACCGAAGAAGTCATAACCTGAGAATGATAAGAGCCGACCCCAACAACCTACCTAGGCAATGAGTTGGGACTGTGCAAGGAAGGAGAAGAATTGTTTGTGCGAGCTTTATTTATTATTGTGCAACAGATTATTTATTTGTTAAAGATTTCTTATTTTGACATTCTTAACGTTTGGGAACATTGTTGCACATACAAATTTGAAGGTTATTTTAAGGGTAAATTGCTTCACTCACCCTTAAAGGATCCTGTTGAGAAATAACCACCCCTCCCGTGACTCCACCGGAATTTCGATTCTGAAAGCAAAAGAAAAACAATCACTTTATTAAATCGTCAGTATTCATAACCCTCTTTTTATATTATTATGTACTACAACGGCTGCATATATTAAATCATACATTGTCATGATTTCCATTAAACGATTTTCCAGTAATGTCGTTTGGCAAACAAAAAAAATTATGTTGGGTAATGATTTTTAACGAAAGACAACTTTTGAAAATCCTTAGTTATCGTAGTAACCGGATTGAATATTTTTACAATCCTGCCTCTAAAATCTCTTTTGTAACCTCTAATGACTCTACCTCATAAAGCTGACCTATCAGTGGTAATCCTTTTTTTTACATTAACTCCACAGAGAGTCCTGAGGGAAAAAATTCCACTCAGAGCCCACGTCATCATTGGGCATGCTGTGTGCGCAGTCTTTTTAGGAAAAGTGGGAGAGAAAATTCTGGGAAGGAAAAGGTATGAAGAGTGGGTAGGATTCTAATGTGTCCAGGAGTAAAGGACACTGCGGTGCAAGATGTTTGGTGAGAGAGGGCTGGAGAGGCCAAAAAGTCTCCCTCAACAGTCTGTGCTACATGGGTAGATGCATCTAGTCTCCTTCGACGGAAGCAATCTCCCAAACAGGCCCTCCATGCTTGGTGTAACTCTAAGAGACCAGCTCGGGTACGGAGGCTCCATCGAAGCCAGAGTTAAGTTAGCCTCTCAGAAACTGGGCATACTGCAAAATACATAAAAAAACCCTCGACTCTGTGCAGAAACGGGCGGTTCGTTTGATAGATTCTCCTAACTTAACAAACGGATTGCAATCTTAAGAACATAGGCGTCAGGTGGAAATGCTGTCCTTGTTCTACCGGTATTACAATGGAAGATGCTCCGAGGAACTAGCGTCATTGATCCCCTCGGCACCGGTGCATAGTCGAGAAACACGCCAAACACGCGCCCAACATTTGTACACGGTTGACATTAGTCACAAGAGAACGGGTCGTTTCTACGACTCGTTCTTGAGTTCAACAGCTCGGCTGTGGAACGATTTGCCGGCTTCTGTGTTTCCTTCCTCCTACAACATGGGTCTCTTCAAGACCCACGTCCACTCCTTCCTCTCCTCAAAAACACCCTCCACACAAAGATGACATAGGCCTTGAGGGAAATTATTTTCCTCAGGGCCTCCTGTGTGGAGTTAATGTAAAAAAAAAAAAAAATCCGCTGCCAAGATCCGGAAAAACCCTCACCCCATGAACCCGGGCACCTCTGCATACACATTACACGAAACGAAATACTTGGGGTGACCTACGGCAGAGGTGTTTGTTATCCAATAAATGATTCCCGGGGCGGCGGTACCCTTACCCGCCTGCTAAATAAAAAAAATGATGTTTTATTATATACAGCGTATCTGATGAGGCCTGAGTCCAAAAGAAACTTGTTGAGCATTTTCAACATAAATAAGAACCAAAACATTGATATTGACATTAAGTTACTTTATTTTTTCATTTATTCAAAACATTTTTATTGATGTAGATTAAAAAAGATAAATTTCAAAGCAGTAGTAGATAATGATTGTAGACAGCTTAAAAACTCATTATTCTTGACGAACTAATAATTTTAATTTTAAAACAACAGACAAGCAAATGAATAAAAACAATGAAATAACCTTGAAGATTATTTTCAAATAGATAACAATATTTCTTTCTTCAAAATAGGCATATTTACTTTGGGGTGTCATCATTAATTTAATGAAAAACAAATACCTTTGTATAACACCACTATTTTATTAACTATATCAACATGTTTCGAAAACTATGTTTTCTTCGTCAGGATAATAAGTCAATAATAAATAACAAAAGACAAACAAGTATAGACTAATTAGAACATAGACAAAATATTAGAAAGGAGAGGTGATTAATTACCTAAAATATATCATAAAAAACAATTACATAAAATAAAATATAAAAATTATTTTAGAATGGGTAAAAAATTACATTAACATAATAAAAAATCTTTTAAAAGGAAAACAAGAAGTCTAAATAACAAAATAAATTATTATAAATATAAGTATTAATACGAAAATAAATTTAAAAGATGGCTATTTTTAAAAAACGTTTGGTTATTTATAATATTTAATTTACTATTAACACTTTTTCTAATTTCTAAAATTTCTAAATTATCTAATTGTATACCCGTTGTGTTAGTGTGTAAATTTTTTAAACCTTTATTAATATCAAAAGAATGACCTGTTAAAGTAAATTAAATATTATAAATAACCAAACGTTTTTTAAAAATAGCCATCTTTTAAATTTATTTTCGTATTAATACTTATATTTATAATAATTTATTTTGTTATTTAGACTTCTTGTTTTCCTTTTAAAAGATTTTTTATTATGTTAATGTAATTTTTTTTACCAATTCTAAAATAATTTTTATATTTTATTTTATATAATTGTTTTTTATGATATATTTTAGGTAATTAATCACCTCTCCTTTCTAATATTTTGTCTATGTTCTAATTAGTCTATACTTGTTTGTCTTTTGTTATTTATTACTGACTTATTATCCTGACGAAGAAAACATAGTTTTCGAAACATGTTGATATAGTTAATAAAATAGTGGTGTTATACAAAGGTATTTGTTTTTCATTAAAACAATATTTCTGTTTAGATCGTTTTGATTCTAATTTTTCAAAATGTCTAGAAAATATTTATCATGATGGCTTCCGTAAGGTATTGTGAATTGGACTTTAATTCGATCTAATTCGGGTGATAGTGAGTTCTTTTTTCCGTACAAGCGTGAAATTATAATGTTATTGATTTTTCAAATCACAAGATAATTCCATAATTTATGGAAATGTGTACCTACCGCCGATCCGAATCGAAAAGCTGGTTGAGTTAGAATTATCTATGCTTAGAGAGTGTCTCTATTGAGACCTTCCTCTATATAGTCATCACTTCCTCCAATTCATTCAATCTCATATCATGTCCCAATTATAGATATTAAGTTCCCCAGACTGCTACAATTCTTGTGCAAATTTTGAAAGAACCTGTTTTTAGAAAATGGTATCATCATTTTGAAATCAGTCTTAATTTATTTACGTTCAATAGTTAGTTCAGTTTTTATCGACGAAATTTGAGGTACGGGGCTCCATCGCAGCCAGAGTTAAGTTAGCCTTTCAGAAACTGGGCATACATAGGTACTGTACAGCGTCCGCAGATATTTAAATATTACATAACTGCAATCCCCACAAACTGAAAGTGCGCCCCACGGTTGAATTTGGCAGCCATCTCTGGCCTGGAGCCCCAAAATGTCAGAAAAAAACCCTCGACTCCGTGAAGAAATGGGCTGTCTAAACAAACGGATTGCAATCTTTAGAGCACAGGCATTGTTTGGGAATGCTTCCTGATGAATGCTGTCCTTGTTTTATCGGTATTTCAATGAAGATGCTCCGAAGAACCAGCGTCATTGATTCCCTCAGCACCGATGCACAGGATGAAAACACGCCAAACACGTGCCCAACATGTTCACACGGTTGACATTTGTCATAAGATAACGTGTCGTTTCTATGACTCGTTCTTGAGTTTAACAGCGCGGCTGTGAAAAGATTTTCCGACGGTACGGGTATGGGATACGGGTCTCTTCAAGACCCATGTTCACTCTTTCTTTTCTTCCAAAAGACCCCACGCACAGCATATTCAAAGATGACACAGAACTTTTTTCTCAGGACCTCCAGTGTGGAGTTAATAAAAAAAAAATCTAGGGATGTGGCAAAAACAGCAAAGAATTTCAGTCAATTTTTTCAATGAATAATTCACCGTTTAATAAAAACCAGCAATTTTTTTACTTAAGTTTCATTTTCATTGTTAAAATAATTTTAACAGTTTGAATGTTTCAAAGCCAGCTAAAACGATCGAAAAAAAGCGTGACGTCACGCGTACCCTTTTTTGTCGGTGAACCGTAGGACTTTTTCCACACGGGCCGACACGGAGCGCGACATTGCGTAAAATTCCCGGATTCAAAACACGCGGCCGACGGACCCATGAATTGGAACCCGGAAATTCTGTCAGAACCCGCCGACTAGTGATAGGGCGTTTAAGTCTCTTTCGGTTTTAATAGTTTATAAAAAACGATTTATTAATTCTGCAATAATTAAAATTGAAACACTCAACTTTTTTAATCCTAGGGTGTTATTTACAAAATTTGACAATATTATATTTTGTTTATTACATTTCTGAATAAATCTAATGCTGAAGTGAGTTAAAAGCTATCTCAAAAATATCTGGGGCGTGTTAAATGTACTGAATCGACTTGAAAACGAATAAGCAGGAACAGCTCTTTGAGGTTATTTCGCCTCCGAGTAAACAAGGATGTGGAGGTGCTATTAAAAGAACAAAATGATTCACAGCCGAAATATATTTAGGGGTGCAAATAGGACGGAAAAGGCGTCACATTTTATTCTAGCTATTCGGCTCTACAAAGCATTAAAATATTTTGTATTTCCATGGCTAACGTTACTATGCACTGGATTTTCTTTTATTTTTTTCGGAAAATCAAAAGATATTTTTACAAGTATAATATAGCTAAGCAGGTTTTTGTTGCTAGGCCGGCTTTTGGTTCAGCTTCTTGTTATTTTTGTCCCATTTTACTATTTTTGAACAATAATTTATTGTTTTTACAGGATGTCTGTATTATTTTTGTTCCATTTTTTGTTTGGTTAGGTTAGGTTAGGTTAAGTTTTAGTTGATATTTTGACGAGGAAGATTTTATCGCGGGAATTTATTTTTTTAACACACTCTTACGGGTCCCTGAAAACTCCATCTATCCACTAAAATAATTCAAAGAAAAAATCGTACGTAATTATTTAAAATTTATTTCATGTTCTGAGAAAAATAAAACGGCTCTTCTGGTAGTTTGATTTTATAAATCATCACAGATAATTAAAATTCGGTAGAAAAAAATTGAAATAAGCAAACACCCGAGATCTTTCATCTCAAAAAACATCAGGTTTCAAGGAACTGTCCTGATCTAATAATGATTTTCGCAAGTGGTTTTCTGACATCTTGCTGAGTGAAACACTGAAGACTGAAAAAGGGGGCTAAAAATATTAAGGGGAAGCCTCAAGTCAAAAAGTAGGTATTCTTATATAGCCACGAATATAGGTAATAGGCATAAAAGTCGCTAGGCAAACGGAGTCCAAAGGTCCCGATTTCAAGCGTTAAAGTTGTTTTGATTTATTTTGAGAATAATTTAAAAGAAAGAAAAGTTAATACTTTATTGCTTAATACTTATACTCTCTATGGGATGTGTGGGAGTGCACTCACCTCCCCATATCCTGTAGTAAAACCATTATTATAATTATAATCAATGGAAATTGTCACAGATGACTTTAGCCATAAAATATTTTTTTTTTTTTTCTTTTTTTTTTTTTTTTTACATGAGCTCCACACAGGCGGCCCTGAGCAAAATAATTTCCCTAAGGGCCTATGTCATCCTTGGGGATGCTGCGTGGGGGGGTTTTTTAAGGAAAAGGGGGAAAGAAGAGTTCTGGGAAGGAAAAGGGTTTAAGGCCATACTTTCCGGCGCAAAAGAAGAAGATGGAGAGATATGGAATTACGAATGTTGGACAGAGCGCGCTAATATTTTCAATGAAAAATTGAAGCGAAAATTATGAAAATGCTTAATAAAACATGACTCGTTTAAAATTGAGCAAAAATCTCGTAGAACGTATCTTATGTATTATTTAAAGAAACGTTGTGAATTTTTTCACAAATATAACTTGTAAAATAATAGAAATACTTGTTTTAAATAATTTTCGGAGTATACTTTGCGATTTTTTTCTATCAAGGGAATTTCATATAATTTGCGTTTCGGCGTGGAACGTATCTAGATATTATCTTAAAAAATAACATATATTTTTTTAAGAGCTTAAAAACTTCAAATGTTTAAGGGAGATATGTAAGAAATCGGTCGAAATTCGGATAGTGGACCCTTAAGGGTGGGTAGGAATCTGGGGTTCAGTGTGTCCTGGTCATCCGCCTTCAAGACCTAGACAAACCTCACCCCATGAGCCCGGGAACCCCTGCTAAATCACCAAACGTAGTGAACCACTTGGGGTGACCTATGGCAGAGGTGTTGGTATCCATTAAAGGTTCCCGGGGCGGCGGTACCCATTCCCGCCTCCCAAATTGAAATGCGTTGCGTTCAATCTTGTATGCGTTTATACGTTTTTAACGAAAAACACATATTTTAATAGTTTACGCCTTTATTTTTTAAAAAATAATTAACCAATATATTTTAATTCTGCTCAATGGAAACGGTAGGAAAAGTTTCAATTTTTCAAATGCATATTTTTAATGTTAAACAATTTGTAGTAAAGATTAATAAAAAAATATCGATTTATCTTCAATCTTCGCCTTAATTTCAGGCCATCACCAACAAGATCAAGATTGAGATACAACCTGTCATATTTGGAATAAACTATTATTATTTTTATTATTATATTTTGTGTTAAGAGAAAGAAAGCTAAGGGCCTAAAGTGCCTGCCAGGTGTTTAAGTATGGTCCTGTTTAATATAATTTTAAGTCTTCATAAGTAGGTAGGTATTAAATAAGTTTAGGAAGGTAGAATATTGCCACAAAAATATTTTACCCATGAACATTGTATGTTATTTATATTTTCGTAGCTCTAACTATTGATCGGTTTGGGATTCCCTGAAATATTCCTTGCTTGTCATCTGTGTCATTCTCATTTCTTTCGAACATTGTAATTGACGTAAACTCGAGAAGTTAATTGTTGCAAACTAAAATTAATTAAAAATTACTGGCGGGCAACTATGACCCAAATGAGACTTATTAACAATTTTAGAATATAAACAATTGAGGACGAGGTAACACAAACTACACATTTTGAGGATGTAATTTCCGAGTTTGCAGCTGTCAAAGCTAGAAATAAAAGATTTTAAGTGTTAAATTTTTTTTATTGGGAAATATTAATTATACTCTCCATCTTCTTTTTCAACTTTCAATTTCATACATCAATGTGAAAGAATGTTTTTTTTTTACATTAACTCCACACAGGAAGCCCTGCGGAAAATAATTTCGCTCAAGGCCTATGTCATCTTTGAGAAGCTGCTGTGTGGAGGGTCTTTTTGAGAAGAGGAAGGAGTGAATATGGGTCTTGAAGAGACCCATGTTGTAGGAGAGAGGAAAAACAGAGGCAAATCGTTCCACAGCCGAGCTGTTGAACTCAAGAACGAGTGGTAGAAACGACTCTTTTTCGACACAAGCAACATTTTCCGCTTTCTGTGGTTGTAGTGGGAGAGTTGAAAATAATGTCAGGTTATTCGTAACCCGGGAATATTTGTCTTAATTTAACCAGTCAGGTCTATTTGTTCGGTTTTGGAACAAATCAAAAAGGTCTCACATAAATCGTTGTGTCTCCTTTACTATAATGATAAGAAATATGATCTAAATGGTGTCAGAAAGAGAAAACACTATACTTTATATTCAAAACTAAAAATTAACAACAAAATAAATCAAACGTACACCTTGTTTTTTTTTAATTGGTTTTGGGGTGTTATGCCGTGTTTCGCTACCTCCTTCTTTAGCCAACGTTTCGGACAGCGTTACAGTGTCCATCATCAGGGCAGATGAGTACTCATCTGCCCTGATGATGGACACTTTAACGCTGTCCGAAACGTTGGCTAAAGAAGGAGGTAGCGGAACACGGCATAACACCCCAAAAACAATAACAAAAATACTTTTTGGCCGTAAAAACCTAAAAACATACCAAACGTACACCTTTATAAATCCAAAATTTTTCGACGTAATTTGAAAGAAAAAATTTTACTTTGGGAATTTTTTTAAAATTATTTTTACATGAAACGACAAAAAAGTGAGTATACGATGATGTTTATAATACATTCGCCTATTAAAATATACAGGTGTTTTTTCGTAAGCAAATATTATTATTATTTGCATGCAAAATTTTCATAATAAAAAAAAAATCAGAGTGCAATTCACACGCGGTAGAAATGAAACTTCAGAAAACTAAAGAAGACAAGAGTGGGTAGAATTATTATATAGAATGTGGAGGATTATATGCAAGAATTGGAAGAGATGGGATTGGGCGAGGAATTGGGTAATCTGAAAGTATGTTACCTATTACCTACGATGATGCGGTGCTGATTTCCAACACGGATGAACGAAGTATGTACGAAGAATGAGTTAATGATGAATGTAAGTAAGTCTAAAATCATGGTGTTTCAAGATAGAGTATGTGCAACATAGTTGTGAATGATGAATACATGGAGCAGGTGGATTATTTTGTGTATTTGGGAAGTATGTTTACGGGAGATGGGAAGGTTGATAAAGATATTGAAAGAAGAGTATAAGTAGGTAACTCCATTAACGGAGGATATAACTCAATTGGCGCCAACAAAAAACTGTCCAGAGAATCGAAGCTAGCCGTCCATAATAGAGTGCTGGTATCTGCCCTGATGTATGGCAGTGAGGCATGGAACTGATAGAGGAAGCAAGAGGAAGGAAAGTAGACTGAATGCTGTAGAATTGAGATCCCTGAGGCGTAAGCGAATGAGTGTAGGGAGAATATGTGACGCTAATGTGAATAGTAGGAGCAGTCGGCGACGCCCGAGAAAGACGTGTGACATTTAAATTTGGGAGGCGGGTATGGGTACCGCCGCCCCGGGAACCATTTATTGGATAACTAACACCTCTGCCATAGGCAACCCTAAGTGGTTCGCTACGTTTGGTGTCTTAGCAGAGGTGAGCGAGCCCATTGTTTTAAATTTTTCCAGATCTTGACGGTGGATGTGCCTGCCCACCTGCTGCGTGGCGGAGAGAAACTGGTTGAGGGAGGCTTTTTAACCTTTCCAGCCGGACACTCTCGACCCATCGCTTTGCACAGCTGTTGGAGGGATGGATTCATATGTACGGGACTCCTGGATACACTCCTAGATTTAAATGTCACACGTCTTCCTCGGGCAGATAAACGTATTAATATAATTATTAAAACTTTGTTGCTAACCGATAATTGTGCCGGAGAAATAAAGCAACGGTACAAAAAAAAAATAATTTAATTGGTGGTGATAAAATTACTTTAAAATGAGCATTTCCTTTTGCCGCTAGCTATTTTCTACTCTTACATTTAATAGGTTTTCCAGGAAATTTAATAATGCAAAGAAAATTATCATGGGAATTTATATCAGACAAAACTAATAAACATTGGTACCAGGCAAACTTTTCATTTTAGAAAAAAACACATAAATAACATTTCACTTTAATTGAAAAATATAAATTAATAAATAAAATATATTAGGGTTTTTTTTTGTTATTGTTTTTGGGGTGCTATGCCGTGTTTCGCTACCTCCTTCTTTAGCCAACGTTTCGGACAGCGTTACAGTGTCCATCATCAGGGCAGATGACCAAATGATATTGGTGAGAGTGTGTCGAAGCGATACCGTGCTGCCAGCTCCATTTCTCTACGAGCTGGTGTTAGAAAAAAATCAGCATGGTTTTTTGCGTTTCGCTTTGGTGTAGCCGTCAATTACTGGATACCAAGAACTATTGAGCTTAGCTCCGTCGTCTCTGTTAATATTGATGGGTTTTTTATGGATTTCAATTGCCTCCGTAATTAGGCGTGCTCTGTAAGTTTTGGGTCTTCCCAGGACTTCAGGAACAAATCCAAAGTAATGGCCGGTTTCGATTAAGTGCTCGGCGATTGCCGATTTGTCAGGGTGGCCAAGTTTACAAGCGCGAAAGTGTTCCGAAATCCTTTTGGAGATCGTTCGCTCTATCTGGCCTACATAGACCTTGTCACATCCGGAACAGCTGAGTTTATACACTCCATCTGTTTCCAGAGGAAACTTAGTCTTTGCCGACCTCAGTAGGTCTTGGATTTTAGTTGTCGTTCCGAAGACCTTCTTGATGTTCTCTTTTCTCAACAGCCTGGCAATTTTGTCTGTTACATTATGGACGTAAGGCAGGAAAGCGCAGCCTTTTGACTCTTGTTCACCCCTGTCTTCGTTTCGTGCTGATTTGGCTCTTATGATTTGCCTTGTCTGCCTTGCCGGGTATCCGTTACGCTCCAGTGCATCGGTGAGTTTGGTCAGTTCTAATCCGAGTTTTGGCTCCTCACATATTCTGGTCGCTCGGGTTACCAAAGTATGGATGAGTCCTCTCTTCTGAGCGGGGTGATGATGCGAATCAGCGTGGAGATACCTGTTTGTATGTGTTGGTTTCCTATAAACTGTGTGTCCTAGGCTACCATTCTCTTTTCGCATCACCTCCACATCTAGAAAAGGCAGGATTTTTTTGGTTATTTTCCAGCTCCATTGTGAATTTAATTTTGCTGTGGAGTGAGTTGAGATGGTCCAGGAATTCGTTCAGTTTCTCTGTTCCGTGAGGCCAGATGGCGAAGACATCATCGACATAGCGCCACCATACTTTAGGAACAGCCGAAGCTGTGTCGAGTGCCACTTCTTCAAACTTCTCCATAAAAAAGTTGGCTAGAACTGGCGACAATGGACTGCCCATCGCAACTCCTTCCACTTGCTCGAAAAGTTCACCCTGAAAAGCAAAATAACCTGTTTTGAGGCAGTGTTCAAAAAGTTTGCAAATGTCATCCTCATAAATCTCCCTGAGCAAAGTCGTGGAGTCTTCTAGAGGAACATTTGTAAAAAGAGACACTACATCAAAACTGACAAGGATATCTCTTTCATCAGTCTTTACCTTCTTGAGCTTACTGATTAGATCTGTGGAATCCTTAATCCAAGATTCAGTTTTCCCAGTTTGCATCTGCAGCAACTTAGATAGGTATTGGGAAAGTTTGTATGTCGGTGCACCAATAGCACTGACAATCGGTCGCATTGGGATATCCTTTTTGTGGATTTTCGGAAGACCGTATAGGGCAGGAGTTCTGGAGGCTTTTACGAAAAGCCCAGATCGATCCTCTTTCCTAATACTGGAAGCTTTAACTAGTTCCCTTGTCTTCAGGTCAAACTTGTTAGTGGGGTTGTTTTTTATTTTCTTATAGGTGCCGGCATCGCACAGGAGGTCTTCCATCTTTAAGAAGGATCTAGCGAAAGGATCTATCTAAAGAAGGAGGTAGCGAAACACGGCATAACACCCCAAAAACAATAACAAAAATACTTTTTGGCCGTGAAAACCTAAAAACATACCTATATTAGGGTTGTTTTATTGTAGGTAAGTAAGCGAAAATTATAATTTTTTTTCAGAAATTAAACATAATCTGAATTCTAAAATACCTTAAAATAATAACGTGAGGAAAATCTTAAAATGTTCGTAGCTAAGTAGGTTAATATTATTGATTATAAGGCACTTAGTGAGTAAATTGGAAATTAGAACAAAGGTTGGCAAAGCTGTATGTTCGATTATTTGCTTTTCATAGGCAGATTCGGAAGACGGGCACGGGTACCGCCTCCCCAGGTTATTGGATAACCAACACCAAGTGGTTCGTCTGGTGACTTGGCAGGGGTGTCCAGGTTCATGGGGAGATTTGGAGAGAATGGTTGAGGGAGATTTTTTTACCTCTCAGCAGGGGAAGAATGAATTCAAACGTCCGTCACTCCTGGACGCACTGACCCCGAGATTCCCACCCACCCCTGATACCCTTTCCCTTCTCAGATCTTCCTCTCTTTCCTTCCCTTAAAAAAACCCTCCACACAGCATCCCCAGAGACGTCGTAGACCTTAAGGGGTAGTATTTTCTTCAGAACCGTAGTGTTGATCTAAAAAAAACTTCGATTTAACAATTCGAGGGTTTGATCGCAGTGTGTGTAAGATGTAAGATTTGAAAAATAAACGAGATCCCTAAGGTTTGTGGATGGTAAAACCATATATGATCCTGTGCTAAATTTGGAGATTCGCAAACAATGCAACGTAAGCGTTGGTAAGATTTGTAAAGGGGCGCTTATATGGTTTGAGTACGATGAGCGATGAATGTAGAAAGCATTAGCAGCAGGTAAAGGAGAATGCGAATGGTAGAAGAAGTCCGGGACGCCCAAGGAAGATATGATTTGATCAAGTGAGTTTGGCCACGTCAAGATTCAGAATAACAGAAGAGTACAAGAGATGATGTATGAATGTGAATGATTAACGGATCTGTCCGCCGAGTAAATCAGGGTGACCCGACAGTTGATCCGCCGACAGTGAGCCACCCGAAATGATATTAACGATAAAATTTTTTGTGCATTATTTACCAATTTTAAACACAAGATTGACTTCAAAAATAACCTTAATAATAAGTTAGTATTACATTCAAACGAATTTACACAAAGTGCCGATTTTTTTTTTCACCTGTACATTGAAATACACAGTATATACATGACGCAGATTTTTCCTGTCGCATTTAAATGATAATATGTTTTATACTTTTTTATTCAGCGGTATATCCTCTCTGTACATCCCTTCGGAGTCACTTAGTTATATTTTGTGTAATTAGGTGTATCGTATTTTTGCTAAACCGACTGCTCATTGTATCCATATTATAAGTACGTCGGGAAGCGAATTGTCGGCGGATCAACTCAAATGTGTAATGGAACTCAAATTCGTGTGTGAATTCTATGTCAAAACGGGAGGACCTACTCGAAGGATAGATCCGCCTTGCATATCCGTGTCTGAATTCGGCCCTTAAGATAAAATATTTCTTATTCGGTTTCACGTGGCTTGTTTACTATAAAATTTACGATATCATTCGAAACCAGTCGGTCCATAAACATCAGATCTAGTAAGTACGCGTTACGTTGAATTTTATTGCCGCTACCGTAGTACCACTGTACCCAGGGCAAAATAACTCATTCGGAATAACCTTGGAAAAATAATGGAAGAACTTTGTAGATAGAAAAGAAAAGTGGGTTCCATCACAGTTGATCCACCGACAGTTGGCCCCCCGGCATACTTGTATACAATATGCAGTGGGTTTAGGAAAAATACGGTACCGCTAATTACACAAAATATAACTTAGTGAAGCGAAGGTGAAGAAGGGATGTGCAGAGAGGATCTATCGCCAAATAACAAGAGTATAAAACATATTTTCATTCAAATTTATCAAGGAAAAATCTGTTTGTCTATATACTGTGTATACCAGCGCGTAATTCGTAAATCCACAATCATTTAAGATACTCTACATATCCTACGTCAGAAGCCACCTAGAGTATGCTTCTACAATGTGGAACCCTCATTATTATACATATAAAGCAAAGAGTCTACAAAGAGTTCAAAAAAAGTGAATGAAATATGTCTCTTATCGCGTGCGAAATGACGAAAACTATGTCCCCGTAAACCTTAAATCTCTTGATCAACGCCGAGATATCAGAGAACTTAAAATGCTCTATTAGATTATTCATAACTTCATTGATAGCCCATACTTACTGCAAAATATTCATTTCAGATGTCCATTAAGAGTTACTCGATCTCCGGATACATTTTATATCCCTAAGAATAATACAAATTATCTTGAAAATGTATTTACAACAAGAAGCTGTAGCACATGTAATAGATTATGCCCAAAAATTGATGTGTTTAACACGAACCTTAATAAATCACAACATTCATAAAAAAATAACACTCAATCGAATGCCACATGTTTAACTAAAAAATTAGTATGTAATTGATTTCAGTATTTCTATTTTTTTAGTTCACCACATTTTCTCTCCTACTTTTAGCAGTTCGAATTTAAATAAAATCACTTCCTGAAAGATATTAATTAACACCTTTTGTGGATTTAAGCAAGAAGATGTACTTTATCAGAATTGTTTATATCAGGTATAGGTATTGTTGTGTATTCTTGTATTATGGTTCTAAATTTCAATTTGTCGTTATTTTATTGGTCAATGACATACATATTCTTTTCACTGTCATATATGAATTTATTAAGACTGTTTTTAATTCTAATAAATAAAATAAAACACGTACAAATTTTTTTTTAAATAAATTCGTTTGATATTCATACCAGCTTATTTTTAAGGGTGTTTTCGAAGTTGATTTTAATTTGATATTGGTTAATATATAATGTACAAAAAAATATAATTTTATAGAAAATATCATTTTGGGGGGCCAACTGTCAGTGGATCAACTGTCGGGTCACCAGAATAATGCTTAGAAGAACGGTTTAAGCATTCCATAACTTATTAACTCAATGGTGAACGTGGTCGGTATATTTCCTCACGGAGATGACTCAGTTATTACTGCAAAGAATAAAGGCTATTCATTACAGCATTGGTGGACACTTTGTGTATTACCATTTTAAAACCTACATAGTTGCTTACGACTGCAATGGTAAACGTGGTAGGCACTATCCCCTCATGGAATGAGACTTAGTTATTATTGTGAATGATAATATTATTAGCAGTAATAACTAAGTCATATGCATTGGTAGTGAAGCACTTTATGTACAGTTTGTCAAATAAGAGCAGAAAACAAAGGAGGGCGCCACTGTTGATCAAACGGCAATACTAAGGACGGGTTGTTTCAAAAAATTTGATGAGTTCATCAAATATTTGAAGTTGATTTTCGGGTTCTGTGTAGGTTCTTTTCGAGTTCTGTTTTTTTTATCATCATAGACCAGCTACTTCACAAAACTGAAATCATCACAGAACTTGAATTGAACTTACACAGAACGTGAAAATTAACTTCAAATATTTGACGAATTCGTCAAATTTTTTGAAACAACCCATCCTAAACATTTTACTCGTGCTGTTAATGTAAAGCTGTGTAACCTACCTATTTATGAAAAATTAAAAAGTCACAAAAGAGAAAAAGATATTTTTTCACTGCAATATAGATACCCACTGATCTCAAAATTAGAATGACGTACAGGTATATCATTTTTATGCCTTTGCAAATTCGTATTAACATAATGAAGAATGGGAACATTGTAATCTATACTAAGATATACTTGGTCGAAGATACTAATATTATAAATGCGAAACTGCTCGAGTTTGTTTATGACGTTTTCACGCGTAAAACTGTAAAACGATTTGAAAAATTCTTTCACCAAAAGAAAGCTAAATTATATGCGAGGACTATAGGCTGTATATAATGGTAAGCTCTGAGGTTATGAAATTATAAATATTAATATATTACATTTGTTATACGTTTTCTGTCGCTAACAAAAGCGAGTTATTGCTAACGTCAGAAAAAAATCGTGGAAAGATGTTGATATATTTGTGGGCTCTATGCTGGTAGGTACTCAGCCCCCTACCTACTGGTCGGCTGCTGCTCCAGAAAATTCAAATATAAGAATATGTTTTGTTTTTTTTGGACAAGCTTCTGTTTTGGAATTAATGTCAGATCAGAGTTCCTACATTAAAAATATAATTCGTAACGATTATAAAGACTGAATAATAAATAGTGTAATTTTTTATTACATTACAAACTTCCAAATATTTAAATAAAAATAAACATTCGAAATTTTGGTAAGCGCATAAATTCCGAACAAATGAACAAAATTGGATAATTCTTTTTTGTTTGAGCCACAGCATTATTAAATTTAGGTGGCAGGCGAGAAGTTTGAAAACTGAATGTAAGGGAATGCGGGAGGGGGTGGGGGTTGGTGGGATAATTGATAAGTGCAAGCGCTACAGTAATTTCCCGTAATACCGTGCGAGCGAAGCCGCGGGGAAAAGCTAGTAAAATATAAAGCACAGTTTAGAAATTTTTCACATTTATTTAATATTAGCTTAAGTTCCTAACGTTGCCCGGGCCTTAAATCATGTCTCTAATTTTAGATCTGAATATATTTAACTCATTTAGATCTAAAAGCAGTGAAACCAAACTCACCGTAAGTGATTCTTCTTTTTTATCTACTGATGAATTAAAATTTATGTTAAATTAAATGAAAGCAAATCATTTTGTAAAACACATCAAATTTATGTCATTAAGTAGGTACCGTAACAACAGTGCTTCTTCAATTTTATTTTTTTTTCTTTTAGAACAAAAAATGTTTTTTAAAAGGTGGTACATTCAGTGTCATTGCACTAAGAGAATATTTGACAGTTAATTAGTGTTGCCAGCCTACAAATTTTTAAGTTCCGTTTTTAATATTTCCTACTCTTATTTGACAGAAATGTAAAATCAACAGTGATGAGGGTAGCAAAGGTAAATTCATGCAATGTCCAGTGTTTTCAACATATGTCCTCCACGTGCAAAGTCGTATCTTCCCCAAGCACAAACTTTCTAAAAAAGTGTGTTCAAGTGCCAGGTAAGTATGTTTCTGTATCTATTTGTAAATAATAAAATTAGATAGATCTTAAGAATTAAAAAAAAAAAAAAAAATTGTAAAGCGCCCTTGAGGTGATTTTTCACGAAAACGGCGCTCTACAAATTGTCCAATTATTATTATTATTAATATTAATAATTTCAGTATTATTACCTACGTGGGTACCTATGAGTGCAATTGTGATCATAGCAGTTCGTTAGTCATTGTCGTTATCATTACTTCCATAGATAAATTTAAGCACTTCATGCTATGGGGACCACCATAAGCACTATGTTCCTTAGGCCTGCAATAATGAACGCTTTGGGAGCACTCCATTAATAATTACTGAAATGGTGAACGCTATGAGCACTCCAGTAGTTGGTACAACAACGGTGAATGCTGCGGGCACTCAATTACTCATTACTTCAATAAACTGAAAACGATAGGTGGTGCATCACTTTTCTTTTTTTTGTATAAGATCTACACATTTATTGCTCCTATCTTATTAATTTCCGAGTAAAATGACTGAAAATATTAATGGTTATTATTCTTCTAAAGTCTCCCCGATTGTTTAAATTTGACTGAAGGTCGTTAGTTTTGTCGTTATAGCAACAATGTAAATGGTGAGGGGAAGATGGAAGCTAAATACTTGGCTATTCAGATCTGGTCAAATACAGCTTATAATGATCAACAACCACAACTGCTAACCCTGTACAAATCGCAAGTGCGCCCCACGTTTGAATTTGGCAGCCACCCCTGCTCTGGAGCCCCAAAATACCTAAAAAAAAACCTCGACTCTGTGCAGAAACGGGCGTTCCGATTGACAGACTCTCCTAACCTAACAAACGGATTGCAATCTTTAGAGCATAGGCGTCAGGTGGGAATGCTGTCCTTGTTCTACCGGTATTACAGTGGAAGATGCTCCGAGGAACTTGCGTCATTGATCCCTTCGGCACCGGTGCGTAGTCGGGAAACACGCCAAACACGCGCCCAACATTTGTACACGGTTGACATTAGTCACATGAGAACGGGTCTACGGTTTCTACGACCCGTTCTTGAGTTCAACAGCTCTGCTGTGGAACTAAATGTAATTCTCTCAACATGGCGACATTGAAAGTATCTAACGATTTTGAACGATGTGCAAAGATACTGTATTTAAATCTGTGTGTTTTCTGGACCCACAGCAAATGTGTTTACCGCAATGCCACGGAGGTCGTTTTTTTGTTATTCCGCTTCAATTATGTTATTCAAGAACAAATAAATTTTCCTCCAAAAAATACCAGTCTTTAATACGTTGCTTGGCTTTACTGTGGGAATCTTGTGGCCACAAAGCAACTACACAATACACATACTACATAAAGTCATAATCGCGATCAATAAAAATTGAAACGTGCCACAATACGAATACGCGTAATAAAGATTTGAAATTTGTGAGAAATTGGATCATTATTTCAGGAATGTGATACATGGTGGAATTAAATGGATTACCTGCCTTAGGATATGTCAATCATGCACAATAATATGACTCGTCCAATTCATCTCGAATAATCTATAATACGTCATACCACTTGATTATTGTGTGAACTCAGTTATGCTTGCTTCGGTTTTTCCATTACACTAGTACTTAGTTCTGTATTAACATTAGTAGTTCTGTGAACAGACCTCGGGTCTGAAAAGTAATGTTTCTAATTTTCTCTTATTTAATAAATCAAATCAAAAATTTCCTTTAAGGCGACGCTTCCCGGCTCACAAAGAAGATGGAGAGATATGTAATTACTAATGTTGGACAGAGCGCGCTAATATTTTCAATGATAAAATTGAAGCGAAAATTCTGAAATGCTTAATAAAACATTACTCGTTTAAAATAGAGCAAAAATCTCATGGAAGGTATCTTAAGTATCATTTAAAGAAACATTGAGAATTTTTTCACAAATATAACTTGTAATATAATAGAAATAGACTTGTTTTAAATAATTTTCGGAGCATGCTTTGCTATTTTTTTCTATCGAGGAAATTTCACATAATTGCCGTTTCGACGTGGTGAATGAATAGATATTATCCTAAAAAATAATGAACATTTTTTTGAGCTTTAAAACTTAAAGTATTTAAGAAAAATGTGTAATAAATCGGTAGAAATGCTGGAAACCAGGCCTTAAAATCATAAGATTTGCGAGTAGGTACTTAAGTATCTAATTACTTAATTTTGTAAACCGTAAATATTTTGAGAATCCTTTTAATTTCTAATAAGGAGTGGCCCGTTTTCAGGCGATCCTCCGCAAAGTTCGTCGAAAATGCGCTTAACAAGGTTAGCTCATACGGGCCTTTTTCGAAAAAAAAAAATTGTCGGGCCGCTTTTGAAATTTTAAACACGTGACGTAGCTTGAAGTAAAACACTGCCATATGTGTTCCAGTTAATTTAAATCTCCCAGTGGAACATGGACTGCAAGCTAACCTTGTTAAACGCATTTTATACAAACCTTGGGTCCTCCTGTCAAAATCTGGGTGTGATATCTATGGCAATCTATTGACTGTCATTTCGATTCGATATCAATATTTGTTTACCGACTCGACGCACTTTGTCCGATTTACTGTTATTTTCTTTTTCAAAAGTAAAATAAACAAGATTAAAATTAATGTATTACTACTATCTCAAAAAATTATTTCAGACAAATATTTTTTACGGCCAAAGAAGTCGAAACAAAATATTGAAAGATACATTCCGAATGACAATTTTAATACAATAACGTTAACCTTATTCATGATATCGGGGATTCAAATTATGAGAAAAATGAGAATTGCGAACTACAAAGGAAGAATTGTTACTTAATTCATGATAACCTCTAAACTTTTAACTTCAAACTTTTAATATAATTAATTGATTTTTTGCCTTTAAATCTTTATCTTTTGGAAATACATGGCCACCTCGATTACTAGACATTGGCAAACAACAACAAATTGACGGCATTATCATGAAACTATGACATACATTTTAAATTGTCTCAAATGGCGTAGAAAACGTATGTATTTTGAAAGCTATTTGCATCTAATGAATCGTCTTTCAATAGCTGTTACCTGGCGGCAAAAAAGTGTGAAAACCCAATATACATTTTTTGCAAAGAAATGTCACAATATCAATGGCAACTCTCTTTTAAACTTTTATTTAAATTCACAGAAAGACTATATGCCAAATTAGCTACGCTCAGACATATTAATTTGGGCTTCAAACATAATGCACTGATGAAATTCATACCATTTTGGTTTGGCTTGTTGACAGTAACCCCTAACCTAAGGGTTTTAAGTTTATTAATATTGGGTATTAAAGTCCTTGGATTGCTTTGGGTTTCGGAGAGCATTTTGCGGCGCTTACTCAAGCTAAATTCTTGTAAAACGAATTCTAAGATTCAATCGAAGATCAGCAATAAATCTTAAACAACAGGAACGCAGTCCTAACACCCTTATTTAAACACATTTTCTATCGATTGATAGTTTGTACGAGCTAAGAATCTTATAATGAAAATCTTGACATTTCCCGGCTTTCTCGGTATCCGGCTGAACACCGGACAACCTAACCTAACCTAACCTAACCTAACCTAACCCAACAAAATCCCGTAAACAGTCCACAATATAGAAATAAATTCTGGATTTAGCTCAACCACGAGTTTATAAATCTGCAGTAAAGCAAAAAAATTCAATAAATAAAATTATGTTATAATGACAATCAATCTAACTAGCTAAACATCGTGGCCAAACAATTCGGTCTTCGATGATATACATTGCTTCATTTACATTCATAAATCGAATATCGACCAGACAAAATACGCTAGAAATGGTGCACATTTAAATTTTTGAATTTATTTTTATACCTGTACTTACTCTTAGGTTTAATATATATATAAATCAAAATATGCTTTAAAGGCACGTTAGAGTTACGAGTTGTGTATGTATTGCTACATTAAGCATAGGAATATGTTTGAAACTTTCAATCGCTTTTTTAAGCCCCCGTGAAGATTTACAGATTATTACAACCACAAAAAATAATCTAAAAAGTTTTATAATCATTACAAAAACTCCTGCGAAACTGTCAAAATGTCAAAATTTAAGAGTGACATTTTGAAAAAAATTGTTGAAACAAAATTCAATTTTGGAAACTCTTTAAATTAATGAATTTATTTGAAGTACTCACCTAGTACTCACCAAGTACTCACCAAGAATTATAGACATTTCAAATAGGTACTTATGTTAGGTAACAAATTTGATTGACTATTCCTACATTACACAAAAAGGAATATTTGTAATATATGAAAAATTAAAATTTGAATAAAAAAAAATAATGGGTGGCACGCGAGCTGTTTTAAAACTGAATGTACTGGGACTGAATATATGGAACGCGGGAGGGGGGAACACAAATTTTAAAAAAATACATACACTTTGATATGTAACTTCAGCTTCATAGCTCTCTCGTGGCGGCGCCTGAAAATAAGGTTCAGACACAACTGAAGAGGATGAAACGGACGATGATTCTTCTTCTTCAATCATCCCCAAGAATATGCTGGGCCTCAACGACACTCTTCTGTTATCCGGCATGGAGTTCTTGTACACATTCTGTCGCTTGTTCGTTTCCCCCACATTGGCGTCCTCGGAGGCGAAATAACCCATGTTGTCGTAGTAATCTATAACAGTTGATTGAAACTTAATATCGTCCTCATCTGTAATTCCCAAGTCAAATTGGACATAGTCAGATATTCTCCTTTGATTCGCTGCTTCTAAGATAGAGTCTCTTCCATAACCTGGATAATCGGAACCTCTCCGTGGAACGAAGTTATGGTACTGGTTAGAAAACTCATCATTGCTGAAGCTATACCCTGTGTTCGTGTCTTTGAACAATTTTCTAAGCCGGGTCCAGCATCCCTCGCTTCGGGCAGATTGATTATTTGTTGAAGACATTTTGAATTCAGCTTCTTTGGTCATATTCATTAAGATCGCTTTTTGTTATCTAATACAACCATTCAACCGATGAATGACAGCTAAAATTACGTTCAATTCTATCACACGCATGTCACTGCATAAATACACAATTGTTTAAGCCATTTCAAGACCATTTCAAAACAAATACATATTTGAATTAGGTACTTTTATACACAAAAAGGGAATTTATTATTTGAATTCTTATTATTCGTTATAATTTATGAATAAAATTGTCTACGGATAAGAGGTATTAATGGTTTATAGATAAAACAATAAATCATCTGTTTGCAAATTGGCATACAACTGATAAACGTATCTCCGTGCGGTCGTGCCGAATAAATTCATTATAAATATATACGAGCGACACGTAATTTATTTAGTTTTCCATGAACAGAGGATCGATTGTTATTTTGGCATATATCACTTTTGTTAATTAAAAAAAAAAAACTTAAAGCACACAGTCCACATGTTCTAATTTGATTTTCAATTGCACTATTCACTCTCGATCACTTAATGACAGATATTGACCACTTGTGATCTGTTCAATTTACATTGAACACCCGACAAAAAATTCAGGCACTTCGGAATTCCGACGTCTAAAGACTAAACGGAAAATTTACGTTGACAGAGACCGAAAGATATACATGTTTTTATCAAATGATAAGATAATGGTTTTAAAGAGTTGGCGATAAGGGTGATAACAACAAATGATTGAAAACGGTTTCTCGACCAAGAGTCTTGCTTAGAAAGATCTAATAATAAATAAATCAGTAAGTAATTCATTAGGTGATTACATCAATCATCTATCAAAGAATTTGTTTTCAGATAGATAAGGAAAATATTCTGGAATGTTTTCTAATTTTGCGAAACCACGTGGCAGCGCGGTAAAATGGTTGACTTTGAACCGAGAGATGTTGAATGTCGTGAACACTTCGTGGAGAAGAGTTATGTAGCTGCTATATTGTCATACCCTTTCTTTCTTTCTTCTCTTTCTCTGCAGGGTATTATATTTGACACTACTGTGCTTTATATTTCATTTTGATTATCATTATTTCTGTTATCACTACAAGCATTTCCGTCTAGTAACAACTTAACATTGATTACTCATGCTGTGAACATTTCTAATTGGAGTGTTAATATCTATGTAATATACCAACGCCAATTCTATTATTGTAATAATTGTTAACGCTCTGTAAATATTTCAAACAATAAATAAATTCGCAAATCGGTGCGGGTAAATAGGTTATCAATATATTAATACGTGAAGCCAAAACTTTGTACCCCTTTTTACGAAAATTGCGCGGACGGAGGAGTATGAAATTTCGCACACTTATAGTTTATATAGAGGAGGAGTGCAGAATGCTAATATTTTTTAAAAATTATGCATAAAAATAGATTAAATCAAAAACAAAAACATTACCCACACTACCATGTATTTCACACACACACTCGCGTCTTTACTCTATTGACGTCTATTGTTTATTGTTAAAGTCTATGGTCAAATTGAGAATAGATTAATATTGTTTGTCTTTAATATTATTTGTTCTTACTGAATGTCAAACATTAAAAAAAAACATTACAATTTATTTATTTATTTCTATTCTTGTACATACACTTTACAAATAATTACATAGTTTACATAGATAATAGGTTAGTAATAAGAAAAAAAACATGTTAAAGATCCGTAACTGTATGTAAATAGGTTAGTCGTAGTGTTTTGTGAACACCTCACTAGGCGAACCTGTGCTGAGGTGTTCCCATGTTTGGGATTAAGTAAATTAATTATGGTCGAATTTCGACCATTGGGCGATCACTAGTTTTATAAGATAGACAAATATTTTAATTTCCCTTACCACCATCGCAATAAGCTGAAAGCATTGTTTATGTAACGATGGCTGACTTAGATGATTAAACCTGAACAAATCCTGGTTGGGAACCAGACGCTTTCATATTTTAACTAGGCGATCGTACGGCACGCGTGGTCGAGGGGCAAGGCTCTCGACTAGCAATCCGGAGAACGCGATTTTAAATTTCAGCAAAAATAAATTTTATTTGATTAATTGGTTTTATTTCACCATTTTATTCATTAAAAATAATATACAGCATGTTTGCTGCACGTTCTAGAGTGGAAGATACTCTCAGTAACGCCCAGGTGTAAGACCGTCATGAAATGAAACGTTGCTTGAAATGGCTTTAGCCGTATTTGGTGACTACATTTGAGTAGCCAGGTACTTTTCAACCTTCCTCTGCCCCGTCTCCATCCCCTTCTAACTCCCTGCAACCTCACAACATGCCCCAGTCGGGGATGACATAGGCTTACTGGCTCCAGACGGGACCTGCCATTTTGGGAGGCGGGTATGGGTACCGCCGCCCCGAGAACCATTTATTGGACAACCAACACTTCTGCCATGCTATGGCACTTGGAGTAACCTATTAGGTCACCCCAAGTGGTTCGCTATGTAGCAAGGATGCCCGGGTTCATCGGGTGACGTTTGTTCAGGTCTTGGCGGCCGATGCGTCTGCAAACCTGCCGAGTGGCGGGCCGGATCGAAATAGATTGGTGAGGGAGATATTTTGACCTCTCCAGCCAAAGTCCCTCGATCCATTGCCTTGCACCGCAGTTGGAGGGATGAATTCATAGGTCTGTCACTCCTAGACACCTCCCAAAGAGGTATTCACATAAATAACATATACATTTTTGATACATGGTTAATTTTACACATAAATTATACTCTCAATATACTATCGAAGGATCTGATTGAACTCAAATATAAAAGAAAAAAAAATCAAATTTAAAATAGTCTTGTGATGGCAGGGTCCCATCTACAAACGATGGAGCCACTTCATGATGACATAGATTTAAAACAAAAAGTTAACTTTTTCAAATTCTCTTATTTTATTTTCGTTTAATTATTATTTTCTTTTACCATGTAATTTATTTTTCTTTTCATCTTGCAATATTTTAATATTTACTGGATATACAGAGTTTTCCAATAAGAGGCGTTATTTTGATATTCAAATAATTTCAATGCGTTGTTGAAGCGTGTATCGTTCTATTTTTATCAATGACGTAGTTTCTACTAGTCAAACGTCAAAAATGACAGCTTCAAAAGTGACATCTACTGAAATAGCGGGCTACTCAAAATAACACCTCTTATTGGAAAACCCTTGCGACTTCTTCCTTTGAGAATACGGCAAAAAATACGGGTTCTCCAATAAGAGGTATTATTTTGATATTCAAATAATTTCAATGCGTTGTTGAAGCGTGTATCGTTCCATTTTTATTAATGATGTAGTTTCTACTTGTCAAATGTTAAAAAATGACAGCTTCAAACGTGACACCTACCGAAATAGCGGGCTACTCAAAATAACACCTCTTATTGGAAAACCCTTACGACTTCTTCCTTTGAGAATACGGCAAAAAATACGGGTTCTCCAATAAGAGGTGTTATTTTGATATTCAAATAATTTCAATGCGTTGTTGAAGCGTGTATCGTTCCATTTTTGTTAATGATGTAGTTTCTACTTGTCAAATGTCAAAAAATGACAGCTTCAAAAGTGACACCTACCGACATAGCGGGCTATTTAAAATAACACCTCTTATTGGAAAATCCTATATTTTATATGTATAATATGGAACTCATGGGACTGCAACACGCTCCCCGAGATCTGGAATAAACGATTTAAAAAATATTTATATTTTAACGAAGAAATTTCATAAGAATTGATGCAGAATTATTAATTCTGCTTTTTCCAAGTTGTGATTAACAAAAATTCATTTTTCCGCGCGTTCGTCTCAATCTCACCAATAAACGACGTCATTAGGGAATACGAAAGATTATTCGGTAGATATCAAAAAAACATATTATCCTGTCAATAATAAACGATCGGTCAAATAATCTAAGAGCATCGCTGTCCGATTTCTTAATATTTTGAGAAAAATAATGACAATAATTTTTTGTGCTGGATCATAAAATGCATTAGCTTAATATGTTATACCGATAATATACAATGCTTCAATATCTCAAGATTAGATACATATTATTAAGGACAGAGAGAATATTTTGTTGAATAAAAGAGAAACAATTTTAATTTAGGTCACAGTTCTTTTCAAACGAACAAATTTGAAATATTACTGATATGAATCAATCAAAATATTAATCATCCTAAATAAGCATTTCTTACTGTTATAACCACAGTTTGTTCTAGAGTTTATAAATAGAAAAAAAAATCTAAATATTTGCTTGGTGTCTATGTCTGTAGCGGTGACCGGACAATTCGAAATGAAACCAGCTCAGAACCATCTCAGATAAGTCATTTAGAGTGATAAAAAATTTGTTACATAGGTTACGTTAGGTTAGGGTTATCGGCTAATTGAAAATCATTTTTTCTTAGCTTTTAATGACTTTTCAAGGAAGTGTTGAGTTGACTTTATTCTCAGTTGGCATGGAACCGTCTGTAGCACCTTGTTCAGAATGGTAGGTACTTTTAGTGTCGTCCTGTTGAAAGAACACCCATTCAGAGCCGAACGTTGCTTGAAATGTATTTAATTTTTGATGACCAGATCTGAAAAGTCGGTTTTCCCCACCTCCCTCTTCCCTAACTCCTTCCCCTCTCCGCCATCTTCAGCCTCACAAGGGGGCATACATTAATTACGTTTTACGCGAGCTGTTTTTTTTTCAATTTAGACTCCTCTCCCCCTTGGTGAGACAAAGTGAGATTTGGTTGAACCCCCCTCCTTTCCCCCCACGTGAGATTTACACTACAGTTGTTAAAGGACTACATTTATTTTAATAAATAATAAAAATAACAGTTTTAGATTTTTCAGTGGGCAAAATGGGACACTTCAAAAGAAGTGAAAAATTTTTGATTTTTTATTTTTATTAAATCTATAATAATACATATTTTTTTTAAAATTGACGAGAGATTTTAATTGACCCCCCCCCCCTCAGTTTAAATGAGATTTGATGGGATTTTACTGAACCCCTCCCCCTTCATTTTGAGCTCACGTAATTAATGTATGCCCCCCAATTTGGGACGCACTATTTCGAATGGTTCACTATTTACGTTAAAAAGGATATTGTAGAAGTTGAACAACCTCCCATTAAACGACTTCATTAAAAGCGATTTTATAATGTTTATGACGATGTTCCACCCGAAACGCTGTGTTTCACTTAGGCGAAGTTCACGCGAACGCGATTTCAAATCATTAATTCACTTTTTATTAAGATTTTGTTGTACCCGTGAATTATTAAATACATTTATACAATTAATGGAGCATAATTAGTTAACGAATGTATTCATTTTCCAAAGTAATTATCTGTTTGTTTACTAAACGTAATAATATAAATTTTAAAAATCATTTCGAGAACATGCCAATCGGAAAAACTTCTGACTGCGACTATGGTACCTTTCCGCATACGCGCCGTCACTATGGACACTTCACTTGCTTATCGTAATATTTATACGTTTGAATACAACGCTCCGCTCCCGCGCCTCAAAAAGCGTTGCACTCTGGCCGAGTACTCAATACTGCGATAACTATCAATATGTTTATTGCTTGTAGGTAATTAAAAAAACATTTATCACGATTTATAAATTTGCATTGCAGATAATACGGCGACAAGAAGTTAGATTAAAGAGTAGGTACTTATTACTGCAAGTTGTCAACACTCAAAGATATTATACCAATGTTATTGTGACACATTATAAAATAATATTAATCATTCCAAGTAGTGTTGTCAACCAATGTCTGTAACAACGAATTTCCAACAAAAATAAAACATCCGAAATTATTGGTTTCACAAAAATTACGAAAATAAGTCAAGAATTCTAATCAAAGTTTACAGATAACGATTTTTTCCTAAATACCTCGGAAGCCTGTTTTCTTTATCGTGTATACTTACTCGATCTATTTTTTCTGGGTTAGATATTTCAAGATAGATTTTATTTATTTACTTGTTAACGCCATTTTTAGGGCTTTTACATATGAATGGTAAGAAATACAATATTTATTAAATATTTATTGTACATAACTGAGCTGCCTCAGTAACAATATTTTATATTCGTTTAAAGATAAACTGAAGATGTCCACTGACTTGGTGTAATTGTTTCCCTCCGTTAGTATTCTGGGTAAAGAGGAATGCATATGGTAGTTAGTTCCAGAATTTCTGCAGTGAAAGAAATCCTGACTTCTAGTAGTACGTTGTGGTATCTGGAAGCTTATCAATTCAAGCAATACTGGACTATCAACTAAATCATGTAGAATTTTATACAGAAATATACCAAGTCGGTGAATTCTTCTGTCTGGCATTTTGAGCATATTCATATAATTTAACAGTGTTGTAGTTCCATTTTGTTGTATTCCAACAACATAATTGTTGGAATCCCCATTTTGAAATTTAGAAAACGTAAGAATTTGTTTTGTATTCTTTCAACAGCTTGTACATGTATATTTTAATGTGGGTTCCAGACGGCAGAATTGTACTCAAGTTAACTTCTTACATAGGCAAAATATAACCGTTTAATTCACTTTACATTGTTAAAATTTGTAGTTAGCCTAGTCATAAATCCCAACATTTTTAAGCCCTTATTAGAGATTTCTTATGTTATGTGGTATAGATCGGTACAGATGGTATAGATATAATATAGGTACAGACATGACTACAGCACGATTTATTCAATTTACTTTTTGAGATATTTCACAAAGTGAGAAATTATGAATGTTGAATGAAGAGTTTTACAGAAACCCGTTGAAAGGAAAAATATGTTTCCCTTTAGTATCGCTCACGTACAAGAAGTACAAGGTAAAAAGTATTGGTTAAAATTAATAAATGTGTTTAAAACTGGATAATTATAAATACACGAGAGTAATCAATTTTATTGGTTTAATTTAATAAGTTCAAATTGCAACATTTTCTGGATGTGATCGTATCTTTTTTGATTAATTTTTTCGATTTTTCTGTTTCAAATTTTCAATTGAGATTCGATAATATTGTCTTCGACGATTAAATTGAATTTGATTGATTTGTATTATATCACAATTTTATTAATTAAAAATAATACATAGCACATTTGCATCATGTTCCAGAGAGGAAGATACGCTCAGTAGCGTCCTGGTATAAGACCATCGTTTAGAAATTAAACGTTGCTTAAAATGGCTTTTTTTTTATTTTTTTATTCTTCATTTTAATCACCCGCTAAACTGCCAAGGCAGTTTGTCAGCAGGTCAATTTGACAATATTAATAAAACACTAAAACATAAAATATTATAAGAAAACACAATAGAAAAATAGTTCCAGAAGAATAACTTTATAAGTACCTACTAAGTACCTACAATATAAAAGCATAAAATATACAGACAGACAGATATAACACAGGTAAATTACTGATAGATTAAATTAATTATAGATAGTATTTATACGTAAGATTACAAACAATATCAGTACAAAAAGTTTTGACCCATTAGCCTTTTTTTAATTTTTCTTTTGAGTTCAGTGGGGCAATTGGATTCGATTTTGAAATTCATCGGCATCTTATTAAATATGGTAGGGACAAGATAAGTGAATGTCCGTTGGCCGTATTTATTTAGCATTGGTTTGTGATTAGATCTGAATATCCAGGTATTTCCCCATCTTACTATTTCCCCTCCCTCACCTTCAGCCTCACAACATACCCCAATTGGGGATGCCGTAGACTCACTGGCTCTAGATGGGAGCAGTTTGTACTCTTGTGAGGTAAACCATTTTTCCTTGAAGCATTACAAGGAAGATCGCCCGTTTATTTAACGTCGGGATAATTTAAATTCACGCTACCCGTTCAACTGCGTGAAATAGCTTCAAGCAATTTTATTAACGCGATATTTCTTGATAATGTTGCATGCATTTTTGTAATTAACGGGTTAATTTTACATGAAGAATTTATCATCACAGCCGAACAACGTTGGTTGAGTCGGATCCTGTCCAATTCCAAATTTACTATCACGTATATTTGTGTCAGAATCAAAGTCCACAAAACAAATTTAAATACAGTCCACGCTTTCAATCGCAGTTAATCTAGATTACATTATTTATTTGCGATTACAAGTAATTTGCTATAAAAATAGTATCATCCCAATGCTGGCAATACTGGTTAAGGCGGCGCTATCCGAATTTCTACCGATTTTTTGCATATCTCCTTTGAACATTTGACGTTTTTAAGCTCTTAAAAAAATGTATGCTATTTTTGAAAATAATATCTATACAATCCCCAAGCCGAAACGCAAATTATATAAAATTCCATATTTGTAAAAAGCATTAACTTTGTGGCTCGCCATAATTTATAATAAAAACACATAAATTTGTTGTAGACCACTTTTATTTTATTACACTCTACCGGTTTCGGAAGGCCCTTCCTTCGTCAGGAGAATATTGTAACTGTATTCTCCTGACGAAGGAAGGGCCTTCCGAAACCGGTAGAGTGTAATAAAATAAAAGTGGTCTACAACAAATTTATGTGTTTTTATTGTATATAAAATTCCCTCGATAGAAATAAATCGCAAAGTATGCTCCGAAAATTTTTATTTTCAAGCCTGTTTCTGTTATTTTACAAGTTATATGTATGAAAAAATTCAGTGTTTCTTTGAATGTTGTTTTAGACAACCCCCACGAGATTTTGGCGCTATTCTAAACGAGTCACATTTTCACAATTTTTGCTTCAATTTTATCGATTTAAATATAAGCGCGCTCTCTCCAACATTCGTAATTACATGTCTCCATCTTCTTCTTTTCGAGAGCGGTTACGGGTCCTTAATATGCCACGAACTGCCGTCAGCGTGTGAATATTTTCCCGATCTTCGATCGTTCAAAAACTAGAAGAATTGTTTCAAAATAGAATATTCCTCAACATTGCAGCGCGAAGCTGCGTTTGAGACGCTATAAATTTTATATTAAAACGTGTAAAACCAGAAAACTAGGATGCTTCGTCCCGCAATGTAGTACTTTTATTGCACGATAAAATACAAACATAGCGTGTATAAACGCATTTACTTGCAAGTTGTTAGCAGTATTGGTAAAATTCAGCAGAATTGATGAAAAAGCCTTCGCCTACCTTCCATACATAAAACATGATTTCGCAGCCTTTAAATTATAAAGTATCTACCCTCCCAGATCTACGCGATCAAATTATTAAATTTCTCAAAGGCAGCTTGATCGTGTAATATTTACGAAGAAGATGCCGCACCGTCATTTATTGGTATACCTACCCACTATTTTCATCAAATAAGATCATTTAAAAGTGATTGGGTGTGTTACAGACCAGTAGCCTATGTAAGGGGTTGGGGTGAAAAAGGTTTAAAATTCAAACGTCGTCTTAATTAGAGTAAAAACAGGGAAAATGTCTTATTATTACGTACGCATTGTGTGTAATTGCTTGTTTGACAGACTTACCGTAATATCTAAGGGTTCATCTTCAGGCGTTAGTGCTAATGATGACTTCCTGTGTCCAATTCTAGCTCCCGGTGAACCACCGGAACTGCCTGAAAATAAGGAAAAATAGTTTGTCAGTATAATTCAGTACCCGGCAGCATCTTTTATTGAAATACTTGTAAATAGCGACAAGTCAAGGAGAGCCGAAAAACTTTTTTTTTTTCAAATCTCTTGTAAATTTCACAAATATTTCGATAGATAAGGGGCCATCCATAAATTACGTCACATGAATTTCATGATTTTTTTACCTCCCCACCGTCCCTTTCATACATCGTCACATTTCTGAAACCCACTCGCCACTAGTGTGACGTCACATAACATAAACAGTTTTGCGTTTTAATAATTTAGTGACGTCACAGAGCTGATGACCCCCCATACACCCTCTCACACAATGTCACACTTCTTCACTCCCCTCCCCCCTCCTTAAGGTGTGACATAATTTATGGATGGCCCCTAATTGAAATAAATGTTCAATTTTTATTGGAATAACTTCTTATGGATATATCCAACAACGTAGTATTAACCATTGAAGAAGAAGAAAGTACTAATCAACCTAAAAGAAACATGAAAGAGAACAGGACACAGAAAATACAAAAAATCAGAATGTGCGGTGGAATCAGACGGTAGAAGAGAAACCTTCAAAGTAGACAAGAGTGGGGAGACAATGAAGCAGTTTTTTTTAACAATGTGAAGGATGATTTTTTTTCATATTTTTGTCGTCAAATTCCAGTGCACCTTTTTTTATTAGTTTTTGTGTTTTCTTCATCGGAGTCGCTTTATCGCTTTCTATTGTGTTTTCTTTTACCTGTTCATTTTGGAGTGGTTTGAAGATTGGATATTGTTTTACAAAAATAAAAATATTATTTTTTTCTGGGATTTGATCCGTGATCCCCTGAATGTCCGGCCGCTGACAGGGTTCGTCGTCATTTACACCACAAGACCAAAGGAGAATTGCGTGTAACCGTGGATTTTTCGTATTATATTATAACCGAGTACCCGTGAAATAGATAAATATTTTATTGCTATCTCATTCTGTCACAGGCTAAATCATAGATGTATGTGTTAGACTATTTTTAATGTCGCTCGTTTCAGTTTCATCGAGTTTCAAATCCCAACGGCACCTAATAAAGAAGTTTTCACTTCAAAAACTACTTTTCTTAAAAAAAGAAAAGTAGAAAAAATGTATAAATAAAATCAATGTAACAAATTACACTAATAGTTTTTTTTATTAGCCAAATTAGTAATGGTACAATGTTAATTGAGGTTTTATTTTAATTGTAATATCACATTACGATTCATATTACACGCTGTTCTCGATAAAGGATATTCTATCGAGACAGCCACAACAATTAACCATAAAATGTACATTTTTAAGATGAATAAATAATAAAATTAAAACTTCTACATAAAAGTTTTCCCAACACAGACTTAAGCCGCCGCTATTCGAATTTCGACCGATTTCTTACATATCTCCCTTAAACATTTGAAGTTTTTAAGCTCTTAAAAAAATATATGTTATTTTTGAAGATACGTTCCACGCCGAAACGCAAATTATATGAAATTCCCTCGATAGAAAAAAATCGCAAAGTATGCTCCGAAAATTATTTAAAACAAGTCTATTTCTATTATTTTACAAGTTATATTTGTGAAAAAATTCACAATGTTTCTTTAAATGATACTTAAGATACTTTCCACGAGATTTTTGCTCTATTTTAAACGAGTCATGTTTTATTAAGCTTTTTCGAAATTTTCGCTTCAATTTTATCGATTTAAATATTAGCGCGCTCTCCCAACACTCGTAATTACATATCTCTCCATCTTCTTCTTTTCGAGAGCGGTTACGGGGCCTTAAACAGTAGTACTAATCTAACAAACTTGGTGGTGAAGCCGGTAATAAGTTCACTGGGTTCAAGTTACCAACGTGGTGCCAACATAAGAGGGAAACTAACTTGGTAAATAATAAGAAATACCAATTTGTGGCCATTAAAAAGTTAGCTAGAGCAGACCAATTTAGTGCTGTGTTTCGCAATGAAAATCCATACAAACACAAACTGGGGATGAGAGGTTTCCGAGAAAGAGATATAAAAGGACCATAACTTTAATAAAACGTCTCTTTAAGGCCCGGTTAATGTAAATACGAATGTTAGAGGGAGTGCACTAATATTAAAAACGATAATATAGCGAAAACTGAAAATGTTTATTAAAACACGACTCGTGTAAAATGGAGCTAAAATCTTGTGGGAAATGTCTTTTGTGAATTTTCGTACACACAATTTGCAAAATAACTTGAAATAAATAAAGAAAAAAAAGTAGTATTTATATTAATTTTCGAAGCATACTATGCGATTTTTTTCTATCCAGGGAATTTCATATAATTTGCGTTTCGGCGTGGCAAATCGCTTGCTGAGAATTGGTTTGTACTCCTGTATTTTTGTTTATTTTTTAAGCTGTTAATTGAAGTTTGTGTTAGTTTGTTCAAAATTCAACCAAATATATTGCTCTTTTATTTATAGATAGATTAATCCTTATGTTTTTAAAAAATATTTATAACAAATAGTTTGAAATAAAGGAAACTTCAAATCTTTTATTTTTCTATACGAGTTTTTGTGGATATAGTACAAAACAATCCTCAGCAAGCGAAATGTATAGATATTATCTTAAAAAATAAAATATATTTATATTATATGTGTTCAAAAGAAATATGTTATAAAACGGTAGAAATTTGGAATGTCGAGGCTAAAAATTGCCTCGGCAAGTTTTTGTTTAACGAAGTATATTTTAAAATATCATCATCATCATCTTCTTCCCCTTATCCTATTCGGGTCGGAACCCATTGCATCGGCAAGCCGCCTGGTTCCATTCTCCATATTAAAAAGTCCGTGGCAAGCAGATTGTTAACGCTCGAATAAGCGCTGTCACTTTTTACATAGTGTATTACGAAATGTATTCAATTTAGGAAGCGGTTATGGGAACCGCCGCCCCGGGAACCAGTAACTGGATAATCAACATCCCTGACATAGGTCACTCTAAGAGGTTCGCCACTTTTGGTGACTTAGCAGCAGAAGAGATTGGTTGAAAGGGGCCTAACCCAGACCTCCTAGGTCTCTCTCAACCCGTAGGGATGGATTCACTCCTAGACACATTGAACCCCAGACTCCTACCCCCTCTCATATTCTCAAACGACCTTTCCCTAAAAATATCCCACACACAGCATCCCCAAAGATGACATAATGTTCCACAAAAAAGCAAAATTAAACATCGGAGTTTTTAATATTCCTATTTTTGAAATAGAAAATTGGTGGCGGAATTCTTTATCACTTAACACGCAAAACTTTTGCTATTAATTTTAATCATGACCGTTATTGGTTTCAGCCTGTTACGGCCATCTTCAGACAGGTACAATTATTCCTTAAACTATGGTTTATATACACCTGTAATTCTAAAACCTTCCAGTAAGAAAGGAGGGTTAGAAGTTATTACGATCTGAAACTGTGTTGTTGCGTAAAAAACTAAAAATATTTTGTAATAGGTAAAAATTAAAGTGTTTGATTTATTTTCCAATTATGATTTTATATCTCTTCGGAATGACTCAATTAATCTATTTACCAAGCTCACAATGATTTCAATATCAAAAACCAATTAGACAAAAACAGTGAAGGTCTTAATAAATTGTTTATGTATAAGCTTGTAGTCATTACTTACAACTTATAAACATAATTAATTAACTGTACAGTAGTGTAGAACATTTTGCAGAATCCTGAAGCTTCTATTAATTTCCTGAGAAACATCTTGTAAATCCGGAAAAAGTTCTAAAACGAAATTAAAATTAAAACGGTTCATACTGAAACTGAAGTCCCGAGCGCCCTCTTAGTAATAGAGCGGGATAATTTAGAGTATGCAAAGCGAAACTATTTTAACTAAACTGATCCAATTATATTCAAAGTGGTGCAGTCGACTATATAAATGCAAGGTATTATAGATTAGAATAGTTATTAGAATAATAGTACATTGAATATGGAAGGATTAGAAAATTTGTATAGTCTTATTTCGATCATTCTTGCCTTTTTAAAGAAAGACAAACATTTTCAGGAATAACCCAAAAATATGTACTCAAACTCTTACTAAAATGCAATGTTTATATTAGAATAACTCTTTTATAAATACCTACAATAAATACTGTTCATCCCTCTTCCAACCAGCTAATGCTTTCATAGAAGAGTTTGGGAGGCGGGTATGGGTACCGCCGCCCGGGAACCTTTATTGGACAACCAACACTTCTGCATTAGGTCACCCCAAGTGGTTCGCTATGTTTGGTGATTTAGCAGGGGTGCCCGAGTTCATGGGGTAAGGTTTTTCTAGGTCTTGGAGGCGGATGGCCAAGACACACTGAACCGCAGTTTCCTACCCACCCCATAGACCCTTTTCCTTCCCAGAACTCTCCTTCTCTTCCTTTCCTTAAAAAACCCTCCACACAGCATCCCCAAAGTAGACATACGGCCTGAGGGAAATTATTTTTCTCAGGGCCTCCTGTGTGGAGCTCGTGTAAAAAAAGAAAAAAAAGTAGTTTTGAACGTAAAAAAACGATGTTATTCAGTCGTGTATAATAACTTCTGAAGGTTATTTCCATCAATGTAATATATCATTGAAGAAGAAGATAAGAAGCCACTTAAAAAAAAAAACGTATTTCTCTGCGTGTCCTTTCCCATTCGTCACCGTTCCACATCCGCCTCCCTTACCCTCCAGCGTCCCCCTCCCCTCCGGCTTTACGACTCCACCTTCCCCGCCATCCCCCCTCCTCGCTTCTACCCACCCCTGAAAATAAAGTCAACTCAATACCTCCTTGAAAAGTCATAAAAAGCTACGAAAAAATTTATTTTAAATATCCGATAACCCTAACCTAATATAACCTATTTAACGAATTTTTAATATATATTTTTTATCACTATAAATGACTTTTCTGAGATGGTTTTGTATTGGTTTCGTTCCGAGTGTCCGGTCACCATTCCATTCGCGGTATTTCTTATGTTAGCAAACAAAAAAGTGTGTATTTTTGAGTACACATTGAGTAAAAATTTGAGAGAAATTTTTTTCGCTCTTTCCGAACCCGTATTTCACTTACTAATGTGGGGATGTATGTTGGAGCATCACATTACCAAGCATCCCCTAGATCCCGCCATTAGAAGATAAATCAAATGGCGACTGTGGCTAAAGGAGACGGCAGAGGCTTTAGACGTAAAGGGCTGACAGTTCATTCACCCGGAAACGTAACTTCACCGTCTAAATAAATAAGCTAATTCAGCTTTCGGCAATATCGAAAAACTGAACGTTCAGTGAAAAATTGTACCAATTGGAAAAAATTGGAATGTTACTTTGAGTATCAATAAGTGAAACTTTTTTCTTACTTTTATGATTAATGTTGTGCAGGTTTTTCAATCTAAGTTGACTTCATCACAGTTCTCTTATATACAGCATGCTTCATTTAGACCAGTGGTTCTCAACGTGAGCGATAACGCCCCCTTTTGGGCGTTTGAGACCTTCAAGGGGGCGGTAGAAGAAGAAAATTGGGGGGCGTTGAGATGGCCCAGGGGGGCGTTGGCAGGTAAAAAATATGGTCTAAAAAGATTAAAAAAACACGCTTATCACGTACTAATAAAGCAAACTTTAATATTGGTTAATTTTTGTTTTTGTGTGTATTGTAATCATTTTTATGACGTGTGTGAAAATTTACGTATTTCGATAGTTCGGAAAGAGGATGAAAATTGAACTAAAAGATTCTATTACATTCAGATCTACATTAAATTGGATAATATTAAGTTTTTTGTTGTTTTATTGGAATCAAAAAAGTTAAAACTTCTGAATTCACGTGAAATGTCTCATATATAAATACAGGTGAAGTAAATAAAAGAATTGTTTGTAGCTATTAAATTATCACAAGTTTTTTTAAAATTAAATAACGGAATTTTAGCAATCGTGCAAGAATTGACAGTATTATCTTTTATATTTCTCCAACATAAAGGCACTGATTGATCATTTTATTCCCCCCCCCCCCCCCACCCCCCCGTTGTGGCAAGTATAATCGTGATAATAGCTGTTTCAGATTCACAACGACAGATGGTATGTAAAAGCAGTTGTGGGCGCTACAAAAAAAAAATTCTCAAAGGGGGCGGTGGGCAAAAAAAGGTTGAGAACCTATGATTTAGACCTTAAAAATATAAACTAGTAATGACTATTTCACTATTCAGAGTTCAAAGTCAAAGTGTGCTGAAGTCGGTTATAAACAATGTATTGGCATGTCGAATATTGTTGTATTTCATTATTAAAATACAGTTCATCTGAATGTGATATTTTCCAAGACTTAAATCAAATGAGTAATAAAAAATCTTAGAATATTCTAACACAGTGGAAACATTATGTTGTGGCAAATGACATCGCGCGTGGGGAAAATAATATATTTTTTATGTTCACGAAAAACGGTTCCATGCTTACTCAGAATTAACCCAATACCTTTATGAAAGGTAATTATAAGTTATATATATTTTAAATAGCCCATAACCTAACCTAACGAAACCTATTTAACAAGCTTTTTTCACCACTTTTAATGGAATTTTCAAAGGAGGTGTTTAGTTGATTTTATTCTGAGTTGTCCGGTCACCATGAAACGAATGAAAGAGTAATTGTCTATATCTTATATTTCAATACAATTTTTCAAGTTTTTTAATTTTTTAAAAATTGTTTAATATTCATAAAAAAAACAACTGGGATTTATTTTATTTTTTTACCTATAGTATCAGGCTTTTACACAAAGCAAATGCAAAATATATTATGTACTACAAATAAACAAAAACATTTTTAGAAAAACATCTGTTTTTTGTCTCAGTAAAAACATTCTTGAACAGTGAGCTTTGTCGTCCTGCTAAAAGCAAATACAAATTTGCTCATTTAACAATCGTGTTAATATAGTTTCGGAAACCTAAAAGTTGTGCAAATTGCATAACGTCAGAGCTTAACCCTTGACGTTTTGTCCGTCATTCCTGCTCCAGGAATCGAACCAATTTCCAGCATTAGGTACAGAACAAATTAATGTTAGAAAATTTCGAATAACTAACTATTTGTAACTATTTAAAAAACAAATGTGAACACAAATTTTAAACGCATTTTTTTATATTATTGTTGATTTAAATGTGATTAAAAAAAACGTACCACATTATACGTAGGAACCCTACCACTGCTAACGGGCATTTAAATAAATAAAAAGAAATAAATTTATTTTAATTGTGTTTCCTTAATTCTGCACCACTAATATCTGAATATTTAATAGCTTTAGCTGCAGAAAAGGGTGTGTAGTAACGCCGATTCGTTAAATCCAAATGATTCCATTCAAAGCCCAAATCATATGCGAAGTATTCAATTTCCCAGGAAAGCTCCGTATCAATTCTCGCGAGCTGCAACAATCCGTCAGCTTATTCTGTTCCGACCAAAGCCCACTATAAAAGCGTCGGCGTCGGCGTCGCCGCGAATGAAAATTGTTGCAGAAATTTAACTGAGCGGTAATGGATTCACCGAACCGTAGTACTTAAGCTCGGTTTATTCTGTGTAACAGGCGGATTTAGCCACCGTATTTACGTAGATTTACACTACGTGTCTACGTCAATACACTTTAAAGTTAGTCATACATAATGAGGATTTTTTTTTGATTAAATAATGGAAAAAAATCCTCAGGGCCTGTGTCATCTTTGAGGATGCTGTGTGGAAGGTCTTTTTAGGAAAAGTAAGGAGAGAAAGTTCTGTGAAGGAAAAGGGTGTGAGGAGTGGATAGAAAATTGGAGGTCAATATGCCCAGGAGTACCGAACGTATGAATCTATCGCTCCCATGGTGCAACGCGATGGGTTGAGAGAGTCCGGCTGGAGAGGTCTAGGTTAGGCCTTCTTCAACCAAGTTTCTACGGATCCGGCGCGCCACGCAATAGGTAGGAAAAGGCATTTTCAAGACCTAGACAAACCTCACCTCATGAATCCGATCACCCAGGCTAAGTCACCAAACGAAGCGAACCAATTGGGGTGAGTTATGGCAGGGGTCTTAGTTATCCAATAAATGGTTCCCAGAGCGGCGGTACCCACACCCGCCTCTCAAATTGAATATTGGAGTTGTTGAATCCATGCATTTTTGAGATTGCTTAAAATTCGGTGGTGTTTGGAAACAATTTGATAAGTGCACAACGGTAATGTGATCACTGGATCAGATCTGCTTAGAAAATATAGCTAAAGCTATTTCACATACCTTTCATATTAAGAAGGTGTGTCCCACCAAGATGAAACTGAGAAAAAAAATTGCCAAATTATTTTAAAATTTGTTTTTATACAGAAAAAAATCTTACGACATTAAACAAAAAATAATAAAATTCCTTCAAAATTTGACCTGCTTTTTATTGTAACAAAAATTCATATACCCGTGTAAACTAAGCTTTACGATAATAACGAAAAATATTGTCTGTGAGCGCATTATTTTTTTGATATCCATTCAAACGACAAAGCATATTTTTTGCTGAAAAATGTATCGTTCAATGGCCATTATTTAAATTTGCGAGAATCTTTAACGTGGTAACATTAAAACAAAAATATCATACATATTTGGATTTCATCAAACTTATCAAACAGTTTAAGGTCAGAAATAAACTCATATTGTATATTAACGTAATGGCTACGCAAACACTCTCGCATATTTTAAAAAGCTAATTAGCAGCGACTAACATGTCATGTCATGTCATGGATATAGTTAAATTAGTTATATTTTAACTTGAATGTGAACGGTTGTTATTTACTCTATTGTTTGTCCCCTTTATGTTTTCTTTAAGATCTCTCTTTATATTTTTATTTATCTTGTGATTTCTAATTATTGTTATAATATCTACGTAGAGAATGAGACTCTTAGACTACATTCTGTGAACTATTAAGTGAATTATTAACATTAATTTAGGCTCTCTACAAAGTTAATCTTATATTGTAACGAGAGATCGCGCGAGCTCGAATACTTTCTCGTTCACACCCTTCGACCAAGTATATCAGGTCAATGTTCACACCTAATACGGCGTCCTTGTCTACGAACGCAGGACACCGTAGCGGGCGTATTGGTTACCCGATTAATATATCAGCTAATCAGGGAGCAGCTCCCCGCTCCCGGCCACCTAATTACCAAAGGATGTACCTCCAGCCGGCCTATTTAAACGACTGCACGGCCTTGAGAAGTTAGAGATCCAGCAGACAGTCCTGGGGCTTAGTACCAAGGAACCAACTGTAAGATATTGTTTTGTCCATTCTGGTTCGGTAGAGAAGTCGCTAGAGATAGTCAGCCTCCAGACCTCGGTCGAAGGTTATGCGCCGCGTTTATATACGAAGTATCGTTATATTCGTGTACTTATTATTTTGTTATACTTTCTCTTTAATAAAAGCTCTCTGTTCGAACTCACGCAGTATTTAATATAAATTTACGTTACAAATTGTCGCCCAACGTGGGGCAGAGTTAAAAACTATTATTTATTGTAATAAATTGGTGCCCAATTGGTGGGGTTGTGAGAAAAACTATTAATTTATGTTATAATATTTTTATTCCTGTTAATAATATGATTTACAGATTAACAGAACAAAAAATTAAATTAATAAATTGATTTTGGACTTCTGATTTAACTAACTTAACCCAGATATAAAGTTTAAGTGCAGAATTGAAGCAGCAAAAGCTGCATTCAGTAAAATGAAATCCCTCTGCTGCAATGACAATATCAATTTTAAACTAAGGCAGAGAAGATAAGTTTTTAGATTTTCACGGCCAACAGTATTTTCGTTATTTGTTTTTGAGGTGTTATGCCGTGTTGCGCTACCTCCTTCTTTAGCCAACGTTTCAGACAGCGTTACAGTGTCCATCATCAGGGCAGATGTGTAATTGTGTGGTCAATGAGAATGAATGAGAATGAGAATGAATTAAGCGTTTAGAAGGATGATTTTATATCTATGGTGATCGATTTTGTTCACTTTGTCATTTTTTAAATCGTTCTTTGTCGCGTACATTCATTTTGTCGACGGTTATCGCTTTTCTCTGTGACTTTTCTCAGCGACTAGAACAATTCTTCTTGTTGGAAACCGTATCTATGATCAATTACCAACATTATTTTTATCAAAATACTAGCTGGTCCTCGGCATGTCCTTTCCCGTGCGTCCCCGTTCCCCTTCCACGTCCCCTTTACCTTCCGCGTTCCCCTTCCACCTTCTCCGCCTTCCCTCGCCCCTCTCCCACTATCCCTCTCCCATGTTCCATATATTCAGTCCCAGTACATTCAGATTTCAAACGGCTCGAGTGCCACAGGTTAGAATTTTTTATTTTAATTTTAATTTTTCATATATTACAAATATTCATTTTTTAATATTGTAAGAACAATCAAATATTATAATAACAATCAATCAAATGTGGAACCAAATATAGGTACCTATTACAAATATCTTTACGTTTTCTAAATTTTAAAATGGGTATTCCAGCAATTATGTTGAACTCTAACACTATGTGAAATAATATGAATATGCTCAAATTGTCAGACAGAAGAATTTTCACTGACTTGGTATTTTTATATAAAATTCTAAACGATTTACTAACGACATACTTAAACTAATAAACTTCCGGATACCACAACGTAATACCAGAAGTAATACGGGTTCATGGGGTGAGGTTTGTCTAGGTCTTGGAGGTGGATGACAAGGACTCACTGAACCCCAGATTCCTACCCACCCCTTAAACCCTTTTCCTTCCCAGAACTCTCCTTTCCCCCCTTTCCTTAAAAAAACCCTCCACATAGCATCCCCAAGGATGACACAGGCCCTGAAGGAAATTATTTTCCTCAGGGCCTCCTTTGTGGAGCACATGTAAAAAAAAAATATATGTATATTTTGTAAGTACTTCAAATTTATTCATTAATCTAAAGAGTTTTGAAAACTGAATTTTAATTTAACAATCATTGTTTTGCAAAATGTCATTCTCAAATTTTTGACGGTTTTGAAATTTGTTTTTTTGATGATTAAAATACTTTTCAGATATAAAGATTGTGGTAGATAGATAGAACTTTAAAAGTAAAACAAAATCGATAATTTTTTGACTACATTTGTTTTTCTTCTTGGTTTTCTTCTGTAAAATCAAAGAAAATTTACACAAAAACTTGCAACCATAATCCAAAATTCTCTCCATTATAAAATAACCGTTTTATAAAAGTTTTATGGGAACAGTGTATTTTATCGAAGAAAGTATAACTGCAAATTAAAACCATACTGTATTCGATTCGTAAAATTAAAAAAAAAAAATACTTCGCACTATTCCAACGCAGTAGATAGATATCGCCGCTAAAAACGCCGTCGCAATTCGCAATCGAAAGGTTAAAGGGTTACAGTCAAAGGGGCATTTAACCAAAGGGGTAGGCGTTAGATAAATTTCCCATCTCGACAGGTTAACTGCGAGAAAAGTACCTACCCGAAGAATTCCCGAAGGAGCTCTCCTCAAGCGAACAAGATACATTTTCATTAGAGCAAGAAATAAACCTTCACGTATTCTAGCCAGCGGCCCAGAAAGATAAATATGACAACCTATCTAACTAACTACCTGTTAGCAAACTTTAATGTCAAGAGTTCATCACATATTTCATTCAATAAGCGTTTTCACATTCTCATTGTTTTGAAAAGGGACTTGTATTGTTTAAAGTGATTTATTTTTGAGTTTCAGTCCTCTACAAGCTGGTAATACTAACGTAAGTGTAATTTGAAAGCTCATCTTCGAGTTTGAGTTTGAGTTTTACACCGAATCGCCACGTTTGAACATTTGTCTCAGCGTCTTGGGCGTAGACATATGAATGTCAACAGACCTGCCCTAAGTGATAAAAGTGTATTTCCCCCCCCCCCCGCATACCGGTTCCATTTGGAGCCGGCTGGTCTCGCGAATGGCCTAGAGCGAATCTAGAAAATGTGATGTCATCATTCTTGTGCGAACCAGCGTCGAGTTCTCATCGGTACATTTTACGAAATAACACGCCAAAAGTGTTGGCTTTTGTTAAGAAAACGTGTAAAAATAGAAGTAAAAAAGATACTAAACCCAATTTTCGTATTACATTCCATCGGTAGGCAGGTTTTATTTTATTTTAAGCTTATTCAGATCATGTAATATGATCAGTTTTAGTGAAATATACATATGTGGGCGTTTCTCAATATGTGCACGTCGCTGTTTACTGGGGTAAGTAAATTATGAAACATTTGTGAAAGTATCTTAAATAAAAATGGCAACAAAGTATTCGACTCTGAAAACAGGTGAACTTTACTTTGCCGTATTTGAACTTTGCAAATTTGTTCATAACGTGGCGAGCAATTCGCGTTCCCATGTATAAAGGTCTATCCATTCAAAAGCAGATTTTACTTTTAAAAACTAAATGGTGGTTAAAATGCGAGATGCCTATATACTGTCAGATTGATTTATTGACGTATCACATATCATCTTAGTCGTCTTGCCCCTCTGCGTCTCGCTATAGTTGGTTTGTACCCCTCTCGTATCATGTTTTCGTCTAGTAATATTCACATGTCTATTTTCTTGCAATTTTTAGTTCCCTGCGGGCCAAAGTAGGTATTAGACATACCTACTATCGTTGTATCTTTTGGAAAAGAAGAAATGGTGTTTGGATGACTTGATGTATAGATTTATCGATCTGTACAAAACCTTTCCTATTTTTGGGATCAAAAGCAAGATTTGTCTAAAAATAGAAATGCCCGTGACAACACAGCAAATAATATATTTTCGAAATGGGTGTTGATATTACACAACTGCTTTGACGTTGGACCATATAATGTTGCCTGTAATGTTAACTAAAGTAGGAGGTAGCGCTAGACGGCATAATATACCCCCAAAAAAATCTCAAATCATTTCCAAAATGTATTGTTTAACTTTTTTGTCAATTGGTGTGCTATTGAAGGTAAAAATAAGCTATGTTAAAGTTAATTTAAAAGGAAATCAAGGTCACTACACTCCCAAATTCATAAAATATGTATCGTAAACATTCGAAGTCCACTAGTACATATTTTTGGTATTTTGTTTATTTATTTTATTTATTTATTTAAGGAACATTAACAGTCTTAGTAATACAATAAACATAAGAGGATGATAAAAAAACAGACCAATTATTAATGTTCACAGATAGGTATTTAGAAACAAGACTAACTGAATATGAACTAGAATATTTAAAAAAAATAATAAGAGTACAAATGTGAATTCAACAAATGGTAAACTAAGACACAACATTAAAATAAGTGTGATTATAACTGAAATAGACTGCAAAATAGGGATTTGGGTTGGGAAGGTTAAGGGGAGGAGAGGGATAAGGGAAAGTTGCCACGCAAGTAATATAAAAATATTAGATACAATTAATTCGTGTGTTATTCGCACCTAGAATGTTATACAGTGAAGTTCTGTAGCGACAGTAACTAGCAGTAAATACGTCAGCACGTGTGTCTATATTTGCAAATTTGTTGTTATAGTAGTTACATGTCCTTTGTATAAATTCATTTTGATTGGAATTGGTATTGCATCTATCAATATAGAAAATGGTATTTTGTCTACTATATCGAATGGACGTGTGGAAATTTATTTTGTTTAGCAAATCCGGGCAGTCAACTTTTGAGTTAATAATTTTGTACAGGAGCATCTGATCAGCGACAAGCCTCCTGTTGAGTAGTTTTGTGATTTTAGTTTGGTATTTTGTAATTTTATTATATTTCCTGCAAATAGGATTATTTTCCTTTTAAAGTGTTAATCTGTAAAAGTAAGTGTGTTAGAAAAAGATTTTTTTCCTAGATGCTTTTTTGAATTATTATGATTATTAACATTTTACACCTAATTAACATCAACACACCATCAAGAAATTCTATAAGAAGTTTGCAAGATAACTGGGAACATTTCGGTGGCTGGATCATGTGAAGAGAATGACCGAGCATCAAGCATCAAAGTCCCTGCTGAACTCAAGACCGATAGGGCGAAGGAAAGATGTAGCGACCACGTCCTCAAAGACATCTTTGGAGCTTCTAAACTATAGAGAGCTGGCACAAAACCGAGATGAGTGGAGGAAGACTCTCGAGGAGGCCAAGACCCACCAGGGATTGAAGAACCAGGAGTTATGAAGAATGCAAGATATTTTCTGTATTAAAACCTACCACACAAATACAGGATATTTCTCCCCTATACCGCTAACATTAAGACATTATAACACTGTACACTGCTATAATAATAAAATAGACATTTTTAATGACCCATTTAAACATTTTAAAAATTTATATTTTACCATCAACCATTTAAAGCTGATATTGTGATGAAGGCCTTTATTTAAAAACAGACAATATTGGGATCGGTTAAATTATTTACTTTTGCATAATTAATTAACTATTTTTGTTATAATTTCTGGTAATATATTGTATTTAAATCATCCATGAATGTAAATTCTTGCACAACATGCCTGTTTCATGTACTAAAGTAAAAATAAACATATAAATATTTTTTTTTACATTAACTCCTCACAGGAGGCCCTGAGGAAAATAATTTCCCTCAGGGCCTATGTCACCTGAGATGCTGTGTGGAGGGTCTTTTTGAGGAGAAGAAGGAATGAACATTGGTCTTGAAGAGACCCATGTTGTAGGAGGGAGGAAACACAGATGCCGGCAAATCGTTCCATAGCCGAGTTTTTGAACTCAAGAACGGGTCGAAAAAACGACCCGTTCTCATGTGACAAATGCCAACCGTGTACATATGTTGGGCGCGCGTTTGGCGTGTCTCCCGACTATGCACCGGTGCCGAAGGGATCAATGACGCTAGTTCCTCAGAGCATCTTCCATTGAAATACCGGTAGAACATGGATAGCATTCCCACCCGACGCCTGTGCTCTAAAGATTGCAATCCGTTCGTTAAGATGGGAGAATCTATCAAACGGACCGCCCGTTTCTGCACAGAGTCGAGGGTATTTTTCAAGTATTTTGGAACTCCAGACCAGGGGTGGCTGCCAAATTCAACCGTGGGGCGCACTTGCGATTTGTACAGCGTTAGCAGTTGTGTACTATTAAAGTATCTGCGGGCCCTGTACAGTACGCCCAGTTTTTGAGAAGCTAACTTTACTCTGGCTTCGATGGAGCCCCCATACCTGAGCTGGTCACTTATAGTTACACCAAGCATATCAATGGAAGGTCTGTTCGGAAGATTGCTTCCGTTGAAGGAGACTAGATTTTCATTTCGATCCCTTTTAGACGTAATCAGACATGATTGGATCTTTGAAATATTGAATTCGACGAGGTTATTCTTACCCCAAGAGAAAACACTCTCGAGGTAACTATCCATTCTTTGCTTCAAAGCCCTCCGAGCCGTTGGAGTTTGTGTGCCTTTTGGGGGCTTGTCAAACGAAAAGCTGTCATGGACTGTACTGTAATCCGCGTAACAATGAATTGGTGCACATGACAAAAGGTCTTTGATGTGCAACAAAAACAAAGTCGGGGACAGGACCGATCCCTGTGGGACGCCAGTATTTATTGGATGCGAAGAAGAGGTGGAACCATCAGCAACCGTCAAAACCAGCAAAATAGATAAATAAAATCTCTTATATCTGTTTATAACATAACATGTTATTAAACACAATGTAACACACCGGTGAGGATTTTTTTAATCACTCACGTGACCTCAAGCGGCGGTGTCGATAAATCAAACAAGACTTAATGAATTTATAAAGAAAATATTCAACTGTCTGTAAAATAAATTTCAATATTATATATAAGCTATTTGTTCAATGACGATTAGCGCTAATTGAAATCGTTAATGTTTGACCCTCGGAGTTTGACGCGACGTAATGGTAATGATACCGGCTTGACCAACATAAACCAGTCGTTAATTGTTATTACGTTATTGCATATAAAAAGTTTACGTAATCCACATGGACGCTTACACAATAATTGCCGTGTTGCATGTCAACAAAAAACCGGCCACACACCTAGTGCTCTGTCGTCAAAAGTGTCAGTCAAAAACTTTCAGCAACCGATTTCACCAATAAGAATTTTACATTAACACTTTTACAGTTTACGTTCACACTTTTTTTTTAAGTAAAACTTCTTTACGCACGCTTGACTTGGGGAGTAAGCTGGTGAATGCGTGCCGACAGCGTTACAAAAAGTGTGATCGGGCGAGGCGAACGGAAGTTGACAGGGAGATGTAAGTAGGTGAAGATAGGAAGAGAGAGAGTTACGTTCCGTATATTACTGTAGGGGTAAGAGAGAGAGGTGCGAGCACACATTTTCTTTCTCTTGAGGGAACGGACTCCGCGTGTCGACGGAGACGGAGGGAGAAATGAAAGGCATCCGAGTTGGTTGCGAGTCCAGTCGTTTATTGTATCATGAGCTACGTAGCTGAGGTCGGTCGGTGTAACATGAAGATGTCGAAGTGCCGCAGAGTGAAGCGTTGCGGGTGCTCGGTCATGATGGGTGAAGCAGATCGGTGATGCAGTGGTGGAGCAGGCCACGGGCCTGCAGGTCACCAGAGTGTTGCTCGACGCTCGTTGCGGAGAGGACCTGATCGTCCAGGCCGTTGCTCGACGCTTTACCTGCGTTAATGCTTGTCGTCGGAGAACAAATACAGGAGTATCTCAAATGCAATAACTACGATTCCACGACAAATCCCTTTGCAAAGTCATTAAGAATAAAAAAAAATGAAAATAGCCCATAACTGAACCAAACGTAACCTATTCAACATATTATTTTTTTAATGATTTTTAAAAGGGGTTGATGAAGTTGCATGTTGTTGAGTTGTCCGGTTACCAAACAAGATCAAAATGGTAAATTGTTATATTTTGCTCTCACAAAAGTTCATTCTGTCAAATTAGTTTTATAGTGGCAATGTTAGCCGCCAAAAAGTTTTTGTGGCAATTATTTTTTTAATGTTTTTCATTTACTCACAAGTAATTGCCCAAGTTGCCTCTAAAATAATGAAACACAAAAATATTTAATGGCCTATATCTTATAATTTAAAGAAAAAATAAATAAAGTAGCTCTCATCCGTACCAGATGTTTGATTTGCCTTTTGATTAAAAAATCATTTTTCAGTTTTATTGGGTATTTTGATCTCAAATCCAAATTTAAAAACGTTCCACGCAAACGTTCCACTCAACTGAAGACCGTATTTTGTGTTATCGCCATTTACTTTGGGGTATTATGCCGTCTCCCGAAATTAATTATTTTCCTCGTGTGTAATAATAAAGGTTTATATTCATTCCCTACTGAATACGAATTTATGTGTTATCAGCCTGATGTGCAGTTGTCCCTTTCGCCTAATATTCGGGGGAGTAAGAGCGACAGTAACAGTTTGATAAAACACCTATTGTTCAAATTTCTCAGCGACCGGGTTTTTCTCTTAATAGGGTTGGTCAAAGCTATGCGTAACGCTGAATGCATAATTTGCCAGAGAATCGCATACAAAGCCATAAAAATGTATATTATTAGGCAAGACGAGAGCTATCGACACCCACCGTCGACACTGTATCACAGCGCAGCGGTTAGGATATTATCAATCTGTTATCTGAGCTTGGCGCTATGATTTTATTCCCGTTATACATGTGAATCACAAGCATAGGTTATGAAAGTGCCCAATTTACTTTATGGTTCAAAATTAGATATTTAAAAATCTTGGGCAATGATTTAAGTAGAGAACGACGAGAGGAACAAAGTATTAATTAGTTTGAGCAACATCTTCTGGCGTGATGTTTCCGAAGTCACCTTACTTATGAAACATCGATTTTCCATGCATCTTATGGATAAGACGTGGAATAGTTTCATGCAACGCAAGTTGTTAGCCTAGTTCAACACCTCGCAACTTGCACAACAGCGCAATGAATTCGCTGTTGCACGGCAGAGACGAGATAAGTTTTCAATAGTTGTGGTGTGTTTACAAACTACAAGACTTACGGCCAACAAACATCGTTGAATAATTTACCACAACGTGTTTTACGATGGTATTTATAGCTTGCTTACAAAAAATAGCCGTCACTGGGTTCGAGTCCATTGATGAATTATAACATAGGTCAGTGTGTCAGTGAATTATTTATATCAGGTGAATGGAAATCAAATTCAATTATGTATTGATAGTTGGCCGTAGTACAAAGAATATGACTTAAAAACATGTGTTAAAATTAGTTCAGTTGGAAGGTTGGAAGCACAAAGGCAATAATGGTCAATAGTAATAACCCATTTTACTTGATTAATGTTGTTGTTCTTGAATATGATTGCTTTTATAATATGTTGTTTTTTTAATGTTTACAGTTCGGCTTATTAGCGTATTGGTGTAGAATATATTTATTTTTAAATGCGCAGTGGGGATCTAATAAATCAACAAACAGTCGGTTTTGAATTCGTTGGTATTAGTATTGTCGATTTAAAGTGCTCAGATTTGGAAAACCTGGTTTTAGGCTTTCTCTTTCCCATTAGTTCAATTTTGGAGGCATGTATGGGTATCACCGCTCTGGGAATCATGTATTGGATAACCAGCACCCCCATAGGTTACCTCAACTGGTTCGCTACGTTTGGTGACTGAGCAGGGGTGCTCGGATTCTTGGGGTGCGGTAAGTCAGTACATGGTTTGTCTAAGGCTGCACATGCGTTTGCGTTTGGGATCGCGAAAGACTGGTTGATGGAGACATTTTACCTTTCCAGGCGGACTCTCTCGACATATGCCTTGTACCGCAGTGGGAGGGGTGGATTCATTTGTCCATCACTCCCGGATACGTTGACCCCCAGATTTCTACCCACCCCTCATTACTTTTTCTTACCCAGTACTTCCTCTCCCTCCTTTCCCAAAAAGACCTTCCACACAACATCCCCAAAGAAAATAATTATTTTCTATATATTACATTGTTTACCTTATTATCAACATTTGTTTATAATAAAGTATTCAATTTGAGAGGCGGGAATGGGTACCACCACCCCGGGAACCTTTATTGGATAACCAACACTTTTGCCATAGGTCACCCCAAGTGGTTCGCTTCGTTTGGTGATTTAGCGTGAGTGCCCGGGTTCATGGGGTGAGGTTTGTCTAGGTCTTGGTGATGGATGACCAGGACACACTGACCCCAGATTCCTACCCAACCCTTAAACCCTTTTCCTTTCCAGAACTCTCCTCTCCTTCCTTTCCTTAAAAAATTCTCCACACAGCATCCCCAAAGATGACATAGACCCCGAGGGAAATTATTTTCCTCAGGGCCTCTTGTGTGGAGTTCATGTAAAAAAAACATATATTTTGAACTTTAATTACGTTGGATGTAAGGTTTGAGAAAAAAAAAGTGAGTGGGTAATATTGTATATTTCGTGAAAACCTCACTAGAGAACCTGTGCTGAGGTGTTTATGTGGTTATAATTAAGTGTGACAAGTGTTGTAGTAAAAGTTAGATATGACGGATGGGAAGGAATCTGGGTGTCAATGTGTCCAGGAGTGATGGACATGTGAATCCATTCCTCCCACTGCGGTGCAAGGCGATGAGTAGAGAGAGTCCGGCTGGAGAGTTCGAAAGGTCTCCCTCAACAAGTCTCTCCCGATTCGGCCCGCAAGGCAGTAGGTGTGCAGACGCATCCGCCTCTAAATCATAAAAAAACCTCACCCCATGAAACAGGGCACCCCTTCTAAGTCACGTAGCGAACCACTTGGAGAGACCTGTGGTAGGGGTGTTGGTTAACCAACACGGTTTCTTGTAGTGCTGAGTACCTCATACAAGAGGCACCTCAAATGTCCCGTAAAAAACGTAAAATATCCCCCCACCTCACAAAATGTGTTTGTACCAACTCTTTTTCTTTGTATTACTACAAATGTCGTGTCACTTATGAGACAAATGTATGAGGTGGCGAGGTGTAAGGTGTGAGGTGGTTGGTGGATTGGACTACATGTCATGTCACGTATCATATGGGACAAATGTAGGAGGTGGTGAGGTGTGAGGTGGTTGATGTATTGCACTACATGTCATGTCACGTATCATATGGGACAAATGTACAAGGTGGTGAGGCGTGAGGTGGTTGATGTATTGCACTACATGTCATGTCACGTATCACATGGGACAAATGTACGAGGTGGTGAGGTGTGAGTTGGTAGTGCCTTACTCTCTAACATCGCTGGAGGGATGGATTAATACGTCCACATCTCCGCAAAGATGACAAAGGCAATTCTATCTCGCTATGCAAATGTGCACAGCGAGATAAAATTTTCATTTTCAAGTACCCTTGGGAAAAGCATACCTACATGGCTACGTGATTATGCAAATATAAGTCTTAAAACTTCCACATTCCTATTATTATGACACTTACCATTCATGAACTCGTAATCCTCGTAGCAGTCTTCGGGCCCATAGTCTATAGGCATTTCCTCGTAGCTGGGAATCTCCCTCGAGGACACGCTACCTGTATCCATCATCACTGAAATATCATCTCCCTCTTGGTAAGCCATGGTCGGGATGATCATTATATTGATCGGTGCACTGCCAAACAACACTTGTACACTTTCACTAGTTATTTATTTCACCTGCATTCCTTTCAGGGTAAGAGTTCACCTTCTTCATATGCTTTACGGTGTTTTATTGTAACGCATCTTTAAAAAATTGATTATTTTGTCACTGAACAAATTATTTATTTATGTTATCTTGTCAATATTAACAACTGCAATCCAAAATATTATATTGTAATGAGTAACATAAATAGGGTAGGCGTTAACGACGAAATTGTCCATGTATTTATTGATTTAGTGTTAATTTTACAATATTTAATTTTAAAATAAGGTCAAATAAATTCTTGTTTTCAAACGTTTAATTTCTGTTAATCGTGGAATCATTTCTATTGGCTCCTCTCCCGCCAATAGCTAACCCACAATATTTTACACCTAATCACCGACTGTCGACTGGTACAAATTAATTGGAATCATTCTGTTCCGGATTGCCGACGACGTAACAGCTTGTAATAGCTAGTTGTTTGCTCTCACTTTTCATATACGAATACTTTGTAAATATTAATTATGGTACGGATGTTTATTGTTGTAATTAACTTGTAAGTACAGTGTTAAATGCTTTTTTGATTTATACACAACCATACATCATATCCCCCATAGATTATTAATATTAGTTGTTTATAAGGATGAATTTTGATGAAGACTTAATAACCGTCGCATATAATTTTTTAAACGTGTGTCTTTTCTATTTTATTTCCTGTACAGTGATAGCAAGTAAATAGCATTAGTTTTGTATATTCTATCAAAATAATCCCTCATTTTTAGATTTTAACGTTTATTCCCGAACCGGGCGAATAATATCTACTGATTTAATTATTGCCGTGAAGATTTGGCAATCCAAAATCGTTTACGCTATCAAACAGTATTAATAGGCTAACGTCTGCGTGGTTGAATTTCAGAACCCGGCTTCGAGTGCATGTGTGCCGCCGCGCACTACGCGCCGCACCATATTAACATCTGTGTTCGTGAAGTTTCAATGAAAACTACCGTTGTAATTTTGTTTCGAACTCAAGAATTCTTCAAAAGATGTCGCCATTTCCGTTAGCAGGTCGCATGGGGACGTACCCCAGGCAGGTATAAGTGCTACGAATTTGTAAATTTGTAGTATCTCTCCGGATTTGGAAAGATTGACGGTTATACTCAGTTGTGAATAATAGTTTCAAGCGACCATATATTACATATGACGTCATTGCCTGTCCCGGTGACTAGCTGTCACTGGATGACAGTGGATCCGAGGAACGGGCTAGTTTTGCAACCAGTTACTATTGGATTTAAAAAATGGTCACCAACACTAACTGGGCGAAGCTAAAAGCCGCCCGCAGTGCCTAGCAGCAAAACCTGCGGAGCGATTTTTAAACTGCTAATAAATATTAATTCCCCCTTTTTTGACATTTAGCCGTAATTTCTCAATCAAAATCAACTAAATTTTCATCAATGTAGGACTTTGTGCCCACAGGAAATATAATTATTGGAAACATGTCGTGATATTTTTATAGATATATTCGCTAGATATATTTGCTGTAGTGTAGATATATTCGCTAAATAATTCCAAATAAGGTAAATTTTCATAAAAAATAATAATTTATATCAGAACTGCAGCGACAAACCGACCGAAGAGTGTTAACTGAATGTTCTTGCGATCAATTTTTCCTTACTTTTGATGAACACTTATAGAACAATACTAATGAAAACAAATGGAAACTTACGGTTCAACGCTTACGGAAGCAAATAATAACGATATGCTTTCTTGAACGGAAAATTCATTTCATTGACATGTTTGGGGGACTAGGAATCGACAGGTCTAATGTGAATTTGTAACGATAGTTTTCTTTCAAATCGGTATTGATCACACTCCTTGGAATTTAAACTTGTAAATCGACGAAAAAAAATGTATCGACGGAATTGACGACACGAACTCTTCGTAAATACTTTGCTGGAACGTTTACAACTCCATAGTGAATATAATATTGTTTCAACATTTCTCCATTTTATTGAAAAAGAAGTTAATAATAATAAATCTAAATCGAAAATATGAGAAATAATCATTTGAAAATTCAGCAAAAATATGGGAAAAATTAGTCGAAGATAATATTGGCAATTTTCAATTTGAAAAATGAGATCGGCAAAAACGACTTAAAAATTAAAGGTCTCAATGGCCGAGTTTGTTAAGGCGCTTGTTATTGATGCAACCGTTACCTTTTTATTTGTCTTTATCTTGTTCTTTTTCATTTTTTCATTAAGTTTTGTTAGAATTATCCTCTTCTTCGATGACATATTTCTTTGATGGGTATAACTTCAAAAGATATTATTACAATACGTGATGAATGAATTTCTCTAGTTTGCATTATTTCTGGGTCGGGGGGCAAGCGAATAAATATTATCAATTTTTATTTTCCGGAATGTTAGTTTGCCAACAATATAGAGACGGAAATCCTTTTTTTAATCGAAATCTTTTAGTTTTGCTATCGGAAACCTTGCAACGTATCAATTTAACTGGCTAACATCCAAGTGGAAAAAGGCGCCGGATTCTCACCCAGGCGTCACGAGTTCAATTAATCAAATCACAGTCCTCCATCATTGCACATCAGCATTTTCCGATTATATAAAAACGTGATAAATTTTTTCCGAATCCTGTGTCCTTAATACCATTTTGGCAGCTAGGCGGGGCACCCTCCGTAGTGGAGGCCTTAGGAAATTTGTTGAAATATTTCTTGTGCATCAATTTGTACCATTTTGGTACCTAGATGCCCCGACCCTCTGAATTGGAGGCCTCAGAAATTTGTTGAAATATTTCTTGTGCATCAATTTGTACCATTTTGGTACCTAGATGCCCCGACCCTCTGAATTGGAGGCCTCAGAAATTTGTTGAAATATTTCTTGTGTATCAATTTGTACCATTTTGGTATCTAGATGACCCAATCCTCTGAAATGGAGGCCTAAGAAATTTGTTGAAATATTTCTTGTGTATCAATTTGTACCATTTTGGTACCTTGATGCTCCGACCCTCTGAAGTGGAGACCTTTGTTGAAATATTTAAAGAAATTTGTTGAAATATTTCTTGTGCATCAATTTGTACCATTTTGGTACCTAGATGCCCCGACCCTCTGAATTGGAGGCCTCAGAAATTTGTTGAAATATTTCTTGTGTATCAATTTGTACCATTTTGGTATCTAGATGACCCAATCCTCTGAAATGGAGGCCTAAGAAATTTGTTGAAATATTTCTTGTGTATCAATTTGTACCATTTTGGTATCTAGATGACCCAATCCTCTGAAATGGAGGCCTAAGAAATTTGTTGAAATATTTCTTGTGTATCAATTTGTACCATTTTGGTACCTTGATGCTCCGACCCTCTGAAGTGGAGACCTTTGTTGAAATATTTAAAGAAATTTGTTGAAATATTTTTTCCGAGTCCCATCTTTTCAAAGCGTACCTACCTTTTTGCAACTAGCCGAATTGGGGCCTTCGGAATTGTTTTGAAATATTTTCTGAAAAGAAGTCGCTGGTCAGGGCCTCTAGCGGAAGTCAATCCGGCCTTAAATGTCAAGAAGTAACGTTTAAATTTTCTATTTTGTGCCAAAAAAAAAATTTCGACTGGATCTTAGATTTCCAAAGAATTTAAGACAAGAATTTGATCGCGATTGTTGTGGACCATTAATCCCACCACAACAATCAAATTCTTATTTGTCAACGATCGGAGAAGGTGGGTAATTTAACCCTTCAACAGGAGCAATGTAAATCCTAAAATGATCGGGCACAATTCATCTTCCATCATTCACATTCCTCGTAAGATTAAATCACAGAAAAACAGACCAAAATAGATTTTTCGCTCAATTTTTTCGAGATGAACGGAAACTGGCCCTCTGTGAGTGGTGGGGAAGGATGAAAAGCCAGGAAGCCTCGCCTCTAGATCGACGATATTTACCCTTTGTTACCAAAATAACAGATCACTTCATCTCACAGATTAGTTGAGCCTGGCAGAAGGTTAAAATGGTGAATGGTAATAAATAAATGTCAGCTGACCACTCTACCCCCTCGCAAACTTTGATTACGCTCGTAAAACAATAAGACATTGCTATTTCAACCCAAAGGTATCAGAGTACATACGTATCCTTTGAAAGGGGTAGGATTAGGTAAAGGATTTAAATCATCTCTGGTATTGATTGCGAATTAGCCAGATTATCTAAGGTGGTAAATAATGAGTAGGTAAATTAGTCTTCTAGACTTGAATTATACGCCCGTTTTTGCTTGCTAACTCCATTTAAATTATTAAAAAGCGTTTCTGACGTCATAATAAAACACGCGTCCCGTCTTATTGCCGCTAATAAATTGAACGTGTTTATAAAGAGGTTCTGTGAAAACATGCTAATCGTGCAGAGAAATACATTCTCCATAATAAAACTTCTGTACTTAGTTTATCATGATATTGTTACAATTATGTTGGTACTATGGTGTATTTTAAACTAGATGAGTTTTCCAGTATTAAGTAAGAAAATAAAATGAAACCATTTTCAGGTGAAAAATTTCGAATAATTTTTTTTTATGAAATATTTTTATTTTTCAGCAAATTTTTATTTTTACAAAAAAAAAATAAGTTTCTAGAATCATACCACCACTTTTTGATAAAGCGGAAACAATTCATGAAATTAGCGCGATGAAGAGGGAATTTTTAAATGGAATTGTACCAATTCAATTCGGGAGGCGGGAATGGGTACCGCCGCCCCGGGAATCGTTTATTTGATATCCAACACCTCTGCCATAGGTCACTCCAAGTGATTTGCTACGTTTGGTAACTCAGCAGGGGTGCCCGGGTTCATGGGTTGAGATTTGTCTGGATCTGGCGGCGGATAACCTGGACACACTGAACCCTAAATTCCTACCCACCCCTCTTTCCATTTCCCTTCTCAGAACTTCCCCTTCTTCCTTTCCTTAAAAAGACCCTCCTCAAAGCACCCCTAAAAAGCATCCTGCGTGGAGCAAATGTAAAAATACAAAAAAAACTGATAAACAACATTTATAATGTTAACATGTAAAATTATGTTAATTTAACAAAACATCTTTAAAAACGAGTTTCAAAGTACTTTTCAACAAAGTCAAAATTATGATAAGATAGATTGGGGAGATTTCTAGCGGAGCGCTAAAGAAAAATATATATTTAAAACTAGGGACGAACTCTGATTTAAGAATGTGAAAAAATAACGCTTTCACCGAACGAAAACAACTCCGAATTAGGTCATTTCCCGAACTCTAAAGACCCATCCTCTGTTTTGGTTTCAATGGCGCTATGCCTTTGAAATGGGTGCAAAAACATTACCCATATGTGGAGAATTATTAATTTTAAACACGCAAACAACGGCAACTACTGCGAAAATGTACCATCGTAAAGGAGTATTATTAATATTATTATTATTACAGTTGGAAGCGTTTCCACATCTGGAAATTGTCGGTGGAAATCATTGTATCGTGGTCGGTAAATGTCGGCTGTTTGCAAATTTAAGAATTTCCAAAAGACAACGCTGTGAGGTGATCTAAATATCACACAACTTTGAGATTTATAGATTTTAAATATTTAAATTCCATACTTAAAAAATAGTTATAATGTTTTGTTTTACGAGATAATTATTACAGAGACCAAAAATTATCTTTTACCAAATAAAAAAAATTCCACGCAATTAATTAATGATTTTTTTTTTCAGTAGCTCCGCACAGGAGGCCCCAAGTAATATATTTTCCCTCAGGGCCTATGTCGTCTTTAGGGGCCATCCATGAATTACGTCACACGAATTTCGTGATTTTTTTACCCCCCCTCCCCCCCTCACCATCCCTGTCACACATCGTCACATTTGTGAGACCCCCTCCCCCCTAGTGTGACGTCATATATTTTGCAATTTTACATTTAAAAATTTTTTGCGTTTCAATAATTTAGATTTTTAAATGTGATGTCACAGAACTGATGACCCCCCCATACCCGTTGTCACACTTCTCTACTCCCCCCCCCCTAATGTGTGATGAAATTTATGGATGGCCCCTTAGGGATGCTGTGTGGAGGGTCTTTTAAAGGAAAGGAAGGAGAGGGAGTTCTAGGAAGGATGAGGTATGAAGGGTGGGTAGGAATCCGGGGGTCAGTGTGTCCAAGAGAGACGGACGTATCTTGCCTGTGTCATATTTAGGAATGCTGTGTGGAGGGTCATTTAAATGAAAAGAAGGAGAGAAAGTTGATACAGATCAACGTTTAAAAAAATATATTTTATAAATTAATTGGAGGAAGTAATTTCGCTCATAGTCTATGTTATCCGTGGGTGGTGACGTATGGAGATATCCCATATTGGACTTATATGAAAAGTACGGCAAGACATATTGTGCCTTTCGAAGGGTCATTATCCACCGGAGCGTTCCGCTGTATAATTTATTTCAACCTTGAGGCCTCGGAAATTTTTAATTCTTCGGTTTAGAAATTTTCTGCCTTTTTTCAAAAAATTGTATCTCCGAACTTAAATACGGTGACATATAAATTGCTTATAGTGTTAGAGAGCTATTGAATGTACCTAACTTTAACTGTTTAATCCATATTTTTAGGATTTACAGAAAAAAAGTTAAAAATCGTTGAACTTATAAATGCATGAATTCTATGTATAATTAACTTTAAAATTAGCGTACGTAGTACCATTTGGACAATATAAAAAAAATTAGGACTTCTATTTGTTGTGTGAAGCCTAGTTAATAAACGCAGATATAAATTTAAATTCTTACATGAATGTTTTAATATGTAATCACTTGCTCAATGATTTGTAAAAACAAAATATTTCAATAATTTCGTTTCGCGAAGTGTCAATAAACAAATAATCCAGGAAGAGATGTGAGACATCTCTTGTCAAAAAGTGAAAATACTACGTTATCTTTGCGATTAATTGAAGTATACGACGCCTGGGAACTTATGAAATAATTGCAATAAATCTTAAAATACCTCTTCAAATTGGCCACATTTTGGTCAGCGAACATTTGAGCAAATTGGCCAAAATATGGCCAAAACCCCTTCAGTGGGTAAACCTCCTTATTTACTTTAAAGAACTTAATCTATTAAATATGGGGAAAATCTGTCTTTCTAAAAAAAATCATGTCATCCGCATATAACACAAATGAACTATTTCGGAAACATACATAAATGTCATTTATGTAAATATTAAAAAAAGAGTGGTCCGAGATGTGACTCCTGAGACATACCTGAGACGATTTTCGTTAAGCAAGAAGCGAAACCATCGCTAACCGTGATTTGGGGCGTATTTAGATTATCTGACATATTAAGAGATCTAAAGAGATCAATCACTGTGAATTCTTAAATCAACTTCTGTAAAAAAAATATAATGATTCACACGGTCGAATGCTTTAGAATAATCCGTATAGATGGCATATATCTAACGGTTTAGTAATTAAACACCAGTAGATCACCCGTGCAAAGATGCACACAGGGAGCTCAAAACACATTACCCACCGTACATCACAAATAAGACAAAATTAACAAAAGCGTAAGCGGATTTTACGACTTCAATTATATGAATTCAAACAATGAATAACTATTTTAGCCTACATCACCACATTTAGGAAACCCTTGTTCAATCGACAGTTCAGCCTAGCATTTTTTGTGCAAATGTATATTATATTTGAACTAGAGCTTCTACTAAATACATTAAACTCAACATAACGCAGATCACACAATATATTACGATGTAACAAACACCACAATTTCACAATAAATCACGAACGCCACAACAATAAAACTCGTTTTTTAACCTTTTTAATCGTAACTCTTCAAATACAAAATATTGACGAAAACATTTCATCTCGATTTACACACACGACGGGTGACCTAACAGATTTCGACGGACGCAGTCGGCGGGAAAATGATATAGCAGGCGATTGACCAGTTTATCAGTCTGGTGACTGCGTTAGACTGCCGACAACAACTAACTTCCACCAAAACCTCCAGACAACTTATTAAGACAGAGTTGTAGGTGAATGGATGGAACATTTATTTATTTTTATTAAATACAAAATAAACGAAGTAAAAAAATTCGTTGCTTTATTTAATTAAAATGGCTTTTATGATAGTTTTATTACACGGCTTTGCCCGAATATCTTGAAAATGTAAAATATAACATCTTGTCTACATTTTACATGCGACAATCAATTTAATACTTCAATGCTCCATAGCTCACGGTGGAAATAATATTCCTAGCTGAAAACGGCAGCGTTGACATGTATCATCTAGATCTAAGCTTTATGAAAGCATTACATAGACTAACGGCCGTTGTTCCCGACTTTTGATCGATTAATCTGAGTCTTCAATCAGCTAATTTATTTGTTAAGTAACTCTCAATTCGCCTGTTGGTTGGAGAGTTGCGTTGTTCGAGTATTGGTGCGTTTGTGGAGTGTTGAGCCAAAATTTTAGTTCAGCAGTTGATCGGTAGGATTGAGAACAACGGCTGTAAGAGAATCTCTTAGAATTTGCAGCGGTGGTGAGAGTCCATATTTCGGAATCTTTAGATAAGCTATATTTGGTGATGCGTTCTGAATTTCCAGCTAGTTCTCAACTTTCTTCTTTCATTTTTCATTCCCCCACCAACACCTCAAGCTTCTTAATCGCACAAGAGTTCAAACTAATCATTGCATATGGCACACCAACTTGGGTGTGTTTTAACAACAATTTTTACAATGTTGTTACAATCCCCACTTTCTATAGGATCTTCTTCTTCCTTGCACTGTCCCAACTCATTGCCTAGGTAGGCTGTTGGGGTCGGCTCTTCTTGTTCTCAGGTTGTATCGTCTTCGGTCCTGGGTTTCGCTTTCATCCAGGCCATTTCTTTGCAATATTTTGGAGCATTGAATCATCCAGGAGTTCTTTAATCTTTCTCTGAATGACTATCGATGACGCTCCATAGACATTGCCTGCTTCACTGTGTGGTCTGGTGGTCTCCGTCTTATGTGTCCATACCATCTTAACTGTTGTTCCTTCAGCTTACTAATTATGTCCATGACACCCAGGTTACCACGAATGCGTGAACTTTTAATGTTATCTATTCTACTTTCTCTACTTTCTCTTGGATGTTAGAATTGAATTCTTTCGCGGCTTTATATATTATAAACATATATTTTAAAGTTATTTTTATTTTCAATTCGATATTAGAACCTTGCCTCGCCGAGATCCTCACCCGACTAGTCAAACGACTAACGCAGGGCGGGAAACAGTCACTCATATAAAGATTTTAAAGTGTCATAATAGTAGACCCACGTAATCGTAATCCACTCATAACGACAAATCAGCGACTTACAAATATTTTTGTTTTGTTTTATTTTATATATTATAGGGAAAGTTAACAGCAAATCTTTGATTACACAATAATACAATAATAAGATGGTTAATTTTGCCAATTATAAAAAAGTCACTCTTAATGAACGATAATTTTTTGGGGTGGCCACGTGACCGTCGACGTCAATCGTGCGCGTGTGAGCTTGATCAGTCAGTGCGCTTGTGACTGCCTGTCTGATCGCCCGTCGTCATTAAGGTTCACGTCGTGCCTAGCAGCATCGTGTAGTGCAGAGGTTCTCAACCCTATCTGGATCAATTCCCACTTTCCAAATATATTTTTCATCATCCTACCCCCCTTCCCCTCCTTCTCACCCTCCTCTTCTGAATAAAAAATGTAAGATAGAACGTTAGTTACTGGTCCCTCGCGGATTGGACCCTCTACAGAGTCCTCCAACATTGAACACGTCACATTTTTGCTAATAATGATAGAAAAGGGTGGATTTTCAACATTATTAAATTATTTGTAAACATACGCATAATGCTAAACACAAAAAAGCGCCGCAGGCAAAAAAAAATTAATTATGTTTTTTTTTAATTTTTTAAAAAGAAAGAAAAACATTCCCGGATTACAAATAACCCGACAAATTTGAAAGTCTCATACTACTACCACATTAAGCGGAAAATATTCCTTGTGTCGTGATGGAGGACTTGGCCAGCCGAGGGATCGAACATGTGACGCCTGGGTGGGACACATACGCAACGGCAACTCATTACGTGTTTTGAACACATGACTAATTGATCATTACATGTTTTGAAATATCACGACCAACCAGTCGTGGTAGTTGAATTCCACTAGTGCGGTGCGGGTTCTTAAAAAATTTCATTTATGTTTTCTTATAAGAACTAGACATGAAAAAAAAAAAATAAAGACCGGTGGTGCACCGAGTATGGTGGGAAAGAATAATCGTACGTTCAGCGACTCTTCCTTCAGGCCACGGGGGCCAGAAGGCTGCGCCAATGGCTGGTGTAGACCATTACGCCATGTATTCTAATGAACATATATTATTATGAATGCATTACGCGCACAATTTAAACAAATATTAACATACGAATATTGGAAATAAAACCTGTTCAATACCGAAAACAATTGACAAAAATTAATATTAATAAACAAAAAATGTCCATTAATCTGTTTGATTGCTTTGACACATTTCTCCAACCTAGTGAAAGTCATTTGTTGCCGATTGTCACACCCACAAAACAACATTGAACCGTGAATAAACAAAACACACCGAACAATACAATGTACATTAGGGTGGGTCGTCAATGCACGGAGGTCTTTTTTGAGACACGTTATCTCGTGGGTCTAAAAAGGTGCGAAAATACATTTTAGAAATAGTAAACTCATTTTCAATTTAGTAATTTTTTTGCCATATTCTTAGTTTAAATTTAAAACATTTGCGGTGATTTTGCGAGTGATTAATGAATTTTAAAAATAGGGTTTCTAATATTGTTTTAATTAATTTGAGGTTTTACTTTTTAAGTGAAAATTAAATAAATATTCATCCCAGACTTGCAGCAAAATTGACAGATTAAATTATTTTCCAAGCCATAAAAAAACTACAATAACCTCCCTTGTGAAAATTGCGCTGTATCATTAGCCAATCAGAACAAATAAAGAAAATTAAAAAAAATTTAAAAAAAAAACAGTTTTAAGTAAATATTTTGTACAAAACATATTATATCTTACAACTTAAGTAAGAATCGTGGCTCCCTTATCAAGCACAAGAGCTCCCCTTTTCTGGTAAGTACACGACCAAAAAGGACCTTCAATACAATATTTTGTAAAATATAAATGTATATATTTTACCCATATTTTTTAAATTACAATAAAAAAAAATGGATACGTTTTCTCCGTGACACTATCGAGGTAACATCCAGTTCGAGATGAATCGTGCAATCATAAATAAACATAGCAGCAAATAAAAATGTGCGTTAAGAAAATTAAGATAATGCCGGTAGTTCTTAATCGAAATACGAGAAAGTTAAATATGACCGAAGCAGATAGGGTCCCATTGGCTCAGTGGTAGAGCACCATCCCGGCAAAGCCAAGGTACTGGGTTCGATTCCTAAATGTGACCGTATCCTTTTCTGATTTTTCTGTTTCAAATTTTCGATTAAAAGCCGCTTATATTGTCATCATTGATTAAATACTATCTTTTTCGGCTGGTTGATGCTTCTAGCGTGATAAAGTAATACCTACATATAAGTTGTCCAAATATGTTCCACGGATCTGCTCTAATCTCTAATCGAAGGATGCTTTCATCCTTCGATTAGAGATTAGAGGAATTTTTAAATTCGTTATATTATATTTGTTACAAACATTCAATTTGTTAGAAACATTAAATGAAAATTCCCTTGAGCGTGTTCAACATAAATTCTTACGTCACATTAATTTTAAATTGGGAATATTAATTGAAAACATTAACTACTTCTCTTTGTTGTAACTACTGGGACTCGATACATTAAAAGAAAGAAGAATTTGTTCTGACTTATTTTATTTATTTAAAATTGTTAATAATTTGTTGAACTCCCCTGAACTTCTTTCGTTGATATGTTTTCATCTACCGAGCAGATCAGTTCGTCACAAATTACCTTATCATTGTAATAATACAGGATCTATTGCTGAATTATATTCCTTAATAAATCGCCTGCATGTGCTTGGTAATAAATATGTTGTTTTTTTTTTTTTTTTACAGTTAATACCGCACAAGAGTCCCAACTGCTCCCGTCTGGAGCCAGTGAGACTATGGCATCCCCAATCGGGGTACGTTGTGAGGCTGAAGGTAGTGGGGAGGGGAAGGATATAGGGAAGAGGAAGGTAGGGAAGTACCTGGCTATTCAGATCTGGTCACTAAACACGGCTAAAGCCATTTCAAGCAACGTTTCAATTCTTAATGGTGGTCTTACACCAGGGCGATACTGATAGTATCTTCCACTCTGGAACGTGCCGCAAATAAACTATTTATTATTTTAAATGAATAAATTGTGAAATAACACAAATTAATCAAATAAAATTTATTTGCGCACGCCGGGTTCGAACCCGCGACCTTCGGATTGTGAGTTGAGAGTCTTGCCTCGGGACCACGGAGGCCGTCAAGTGTTGTTGATGATGTGATAAATATTGAAAGATTATCAACATACAAACATTATTTAATTCAAAGCTGTTTGTCAGCGCTTCTCAGTTGGATTATTATCTTTGAATGCTTATATTCTTCATCAATGTTTACTTCTTTTTTAAATTTATTATTGTTTTGGATTTGGATTTCTAAATTTATTTTTGTTACATACTTTACTTGGTTATTTTTTTAGTTCAAAACCTCTTGTAGGTATACATGTATACGAGGTTTTCTTTTTCTACTTTATGCTGTCACTTCAGTATGTACTTTTTAATTTTTTGGCAAAAGAATATTTTTTCTTAACTATGCATATTCTGTATCCATTTCAAATTATTGTAATTCTTATGTAAAAGCCGTTAATCGGCGTTTATTCGTAATAAATAAATAATACATTTTACATGTTAAATTAAGTGCTAATTGAGAAGGATGTTATTTGTAATACAAATTGCAGTTTTGTCGGTAAATAATGGTTGAAATTATGTTAGTAAAACAAAAGAAAACAAGAATGATTTTAATAATTTGGCCCCTGGTACACGTAAAGTAGTATGTTATATTCCTTAATATAATTTTAACGGTTTTCCGAAGTAGAATACTCAATTTTTGCGCCCAATCCTCACGTGACCAAACTTGAAAAAAACCTTGCGGCCCACCCTAATATTACACATACATGTGATATGTAAGTATTGCATACGTACCGAATAGCCTGCCGACTTCTATGTCAGCGGACTGAATACATAAGACAAATGAGTCACCTGTGACTGTGGTATAACCTCCGCACATTCGTATGTGTCTCGTAAGCATATAATTAAATTGTCTCATGAAGAACATACCTGGCCATAAAGATACCGGTCAAACAGGACTGTCAACTATTTACTGCAATTAGTACCTACATATGAAAATTTACTACCAAAGTATGACAAATATTACTTGTAAAAAATACCGCGTTACTTATTAGCTTATTACGCACCAATTCAGCATTTCGTCGCCTTAGTTCTTAATTGTCCAAACGATCATTTTAGTTTTTGTTCAATCTCCACATTAAAATTAAAAATAAAGTATGAAAAATGATAGTTAATCACTTAAATAAGAATTATTTAAACTAATGAGAACCCTACCTTTACGGAAATAGCTTTATCTTACACCTATCATAATGTTTCATTGAAATAATGAAAGAAAACCTTCTCCTCCCGTAAAATAATCTAATGGTCGTTTGGACAATTAATATTATTTGCACAGTTAATCTTTCGTGAAATCGATAACTTTATCGATAGGCTAACTACTTAGGTAAAAAATAAAAACACTCTTGAGATTAAATGGGACTTTTTTTTAGCTGTGTGGAAGGTCTTTTTCCGAAAGGAAGGCGTGGGCAAGTACTGAGCAAGAAAAAGGTATGAGGGATGGGTAGGAATCTGGGGGTCAGAATGTTCAAAAGTGACGGATGTACGAATCTATCCCTCCTACTGCGGTATTCCAAGAGAGTCCTACTGGAGAGGTCAAAAAGTCTTCTTCAACCAGTCACTACCGATCTGGCCTGCCACGCAGTTGGTGGGCAGAAGCATCTACTGCTAAGATCCGGACAAACCTCACCTCATGAACCCGGGCACCCCTGCTAAGTCACCGTAGCGAACCACTTGGGGTTGACCATGGGTAGAGGTGTTGGTTATCCAATAAATGATAATGGCGGTACCCATACCTACATCACAAATTGTAAAATTGTTATTTGGTTATACTTGAACCACTTTGTTTCTTCAAGATCGAACTGAATAAATTGATCGCGTCCTAGATGAATTACTTAAGTTTATGGTTCGAGAATACCGTTTCTTTCAATTCCAAGAGCTTCGCTAGTTCACCTTCATTCATAAATAAGCCAGTTATTTGCACAACGAACCACATTATTCGAAAAAAATATAATATTGACAACTTAACTGATTTATCAATCGTCGGTCGAAATATCTCTTATCAATTGTTGGCCGTGCTCGCAATTTTTATAATAGGTCATTGATGACGGATTTAGTCAATATCGTACTGATGGGTTTTATCGTCCGTGATGGGTTTTATCGTCCGTGCTAGACCTCCTGACACTAAGCCAGATTTATTCATGCCTACGCCATGGTATTAAGTTTTTCACTATTCCGCCCTTAAACGCCGCTTAATATTTACACCACGTTTGTAAGGGATGTTTAGTTCCAGCTGTAGTATTCGAAATCACCGCGGAACAAATGTCGCCATATTGATTTCTTAAAACGTCTAACAAGTACAACCGAAACATATTCTATATTTAAAAATAAAAAAATATTTATTTCACATTACTGATCACTCAGCCGAACAACCGCCCAACCCCTCACCCCGACCCCGACTGTCCAACACCCACTGATTTTTATTTTTTTTTAGTTTGGAAACAACAAAAAAAAAACAACAATGTCACCGGAGACCAAAATTTCATTTACATTTTTTACTCAAAATAATATCAGAAATCACCGGTGAGAATAAATTAATACGACTCTGTATAACAGGTAATGTGGTTGGTGGTTGCAGATTTATTGATTGTTTTGGACTTCAACAATTCGTAAATTATTCGTTTTTTCAAATCGTTCTTTAAAAATAAGGGACAGATTTACGAATTCTGAGAAAAAGTATTTGACGTTAACAATATAGAAAATATGAGGTTAGATTCCAATTTTTTTTCACGCTTTTATTATTAATGATTTCGCGTATTCGAGGAATTCCCATTTACCCAGGCAGTCAGCCTATTTACAGTATACTGAACAACTTTTGTGTACATTTTACAAACTCGCACACAATGCTGATCTTTTTTCAATTTAAGAAGTTCCCAAGTCAAATATTTGGCATCTTCTTGATTTTCAATGAGTATACCTACACTGTTTTTTTTATGATGGGTATTTCCCAAGATGAAATCGCTGGAAGATTGTCAACACGTTTTTTTATCGAGCGTATGCACAGTGTCGCGATCCTGTACAGGGATAGAGACAAAATTAAAAGAAAGAAAAATAAATTTACGCACAAATAATTAAAATCCTTACAGGTTGGGTGACCAGTACATAACTCGGTTACTCACGTAAACAAGGTTATTAGACAAGATGCTTTCTTAATTACTAACGTTCAACTTCAATCAGAAGGTTGATTGCATCTTGTGTGACAGCGTAACGCGTTTTAAATCGGTCGTACACGACTCATTTTGCCAGTTTTCTTAAATGTGGTATTCGGTATCGCAATAACGAACTAAACACTGCACTTGTTTTGAAATACCAACCCTAAAAAGTAGTTCAGAAGTAGTTTAGTAGTACAGAATCACGCTTCAGTTATTTTGCAAAGATCAGAGTGATCTTCAATAATCATTATCAACATTTTCTTCCCCTTATCCTATTCGGGTCTAGGACATATTGCATCGACAAGGCTTGTCCATACGTCCCTGCTCGTCCCTATTTTGTGCTGATTGTTCGGCCTTCGTCCATGGCAGTTCCATCCTCTCCTCACAGTTTTTGGAGTTGCCTCGCCTAACTGTGTCTGGGGCGGCCCACCGGACGTCTACCTTCTGGAATCGAACTGAGTATTTTCCTCGGAATTCGGTCATCAGACATTCTTAGTACATGCCCAAGCCACCTCAGTTGCGATTTTTCTATGAACAGTAGCAGTGGTTCAATGTTTAGATATTCTCGGATCGTCGAGTTTCTTAATGATCCCATTTCGTAACCCCTGCCACTCCTCTCAAGCACCTCATTTCGGGAGCTTTTACTTTAAAGCGTGTTCGTTCGTTTAACATCCATATCTGATAATTTAGCATCCATATAATAATCAATAATAATTTCTAGTTTTTTCTTAAATTTTTTTCTAGTATGTAGTCTACTAAACAAAGTTCGTACATTATTTTGGGAGCATAATTTTTGCTATTAATTCTGTGGCTGCTGACAATAAAATGCCCAAAGATGTCAAAAATTTACACACCTTGGTTAGTAGCGTCCGCACTCGAAACAAACACAAAAAAAAAACTATTCCATCTATAAGGATTAACTTAATGATGATTATAAACCTCAGACGTACAATCAATGAAAAAAAATATCAACAACTCCGAATGAAATATCAAATAGACGGGCACACGAAATATAAAAAGGTAACGGTCGCAATTGGGGTTCGAACCCAGATCTTCAAGTGTTACGTTGTTATATGTATCGACCTCGTTCTTCACTTTTAAAAGTACTTACTTATATATTATTTTCCATATTGGCTGCAATCTTTTGATTTAATTGCAAAGTGCTACCAGAATTTGTGCAACCTAGATGGTGCCTTGGATAAATGGATAAACATCTGTCAAATATATTTGGTTCCATTGTAGCCCAGCAAAGTGGTATTTCAACACAATTTTCGGCTAAACTAATCTAAACTAACCTAACGTAACCTACTCAACTTAGTTTTTTAATTACTTTTAATGCTTAGTCAAAGGAGTGATGAAGTGCCACTCTGTTGTGTTGTCCGGCACTGTGTACTTATTATATCGGACATATTTTGACTTTTCACATCTCTGGAATAAAATTTTTAATTTATTAGGATCGATTTATTGAAGCTTATAAACAACATTGTAATGTTAAATCGACGAAGAATACAATATAGTAGTATTAAGTCAAAGTAGAGTTAATCCTGGTAAGATCATAGAATCTGGGCTGAGTTCCTTTTACAACTGTTACATTTTTATTTTGTTTTTTATTAATCTATCTCATAGTTCATTCGTTCGCTGAGAGTCATTAAATGGCCTTTGTGAAGTTGTTAATAAGATTCTACAAAAAACTAGATATTTACCAATGATGCTCACACGCTAAGCTTTTTTGTGTTGTTTGAGGTTGCACTATTCGAATTAAATAACGAATCATTTAATAATGCATCGTGAATAATACCTTGGTTCACTGTCACCTTCATTATTTATGAGAAATATGGTTTTGCTAATACATAATGCTAACGCTGAGCTTTTTGTGAGCTGAGCCGTTTGTGGTTGCACTATTCGAATTGAGTATTGCATAATTTAATAATTCATCATGTATAATATTTTTGTTTACAGTCACCTAGATTATTTATGAGAAATAGTGTGAGCAACATGTATTCGTCGTCCATCCTGTGGGAATGCTAATATTTATTTATGCGACATTTTTTTAAAATTTTGTCCTTAGATTGTGTGGGACCGCAGCACTGTGGGGAGGGGGCAAATTCGAACTTTGACGCCTGTGTAAAGTTGTTGTCAAACTCTTCCGAACTTATCAAGTGTTGTCAACAACTGTACAGGTGAGTGATTTATTATTTTTGTGCGCTTCTCTGACAATCCATTTTTATGACGTTGAGACTTGAAGTTTGATAGCCTTGTTGAAATATCTCGCAAAAAGCAAATACAGATTTGGAATTAAATTTCAGATTATAACTATTTTTAGGAAAGGCTCTTTTTTAAATTACTCCAAACAAGGTTTCTAGCTGTTTAGTGTAGATCCAGGAGAACTATATATCAAAACATAATTTGGTGACATAGTTAATTGTTTTATGCTTGTGTAAGCAAAATCAGGCAATTTTTAAATTTTTTGCGATTATTTGCATAAAGCTCAACCCAAAGTGGTTAAGATGATGAAATTCGAATTATTGCAAAATCATACGGAATAAGGTATTTTTGGTTTGAAAATTTGATCGCTTAGAAATGATATAGAAGCTTTAATTAAATACTGCGAGTGGAAAATATCGTGTATTTTTTGACAAGTCTTTACAGGCGTTGAAAAAAAAAGCTTTATATTTCAAAATCTCCATTTTATGAATCCCTTTTCGCAATTAGTTTTATTGCGTAATTCGGGAAATTCAGTACTTAAGAAAATTAACACAAACAATAGAATTTTTACCTAAAATAATTAAACTCGCACCCTCTACGAAAGAGCAGATTGTTAATTCTTTAAAAATATCTTCCAAACAGTGTAGGTGACAGAATTATACCTATCAATGCATATAATTAAAAAAAAAAAAAAAACAGTTTTTTTAATGATATACTTTTATAATTGAATCACCTGCTCGCACACATTTTTGATATAAAAAAACTTTTGTAAAATGCTTGTGTAAAATGACTACTTATTTAAAAACTTACGTACTTTTTGGCCTGAGCTTTTATTCATCTATGAGAGTAAAAATTGCGATATTAATTGCTCTAACATCTAATATATTATTTCTCTCTCTTTAAATTTACTTTCGCCCCCTGAAGAGACCAGACCCCATAACTAATATGGGCGGTCAATTCACCTGGCCATAAATCACTATTGGAATTGTGGTCGTTATACGACGGTGGGGACAGAGAACTTGCCGACCAGATTACCTCTCAGGGCGTCGGCTTGGTGAGATCTGCCTCTGCAAAATGCCGCCTTAGAAATACTGAACGTAATTTAAATTTAATTATTATTGAGTACGTAAAATGTGCATAACCGTGTATCATGCGTCACCTAGGCTTGAGTAATACCTACCAATCTCGTCTTTGTGCAGGTGTGTTCTTCAATAACCCGGTCCAATTGACCGGTCAGTGGCTGAGTTGCCACCGCGTTTGGCTTCCTGGCATACCTCGGCTGGCTAGGTCCTCCATCACGACACAAGCAACATTTTCCGTTTCCTGTGGTGTAGTAAGAGATTTTAAATATTTTCAGGTTAGGTTATAAAATATGTTGATTGGAACACTGTTCACAGGCTATTTTTTTAGTCAAGGCACTGTATAGGTTTTTTGGGGTTAATTTTAAATTTCTGCATGAAAGAAAATAACTGCGCGGGTTAAGTGCAATTTAAACGTTATCATTCAATACGAGTTTGCATTACTTTCTTGCGCGATTTGATAACATTATAATATATCTCTCGTTAGGCTTTCACGCCTAGAGTATCTACTATCAGTTGGTCTAGTGCAGTGTTCCGCAATCTTTTTGTGTTCAAGGTACACCTACAAATTCAGAAATTTTTAGAGGTACACCGAAGAAAATATCAATGTTTATTTAATATTTTTTATTAAAAACAATATAATATGATAAGACTTTATTGAGAAATGTGCTTGCTTAACTTGCTTGGTGATCAAAATTTGAAGCAATCGTTAATAGTGTTGGTCTCATCTCTTCGTCGATCGTCTTCGGGCATTTTTTTTTAAAATTATTTTTTTAATCGTAGTGATAGTTGAATACCCCAATTCGCGTACGAGGGGGGCCCAAAAGTAACGGGGCTTTCTTTATAACTTTTTTATTTTTCAATATTTTTACACCAAAATTTGGTCACGTTCAAAGTGTTCACCATTAGAGGGTACGCACTTGTCCAACCTTTTTTTACACTGTTCAAAACAATTTTGGAACTTACTGATTGGAGTGTCCTTAATGGCCTCCAGCGATATTTGTTTCACTTCTTCAACAACATGAAAACATTTCCCTTTCAAGTCCTTTTTCATCCTAGGGAGCAGACACAAGTTACAGGAAGACAGGTCGGGTGAATAGGGTGAGTGAACAATCGGAATTATTCCATGATTGCTTAAATACTGCTTCACAGACAACGTGGCGTAGGCAGGTGCGTTATCATGATGGAAGAACCAGTCCCCTGTGCGTCAACGATTCGACCTTTTTCGAAGATTTTTCCAGATGCTCTCTCGCACCTTTTAAGTACCTCCATGTAGAGCTGTCGGTTAACTGTTTAGACTGGAGGAACAACCTCTGTGTGCACAATATCTCTGAAAAAAACCAAAGAGAATCATCTGGATGTTCGATTTCCCCTGACTTTTTTCTAAAGAGGAGAGAGAGCACTCTTCCATTGGTTCTTTCACTTCCACTTTTGGTTTGTTTCGAAATCGTACCCTTAACACCATGACTCATCACTCACCACCAATAATAACTTTGGGAAAAAATCTGGGTCCTCTTCTAGCTTATTTGTCGATTCGTGGCAGGCTTCGCTCTCTTTGATCCTCAGAGAGGAGACTTTCGCATTTTCGCCGCAAGAAGAAATCTTGTTTAACTTAATTAAACTTTGGACGAACGCGTGGACCCACAGCGATGCGGCTTCGCACACTGACCGAAAAATAGTTTCCGTACAACAACCGAACACAAAAAAACTCGTTCACTATCCATTTCTACCTTCTACCGCCCGAGTCCCGTTACTTCTGGGTTCCCCATGTAAGTAGGTCCTGGCGAGAAAATTCGACGAGAAATGGCGAGGTCCTGGGTGAGAAAATTTCAATAGCACGCTTTGAAATTAGTGGATAGGCACTCATTTTTTACATGCAGCCAAAAATGTGCTAGCTCTGTTTTGGAAAATTTTGTGTTTAATATTCGATCAGTTTTTAGCTCTATGAATTCTTCTTGCTCCATTTATCGGTAAGTGTCCAAGGGAAATGCTATCTGATAATGGATTTTGTACCCAGTCCATAGGTTGCAGGTCAAACTTAGGAAAATATGAGATCCTTTATTTTTTGCTAATAACTTTATCAAGGCCTGCACTTTTTTTTTCTTAATCGGCAACCACGACATTTGGGAATATTTTATTACTACCATTGGTAGCGTGGCTGATCCATAACACCAACTTAGCGCAAAAGCTTTCAATCTTGTCCGATAACATTAAAATATTAGAACCTTTTATATTTGATTAGAACCCTGCCTTGCTTTTTTTTGCTGAGCTCATTTAAATAAGCAAATATGTCCGCCAGATAAGCAGATTTTGCTACCCATTCTTCTTTTTTAAACAAAAAAGCAAAATTTGAACCCGTGTCTCTAAAAACGTGGGACCACTGGGACGACATTTCGTCGAGGCACACCAACTAATGACCTCGGCACACCAGTGTGCCGCGGCACTCACTTTGCGGAACACCGGTCTAGTGTATTACTGTATACAACGAGGTCCAGAAAAGAATTCCCCTTATGGCCTATTTGTCTTTGGAGATGCTGTGTGGAAGGTCTTATTAGAAAAGAAAGGCGAGGAAATTCTGGGAAGGAAAAATGTATCAGGAGTTACTGTGTCCAGGAGTAACGGACGTATGAATCCAACCCTCCCACTGCGGAGCAAGGCGTTGTTTGGAGAGATCAAAAAGTCTCCCTCAACCAGTCTCTCCCGATCCGGTCTGCCAAGCAGTTGGTGACCAGAGGCATTCGCTGCAGACCCGGACAAACCTCACCTCAATAAGTCTAATCTTATTCCACTTACAACTGCTGACTGCTGACATTTACTGTGAACTGATGTTCTGCTCATTTTCGAGTTTTTTGTCAACGTGATGGATTGGTACTAGGGCTTTTAGATTTTTTTCCAACGCATCTTTAATTAATATCGATAGCTTTTTCACATCCCTACGTCCGGCATTAGGGTTACCCTATATTTTCTCACCGCCCTACTTATATCTCTACTGCCCCCGATCATTCGGCGTCCTTGATATTTACACCAATGATGCCAGGACTACCCAATGCTCCTGGAGTCGATTTATAGTCATCGGAAAATTTCGACATTAGTAACATTTATTAAATTAACAATCCATGTACCGTTGAATGTGTAATCATACAATTGATTCCGTTTAATTGGGCAAACCCAAACTTATGTCTCAATTAACTAAGCACATCACTTCAAATAAAATTATTAATGATAACCAATTCGGCTTCAGAGAAAATTTAGGCACGCAAGATGCAATCGCAAAAATAACCTCAAGAATATATAATGCTCTTGACTCGGGAAATAAATGTTTAAGTATATTCATTGATCTAAGAAAAGCTTTTGACAGTATATGCCACAAAAAACTAATCAAGAAATTAGGAAATATTGGAATTCAAGGAACAGTTATAGAATGGTTCAAAAGTTATCTACATGAAAGACACCAACACGTGAAAATTAACAATACATTGAGTGAACCCACCTATTCAGAATTTGGAATTCCTCAAGGGACAGTGTTAGGTCCAATATTGTTTATCATTTACGTGAATGAAATGCTTACAATACCGAAAATTGGAAAAATCATATCTTTCGCTGACGACACAGTCTTAATCATAGAAAAAAAAACTTGGGATGAAGCCTACCGAACCGCAAATGTAGAAATAAACAACTTAAAACAATGGCTGGATGACAACTATCTTTCCTTAAACTCTGACAAAACTTACTTCATGACATTTACACTATCAGACAAATTCCTTCCAATTATAAATTCCAATATAACTATTCATAGCTCTTGTAAAAATTATACTGACAACTGCAACTCATCTAAATGCACAAAAATTTCAAAAAAGAACTACATTAAATATTTAGGCATAATAATAGACCAACATATTAAATGGACAGAACATATTGCACAAACTATAAACAGAATACGTAAACTTTTTTACGTATTCCTCAAACTAAGAAATATACTTCATAAATCTATACTACTGAAGGTTTACTATGCATTAGCCCAATCAGTTCTGCAATACGGAATAATAGGTTGGGGAGGAGCGTATAAAACCAACTTAGCCCCACTTGAAATAGTACATAGAAGACTTATCAAAATTATACTAAAAAAACCTTTAGACTATTCAACTCAAAAAATATTCGAAGAATTCAAAGTTTTACAAATAAACAGAATCTATCAAAAAAATGCATTACTCCAAATCCATAAAGACAAACTAACAATAAATTCATTTAGCACCAGGCCGAGAACAACAGGACAAATAATAATCCCTAAACTTAATACTACAACGGCCCAACACCACTACACATACTCAGCCATAAAATGCTTTAACGAACTCCCTAAAGATATTCAATCCGAAAAAAATTATAAAATTTTTAAGAAAAAAATTAAAATACATTTCACCAGTAGGTAATTTCATGTTTGTGTTATATTACGCCCACTTATATTTTCAATGTGTACACAGGTTTTATATTTTATAATTTAATTTAAAAAAAAAAGTTTCTTCCTGAAATAGTGCACAGGTATATAATTTTACATACATGTTGTTTTTATTTTATTTTTTCATAAATACGCTCATGGTAGCATCAATTAAACATACATCAAAATATCAATTGTGTTAGTACTCCCTCCCTAAACACGAGAAATTCTCAATTAGAGAGGTATTATTACCACCATTAAAAAATATTTGCATTACATGTACATAATTAAAAAAATAATTGTACTTATACCTAACTTTGTAAAATTGTAATAATGGAATAAATAAATAAATAAAAATAAAAAAAAAAAAAAAAAAAAAAAAAATAAACGGCTGTCCCAAGTAGGCGAAGATTAAGGTAGAACAAAAAAATATTATTTTCTTTTTTATACGCATAATGAAGTACCTACGTGTGGTACTTTTTTTATATCTACATTACATTTATTTGAGTGCTCCAGAAGGCGTTTTTAAACATTATAATTTTTATTATTTATTATTTTAACTTTATGAGTAAAACCTCAAACTGTAATATTTAATTATTGATTTTTCTGTTTCCAGATTTTCGATTGAGTTTCGCCCATAATGTCTTCATTTAATTAAAAATTATAATTTTTTTTTAAATACAGATAATCTTCCGATAAACCGGTGTACCGAAAGCAGAATCGACTGTACCTACTTATAATTTAACGAACCGATTTTTAGAATTAAGATTAATGTACCTTCAAAAAATTAGATGTGATAAATTAATTTGATATCATGTGCGCCGCACTGTAATGCTTTCCGAATCATTGGCTAAAAAATAGGACAACACGACATAACAAAAATTAATCACGATATTAAAAAGATTGGTTAGGTTAGGTCGTTAGGTGATTAAATCACGTCAAGGACGAAATTAATTTAGGACTAATAAAAAAATATCCGAATAAGTATGCGAATTTTAATAAAAACAAACTCATATCTCTGTTCTATCTTCTCTGTAAACTCTATATTCCTTTTAGGAACCCATTAAAATACGCATAATGAAGTACTTACGTATACCTAAATTCATAATGCGTATTCAAATTATTTGTCAACGAGATTTTTAACAGGTTTGTTGACAGCCTCTGGCATTTTATTTTGTCACGCGACATGTTTCAATCTTTGGACTTACTTTGAGAATACATACATTTTATTTTTAGAATGAATTCTATAAGAAATACTGAGGGCAGACTTAGATGGCGGGTATTAAATGTGTGCTGTCGCGGCCGAATACCGCAACACGAGAATGTGGACTGTAAATCCTTTTTAACGACGAATAGACCATGTATTGTGTTTTAAAGTAAGATCGAAGGAGAATCGGTTTTGAAAGGAAGTCTCCTACCTTTGACGGCTTCTTAAGGCTGTTCAGGGTCGTTTCTGGTTTCACACTATATTTGCACAACAAGGGTTTTAAGCACGACACTTTTATTTAATAAAAAAACCAAACTTTGCGATTATTTGCGATATTTTGACGAGAGCTAGTTGTGATCCGTGTCACTATCAAAATGCAACTATTACAAGTAGGTAATGCACACTTGGGTGGCAATATTGTTCAACATGTAGGTAAGAACATCTTCTTCTTTTCCTGGTGGAGACTTTGAGGAAAGGAGGAAGAGAATGGATTACATGATGGAAGGACTAGGGGAATATGGATTAAGTTTTTTTTTTTAACTGTTTCAAAACCAAACATGTGCAATACATTTATCTAGGTTTTTCTTGCTCTATATGTTTGTTATACTAACCGAACAATTGTTATGCAGATTTCCGAGCGTATATTGATTAGTTCTTCGATCTCGAATACTTTCTAATTTCCACATCGCTTTTTCTCTTTTCTCTTACTAATTAGGGCGAAGGACGTTACTGGTAAGTTTTCACCCCGCCGGCGCCGCACAGGTTTTCGTATTTCCTGGAAAGGACGACACGGCTTTGATGACTGGTAAAAAGTCAAGTTTTGGCGCTAGAGAGCAATTTTTTCCCGGTGCTTCTTCAGGTGAAACTCTGGCACAACTGAACCAAGAGATGCTTTGTAAACCGTTTGCTTTCGGAGTTCAGCTAACCCAGAGAGGAAATACTCGTTGAAACCCTTTTGGTAAAACGAACGGCTAAGGGAACAATTAGGTTTCCTATAAGAGGACCGATACAAGTTTACCTAACCCAGAAAGTTAATGTAAACGATTATTACACTCCGACTATTATTGAACTGCTGTTTATTACGTGTTATACTTGAAAATTGAGTGTACCTACCCAAAATAAAGTCTTTATTGTATTATCCCGTTATACTGTTAATTATCTAAAAAGTGTAACTTATGTATTTTTCAGCATCGGACGTCGGCATCATCTTATTAATAGCCTTAAGGTATGTTTTCCAGCGACAGGTTTTTTGCGCCGTGGACGGCGTGCTACGCTGAGCGTTTCACGTCGCTAACTCTTTCCAAGAAACTGAATGGACAACGCATAGACAACGCATCACGTCTGTGTGGAACGTATTGCGCCGACGCGATAGACCCGACTTCGTACTTGAAGTTTATTTAAAAGGTATTTTTATAATAGAACCGAATTCGATCAAGTAGCCAATAACGCCAAAAGATGGCACCACTTACGTTGACAGCCAGCGTGGAGGGCGTCGGCTGGGAGGCGTAAGTACTAATGGATTTGTACTTTCGTCTTTCCTCCTGGCATGGAGAGGTGGATGGTGTGATTATTATTCTAATTGGCAGTGAGTAATAATACCACGTTGTGATTTCTACCAGGCATCTATATATTATATTTGACGTCATTGCCTGTCGCGGTTACTTTGTCATTGGATCCGAGGAACCAGGTATTTTTGGAGCCAGTTCTTATCGGATTTATAAAATGGTCGCCAACACTCAAACTGGACTAAACCGAACCACAAGCCACCCGCAGGGCCTAGCAACAAAACCTGAGGAGCGGGTTTTTAACTAAATAACTTAAATTTATTATTATATTATTTATTACATTCAGGTATTTTGTATATTCCTTTACACGAAGGCAAGGCGAAGTGTGACGAAGATGAGATAAAATCTTTGCATGAAGAAGGAACTTGAAAGAATCTCAAGTTGAAATAATAACCTGTAAGTATACCTCTTTGATTATCGTCACATACCCGAGTTTATTTTTAAAACCGAGAGGGAGTTATTCTTTGGGGAATTTACAAATCTCTCAATCCGATAACAGGTCTCGGCTCAAAGGAGGGCTTTATAAGAATTGCATATTTGTATAAGAGAGTTGTTATCCGATAGACTCTCGGGGATACAAAAACGAATGAACTAAAGAAATAAGAAAATCCAAATAATATTAATAAGAAACTGCATTAATAAAAAATAAATTAAAACTTTTTAAAAATATATTAAAAACTTTTTCTTTGCAACGTCAAAATTAAATGTATTGATTTGTATCGTTGTAAATACGTTTTCAAATTACCTTTTTTTCTAAAACGACCCTATTTAAAGTGCAAAAAGGCGCGATGCAATTTTCCGCCAGATGACGCCAGCGTAGTTGGCAATCTCTACACGAATCCGTCTCGATCGGATTCATATGTCTTTAGCATAAAGCCGATCGATTTCGATCTGTTACTTTTTTAATCGTTTTTCAAGATCGATCTACCGAATAGTATTATTATGCTTGCGTCTGCGTGGTTGAATTTCAGAACCCAGCTTCGAGTGCATACCATACGCGCCGCGCCACAAATAACATCGGTATATGTATAATTTCAAACAAAGCTACCGTTGTAATACGATTTTAAATTCAAGAATTCGTCACAAGATGTCGCCACTTCTGTCGGCAGGACGCATAGGGACGTGTCCCCCTAGGTAGAAGTTCCACGAATTTGTGAATCTGGAGTAACTCTCCGGATATAGAAAGATTGACGGTAGGTAATACTCAATTGTATCAAGCGGCTGTATATTACGTTTGACGTGATTGCCCGTCCCGGTTACTTTGTCTCGGTGACTAGCCATCGCTGGTTGACAGTGGATACAAGAAGGGGTTAATTTTGGAACCAGTTCCTATTGGATTTATAAAATAAAATGGTCACCAACACTAACTGGGCGAGGCCGAACCAAAAGCCGCCCGCAGGGCCTAGCAGCAAAAACCTGTGGAGCGGGTTTTTACTGCTAGTTCTTAAAACTACACTTTGTAGAGACTCAGTGTAATCCACCCCTGATATAATAGCTATCTAATATCGTGGCGTAAATAACATCATCTGTACCAGTCGAAAGATGGCCGTGACAAGCTGAAAGCGGTACGGTCTAATAAAGAAATGTTAATTTATGTTTTAATAATGGTCAATACAATGGAATATCCACAATTAATTAGAATTTTGCTTTGTTTTGTAAAGTTGGAAATACAAGTTTGAATCATGATAGATTATTTGATACCAGTCGATAAATGTATAAACAAGTAGGTACTTATTGTAGAATTTAAATACCTTCAACTTCTGATATTTTCTGTATATCCTAATGGCAGTGTGCTACACTAGCGCCTCGTCATTTCACACATTATAATGGATTTTATGCCATGCAATTCCAGCGCCCAGAGCGGGCAGAGTTGCCAGCCAATATAAGTAATTTTTTGAAGCGAAAATTTCTTTAGCATCGTTGTGATTTGAAACTCTATGAAACGAAAAAGCGACACTAAAAAGAGACATAACATCTTTAAGATTAAGCCTGCGAGAGAATGAGATAGTATAATAGGTCTCCTCTTTGTGCGGTGATTCGTAGCCTTCCCAATCTTGTCTACTTTAGTTTTCTTAAGGTTTCATTTCTACCGCGTGTGAATTGCACACTCTGATTTTAACTTTTGTAGACTTTGAAAGAACCGTAATCTTGCTGTGAAAGAAATCTCTTGCTTTATACAAATGAGAACATAATAGTAAGTTGGAATCAATACAAATGAGCACTTGGTAGTGTGTTGGAATCATAACAAATGAGAATATGATAGTTTGTTAGAAACCATACAAATGAGAACATGATAGTATGTTGGAATCAATACAAATGAGAATATGATGGTAGGTATGTTGGAAACCATACTAACGAGAACATGATAGTACGTTGGAATCAATACAAATGAAAACGTGCAACACGTTGGAATCCTTTCAACCTGTCCGCCAATTTCATGGTTTATCTTTCGAGATTAATTTATTCCCTTGCGGATTCCTCACGTATCACGAAAACCTCAATAAGCCTTAATATCGATTCACAAAAAGATACAAATTGTAGTAATAAGTAGTTAGATAAGTCGTTTTAATTACTACGTTTAAAAGCATTACGATTTTTAATCGTTTTTCCCGAATTTCCCGACAATTTCATAGCTCATCGAAAGTCGAGTAAAAAGTCTGTGTTCGAGAAGGACGGCTAAGTTTGACGACCTCCTGGTCGGGGGTAAGGCTCTCGACTAGCAATCCGGAGGACGCAGGTTGAAATCCCGGCGTGAGCAAATACATTATGTTTGATTGATTTGTATTATTTTTACAATTTTATAAATTAGAAACAATAAAGAGCATATTTGCGCACGTTTTTAAGTGGAAAATACTCTCAGTACCGCCCTGGCGTAAGACCACCATATAGAATTGAAACGTTGCTTGAAAAAGCTTTAACCGTGTTTGATAAAGGTACTTCCCTACCTTCCTTTTCCCCATCTCCTTCCCCTTCCCACTACCTTCAGCCTCACAACATAGCACAGTAGGAGATGCCGTAGTCTCATTGGCGACGGGAGCTGTTGGGACTGTTGTGGGGAATTCACATTAAAAAAGCTGTGTGATTATTTCGTGAGCTCTGTGAGTCTGTAAAACAAATTAAATATTTCAATCAAGTTTCGACGGTCAATTTCATTGATTTAACACAACATCCTTGTTACTTCCACCTCAACGGTCATTCACAAATACCAACTTATTCGATACAACGAGCATTATTAGCTGTAGATGGTAGGAGTAATATTGTAATAGTAGTCGGTACCAACTTTGGGAATTTCAGATGCAGCAGTTACTAACCACCTAATTGAATTCATGTCGAAGTTTCGAGATTCTAAACATGTTTCCACTTCGGCAAGCAGGAGATCAACGGTATAAAATACTATCACTAAAATAATGTAGCTCCTGAAATTATTCTAATGAAGTGATTTTAATATACGCGTACCATTTCTTTACATATTTTTTACTCGCGAGAGTTCCAATAGCTCGGAACAAGTGGGACTGTGGAATCCATAATTAATCATTGACGAACTCATTGTATATGTATACTCATAGGGTATGTTTCGAGGATCAATGGAGTGGGGTTTGGAAGGAGATGAGTGAATGAATGCACGACGGAATTGTAATGTGAGATCATAGTGATTTTTAAAAATTAATCTTACCCATTAGGCGGATAATCAACTCATTTTACTTAACTTAATTTACTAAACTGGTACAATCGAGAGTTCTGGTGGATTGCTTACCGTTTGTAATATTCTTTACTAAAGGATACTTTAAAAGTATTATCCTAAAGTTATTGTAAAGTCAGCGTGTGCGAGTTAATAAACAGGGTCCATCATCAGGATTACAGATCTTCTTTATTTATTTTTATTTATTTATTATTTATTGAATTAGTTTATAATACATGAATATAAACAAATAAGCATAATGCATATTAGGTATGTTTTTAGGTTTTCACGGCCAAAAAGTATTTTTGTTATTGTTTTTGGGGTGTTATGCCGTGTTTCGCTACCTCCTTCTTTAGCCAACGTTTCGGACAGCGTTACAGTGTCCATCATCAGGGCAGATGACCAAATGATATTGGTGAGAGTGTTTACTTATGTGTGTCGAAGCGATTCCGTGCTGCCAGCTCCATTTCTCTACGAGCTGGTGTTAGAAAAAATTCAGCATGGTTTTTTGCGTTTAGCTTTGGTGAAGCCGTCAATTACTGGATACCAAGAACTATTGAGCTTAGCTCCGTCGTCTCTGTTAATATTGATGGGGTTTTTATGGATTTCAATTGCCTCCGTAATTAGGCGTGCTCTGTAGGTTTTGGGTCTTCCCAGGACTTCAGGAACAAATCCAAAGTAATGGCCGGTTTCGATTAAGTGCTCGGCGATTGCCGATTTGACTCAGTTTTGATGTAGTGTCTCTTTTTACAAATGTTCCTCTAGAAGACTCCATGACTTTGCTCAGGGAGATTTATGAGGATGACATTTGCAAACTTTTTGAACACTGCCTCAAAAAAGGTTATTTTGCTTTTCAGGGTGAACTTTTCGAGCAAGTGGAAGGAGTTGCGATGGGCAGTCCATTGTCGCCAGTTCTAGCCAACTTTTTTATGGAGAAGTTTGAAGAAGTGGCACTCGACACAGCTTCGGCTGTTCCTAAAGTATGGTGGCGCTATGTCGATGATGTCTTCGCCATCTGTTTAACACTTTTTTTTTTTTTTTTTTTTTTTACATTAACTCCACACAGGAGGCCCTGAGGAAAAAATAATTTCCCTCAGGGCCTATGTCATCTTTGAGGATGCTGTGTGGAGGGTGTTTTTGAGGAGAGGAAGGAGTGAACATGGGTCTTGAAGAGACCCATATTGTAGGAGGGAGGAAACACAGAGGCCGGCAAATCGTTCCACAGCTGAGCTGTTGAACTCAAGAACGAGTCGTAGAAACGACCCGTTCTCATGTGACTAATGTCAACCGTGTACAAATGTTGAGCGCGCGTTTGGCGTGTTTCCCGACTATGCACCGGTGCCGAGGGGATCAATGACGCTAGTTCCTCGGAGCATCTTCCATTGTAATACCGGTAGAACAAGGACAGCATTCCCACCTGGCGCCTGTGCTCTAAAGATTGCAATCCGTTAGTTAAATTAGGAGAATCTATCAAACGGACCGCCCGTTTCTGCACAGAGTCAAGGGTTTTTTTCAGGTATTTTGGGGCTCCAGACCAGAGGTGGCTGCCAAATTCAACCGTGGGGCGCACTTGCGATTTGTACAGGGCTAGCAGTTGTGTACTATTAAAGTATCTGCGTGCCCTGTACAGTATGCCCAGTTTCTGAGAGGCTAACTTAACTCTGGCCTCGATGGAGCCCCCGTACCTGAGCTGGTCACTTAGAGTTACACCAAGCATATCAATGGAAGGCCTGTTTTTGTACTTTCCCTATTTTAAAAACCGTGACCTTAGACTTACTTACACTCATCGTTAACTTATTTTTCATACATACTTCCTTCATCAAGTATCGTAAGCGCTGGTTACCATAGAATTCAATTTATTTGCAAGGATGGAGTGGATTTTGGTATTTGAGGAGGTGAAGACGTAATTTGCTCGGTGATTCAATCAGTTTGTAGCTATGCTACTGAACTGAACACGTCGCGACGTCGTTTATCGCCTACACCGTAAATCATACTTTGCGATGTATACGCGCACGTAAATAGGCTTTCTTACAGATGTTGCTGTAGCGAGGCCCCGTATTACGCCGTATTATTTAGCAAATTCGTCAACAGCATCATTATGTTCAACATTGCTTCGAATTATTCGAGGACGTTGAATGGAGGTTGATTGGAGAGTGCCTCTCCTAACGTTGTAATGAACATATATCGTTGTAATGAACAGACCGTATTAATTTAACAAGATTCTTAATATATATTTGATGTATTTATGAGCTATGTACTCGTTATACAAACGTTTAATAATAATCCTTCCACTGCAGAGTTTTTCAAACTATGGTGATGATATATTTACTTTTCACACAAATTATTAAATCAGATACTCCCCATGTTTTTATATATTTAAGTCTTCTAAAAAACTTTAGGTGGACGGACACAATAGAAAATATATTTTTTTGTTATTTGCAATACTTTTTGATAAAAGTTAATTAACTATTTACGGCGCCCTTTGGGTTGGCACTTCACTAAAAATGAACATAACAAAATGACCAAGAATTAAAGACGAGGTAATTTTTTAAAATATTTATTTTTGGTATAAATGTAATGTTATTGCACCAGTACTTAGCTTAAGAAACACAACTTTTAAAAGATTATTCAAAATAAGGACTTTTTAAGTAGGTACCAATTGCAAAAAGAAAATGTAAATCACAGAAAAGGCGTGTTTAATCAATGTATTTAACAAGGTTATTAGCTCATCGAGGGGGTAGAACGGTGATTGGCTAGAAATTTGTGACGTAGCTTGAAGTCCATTCTTCACCGGGGATTTGAATTTATTCAAAATACCTTAATGGCGTCAAGCGACTGAATACGTTTCAAATACAATTTGGGAGGCGGGGATGGGTACCCCGCCCCGGGAACAATTTATTGGATAACCCACTACTCAGCCATAGGTCACTCTAAGTGGTTCACTAAGTTTGGTTAATTAGCAGGGGTGCCCGGGTTCGTGGGGTGAGGTTTTTCCAGGTCTTAGCGGCGGATGTGTCTGCTCACCGGGAGGGCCGGATCGAGAGAGACTGGTTGAGGTAGGTCTTTTGACCTTTCCAGCCGGACTCTCTCGACCCATCGCCTTGCACCGCAGTTGGAGGGATGGATTCATACGTATGTCACTCCTGGACACACTGTTCCCTTAATTCTAACCCACCCTCATACCTTTTTCCTTGCCAGAACTTCTTATCCTTCCCTTTCTTAAAAAGTCCCTCCACACAGCATCCCCTAAGATGAAATAGGCCCTGAGGAAAATTATTTTTATCAGAGCTTCCTGTGTGGAGCTAATGTTTAAAAAAAATGTACGATTTAATTAAGTGTATTAGGTTGGTTCAGGGCGATTTGCTTTACATAAAATTTTGAAGATAATTTCTAGTTCCATCATTATTTCACCATGGACCGGTTTGACACAGAAGGCGCCGTAAGTTTCTATATCAAAGCATCTATTCAGCTCTCTTCTACATTACCGCTATGAGCTGTGAAGCCTTCAAACGTCAAATGAACAGTCAAAATATTAGGCAATAGGTGGTCGATGTCAATAAGCCATACCTACGATTTGTTAGGCAGGTAACGAGGTCCCTTCTTACCAGTGATAAGTTTTGAAAAGATTTTATTTCAGTTCTATTGTTATATCATGATGTTTCACGCGTAGAAATCATAACAGATCTTAAATTGTACATTTACAGAACTTGAAAATTAACTTTGGAATTTGATGAGTTTGTTCAAATCCTGTGAAAAAATCTGTCATTTGTTTAGATATATCGGGTGTTTTTTTTAGAGGTATACAAATTCAAAATGAAAAAAAAACGCATTAAAATAATGTCTATGATATTGGCTTTATTTAATAGATCATTTTATGCCATTATTGTTTAAATACTACAATGTGATTTTGGGCATATGAGCGCCCACGGCTGGCTCGAAGCGCAATCGTGAAGTCCAATCGTGAAGTCCAATTTTCGCCAACTTTATCAAGGAACTGGGTCCATATAATGGCAACACGGCGAATGTTGACTTCCAAATTGTCAAACGTCTGTTTATCAGCATAGACTAGTGACTTCACATACCCCAAAGAAAGTAATCTAATGGTGTGAGATCACACGATCGTGAAGGCCAGTTCACAGGACAAGGCCAGTTCAAGGCCCGCAATAACTGCGTGAATCATTTGGTGAGTGCATAATTTCACGTAATAGACCTGTCAACAGACCTTCACCATCGTGTGATCTCACACCATTAGTACTTTCTTTGGGGGTGTGTGAAGTCACTAGTCTATGCTGATAAATCAGAGACGTTGGACCATTTGGAAGTCAACATTTGCCATGTTGTTGCCGTTATATGGCACCAGTTCCTCGATAAAGTTGGCGAAAATTGGACTTCACGATTGCGCTTCATTCGAGCCAGCCGTGGGCACTCGTTTGCCCAAAATCGTATTTAAACAATAATGGCATAAAATTATCTATTAAATAAAGCCAATATCATAGAAATTAACATTATTTTAATGCGTCTTTTTTCATTTTGAATTTATATACCTCTAAAAAAAACACCCTTTATTATGAATGATATTTTCGAGAACTTTTCGACTTTTTAAAACGTTTTCTTTACATTGGCGTATCATGAAGGTATCAACCCTATAATAAAATAACATAACATTTTGGGAAAATTCTTGAAATCGAAAAAAGCCATTTTTCTTGTATTTTGGAAACTTTAAGCGGAGGCAAGATTAGTTGCTTTGGCAAAAGCTCTATCGTGCCTTATTGAGTTGGTTTATTTTATAAGACCTTAGTTGACACATCAGTAAAATCAGTGGTTCTATAGAAATTCTATAAGAAAGTTTGGGAAATACTGCCCCATTGTATTAAATCTAAACGAAATGAAGGAGAAACGTGATACTAAGAATTTAATAGAAACGTAGTGCTGGTGTTTAGAAAATTTATTTATCTTGCTGCGTGGGTAGATATACACGTACAAAATACCCATTTTATGTAAATACACATACACAATTAGTGGCGGTCCGTGAGTTTTCAGCGCGGTTGAGGGGGGTCTTAACAGGCGAAGGTTGAAAAAGAGGTCTAAGGAGGCTAAAATTGAAAAATACGACGTTTTTGATATTGTTGTAACTGAAAACGATTTTTTTTTTTTTTTAATTTCAACTTTTTGTGTGGAGATATACTGAAAATCTTCAAACAAAATTTCAAAATTTTGAAAAAAAAAAATCATTTTCAGCTACAACGACATCAATAACTTCGTGTTTTTCAATCTTAGCACTCTAGCTCAGTGAAAACCCACGGACCGCCACTGATGTATATAATTTGGATATGCCGCCCAGGGAACCATTTACTGGATAACCAAAACTTCTGCCACTCATAGCGAACCACTAGGTCACTCCAACGCTTGGTGACTTAACTGGGGTGTCCGGGTTCATGGGGTTAGGTTTGTCCGGGCCTTGGCGGCGGATGCGTTTGCCTGCCTGATTCACGATGAATTCATACGTCCGTCACTCCTGAACACACTGAATATCAGATTGCTACCCAACACTCAGAACTTTTTTTTTTCCTTCCCAGAACTTCATCTCTTTTTTTTCATAAAAAAGACTCATCTCTTTTTTTTTTTTCATAAAAAAAGACTCTCCACACAGCATCCCCTAAGATGACACGTCCCGAGGGAAATTGTCTATACTAATATCATAAATGCGAAACTGCGCGTGTTTGTTTGTAACGCTTTCACGCATAAACCAATAAACCGATTTAAAAAATTCTTTCACCAATGGAAAGCTACATTTTATGCGAGTAATATAGGCTGTGTACAATGGTAAGCTCGGTCGTTATGAAATAATAAATATTAATATATTATATTTATTTCGTTTTCAGTCGCTAACAAATGCGAGTTATTGCTAACGTCAGAAAACAAACGTTGCCGTGTAAACGATATTGATATATTTACGGAAAATCGTAGTTAATATCTGTCTGTCTATATAAATAAAAATTAATCTCCAAAATGTTTGTACGTGCATAACTTCTGAACGACTGCACCAGATTGGATAGTTCTTTTTTTTACTACTGGTGAGCTCTGGCATTATGAAATTTAGGTAGCACGCGAGCCGTTTGAAAACTGATTGTACTGCACCATGCGAGCCAAGCCGCGGGTAAAAGCTAGTATATTAAAAAAGGTATGTTCCCTATTACGGTAAATGTTTTTAAAGAAAAAAAAATTTCTTCAGAAAATGTTAACCAATATAAGTCCACTAAGTTTGACCCGAATGTAGCCTGGAAGCTAACGTTTTCAGAAACGATGGTTAACCTCCCTTGGGAAAGGTCACCATAAAAGTACGAAAGCCAAAAGACGACAGAAATCCGAGAAATTGTATATTAGAGAATGTAGGTACCCATTTGAATATCCCGCTCAAGTGAAATTTCATAAGATAAAATTATTCACTGAAGCTCACTTGTTTTGCAGAAATTCACGTGAGATAAAGCCATGAAATAACCATTTGCCATGCGTTTTCAATCATTCATCTATACCTAGTTATAATGTCTAAAAACGCCCGCACACAACCACGTATTTCACAAAAAAACGGTCCAAGGAGTCGAAAGTTCTTATGAAACTTAAAGACTATTTTTTTTTTAAATTGGTAGAGATTGCACTTCTTATCTGTTTATTTATCTTATTAGTTTTATTATCTTCGTGAATTAGATTTCTTCTCCGGGCGTGATCCTCAGCTGTGTCAGAAAATTCATCTCGTTCCGAGGCAAGTGTAGAAACACAAACAACGCCATATTTCTTGATTATTTTCGATTCATTGCTCCCTAGGACGTGTAAAACATACAAAAACAGAATAAAAGGGCACCCCGGGGAGGTCCGGGCCACAATCGCCGGACTAACTCCCCACGACGCCCGACGGGGAACAAAAAATATATAGGATGTTACGCGAGAGAAGACAAAATTCTTGCCGGATTCGGATGAAAAAGTTCTGACAAAAGAAATATAATAACACCAAGTTAATAATAGATACTCGATTGAAACAAAACCACACCAAATAATAATCACGAATACTCGTGGGAGCTACGAGTATATTTTCACTGAATTTAAGTAAGAACCGCTTCTTTATATTTAATACCAGACGACATTTGTTTTACAGTAAGTATTCTGTTTTCGTAACAATGTTCATTTTTTACAGGCTACGCGAAAACGACAGGAAAAAGTTTTACGCATGGCAGAGGAAAAATCCGTGAGATTTAAAAGTATTTTATTTAAGAAGAAGGATCATTATAAACCCTACAAAGCCTCGAAAAATCTTTTTTCAAAACTTATCCACCAAAATGTGATAAAACAAACTTATAATTTTTGCGTCCTCCGTGACTGTGATTTACAACATTTTGTTTTAGAATATTAAAAAAAAAACAAAAAATAATGGCGTATTTCACAGTGTGAAATAAAGTAGTATTTTTTTTCACAAAAGCTCCACAGGAGACTGAGGTAAAAAAAATCCTCAAGGCCCGTGTCAACTTTGGGGATGCTGTGTGGATGGTCTATTTGGAAAAGGAAAGAGAGGAAGTTCTGGGTTAGAAAAATATATGTGGTATAAGTATATGTGGGTAGAAATCTGAGAGTCAATGTGACGGACGTTGTGGATTCTGCGGTGCACGAGAGAGTCCTGCTGGAGAGGTTTAGGTTAGGTCTCTCCCGATCCGTCCCGTCACGCTGTAGGTGGTCAAACGCATCACCAAGACCTCACCAAGATCTCACCCCATGAACCCGGATAACCCTGCTAAGTCATCAAACGTAGCGAACCACTTGGGGTGATCTATGGCAGGGGTGTTGGTCATCCAATGAATGGTTGCCGGGGCGGCGGTACCCATACTCGCCTGCCAGATTGGTTGAATAAGAAGATACCCGTAGAAGGTTGGTAAAATAGTTGGCTCTGGGTAAAAAACCTGGCGTAGCACATATACAAATATTCTAGTAAGTATTGCATTAGACAGGGTGTTATTTTATGACTAGCTGAAGGCATTTTACGACATCAAATGTAGACATTAAAGAGCAAAATTTCACCAATAAGTATCAGAATTTTACCTTAACTCGGTTGACATTTGTCATGAGAATAGGTGACTTCTACAACCCTTTTCTGAGTTCAACAGCTCGGCTGAATTCTTTGTGTTCCCTCCCTCCTACAACATGGATCTGTTCAAGACCCAGTTCCTCTCCTTCCTTTCCACAAGAAGACCCTCAACACGGCATCTCCGTAGGCCCTGAGGGAAATTATTTTCCTGAGACTATAGAATCCCCAATAAGGAACTCCAGTGAAAAATATTATGGCTTTAAAAAAATATGTTCATATAGACCAATAAACGCTGATTCTGAATTTAGAAGTTTTATTCAATAATATTTAACGTAGAGTTTCAAAAAATATATTAAAAAGTCCTTTTTAAAACAGTTCATTCAAACACCCTGTCAAGTTGGTATTATTGAATTCGTGAGGCGTGACGTCACCGCTTCCATAAAACGCTCCAATGCTGAAATTCAAAATGGCGGCGGTCGAACAGCTGATTCCAGTGCCCTACGAAATTCATGGTTCGATTTCCTTAATATTGATTTCGATTCGTAAAGCTAAAAAAATAATAATTTCAAACAATTTTCATACCAATCTCCCGTAATAATATTGAAAAATATAATAAATATAATATAATAAATAAATAATAACACCTAAATAACGTTTTACTTATTGAATAGTTTCATCACTTCCTCCACACAAAATGACAACATCTGTTGAAAATAACTAAAACTTTTGGCCAGATGACGTCACAGGGCCAGATGACGTCACAGGGCCAGATGACGTCACGGTGGTTTTCGGGGGATCTTGAAAAATTAAAACTTTGACATTTATTTTAACTATCAAAACTAACCATAAAAATAAAAATAAATATGCAGTTATTTAAGTTAGAATGTCATTATTCATAAAAATTTTTTTTAAAAAAAATGGACTGGAGTTCTCTATTGGGGTATGGCTTCCCAGACCTAAAGGTGGTGGGAAGATGAAGAAGATAGAGCAAAAGAAGTTGGGGAAGCTCTTGACTATTGAGATCTGGTCACCTAGGAAATAACACAAATCAACCAAATAAAATTTACTTGGGAACGCCGGAATTTGAACCTGCGACCATCAGATAACTTGTCGAGAAGATTACATTTTGACCTCGGAAGCCGTATGTATGTATCGTTGTAATACAATACATTTATCTTATATATAATTCTTATGTATAAAAATCAATTTTTGTTTGTTTGTTCGTACGTTATGCGCTGCCATACCGTTCATCCGATTGAGCTGAAACTTTAGTGATTTGTTTTTTACAGGCTATGTATAATGGTAAGCTCTGGCGATATGAAATTTGTGTAAATAAAAATGAGTGTATTTTATTTATTTCAGCGCCAGGGAGGGAAGGCATGAGGGGAAGGGTAATGAAGGAGGTGGGTTGGCGGGAGGGATGACGAGGGAGCGGAAGGCTTGGAAGGCAGAAAGGAAACGCAGGGGGAAGGGGACGCGGGATGGAACGGGGACAAACAAATTTATTTCTTTGCATTGCAACGCATGCCGGGTACCAGCTAGTCTAGTATCAAATATCATCATCTAATCATCTAATGGTGATAACTAGTATCTTATTAATAAATATAAGATTTTTGTTGAAATTTTCGACGTATTTTTTTAATTTTTTTGAGAACGAATAAGTAAGTTTCTTACATACTAAATTGATTCAACAATTATATCGATTTACCAGTCAGTCGGGTTTAATATAACCGAAACGGTTTTACGAAACCAACAGTGTTACGTGCCTAATACGTTAGTAATACCTCCCCACCAACGGAGAGTGTTGCTAGCCTAAAATAACTAATTATTCCAAGTTTATTTTTTCTCCTGGCAACAGTTTTCCGAAGCGTATTTTATATCGGTTTGGCTTAAAAAAGCTGCCAATCCAACAAGGGAAACATTATCGAAATAATAACGTGGGTTTTTCAAAGAAATAATATATGATTTCATCTTATTCTTCCCGAGCTCCTGAAAAAATAATAAACAAACAATAATTCTGAAACAAGGCCGTTATTTATTTGCCTAATAAAATTGATTAACGGGGTAATAGACGTCACAGTGTGTTAGGGAAGATCCGCTGGTAGGCACAATGAATACACCACGAATCATAATATCTTAACGTGATGTTCATATTTGGCCTTTGGAATAAAATGTACTACATGGGAATAATTACATTAGCTCCATACGGGAGACTCCAGAATGGAAGACACTCTCAGTATCGCCCTGGTGTAAGACCACCATTCAGAATTGAAACGTTGCTTGAAATGGCTTTAGACGTGTTTGTTGACCAGATCTGAATCGCCAGGTACTTCCTAACCTTCTTCTTCTCTGTCTTCTTTCCTTCCTCTCAAAAGTACCTTCGTTACTCGGCCTCAACAACCTCATGTTATTTCGACGAATACCACTGTGATGTGATGTCCCCGGCGATGCCCGGGCTGCACACAGAGTTTTCAAAATCAAATGTAGGCAGTGACCTTCCTCTAGTTTTGAAGATCACGTGTACAAAATTTCATCAATATCAGCATAAAACTGTAGATTTGCATACAAATCAAATCCACACAGCCCACTTGCCAGCCCGCTCATCCACCACATACAGACATTTTCCTTTATATATTATATATTTCAACCAATTTACACATAACCTCTACTTAAACCTTCCTTATGAATTACTTTATCCCTTGGTGAAAACCGGATGAAAATCCGTTCACTAGTTTTTTAGTTTATCGCGAACAGATAGACAGACGCGGCGGAGGACTCTGTTTTATAAAATGTATATAGAGATAGATGATGGTTCGACGAGTGCCGCTGTGAAATAGGACATGATTATGTGATTAGTGACGTTCGCTAAAGATAACTATTATATCTAAGGTGTAAATTATAGGGAACACTCGCTTTTGTATGTATATCAACCACTACAAGAATCCGTATCATACAAATCAACATCGAAATATAATCGCCGTGAGTAACATTGTGAAATGCTTTGCTGTTGGTTTGGTGGCGTTCGATCTCCTTTGAGACAACAGGCAGTATATATGCAGATAGGAAACCACGCTCCTTCTCTGACCCCGTTAAGATGGCGTCAACACAGCGCCACCCAACAATATTTATACGGAGGACTCTTCTAGTGATCTTATATCGAGTGCTTGGCGGATGACGCGAGTAGCATACCTACTTGCAAAGATTTTTTTATTTCATTTCTCCGGATGGATCGGGATAATAAGAATGGATATAGGTTTCTGTAATCTAGATGATTCCGCGAAAATAAGATTTAGCTTCGAGATGTGTATTATTTTTGTTAAATATGCTTTTTGGGGTTATTTTGAAATTCAATACATTTCAGCTGGTTTGGGTAATGTAAAAATGATATGCGAACACAAAATAATAACATTCTAGCAATACAACGCAAGAAATGTTATTAAGAATATAATAATCGAAAAGGCAGAATTACATTCCTGCAGATACTTAAGCTTTTCAATAAGCTTTGATTTTCTGACCTCAAAGATGGAAAAAGTTTTATTTTTCATAAGGAGGTATTCTAGACTAGAAGCATGAATTTTAGGTATTTTTACAGATGCAATAAAAAAATAACATATTTTTAGTGGCCATTATTTAGTGGCCATAAAAAAAATCAAACGAAAAAAAATAAAATTCAAAGAGTTACAGGGTGTTAAAGTGGGGGTCTAAAAGAAATGACACGACTGCAACGCTCCTAGTAATAAAAAATAATAATAATAATTCTTAATCCAAACAAATGCCGCTATGGCCCGAACTAAGAAAAACCCAATTTTTTGTTTCAAAAAATACATTTTTTACCAGTTTTTTTCACTTTTCAGATTTTTTTTAAAATAGTAAAAATTGAAATTTTCTTATAGTTGTAGTTAGCGCGATAGAGAAATGTGTAGAGAAGGCTCACACCAAATTTCAAGTAAATTGGTTTAGTAGAACGTGAGATATCGTATCAATCGTATCGAAAACAGTAGTTTAGAGAAAAATGCGTTTAAAGCTTTGTTCTGTTTAGATTATAGTTAGATTTTGTCTAAACCGCGACACGCAAATGGTTATAAATTTTAAAATAATTCAAATTTCGAAAGATCTTTTTAAAGAAATATTTTTGAATATCTAAACTATGGAGATATGAAGAAGTTTTTTTTTCTAGACGAGAATACCCCCTTAAACCGCATCTCCAAGATAATTTACGACAATCATCGAACCAAAAATTGGTGCAAACACGAAACATTGGGGAGGGCCACAACAAGTGGCTCCGAGATCCGACCCAAAGGTTTTGTTTTTGTCTGGCATTTTGAAAACATTTGATCGCAAGAGTCCAGACCTTAACGTGAAATTATAGATAATGTCGATACCATCATATAGGCACATTTAGATCATGCACGTCACTATATACGACAAGTATATGAAATAATACACAATATACGATACGATACGATTGTACCACCCCAGCCAGGAGCACTCCTGTCCCGGTGAGACCGGAACACCAGGGGGCACTGATTTGTTAGGACTGGAACACGCGCTCTGAGGATGGGAAGGAGGTTGGAGTTTAATCGACCGGTATACATGGCAACCTAATAAGCCAATATTGGAATTAAGGATGGGCCGGAATAAATGAATGCATTGAGCCTTATTTTTCCCCTATCTTGGTATCTCCCTTCTTCTTGCCTCTTCTCGTCTCTTCTTGCCTCTTTTCGAACCGTCTTGACTCTTCTTGTCGCTTGTCTCTTCTTGGATTTTTATCTTGTTTCTTCTTCTCTCTTCTTGCCTCTTCTTGGATTTTCTCGTCTCTTCTCGTCTCTTCTTGGATTTTCTCGTCTCTTCTCGTCTCTTCTCGTCTCTTCTCGTCTCTTCTCGTCTCTTCTCGTCTCTTCTCGTCTCTTCTCGTCTCTTCTCGTCTCTTCTCGTCTCTTCTCGGCTCTTTACGCCGCTTTTTGGCTTTTCTTGTGTCTTCTTGCATCTTCTCGTTGATTACTTTTTGATTCTTTTTGGATCTTCGCGCCTCTTCTTGGCTCTTTTGTTGCGAAGAAAAGGAGGCAAGAAGGAGGCAAATAGAAACTAAAATACCTCTCGGCATTCCGTCTCCTCCCGCCTCCCCCCAATTCCTCTCGTCTCTTCTCGGCTCCTCTTGGCTTTTCTTCTCTCTTCTTGCTTCTTGTCTTTTCTGGGATCTTCTCGTCTCTTTTTGCATCTTCTCGCCTCTTTTTGATTCTTTTGGTATTTTGTCTATTCTTGCCCCTTCTTGAAACTTTTCGTCTCTTCTCGGTTCTTCTTGGATGTTATCGTCCCTGTTCACAGTTCTTCTGGTCTCTTCTTATCTCTACTTGTCTATTCTTGTATGAAATAATACACAATAAGAAGAAATTAAAACATATTTCATATATTTCGTGAAAAATATATGAAACGAAATGAAAGTAAAATATGTTGTCTTGTTTGTACGACTCAAAGCGAAATCATTAAAATATAATTGAGTTCTCTTGGCATTGATTTCAAATCACCAAAGTATAATTATTGGCAATAAATTTCCAGCTCCAACAAAGCAACTTTCTAGGCAGGGAATGGGGAGAAATCTGATTTTAAATTCAAACAAAAGAAATAATCCAGAGGCAACTTTGAAGCTCCAACATCCATTCGAGAAATTGGCAATTAAATTCAAATGAACAATTGTGAAATATAAGTTTTTGGCGGTTTTAATTGGTTAAGTAAATATTTTCCAATAAAAAAACGCTAACCCTAATATGATTGGTTATGTAAATATATTTTGACTTTAATTTAATCAACTAATTGACTAAATAAACATTAATACATCAGGTTTATTGAATGAAAAAACATTAATACATCAGGTGTATTGAATGAAAAACGTTAATAAGTAAGGTTGTATTGGCTTTAGTAATTGGTTAGTTGTTCAATGAAAAATCTTAAAATGTTAGATTTTTTTACTTAAATTTTTGATTTTGTTAGCGAATCGCTAACCACACCAAACATACATTTGTGTTACGATAACTGTGGCGCCACATTGGAAACGGACATATTTAACGCCCCCCTGTATTTGTGCGCAAGCACGCACACCAAGGACACTTTTGTAGCGGGTGCCGTTTGTGGCGAGACGATATGGAGAAGGAGACGAGTTGAAGGAGAAGATAACATTAATAATGTAAACAAAAAATGAAAGAGAACAAGATACAGAAAAATAAAAATATATCGGTCGTATTTGGGACTCGAACCCAGAATCTCTCGTCTTAGTGGGGTGAAAGCTTTTCCAATTAAACCACTGCCACACCTTATTAAACCGTCATATTTGTCTCTCATATTTAAAATTTTTGAATTAACAATATTATATTCGACAATTTTTTTTCCATAATAATCAAAACACATTATTAAAGAAGGTGTATGAAAGCGTGCGTTCCGCTAAAACTCAGAAACGAAAAGTAATGTCCCGGTACAATCAAGGGAGTTATATGGAGTGGTGGCCCTCTATCCCCCATCCTTGAAGAAGGTTCCCGTTTTTACCCAAAAGGCGTGCTTTTGAAGATATAAGGACTGGAAGTTTTGCCTTCTAGAAATTTCTAGCCCAGAACATTCGAGAGTATTCGAGAGCATTCCACAACATTCCGGAACATCCCGGAACAACCTGGAATAATGTGGAATGTTCGGGAAAAGGGAATCGGGAACGTCATTGTGGAATATTCCAGAACACTCTCGAATGTTGTGAAATGTTCTGAAGCTTACCATTCAAATCCTTTTATGTTTGTGTTGAGCTACCCATTGGTAGGAGTAAATAAAGCAGCATCCGTCGTGGGTTCGAACGTCAATTCAATCTCATATAGACTCCCCGAGCGAAGCCGGGTCCCCATCCAGTATTATAATAAAATGGTAAAAAAAAATCGAATAAAATATTGTTTATTCTGAAATTTGAAAAATGAAATTCACAAATACGAGATTTAATAAGGGTTGGCAGTGGCCTAATTAGAAAAGCGTTCGTCCGGGTAAGACGAGAGATTCTGGGTTCGGGTCCCAGTTGCAACCGTCATCTTTTTATTTTTCTGTGACTTGTTCCCTTTCATTTTTTCGTTTAGATTATTAATGTTATGTTTTTAAAAATAAAATGTTGTTAAAGCTCGGCGAAGGGAAAATCATTTAGATTTTGAGGTAAGTTCTTGAGCCGAGCTTTACAAACGAAAATCCCTACATACAACATAAATGATTTCAATATTAGGTACTATTGTGAGCGCAAACTCACACAAACGGTGAACGAGAAACAATTGGTTAGATGTTAGATGATCTTCATTTTTGTCACGTGCTAGACCAGAGGGAAAAGGGTTTGTAAATCGTGACATTTCGGACTTAGCCAAGGAACAGAGCGAGAGATTTAAGGATCACAGACAAAGCCCGACGTAACACAATACATAACTTTGCAGAAGTTAACAATTAATGTTTTTGTTGTAGATAAATAAATATGTGGTGTTTTGTAAAGAGAAAGAAGATTGAAACGTATGTAATGTGTGTATAATATTTATGTAAAGCTTTTCTGATCCATAAAGTCATTTATTTATTTATAGTGATAGTATATTACATAACATTTATAATACATTACTCCCAATGTGTTTAATAAAACTCATTTCGGGAAGGAAAACATTATACAAATAAAAGAAAATTATAGAAATTTAAGCAAACAAAAAGAAAATTATTTTTACACAAAACACGAAATTAAATGGGAGTTTAATGAATAGTACATAGATTTTAAAACGGACTAGACACACTTGATACATTGTTGGAGAATATATAAGAGTTACAATTAATTTACATTTCGTTGAAAGAAAACGAGTCGAATAGGTATGCCATATACATTCGCATTCATACATTTACACAACTACATCTACATCATCTGTACATCTCAAATCACACAGCCCATTTCTATATTCGAAGTCGGGAATCGTAACAATATTTAGCCCTTGATTACGAAATATTTTTTATTCTATTTTATTTAATGCCTCAGTTTTTTTTAACATAATGCAGTTACTTTTTACACCTTTAACATGAAACGTAGAAAGTTTGAAGAAGAGAAAATAAAATATTTAAAATAAAATTACTATAGATTAAAAAAAATCGAGTGCCGTTCACACGCGATAGATTTGAAACCTTCACAATTACACACAATCTCAACCAATAAACCAATAGGAGCCTTGAAAAGTAAGCTAATAATCAAAGCGGCCAGTGAGGAAAGGTTTCATTCTATCTCATTGTCTCTTTTTAGTGCCGTTTCATCGAGTTTCAAATCACAACAGTGCTAAATAAGTTTCACTTAAAAAAATCAGAGTGTGCAATTCACACGCGGTAAAAATGAAACCTTCAGAAAACTAAGGTAGACAATAGTAGGGAGGCTACGACGCACCGCACAAAAAGGATACCGATTATACTATATCATTCTCTCGCAGGCTAAATCCTATAGATGTATGTGTTTGTCTCTTTTTGGTGTCGCTATTTTTCGTTTCATCGAGTATCAAATCACAACGGCGCTTAAGAAGTTTTCACTTCAAAAATTAGTTTTAATATGTAAACAACAAGAGATATCACAAATTCACAACACAATCGCAACCAATAGGAGCCTTGAAAATTGAGCTCATAATCAAAGCGGCAAATGCGCGCTCTTGGGCCGTTGTACACAACACCTCGGTTAGGGAAATAGTAAAATTAATAATTTGAAATATTCAAAAAGAATGCCAATATGTTAAAAAATCACCGGAAAACACTACATGTAAAAATTTAGTTGCTTTTTACGAAAATTATGTTTTGTCGTCCGGCAGATTTATTAAAACGTTGTTTCATCTGTAAAAGACAGCTTGATAGAGCGCGACGCTTCGTACGTACGTCGGTAAGGTTTCATTCTTTCGCATTTGTGTTTGTCTCTTTTTAGTGTCACTCGTTTCCGTTTCATCGAGTTTCAAAGCACAACGGTGCTAAAGAAGTTTTCATTTCAATAGAAGAAGGAATACATAATACAGAAACAGATGAATATACATATTTACATATACAATAGATGAATATACAATAGATGAATATACATATTTTTAAAATCAGGTAAGTTTACAGAAAGACAATATTCAACGAGCGACCAAATCCCTCTGAAAGTCAATACTGCCAATTTGCGAAAGTGATGTCAATCGCGGGTAATAATCGAACAAAATACTGACTTTTATAAAAGAACAGTTTTGAATTCTTAGAAAACAAAATAGTACGCTAGATATAGATAACGCTAATATCATAATATTGTGCAAGAAAGCAATACTGACGTAACAGCCAAAAACCAAATTGTTCAACTGTTGACTTTGTGTACATCAGTTTAAGAACGTATTATTGACAAAACGGCTAGTTTTGTCAATAATACGTTCCTACAACGTAACGTTCTTATTTATCGTTGTAGAGTCACGGGACCCAGATAGATCGACGCAGAAAAAAAACCTCTGCAAAATAGTGTATAAAAAGCATTTTCATATGTAGTGATGGTTACCGCAGTATTGCTTTCTTGTGACGATAACATATTCACAGAACACATCAAAGGACGATAATATTTTGACGTTTGTGAAGATGATTTGTAGAATAAATTTTCAGATATGTTAAATAATTGCTAAATATCCTTGAGAAGTATTCACTAATTTTCCGTACGATGTCACAGAAAAATAAACATTTTTTTCTTATGTACTTCTTCAGTTATTTTTTTCGTCAATACCCCCCTAATACCCGAAATTTGTATTCTTGAAAAAGGTTTAATTTTTTTCGAGTAAACCTGAATGAAGGTCAAATCAGATTAATTTTTATTTCCTATTACTTAGTACCTACTCATAAACTTATGATTTTGTTAATAGAATGATAACTATGAAAGAATGATACAGACATTGATTGATATGTGATTTATGGAATGATTATTAAGTTAAAGTTTTATCAAATTGTTTTAGAGAAGAGGGTTACAAAGCATAAATAAAACATCTGAGATTTACTTCAGCCAAGCGTAATTTTAAATTAGACTTTCTAAAGCATTTCAGAAAGTACAAGTATGAAAATCAAATATTAAAAAGGCCGATATTATAGAATAACAAATATCATTTAATTTGTTGCTTTTATTTTTTACAAAAAAAAAAGTTTCTTCATTATTTAACGGGAAACGAGTCACCCCACCGACAGGGGTGAAGCCGACCACACTTTGATATTAAACATTTCAGTTATAACAATGAGAAAAATATATCTAGGGAAGTACCTAATTCTAAAAGATGCTGCCATAAATCATACAAAAATTACCGTTTTTTATGAAACCATCTTACAGGGTAAACGCAAAAACACAAGATTTTTTTTTGCCGATTTCACCCCTAATTACGGTACCATTACTTTTAGTGAATATCCATACTAATATTATAAATGCGAAACTGCTCGAGTTTGTTTATGACCTTTTCAGGCATTAACCAATAAAAAGGCTTTAAAAATTCATTCACCAATAGAAAGCTAAATTATATGCGCAGACTATATGTTGTATATGATGGTAAGCTCTGGCGTTATGAAATTATAAATATTAATATATCATATTTGTTATACGTTTTCTGTCGCTAACAAAAGCGAGTTAATTGCAAATGTCAGAAAAAAATCATTCCCATGGAAACGATGTTGATATATTTGTGGGCTCTAAGCTGGTAGGTACTCAGCCCCCTGGTCAGCTACTGCCCCAGAAAATTCAAATTTTAGAAAATGTTTTGTTTTTTTTGGACAAGCTGGAATAAATGTCAAATAAGAGTTCCTACATTAAAAATATAATTCGTAACGATTATAAAGACTGAAAAATAAATAGTGTAATTTTCTATTATATTAACAAACTTCCAAATATTTAATTAAAAATAAACATCCGAAATGTTTGTAAGCGCATAAATTCCGAACGAATGAACAAAATTGGATAATTCTTTTTTTCTTTGTGAAATTTAGGTGGCAGGCTAGATGTTTGACAACTGAATGTAAGGAATTAATAATGTATGGAATGCGGGAGGGGTGGGGTGGGGAGGAGAGGGGATAATTGATAAGTTTAACTGCTACAGTAATTTCCCGTAATACCATGCGAGCAAAGCCGCGGGGAAAAGCTAGTGATATTATAAAGGCGGCACACGCCGTGAGACCATGCTTGATCCGTTCGAGTGCTAGCCGTGTGTCCTACCCACTGGGTCGTCTCCTATAAAATTTCATGTTTTATTTACAAATGAATCATTTTAATTAGAGCATGCTCAGGAAACAAAATTTGAATTTTTTGAAATTTATCGAAAATACGAAGGTGTGAAACGTCGTCTCCTACAACATTTCCAGTTTTTTTTTTGCAAAAGTATCATATTAATTAGAGCACGCTCAGGACATAAAATTAGAATTTTTCGCAATTTATCGAAAATACTGAATAGTACCGATGATATAAAACGTCGCGATGTCTTCTGAAACACCGAAATAATACCAAGACATACGTTGTAAAAATTTTGATATTCGCGTCTGGCCGAAAACCGTGTGACATAATGACGCACTGCCATTCGAATTATGAATTGTACTGAATCGTCTTGCATGACGTCACAATACACCATTGCATACATTTTACCCAAATCAATCAATATATTAATACGTGAAGCCAAAACTTTGTACCCCTTTTTACGAAAATTGCGCGGACGGAGGAGAATGAAATTTCGCACACTTATAGTTTATATAGAGGAGGAGTGCAGAATGCTAATAATTTTTTTTTTAAATTATGCATAAAAATAGATTAAATCAATAATAAAAACATTACACACACTACCATGTATTTGACACACACACTGGCGTCTTTACTCTATTGTTTATTGAGTCTATGGTCAAATTGAGAATAGATTAATATTGTTTGTCTTTAATATTATTTGTCTATGGTCTTACTGAATGTCAAACATAAAAAAAAACATTACAATTATGGTCGAATTTCGACATTGGGCGACCACTAGTCTACTTTAAAAGCTCACAACTTCATCGTTTTTGGAGATATCCAAAAAGTAATTTTACTGCCGTAAATAACTTTTTTAAATATAATACATTTTCATTGTTGATTCCAGTTCAGTTGCAATTCTTTAAATTTGACGGCTGATTATAACTAGGCCTACGTTATTTTGCTATCATAATCAATGATTTTATTAAAATAATTTGTTTTCATTTTGATTTAAAATCAATTTCCCTAATTAGCCACATTTTAAATTATGATTAACGATTATTGTAAAATATAAAAATACGCGCTGCCCTTGTACTGAAAAGCAAAATGGCCGACAACAACAAGGTAGGCAGGTAGGTACCGTGCCGCAGTATGTGCCGTGCGACCGTCATAATTAAAATAATAATGAATATTATGTGTGTTTTGTCTGTGTCGTGAGCGAGTATATGCCCTGCAACTGATTGACGCGATAATCGCTGTATCCGTGGACTCGCACTATGCGAGCGGTGTACTGCCCGGGGCCCGGGGCGGCCCTGACCCGCATACAGGCGATTCTTAGAGACAACTTTACTAAGAGATGGAAAATTTAGTTAAATGTAGATATTTATATTAAGTTACGTTATTACTAGATTCTTCTTCTTCTTCGGGTGCATTATCAGGTCGCGACGTTGGCGATCACTCTGGAAAATGTCTCTCTATCTTGTGCTGCCCGGAATAGCTCCTCCGCACTTCTAATGCCGGTCTACTCTCGTATATTTCGTAGCCAAGACATTTGTCTCCTACCAGGCCCTCGGCGACCTTCTATTTTTCCTTTCAATATTAATTGGAGCAAGTGATACTTTTCCCCTCGAAGTACGTGACCCAGATATGAAATTTTCCTGACTTTTATTGATGTGAGCAGTTCTCTATCTGCTCTAGCCCGCCCGAGAATTTCTATGTTGGTGATCATGTCGGTCCATGGAACCTTGAGCATTCTCCGGTGAAGCCACATTTCAAAAGCCTCTAACCTGTTCATGGTATTTACTAGATTAACACAATCAAATTTAACCTAACCTAAGGTTAGTAAATTTGATTGGGTTTATTTGAAGATGGCGCGAGAGTCCCAATTGCTTTCGATTATCCGGAGTCAGTGGGACTGGAATCCCAAATTAATGGGGTATGTTGTGAGAAAAGGGACTAGGTGTTTTGTCCATAAAAACGTTTTCCCGCTTTTCCCCTCTAGATTTTAATATTATTACAAATGAATTTATACATAACTAGCTGGTTCCCGGTACGCGTTGCAACGCCATATTCAAAGAAATAAATTGTTTCTCCCTACATGTCCTTTTCCGTGCGTCCCCGTTCCCCTCCCGCGTCCCCTTCCCCTCCCGCGTACCCCTTCCACCTTCCCCACCTTCCCTCTCCCCTCTCCGACTCCCTCGTCCATCCAAACCACCTCCCGCGTACCCCTTCCACCTTCCCCACCTTCACTCTCCCCTCTCCGACTCCCTTGTCCATCCAAACCACCTCCCGCGTTCCTTATATTCAGTCCCAGTACATTCAGTTTTCAAACACCTCGCGTGCCTCCTATTCAATTTTTTTTATAAAAAATTTCATTTTTCATGTATTACAAATATTAATTTTTGTATATTATAAGAACAGTCAAATATTATAAGAACAATCAATCAAATTTGGTACCTAACATAGGTACCTATTTAAAATATCTATAATTCTTGATTCGATTCAAATTATTATGGTACTTCCAATTAATTCATTAATGTAAAGAGTTTTGAAAATGGAAGATTGATTTTCAGATCATTGTTTTGCAAAAAATTATTCTCAAATTTTTGACAGTTTGCAAGAATTTTTGTGATGATTACAAAACTTTTCAGATGTATTGTCATATGGTTGTAATAATCCAGAAACCTTTGGGGGGGTTTAAAGAAGGTATTTTGAAAATTTCAAACGTTTCCTACGCTTAATATAGCAATACACAATACACTAATTCCCAAACACATTTTAATTTTTATTAGACATCGACCACTGGCATTTTTTTTTTAAATTTTTTTTTTTTATGTGAAAAATAACGCAAACCTCACGAGAGACCCAACTGCTCCCAACCGTATGGAGTCTGTAAGACATCCCCAATTGGGGTATGTGAGGCTGAAGGTAGAGGGTAGGGGAAGGAGATGGAAAGAGGAAGTACCTGGCTATTCACCGAGTCAACAAACTCGGCCAAAACCATTTCAAGCAACAACGTTTTAATTCTAAATGGTGATATTACACCATGACGGTACTGAGAGTATCTTCGAGCGTCTTATTTGCACGAGGCAAGTAAGCGAAAAAATGGTTTTTATTTATTTTGTGCATAATTTTATAGGAATGAAAAAAAGTTAGAACATACAAAACCTCAAAAATAGTCTTAGCCATAAAGGGGTATTTTCAAAAAATGGTTTCTTATATAACTTCATAGTTAAGTCATGCCAAAACATTTTTTTAGTGGTTTACGCTTATATTTTTTGTTATGTAATTAATAATTTTATTGTAATTCCAACACATAGAAAAGCTAGAAAAAGCTTCAATTTATTCGAAACATATTTTTGATGTTCATAATGTAAACCGATTTGTCGTAAAAATTAATCTAAATAGTATCTAAATATGTTTTCACGTGTAGCTTCATCTTAATGACTCAGACCACGTGGTTTTATAGCGGTGTAATTATTTCTTTTTGTATTATCATCACGTACGCATGCACACAGAGCCTTAGCTGGAGTAAACAACTATGTCCATAGTACACCGTTAAATCTCTTTCTGTTACATGCGTCGTTTATGGGAAAGAGGGATAGGTAACAACGGATCTGTCAGCGGCACGCCTTGAGTTTCTACCAGCAGCTGATTTTCGCGTGGGTTTCGAGTCTCATTCAGATAAGTAGGACGCACTAGCGTTTAATTTAATACTTTGAAAATGTTATGTTTTTTTTTTTATTGTGGTCACATGAAGGCCACTTCGAACCGTGGTGCATTTTTGACAGTCACCTGTTCCGGTCAACATTGAGTTTGAGAATAAAATTTGTTGTGTTTCATTAACTACATAATTTAAAACCAAATTATTTAACGGCTTAGAAAACCTAATATTAAATATTTTGATTTTTTTAACCGAAGTAATAACTTAATTGTTTGATTTTTGAGTTACATAGGGAGCTAATATTAATATCTTTATTGAAAGAAATTTGCATCTTTAACAAAAAATATACACGTTCAGTGTTAATTGTTTACATCTATACTAATATTATAAATGCGAAAGTGAGTTGTTTGTTTCACGCTTTCACGCCTAAACCACTAAACCGATTTTAAAAATTCTTTCATTAATAGAAAGCTACAATATTTTTTCACAACGTTTTTCAGTAAACCGTCGATGACATTGAGCGAGTTTAGAAGCTACTAGTTGAGAAATTCAATATCTGTTAGTAAACTCGCTCAGTGTAATCATATTACTAGCTAACTAGCGGATTGTGGACGATCTACGAAAAAAGTAGAAAGGTGGTCAACTTTGCTCGCTACTCGCTAGCGTTTGCTTAAGATCCCATCAACAGCTGATTTCGTAACTGTCAAAATTAGTTCGCACGGGAGTCTTATTCTCGCTACTGTCTGTGGCACTAGCTTCGAACTCAAGTTTTCTGCAAAATGTATTAGAATTGCTTGGCGTGGGAGTCCTTATTTTAGCTGCTACTGTCGCTACTGAGCGAGTAGACAGTATTGTGTGTCATCATCCGCCACCTCTGGTTTGGAGCAGCAAAATACCTGAAAAAAACCCTCGACTCTGTGCAGAAACGGGCGATCCGTTTGATAGATTTTCCTAACAAAACAAACGGATTGCAATCTTTAGAGCAAAGGCCTCGGGTGGGAAAGCTATCCTTGTTCTACTGGTATTTCAATGGAAGAAGCTCTGAAGAACTAGCGTCATTGATCCCTTCGGTACCGGTGCATAATCGGGAAACACGCCAAACGCGTGTCCAATATAGGTACACGGTTTACATTTGTCACATGAGAACGGGTCGCTTCTTCAACTCGTTCCTGTGTTCAACAGCTTAGCTGTGGAACGATTCGTCGGCCTCTGTGTTTCCTTCTTCCTACAACATGGGTCTCTTCAAGACCAATGTTCATTCCTTCCTATACCCAAAAAGACCCTCCGCAAAGCATTTCAGATGACATAGGCTGAGTTACATTATTTTCCTCGAGGCATCCTCTGTGGAGTTAATGTACAAAAAAAAATTCATGACAATCTCACCCGCCAATTCACCCACTTTTAAATTTACCGGCTAGTAGCTTGTAAACTCGCTTAATGTAATTGAGGCTTAAGGATGTAATATTATGTTTAGCAGTAATATTTTGCTGTGTCACTACATTTTCCCTCTTTGAAAATGTCCCTCTTTTAAAAGTCCCTCAAAGCAAAGCACGCCCCATCCCTGGCTGGTTATTGTGTCGGCACTGGCCCGCCGGGAAATCTCGTCCCGTTTGCCTTCCCCTGGCAAAACATCTGAGACCACTTTATTCCATCAGAGCCGTGCCGAGGCTGAAGTGATTCGGTTCGATAGGAACAAAATACGTTGCAGATAAATGCAAATATTTTTAGAATCCCTCCCTTTCCAAAAAGGTTGGTTCACTTATTTCTTCCCTGGGGGGCTCAACGGTAGACGCGAAAATACGTCATTATAGGATGCTCATTCTAAATTCAAACCGTTTCAATATATAATCGTATAAATACTTATTCCAATTTCAAACCGTTTTTAAAGAAGCATATTTTTAATTGGAGGACGCTTTTTCCAAATTCAAACTGTTTCAAATAGTATATTATCCTTGGAGGACCCCTGTTCCACATTCAAACAGTTTAAAAACACATATTATATGTTTTATAAACTTGGACGACTTCAACCACATTCAAACTGTTTCAAAAGAAGAATGTTTTTATTAAGAAAACTCTTGTTACAGTAACACATACATTTTTTTTTCAAATATGAACATATTTTTATGAGTTTATAAAGAAGCACATTCATACTTCATACGGCCGGCGTGGTATAGCGGTAAGGCTCTTGACTCGCAATTCGAAGGTCGCTGGATCGAATCCCGGCGTGGGCAAATAATTTTATTCGATTAACTGGTGTTATTTCACAATAAATTATTTTTAAATAATGTATAGTGTATAGTATATTTGCGGCACGATCCAGAGTGGAAGATACTCTCAATATCGCCCTGGTGTAAGACCACCATTCAGAATCAAAACGTTGCTTGAAAAGGCTTTAGCCGTGTTTGGTGACCAGATCTGAATAGCCAGGTACTTCCCCACCTACCTCTTCGCCATCTCCTTTCCGTCCCCACTACCTTCAGCCTCACAACATACCCCAATTGGGGATGCCATAGTCTCGCTGGCTCCAGACGGGAGCAGTTGGGACTCTTCATATAAAAAAATAATATATGTACTTGGAGGAAGCTTTTTCCACATTCAAACTGTTTTGTTTTCCTTGGAGGACTCCAGTTCCACCTTCAAACTGTTTAAAAAGACTTATGTTTCATGTATTTGGAGGACCCTTTATCCACATTCAAACTGTTAAAAAAGAAGAATATTTTTACTTGTTCCACGTTCCACATTAAAATATGAACATATTTTTAAAAGTCCACGTTCCACATTCAAACTATTTCAAAGGAAAATTTGAGTGTAACTGAACATGTCTCGAAATCTAGAAAACTGTGGTTTAAATATGAAATTAACTATGCAGATATAATAAAGAGTAAGAATTAACTCTCCTAATTTGCGTCATTCGCTTATAATTTAGCTTTTAATTGAGTGTGTATTAAATATAGTAATTGAGTCACAATCTAAGTAAACTAAATATACTTATTTAATAATATATATTTACCGCTTATCTGAATGCTTTCAAGATAGGCTCACTATCGCACACATGTTTTGCCTCTCATTTCACAGACTAGCATTTATTGGCTGACGAGACTTGATGTCACCAAGACCTTCACAAAATACTCTCTACAGACCAGTGTCGCCGTGTGTACAGTTTTGGGTCATTTTTAGCTCCTGATTTTTTTTCTAGAAATCATGTCGAAGAAAACAAAGACGTTTTTTTAGCATAGGGAAAAACTGAAATCAGAAATGTAGTTCTTGAACTTAAGGCGCCGTATACCCGCTCAAAAAGAAGAAGATGGAGAGATTTGTAAATACCAAGTGTGAGATGTGTAATCCGCAGTTTTTACTGGGTGGAAATGTGCTTCCGGGTGTCGCCGATATTGTTTACCAATTAACAAATCAACTAATGAATGAATAATTAACAAATAAACTTAGGATGGGTTGTTTCAAAAAATTTGATGAATTCGAAGTTAATTTTCAGGTTCTGTGTAAGTTCTTTTCGGGTTCTGTTTTTTTAACATCATAGGCCAGCTGCTTCACAAAACTGAAATCATCACAGAACTTGAATAGAACTTACACAGAACGTGAAAATTAACGTCAAATATTTGACGAATTCGTCAAATTTTTTTAAACAACCCATCCTAAACGAACGTTAAACTAAATGAACGAATTCTTTCCGTATTCAAACTATAGTGTTAACCTATACTAATGCACACCTTCAAAAAATCAACGAAATGAACAAATTATTTCGTATGCAAACTACTATAATTAGGTTGTAGTCCGTCGACAATCGCGCGGAGCATATCTCTTTTGTATTTCAATATCTTTGGTAAATACGTTAGATAGAGCGCGCTTATGTTAAAATCGATAATATTTAAGCGAAAATTGTGAAAATGTTTAATAAAACACGACTCGTTTAAAAAAGAGTACAAATGTCGCCGACGTTGTCTAAAACAGCATTAAAGAAATCGTGTGAATTTTTTCATACATATAACTTGTAAAATAACTGAAACAAACGTGTTTATAATAATTTTCGGGGCATACTTTGCGATTTTTTTCTGCGGAGGGAATTTTATATAATTTGCGTTTCGGCCTGGGAAATGCCTACATATTATCTTCAAGAATAACATATATATTTCTATTTTTGAAACTGATAATTCATGGTGGAATTCCATTATAATATATTATAATAAAAACAAATATAAAACTTTTTTCCACTTTAAGTTTAATGACCGTAACCGGTTTCAGCTCGCTAGAGCCATCTTCAGACTGGTACAAAATATTCTTAATCTACGGTTTATATACATAACATTTGAGGGAGGGGAAGCGGGGTGGTCTTAAGGGTTTTAATCAATTATACTAATTACATTTGTTACTAAGTAGTTTTAGACTGTTGAATTTCTAAATATTTTGGTTATTCCAGTGAGTTAATTACCTTGGGTTTGTAGTTCACTTCAATATTGTTTAGGAAAAACCTTACAAGTGGTATGAATTATTAAAGACCTAATTTTATTGTCAAATCGTTATTACATTTATGATGCATGGGATTTTTTAATAGCTTTTTGAAGGGATGCATGTTTACATTGGAGTAGGAATGGTCATTTTATTAGCTAAATACATATTTTAATTTCGAAATTATTATGAAAATTACAATGGGTACAAAAGTGGAGTCTCCACTTTTGTACCCATTGTAATTTTCATAATAATTTCGAAATTAAAATATGTATTTAGCTAATAAAATGACCATTCCTACTCCAATGTAAACATGCATCCCTTCAAAAAGCTATTAAAAAATCCCATGCATCATAAATGTAATAACGATTTGACAATAAAATTAGGTCTTTAATAATTCATACCACTTGTAAGGTTTTTCCTAAACAATATTGAAGTGAGCTACAAACCCAAGGTAATTAACTCACTGGAATAACCAAAATATTTAGAAATTCAACAGTCTAAAACTACTTAGTAACAAATGTAATTAGTATAATTGATTAAAACCCTTAAGACCACCCCGCTTCCCCTCCCTCAAATGTTATGTATATAAACCGTAGATTAAGAATATTTTGTACCAGTCTGAAGATGGCTCTAGCGAGCTGAAACCGGTTACGGTCATTAAACTTAAAGTGGAAAAAAGTTTTATATTTGTTTTTATTATAATATATAATAACATATATATTTTTAAGAGCTTTAAAACTTAAAGTGTATAAGGTACTACTATACGTATATCGATAGAAATGGTTTATACCGCGGCTTAAGTACGGGTTTACAATGTCCCTTCAACTTTTTCAATAAATAATATTAATGAAATAATTAAAATAAATTAAAGCAAATAATTTTAATTAGTTAAAAATAAATTAATGCAGGTAATTTTAATTAGGTATACTGTAAGTTACTAGCTACTGTAAAATGTAGAAAAAAAAATTATAGGAGTTTTGAGGGAATTTTTGCCACCTCATCTCATCGACCAGAAAAATCCAATTAAAAAAGTTATTTATATTCCATTAAGTAGGCACCACAAATTAAACTAAAAAAATATTTTTTTATTCGGGCGGTTTTTTTTAAAAAACATTTGTTTTTTCTATAATTCAAATGAAAATTGCATAATGATTGTTTTTAATAAATCCTTATAGATTCTTTACTTAGGTGCCATTATTTTCTTATTTATTTTCCAATGAAAAGCTTATGAAAAACATAGTTTTTTTACCTTCAAAACATGGTGAAACATGTTTTTTCGTCCCTAAAACGTGGTTTTCCGTTTTTTGGACATAGTAACACTACTACAGACTGTTTCAGTTTAAATTATCATTTTTACACACCCTTCAAAGTAGACGTACGCATCTTTCTAACCCGTTTTAAATTATGTTTATTTTGCCAAGCGAATCTAATATATAAGTAATAACTTGTAAAACGGAAAGAATGTAAATGGTCCAGCCCTGAAGTATAACTCTCCAACCCCATGTCTATATTTATCCAAAGCAGCCTCCGCTATTGCTTCCGTCTCTTTTAAACTCACCGAATGTATCTACTCATTAATGTATACTGATGTGTATGTAGAGACTTTTTCATTAGCTGTACACAGAGGCCCTGAAGAAAATAATTTCCCTCAGGGCCTGTGTGAACTTTGGAGATGCTGTGTCAAGAGTTTTTTTTTGAGGAAACGAAGGAGAGGAAGATCTGGGAAAGAAAAAGGCATGAAGGGTGGGTAGAAATCTGGAGGTAATTGTGTCTGTGATATGAATCCATCCCTCCCACTGCGGTGGAAAGCAATGGGTCGAGGGAGTCCTACTGGAGAGGTAAAAAGGTCACCGCAAACCAGTCTCTCCAAATCCGGCCCACATTAGTTGGGCAGATGCATCCGCCGCCAAGACTTGAAATTTCTCACCCCACCTGGGCACCCCTGCTAAGTCACCAAACGTAGCGAACCACTTGGTGGTCTAAGGCAGGGGTGTTGGTTATTCAAACAGTAGGAAATTAGTTAAATATTTAATTAAATGAAGACATTATGAGCGAAACTCAATCGAAAATCTGGAAACAAATTTTGTTATTATAACATCCAATGATTTTTCACTGGTCTACGCTAGTTTAACATAATCCAGGCTGCTCTTGAGAGCCGCTGCATTGATCGTTGTAAGTTTGTGGATCGTTATGGGTTTATAAGTTACAGAGGTATTATTCTGCGAATATGTAAGATACAAAACGCGAAAATCGGAAAAAAAGTGCATCAATTAACGTAATTTATTTTTGGGATATTTACCCCAAATTTCGCTACCGCTTTTTTGTGTTGGCGTATTGCACCACCTGCTTCTTTAGCCAACGTTTCGGACAAAGACGTTTCTAAAGAAAGAGATACCACAACACGGCAAAATACATCGAAAATAAATCACGATGAAATGTCTTTGGCCGCGAAAATCTCAAATTACGTCAAAAAGCACATTAAATTTATGATACGGCAGCAAAATTACACAAATGATTAAACCCTAAACTTCAAAACAATATCTTAAGGAATCTGTCGCTAGTATTAAGGAGATTCTAATGTTAGCCCACTGTTTCTTCATCGCCCGTACGTCGCCAGTTACATCGACTTGATTGGACAAGCAAAACTGTTTATATAATTTGCATAACGAACCATGTATGGTTTTAAACTTCCGCGTCTGTCAAGCCACTTTTCAAGCAATTGGAACAAATGATGTCCTCAATTTGTAGATGTTTTGATCCACCAATTAATTACAAGTGGAACGGCAGCTGTGTTATGTAAATAACATTGTTAATTCACTCTGCCACTATTACGACGGCGTCGCCCATATTGTGCAAACAGAACAACAAAAAGGGTTACTCAATGATTATTATTGATGAAGATGAATAATTATTATTAGGGGCGGAGTTTAACATTACAACAACAGAAGAGATAGACCGCTGGAAACTTATTGCAAACGTGTCCGTGTGTCAAAAGAAAACTCATTTTGTACGTATTTCTCGAAGAGATCAACAATTTCCCAAAATAAAAGTGGATTTGTAAGTACATTTTCACCTTGTTGTGAATGGAAGACGTGGACTTCTTTAAACCACATACGGTGAAGTTACAGCAGTTGTGTGTATGTTCTGATCTGTAAAGGGGGTCTAATCCGTTTAAACAGTGTGAATTTGGATATATCTAAGCAACATAATATATCGTAGAAAAATGTCCCCACCATCAGTTTTCGATGGCACACTTGTGCTAAACCAAATGATTTTCGATGCCATCGACTGGCTGAATAACCTCAGCATTTCACTTTGATATCTATCACGCGAAGAAGTAAATTGGAAACAGAATTTTATTTCAAATTGGTAAAACCCTTCAAGTGGTTGAAACTCAGTCAACCTACAAATTCAATATGACAGGTTGGCGATTCTATTTTTATTTCTCGAATACCAAGTGGAACTCTTCATAAAAGAGTCTTCAAAATTTCTAGTTTGATCCCTGTCAAGAAAATATAGAAAAAAACTGTTATTAGAAGATTAGTGTTCAATACGCAGTAGAAAAAAAGAGCTCATACGTTTTGTAATAATTCAATAATTAAAAATTAAATATCTTACTGGAGATGGCATTAGGCAACTAGATGTGAACATCTTTACAAAACAACGTTTTCTAGAATATGTGGGTGTAGGAATGCATAAGTTAGTAATAATAAAACTTAATCATAGTGTTACAAGGGCATCAGGAGAGCTCTAGCCCAGTGAAATGGATTTTCTGAAGAATTTATATCTATGGCCCGAACACGATTTCACCGTTGACAGCCGAACCGATATTGACAGGCAATAAATAAGAAATCGATATAAGCTGGCAATACTGGCGGGGTTTTCTATGAATTGACACCCCGAAATGTCAAAAGTCAAACAATTACGTAAAAATATTTATAAATTGACAATTTTGAATTGAAATACTTACCTAAATGTGCTTTGGCTGTACGCATTTAATTTTTGAAACTAAACATGAGTTAATTAGTTGATCAGGTCTTTAGTCATACTTCAACCACATAGTTTCTCAAAGATCGAACGGAATAAAATTGGTCGCGTCTTAGTTGAATTATTTGAGTCTCTGGATCGAGTATACGACTTCTTTCGATTTTAAGAGCTTCTTTAGCTTCAGAAAAAATCCGTTCTTAGTGAACAAATAATTTTGCGTAACGAACGACCTTATCCAAATAAATGTGTATATAGAAAGTTAACTGAAACCTATCTTATGGAGATATTATGGAGGCCGGGCTAAAATTTAGGCAATAGTCGGTAGGAATATCTCTTACCAATTTTTAACCGTGATCGCAAATATTGATAACTGATTTAGTCAATATCGTTTTAAAATAGGGTTTTATCGATCGTTCATGATGGACCTCCAGGGGTGTAAAGGCCGTAGAGGTTGTAAAACTGAATAGTGTACACGTTTACCCTTTGTATAATTCTTCTATTATAAACACTAATTTAAGTTAGGTCTTCTAAATATTTCCATTACGTTTCTTATTTCTGTTGCTATAATGGTCAAAAAATTAATCTTGTATACTTCGCTTAATACTTTCGTTATTTTTTTACTTATATTATTTTTGTCATAATTTTAAGCTCATCTATTTATCAACACATGTCAACTTTTTATCAACTTTTTCATTGTTATTTTTTTTAACTTTTCCTTCTCATTTAGCTCTTTTTTGTTTATTTTTAGAAGCTCCATGGGCGTATAATACAAAAATACATATTTTAAGACAATTTTTAGAAAAAATGTTAAATAATGACACATTTTTCTTCTACTCCAGGTTGCATGGCTATAGACTCATGAATGTAGACTTAAGATGGTTGAAATATTCACGTCTACGAGGACTCTGGTGGGCTACGTAAACAAACAATAATTATGTGCATGTAATAACACTTTGCAGTCAAACTAGCTGGGCAAGTGTATCGGAAGAGGTTTAACACACTATTACAATCGACACGTAATCTGGTATTGCCTGATGAATTCGTACTTGAACCGATAAAACTTTCTGTTCATATACCAATCTATTATCATATTTCAAAATCCAAAGGCGCAGAATGTTATGCATATCCAAAATCGATTAACTGCTAGGAAATATCGGATGAATGGCGTTATATCTGACTATAAACGATCTCTTTCTTGTCTTAATTGAATTCATGTTCATTGAGGAGCCACAGTCTCAATGGAATCCCCTTACCATATGAATGGAGACGAGCGCTGTATTTGAAATTCAAATAACTTGTAATGAAAGTTGAGTACAACTGAACATACAATGTCAACCAATTATAATGTCGTAATTTTTTGAGCAGTAGGTTTTGATATTGGCTTCTGTTTATTTCGTAGAGATGTTTCATAGTAATGAGCAGATAACACACTATTTTTTTACTATTTCTGTCAGAAGAGAGATAGAAGAGAAATAGCTAAAAATGAATGCCCACAACTTTTATTTATTTTTAAACTAACTCCACACAGGGGGCCTTTAGGAAAATGAATTAGGACTTATGTCATTTTTGGGTATACTATTTACGAGGTATTTTGAAAAAAGTAACGAGAAACATGGTATTCGATAGCATATCTTATTCCAAACTCTCCGAAAAACTAAAACAAATTGAATTAGATGAAATAGCAAGTACATGGTTCCAAAGAAAAAAGATTTCAATATGTCAAAATAAATAACATTTTAAGTGAAACCAAAACCACATTATTTGGCGTACCACAAGGAACTGTCATCGGTCCAGTCCTTTTTACTATCTGTGTAAATAAAAGGTTAAATCTACCCATAGCTGAAGATTTTAGGCAGACGACACTGCATTTTGATCCCAATTGAAAAACATGCGAGGAAACAATTAGGATTACAGATTCGAATGTAAACAAACTCAAAACATTGTTTGACCAAAATTCTCAATCAAAAAATATGTCGAAAATAGTTTTACAATTAAAAACCATTCTTTGCAGTGTGAAAATAAATAATGCAACCATGTCTAATATTTACCCACAATAGACAAAACAGTATTCATTTTATAGGTGTTATAAAATTGACACATTTAAAATGGAATAAACAAGTTAAAAACATGGTAACTAGAATAAGAAAACTAATTTACGGTTCCGTGACAACTAATCAAAATGGAATTTCAACAACCCTTTGAAATATCATTAAAAGTGATGAAAAGTTAGCCTGTACTGTAACCTAACGCTACCTTTTTAAACTAGTTTTTTCATAATTTTAATTACTTTTTAAAAGAGTGATAAGGTGCAACTTTGTAGTGTCGTCCGGTCACCATGTAAAAGAGTGAAATTATCATAATTTATTTTTGGGATATTAAACTGGATTGTTTCGATTGTTGCGTTCCTTCTTCTTTAGCCAAGGTTTCGGACAGCGTTACGGTGTCCATCATCAGAGAAAAGTTTACAAGTGAAATTATTAGAAACGGAAAATTTCCCAAAACAAACTAAAATATGTACGCATAAGAGCATTTTTGTGGCCATATAATTATTTTTTATTCAGTCCGAAATAGATTATGAATTATGTACCTTAAATGATAAACCACACGTAGCTATAGACCTAGCTATGGACTTATGTGGTTTATCCCTTAGGGCAGGGGTTGTCAACCTTTTGACTCTTACTACAATTTTTCTATCTATCTTTGCACACGTGTAATGAAAGACATGTTTCATTTGTAATCAAGTCAAACAAATACAATTAATGTAATTTTATACAGAGTGTAACACGACTTCGGGTACTTTTAACCAGTGATTCTATATGCGAAAATGAACAAATTTTGTTCCACGTCTTTTTACTTGGATGAAAAAAATAATTAATGCTCTTCATACACAACTCAAAACTCACATGTATTTGAGAGTGATATTTTTTTAACCTCAAAATATTTTGGAGAAAAATATTTTCTCTTGAATCTCTAGTTAAAATAACAGCCCGATTTCCTGTAACACCTTGAATAATCAATCATATAATGTTAACATACAGTCAATGTGACCCTTGAGCTTGCTTTTATGAGCGAAGTTTTACAAAGTTTGGCTCAATTTCACATAAATAAAGCTGAGTTTTAAAACCTACATTCGTGCCACGATATTGCGTACCCCCATTTTTGTTTCGCGTACCTAGAGAATACAATCCCGGGATCCCGGCCCACTTTTGATCCCGAAAATACCTGGACAACGCTTTGGCTAATCTCGGGATTTTCGGTCTAGTTTGCATTCCGTTATCCGTTGCGCCATGACTTATCTAGACTAGATTATAGGACAAGAGTAAACCAGTATAATTTCACAGGTACAGCCCTAACAATATGTTTATCGTTGAACTTTGAAGGGATTTCCCCGCCCGGTATACTACAATAGGTAATTCCCCCACGGACCAACAGGGGAATCACCCGATCTCCGATGTTATAATTTTGTTGAATTCCCTATACAAAATTATAAATAGGCCGGTTAAGAATTTTTTTTTCATTTATTATACTTCCATCGAGCGACAAGGTCGGCGTATAAGGCGTGAAATGGGCCTGTTCAAAAATGGAGGAGTCCGGGGATTTCATTTAGAATTCGATTACAAATATCTATTAACCATTCCTCCGACAAGTCGTTGCCTTAGTTCGTATTTGTCCAACAGACCATTAGAGTGTAGAACCCGAGCGACCATTCTCAGGTGCTGCTTATGTCGGTAATAAATTATGAAGCAGGCTTGGAAGTCGAACACTGGATGCTTCAATATTTCTGCGATTCTTTTTCCGAAACTCCAAATATTTTTTTTATGTTTCATTATTTTCTGTCCTTTATTTCAATATAAGTTGTCTTGTGTCAATATTAATAAATATTGACACAAATAATGTTTAAGAACTTCCTATCTTTGCTTTTGTTTTATTTTAGTCCAATTAGTTACCACATTCCCTAACCCCAGAAGATAGGTGGAGGCTTGAGTGGCAATCGGCCAAGGTGAAAAATGCCCATCTCGTATAAGACCCCACTGAGAGACAGCCTGGGTTCTCATTGCCTCGCAAACTCTGGTCCGCCATCAATAGAATAAGGTGCTCCCATAGCCGTTGTGCCCATGTGATGTATAAATGGGGCCTTAAAGAGTCGGAGATGTGTGAATGCGGTGAGGTGCAGACCACTGAACATGTGGTCAACGAATGCCTGCTCCATTCGTTCCCCGGCGGGATTGATGAGGTCCACAGGGCAACGCCTGAGGCCCTAGACTGGCTCACAGACTTAGATGTCCCCCTCTGACCCCCCCACCATACGGAAGAAGAAGAATCCCGGGATAGTACCGTGATGACGGCCTCCGTGGTCCCGAGGCAAAACTCTCGACTCACAATCCGAAGGTTGCGGGTTCGAACCCGGCGTGCGCAAATAAATTTTATTTGATTAATTTGTATTATTTCACAATTTATTCATTTAAAATAATATATAGTATATTTGCGGCACGTTCCAGAGTGGAAGATACTATCAGTATCGCCCTGGTGTAAGACCACCATTCAGAATTGAAACGTTGCTTGAAATGGCTTTAGCCGTGTTTAGTGACCAGATCTGAATAGCTAGGTACTTCCCCACCTTCCTCTACCCTATCTCCTTCCCCTCCCCACTACCTTCAGCCTCACAACATACCCCGATTGGGGATGCCATAGTCCCACTGGCTCCAGACGGGAGCAGTTGGGACTCTTGTGCGGTATTAACTGTAAAAAAAAAAAAAAAGATCCCGGGATTACGCATCAAAAATCCCGTAATCCCGATTGTACCTCAAGGGGTACGCGTACCACAGGTTAAAAACCACTGCTTTAGGTTACAGAATTAAATGAACAAAATATTGCACTACACTAATCCGCGCTGTTAAAAATAGTTTCATTCCAGTGATAAAAATAAAACGATTAGAAAAAGCGGCCATTAAAATACAAAGAGCATTAGTAATCGCAATTAAGTACATGGCCGTAACTATATTCATGTCGCAACTTAAAATTACCGTTGCCCGAAGCGGTAATCACAACGTACCCGCCCGCAGAGCAAATACACGGAGCACTTACCTAAATAGTTGTAATAATTATATAATCAATATAATTATTTCTATTTTGTACCCATATGTTCACATAATCTCGTTTATGCGTTTAATAATAATTACTGTAATTGGACAAGTAACAAGGGTAGCCAACTGTAGGATCTGCGATTTTTTTAATGCTGGCAATGTTTATTGAATTGCCACACTGCAGCGCATGCGCGTCGACCGCGCATTTTCAATGAAGAAGCGGTTCAAAGAACCAAACGTCATTCTGTTTTGGATGTCGCTTACAACAATTTCATAGTTTCTACATATTATTTTGACCTCCGTTTTTGACGCGCGTCAAACCACGCATTTTCAATGAAGGAGCGGTTGAAAGAACAAAACGTCATTCTGTTTTGGATGTCGCTTACAATAATTTCATAGTTTCTACATATTATTTTGACCTCCGTTTTTGACGCGCGTCAAACCACGCATTTTCAATGAAGGAGCGGTTGAAAGAACAAAACGTCATTCTGTTTTGGATGTCGCTTACAATAATTTCATAGTTTCTACATATTATTTTGACCTTCGTGTTTGCATGCGCGTCGACCACGCATTTTCGATGAAGGAGCGGTTCAAAGAACCAAACGTCATTCTGTTTTGGATGTCGCTTACAACAATTTCATAGTTTCTACATATTATTTTGACCTCCGTGTTTCAAGCCTTGACTGATAACTTCGCGTTTGGAATCTATGTGATAAAGTTGATCTGTTTTAAACATTAAACCTTTTTATTTTAATCAACTTAATACAACCCGACCCCGCGTTACTACCTTCCAAGTACATAATAACAATAATCCGCGATCTAATGCCCTATCTCCGTGGTCGAGGGATAGGGCCGTAGATCGCGGATTCAAATCCATCCAATCTTATAACCAACGCCATCTGTTAATTTGCATACATATCAAATATACACCGCCTGCTTGCCAGCCCGCTGCCCGCTTTCTGAATTGAATCTTTGAATTTCTCGGTTTTTCTCTAATATAATATACATGCAGCCTTCTTCTGGAATCACTCTATCTCTTGGTGAAAACCGCATGAAAATTCGTCACGTAGTTTAAAAGATCTAAGCGTACAGACAGCGGGAGTGACTTCATTTTATACCATCTAAAGATATAATATAATATAGTATATTTGAGGGACGTTCCAGTGTGGAAGATTCTCTCAGTATGTTCTCAGCCATGGTAAAGACCACCATTCAGATTTAAAACGTTTAAACGGCTTTATCCGGGTTTGGTAACTAGATTTGAATAGTCAGGTACTTTCTCACCTCCCTTTTCCCCATATTCTTCCCCTCCCACCACCTTCAGCCTCACAACACAACCCAATTGGAGATGCATAGTCTCGCTGGTATCTTGGGAGCAGTTGGGTCTCTTTTGCGGTATTCACATAAAAAATTAGATAATGACCACAAGTATATTGTATAATAACCGGCTAGTCCCCAGCATTTTCCGGGTCTTAGTGCGAAATATTTTTTTTTTAAAGGAGAAAAATGTTCTTAGGGCCTATATAAAAGACCTCTTCAACCAGTCTTCTGAGAGGTTCTGGATTCAAGTCCCAGTTGCGACCGTTATCTTTTTATTTTTCTGTGTCTTGTTCTCTTTCATATTTTCGTTTAGGTTATTAATGTTATCTACTTCTTCAATGATACAAAATTGGGCATTTAGAAGCGGTTGAGGGGTTGGGCGGTTACTTGGCTGAGTGACCAAGACATGTGGAAGTATTTTTAAAATTTGATTTTGAGGGAAAGAAAAAATGAAAGAAAGTAGCCGGAGCCGGATTTTTTTTAACATTTTACTCCAAATAATGTCAGGAATCACTGGTTGAAGTAAGTCAAGTACCTCACATGACACCCTACAGTAAATAGCTGTTTACCCATAACCAACCTGTTGAATTGTAAGTATAGTTAGTTATAAACTTAGAAAATTGAAATCCATTTCAATAATTTGGTAGGCGGGTATGGGTACCGCCGCCCTGGGAACCATTTATTGGATGACCAACACCTCTGCCACAGGTCACCCCAAGTGGTTCGCTACGTTTGGTGACTTAGCAGGGGTGCCCGGGTTCATGGGGTGATGTTTGGTTGGGTCTTGATGGCGGGTGCGTCGGCCCACCTTCTGCGTGGCGGGCCGGATTGGGAGATGCTAGTTGAGGGACCCTTTACAACCGGTTACCGTTGTCCGGGCCGCTCGGTAGTACAGGGGCCCGACCCTCAGGCTCACGACTGAGGGTGGGCTGCCCCATCAACGAGTGAAAAAACCCCGCCGCTGCTGTTGTGCCGGTTCGTGACCGGAGGGGACCCAGCAGCAGCGTTTGGGGCGCATTGGGCGACCTCTCCAGCCGGACTCTCCCTGCCCATCGCCTTGTACCGCAGTGGGTGGGTTGGATTCATACGTCCATCATTCCTGGAAATTCTGATCCCCAGCATCCTACCCACCCCTCATACCCTTTCCTTCCCGACCTTCCACTCCACACACACAAAATAAAAACAAAAATAAAAATGAACTTACAAACTTTCAAAAATAACTTTTCAACAACGGCGAGAAGCAGGAGTCCCCGGTGCAGGCCAAAACTGTTGGTGAATTTCACCAACATTCGCGGCCTGCACAAAAACTTAAACTCTGTCCACCACCATCTTCTCTCCCAACGTCCTAACCTTCTCTTCCTCTCCGAAACGCAGATAGCCGAGCCTCCAGACGCCTCCTATCTGGACTGCCCGGGCTTCATCCTCGTAGGCAAATTTAGACCCAAGGGAGGTGTGTGTCTCTACAGTCGAGCTGACGTCAACTGTGTGCGTCTGTTGAATCTGGAAATCTCCAGATTCGACGTAATGTGGGTGCGCGTCAATCTTGCCAGTACGGTAAGGTTTTATGCGTGTTTATACCGCTCACCTAACCTTAGCGAATCAGACACGTCCGAGCTCTTCAAACATTTAAGCAACACTATTGATGACCTCTTGCCCCGCTTCCCTACGGCAGAGTTTGTGGTCCTGGGGGACTTCAATGTTCATAACGAACCTTGGTTGAAGTTCTCGGGATCAACAGACTCGGCTGGACGACAAGCGGAGTCCTTTGCCCTTTGCCACGGACTGGAGCAAATTGTTCAGGAGCCTACAAGGGTTCCTGATGTCCAGTCTCACCGCTCTAATCTGTTAGGCCTGTTTTTAACCACTGTGCCACACGGTTACAAGATTGACGTCACAGCGCCTTTAGGATCGTCGGACCACTGCCTGGTGACGTCATCAATCCCCGTAACCTTCAGACCGCCAAACGAGAGGCTGAAAAGAAAAGTGTGGCACTATAGGTCTGCAGATTGGTTCGGTCTGCGGGCACATTTTAATGCTTTCCCGTGGTCAGCTGTCTGTTTTCGGACTTCGGATCCCTCAAGATGTGCCCAGGAAATTGGTGAAGTCATCACGTCCGCGATGGATGGCTTCATCCAATCCACTATTAAGAAAACTGGTGTGGGCTCAAAGCCGTGGTTCAGTCGACAATGCCCTGAAGCAGTGCGACGAAAAAACGTGGCTTACCGAGCCTACAACACATCTCGAACGTCCGAAAACAGAATATTATACAACCAAATTGCAAAGGAAAGTAAGAGAATCATCAATAGGTCGAAATTCGAGCACGACCTGCAGGTCAGCAGAAAGCTGGCTGCCTGCCCGCATGGTAGCAGAGCGTTCTGGTCGCTTGCGGGCTCTATAGGTCGCAATTTCTGCAAACCCAGTCTGCCACCTCTTACCAGACCTGACGGCTCTCTAGCAAATACCGCCGCCGAAAAGGCTAACTTATTAGGCAAAATGTTCGCGGAAAACTCGACCCTCGATGACCAAGGTGCTATCCCGCCGTCGGTTCCTCACTGCGGTTTTCGTATGAAAAAGCTGAGGATTCGGCATCGGGATGTACTCCAAGTCTTACGAGGGCTTGATGTTAATAAAGCTAGTGGGCCTGACGGAGTACCTGCCCTGGTATTGAAGAGGTGCGCTGCAGAAATAGCTCCAATTTTGACGAAGCTTTTCAAAATGTCCCTGAAGTCCGGGTCTGTGCCCTCTGGTTGGAAAAAAGCGATCATTCACCCTATTCCAAAGAAAGGTGACCGCTCTAACCCGGCCAACTACCGCCCCATAGCGATCACATCTGTTCTGTCAAAAGTGATGGAACGTGTGGTCAACGACAAACTACTCATACCTCGAGAAGAACAAAATTATTAACGACCGTCAATACGGATTCCGGCGGAACCGCTCGTGCGGTGATCTTCTCGCGTATGTGACACATGTTTGGGGGCGGTGCCTGGAACGCTTTGGTGAGACCCAAACCGTTGCACTGGATATTTCCAAGGCCTTTGACCGGGTTTGGCACCGAGGGCTTGTCAACAAACTGCCTTCTTACGGACTTCCCGCTTCCTTGTGTACGTGGATTGCCGACTTTTTGAGGGAGAGGTCGATTCAGGCGGTTGCTGATGGTTTCACCTCTTCCTCGCATTCGATAAATGCTGGCGTCCCACAGGGATCGGTTCTGTCTCCGACTTTGTTTCTGTTGCACATCAATGACCTCTTGACATGTGCACCGATTCATTGTTACGCGGATGACAGTACAGTCCATGATAGCTTTTTGTTTGACAAGCCTCCAAAGGGCTCACAAATCCCAATGGCTCGGAGGGCTTTGAAACAAAGAATGGGCGGTTACCTCGAGAGTGTTTTCTCTTGGGGTAAGAATAACCTCGTCGAATTTAATGTTTCAAAGACCCAATCATGTCTGATTACGTCTAAAAGGGATCGGAATGATAATCTAGTCTCCTTCAACGGAAGCAATCTCCCGAACAGGCCTTCCATTGATATGCTTGGTGTAACTCTAAGTGACCAGCTCAGGTACGGGGGCTCCATCGAGGCCAGAGTTAAGTTAGCCTCTCAGAAACTGAGCGTACTGTACAGGGCCCGCAGATACTTTAATAGTACACAACTGCTAACCCTGTACAAATCGCAAGTGCGCCCCACGGTTGAATTTGGCAGCCACCTCTGGTCTGGAGTCCCAAAATACCTGAAAAAAACCCTCGACTCTGTGCAGAAACGGGCGGTCCGTTTGATAGATTCTCCTAACTTAACAAATGGACTGCAATCTTTAGAGCACAGGCGTCAGGTGGGAATGCTGTCCTTGTTCTACCGGTATTACAATGGAAAATGCTCCGAGGAACTAGCGTCACTGATCCCCTCGGCACCGGTGCATAGTCGGGAAACACGCCAAACACGCGCTCAACATTTGTACACGGTTGACATTAGGCACATGAGAACGGGTCGTTTCTACGACTCGTTCTTGAGTTCAACAGCCCGGCTGTGGAACGATTTGCCGGCTTCTGTGTTTCCTCCCTCCTACAATATGGGTCTCTTCAAGACCCATGTTCACTCCTTCCTCTCCTCAACAGCACCCTCCACACAGCATCTTCAAAGATGACATAGGCCCTGAGGGAAATTATTTCCCTCAGGGCCTCCTGTGTGGAGTTAATATAAAAAAAAAAAAGTATATATCTAACGTGTGTATAGCAAGAATATACCTAACCTTCATCTTACGCATCTTGGTCCCATCCCACTCCTTTTAGACTTTTAGACCCACAACATCCCCTATTGGAGTTGTCGGTAAATAAATAAAAAAAATAAGAGTTAGCCAAGCTCAGCATCAAGACCAAGATGGTAGTGTTCAAAACGGTATACCGCCCGACGCTCACTTACCAGATATGGATGCTAAGCGAACGAACACGCTCTAGAGTACAAGCTGCCGAGATGAGGTACTTGAGAGGAGTGGCAGGGGTTACGAAATGGTATCGTATAAGAAACCCGACGATCTGAACATTGAACTCTTCATAGAAAAATCGCAACTGAGGTGGCTTGGACACGTACTAAGAATGTCTAATGACCGAATTCCTAGGAAAATACTGAGTGCGATCCCAGAGGGTTGACGTCCAGTGGGCCGCCCCAGACAGTTGGGCAAGGCAACTCCAGAAACTGTGTGAGGAGAGGATGGGGCTGCCATGGACGGAGGCCGAACAATCAGCACAAGACAGGGACATATGGAGGAGCCTTGTCGATGCAAAGGGTCCCCGACCTGAATAGATTAAGGGGGAGAAGAAGAAGAAGAAGAAAATTAATAAAATTTTATTTCTGTAGCCATTACCGTTTGACGCAGGTGTGTCTACTTACACGGTACAACGATAATATACAATTTTTATTTTATTTTTATTTCATTTTATTAATCTATAAACATAGGGTTTTACATAGGGTTTAATTGATGCCTGTCTCACTAGGATTTACCTGTGTTGAGACAGGCTTGTAATCTGCAATTATTTTTAAACAAAACGCACAGTCAAAGTGTAGAAAAGTTTGTAGATAGGGGCCCCGGAACGGTTTAGCCGGCAGGAGGAGGAGGAGCATTGAGCTAGTGAACTGCTGAGCAGATGGCCGAGATCGCGGGGCCCGTTGGCTCGTTTGGTGCACAATAAATCTCTTATCAACCGCGAGATGACGTCATTCGGGATGTCGCCCCATTAATCAACGGGCGTTGTGATGAATTACATACTCATACCTGCTCTAAGCAAATAACTTTTCATCACGACATGACACGAAGATACCATAAAATATATATATTTTTGAGTGTTTTCACAGTTCATTTTTCTTACACCCATTTGAAATGTATGTTTACGAATGCACTTTCTTTCTTTCAATTTTTCATTCTTTCTTTTATTTCATTCTTTCTTTCTTTTCATTCTTTTCTTTTTTTTCTTTTTTTTCTTTCTTTCTTTCTTTTATATTTCTTTCTTTTCTTTCTATTCTTTCTTTTCGGTGTTTTCTTTCTTTTCTTTATTTTATTTTTTTTCTTTATTTTTTTTTCTTTTTTTTTTGATGTTTTTTTCGCTTTTTTGTTTTCATACATTATTTTTTTACATTAGTTTTTTCAATTGTTTTGTATTTCAGTTCGTTTTTATTATTTTCTTTCTATCTTTTTCTTTTTAATAATTTTTTTTTTGTCCATAATTTTTTTCTGTTCTTTTTTTTTCAAAAACAATGCAATTTTTTATATCCGGAGGTCAGTGTGTCCAGGAGTGACGGACGTATGAATTCATCGCTCCCACTGCGGTCCAAGGCAATATTCCGAGAGAATATGGCTGGAGAAGTAAAAGGGACTCCATCAACCATTTTTTTTCGATCCGGCCTGTCATGCAGTCATGGGCAAACCCATCCGCCGCCAAGACCCGGACAAACCTCACCCATGATCCCGGGCATCCCTGGCAAGTCACCAAATGGAGCGAACCACTTAGGGTGACCTATGGCAAAGGTGTTGGTTATCCAATAAATAGTTCCCGTGGCGGCGGTGCCTATTTTCGCCTCCAAAATATTTTAGGTTAGAAATTAGTCGACAAATTTGATTTTATCCTATCGTTGTTATTATTGTACGTATTGCTTGTACACACAGAAGGTCTTCCGTCAATATTTTTGGAGCAAAGGATTTGGGTGGGATACCTATGCTTTGAACCGCTCGAATAACTAATTAATTCCTTTTTCAGATTTCATTAAATTGGCAAGTTAGGTTTTAACAAGAACTCAAAATGTCCTCTTGCCATAAATGCCTACGTATCATTGTAATAAATAAATTCTTCTTACCGAACAATGCATAAATTTTACAGAGATATTTCTAGCATTGACCTCTAGAATAATCCCTTCAGCACTGGTGTAAGTGGTATATCGGAAGAGCCAAGAAATATGTCAGACTTGTGCCCAACATAAAATTTAAGTACAATCGATATTTTTTTATGATTACCCCTCTTTTCAAAGAGAAAGGACAATTACAATATTTAAAAAATCCCCTACTGCCACCACAGTGAGCGCAAAATGTTGCTTGTGTCCTACTGGAGGACTTAGGACTTGTTTATTTGCTTTATCGCATGGATTTCTAATACATTAACACAATACTTATCTGGTAATACGGTGTCATATATTGTCAAACCACAAAGTGATTGATTCCTATAAGATCCAAGTTTTTCGATTCCTTTTTATGGTTTTTATAGTAAGCCGAGGGCCTGCAGGGTGACGAATAAATTATTAAACAATACAAAACAGGCGACGGAATTCGTTAAGCTTCTCCGATATCGGTTTTATCTAAATTACTGCAGAAAGAAATATGGCCATAGCGCAATTTTGATTAGAAATAATATTTTCATAATAGATGAGCGATCAACCGGTGCCTCCAACTCCGTCGTCATGAGTACAAAAAATTATATATTTAGTTAATATATAAAAAAAGACTAGCTTTTAATATAAAAATGATTAGCAGCTTCAATCCATAAATATTTTTTTGATTTTACCTCCCAGAATATGAACATACTTGTTTCAATAAAACGTTTGTTCTTACTACGGTTTATCACTAAGCTTGTTTCAGCCCAGACGATTATCGGCTTGAATTTTCGGCCCATTTCAGCTTTTGATCAAATTGTAAATGGAAAATATAATGAAGCATTATATACATTAATATAATACGAATACATTAATAGATTTTTATTTGGATTCCCATTTTTCCTTGTGCAATTTAAAATATATATATATATATGACGAAGAGTGTTTAAATACACACACATGAACTTAGTTAACACAAGTGGTACGTCTTAAGCCTATTAATACATAGGCATGACCTGGGATTCTAGATTCTAGCATAGTGAAAACGATAACTTTAATCCGATGGTTTTATATCGTTATCCCTAGCACAGTTTCATTGTTGATAGCCGAACCGATATTGGTGAGGAATAAATTAGAACTCGATATACGCTGGCAACCCTGGCGGATCTGTCCATAAATTCACATTCAGAAACGTCAAACGCCAGTCAAATACTTAAAAATATGAATAATTAGGCAATGTTGAATTGAAATACAAACCTAAATATGCATTGGCAGTCCGAATTTACTTTTTGGCATTACACGGGAGTTAATCTTTTCTTTAGTCATATTTCAGCCACTTCAGTTTAACAAAATTCGAACGGAATAATTTGTTCGCTAAACAAAAAGATACAAAAATCTTCGTTAGTTCAATACGTTCAAACCTAACGCTAAAGCTAACCGAAACTTATCTGGTACTGTGGAATCCGGGCTAAAATTTGTCAATCGTCGGTTGGAAATTCTCTTACCAATTGTTGACCGTGATCGCAAATATTGCTAACTAACGGATTTGGGCAACATCGTCAGTTAGCAACATTTGCGATCGACCATGCTAGGTAGCCTGGAGGAGAAGAAAAACGGTCGCCGAGAACGTATGTTGATAGCTTAAACAATTATTTAATTTTAACGGTTTTGGAGGGTCCCAACTCCTTTACGAAGTAATTTAGCAAAAAAACCAAAACGTACCGACATGCAACTGGTCGATGTATATATTATATTAAAACATATTTGCCCTAGTGTCAAAATCCAGAGAGGAAATTGAAGAATACGTTTGTACGAACAAAACACCTCCCAGTTTCCTAATAAGAGATATTATATTATTTGCATATTTCTTTAAATCTTCAAGGTTTATTGTGAAAATATCAACAGACACGTTGTTTAGGGCCCCAAGTCATGTTATACATAACCAGAGAAAGGTCACTGTCTACATCTTACTTTTAAAAACTCTGAGCTATTATCTTATAATGAAGAATATTATATTTTATCCTGAATGTCTGCATTTCGAAAACTGTTCTCGCGGAATGTCACGTCACAGACGAAATTGACGCGTGATATTAATCATAGTATTTATAAATGTATTTCGGCACACTTACTTTGGGCACTAAATACAAAAATAATAATAAAGGGATTAATCTAGCTATCGGGACCAGCAATACAGCTGATAGTGCATTAATGGTTTTTGCTTGTAATCTGTGTTACAGCACAGCACTATAATAATAGTAAATTGTGTTCGTCATATTATTATGGTATAAACCACTTACTGTGCAATCGATAAACGGTAACAATCATTTATGACGTTTTATGTATAATAATGTGGTTGTAAATTCCAATCATTTATGACGTTTTGTGTACATTATTTGATAATAAATTTTAAATCCTCTACCTTTTAACCTCTTCTTTAAGCCTTACAGAATACCCCAGTTGGAGATGACATAAAAGGCCATCCATAAATTACGACACACCTTAAGGGGGAGAGTAGAGAAGTGTGATATTGTGTGACAAGGGGTATGGGGGGGGGAGTCATCAGCTCTGTTACGTCACATGAAAAAAATCTAAATTATTAAAACGCAAAAAAATATTTCATGTAAAATTGAAAAATATGTGACGTCACATTAGGGGGGAGGAGGTCTCACTAATATGACGATGTGTGACAAGGACGGGGGGGGGGGGGTAAAAAAATCATGAAATTCGTGTGACGTAATTTATGGATGGCCCCTAATGTCACTAGCTCCAGACAGTTGGGAGCAGTTCGGACTCTTGTGCAGTATTCAAATTAAAAAAGCGTATATCGATCGTCAGTTTTGACATGAGGAAAGCAAAATTCTTTATTCGTGTCTATATTTTGCATATTAAGTACGCTATAAAATACAACCGGGAGGCTTAATGGTCCGGTACATTAGTATGACATTTTGAAATATAATCCTACTAGTAACTGAGAAATCACCAAAATTTTGTTTATTTCACTTGAAGTTTTTCTGCATTATAATTGGTTTGGTGTTATTTACGAGTAATCCGAGTATTGTACCAGATAGGGGGTGCACTTTTACTTATGTCTGCGTATTCAATCCGAATTTCGATTTTTTTGAGATGTTCGACTAATCAACTGGACGACCGATATTTGCACAATAATTATTAAATATTATATTTTACTCATATTTAGAAATTACGTTTAAAATGCCTTCGCAATAGATGCATCAGGAATTCTTTACGACTATCTTCACCATTGGAATTATAATAATAGTCGTATGGAATGTGTTAATGTTGGTTGTATTGTTAATATGTTATTCGACTGATTGTGGCCTAGCGGTCTAAGGCGACAGGTTCCTTTTCAGTTGCCAGAAAATTAACCACGCCTCAAAACATCCCCCTGAGCACACGCAAAATGGGGTATATATGTCGTAGACCGATCGTAAAATCAGACAGATCATGATGCGCCTCGTAACATCGTGATCCGCCGGGTCGTGTAATTGTGGCAGATCATGATGCGCCTCGTAACATCATGATCTGCTGCATCGTGTAATTGTGTCGAGGCGCATCATGATCTGGCGCCATTTGATGATGTGCCAGATCATGACGTGACGAGGCGCATCATGATCTGCCCGATTTTACGATTGACCTGCGACATATACAAGTGTAAAAAGAAACCCAGTATCGGCAGTTTATCCGACCCTGGGAAAGTGTTGAATGCTTTATAGGCCTTCTGTAAAACCATTAAACATTTGATATATATTTTTAATTCATCTGCCGATCACCCACGGTGATGACTTGAAGCGACTGGACATCTGCCAGACCGCATCGTGCTATCAAATGCGCATTATAAAAAGATATCATTTAAAAGATGACCGAATTGCTTTCTCTACACATTGTTGCTAAGCGGATGCAACCGAATTTGTAATTTACCAGATACATTAAAGAAATGAGATATTTCATTTATTTCTTTTACTACATCTTCACGCGGGATGAGTACATTCCGAATGCACCCCCAACTAATTTACCACTGGACGGATAATACTACTTTGACGGCCTCCGTGGTCGAGGGGTTAGGCTCTCGACTCGTAATACGAAGGCCGCGGGATCGAATCCCGGCGTGGGCAAATAATTTTATTCGATTAACTGGTGTTATTTCACAATAAATTATTTTTAAATAATATTTGCGGCACGTTCCAGAGTGGAAGATACTCTCAGTAACGCCACCACCATTCAGAATTGAAACATCGCTTGAAATTAATTTAGCCGTGTTTAGTGACTAGATCTGAATAACCAGGTACTTCCCTACCCTCCTCCTCCCCCTCTAACTTCCTTTCCCCATTTACCTACAGCCTCAAAACATACCCCAATTGGGGATGCCATAGTCTCACTGGCTCCAGACGGGCGCAGATGGGACTCTTGTGAGGTAACCACATAAAAAAAATCTCCACGTATAATGGAACGGCGCACGTGCAAAGTATGGAGCGTCTGAACGAAGATAATGCAATGACTTAAATGATCTAACTCTCTCAGTTCCTTGAAAGGAGGAATATTTTATCGCATACAATATGTTTACCCGTGGGGCAGAGTTCATCTGTTATTCTCCAAACATCTGCATATTTTTAAATAATTTGTGCCCGCAAGAATTTCGATGAATCCTCATAATGTGTGAAATAAATTGAGAGGAACTAGATCGCAAGGTGGACGGTTGATCAGATACCAGGTCATGGATGAGTAGTTAGAATTGAATTCGGCAGTCTTGATTCTGGACTCGCAAAGCGGCAATCAGCTTTCATTAGTGATGCGAGAAATTCGACAAAATTTTGCTAAATGATCAGTTAACGCTAAATGTGTGTTAATTTTCTACATCTAGTTCACCATGATTACTCATTCATTATTGCAAAATCGTCGATGCGTTGCGATGGCGTTGGTGCGAACGTCAGAACTAATGAAGACCATTATTCCATAGAAAACTATTCCAACCGACTCCATTCAGCGGGTACTTGCGGAGCTGGGGCCAGGCGTTTTGGTTGAGGCCCGGTGGTACCCGCTCAAAAAGAAGATATGGAGATATATGTAAATACGAATGTTAGAGGGAGCGCGCTAACATTTAAAACGATAATATTTAAGAACAAATTGTGAAAATGTTCAGTACGATTCGTTTAAAAAGAGCAAAAATTTCATGTGGTATGTCTAAAATAGCATTTAAAGAAACACTGTGAATTTTTCATACATATGACTTGTATAAACAACAGAAAAATTGTGATAATGATATTCGGAAACATAATTTGCGATTTTTTTTTCTATAGAGGGAATTTCGTATAATTGCCGTTTCGGCGTGGGGAATGTATAAATATTATCAAAAATAACGTACATTTTTTTAAGAGCTTTAAAACTTAAAGTTTTCAAGGAAAATATGTAATAAATCGGTAGAATTGCGGGAAGCCGAGCCTTAAGCTCAGGAAAATTATTTATTTTTTGTGTATTTCCACCGTTAATTAACGTGTTGACGTTCGTCTTGTGAAAGTATGGGCTCTTTCAACTGCTTTTCCAGGGGGCGGTAGAGTTGCAACGCCACTGTATGTCTTCCACGGTCCTGAGCTTCGAACATTAGTTTTCCCTTGATATTTGTTGCAGTAGCTATCTCCATAGCTGACTTAATAGTTAACCTCCTTAGCTGAGCAGAAAGCTTCATATCTTCGGATCTAGAGATGGCGGTTCAAAAACAAGTAAGCAAAAAATATTTCATATAGGTATACATATTTTTTCTGATATAGAGAATCGTCCTAGAAAAAGACTGTTAATTGAAAATCGGTTGTGATGTTTGAAATGGTTGAAATGGAAAATTAACCAGTATGAATTCATACTCTTCCTTACTACACGCTGGTCCTTTCTCAACTCAAATACTGCACCTCCATATGGACTCCACATTACGGTATCTATAAAGACAATATTGAAAGTATTCAAAAGAAATTTCTGCAATGCTTCAATTACAGAATGAGCGCACCTAAACGGGGGTTCATAAATATGCGCTTGAATTATAACGTCTCCACTCTATCTAACCGGCGAACATGCCTTGACCTCATGACTCTATATAAAATCGGCAACAACGTTATTGACTGTCCTGACCTACTGAAAATAATAAACTTCAAAATACCACCCAATACCACAAGGTTTAATGACTTATTCCACATTAGCCGGATGCGTACAAATGCTGGTGTCAGGGATCCAATCAGAAGAATGTGCGAATCGTTAATCAAAATCAAAACCTCAAGGATTCCGACATATTTTTTGATACATACAGTACTTTAAGTAGAAAATTGAAGGCTGTTTTCCTACAAAGTACAACAACTAGACATATTTCGTTTATAATTCTTAGTTCTTTTCCTTTAGACATACTTCGTTTACGATTTTAAGTACTTTTCTCTCTTTTTATTTCTGCATAACATTATTTTTTTTTTTATCTATTTATGTATTTTTTTTTGTCTTACCATCTCAATTTCTCCAAAAATAGTTTTTAAACTTTTGTAAGGATATTGCGCATTTCTCTCAACTCTCTACTTGTAAAATAATATTCTTATGTTTTTCCCTATTGATACGTAAAAATATTTGTACATGTTTCTATCTGCTGTTAAAGTCAATTTGTGAGAAATAGTTTGGATGCAGGTGAGTTCTCTAGTTGTTGTATGTTCTTATCAATTAACATTTGTATGTGTATTTTCTCCTTAATAAATAAAAAAAAATATATCGAGGCCTCTAGCCAGTATAAATATCAATTTTTCAACCACCCTCTTTCTCCTCTGATAATCTCCCTACATCAGTTTTACAATATTCACCAATTTTAGGAGGCCTTGGTTCCACTGACTTTCGGCCGTTGGGGTGCAAGGTTTTTACATGAAAATAAATTAAAATAAGAAAGAATCTATTTTATAAAATCATAGGCCAGCCGATAGAGTGACATCCATACTAATATTATAAATGCGAAACTGCTCGAGTTCGTTTATGACCTTTTCACGCATAACACAATATAAAGACTTTAATAATTCTTTCACCAATATAAAGCTAAATTATATGCGCAGACTACAGGTTGTATATGATGGTAAGCTCTGGCGTTAAGAAATTATAAATATTAATATATTATATTTGTTATACGTTTTCTGTCGCTAACAAAAGCGAGTTTTTGCTAACGTCAGAAAAAAATCTTTTCCATGGAAACAATGTTGATATATTTTTGGGCTCTATGCTGGTAGGCACTACAATATTAGAATTCGTTTTTTTTTGGACAAGGTTGGAATAAATGTCAGATTTGAGTTCCTGTATTAAAAATATAATTCGTAACGATTATAAAGTCTGAATTGTAAATAGAGTATTTTTTTATTATATTAACGAACTTCCAAATATTTAAATAAAAATAAACATCCGAAATGTTTGTAAGCGCATAAATTCCGAACGAATTAACAAAATTGGATAATTCTTTTTTTCTTTGAGCTATAGCTTTATGAAATTTAGGTGGCAGGCGAGATGTTTGAAAATTGAATGTAAGGGAATGAATGTATGGAATACGGGAGGGGGTGGGGGTGAGGAGAAGGGGGGATAATTGATAAGTTCAACCGCTACAGTAATTTCCCGTAATACCATGCGAGCGAAGCCGCGGGGAAAAGCTAGTACAATATAATATTGTTATAATGCAGGTTACTCTGTCAGGAGAACCGCATGAATATAGATTTAATATTTGATGTGCCTTTCATGCTAAATATTTTTTGACCCTGGAAAAACCTTGCAAACTATACTCGCCAATTATTATTCTTAATAAGTAATAAGAATTAGGGCGGCTTGCACCAAAAGTTAAATTTGGTTTAAATATCAAGTTAAACACGTTATTTGATTTAAGTCGACTTGGCGTCTTGCACCACAAAATTTAAGTCGTTAAATGCATTTAAGAACTGTCAAAGTTAAATACCCAAAAAGGGCCGTTTAACTGAGTTAAACATGTTTAGCGAATAAGTTCTGTCAAAAATTTTTAGGTTATTCCTTCGATTTCCGATTGTCTAATATTGCTGAAATATGTCTAATTTATTAATTTGTATTCACGATGGACATTTGGGTTTTGTATTCTGACGTTGACGAAGAAATTATAGATTTTATACGTAGGTAGATCGTTTATAGTGAGAGAGTAAATACAAGAACAAATTTATTTGATACACTCTGTAGTAAAACAATCTTTGAAAAAGAAATAATTGAAAAATAAAAAATATTCAGATAATTGTTTTATTTTTAAATCTAACAATAAAATCTCTTTTTGCCTCATTTCATAGTTATGTTTGTTTCTTTTATTTTTTCTTCTAATTCTAGATGAATCATTTGTGTTCAATTTCTATTTGTAGTGACTTTTTGTTCCTATCTGAAACAACTGGATTACTTTCAAAAGCAAAAAATGTTCCTCTTTGAAAAGTTATGAGCTCTCGCTCGGGATTTATTTATTTGGGCACTCATTTTCTAGATCAAAATAAAATAATAAATTATACAACCACAACATAACCTCAAAATATTTTTATTTTTGACACTCGTAAATCTAAGCACCCCCCACACGCACACTTCGGAGCAAACGTGCCCCTCGCCACTATAGGCCGCTGCGCAGAAAGTACGTGTGGGAGATGCTAAGGAACGACGTAACTGTTTTACCGACGCGTTAAACGGCGGTAACTGTTTTACCGACGCTTAACAACGTTTAACTAAATAGTCACTGCAACTGTGTGGTGCAAGATGGAGTTAAACGAATTTAAGTTAAATGTATTTAGTGACTTAAATTCGTTTAGTTAAATACAATTTAAGATAAAATAAGCGATAGTTGGTGCAAGCCGCCCTTAGTTATAGTATGCAAGAAGCATAATTATTTTGTTATTCTGCGTGTCTCTTCTGTGATATGCAAATGGAAATGAAAATACATTGTATTAGTATTATGTATTTCAATTAGTACTAAGTACAGGTTGGTAAAAATATACCCTTTCTGCAGGTCACGATATATCGGCGAAAATAAAACCTATCTTCAGGTCATGATACATCTGCAAAACTAAAACCTACCTGTAGGTCATGATACCCCATTTACTTTTTATTTACATATACAGAAATTTATTCATTATTTTTGGAACCGTTTTTGTTTTTTATGTAACTTTATATATTTTTTAGATTATTCTGTTGGTAATTTAAAAGTTATATCTAGATGCTAGCATACCTACGTGTATAATACGATTTATTTTTAAAGTAGACACTAAAATTATGTATTTACGATGATATTTTGTACTTTTTATTAACCTGTTACCAATTTCTAACAAATTATATATAAATACAAACCTATCCTGTAAGGAGATATTTTAAATACCTTTGTCTCTTTTTACTCACAATTCACACATTTTATGTTTATTTTGTGTAAATTGTATGTAATTACTCAATTTTCTTTTTTTTTGTAATTTTTCGTGTTATTATTACGTGTCTCAGTTCAGACATTGTCTAGTGGAGCGGGTAACTTACTAGCATATTCAGAACATTTTATCTCAATGAACTCCCTGGTTGCCAACAATTATATTAAAATTAATTTAAAACGGTGCAAAGAAAAGTACCATAAACAAATCAAAGAATTTGTCCTGAATCCTACACAAAGTTAAAACACAATCATCATTAATCAATGCAACCAAATTGATGTATGATATTAATATTCGAGCAGGAATGACATTGAATGCAATGGTCGTAACCTTTGACAGGAGAAAGCCCCGTTTTTACCGGGTGAATGACAAGTGTTGGAAGTTATTCACAAAGCTTGCATCATAGAAGTTCACTCGCTCGAGGGGTTACGGAGAACTTTCAGCCAGAGGAATTATTCCATTGTGCTTCACTACTGCAGCATTACGGTCAATGGCTGGTTGACAGATGGGCGGGAAAAACGAAACTTCTTTTTATTTTCGGAATTGTGGACAGTGAAATGTAGTTTACAAAACTGTTGCATCGACGAGAATTGAGCGAGATCGCTTTTGAGCAAGTTCACATTGTACAATTCACAAGGTCTGATAGAGAAAATTATTTTTTAAATTCAGTTCGAAACAAAATTGCTGACATTATAATAGAACTAAAAAACGTGTTTTAAATTTTATAGAATCGATAAACAACCGCTTATTCTACATTAATGGTTGTTTATCAGTTGTTTAAAATTTAAAACACGTTTATTAGTAAGGCCAACGTATCTACCTACAGTGATAAATATGAAATGTTTGAAATATTGTTTTCTAAAGATATTACGATGGGATTGCGTTATTCTATCATTTCTCAGTTTTCGTCATTTTCGAAAATTAGTCCATCAATAAGAATAAGAAAACATTATAAGCATATGCTAAGTAACTGTATGCAATGACGTAGCTAGCATGGGTGGCACCCGGGGCGGATAACGTGGTGTCACGCCAAGAAAGAACATGGTGTCAATCCCCCCCCTCCATTAAAGTTAACTATGAGAAATTCAAAACGCAAATTTCGACTTCATAAAAAATAACATTACTAGCTAGTCAAATTTATTAAAAAAAAATTCGAAACCCTCTATATTAATTATTTTGTTATTCTAATTTCTTTATTATTTATGTATGTACACACAATAATGAAATACAGAAAAAAACATTCAGATGATTAATCATTTTTTTCAGAGCGATTCTGCTTTATTTGTAATCGGGTTTTAAGTTTATGAGTTATCGTTATTATTATATCGTTATATTATTATAAAAAAATGACTATCCAATCCTTGAAAGATGTCTTTCAACCCTTTTAAAAACACAAATAGAATAACAACTTTTTCAAAAACCAATAGGTAATAATTTCCTTCACGAGTTCACGTCAATCGCAATGTACAAAAGAAATGAAAATGACACTGTTAACAAGCGAGGAATATTTCAAGGGAATCTCCAACCAAGCAATAGTTAGAGAAAATAAAATAGAAAACAGAATTTTTGCTGAACCCCTTACCGACGTAGCTATAGAGCTACGAAAATATAAATAACAGACCGTGTTCGTGTATAAAATATTTTTGTGACAATATTCTACCTTCGTAATTTTTTTCCACGGTCGGGTGTCCCCCCCCCCCCCCCCCCAACGTTTGGCACCCGGGGTGGACCGCCCCCGTCCCCTAGCTACGCCAATGACTGCATGTAGATACTTAACTGCCACACAGACCGATGCTCTAATTTCCCAATGATTACATCACAAAAGCGTCACAAAACGAAGTTAAAATCTGTGACAGTTAACGTTGATAGCACAAGATCGAGTAATTTCTTAAATTCGAGTATATTCATTCGAGTATTCAGTCATTCATTTAATATGAGCCTCTAAGACTGACAAATTCGGACAGCCCCTTCCTTGTCCTTGATGTGTCACATAAAAATAAAAATCAACCTTCTACAGGAGAGTTTCGAGTCGTCCAACCTTGACTGTCACAAAAAATCAAATAAAACAAAATTAACGACCAAAAACCCCACAATCACCCTGTACCTAAGATTAATAGTCTTGACCCGATTCACATTCGTGAGGCTTGTGACGCAATTGGTGTGAAATTCTCTGACGGGAAATAAATATAAATATACCTATAAATATAACTATAGCAGTATCCACGCACAACGGGCAGACCATAGACCATCAATCATAAACGAATGTACCAAGAAATATACCACATAACCGCTGATCCGAACCAGGCTGTTTATTCTCTAATAATAGTCATTTTGTTTAAAGTTCGCACAGGCTACTGGTTACTACTAGAAAACATCTATTCAGGCCCGTATTAAGGATTTATTGTCCTTGAGCTGAGCCTGTGATGCGGCTGGGCCGGGGGTCACGAATTTTTTGAAGTGAAAACTTCTTTAGCACCGTTGCGATTTGAAACTCGATGAAACGGAAGCGAGTGACAATAAACAGAGACCATACTTCAATAAGATTTAACCTGCGAGAGAATGAGGTAGCAAAAAAATGTTACGGACTCGGTTCCAATGTAATACGATAAATTCACGGTCCCACGCAAGCCCCCTTTAACCCAGTGGTATAAACCGCCTGAAGATTCTTAGCGGCCATACATTCAGGGGACATCTAGTGACTCCGAAGAAGAAAACACAAATACTAATAAGATGACCAAATGTATAAGAAAATGTGCACTGGAATTCGACAATAAAAGTTTGGAAAAAATCATTTTTCACATTGATAAATAAAAAAGTGCTTCGTAGTCTCCCCACTCTCGCCTACTTTAGTTTTCTGAAGGTTTCACTTCTATCGCGTGTGAATTGCACACTCCGTTTTTTTTTTTTAAATTAATCTGCAAACATCTCATCTTTGAACAATTTTTTTACTAAAACCCTAAAAAGAAACATTTAAAGTTAATTATAAAACGGTAGAAATATTACTTTATCATATTTAAAAGTTTATAAAATGATGAGACAAATGAAAAGAATTGAAAACATTAAGGTACTCAACACGATTTATTAACATTGCTATGAACAACAACAAACACAAAAAAAAAATTATATTTAAAAAAAGAACATAAAATTGAGATTCATTTCTATGTTAATTACTAATCTGCGAAAGTCAGTTTAGTTTTTTGTTTTTAAAATAAATTGAAATAAAACGTACAATTAGAAATTATAGTCATTACGTAATACCACGCATACACAGCTTTAGTTAACGTAATACTGAAAAAAAGCTCGTATTCTATATTTAAAAGTATTTGTACCGTTAATAAAATGTTATAACTGATGTAACCTCATGTAAATATACTCATACTGATGAAGTTATTTTTAAAATCTTCATAATTTACGGTATTTCGGCCTGGGGGGGAGCCGCTGACAAGTACATTAAGCCGCTTAACTCAACTCATAAAACATTAATTAGGATCATGTTCAAAAAACCCTATCTGCATCCAACGGAAAATAACATACTAGATATAAGGAACAAATAACATACTAGATATAAGGAAACTATTCATTAAAAAGATCATCCAAATTAACTGCATAAAATCCTCACCATGCCAAGTAACTCACCCACAATACACAAGAGCAAAAACGCATAATCAACTTCTTGTCCCAAAAATTAAATCAACCTTTGCCAAAAAGCACGAATCCTACCTCACGCCTCTCATTTTCAACACATTCCTAAAAGAAACCACTTTTTGCATGACTCAAAAAACCTAAAAGGGTTTTATAAACATTTCAACACTTGGTTACTAAACAAAAAAAGGGAATGCATCACCAAGTTACTAATAATCCCATCTTAGTCTAATCCTGATTCACTATTTACATATATTTGATATTTAATTTATAGAGATTTATGCTTTTTTATTAATATTGCTTATGTTTTACGCATGTCTAGTTTATCAATACTTTATATTATTATGTTGAAATGTTATTGTTTTTAGATGCTAGCTAAACTCTTGATTTATGAAACTGTATACTGCTTGCATGCGTAAACGTTTGTATATGTATGTGTGTATGTATGTTATGTTTGTGTGTATGTGTTTACATGATTAATATGTATTTATATGCTTATGTGTGTATTTATTTGTTCATGCACGCATATTTATGTACCCGTCTCAGAACAGACATTGTCTAGTGAGACAGGTTGCATACTTTTTTTTGTATAATATTGTTACTTTAATAAACGCCCGGGTTGCCGGCAATTAATAAAAATAAAAATAAACTTAAATTTAAACAATTTGTGGTGCGGGCCCCTTTGTGTAGCCTTGATAATCTGCGCATAAATACGGCCCTGCGACCTTTGTGGCATGTGCTTCATTTTTACTTGTGTTCAATTTTGTGATTTATAGCTACTTAGTTATTTTATATAAAAAAAGTAATTACTTACAGAAATTTAAAAACAATTATATCTCATTTAATATTTTGGTTGTCCTGATGTTTGTTACATGGTAGGTATCCTGTGTGTCAAATTTCAATGAGCTGATGGTTTTGCTTTTGTTCTTAAAAATATAATGCTGCAGCTCTTTCTTACACACTAAATAACAATAGTCGAAATTGAGACATACGGTGAACGTAAGTCTACACCCCCCAAGGAAACATACAATTATTATCATAGATCTCCCTCACACGTATAAAGAAATTGAAACGCCATTCCCGTCACCGTAGCTGAGCCGTTATAAGATATATCTATTTCATACAAATGAAAACATTAGTACTTTGGAGGAAACAGACACACGTATTTTGCGTGTCTCATATTTTGTCTCACCATCATTTAATATGTAAGATAGAGCTGCAGCGTTATACCCATAAGGAACGTATGATTGTTGCCTTTTTTGTCATCACGGTACCGTAAACGTGGGTCGTCACCGTAAAAATAAAAGCGCTCATTAATGCTTAGTTCACACTGAGCATTAATGTCTGTTCTGCGAGCAGATATCTGTTGATTCGCGAGCGCTTATCTTTTGTCCTTTCACACGAGGCTATCAAATATTTCTTCCTGTGGTAGGAGAGGGGGTCAGTCGAATTAGGGAGCGGCAACGGAACGCATATTTTTTGTACTGAAATCTGTCAACTTGACATCTGTCATCCACGAGTCTAGGCAGCTCCGTAATTACAATGACCCCCTCTCCTGTTTTAGTCGGAGAAGGAGAGAGTTATCTTCTGGAATATCGCGTCTGGAGCGGTTACGTCTGAGGTGTGTATTGTCTATGATTGATCTGCGCTTAAAAACGCTTAGGTGTGAACGGTCTGAAGGGATTGTATGGAGAGCGTTATTTGGCGTGCTATGATCTTTTATATTTGATAGCTGAGTGTGAACCAGCTTTAAGTGTATTGACAGTTTATTCTTACCATGGGAATTATTGTGTATTTAAGACTTAAAATATAAACTACAAAATCGACGCCCCCTGGAAAGTTTGTGGATTTGTAAGCCTGCATTAGCATACCATTTTCAACTAAGCAATCATCAATCGTTATTTAAAATGATAAATAAATCCATATTCACAAGCGTTCATAACTCGCCTAGCGTCACAGAACATCAACGATCATTGCAAACAGTATAAAGCTATCGGCGGAATTAGCATGACAATGGTACAAGAGGTATGACAAAAGGTGTTTTGCGAGATGGAGTAGTCTATTTCTAATGAGGCGTGGAACATCTCAGCTGAGGTCACTTGGACTCTAACTAATGACGGTACCGGTAAAAAGTGGTTACTAAATTACCCATTCCATATATTCTAGTACATGACGGATATATTATTATGTGAATTGCCTGGTTTAAAGTAGCATAATTATTCAGTACTACTACCGGCGAGAGATCGTACACGTCGTCATCGTTCTAGTTACCTCGAGAGTGTTTCCTCTTGGGGTAAGAATAACCTCGTCGAATTTAATGTTTCAAAGACCCAATCATGTCTGATCACGTCTAAAAGGGATCGAAATGATAATCTAGTCTCCTTCAACGGAAGCATTCTCCCGAACAGGCCTTCCATTGATATGCTTGGTGTAACTCTAAGTGACCAGCTCAGGTACGGGGGCTCCATCGAGGCCAGAGTTAAATTAGCCTCTCAGAAACTGGGCATACTGTACAGGGCACGCAGATACTTTAATAGTACACAACTGCTAGCCCTGTACAAATCGCAAGTGCGCCCCACGATTGAATTTGGCAGCCACCTCTGGTCTGGAGCCCCAAAATACCTGAAAAAAACCCTTGACTCTGTGCAGAAACGGGCGGTCCGTTTGATAGATTCTCCTAATTTAACTAACGGATTGCAATCTTTAGAGCACAGGCGCCAGGTGGGAATGCTGTCCTTGTTCTACCGGTATTACAATGGAAGATGCTCCGAGGAACTAGCGTCATTGATCCCCTCGGCACCGGTGCATAGTCGGGAAACACGCCAAACGCGCGCTCAACATTTGTACACGGTTGACATTAGTCACATGAGAACGGGTCGTTTCTACGACTCGTTCTTGAGTTCAACAGCTCGGCTGTGGAACGATTTGCCGGCCTCTGTGTTTCCTCCCTCCTACAATATGGGTCTCTTCAAGACCCATGTTCACTCCTTCCTCTCCTCAAAAACACCCTCCACACAGCATCCTCAAAGATGACATAGGCCCTGAGGGAAATTATTTTTTCCTCATGGCCTCCTGTGTGGAGTTAATGTAAAAAAAAAAAAAAAAAAAAGTTAACGTCTGTCTTTTTCGTTTTCAAACACGATGCATGAGAAAAAAGAGGACGAACGTCGACGACGATCTCACGTTGATTATTCCAATTTGACAGCTCGTTACGTTCGTGCAAACTCTGGCGAAGTAAAAAGGTACTATCGAACACGGCTACCATCTTGACAGGATTGTCTGGACACGGAATACAAACAAATTTACAGATAGATAAAATGCAAAGCGCTCGAGTTAAAACAAGACCGCGCTACAATTATTTGTTATAAATTTTAAGTTATTAAAAAAGTTTCTTCGATTAAAAATAAATGATCAACACGTAAAAAACAAAGTTTTCACCTACATTTCATCTATTTTCAATTTTCGACCTAATTGGGCCATATTTTGGACCGGCTAGTAGCCAATTCCAAGGATTTTTTTTTATTTGACTTATGTTTGATCCTTCCTCGCCAGGGACTGACTAAAATGAGACCGTTAACACCTAAGCCAAATCCTAATTGGACGGTACCGACATTTATTTCTTACATCAGATGTCAAAAGCATTTTACTACGTACCTATTTTACTTTTGGGAGATCTCTCTAAAAGTAAAAATATCCATCCGAATTCTTCTTCTTTCGTATGTTGGGGGGGGGGGCAGAGGGGGACATCTAGGTCTGCGAGCCAGTCTAGGGCCTCAGGCGTCGCCCTGTGGACCTCATCAATCCCGCCGGGGAATGAATGGAGCGGGCATTCGTTGACCACACGTTCGGTGGTCTGCCCCTCACCGCATTCACACATCTCTCTATCATCTCTCATCTATCCGAATGATTCTCTTTCAACATCAACAAAGCATTAAAATAATGATGTCACTAAGAACTACTTACAAGAAACAAATAAATATGAAACTGATTCAAGGTTCAAGGTTCAACAGGTACTGAAAGGACCATTTTTGATCCGGAAGTGGTTTATTTTATATCCTGTTATTACAGTTCGGGTACCTACATTTCAAACCGGAAGAAAATGAACTGACTGCCCTTGGGAACGATCATGGCCAAGGGATAGAAAGGCGTAAATAACATAAACAACAACAGTTCAAGCAATGACTAAACGAAATACCTAACAGAAGGACTCGGCAATTACAATTGCACACCGAACATTCTGTACAAATGGTAAAACAAAAATGACGGAGGTTTCCATGATAAGTGATCCATACTAATATTATAAATGCGAAACTGCTCGTGTTTGTTTGCTACGCTTTCACGCATTAACCAATAAAAAGACTTTAAAAATTATTTCACCAATAGAAAGCTACATTATATGCGAAAATTATAGGCTGTATATGATGGTAAGCTCTGGCGTCATGAAATTATAAATATTAATATATTATATTTGTTATAAGTTTTCTGTCGCTAACAAAAGCGAGTTTTTGCTAACGTCAGAAAAAAAATCGTTTCCATGGGAACGATGTTGATATATTTGTGGGCTCTATGCTGGTAGGTACTCAGCCCCCTACCTACTGGTCGGCTACTGCTCCAGAAAATTAAAATTTTAGAATGTGTTTTGTTTTTTTTTGGACAAGCTTATGTTCTGGAATAAATGTCAGATGATAGTTCCTGCATTAAAAATATAATTCGTAACGATTATAAAGACTGAATAATAAATAGTGTAATTTTTTACTATATTTACAAACTTCCAAATATTTAAATAAAAATAAACATCCGAAATGTTTGTATGCGCATAAATTCCGAACGAATGAACAAAATTGGATAATTCTTTTTTTCTTTGAGCTATAGCATTATGAAATTTAGGTGGCAGGCGAGATATTTGAAAACTGAATGTAAGGGAATGAATGTATGGAATGCGGGAGGGGGTATAATTAATAAGTGCAAGCGCTACAGTAATTTCCCGTATTACCATGCGAGGGAAGCCGCGGGGAAAAGCTAGTAAGTAATACATCCATCGTAAGTAATAGATCCATTTTTGCAGTCATTTTTGTATAACACTTTGGTGGACAGAATGCTTTATTGGTATGCCAAATCCTCTCTTAGGGTATTTAATTTAGTCATTTAGTTTAAGATATATCATAAATAACACTTTCTGCTATTTTCATAAAAAAAAAGTTGATTGACCAAATTTAATATCAAGTAAGTAATAAAAATGTGTTTACTTTTACGATGTTCGACAATTTTGTACGAGTAGTTAGTCCTTTTTTAGGTATGTTCAATTTACGAGTAAAAGCCTGCTGGAAGAACGGATGTTTGTAAACTGGTTTCAATGGTACTTATTCAGACCTATGAAAGACAGCCTTAAAAGATCTCACACGATTACTAGCAATAGGAACTAAATCACAATAATAGTTGGATAATTTTTAGAGCGCCGTTTTTGTGAAAAATCACCTAAAGAGCGCTGCATAATTTATTATGAATTCTTAGTCTCCATCTAACTTTATTATTTACAAATAGATACAGAAACATACTTATCTGGCAGCTCAATTCAGATAAACATACTTAATAGAAGGTTTACGCTTGGAGAAGATACGGCTTTGCATGTGGAGGACATTATATTTAAAACACTTGACATAGACACATGACACATTTTGCATTTGCTACCCCTATCGCAATAATAAGAAGATTAATACTATATACTTGATAGTAAACTGAATTTTAATAAACATATCGACCACATAGTCACTAAAGCATTTTCTATGCTTGGTTTCATAATCCGTTCCTGTAAACAATTCAAAGATCTTATTATTTTCAAAATATTATATTTCTCATACGTTCGTAGTATCCTTGAATAAGCATCTCAAGTGTGGAACCCAGGCTATGCGGTACAGAAAAATAGAATTGAAAGTGTTCAAAATAGAGTTTTAAGGTACCTTAACTTCCGTTCTTTTCGATCTCATGTTTTTAATTAAGACCTCAAAGTTCTTCAATATACAGACGTTAGCTTGCCGAAACAGATAGCGGATTCGGTAATGTTATTTAAAATTACATATAACTTAATCGGTATTCCTGATCTTCTTCAACGCCTATCATTTCAGCTCATTGAGTATCTATTTTGAAAGACTCGAGTGTTTAGGACTCTGACTAGATATTATGATACATTACATGTACAAGTATCATAGGTACCGCGATTAAGCCTTCTCAAAATTAAGAAATCTTTCTTAGGTACTTCATAAATGTTACCTTTCGCGCCAAAGGTTCGTTAAACTATTCACGAGATAAAATTAAGGGTAAACTAAACGTTGTCCTCAGTCAGGTTTTGCTACGTTCCTAAGAGGACAAAAAATCGTACCCGGGTTTCTCGTTTAATATTTTTAACGGTTTCTTCTGTGAAATAATATGGCTGGAGGAAAGCTTCCGCGAACGGCGGAGTAAAAAAACAATTTGCATCTTGAAAATAAACTAAGTTAATGTGAATTGTAGTTAATGCTTTAAAGTGGATAAGTCCCGCGTTGCAACGAAACGTTCTAGATGATTCTCGGAGAATTGTACTTTTTTTAAATTTATTTATTTTTTGCATCTAAGCAGTTAAAAAGATTTGCAAAGACTTAAGAAAATCATACTCTAAAAGCGCACAACGACTTAATATGTTCGATTCATCGTACACACAAGATAAAAGCGAATAATACATTACCTATGCAACTACGTTTGATAAAGCACTCGAATACTGAAAAAAATTACATTCCGTAAAATCAAATAATTTTAAAATGTTGATAAAAAGAGACACTGTTGCCCTAACACATATATATTTTTTTAATGGAGCAGTCATGCCCATTATAATTGTTGAAGAAAACTTAGAAATAAAGTTATGTATTACTGTAAAATTCCAGCATCAATTAATAATTTACAAAAACAGAAGTGATATAGATAGATAAAGGAATTATATTTCTTCTAATTTTTTGTTCCTCGTTAAAAGACTGGGTGTGTCTTGACTTACCAACGTGAAAAGTAAGCTAAATTTAATAAAAATCGGTTGAGTAGTTTCGAAGTTTATCTCGAATAAGCATAGTGACCCCTCAGGCTAATTTGTTCGCTTTTAGGAACCACTCACGTAGATCTCATAGATATCGTTGTGTCTTCCATCATGGTGAAAAATATTATCTAAAAACGGTGTTAGAAAGAGACAACACCAAGTTTTATATTCAAATTTATTTTGTAATAATATAGTAATATAGTATTAAAAAATTCTAAAGAATTAAAGAGTGCAACCTCTATGAAACCAAAGTTTCCGACCGCTTTAATGAAAAAAATTATGAAACTTAATGAATTTTTAAAAAATTTTTTTACATGAAACTACAAAAAAGTGAGGTGACGGTAACGTTTATAATACATTTCTCTAATAAAATATGTGTATTTTTTTATTCGTTGCCGATAATTTAAGTTTAAAAAAAAATTAGGTGAATCATTTTTAAAACTTTTTTTATGTTTGCATTAAAAATGTTTGTATTTCAAATATTGTACGTTTATTTCTAATAATAAAATTTGTAAATGTATTACATCACTTTTCAAAAACAATTTTTAGATTTCGAATGCGTTCAGAAATATTCAATTTCATTCATGACTTTTATTGCAAAGCGGAAATATTCTGACATTCTGCCAAAATGTTCCCAATGCTTGAGGGGTAACTTTTTATTAATTAATTTATGGATAGTGGGAAAAGGAAATATGTAGTTACAAAGGCTTTTTCAATAAATTTTATGCGACCAGAATAATAGTTAGTTCGATTTTTGTTCTAATCAGTTCTAAGAAGTTGATTTCTCACGGTGCAGTACGGATTATGATACGCGAACAACGCTAAAAAAACGGTAATGCGAGACTATCGGATATAGTTTCAAATTAACTTTACTGCACCTTGGTAAGCGAAGGGTAGGTACCTGGCAAGGAAACTCCTGTAAGGTGTTCACAGTATATTATGAGAAGTGTAATTAATTTGAACGTATCATATTTATGGTTCGCAATATACACGAGAACTCGATACCTGCAATAATGATTATGTTTTAATGTCTCGCGAGGCAATTGCGAAAAGCTATGATTGAGAAAATATTGAAGATTGGATTTTTGGTTTATGATGTAACATCAATAATTTGGGAGGATACTTTGATCAAAAACCGAATTTTATTAATCATATTGAAATCACACCACATAAAGCTTACAAAATGTTAGATTCTGTAATAAGAATATGCAACCAATTTAAAAATATTCAAACGGTTAAAAAAATTATATGTTATTAGTTAGGAGTCAAATCGAATACAATTCAGCAGTGTGGGCACCAAGTTATACTATTTATTCACTTATTACACTCACAGTAGAAAGAATTCAAAATTAATAATTAAAACTAAAAAAAAAACTAAAATTCAATAATTGACAGTTCTGTTGTGTTCTTGATTTCTTTCCATATACCTCGCAAACCAACATCGATGGTTCTATTATGACAACTCCAACACGGAATCACAATTGTATACTCCCGTTCGCCGTATACAAAATTTGGTTAGTGGCTATAAGAATGTTGTTGACATAGCATCAATCATTAAATACAAACAGGTCATTTTAGAATTTATATCAGATAGCAGAAAAACAAATTTAGTTAAACAAACTGTCTAGCTCTGCTTCGACTTTTCATCTATTTATTGTAGGTACTATTCCCAGTCTACCGTTTTTCCATCTTGCAAGGTGGAGCATTTTGTTTTTGTGATGTTATGCTCATTGAGATGTTCTTTGCGTAAAAATAAATCATATACATACATAAGCGGGCGTGAAAATCAAAATAAATAAATATATCATGTGAAAGATTTATATGTTGACAAGTCAAAATTGTGTGAAATGAAATCAGCCGGAGTTTGTGTGTCAAACAGACATCGATTGTTCATTAATTATTCATGGAGCCAACGGTACACGGTACATTCACAACAGGCAATCCATCCGCGCTGGGCTCATAGTTTAATTGGCAAAACAAACAAGTAACGAGTTACACATGTACACACTATTCTTCTAGTAGGCACTTGTACATAATAAGTAGGTGCGATGCATCTCGAGACAACTACGCCGGTAGCGAAAATATCATCTACAGAAATCAAAGTACAACGTTATTAATGTCATTAGATATAGATATTAAAATTTGACCAACTCCGCGCATTCGTTTTGATGTATGTATCACTTCGAAAAACGCTTCTGTGACAAATCTAATTATTTCTAGCGTATTTTCTTTTTTTTTTATTTATTTTATTTATTATATTACATTATATACAATTAAATAGCAAAATAACATAAAAACATAATAATATTTTTCAAGATAACTGTAAATATTAAAAATGTGTACAAGTGTTATTATGTCTTGTAGTCGATTAGTTCCTAGCTAGGCAGATTGCCTGTTCTAAGGAACCAATTGCTGATGAAAAAGTCAGACATGTATTTTGTAATAAAATGTTGTTTTTATTTATTTTTTCTAATTAAATATGTACTAAGTTAATATTTATTGTGCCATTTTTAGGTAACCATGTAAAAACTTTAAGTGACATTATTTAATAGTTTTTCAGACTCCATTCTACCCAAGTCAATCAACCATTTAGTTATTAATGAACCGATGCAGGATATTTTGCATGTCTTAATATTTAATTCTGGGGGGATTTTATTATACAATTTCGGTCCCAGATATGTATATGTCTTTTGATACTTTGCCGTATTGCTCTCTGGGACCACGAGATCCTTTCTAGTGTGACTTCTTGGGATATATTTATGCTCAATTTTATGAAGATTTTCTAGATTTTTGGGTACATGGATAATAACCCTTTTTATGTAATTTTGACGAACATCAAGTACATTAAATTGTTTGTAGAGCTGATCGCTAGAAAACCTATAGGGTTTACGCAATATGACTCTAATTATGGATTTCTGGGCCTTCACAAGCGGATGTAAAATAGTTCTACCTGATGCTCCCCAACCAATACAACCATACGTTAAGATGGAGTTGCATAATCCGAAATATATTTTTCTTAGGTGTTGTTGATTAATTACATTTCGTAATACAAAGAATATGTGAATTAATTTCCTTACCCTTATTGCAAGGTTGTCAATGTGATATTTCCACTTAAGATGATTGTCTATAATAACGCCCAGATATTTGATGTTTTTCACACATTCCAAAGCTTCACAGTTGCAGTCAGAATCTGTATCTTCTCTAACTAATATTGTTATATTCTCTGACTAATATTGCTGTCTCTCAGAGACGAGGCATCCTATTAGTTAGAGGTTGCATCCTGCCTCTAGGTTTCACATATGGGTCGACCGATAAAAGGTCGTGGGATATCGTAAAATGTTAAGTCTGCTTTCCGAGTTTGCTCGCGCGCTTCAGGACTCCAGAGAGAGAAAAGTACTCGTTCGGCCTTTGTTATAAGGTGACGAGCAATTAGAGGACCATTGATGTCCCTTGGGGTTATTATTGTTAAAATAACCATAAAGCTAGTGTTGTAGTTTATATTGTTAAGCTACTGTGTTTTACGATTATTGAACTGTGTCTACTTGCAAATTGATTGTACCCACCAAATAAAAATTAATTGTGTTTACGGAATAAAAGTGTGGATTTTATTTAATTACCACGACCGTTACACTTCTATTCAAATGGGGAAAAATACTTTGCACCCATTTAAACACAGTTTAATCAAATTTTGAAGGTAAATAGAAAAAAATAAAAATTTAATGCTGTGCTTGACAGAACTTTCTGCCAAATTGAAACGTCGACATCCAATTGGATTATTAATAATTACAAATTTTACAATCCGTCTTCGAACTATCTACGAGTATACAATATCCCACTGATCTCAAAATTAGATTTGCGTGTAGGCATGTTATTATTATACCTTTGCCATTTTGTATTAACGTAATGAAGAATAACGATATGGTAATCTGTACTATATTATAAATGCGAAACTGCGAGTGTTTTTTTGTTACGCTTTCACGCATAAACCAATCAAACTGATATTAAAACTTCTTTCACCAATGTAAAGCTACATTATATGCGAGTAATATGGGCTGTATACAATTTTAAGCTCTGGCGTTATGAAATTATTTAATATGTTTTCTGTCGCTAACAAAAGCGAATTATTGCTAACGTCAGAAAGCAAATCGTTGCCGTGGAAACGATGTTCGTCGTCGGTTAATATCTATTCTTTATAAATAAAAATGAATCTCCGAAATGTTTGTACGCGCATAACTTCCGAACGACTGCACCACATTGGTTTTTTTACTACTGGTGAGCTCTGGCATTATGAAATTTAGGTGGCACGCGAGCTGTTTGAAAACTGAATGTACCGGGAATGAATAATAATAATAATAATAATAATAATAATATCTTTATTTAATGAAATTGACATAAATTGACATAATATTTATAACTAAGAAAGTACATGTTTAGTAAAGTTTATAGTATTTCAATATCTTTGTTTAAAAGTTTAGTGTAGTTTACAATATTTCAATATAATTGTTTGCAATGGTTTATAGATAAACATTCGTTCAAATGTACGGAATGGGAAAATAGGTAGTGCCTGCCACCCTAACGATATTTTAGAATGTGCTCTAGAGTACAAAAAGGTTGGAAACCCCTGCTTTACATTATAATGTACTAGCCTCCTTCAACTTAGTGGGTACCCTTCGTCTGTAACATTAATGTAACCATATTGTTCTTTTAATACCTGTATTACTTTGGGTTATTTTTATTACTTTATAAAATTATTAAGCTCAACACAGGCTTGCTCAAGTGAGGTTACAAATTGAATTGTAAACAACAATACCTATCATGTAATGAAACAATAAATAAATGATATTTATGTTTTACGTATACATTATATTTTATTCTTTTACGCTATTAAATGTTGCAATATTTCATTTTTTGTTCTTTAAAATACCGAAAATACTTTGTATCCGTAGAATAAAGAATAAAACACTATAAGTTCCTTCCGTACAAATTTGACTGGCAGAAAATGTGCTACTGACTGAGTACCTTTTGGTTCTAGACCATCTAGCACCAGGTCGGTCTCTTACAATTGCCAGGCAACGATCTCCCCGCGCGTTGCGACAACCGCTCGGCTCACCAGTCGCTCAGTAAATCTGTGATTTTACATGCGTAAACCGTTGCTGTGTATGTTTTGCCTTAAAACAATGGAACAATGTCTAAACTATGAGATCTGTATAAAGACCTATTTGCAGAGTATAAAAAGGGAAAAACCTAGTGTAATCAGATTATACCTGCATTTAAAGATAATATTCTGAAAATTTCAAAATACTTTGTACAACAAAAATACATGTGATTTTGGGTATAGGGGGGGGAAGAGGGTAGTCTAAAACCTTACTTTGTATCACCAGGGGTAAGGGGAGGGGGTTAAAAAGTTGCTAAAAAACATCACGTGATTAATGGACGACCCCTAATTACATTTAAGTGATTGTACGAACCAACGAAGTTTCCACATAAAATTCAAAGTGTATACAGAAAAACATAGATGATTAAAGAAAGCGTAAAAGGGAGTTGATAAAAAAAAAAGAAAACCTTTAAAGAAAAGAAGGAAAAAACCAATTAGATTACCTACCTATTATAAAAATTACATATATTCATCAAAGGAAAATTTCAAAGATAAACAATTAACGATAATGATAAAATAACACGCACATCCTATATTTCGCACATTCCAACATGTCGCACATCCCATTTAAATTTCGTAATCACCTGACGAAACACAGTTTTGCATGGAAATATTGGCACAAATTTGGCCTATAACACAGGCAGTCAACATGGGCTCTTCTTATGCTATTATTTGTTCTGTGCTCGCATCCCATCCATTGTGGCAAATCAAATTTCATTTAATTTCTTTCCAACAAAAAATAACACTTGACATTCCGCCGTCAGATTATTATTTTGTCAAAACAAAAATATTTCTGGAGCAAAGTTTAAAAATTTCACGGTCTTGAAAAATCTCATAATCCAAATAAAATTTAAAGAGTTTTTTTTATTTCAAGCAATTCCTTGAAACTCATATCTCCCATAAAATTCTATTCCCCATAAAATAAGGTTAACTTCTTAAATAACGTAAAGGGAAAATTAGACTTTAAAACAAGGAAATTGGTCAACAAGAGGTGTTTTTTATGTGAAAACCCCAAAAGAGTCTGGAGCCAGTGAGAATATAGCGTCCCCAATTGGTGTATGTTATGAGGCTGAAGTTAAATGAGGGGAAGGAGGTGGGACTGAAGAAGGTGGGAAAGTACCTGGCTATTCAGATCTGTTTACCAAATATCCTTAAAACCTTTTCAACTCTGAATGGTGGTCTTAAACAGGGCGATACTGAGAGTATCTTTCACTCTGGAACATGCCGCAAATATGCTGAATGTTCTTTTTAAAGAATAAACTTGTGAAATAACACAAAGTGTGAAATAATCATTAAAATTTATTTGCGTCCTTTGTCCTTCGGATCGGTAGTCGAGAGCCTTGCCCCTCGACAACGGAGGCCGTCTAAGCAATAAAACCCAAGTTAAAACGATGGAAATAATTCAGAACAGAGACCTGATGTATATATTGTGCTCTTGCTGCAGATATACTTGGATAAAAACAATGCAGTGCCAACTCAATAATCACAAGTGTGTGGCAGCGTTTAGTCTATAATACCCTGTGTAATTTATAAATTAAAAATAAAACGTTTTCAGTTTTAGTATTAACAGTACATTTCATTGCTATCCTACGAGAAGCATAAAATTTTAGGCTTTCTAAGACAAATTTATCGGGATCAAAAAACAATATGTATTATAAAGATTTTAAAATGATCAATGAACTGTAATCTTGTTGGTTAGTTCGCTACGTTTGGTGGTGAGGTCTTGGCGGCACGTGCGTTTGCCAACCTATTGCGTGGCGGGCCGGGTTGGGAGAGACTAGTTGAGGGATATTTTTTACCTCTCCAGTCGGACCCTCTCGACCTATGTATTGCAGTGGGCGGGATGGATTCGTAAGTGCGTCACTCCTGGATACATTGACCCCCAGATTCCTACCCATCCCTCATAATTTTTCCGTCCCAGAATTTCCTCTCCTTCCTCTCCCTAAAAAGGTCCTCCAGAGATGACATAGTCCGTGGGAAACCTATTTTTCTTCGGAGCTTTCAGTGTGGAGCTAATGTAAAAAAAAAAACCAATACTGTGTGACAAATGCTCCTTTTATCAGTTGTGTAAAATATAAAACATGTTTATTAGTAAAGGGGTTCTTAATTATGAAGCTTGTTGTTTACGGTTTTCTATCCAAAATACGAGTATGTTTTCAGCGACTTTTGTAATCATTTTCACGTGTGTTATTACAAAATTTATTCATTGAAAATAATGTGTAGTACCTATATTTTTAGCGCGTTCGAAGGTGGCAGATATATCGTCCTGACAAAAGACCACCAGCCTAATTGAAAACGTGGCTTGAAATGGCTTACTTCCAAGCCAGGTAGATACTTCCTTACCCTCGTCCTTACCGCCTTCTTCCCCTCCATATTACCATCAGCCTCACAACATACTTCAATTGAGAAAGCCATTGTCTAACAAGCCCCAGAACACGGTTAGGAGCATTGGGACCCTTGCGCGGTACTCCCAAAAAAATATTATGTCTGAAATAGATTAGAAGAAATTACCGCCCGGCTTCAAGTCGCTTCCCGGCTCAAAAAGAAGAAGATGGAGAGATATCTAATTACGAATGTTGGACAGAGCGCGCTAATATTTTAAGTGATAAAATTGAAGCGAAAATTGCGAAAATGCTTAATTAAACATGACTCGTTTAAAATAGAGCAAAAATCTCGTGGAAGGTATCTTAAGTATCATTTAAAAAAACATTGTGAATTTTTTACAAATATAACTTGTAAAATAATAGAAATAGACTTCTTTTTAATAATTTTCGAAGCATAGTTTGCGATTTTTTTCTACCAAGGGAATATCATATAATTTGCGTTTCGGCGTGGAACGTATCTAACATATTATCTTAAAAAATAACATAAATTTTTTTAAGAGCTTAAAAACTTCAAATGTTTAAGGGAGATATGTAAAAAATCGGTCGAAATTCGGCTAGCGGCGGCTTAATATCGGACGTTATTAATAGCCTTGCGCCTGTATGGTTGAAATTTAATAATCCGACTACGATGACGCTGCGCCTTATGCAAAACCGTTTACGTACGTGGAGTTTGTCACAAATCAACTTTTGTAATAGAACCGAATTTAAGCAGTGCCAAAATATGGCGCCACTTACGTTTACAGCTAGAGCGAGGAGCGTCGGCTGACAGGCGTAATATTGGATTCGTACTTTCTAAGTATGACGGGGTGGATGGGATGGAACGATTATTATTGAAACTGGCAGTTGTGAATAACAATAACACGTTTTGATTTCTACCACGCATCTATATATTATATATGACGTCATTGCCTGTCGCGGTTACTTTGTCCCTGTGACTGGCTGTCGAAGGAACCGGCTATTTTTGGAACCAGTTCCTATCGGATTTATCAAATGGTTAGCAACACACAAACTGGGCGAAGCCGAACCAAACGCCGCCTACAGGGCCTAGCAGCAAAAACCTGCGGAACGGGTTTTTAACTGCTAGTTAGATACTATTCAGTGTAAAATAAAGTGTAAATATTGATTACCATCATTGCAAAACACAAATATTTACGGTACATTTTGTAGTAATGTATTTTAATTATTTTATAATTATCATGATTACGTAATTATATGAACACAGATTTTAATTACGAAAGCATTTTGCACTTTTTGTTGCGAAATCGACCCATGTTTTCGAACCGTCCCGTCTTAGGACGGATTTAAAAAATAAAATAATGGGTTTGGCAAGAAATCGGAATAATTTGTGTGTTGGTCTGTCACTGAATACATTGTCTTTAAATCGGTGATGTTGAAAGTAAACGGTTGGTATTTATGAGACCAGAAAATAATTGTATCTTTTTTTTTTTAAATCTGACTATTTAAATGAAAGGATATAAATCAGAGATTTCCGCCGAGAGTAATATTTTTTGCCGGGTTTTTCGCAAGAGTTTTTCGAAATCAGGTGTAGACGGTGATTTTCCTCTTTTTTCTGTCAAGAGTGCAAAATTTCACCAAGTAACAAATTCTGCTCTGAGGTTTGAGGTGAGGGTGGTTTTTTGATATCTTATGACATATACAGTGACATTTTTTTAATTATTTTATGGTCAAGTGGGCAAAATTTCATCAATCTTGGAATAAAACTTTTTGATAATACAATTTGGAACCAATTCAATGGCGGACAGACCAGAGGTGTTGGATAACCAACACCTCTGCCCGAGTGGTTCGCTATGTTTGATGATTTAGCAGGGGTGCCTGGGTTTATGGGATGAGGGTTTATGGGTTTGTACGGGTATTGGCGGCGGATGCGTCTGCCCACCAGCTGCATGCAGACTGGATCGGGAAAGAATGGTTGAGAGAGTCCTTTTGACTTTTCCAGCCGTACTCTCTCGGAACACCGCCTTCCACCGCAGTAGGTGGTGGATTCGTACGACCGTCACTCATGGACTCCTGGTCCGTCACTGACCGCCAGATTCCTACCCACCTCTAATACCCTTTCTTTCCTTTCCTAAAAATACCCTCCACACAGCATCCCCAAAAATGACATAAGCGCTGAGGGGAATTATTTTCTTCTAAAAAAACACTCCACCATAGACACACTTCTTTCCACGCTAAAAAAGATAAAGATGTACATAATATTATACAAAATAATATGAAATTAATATTATGATAGTCAAATGTTACAGGCTAATTTAGATCGACATTTAAAAAAATTATTTAATGAATATAAAACTACTAGCTTTTCCCCGCGGTTTCGCTCGCATGGTATTACGGGAAATTACTGTAGCGCTTGAACTTATCAATTATCTCCCCCCCCCCACCCCCACCCCCATCCCCTCCCGCATTCCATATATTCATTCCCATACATTCAATTTTCGAACATTTCGCCTACCACCTAAATTTCATAATGTTGTAGCTCAAAGAAAAAAAGAATTACTTATCCAACATTTCGGATGTTTATTTTTATTTAAATATTTGGAAGTTCGTAAATATAATAAAAAATACTCTATTCAGTCTTTTTAATCGTTACGCATTATATTTTTAATATAGGAACTCTCATCTGACATTTATTCCAAGCTTGTCCAAAAAAAAAAACCAATTCTAATATTTGAATTTTCTGCAGTAGTAGCCGACCAGTAGACTGAGTACCTACCAGCATAGAGCCCAAAAATATATCAACATTGTTTCCATGGAAAAGATTTTTTTCTGATGTTAGCAAAAACTCGCTTTTGTTTGCGACAGAAAACGTATAACAAATATAATATATTAATATTTATAATTTCATAACGCCAGAGCTTACCATCATATACAACCTGTAGTCTGCGCATATAATTTAGCTTTCTATTGGCGAAAGAATTATTAAAGTCTTTATATTATGTTATGCGTGAAAGCGTCATAAACAAACTCGAGCAGTTTCGCATTTATAATATTGGTATGGATGTACATACAAAATATTATGGGGAATGTTAGTAAAGTAATAGTTTTTCATACTCCTCCTCACTAGGACTATGTGCTGAGGCAAACTAGAGTTATTTTATTCTTTTTTATTTGTCTTCTACATAATTTTTTTTTTTGGTTTTTTTCATTGACCTATTTTTATTCTTGATTTGTACTCATTATACTTTTCTATTAGTTTTACCTGGGGGAAGGATGTTGTGGAGTTGTGTTGCAAAATATATTTTTTTCTTTGCCCTACTACATGAATGGTGTGAAATGGTTCCATGACAGTTGATCCGCCGACAATTGGCCTCCCGGCGTGATTATTATTTCTACGCAAGACAGTTACAATGTAAATGGCTTATTTGCAAACTTCTCGAAAAAATATATTTTGCGAAATTCGTAGGTAGGTACTAACGATACGAAATTTAATTTATCTTTAACCATCAAATCTAATCGATAATAGATCATCAGATTGTCGGCAGATTCATTCATTTTAGAGATAAACGGATACGAAAAAATGCACTTATTTGATATATTTTTCCGCTTACTTTGCGAATCACGCCAGCAATCTGCGAAATACAATGATGTACAATTTAAAAAAAATATGTCAACCGTGTTCAATTGAAAGGTTTGAAATAACAATTAAATAAGATTATTTAATGGAGTTAAGATAACTACTAAATTTCTGTAATTGGAGGAAAATATTGCAAAGGCTAAAAGGAAGAAAACAAGAAGCTTAGGTGGAGAGAGTTTTTTTTTATTTTTTTATTCGTAGCTTTGTTAATGACATAATTGGAGGACTTTTAGACCACCATGCTTGGCCACGTGCCAGTGTTGTGGTAGTCCATTATAATATATAATATAAACTTTTTCATCGGGCAAGTATTAAGCAATAGCTCAGAGTTTTTGACCCTCCAAAAGAACAGCGAAAGGATATTGGATTTTTTGAGAGGACGATTTCGTCAAGTGCGATTCCAGCCCGTCTAAGGGGCAATTACGGATCTACTTGAAAATGAGGAATTATCATTAAAGATAAACTTAAAAGTAACGACTGTCTTGCTATCCGAGAGAACTGGAATCGCATTTAACGTAAAAGTTGTTAATATTTTTATAGTTCAGGAGAGCCCCTGGACGTATGAATGACAGCGTAAAGTTGTTAATTTTATGGTTAAGGATAATTATTACTTATCCTTATGTATTACCGGAATCGCTCCTCAGGACTCAAAGCTTTGGTTACGTGATCAGATTTGGACACTAAATAGCCTTACACAGCTTAACTAACACCTTTAACTTTACAGGTAGCCAAAGGAAGAACGAAAATATTTTTGGATTCTTAGATTTCTTTAGTATCCACAATATCTACATTAGCGGCAATAGCGAACCCACTGACTACAAAATTTAATATTCAAAGCTTCAATTTTCATATTTTCCATAGAAATTCAAATTAACAAAATACCCAACCAGGAAAAGAGGAACAAACAAACTTGCGCGGAGTTCCCCTTTCTGTGATTTGTCGTTAAATATTCTGACAGCATACAGGTAACTCGCATTGCGATATTACCATTCGGAACTCAAAAACAAAATCTACTTACGAATCACTATCATTTTTACAATTCTGCGCAAATTAATGGCTGCGTAAAAATCTTAACTAAAAATCCCAAATCGGGTAAATAAAAATTCGGGCTTGTTTCAAAAATGTACACACATTTACAAATGTGTCCCTACGCCAGACGATTCGCTTAAACATTCAGACCCTGCGCAGAAAAGACCCTCAATGGACAGCACTGCAAACTTTTACTTCAGCGAACTTAACTTTTCTGCGCATGGTGTGGTTATTTCGATGTGGCCCTCTCTTCGGTGGTCTAAGTACGACTTGTTTCAAAGTTTACTCAAAGCACTCTCAAACCCTCTTGGTGCCAAATATATAGTCACATGGTTTGCCTCCAGCTCATCGAAATGATACACAAATTTCATGTTAGGGCAAACATAATTAGTCAAAATTTTCATATTGGTGCTCTTTCAACAAGATTAAACAAAATAAATATTCACCTGTGAGTAAGAACGCAAAAATGTTGAATTGAAAATTGTAGTGTGAACCCACATTTTGATCGATAGAAAAATATTCACATAGATAGAACGATAGTAATAGTATCTAGAAACAATTTCCGTACCTGTGGAGGTATCTACATAATAATTAATAGATTGATTATTAGAACCAATCAAATACCACTTATTACGGAACATGCAATATAATATACTAAATATTATTACACTTGCTTGTACCAACAGTTAGATAGGTACTCCAACGAGTATTTAAGACAATAATAATTAGGTAATTAATATCAACGAAAACCTATTACTTACCAGCTTGAACGTAATCAATGAAAATTATCGTCGAAATGGTGGATCCATGAATTAATTAAAATTATGCTATCTCAAATGAATATTATTTTGGGCCTTTATTGGTTACATTTTTTGCTAAAATTGCCGAATTCCGCTGCGAACGCAAAAAAGTTAATACTTCTAAATCTCAACGAAAATATGAAAATAACAGGACATTAAAAAATACAATGGTATTAAAATTTTTTTTTTTTTTTCTGTGAAGTTATTTTTCATGTTTTTGTTCAGATTTATTGATATTATCTTCTCCTTCAATTATAAATTATAATATATTCTTTTTAAATAACCATTAGTTTCAATTTCATTACTTTGGGGAGATGGTAAAAGATGCATTAAACTTCCATTTTTTCTCGAACTTGTTCGAATTTGTTTGAAGTTTGTAGGTTAAGATATAAGCATAAATTATTTTTAAAACCCAAACTAAGAACCTAACAACCTACTTTGTACAAGTTTTTTCCAGTATTAATTAAGTTGAAGTCAATGTTATTGAACGCAGAAAAATTGCGTGCGTACAGCGGACAATTTACCAATTTTTTCAATAAACTTCGGTTATTGGCTTGAAAAACTTGTATTTCGTGAGCTGTTAATATAGTGACTCAATAATTATAATTCACACATTTTTAAGATAGATATTGTGAAGAAAAAAACAGCTAGTTAAAAGCACGAAAAATTTAGGAGCAATAATAGCTTACCATGAAATGATTATAAACATACTATTTAATTTTAATATTTTTTCATAACACTACTTATATAACTTTTATACAATTTAACGCAAGCAAGAAAGACCTTTTAATTTTATTATTACAACACACAGTTACTGACTTACGAGTAAAAACATTTATAAAAAAAACAAATTATTTAGTCGTGAACTCGTTGGAAACAATGTTTCAAAAATGTTGAAAATAAACTACTTTGTCAAAGCGAGTCTTTGTTCAATCAATCCCTTTCACATTTAAGAATAGCCCGCGTCACAAAATCTACGTAAACACACTTAAAACATCTGTCACATTTTCACAAAGCTACGTAATAAATTGGCATTTAAAAGCTCACGTAGGTACTTAAAATGTTCACCAAAAAACACACACAAAACGAACAAGTGTCAATTTGTAACATGTTGTCAGAAACGAAAATAAACTGCCATTTTCTCTTTTTTCAAAGTTCGCACTAGAGGCAAAGATTTTTCATTGTTGTTGTTGTTAAAAACAGTGGTTATGAGATGGTTCAACGCGTCAACGAATTAATACAGTGCATTAAACGTTCCGTTAACGTATCACGAGTAATACTGAATATTGTGACTGACTGAAGCCGGCGTATAAGAATGTTTTGGTACGTAGCGTGCAGAACCGAACTGACCCATTATTTCTACGCATACATACACACATACACCTACATAATATTACCAGGCGCTAAATGGCCTCAAGCTATTTCTGACTATCATTGATGGTAGATATGACAGGGTGGAAAAAAAAAACAAAATATTATTTCTAATGCCATTACACTTTACGGATAGAGACGAACCTTCTAGGAGTGAAAAAATCCTTCGTACGAAAAATAATTCATTTTCAATTTGGGAAGCGTTGGGGAATAATTTATTGGACAACCAATACCCCTGCTACAGGTCACTCCAAGTGGTTTGCTACGTTTAATGACTTAGCAGAGGTGCCAGGGTTAATGGGGTGAGGTTTGTCTAGGTCTTGGCGACGGATGCTTTTGCCCGCCTATTGCACCGCAAGCCGGATCGGGAGAGGCTGATTGAGGGACTTTTTTCACCTCTCCAGCCGGACTCTCTCCATCCATCGCCTTGCAGGGCAGTGGGAGGAATTCATACGTTCGTCACTCTTGATTGTTCGTCGTATTAAATCGTTTGGTGATTTAGCAGGGGTGCCCGGGTTCATGGGGTGGGGTTTGTCTAGGTCTTGGAGGCGGATGACCGGACACACTGAACCCCAGATTCCTACCCACCCCTTAAACTCTTTTCCTTTCCAGAATTCTCCTCCTTTTCTTTTCCTTAAAAAACCCTCCACACAGCATCCCCAAAGATGACATAGGCCCTGAGGGAGATTATTTTCCTCAGGACCTCCTGTGTGGGGCTGATATAAAAAATAAAAAAATATTGACTTTCAGTTTCTTACCCACGACCTACCTTACTCATCATACCTTTTTCTTTCCCAGTACTTCCTCTCCTTCCTTTTCTAAAAATACCCTACACACAGCATCCCCAAGAAGGTCCAGGGCGATTTTTTTTTAATCGGCCACTGAATGGATAATGCATACATTCTAATGATTAAATATTTTACGAATATCAAGTAATGGGGCAATCAAATGCGAGGTATTTCTCAAAGTGAAGAGATTTTGATTCCATCTTCGTCGGGAGTACTACAAGGATTTGAAATCGGGCCTCTTTAAAATTATAATGACATACCTAAACATAAAACTGTACTCAGCTGTCGTAATGTATATGCTTTTAAATTACTGTATCTTGTGGAATACGCGTAATTTGACACTTAAATTAATGCTTGTAAAGTGGGGCAACTAACAATAATAACACGTTATAAAAAAAATATTGACGGTGCGACTCTGCAATCCATATCAATTCAAGCCAAGTTTGACATTGAAGCGTTAGGTGTATATTATAATATTATGTGTATACACCGTACACATTATACGAGATGCACACAACGTAAAGTTCCGAAATAAAGGTTGGCAAATTAAATTTACCAGTAAAAATATACGGTCAATTACTTCGACACATTTTGAACGCGGCCTCGCGAAATAGCCTTTTTAAATACGCGCAGTGACTTTGTTTACTATTCATTATCGCGAAGAAAAGATATCAAATCTTGTTTGATCGGGACCAAATATTGCTGGTTGAATTGGAAGACTTGAATAAAAAGGTATACAACCAATCGAGGCAATCAATATTACGATTCTTCCCGTGTGTGTTCTTTTTACTAGTTAACTTAATTTTCTTTGCACTTTCTCCTATAATAATGGCAATTTTGTTAACTTTCAACTTTCGGTTTGGGCGTTCGCGACTTTTGTTTTCGCCACTGTTTATTGATTGTTTAATGTAGTTTTTATCACGCTACAAATCCGTTTTATTGCTTATTCCCTGCTTTAGTGTAGTTTTAACCAAAAAATGGTAAATGCGGCTCATTATAGAAAAACATCTTTGTATTTTGCTTCAAATAAGCGAAAAAATGCAATCATTTTTCATTTTTCAATAAACAAACAAATCATTTTGGAGTTAGTATGTACGTTGATGAAGAAAATATCGCTTTATCTTTCTTACAATTGTAATATAATGTTTAATTTAATTTTGGGAGGTGGTAATGGGTACCGCCGCCCCGGGAACCTTTATTGGATAACCAACACCTCAGCAATAGGTCATCCCAAGTGGTTCGCTACGTTTGGTGATTTAGCTGGGGTGCCCGGGTTCATGGGGTGAGGTTTGTCTAGGTCTTGGAGGTGGATGACCAGGACACACTGAACCCCAGATTCCTACCCACCCCTTAAACCCTTTTCCTTCCCAGAACTCTCCTCCCCTTCCTCTCATTAAAAAAACCCTCCACACAGCATCCCCAAAGATGATATAGGCCCTGAGGGAAATTATTTTCGTCAGGGCCTCCCGTGTGGAGCTCATGTTAAAAAAAATTTAAGAATCATATAATTTTTTATGAAAACTTCTAACCCAACCTGAGCCAAATAAAGATATTAAGCCTTGTAATTATAATTGACGGCTCTTCTTCCTGTCCGCACCAAATCAACGCAGGCATGCCTCAAGGATCTGTGATATTTGCCTGTGCTGTTTTCGTTGCGTATCAACGATCTCGTTAAATGCGCACCATTCTCGTTAAATGAGACCAAAACGTCTTCATTCAACATTTTTTTCTTCAAATAGGGTCTGTAATAGAAGGTTAACGTAAGTCACGCCACTCTGTGTACTGAATCATGAAATGTTGTGGTTTGCACTATTATAGGCTTCTTTGCATTCCCTGAAACTGTGCATTGGATTCTCCATCTCTTAGCACTGCACTATATCGGGAACCAGGAGATTTCGGGATAAGCAAGATTTAAAAGTAACAAAACACAGTTTGGAGTACAGAGAGAAAAAAGTGCAAAATGAAAAAAATTCCATTATATTTTTGTGCGCACAAGTAAAACGGATGTCTCTCTTCTCTCTCTCCATACGCTGAATGTTTCAGGTGGTCGAAAAAATGGTTCCATGCCAACTCAGAATCAAGACAACTCAACTTGTAAAGTCATTAAAAGCGACAAAAAAAAAAATTAAAAATAACCCAACGTACAGATTACGTTAAGTTTTACAACCTTGCGTAATCTATTTAGATATTTTTTTAAAATATATTATATTCATCACTTTTAGTGACTTTTCAAGGGAGGTGTTAAGTTGAATTCATTCTGAGCTGTCTCTCTCTCTCCATACGCTGAATGTTTCAGGTGGTCGAAAAAATGGTTCCATGCCAACTCAGAATCAAGACAACTCAACTTGTAAAGTCATTAAAAGCGACAAAAAAAAATAATTAAAAATAACCTAACGTACAGATTACGTTAAGTTTTACAACCTTGCGTAATCTATTTAGACATTTTTTAAAAATATATTATATTCATCACTTTTAGTGACTTTTCAAGGGAGGTGTTAAGTTGAATTCCTTCTGAGCTCACCGAAAAAATACGAATAAGCATACATCAACTTGAGTACATTTCTCCCGTCTGGAACCCACATTATAGTATACATGTACAAGCTGTTGAAAGAATACAAAACAAATTCTTACGTTTTCTAAATTTTAAAATGGGTATTCCAGCAACTATGTTGAACTACAGCACTCTGATAAATAATATGAATATGCTCAAATTGTCAGAAAAAATATCACTGACTTGGTATTTAGATATAAAATTTTAAATGATTTAGTTGATAGTCCGGTATTGCTTGAATTCACAAGTTTCCGGATTCCACAACGTAATTCCAGAAGTCAGGATTTATTTCAGTGCATAAATTCTGGGACTAACTAGCATATCTTTGCCCAGAGTACTAATGGAGGGAAATAATTGTACCAAGTCAGTGGACATCTTCAGTTTATCTTTAAACAAATATAAAATATTGTTACTGATGCAGTTCAGTTATGTACAATAAATATTGCATATTTCTTACCATTCATATGTAAAAGCCCCGAAAAAGAGCGTTAATCAATAAATAAATATACATTTTTTAAATTTGTAATAATATTGTAAGTCGAGCATTTTTCAGGAATCCTAATATAGTTTTGACGTTGGAACAAAACTAGATGTCACCAACGATATCTCAATGCAATAAAATTACGTATGTTCTTATCACAAAGTAAATAAGATACTATTTCAATTATTTTTTAAAGATTGTGGGGTCAATAAAGTCTAATCTTCATTTTATTGCAGTGTCAATACATTTTCCTACTACCTTACCATTTAGAAATTGTCTCATTTTATCAATAATATGTTTTAATTAAGAATATTGCACGAGGTACGTATACTGTGGATTAGTAACTTAATTGATTGCCACATTAAACGTTACGCCGTATGCGTTTGTAAGTAGGTATACATCCGGAAATTATCTTTTAAAAAAAAATTATTTTTACCAAAAAAACTTTTTCAGCAAATAAAACTTATGAATTATAAATTTATCGACACGATCCCTCGTTAACATTGATGCCCTTGAGATGATTTTTCATGAAAATGGCGCTTTATAAATAAGCCAAATATTATTAATGTGTGTTTCCAAATGTACTCAATGGAAAAAAATACTAGTTAGTAGCAATGGTGTTACAATACCTATTTGACGACCGGCGTGGTCTAGCGGCAAGGCTCTTGACTGGCAATCCGAAGGTCGCGGGATCGAATCCCGGCGTGGGCAAATAAATTTTATTTGATCAATTTGTATTACTTCACAATTAATACATTTCAAATAATTGTATTTTTGCGGCACGTTCCAGAGTGGAAGATTCTCTCAGTATCGCCCTAGTGTAAGACCACCATTCAGAATTGAAACGTTGCTTGAAATGGCTTTACCCGTGTTTGGTGAGCCGATCTGAACAGCCAGGTACTTCTCCACCTTCCACTTCCCAACCTTCAGTCTTACAACATACCCCAATTGGGGATGCCATAGTCTCACTGGCTCCAGACGGGAGCAGCTGAGACTCTTGTGAGGTAAGGTAATAAAAGAGACACGTTGTTGTCTCACAAAATAAATCGAAAACGTGGAAAATAACAAACACACTTATGTTTTTAGTAAATTCTTAATTCAAACAGTGTTCATTTACGACAAAGATAGCCATTCAAAGAATATGTGTGAAGAAACGAAATAAATATATAGGACCCGGCAGCGTTAACTTTCTTAAAATTCAATTTCATATTTTGAAAATCATCTTTTTTTACATTAATTCCACACAGGAGGCCCTGAGGAAAATAATTTCCCTCTGGGCCTATGTCATCTGGGATGTTGTGTGGAGGATCTTTTTGAGGAAGGAATGAACATTGGTCTTGAAGAGACCCATGTTGTAGGACGGAGGAAACACAGAGGCCGGCAAATCGTTCCATAGCCGAGCTGTTGAACTCAATGAGTCGAAAAAAACGACCCGTTCTCATGTGACAAATTTCAATCGTGTACATATTTTGGGCGCGCATTTGGCGTGTCTCCGACTATGCACCGGTGCTGAAGGAATCAATGACGCTAGTTCCTCAGAGCATCTTCCATTGATATACCGGTAGAACAGGGATTTCATTCGACGCCCGTGCTCTAAAGATTGCAATCAATTCGTTAACCCCGCAGCATAAAAAGAAACTAGATCATAAATATAGCACTAGATTCACGCGTAACGACGGGTTAATAGTTCCAAAATTTAATAATAAGTACGGACAGAGAACGTTTGAATACAACATACCGAAGATATTTAATTTATTACCTGACAATATAAAGCAACATAATTCTATGAATAAGGTTAAATATATGGTGAAAAATTGGTTATTGGAAAAAGAATATTTATTTTGATACTTATGATAAAATTTATGAAAAAATGTTTAAACTGTAGATAAAAGATGAAAATTATAACTTTAAATATATTTGTAAGTAATTATAAGCACCTGCTGTCAAGCCAATTGCAATTGGCTTAGCGGGACTGGATTGTTGATTTATAAAATAAATAAATAAATAAATTTAAAAAAAAAAAAAAAAAAAAAAAAGGTGGGAGAATCTGTCAAACGGACCGCCCGTTTCTGCACAGAGTCGAGGGTATTTTTCAAGTATTTTGGAGCCCCAGACCAGAGGTGGCCGTCAAATTCAACCGCGGGGTGCCCTTGCGATTTTTACAGGGTTAGCTGTTGTGTACTATTACATACTACTACTTTATCTAAGGTTCGTGGACGAAAAAAAAAGAATTTATTATTATTATTATTTGTTCTCTGAAATTGAATGCTGTGCAGAAGTTCTGACGATAATATAATTTGGTCAAAATTTAATCGCTTTGAATAGTAATTTTTGTACTGTGCACGTCGGTAGCATGTATTTTAGTTTTAAATCAACTTCGCTATATATTCAGCACATACAACTTATATATTAAGAACCTACACATTATTATTGTTTGTTATATACGTATTATGCCAACTGCCGTTCAAAATCTTATAATTTCAATCTCTCTTGTTGTACAACGTTATACTTTTTACCTGCCATCTTTTATGTACCATGTGTAATACCTATTTATGTTATCTTTGTCATTTAAACACACCTGTATGCACTAAATCATAAAAAATGTAACTATGTATGTAAAAGCCCATAAGGGCATTAATGATCAATAAAATAAAATAAATAAAATTATCAGAGATTTAGATTTCGACAATTGACAAAATCCATGTTTGGTTTATTGAATAGATTATAGATAATCATAAAAAATATTCGGTTAATAAGATTATCTTGTAGATGCATCGGGATGGTAATCATTGACGCATTAATAAAACCATTATTTCAGACTATGGGCCAAATTATTGTAAAATTAATACGAATTTTACGATTTACACGAAGACCTCAGCTATAATTAGCAAAAAAATGGAATATTCAGCTCTTCAACCCTAAAATAAACTTTTTTTCTATCGTTGTTTGTGATTTAATTTCTGACCTATATTCCCTAATTACGATACCTTATACCTAATGAACATTTCGAATTCAGTCGGTTCTTCTAAGTAATTTGGAAAGCAGCATCATATAGTAATATCATCATCAACATCACTCTTGGTTCTACAACCCCTGGTGGGTCTTGGCCTCCTCAAGAGTCTTCCTCCACTCAACTCGGTTTTGTGCCAGCTCTCTCCAGTTTAAAAGCTTCAGGGTAGATAGGTCTTTGAGGACGTCGTCGCTCCATCTTAATCTTGGCCTTCCCGGGCTCCTTCGCCCTATCGGTCTTCGCCCTATCGGGACTAAATATTATATATATGTACAGTAATATACATTATCAATAATACAGCATGTTCTTTAATAATCGCAAATTGACTCTATGGTGTCATTTTATTTTTACAAAAATATAATATTATTCACCACTAATCAATCAAATAATAATCGGCCTTAAAGCAAAAACATACAGGTACAGGTACAGTAAGATATGAACTACCCCTCCGTGCAATTGTTCCATGAGGCTGAATTGTTAGATATAAGAAAAATTTACTGTAAACAATGTTTAAAATATATATTTACACGAAATATTATTTTTACAAAAAATAAAAAGCGTAAATGATAGGTTAAATAATGTATTTGAAGTTCCACGGTGTAAAACTAGGCTTGCGCAAAGGCATGCATATTTTATTACACCAAAAATATATAATGCTTTCTATAAGGCTACAGAAATTGATTGTAAAAAGATATTTATTTATTTTATTTATTTATTAAAAGAAGTTTATACAATGAACAAAAAATTGTGTTAATTCATCCGCCATGCTAGGGATGTCCCTGTGTTATGGCGGATGAAGTTTACAGATTGTGTAGGTACAGTGTACAGCTATTAACTTATGCAATTCATTTAAGTAGTTTAAGTAACATATTTAGTAACAAATTAAGTTAGTAATTTAATTAACACATTAAATTAATTTATGTTACGAGTTGTATCAATTATATTACAATTCAATTAAAATAGCAAATTTTTACTCATCATCGTTACTGAATGTAAGGATCCATTTTGATAATTTTTTTTTAAAGATATGGGGTTGGGTTTCGGATTTTGGGTTCTCGGGGAGAAGGTTAAACATTTTAGGAGCTAGGTACATGAAATGTCTTTGAGCTGATGTGGAGCGTAGTGTAGGAACATTGTAGTGTCGTTTGGTTATTGTTCTGGTGGTGTAACTGTGATGTAAAAGAGTTTTTTTCTTGTATTTGAACATGAAATGTGTTAGTGTAAATTTTAGATGAAGTTGCCGTATGTTTAAGACATTATATTCTGTGAAGAGTCTATTGGAGGAATATCTTGTTGGTCGCTTGTTGATAGCACGTAAAATCGTTTTTTGGGCTTTTTGCAGAGGATCAATAAAATTAAGAGCACAGCCGCCCCAAATTATGATGCCATATGCTAACTGGGATTGGCAGAGAGCATAGTAAACCGTTTTTAGTGTTATAGGAGTAAGTATATTTCTTAGAGTTCGAAAAACATAAGAGAGCTTGCGAATTCGGAGAGTTAGACTGGCTAAGTGCTGATCCCAACGAAGATGGGTAGATATCCACCTACAGCAAGAATAAAAATGTATTAAAGTCTTGGATAAATACCATCGACACAAACATTTACTAGCTGTAGCATCTGACTTGCTGTAACTTAACAAAATTTTTATTAATCTTTTTGAACATGTCTTTTGAATATGTATTTCAGTAAACACTGAATCTTTTTTTAATGTTTTTAATTTAATTTAATTTTTTTATTTTTTTAAACTTCTACAAGATATTGTATGTTTATGAGTAATTATCTGTATTAAAGATACCCACGAACTGCCGATGCCTATGTGGGATTTTTTTGGTTAATCTGCTAATCTATTTATGTTATTCTCTACTTTTTTTAAACTGTTTATATAAAAAGTTTGTATTACAAAATTTTACCAATTGTACCGAAAAAATTGTTAACAAAAAAATAAAAAAAATATATATGCGTCGTATCCTGATGAAGAAATCATTGGCTTGTATGCATACAAGTAAAATATGATCGTCGATGTGGGTACTTTTTTGTATGAATATCTCATAAGAGTCACAGCTGCTCCCGTCTGGAGCCAGTGAGACTACAGCATCCCCAATTGGGGTATGTTGTGAGACTGAAGGTAGTGGAGAGGGGAAGGAGATGGGGAATCAAGACCTATTAAGGCTATTAAGATCTGGTCACCAAACACGGCTAAAGCCATTTCAAGCAACGTTTCAATTCTAAATTATGGTCTTACACACATATTGAGAGCACCTTCCATTCTGGAACGTGCTGCAAATATACTAAATATAATTTTTAGATGAATTAACTGTGAATTACCCCATTGAAATAAAATTGAGTTGCGCACGCCAGGATTCGGTCCCGTGACCTTCGGATTGGAAGAGTCTTACCCCTCGACCACGGCGGCTACTTATTGGTATTATTGAGTATTATTGATATTACTTTATTAATATAAATATATTATATTGCAAAGGTCCCGTCAATTATAGAAGAATGGTAATTGTCAAGTTTTTTTTAATGGTCCATGATGATGTGTTAAAACCACTGGAGCGATTATGGTCGAAAAATGGACCACTTTGATTTTTCTGCGATTGATAACGGTCCAAAATTCGACCACATTTTCCTACCATTCATAAAACATTTATTGTAATTATTTATAACATTTCCATGGCTAGCAATTTATTTTAAAACGAAGCTATTGAAATGCTTTATGCTATTATGACCATAGATGTCGCAAATCCGTAGACTATTTTAGGACGATGTTAAAAATACATTTTTTAAATTTTTTTTCACGCAGATTTTCTGATCAGCTGTTTACGGTTAAATTAAGTCCTTTTTCCATAGATATGCACCTTTCATTATCAAGTATACCACACAGACTATAAGGAAATCGAAAATATTCTATGTTGACTATATCGACAGAAATATCGACCGAAATCAAAAATATTCTATGTTGACTCGAATAAGTACCTCTCACGGAGTTGCAAAGTAACGAACACCCAGGATTTGCGAGGTTATAAACTTTACGATTTTTTTTATAAATCCTACAAATAAACGGAAAAATACAGGTTAATTCAATGGTAAAACTACACTATAATATTTTTTTATGCCTCCATGTTAAAATTCGTTGATATGATTTTTTTTTAATGTTGGCCAAAATTTTAAAAATTTTCTTTTGGAAATCTCTAGCAAATCGAGCAAATCTCGAGCAATCTCGGGGCAAATTTATTTATTTCGCGTGGTCGCTCCAGAGGTTAAGACCTCTGCTTGGCTTTACTTTGGCTAGACTGACAGAAGAGCAGCATTTGAAATGAAATGAAACGTTTGTTCCAGTATTTCTACGAACCGAACAGATAACGTTCCACGTTGGTTTGAGCCTGAGCAATACGAAAAAATCAACCCATGGTCATTATTGTACAAAAGTTTATCGAACTCAGCTGATATTTAGAGTCGATTGCGTGCAGCTGATCGTGCTCATTTACATAACGTGGTATTTCATTTAGATCAAACAAGAATGGTCCCTATCGTAACCTCTGATAAGAAGTTCTTTCGCATCCGCGCGAGGGGAAATCGGGTCACGTTGCATTAAGAATATGAATGAACAGAGGTAGGTAGGTACTTACTTCGTGCTATCTTGTAAGTATCACGTAGACAGAGTGGGGTTACCAGAAAACATATTAAATAATATTAAATTAGTTTATAATGTTAATATTATGATAAAACTATACTAACAGACAGAACGATTCGTCATAATAGACCCGATATAGTTTTACATGACAAAATTAAAAAAAATAACTTATATCATTGATGTCGCTTTTCCCAATTACTGTAATATTCAAAAATCTGTTTCTGAAAAAATTAGAAAATATACAGATTTAGGAAATGAGGTTTAAAGAATTTGGCATTTCGGACTATAAAAATATTACCATATCGGCTACTGGCATTATACCTAGCTCTCTCATTCAAAATTTAGGCTTATTAGATTTGTCAAATAATCTATATTTAAAAATGCAAAAGTCGGTCACATTAAATACATGTAGGATTACGAAAGATTTTTTTAAATATATATATTGAGGGATCAGTAGGATTTATCGGTCCAGTTAGGAGTTCTGTCGAGCCGAACCCTCTGATATGAAAATATCTGGAGTCGTTGAAGTATTTTTCCATATGGTCACTGGTAGGTTGACGTGTTGTTCTTGTATAGTTTTGAATTTATTATTCTTATACAATGCAATTACATCGCGTGGATTGAATAGATGATCATTTGTGGAAAAGTGTGTGGAAGGGTTAAGTTTTTCCTGTGGGAAGATTTAACCCGGACATAAAGTCTAGAGAACAATATATAAACTGTGTGTGTGTAACTCCGGATCAATGAACTCTGGAACAGGGATTTGCTTCGATTTTCATAATTAGAACTGATTATGGGAACGATCCAGACAAGCGATAAAGTAGGTACCAAAATTACTTGATTTCATTTAATTAATTAATAATTATATATAATATTTGTAATGCGTATTTCGTTTTTTTTTGTTATTGTTTTTGGGGTGTTATGCCGTGTTTCGCTACCTCCTTCTTTAGCCAACGTTTCGGACAGCGTTACAGTGTCCATCATCAGGGCAGATGAGGCAGGGCCACTCATCTGCCCTGATGATGGACACTGTAACGCTGTCCGAAACGTTGGCTAAGGAAGGAGGTAGCGAAACACGGCATAACACCCCAAAAACAATAACAAAAATACTTTTTGGCTGTGAAAACCTAAAAACATACCCGTATTTCGTTTGTTTAAAAGAAGGTTCAAATCTCAATTAAAGTTTAAATGACATTTAAAAACAGATGTATTTTAGTAAAACAAACGTTTTTTTCGATTATGGTGCCAAATTCCGAATTTTAAAACCGATGTTTATTAAATATGTTTAAAGTGGTTCGGATTAAACAAAAATGCTTATACGTCCAGTGTATTTTTGTGTGATTGCCACCAAAAATTGACAGAATGCATTGTCATCCACAACAAGTCTTTCAGCTTGAGCGGATGTCAGAAAGTGGGTATATTTTTACTTCCATTCAGCGTCAATTAGGGAGGCGGGTATGAGTACCGACGCCCCGGGAATCATTTATTGAATAACTAATACACCAGCAGCACGGCAGGCCGGATCGAGAGAGAATGGCTGAGGGAGTCCTTTTGACTTTTCCAGCCGTACTCTCTCAGAATATTGCCTTGCACCGCAGTGGGAGGGATGGATTCATACGTCCGTCACTCCTGGAATCACTGACCCCCAGATTCCTGACCATACCTTTTTCCTTCCCAGAACTTCCTTTCCAAAAAAGACCCTCCACACAGCAACCCGAAAGATGACATAGGCTCTGACGGGAATCCTTTTCCTCCCCAGAACTTCTTTTCCTAAAAAGACACTTCACACAGCATCTCCAAAGATGACGTATGCTCTGATGGGAATCCTTTTCCTCCCCAGAACTTCTTTTCCTAAAAAGACACTTCACACAGCATCCCTAAAGATGACATAGGCTCTGACGGAAATTACTTTTCTCTGTAGCTAATAAAAAAAAAAGCGTCAACAGAACAAAAGCGAAACTAAAGTAGATGTATTTAAAAAAATAAGTCAATGTATCTATTGCTTAAAATACTCGTGATCGTCCTGTGGCGACGCGTGAAGTAACAGACGATAAGAGGTCATTTGTAGTTTGTCCATTTATAAAATAACTCAGCAGATAAAACTAATGTCGTGCAGTTATTCCATTGCAACATCATTTAACGAAGATAAGTATTCATTTCGGAGTGACATAATATTGATTTTAAGACGTCATCAGCCAGCACCGGTCTTATAAAAAACATAATATTAATGTTTCAAACAAACTCACTTTTTTACTATGGGTGACGCGACGCTACGAATTGAAAACTGGTATTTCTAAAGCATACCAATACATAGGTCCATAACGTAGGCTAGCTAACTCCTCCATTATTACATAAGCAACAAGTTATACTTCTATTTATTTATTTATACACCTAAAAAGGCATTTACGTAAAAGTAATAGATGAAATCGTAAGTTTAAAGTGTATATATGAGATTATCCGTGTCAACAATGGTGAAAACCGGCAACGCGTGCCGGGAACCAGCTATTTACTATAAATTATATTTTTTTATGCAATTCTCCAATTTCAAACGTAAAAGATATTCAGTTCGACTTCAAAAATACCCTTAATAATAAGTGGATATGAATATCAAAATAATTTATACGCAGTGTCGATTTTTTTGTACTTTTGCGTTGGTACTTACAGTAAATAGAGAAGCAGATTTTTCCTTGATGCATTTGAATGAGTCACTAATCACGGCTAAAGCAATTTAATTAACGCTAAAACGTTTCGTTTCTCAATCATTGTCACTGTCTTTTACCAGAGCATCTACCACTCTTGATAATTATACAATGTTTGTTTTATTTTACATTAATTATGTATTTGAAATGACACAATTTTATGTGTTGTTGATATAAGTTTATAAGATATAAGTCCGGTCAGTGGCTGAGTTGGCATCGATCGCGTTTGGGTCCCACCCGGGCGTCGCGTGATCGATTCCTCGGCTGACTAAGTCCTTCATCACGACTCAAGCAACATTTTCCGCTTACAGTGGTGGTAGTAGGAGATTTTGAAATGTTGTCAAGTTATTCGTAACCTGGGAATGTTAGTTTTTCTTTAATTAATTTTAAATATATTTTTAAATAAACATGGAAAAGAGTGCCTGACAGCGGTAAGCAAAAATACAAATTTAGTGTGCATATTACACTAAAATATGAATGGCAAAGGCCAGAGAAGGATGTAGCGATCTTGAACCGCGAAGCATCCCTCAACCTCACACGCCAATAGCAATCCCTCAACATTCTCACATAGTCACCGTCTGCCGTGACAAATTAAACGGAACCATTCTGTTCTAGATTGCCGAAGACATAACAGCTTTGTAAATCGCCTCTTGTTCGCTCCCACTTTAATATACGAATTATTTATAAATATTAAATTATGGTTCAGATGTAAATTGTTTCAATAAACTTGTAAGTACAGTGTTAAATTCTTATTTGATTTATACACAATCCATCCACCCACCTTTTTTCCTTTACAACCAAATATTTGCAGTTAATAAGTATTAAAAAAAAATGATTTAAAAACAGATTTAGCACACAATCATTTCAGAACAGTTATATCATTCTGCATTCATATGTATGTACTTCTATTCTATTACTCTTAATAATTATAGTTCCAATCAGGGATGTACAATAAAATTATTTATTCTAAGAGTAATTAGTAATAACCAATCACAAGAATTAACAAATGTAAAATTTTTTGTTGTTGTTTATCAGTTTATAGGTTTGTTTGTTTCTGTTAGTATTATTTCTCGTGAACAGAGCATAACGCTTCAAAGTCAAATAAAAAATTATGCTTGTAATAAAACAAAGTAGATATTATAATAAAGCTGATATTACGGAAACGCTGGTAAGAAAAGATTTAAAAGAATTATCAAGGATCCAGTCGAAGTGGTTTAAACGACTCAGTAAGAAAATTCACAGGACGCCAGAGACGTTTCTAGAAATTATAATAATATTGAAAAAGAAACATAAAAGGTTATAAATGCATTGGAATAAAGATCCAGCTGCAGTTGAATACGTAACCAGTTTAAGGTCTCCGTTTTCAAAAGGTAAATCACACTAATAACAAGAAAACCAAAGGAAAAGAAAATGACATTTTCCATAAATTTTTGTAATGAGCAAGAAAAGAAAATGGTTAACGGTCAACGGTGGAAATTTTTAACAGTAGTTTGCCATCCTTAATTCAAGCTATTAAATACTTTTATTGCAAAGTAAAGGATATTACGCGTAAAAAATTACGGGATGGCCTGAATTTAGTCATCTCCTAGTTTTCCATGAAAATGTTTCTTGAGTTCCGGCAGATAGTTGGTTTTTAGATATTTCCAAAATTGACGATGTTATGATTTTTCAGAGTGAACTTTGGTAAAACGTATTCAATGGTGTCTTGTTACGAATTATACGAATGGCAGTGCTATATTATGATACATTTGTAAAAAAAACATGAAATTTCGTTGTAGGAGACCACCTTAAATCTTTTCCAATTTTGAAAATGAGAGTTAAAATCTTTATATTTAAAAATCTCGCGTCACGATGTTTGATCGAGATAAACTCGGAAACCACTTAACCAATTGTGATGAAATTTGGGTTATCGTGTGTAATTTGGTCCAACTTAAAAGAAAGGACAGTTTTTATCTCAATTATTGACTTCAATATCTGTAATGCGAATTAAATGTTCATTAAATGTTTGTCACAGGACAATGCTATTTAATTATTTGTAAGTTCAATAAATTTCTAACAGATGGCGGTGTGAGTTAATTTATTGACACAACACTTGGTTATCTAGGTTGGGTAACCATCCGGTAGATGGCATTGTGTATCGATTCCCGTCACAGCAATGCGTGGCCGGGTCAGTGCCGTGGTCGTCGGGGCCGTGGTCGGTACTAATTTTATATTATATAATAGATAGATACCCACCTTATCATTTGTCTCTCTTTAAATTCTTAAGTTAAAAGCAAAAGCTCTAGATATCATTGAACAGGAGTTCCTGACAGTCCGAAATGCAGTTAGTATTTTTGATAATTCCGAATAATTGGGTAACAAATCCATTGGTTTACTTCAAAATTTTAAACGACAAGAGAAGTTATAATTTTTTATTTTAAATTTTATGAGTAAAACCCCAAATTGTAATATTTATTAAATGAAAACACTATGAGCGAGACTCAATCGAAAATCTGGAAACAGAAAAATCAGAAAAAGATATTTGCACCTCTGGGAATCGAACCCAGGACCTCTCTACTTTCCGGGCGAGTGCTCTTGACCACTAAGCTAAGGTGTCGATATCCGATTCGGTCACTTTTAACTGTAGGTACCATACTTCGACTAAGAACCACCCATATTATCTTCATTTTCTAAACGCATATTTTTATTGGCTGCCATCTTTATGTATGAGTGCAAGATTCAAACCCGAACTAAATGCAATCTAGATGTTGCCTGGATAAATTTTTATCCATGTTATTTAATATGCGACATATATTGACTTTTCTGCAAGTCTAGGATGAATATTATTATTAAGATAGTATGGATGGTTCTTAGTAGAAGTATGGTACGGTTAAAAGTGACCGAATTGGATATCGACACCTTAGCTCAGTGGTCAGAAGCACTCGCCCGGAAAGTAGAGAGGTCCTGAGTTCGAGTCCCAGAGGTGCAAATATCTTTTTCTGATTTTTCTGTTTCCAGATTTTCGATTGAGTTTCGCTCATAGTGCCTTCATTTAATCAAAAAGAGAAGTTATGAAAAAAACCTTCAAAATTGTAAATTTTTATTTAGGTATGATGTTGGCTCAAATAAAAACTATTTCCGTATTTCGTTAGAAGAAAAAACACCATCTGTCAAAATATGACAATTATCTAGCGAATTACTGATCAACACGACCTTGATATATAAATAAATAAATATATAAATAAAATAAATAAATTGATGATTTAAGCACCGGATGGCGCTAATAAACAGCGAAGAAAATCAATATAAATTTTATGTCAATTTTATTTAGCGACAATTGTCATTCCGAACCCTATTGGAAAAAGGTCTATCCTAAACCCTACCAATTTTGGCCTAGTATTATTCGCAAAATTTGGCAATTGGACATTTAAAGAGATTGCCATCGGAATTAATGTGTTTTAGGATTTCTAATATATTTTATTATAGCAAATGCCAGTTTTCGTGGAAAAAATGAATACATTCGTTAAAATTCCTAGTTTTGTCAATTTCTTAAAGAAATTTTACCCAGGTATTACTTTAAAAGTTTTGTAAAATTCATTGATTTATCTTTATATCGTACTAGCATTTCCCTGCGGCTTCGCTCGCATGGTATTACGGGAAATTACTGTAGCGCTTGCACTTATCAATTATCTCCCCCCCCACCCCACCCCCATCCCCTCCCGCATTCCATATATTCATTCCTTTACATTCAGTTTTCAAACATCTCGCCTACCACCTAAATTTCATAATGCTATAGCTCAAAGAAAAAAAGAATTACTTATCCAATTTTGTTCATTCGTTCGGAATTTATGCCGTTACAAACATTTCGGATGTTTATTTTTATTTAAATATTTGGAAGTTCGTTAATATAATAAAAAAAATACTCTATTTATCATTCAGACTTTATAATCGTTACGAATTATATTTTTAATACAGGAACACAAATCTGACATTTATTCCAAGCTTGTCCAAAAAAAAACGAATTCTAATATTTAAATTTTCTGCAGTAGTAGCTGATCAGTAGACTGAGTGCCTACCAGCATAGAGCCCAAAAATATATCAACATTGTTTCCATGGAAACGATTTTTTTCTGACGTTAGCAAAAACCCGCTTTTGTTAGCGTCAGAAAACGTATAACAAATATAATATATTAATATTTATAATTTCATAACGCCAGAGTTTACCATCATATACAACCTGTAGTCTGCGCATATAATTTAGCTTTCTATTGGTGAATGAATTTTTAAAGTCTTTTTGTTGGTTAACGCGTGAAAGAGTCATAAACGAACTCGAGCAGTTTCGCATTTATAATATTAGTATAGATTTATGCAGTCATCAAAACTTACATTATTTGGATATGATTAGATTATCACGGTCAAAAGAATTATCGTGATTTATTTTTGGGGTGTTATGCCGTGTTGCGCTACCTCTTTCTTTAGCCAACATTTCGGACACCTTTCATCAGTTATAATATCCATCATCAGGGCAGATGTGTGATTGAAGATTCTGTGAGCTTATGTATGCAGATGACCCACGACGAAAATTCAAGACCTACTGAGGCCTGCGAGAACCATGTTTCCTCTGTAGACAGACGGATTTTGTGAACTCAACTGTTCCGGATGTAAAGTTTTATGTATGCCAGACAGAAATAATGATAATAACGTAGTATTTATGTAGCGCAGTTTTGTGTAATTTCACTTCAAGTGCGCTTAGCTATAATAAACTTAAGAGTAATCCTCTAGTATTCCTTAAGAGTCCTTACAAAAATTGATTAAAAAAATGAAACAATGAATATACAATAGACAATAGATAATGCTAAACAATAACGGTGCCCTTAAACAAGAATCATTAAAAGTAAAATATAACATAAAACAGGAAGCAGTTTACGTTTAGAAATAAGAAAAACTCGGAGTGCACATTAAACATAAAAGTATAGTAATGAGGTAACCGAAACCAAACAATTACCGGAAACTTGAGGAACATGGCTTATTAGATTATATTGAAAATGAGTCCATGAAAGATATGATTTTTTAAATAAATTTGTTTTTAAAGGCCGTTTATTCCGAAGTTTATTCCAAATGAGCGGGCCAGTTACACGAAAAGATCGATCGTAGTAAAGGACGCTTCCAAAAGGATATCGGAACATTTTCGAGCAGACTCGGCCACCTCTAGCTAGCGTTGAAACAGACGGCCAAAAAGAAGAATTAATTTTTTCAACGTAACTAAAAAAATAATAATAAAGTTTTAGGAGGTTTTGAAATCATCAGTAATAAAAGACCCATCTATTTATATTGTTTCAATGGATGTCTATAATAAAACGTAATGCCTATTTATCAAATTAAATAAAACAATTTGAATCAAATAATAGTAATTGAATACGCCCAAACATAACATTCAAAGACCACCGTACAAAAACACACAATCATAATAATTCGGTCCATTTGCTTGAATTAATCATTATTTGTTTAGCGGCGTTCTCGGGGTGGGAGAGTTAATTGCACACAAATGAAGGTACATAAGGCATTCCAGTATATTCAGAATCATGTATTATCTTCTTACATTACGGTCTGGTGCAAGGTCCAAAATGAATTATGTAAATAATTTTCTAGGTTCCTAACTAGTTTCAAATGAAACGGGTGTACGATACGATTTTAAATTTTCACGGTCAAAAGTATAATCGTTATTTATTTTCGGGGTGTTATGCTGTGTTGCGCCACCTCTTTCTTGTTGGCTACCAACGTTTGAGACAGCGTTACAGAATCCATCATCATCATCACTGTTGATAATAACAATAAAATGGGTGTATGTTTAAAATCACATTTGTTAGCTTATGTTACCAACAACAGTAAAAAAGAAAATATGTTAGAAATGTTTTTCTTAACAATTGTAATATTACAAAAAATAAATGTTGAATAGATTAAAAGTTAGAGTTTATTTTAACCCCTGCACGGGGTATTCTGAAATATGGTCGTCAAGTTACTTTAAATGATCTGTCAGATTCCTGATTTATTTAGAAATATTCCCGGTTGTCATTAATTTTCCAATAGGTTCGCTGGTTTTGAATATGTCCCTAAATGATATACTGTTTTGAAAGCAGATGAAGGACTTTCAGATTTTAATGTAAATGGAAACGTATCCAATGGAAAATATTATACCTATTTTATTAGACTTCAAAAAGAGAGTAGAGTTTTACGATTGTTTTTTTCTGCAAAAGTACCACTTTATATAAAACTAAAACATATTTAATTATCGTCGTAATAAAGTTATCGTCAAATCACTTTTTTAATTTCGTGTAAAAATTATTTATAAAAAAATCACGAACTGTGAGAAATTCGTTTCAAATATGCAAGCAATGGCGGTCGACCACGCTTTTGAAACATTACAATTATTTGGAAGTATCTTTGGTAAACTTTTAATTGCAAATTTAAAGCGTGGTGTTGCCACTCTCTGACACTAAAATGAACTTCTGACAACTTTCTAAAAACTAAATCATGCATCATAGATGAAAACAAAATGAGATAGAATGACTTTCATGACCCCGTCTCAGTCTTAGTACCCAATAATACTACCGCTAACGAACGACTCAATAATACAACTGCTATCGATCGACCCAATAATACTACTGCTATCGATCGACACAAAAATTATATTGCTAACGATCGACCCAATAATACTACTGCTATCGATCGATCAGATAACACTACCGCTATCGATCGACCCAATAATACTACTGCTACCGATCGACCCAATAATACTACTGCTACCGATCAAATCAATAATACTATTGCTATCGATCGATCCGATAATACTACTGCTATCAATCGACCCAATGATTCTACTGCTCTCGATTGACCCGATAATACTACCACTATCAACCGACCCAATATTACTACTGCTATCAATCGATCCAATACTACTACTGCTAACGATCGACCCAATAATACTACTGCTATCGATCGATCAGATAACACTACCGCTATCGATCGACCCAATAATACTACTGCTACCGATCGACCCAATAATACTACTGCTACCGATCAAATCAATAATACTACTGCTATCGATCGATCCAATAATACTGCTGCTATCGATCGACCCAATAATGTTACTGCTCTCGATTGACCCGATAATACTACCACTATCAACCGACCCAATATTACTACTGCTATCAATCGATCCAATACTACTACTGCTATCGATCGACCCAATAATACTACTGCTATCTATCCACCCCGTACTAAAAGACACAAAAATAACGAAGGGGTTAAAGATGCAGAACTCAACTCAATTTTTGATGTTAACATTTGAGAAAAGTAGATCAATGGTAATAATAGTGTTCTTAAGTGCAATAACTAAGACGTCCCACCTACATACCATTACTAAGATTTTAGAGGTCAAGGGGTCGAATTGCAGTTCCGCTTAAGTAAACAATCTTTGAATACCTACTAAATTTTTCTCCAACAGCAATCAAAAAACTAATAGAGAACCGACCGTTATTTAAATTGGGTCCATAAAATATGATTAGCAAATAGACGAAGAAGAGAGACAGAATCCATTATATATTCATAAAGAGCTGATGGTTTGATTATAAAACTTCCGCGGCGAACGAAACTGTTGACGCCTATAGCGTGCAAATGGCGCCGTGCCCTCGCGGCCACCAAACAGTAAATAATAAATTTATAGATTAGGTATAAGATAACCCAGAGGTCTGAAAATATTTTCAAATACAAACAGGGTTCAAACGCGATGACATTATCAGTTCAGATACTTACTTATAATTCGTTTCTTCGGTTTTGTGACTAAACAGAATACGTTTTAAAAGCAGTCTCAAAAAGTGTCAGCTAGCCAGTAAAAGTCTTAAAAAGCGACGAAAAAAACAAATTGCCCAACAAGTTTAACCTTCAATTTTCATGACACAAGTGTCACAAAAGTGATCTGTTAGGTCACTACTCTGTTTGTTTCAATACCATTTCTTCGAACCTTGCACTGAGGGCCTTAATGCTTCGGTTTTTAATGACTCAGGTCAAATTTCTTGTCCACATACTTTTTAACGTATCTTTTATATGTATGTTTAAAGTGTAAAGCATGTCCAGTTTTGTCAGAATCTTCTCTGTTTTTTCATTATTCTCCTACCCCTTCTTGTATATCTGCATGAATTTTCAGCGCCTGGAAGAATCATTATTGAACACGGGTTTATCGTTACATTCATTTGTACTATTTATAGAAAACTAGCGAGTACCCGGCATGCGTTGCAATTCCACTTGAAAAAAGAAATCGTTTCACTCTCTGTGTCCTTTCCCATGCGTTCCGTTCCCGTTCGCGTTCCTCTTCCACCTTCTTCGCCTTTCCCCTCCCTCCCCCCGCGAACGCTCTCTCTCCCCCTCCCACCTTCCCTTCGTACCACTAAACTATATGAAATACACACATTTTTCAAACAACTCGGGCCACACCTACTGTGAAATTTTTATACAAATCGCATAACGCCGGAGCTCATCATCATATACAGAAACCTTCGCGGGTGTGCGCATAACAACTCACCAAAGTTTTATCGCAATCGGATGAATGGTAAAGGAAATAATTTTTTAACTCTAGAAACAGAAACTTTCACGACAAATCACCAAAGTTTCATAGCAATCGGTTGAATGTTTGACGAGGGACTAACAGAGGGATAATTTAAGATACAGGATGCAAGAAAAAAACTGTAAAAACTACAAGGCATTTCATTTGCTTTCAAAAGCATTGGTTTTCTCTCGAGAGAACCTGTAATTATACCTTCCTATACTGTACGGAAGGTTTCTTTTATAGAAAGCGAGGAGTGGACCTGAGTAAAGCGCCTGACACTGTAGAAGCACAAAAACATAAGAAAACTAATTCTGATCTTAGTTTCCAATATAGGTACTGGCTCTCAGCTTTCTTTTCATTAAACTGACGTGCTGCTGTGCTGCACATGGCAGATTTCCAGATTGTCCAGTATACTTCGAAATGTCGATATTAACTGTTGGTAGATGGGTACTCGTATCACAGTTTGTGTCTCTCTGGTATGGCCGAACACCAGATTATTCGATTAAAAGTCGAAAGAGGAAGTTGACATCCGCTCCAAGGAAGACAAATACCAAAAGATTTTTAATTATGGCTGGGAATAAGAAGTAAAAATAAATCATTTAAAAAAAATACATACATAGGGCTTCCCGCAAGTTATGGATTAAATGAAGTGCGGTGAAATGGGAGGTCATCATTTGCAATCAGATATTTTTTCTAATGGATTGAACACCGAATCCATATTATAAAACTAAAACTATTTTATTTTTATTTTTAAAAATTAGACTTAGCATTCGAATTAACATGACAAAAACATTGTAACAATATGTACTAAAATAAGTTGAACAACAACAAAAAAAAACTGTGTTTTATGCTGATTTCGGCAAAGTATAAATCATTGACCAGTCCCTAAAACTTACCATTGTTTTTAACATGAACATCTAAAAAGCGTTTAAAGTTTAATTTCATTTTACCAGATCTTTTCAAATTAAAGTGTCTAACATGTTGGAAGGTTGTCAACATTTTTACAAAAAACAAAGTTTTTTAGTACTTCAACCAATTTTTATTATATATTGAAACAGTTTCGACTTTGCTCGACTGTCCTGCGAAGGAGTGTTTGTGTGCACTTGTGTATGCGTGAGTATCACAAACCGTTGATATAATGCATTGTCATCGACAACGAGTCTACCTGCTGAGTTCTAGCTCGATCGGATATCGGGAAATGTGTTAATTTCCACTTTGATGATTTGTATTAATTAATTTATTTAAAAAACAAATTTTAAATTCAAATAGATAATGTATTTAAAAAAGGAAGCTAATTTGCAATGAAAAGGACTAGATGTGTAGTAGTCCAATTCTTTCTATGTTACATAGTTTTTTTTGTTGTTTTTAAACCCAATACGCCATTTAAAAAATATTAATCATAACAAAATTGATGTAAACATGAAAGGGATATGAATTTATTTGTCCAGGGCACATTTGTTCATTTTGATTGCAAATAACTTTTCATTTAAGTATATTAACCAAACACGTATAAGTTTTAGTTTTAGTTCTAGTAAAAAGAAAATAAACTTCAAACGATGTTTATTATAGAAATAATTATCATTTATTATAGAGCGGCCAATGAGTACTGGAATCAGCATAACCTGCAGATTTTTTTTGGTTTTTTCAACTTTCTCTAGAACATATTTTTACGTGTCGGCATCATTCGAATGACAGGTTATATTTTAAAAAATATTACAAAAAAGGGGATTCACTGTTCTAATACGGATACGCAGATCAAAAAAAAACTTGTATTAGATAGATACATAATTTAACGACATCACTAGAAAGAAAAAAAATCGTAGTTTCGCAAACAAAATTTGTCTGCTAACAAATTTATATTTTTAATATAAATGATATCGACATTGTTTAAAACGTTTTCAACTCAAAAAAGTAGCATTTTAACACCTCTTTGAATAGTATTTAAAAGTGATGAAAAAATTGCTCACAATAACCTAATCTAACGTAACCTATTTAATCAAGTTTTTTTTTATTTTTCAAAGAAGTGGTGAAGTTGTTATTATTGAGTTATTCGGTCACCGTTTAAACATACTTATGTCAACATATTATTTCTGATTTTTTTTTATGTAAACATAATATTTCTGATAATTTCAGTTTATTATTATTAGTACTTTATTATTTTTCTAATTTATCGAATTGTAAACCATTGTAATGTAAGAAATTATTTTTGCAACCTATTGTTTATTATCTGCTCTGTTATATTATCGAACTCATTTGTCTTTTACGTGGTAGTGTACCTAACTATCTGACATTATTTGTTTAAACCTGAAATGTTCCATGGTAACAGTATAAATTATTTTGTTCTCTGAAATTGAATTCTGTGCAGAGGTTCTGACGATAAAATAATTTGGTCAAAATTGGATCGCTTTGAATATTAATTTTTGTGCTGTGCACGTCGGTAGTGTGTATTTTTGTTTTAAATCAACTTCGCTATATATTCAGCACATACAAATTATATATTAAGAACCCACACACTTATTGTTTGTTATATACGTATTGCAACTGCAGTTATACTTTTTACCTACCATCTTTACTTCTATGTACCACATGTAAAACCTATTTATGTTATCTTTGTCATTTAAACACACCAGTATGCACCAAATCATAAAAAATATAACTATATATGTAAAAGCCAATAAGGGCGTTAATAATTAATAAAATAAAATAAATAAAATAAATAAAATAAATAAAATAAATAAAATAAATAAAATAAATAAAATAAATAAAATAAATAAAATAAATAAAATAAATAAAATAAATAAAATAAATAAAATAAATAAAATAAATAAAATAAATAAAATAAATAAAATAAATAAAATAAATAAAATAAATAAAATAAATAAAATAAATAAAATAAATAAAATAAATAAAATAAATAAAATAAATAAAATAAATAAAATAAATAAAATAAATAAAATAAATAAAATAAATAAAATAAATAAAATAAATAAAATAAATAAAATAAATAAAATAAATAAAATAAATAAAATAAATAAAATAAATAAAATAAATAAAATAAATAAAATAAATAGAATAAATGAAATTAATTATAACTAAATTTGATTTAAATTAAAAATAATAATATAAAAAATAAAAAAAATATTTACCCCATGTAAAAGCCCAATGGGCACGTAAAAATTAAATAAATGAATAAATAAATACGGGGTAATTTTTATTGAAAATGACCTCCCCTACCACCCATTTCATTTGATCCATAACTTACGGGATACCCTGTATACGCTATAATTCTGTTGGTGTCACGATGTAATTTATGGATGTTCCTAGGTGCTCTCCAGCTCTCTACCAATATTGACACTTGACCGTCTACTTTCACAGTGATGCGAGCAGGTTTTTTTCATTTTCCGCAAAAAATTCCTCACTTTAAATTACGCCTATTCTTAGATGTCAATAAACTTACCTTCCTATCTCCACAGTAATTTGAGATGTGAAAATAACATCCACTCTACGTCGTTTTCAGAGAAAGGTGTGCTTACCTGGAAAAAATGGGAGAAAAAACATTAGTACTATTATTTACTTTCGTAATACAAAAAGACAGTAAATACAATATAAAGATACAGAATTATAGCTAGGAATTATAAAAATAATTTTATTTATTAATCAACACAAACAAAATAGCCTAATTTATTGCATTTGTCAGATTCATATAATTTCTTTATGTAGTTTATATTGTGAAACTAGCGAGTTCCTGGCGTGCGTTGCTATACCACTTAAATTAAGAAATTGTTTCATCCTGTATGTTCTTTCCCATTCGTCCCTGTTCTCCTTCCGCCTCCCCCCCCCCCCCCCTTCCTGGATTCCTCTCTCCATCACCCCTCCCCTCCCTGCCACTAAATTATATGAAATACACTCATTTTACAAACAACTCACGCGCTATCTACTGCAATTTTTTATACAATTTCATAATGCTAGAGCTCGTCAGTTTGTATAGAAACCTTTGCGGGCGTGCGCACAAAAATTCACCAACGGGAATTCACCATTATATGGTGAAAAATTGGTTATTGGAAAAAGAATATTTATTTTGATACTTGATAAAATTTATGAAAAAATGTTTAACTGTAGATAAAAGATGTAAATTATAACTTTAAATATATTTGTAAGGAATTATAAGCACCTGCTGTCAAGCCAACTGCAATTGGCTTAGCGGGACTGGATTGTTGATTTATAAAATAAATAAATAAATTTAAAAAAAAATAAAATTAAAAAAAAAAAAAAAAAAAATTAAAAAAAAGTTTCGTCGTAATCGGATGACAGTATAGGAAATAATTTGATAACGCCAGAGCTCACTTTTGTATATAGAAACCATCGAAGGAAAGCACGCATCAAATCCCCAAAGCTTCATCGCAATTGGATTAATATAAGTTGTCAAAAAAATATTATTAATCACAGCACAAGACAGTTGTTGATAATATTTTTGTACTTAACTAATCCATAAATAATTTTTCCCGTTTTTACAAATTAAACTAATATTTCAATTTTTTTTCAATATCAATAAATAAAAAATTAAAGCCGAATGAAAACAAAGTTTTTTTTACTAAAACACAACTCTCTATATTCAATTTTCTTGGGCCGGCTAGCCATTGTCCAAGAATAAACACATTTTCTCATTTTCGGCGACGCGGACATTATTTCTCAAAATATGACGGCACTAGCGTGTAGTTCAGACTTTCCCCTAAAAAAGGACCATTGATTTGGCTTTGTAGCTGCTTCAGTGCGATCTTTGCGTCCTTTTAAGAAGGACGCTCCGCTGTCGAATTACGCCGCCCGCGAGGTGCGCTCGATAATTCGCTTTCTCAACTAAGAGAGAGTCCGTCCTGTTGAAGTTCGTAAGCTCGCAATTTTAATCCTGGACGTCTACCACACATACGATTTTGAGGGAAAACCTTTTTTCAACAAAAGGCTTTTTTCTGTAGAAACATGGGTTCACCACGTAACTCCGGAATCAAAAAGGCAATCAATGACATGACTTGCATCTTTTTCTTCACCTGAAGCAACATTTAGATGGAAAATCTTTGGAGGAGGAGATGATAGCATTTTTGGCGGTGAAGTTCTGCAATAAGGGAATCAAGGACCTGGTGCCACGGCACACAAAGTGCATCGAACGTAAAGGGAACTGATTTTTAAAATTAGAACGGTCTTTAATTCTTAGACAATCCTCGTTGTTTAGCTTTACGCCAATAAGACGTGAACATGTTATCATACCTCTTTCTTAATAGGCCACTTTCAATACATTTTTTTAAATTTTTTTCCGGTTTTGACAAATATTCTAAGACATTCCGTATTTTTTTTTAATTGTATTTTTGAAACCTTGGCGATTTTTTGAAAATTTCAATCCGAAAAATCGCACCGTTTTTTATAAACCGGATAAACAGGACATAATTTATAAGGTACCTGTAACGTTCGCAGGCAATAAAGCAAGTGAATTTTATGCTACTTGCACACCAGAGCCAACCTCCCAACTACAAACTCCAAAATGGCGGACATCGAAAATCTGATTCGGCTTTGTATCTTATCAGTTGCCTACAATTGTGCAGGCGATGCTTCGGTTTCCATAATATTGATTTCGATTCGTGAAGCTAAAAAAAATAAAATTTTAAACAATTTTTATCCGCTGCAGAAATATTTTTTACCACTCTCCCGTAATAGTATTGCGCAGACTGATGTGTTGGGCCAAATCGTCTAAACGTTTGCAGTTGGAAGTTAGCCTTAGTGTGGCCGTATCATTAGTGACAAATTAAAAAATTCGCCGCAAATCAAAGTGTTGCAATACATATAAAAAAATGAGAGTGGAATTTTACAAAATTAATTGATTATTATCGGAGACGGAACATTTTCATATAATGACGCCACGAGCCCAAAAACGGATTTATTAAATTAAAAATAAAGGAAACTATAAATTAAAAAAAAAAATAGTAACATTTTTGTAATCTTAGTAGAAAAATCAATCCACACGATTTTTTCCAAGTCATTACGAAATCCATGTAAGTGGTCTATTCTTATGTATTATTCGAATTCTAGTAACTGCAAACTGTAATCAAACAAATCAATCTTTATTATCCCGTGTAAAAGAGTTGCAGGTCAAAAACAGTATAAAAAACTTGTTGGTGAAGGTTGGCGAATATAATATCAATATTGACAAAATAATGAAGACACGCAAAATAAAACAACAACAAAACCATTGACAGAAAACACGAATTGAAGGATTTCCGGGGAAAACATCGTAAATATGGGACTGGTTTATGGGAGAGTGAATTAAAAAGCAATAAATTTTATTGTCGTTAATTACGCAGGTATTTTTAAATGAGGCGATCAGTAGGTAAATACTATAGAATAACAGAGTGGTAATTTAAAAATAATAGTCCCTTTTTACATTAACTCCACGACGGCCTCCTTGCTCGAGGGGTCGTGGTCGAAGGCTCTTGATTTGCAATCCGAAGGCCGCGGAATCGAAACGCTTCGTTGGCAAATAAATTTTATTTGTTTAATTTGTGTTATTTCTCAATTAATTCATTTAAAATCGTTGAAGATACTCTCAGTATTGCCCTAGTGTAAGGCCACCGTTGAAAATTGAAAAGTTGCTTGAAATGGCTTTAGCCCATGGATTCTCAACCTTTTTATGCCCACCGCCCACTTTAAGAATATTTTCTCTTTTAGCGCCCCCCAACTGCCCCATCTTATCCCATTACGCTCCCTCCGTTACAGGGGATATAGGATGGGGACGGGTTTCTCTGGGTCTCCTACAGCCCCGTGAAAGCCTGAAACGCCCCCAATTTTCTCTTGGCCTTCTAACGCTCACCTGGAGGTCTGAAATGCCCCCAGGGGGGCGTTATCGTCCACGTTGAGAACCAATGCTTTAGCCAGATCTGAATTGCCAAGTTCTTCCCACCTTTCTCTACCCATCTCCTTCCCTAACCCACTACCGTCAGCCTCACAACATACCCCGATTGGGGATGTCATCGTCTTACTGGCTCCAGACAGAAGCAGCTGGGACTCTCGTGAGGTATTCGCATAAACAAAAAAATACAAGTATTTAGTTTACACACGGTAGAAGTGAAACCTTTAGAAAACTAAAGTAGACAAGAGTGGGGAGGCTACGAAGCACAAAGATGAGACCGATTTTTCTATCTCATCCTCTGTAAATCCTATATTTGTCTCTTTTTATTGTCGCTTTTTCGTTTCATTGAGTTTCAAATCACAACGGTGCTAAAGAAGTTTTCACTTCAAAAAACAAAACAAAAAAACAGGAGGCCCTGAGAAAAATAATTTTCATCTTTCGGGATGCTGTGTGGAGGGCTTTTCTGAGGAAAGGAAGGAGTGAACTTGGGTCTTACCAATTTTAGGAAGGAGGAAACGCAGAGGCCGGCAAATCATTTCACAGCCGAGCTGTTGAACTCAAGAAAGAGGCATAGAAACGACCAGTCCTCCCGCGACAAATGTCAAATGTGCACAAACATTGGAAGCGCGTTTGATGTATTTCCCGGCGATGCAAGGGATAAACGTCGCTAGTTCCCCGGAGCATCTTTCATTGAAATACTGTAGGCAGAATATTTGGTCCTTTGATGTCAATTTTATTTATGTAGGTTTATTTTTAATGCAGTACACCATTTTTCTTCTGTCACGCAAAATAAGATATTACTCGGCGTTAATTTTTTTTTAATGTTTACTATATTATTACGAAATGAAACACTACAATTAATGTGCATCGATTAACCATGCCGTAAAATTTAAACTTTTACACAACTGATAAACAAATCAGCAGAGTAAAATTTAATTCACGTTTATTAGTAAGGGGCAAGAGACGCGCCGTGTATATAGGTCGCCTCACGGCGTTGTTTCAGGATTTAGGAATTCAAACATGTTTTTATAAAACTCGTTAGTATTTATATTTTGCAACATTCTACAAAAATACCAGTGATCTGTTTATTCTGCTTGGAATCTCTACGCTAAAATACACTGCGCTTGTTTTTTTTTCTGACGCTTGGTAAATAAATTCAATTCACATTATTTTTAAAAGCTTATTTTTGATCGTGGATCCTATTCGGGATTTGTTTGTGTAGGTTTTTATGGGACTAAAATATTGTGTAACTTACTTTGGTCGTAATGTGATTTGACGTGATGCCGTCATTGTAAGTACATTCCAAATATTACTTTGTGGTTTTGTCAGTATAGCTATAAAGGACTTAACTAAGAGCAAAAACTCAACTAACTTGTTTTAGAAAACACCCGCGTACAATCCCTTCCAGAGATCACATATGAAAGGCCATTCCCTAAAATTTGTGATAAGAGATCGTTCTCCCGCGAGAAGTGTGATTTTCTACGGCTGTTATTTGATTTTTCTATCGGCCGATGTCAAAATTTCAGCTGTAAACTGTCACGTATTTTAGTTTGGGTCGTTTTAAACACGAATTGCTGCAAGTATGCCTGATTATTTATTCATTTAACAGCTGTATAAAATCACACAAATCTGACAGGACATCTTGCGGGAGAACGATCTCTTAGAGAATAGCTCTTCTGAGCGCCAGGGTAAAAACTAACCAATAACATCCCTCGCCTTAATTGGTAAGAGACGAAGCGATGCAAAAAAGAGAAAGTATTCAAGATCGAAGAACTAATTAATACACTCTCGGAAATCTGCATAGCAATTAGATGGTTTATTACAGTGGTACTTTACAACAAAGTCAAATAGCGTCTAGGTAAGGTACAAACTGGACAACAAATTTAAATTATTCTGACCACCAGAGTGCTGGTGCATTTTCAGATCTCGACTATTTTAGAGCTGTCATTCTTTTTAAATAACCTTTATACTTAGCTCAGCTGCACGATAACATTTTCTACGAAACTTCAGTCTTTATCGTATTCTTGTGATTTGTGAACGCTTTAAACATATAGGCAAGTGATAAGCAACACGCGGCCCGCGAGCTGCATGTGAACGGAAGCTCATTTCATACAAACCGTAAGCCTTTTCGTACTGCTGACTAAATAAAAAAATAACATTCAAAATAATGTATAAAGTATAAGAATGTATTAAAGTCTTAGATAAATACCATTTGTACGAGACTATTGGGGCGTTTGTACAATACTGTATTTCTGAAAGGTGCCGTACACATTTTTTCACGCCAAAAGCCTCTCACAGAGTTTCGCAACGATCAGTTTATTACTGCGCGAAAATGATTTCATCTCCCAAATATGGGAACAAATACGAATTTAGTACTGAATTAAGACACTTGAAAATAGATTTGAACTGGTAGACTTTGGTTGTAGGAGACTGTTACTTCGTTGGTGGTAGATTTTGGAACTCCTGAGAAAGGAGAGAGGTCTCTATTTATAGGACCGACCTGGGTTGAACTTTTGTTGCCAGAAACTTCCTATTCCTTGTAGGATATGTGAGTTTAGGCATTTTTCCTGAACGCTATGTTTGGCGATTAGATTTTGCAAAAATTGTATGCAATAGTTCTCACCAAGTCAGATCAGCTCTTACAAACCATCGTCTCCCATTACTTTTATTGTATTTATAAGAAAATGTACGATGTTTACATATTAGAACCAAATCACAATATTTTGGAATAAATATTTTTCAAAGTGCGGAAAACATAGATAGATGTCAGTTTTCAGGTTATTATTTTAGCACATACTTATTTTTTGGCGCTGATATTTATTTACTGGTCGTAAATGTAACCAATTTATTGTAATTTCGCTCCTCGTTTTCGAGAAAGAGAATTTGGTTACGTAATTATTCCCGATTTGGGAACTTCTTTTGTCAGCGTTGACCAATAGTAGCTCGGCGGCTGGCAAAGTGGGGGCAACGTAAATAGTGAGATTTTTACTCAGCTGTAGTCATTTCATCGGCTGCAGGCTCCGGGTGAAGAGTTTAAGCGGTTGTTTAGAAGGGGTTTGGGACCCGTTTTGATGCTGTATGTAACATCTATTATCAATTGCGCATATATTTCCAATTGATAAAGATAATTGAAGAAACGCAAATGTTTGAGCTGGCGGCACGGTACTGTGTAATTGTGTGGGCTGGTGGCATGGTACTGTGTGGGGACGTATTCCAATATCGACCTTTTCAGTTGTCTCATTTGCTTTTGTGGACACGTTTGATACACAAATCATTACAGAATTATAAGTATAAACGTCAGAAACATATTCACATAACACATTCATGATACATCAGAGAAATACTCTTTTATATGTATTGATCTCTTTGACACGTTCGATACACCATTGATATAAACATTTACTTGCTGTACCATCTGACCTGCTGTAACTTAATAATTTTTTATTAATCTTTATGAACATGTCCTTTGAATTGTATTTCAGTAAACACTGAATTTATTTTTTATGTATTTTACTTTATTTTTTAATCTTCCACAAAGAAAACGTACGTTTATGAATAAAATTTTAACTATCTTAAAAACACTCAAGTATACTCACGAACTGGCGATGCCTACGTGGGATTTTGTTGGTTAATCTGCTAATTGTATTATTCTTTAATTTTTTAACTGTTTATATAAAAAGCTTGTATTGTAAAATTATACCAATTGTACCAAAAAATTGTTAATAAAAAATTAAATAAAAAAAATTATCTGTTTTACAAAGGGGTGTAGTGGAAAACTTTGGTCTTTCTGCAAAGTTTTGAATCACTTACTTAAAACAAAAAGCTTTTTTTAACATATTCTATACAAAGACAGAATTTCGTGGTTCTATTGTAGAAAATTTTACGCTTTCTGCAATTCACAGCAAAGCGCTTTTTAGTTGAGAACTATGTTTAATGCCTTTCAATGCTTCTATTTTATAAAATCGATACTTTGGAATAACACGGTTCCATTTGGCGAAAATGGGACGTACAGCAAGCTACTATAGAATGCATTATCGCATGACGTTGCCGCGACAGATGGAATCTTGGTATTTCAAAGGGTCAAAATACCAAGATCAAATTTTGTTCAACTTTCCGAAAGATAAAAAACAACGGCATTTATTGGTTTAACCTTAAATCTATCAAAAAAAAATCATGCGGCGCTTTGTTTTACCGTTCAATGATTGTTTATTAAAAAAAAATACCACTTCAGACAATATAAAATAGATTTGCGACACCATCGACTGCATAGTCAACCGTGTCAAGCTGCACGCACCTTAGCTCCTGCGGCCCGCGAACATAATTAAAAAGGTTGATCACCACTGAAGCAGGCGCTGACTTGTTATACGTATGAAATATAATTTATATCGTGGATTTGTCTTAAAAATGTCTGTTTTTTAAATGGCCGATATTTCTTTATCGGAGCACATGTGTTAACCTATAAATCATGTTTTGTTTACAAATTCTCGAAAAAGAAATGATCGTCTCTCGAATTTTTCATACGAAACATAGATTAGAGGGAAGAAGCTTTTAGAAGAAACGCTTTTTTTAAATGAAATCTAAAAGGTGAAGGGACGTTTAGGTAAGAAATATAGTGAAGTTGTACTAAGACCATTAATTGTATTTTCTTTCTGTTTTGGAAACAAAAATCACGACGTATTATATGTAGAAGCAAAGGCAGCAATCTCCACTTTTGTTTTTTGAAAAAAAGGCAACAAACACATTGATATCTTTGCTTTTGATACGTTTTTTGAAACTCTGATTTTTTAAAGCTGAGTTTGTAACTAACCAGATTTGCAAATTGAATTTAGGTTCTCAATTCGAATCGCTATGAAACTGCATTTACAACTTTCTTCGGATATTTTGGAGATTGCTGCCTTTGCTTCTACACACCGGATTGATTGATTGATTTTTTTAACAGGATTTTCTTCGAGCGGTTGTATTCTAGGTACGAATTATTAGGTACGCTTTTAATAGCCTATTAGCCTAATATCACGTCGAAACGTTAGCCACTATCATGCGAATAGCAGTGCGCGGGGACCGGATTCGGTAGTTTCCGGTCCCCGTGTTCCGATTCCGGTTCGGCTTTAGAGCGTTGCAAGTAATTTGACTAATTGAAGGAAAAAAAAGTGCATCCAATGTTTTCGCTGCGTGTCTCATCTATACATCAAAATATATATCTATCAATGGGGATAGCAAGTCTGAATTCCCGACAAATCAGTTCTAATTTTGAAAATGAAGTTCAAACTCAAAGCAAAAGTTTTAGAGATCATTGAACCAGAGTTACAGTCTTCTTCTAGAGTGGAAGATACTCTCAGTATCGCCCAGCAGAATTGAAGCTTTCTGTTGTGATAAGCTACTTGTCTAAACTTATAAATAAAAAATACAATTTTTAAAACTACTATCTATTCATAGATATTACAGATTAATAAATTGCCCTACGATAAAATAACATTTTTAACGGTTTTAATTGAACAGTTTCTTAAAGGTGCTAATTTTCATGGGCATTCCATTTTGTAAAGATTTTTTCCTGTTTTTTTTTTTTAATATTAGCTCCACACAAGAGGCCGTGGGGAAAATAATTTCCATCAGAACCTGTTAAAGGATGCTGTGTGGAGTGTTTTTTAAGGAAAAGAAGGAGGAAGTTCTGGGAAGAAATTGGGTATGAAGGGTGGGTAGGAATCTTGGGGTCAGTGTATCCATACGTAACGGACCTATAAATCTATCCCTCCAACCGGATTCCGCGCCCATCATCCCCCGATTGGATTTTTAGTTATTTGGCTATTAGCAGTAGTTATAATTTAAAAAAAAAACAGAATGAGCAATTCACACACGGTAGTAGTGAAACCTTCAGAAAACTAAAGTAGTCAAGAGTGAGGAGACTACGAAGCACTTTTTTATCAATGTGAAGGATGATTTTTTCCATTTATTTGTCTTCAAATTCCAGTGCAATTTTCTTATACATTTGGTCATCTTATTAGAATTGTGTTTTCTTTCTCGGTGTCGTTAGATGTCGTTTTATTTTGTGTTTTCTTTGCGTGTTCATTTTGGAGTGGTTTGAAGATTGGATATTGATTTTACAATTATTTTTTTTCGATTTCGTAAGATTCGATCCCTGGTCTGCTGAATGTCTGGCCGCTAAGGTTCATCAAGTACTTCATACCACTAGACTAAAGGAGACTTGCATGGGACCGTGGATTTATCGCATTATATTGGAACTGAGTACCCGTGAAATAAATAAATATTTTATTGCTATCTCATTCTCTCGCAGGCTAAATCCTGTAGATGTGTATTTGGCTCTTTTTAGTGCGGCTCACTTCCGTTTCATCAAGTTCCAAATCACAACGGTGCTAAAGAATTTTCACTTCAATAAATTGAGTGGAAAAAAATTTTATATTTGTTTTATTTTATTATTATAATGGAATTCCATCACGAATTTTCAGTATCAAAAATACAAAATATTGATTTTATTCGATTTTTAAAGAGCGAAGAGTTAAGATTAGATTATAAGGCAACTCTGTATGACCGTGACCTGTATTTTAACATATAACAAACCACTTCTTACCGGCGCTATTCAACGTGTTGTTTTGATTTGCGGTGAAGATTACGTATTTTATGGTCACGAACCGTTTTAATATTTACGTGAGCCATGTTTATATGTACATATTGTGCACGCGGTTATGTAACTCGTGAATAATACATTCCACACACGTCACCAAGGTCACCGCCAGCCAATCCACCGCGGGATGAAGGTCATTTTATATGCATTTCTACGAAACACCGTCTCAGAAGACGTGTTTTATGTTCAATCAGGTTTCGGTTGAACTAATTTTGATTTCACCTTGTTTTGACAATGGAATAATCATACCGATAATCGGACCTAATACCCGAATGTATTTATAACAAGGATTAAGGTGATATTTTAAAAAGTTTTTTCCTTTGAAGAATGGCGTCAATCACAGGTGTTATATCGACGGTCAAATGTTTAGATTTCTCGGTTAATTCCTACATACTACAGATATTCTCCTATGTATGTATAGGGTGTTTTTTTTTAGAGGTATACAAATTCAAAATGAAAAAAAAAACACATTAAAATAACATAAATGTCTATAATATTGGCTTTATTTAAAAGATAATTTTTTGCCATTAGTGTTTCAATATGATTTTGGGCATATGAGCGCCACAGCTAGCTAAAATGAAGCGCAAACTTGAAGTCCAATCTTCGACAAGTTTATCGAGCAACTGGGGCCATATATCGGCAATACCACGACGAATGTTGACTTCCAAATGGTCCAACGTCTCTGGTTTATCAGTATAGACTAGTGACTTCACATACCCCTAAAGAAAGTAATCTTATGGTGTGAGATCACACGGTCGTGAAGGCAGACCCAGATCTTTCCGCAGAATCTTCCACTGCTGTTCAAGATGGCGAATCGACTCATTCGGATTCTCCTCAACACTACTCTCCACAGCAGCAATAACTTCTTCTGTGCATGCTGTTTGTCGTCTTTGTGGATGCGTAACATCTACTAGGGTGTACGTGGTGCGTAAACGATCCATAGTCTTCCGAATAACTTGCTCAGATAGATGATTATGTTGATCGTAAAATGGACGTGGTACACGATAAGTTTGGCGAACCGAACCATGATTTTCAAAATATATTTGCACAATTTGCAAGCGCACGTACTGACGTCAATCCATTTATGGTCAAATTGACAGTCAAATTGACAGTCTGTAGAAACAATGTTGCCAGTTTAAAAACCAAACCTCTAAAAAAAACACCCTTTACATCACACACCGTATTTATGATTTCCTGTATCATTTTTGTGTAAAAGCCTTTTTAGGCGTGTGCATAAATAAATATTAAAAAAAAAATAATATTATTTTCTAATCGATGAGAGGCAACAAGAAGATAGGAATAACAAAAAATGAGGGAAACATTTGGAGAAAAAAACCTTCACTTCACTTTAAAAATTAATATTATGGCACCCAGGCTGAAATTGAGGATATGCTTTGACTAGGACCATTAAGAAGCTATTTGAAACTACACTGAAAAGGTCAACGGTCAAAAATGAATGGGATCAAACAGGTTCTGGGATTTGTTTAGATAGTACTGACGTAAAAGAAATCTGGCTTCACTTAAGACTAAAATCTCAGAAAAAACACTAATTCACTGCAAATCGATACCGGAACACGATTGAATTGAAGCGTTATGTCGGTAACACTCAGTTACAGCTGATGATGAACATGATAATTTTCATCTCTGTTTATTCGGCAGATAATTTCCACGTCAGACGGCCAACGCCGCCCAACACCGGACGAACAACACACAGTTTTGTTTACAAGTTTAACAAAGAATACTGAGATCTGTTTATCGGCAGAACAAAGAGTAGACAAATTTGTTTATCTGCGTAACAAAGAAATCGCTCCGCGGCCCGTACTCTGCGTGTGGCAGATGTTTAAAAAGTAAATCACAAACACACGGACCGGAATGGCAAAACAAAGCGTGATTCTTTTTTATTTTTGTCCTCTTTGTCGATGGATACATTTCTACCTCTCCAGCAATGCAAAATACGCGATCCCGGAAAATTTTTACTTTAGTTCTGTACAGAATAACCATTTAATACTAGCAGTTAAAAACCCGCAGGTTTTTGCTGCCGGGCGGCTTTCGGTTCGTCTTTGTGCAGTTTGAATGTTGGTGACCATTTTATAAATCCGATAGGAACTGGTTCCAAAAATAACCGGTTCTTAGGATCCAGTGACGGCTAGCCACCGGGATAAAGTAACCGCGAAAGGCAATGACGTCATATATAATATATAGACGCGTGGTAGAAATCACAACGTGGTATTATTCACAACTGCCAGTTACAATAATAATATTATACCATACCACCTTCCTTTCCATACCCGCCACCCGGAAAGATTCAAGAAATTACACATCCAATAGAACGTACGCCTGCTAGCGGACCTTCCTCACGAAAGTTGTTAACGCAAGTGGCGCCATCTTTTGGCATTATTGGCTACTTGCTTGAATTCGGTTTTATTCCAAAAGAAAATTTTTACCAAACTTCAAGTACGAAGATGGTTTTTCATAAAGCGCGGCGTCAGAGATGTAATCGAAGTCCAGTTCTTAAATTTCAACCGTACAGACACAAGGCTATTAATAAGGTCCTATTCTTCAATGATAGATAATTAAAGAATTCTCTACCGTTTTCTTCAACTCACAATTAAGAGGGGAGTTTTTTAATGACTGCAATATCTGTAATGTTTGTGTAAATCACAACGCATTTAAAGGTATTGTAAGTAAGCTTGTAATTTTGAAGAAACATTCCCAATTTGTTAGACGAACACTAAAGTTAGGTATTCCGGGACAGAAAATTTATAGAAACTAATAAATTTGTCTCAAATCCAGTCAATTTTTTAATACGAGTATAAATTCATAAGTAAAAGGTTAGGCAACGAATTTCGCGAGTGTTGCTGAAATGTTAAATGAATAATGTAAAAATTATAAAATTATGAAAATACGAAAAAAACCATTGCAAAATCATTGTATTGTTTTAAAATATTATGGGTAATTTATTGAATTTCGCAGTTATAAAATATATAAACACCTAAATCAAAGAATGCACATGATTCTAGATAGGAAATCAATTGAACGTCTGTATTTCACAGAAGATCAGTTTTACCTGGGTAAATAATATTCGTAGAATTTCGTTGCAAAGTATGATGTAATTTCGGTAATTCCTTCTACGTAACAAACCAATAAAAACAACAAGCATATCTACACAAAAGATAAATAACCTGATAAATTAACTTTTTTATTATTGTATTTTTTCATTTCCCAGAATATAAATACATGAGTTTTTATAAATAATTCAAATTGAATTATGTTGTTGTTTAAAATAATGGTTTGAATTACTTGCATACCTCTAAATGGGAATAAAAAAAACTCAAGTGATTTGTTTAACCCTCGATTACTCGCGTGGGGTGCCAAATACCCCAGACCATGTTTGAAAGCCTATAACTTTTTCAAATTTGAATTTGCTGAGCTAGTTCACTTAGTAGCTTCGTGTAAGCGTATGACCTTCATAAATCAGTCGCGAGTGGTGCTCGATTGTGTGTGGTTGTGCTTGGATAGTGCGTTTAGGGTGTGTAACACCCCGCGCGACTAAATCGTATAAAACGGATTCATGAAGTTGATGATCATAATTCAGCTTCTGGAGCTATCCAACCGCCACAAAACAAAAGATGTCATATATTTCAAAGAACTGAAGTTATAAAAACTAAGCTACGTGCTCCAAAAGCCAAAGATTGTTATAGAAAATACTGTGTTTTTATGCAGTTATTGCAAATATTATTATCAGTTTGTTTACTCTTAAAATGAGTTTAAACGTTGATTAATACCTAAGTTCAAAGATTTTGATTAATAAAAGTCTGATTTTGCATATACATATTGTTTTATTTCTATAAACTAAAACGGGGTGTTTGACACCCCACGCGACGACTAACATAACTTTTTAAGCGCGAGTAACCAAGGGTTAAGTGATGATGTATCTATACAACGCTGGAAAAGATGTAAGTACATGTGAATTAAAATAACTCACATCTTTGTCGAATATTAGTTCAAATTTAAGCAAAAATATTCAAGCCTTAACCTAGATTACTCTGTAAAATATGCGTATTCTCGGCAAACAGACCAAGCGTATACATAGATCAACATATTCCTCCTAAACTTGCACAACCGTGAATGTAGAATTTACACTAGAAGTACACGCCTGATTCGAGTTACAGCCCTTATGGCTTAATTATATTATGGTCTCCATTAACCTATTGAATAAGCGGGGAACTAAAACGGACCAAAATCATAATTATTCATGAAAGAGTAGCTCTGTATTTTACGCTATCACGTTTCCATAACATTCGGAATATTCTGTGACGGGAAAATTAATTTCACCCTTTTAGGTTAATAGAGTTGAGGTTTGTTAAAACACCAATATTTGGAGGCTTTGAGACCGTAACAGAATAATATTTTACGCCAACATATGGAATATTAGATGGAATTATATTGTGGCTATTCTTACTATTGAACGCATATTAATTTAAGCGTACAGAACATTTTTTTACCACTACTATATATATACTCAGATTATTCTTTCGATAATTTCCGAACGACGGGATCAATACACGCCTGGGATATTTTCATATCTTTTATTCTCTTTTGTTCTTCCTCAGGAACATGAAAAAAATATATATTTTATGTTTGTGAAAGAAATGGCCCGATAATTTGAGTAAAGCTTTTGATTGATATTCCTTACGGTATCAAATTTTTGAAAGATTTCAATACTACTTATTGGCCCTACAAATACCGCAATTATTTTGGTGGACATGCTTGGTCAAGGATTCATTATTATTGTTAGAATGTTTTTATATTTCAAAGGCCCATTCATGTTTGATTACGTCTAAAAGAGATTGAAATAAAAATCTAGTCTCTTTCAACGAAAGCAATCTTCTCAACAGGCCCTACATTGATACGCTTGGTGTAACTCTAAGTGACCAGCTCAGCTACGGGGGCTCCATCGAAGCCACAGTTAAGTTAGCCTTTCAGAAACTGGGCATACTGTGCAGGGCCCGCAGATACTCTAATAATACACAACTGCTAACCCTGTACGAATCGCGAGTGCCCCCACGGTTGAATTTGACAGCCACCTCTGGTACGGAAAATACCTGATACGGCCCCAAAATACCTGAAAAAGCCCTCGTTTATGTGCAGAAACGGGCGGTCCGTTTAACAGATTCTCCTTTCCTAACAAATGGATTGCAATCCTTAGAGCACAAGCCGGATGGGAATGCTGTCCTTATTCTATCGGTATTTCAATGGAACATACTCCGAGGAATTGCGTAGTTAATCCTCTCGGCACCGGTGCATGGTCGGGAAACACGCCAAACGCGCGCCCAACGTATGTACACGGTTGACATTTATCACATGAGAACGAGTCGTTTCTACAGCTCGGTCTTGAGTTCTACAGCTCGGCTGTGGAATCATTTGCCGGCCTCTGTGTTTCCTCCCACCTACAGCATGGTTCTCTTCAAGACCAATGTCAACTCCTTCCTCTCCTCAAAAAGACCCTCCACACAGCAACCACAAAGATGACAAAGGCCCTGGGGGAAATTATTTATATTATTTATGTGTGGTGTTAATGCAAAAAAAAAACTTAATATTTTTCTTTTCACAATCGCATTATATATTTTGTATTTAAAAATATATAAAAACAAAGCTTTTTTCCTTTATTAAAAAATAACACTTTGGTGCCTTAAAATAATAAAAATCAATTTAGAAAAATATATATATTTTACATTAGCTCCACACAGGAGGCAACGAGGAAAATAGTTTCCCTCAGGGCCTATGTCATCGTAGGGGATGCTGTGTGGAGGGTTTTTTTTTAGGAAAGGAAAGAGAAGAAGTTCTGGGAAGGAAATGTGTATGAGGAGTGGGTAGCAATCTGAGCAAATTTTATGGGGAAACGAAAGTAAGGTGAAGAAAGGGTTTAAAAAGGTTTTTATTGCAAGTACCTATCTATAAAGAAGTGTTCTATTATTTAAAAAAGTGTCGAGTTTTTTTTTTCGACTCCTGCCAGGTAAATCGTTGTTCGCGATGCACAATAATATTAATCCAATGTCAAAGAAATAAAAAAAAATTTACGAATATGCTCATAAAAGTGAAAATTTTAATCTCTCAAACAAAACACATTTTTGGTAAAATCTCCAACTCATCGACGTAAATATTGTGCGGATCAAAATTCATCCCAGCTTGTCCACAATATGAATGGGGATCAGCAGCGGGAACGCATTCTGTGTATTTATTTAATTAACCCAAATGTAATTGAAAATATTGAAATAATGCGTGTTATCAATTTGGAAATTCCTAACAATACCAAATTATTAATTTCGCTTGTATCGTAATTTCAAAAAACGGTTGGTCGAATAACGTCAGAGCTAGATTAAAAAAAATTAAAACTGATACGAGGATTTGTACAAAATATCCGAATTTATAATTGGTGTTTTTGGAATTATGATAGCTTGCTTGCTTTAGAATTGACCGTTAAATGATAGTTTTATCATGTATTGAAATTTATAAATTTGTTTTCAGTGTTCACAAAATGTATATTGTAGTTTTTTTTAACGTATTACATTAATATTATGTATAAATTATGAATGATCTTACATTACTGTTTAAAAGCTTTGGAAAGGAACGATTTTCAAAGTTATTGGAAGAATTTTTCTTTTCGATATTTGCTTTAAAATATGATTATGTGCTAAACACAATTTAAAAAAAAAAAATTTTAAGTTTTCTTTATTCATTGAAATTGTTTGTTACATAAATTTTAGAATTTTTCGACCACCATGCTAGGCACATGCCCATGTTGTGGTGGTTACTAACTACTGGTTAATTACTTAATACAAAACCTAAGAGAAGAGGCATACAAATAAAATATTCACTCCAGGATGGCCGCAACGCCGGATCGTTTCCATGGTTATTGTTCAGTGGCTGGACATTTGATTAACATTTGTGGGCAATAACAAATGTTTGTTACTTATCATATAACAAAATACGTTTTTGCTTATACAGTACTGTATTTAATCTGACAATAGCGCACGTCCCGGTTAGACGAGAGGATCTGGGTTAGAGGCCAGTTGCGACCATATCTTTTCCTATTTTTCTGTGTCTTGTTTTCTTTCGTATTTTCATTTAGATTGTAAGTGCTTCTTCTGCATTGAAATAATAATCCACTTTCAAAAAGTTATTTTATAAAATGTAGCTTTCATAAAATATATTTTTATTAATTTTTTACTCCATGATCTAATAAACATAATTTTACCTACATACGTTTAATGACGTGGGAACTGCTTCATCCATCGAATTAAATTCAACGTTCTTTTGACGAAATGTTTTTCAAAGTGTTTTGAATACAGAAAAGTTTTTGTTTGGCTTCCAACGCACAACTTTGAAGCACCCTTTTTGTGAAGCTAAGGAAATCTGAAAAGTTCACAACTTTGAAGCACCCTTTTTGTGAAGCTACGGAAATCTGAAAAGTTCACAACTTTGAAGCACCCTTTTTGTGAAGCTACGGAAATCTGAAAAGTTCACAACTTTGAAGCACCCTTTTTTGTGAAGCTACGGAAATCTGAAAGGTTCACAACTTTGAAGCACCCTTTTTGTGAAGCTACGGAAATCTGAAAAGTTCACAACTTTGAAGCACCCTTTTTTGTGAAGCTTCGGAAATCTGAAAACTTCACGTAAATCACTAACATGTTATACATGTATGTAAAGTAAGGTAAATTTCCGTGCTTACCAGCGTAGTAAGAGTAAATATAACTAAGTGATGGAAATCTCCAATAAATCTTAGTAAAAGCCTGTTAGATTAAAAAAATGAGAACAAAACCATAAAGGGTAGCAAAATGATCCCGTCCGTGCGAAGCGACGCCCTCAAAAAGCGCCGAGCCACGAGCCCTGACAAGTAAACTAATAAATTAATGTACATATTTGAACATTGATGGGAATGCCCAAACACTTTATTTTGCCCTTTTGCTAGTTTGGCTTCATGTAGGTCAGAGGTTCCCAAACTTTTTTTTTCTCGTAGACCAGTAAAATTAAAATTTTACTGGTCTCGGTGGACCCCCTGCTGGTACATTTCTACCATATTCCCAAAACTCGACACGCACTGTACTGAATATTGAATGGCGAGGTGCGGTCTGTCGCAAAGGAGCAGTTTCGGGGATCTACGACTTTTTCGAACGGGGGCAAAATGGACCAGTATTCGAGATTATATTTGTCACGATAGAGGGGGCGTAATGGGATGATGGGGATATGTATGTTCCCAGTACAGTACACCCATATCCCACTAGCCCCCCCCCCCTTTACCTAGCTGCGCGTTTTAAGATCTCATGCCGGTACAACAACGTGCACTGTACACCAGTCACTCTCTTATGGAGAAGGCGTAGTGGGATATAAGACGGGGTGAGATGGGATATGGGGCACGGGATAGGTCTCAATCGAAACCAGTTCGTAGACCTCCACTTACAACTTGTAAACCCCCATTTCTTTATCGCGCCTACGTGGACCCCCGTCGGGTCTCCCCTGGACCACTTTCGGAATCACTGATGTAGGTGGAACCAATGAATAATTCAGGAGCTTTCTTAAAAGATTCATCTTTTTGTGCTAAGCACAATGTGTGAAAAAAAATAAAATAACGAAAATAAACAATAAAATAATGGCCGACTGGCAAAAAATACGAAAATAACACGAGTTTCCACACAACATATCGCCAGAAAACAATTCCACTGACGCTTTTCTTTGTCCCGCATTAATTTGTCCGTTGTTTTTCTGAAGCGTTATTTTCATTGGCTCCTTTCACCGTCGGCCAAGTGGCATCTGTTCGGCGATAAATTCTTAACCCATGTATAATACATTCCTTTACCTGTTGCTTCGAATCCGACCGCCCCTGAAATAGGGTCGTAAACACATTGGATCTACCTGTTACTTACGTTAAGCCGAGACTTGTTAAAATAACAATGTTTTTTCACATCTTTTGTTAAATGCATTAATTCATTAGGGATTTTTCATGTGTTATTCACACTCGTGGGTACAAGGAGCGTTACCCGAGACTCTTTAAAAATGTTAAAAAACGCACTCATTCTACGAAAGTTCTAGCGCAGACCCGTAGAAAATCATGGGATATTATAATTTCACGATTTGTGGAGCTGACGTAGTATTATTTACATAATATTTGCATCGGGATTCAGTGCCTTTCAAAAACAAATATTTCAGTTTTCTTTATAACACAATTATATTTTTTAAGCGTAATGAGTAAGATTAAGAAAGGGTCGCTCAGTTGGTTTGGGCATGTAGAGCAAATGAATGAGGAAAGGAGTGTAAGCAGAATATATTTATTTTATCAGGTTCTCCATAAAACAGTTGTACACCAAAATATTATGGAGAAGATTACAAAATTTAAAGAAAAAAGTGTATGGGGCAGTTTCACTATCTTGTGACGTATGTCAGAAGATAGTTACTGAATTCTCTGTAGGTGACATTGAAGATGTTGATGCTCAATACAGATTCAGTTAGCAGTTGAATTGCTCTGTTTAATGGCGCATTTTGATAGGAAGAAGTTCTCGCTTTCGGAGCATAAAAAAGAGCGTGGGATCTCCCACGAGTGTACGCGTTGGGTACATATAGGCTAATCTCCTTCAAAATGGGCGGATTCAGTACAATGCCGAAGATTAGCTTAAAAAAGTGCTTACCCAAAAATATTTTTCGGCGAGCTTCTAATGTATTAAGATCGAGCATTCCTGATAAAAACAACGATGGATACAGGAATGGGTAGTATGTATTTCCTATATATATATATTTTTTTTTACAGTAAATACCGCACAAGAGTCCCAACTGCTCCCGTCTGGAGCCAGTGAGACTATGGCATCCCCAATCGAGGTATGTTGTGAGGCTGAAGGTAGTAGGGAGGGGAAGGAGATAGGGAGGAGGAAGGGGAGGAAGTACCTGGCTATTCAGATCTGGTCACTAAACACGGCTAAAGCCATTTCAAGCAACGTTTCAATTCTGAATGGTGGTCTTACACCAGGGCGATACTGATAGTATCTTCCACTCTGGAACGTGCCGCAAATATACTATATATTATTTTAAATGAATAAATTGTGAAATAACACAAATTAATCAAATAAAATTTATTTGCGCACGCCGGGTTCGAACCCGCGACCTTCGGATTGTGAGTCGAGAGTCTTGCCTCGGGACCACGGAGGCCGTCAGGTAACGCAAAAACCTTTTTTGAACCCTTTCTATTTCTAGGATATGGTTTTGTTCAGAAGAGGCCCAAATAATGGAGCTATATTCGAAAATGCTTCATACGTTCTCCGTATTGCAATTCCATTAGTAAATGATCTTGCATTACGAAGAATGACGCAAATGTGAATGGTAGACGAAGTCGGGGACGCCCGTGGAAGACATGCACGACCAAGTGAATTAGATACTTGAGTCAGGAGATGTCAAGAGTCAGAATAATAGAAGAGCATGTATGAGACGATGTATGAACGTGAACGAGGCAAAGAGTGTGTGCCAAGATCGAGCTGTTTGGCGGTCCATCCTCTCTGCCTATTTTTTTGTTGACAAATTAAAGAAACGCTTGAAATTTACCTCTCAAATGAATACCGCTAGTAAACTTGAAACTTTAAAAAATTTAAACAAAAGAAATACACATTTTAAATTTGGAATTATTGATTTATTTATTAGAATTAAATAATTTTGGTACCTACTTAACCGCTTCTCTGAATGTTTCCAATTTGTTAAATCATAAGTTTATTGCTGTTTTAAATAGACAAATGATGTTTTTCTTTTTTTTAATATTTCAGCATAGAAATTATATCTTAGGAAATAAGTATCTACCGCTGAATAATTGCTAATAGATAATATTATGATAGGGTACATACTAAATCAAAAGGTTTACAAATTACCTTTTAACTCCTGGAATTGAAAGTCATTGTCATTTAATGTCTCCAATGTTCTCTCCTGAGACATTCGTTTTTTCTAAGTACTAGGACCAGTATTCTCCAGTATTACCGAATGCTTATTGAAAGATTTAAGTTATTTAAATCACAGTGACTGTTTATTGACGTACCGTAATTTTATAATAATACTTCGGAGGACAAATGTCCTTCCTTGCTGGAAGATAGGTTTTGTCTGCGAAGCTCCTGAACTAAAATATCTCCGCACGTTTACCTTCGGTCACCTTCGGCACAACTCAGCAACGAGACCAAGTGACCCGAAGAGCCCATAGATAACTTAAGTAATGTAGGAACCAAATCATAGACTAATATGGTACATTATATAAATGTTTTTACATTTTGTTTTTTTTTTGACGGCCGGACCTCAAGTTTATACACACTACGAAACTTGTGAAAACAACACTACCAGTGGTACTCCAACAAGCCACCTTGCTACCCCCTGTCACAAGCTAACTCCTTTCCTTCTACTATCTTCTATACATCCTTTACTTGTGACCGAGTTGCGGGGTAATTCTGTGCCAGCGGAGTCAAAAATTACAACCTTTAGAATGAGTTCCATTAACGTTCAAAACGTGAAAACTATGTTCAAATATGATGAATGAATGTTATTTTTTTTAAAACAACCCGTCCTTTTGATGATGAAAAAAATTTAACTTTTGTAAAATGACGGCTTACGTGTTCGAGGGGTAGCGCTCTCGTCTAGCAATCCGGGGGTCACGCGTCAAATCCCGGCGTTCGCAAGTAAATTTTAAATGATCGATAAGTATGTATTATTTAACATTTTTATCAAATAAACTAAGGTATATCTGTGACGGTTTTGTTTTGTGACCAGATCTGAACAGCCGCGTATTTTCTCACCTCCTTCTGCCCCATTTCCTTCACCTCCCAACTACCTTCAGCGTCACAAACCCATATTGTCACAACCCCGTAATACCCCAATTGACTACGCTATATTCTCACTGACTCCGAGCGGAGATGGTCTCTTGTGCGGTATTCTAGGATTAATCTAATAAATTACTAGACCTTTCAAAAATAAAAGGTACTCAATTAAAAAAGGTTTTCATTTTTCGTAACCCGGGAATTCGTTTTTTTTTTTTAATTAAGTTAATTGGTGCATCACCCCGTCCAATCTGACGCCAACGACAATCAATTCAGCCAGCAAAGTATATATTCGTCAATCTTAATACATTAGAAGCCCGCCGAAAAATATTTTGGGGTAAGCACTTTTTTAAGCTAATCTCCGGCATTATACCGAATCCGCCCATGTTGAAAGAGATTAACTTATATGTACCTAACGCGTACACTCGTGGAAGATCCCACACACTTTTTTATGCTCCGAAAGCGAGAACTTCTTCCTATCAAAATGCGCCATTAAACAGAGCAATTCAACTACAAAATTAATCTGTAATGAGCATCGACATCTTCAATGTCACCAACAGAGAATTTGGCAACTTTCTTCTGACATACGTCACAAGATAATGAAACTGCCCCCATACACTTTTTTCTTTAAATTTTGTAATCTTCTCCATAATATTCTGGTGTATAACTGTATTATGGAGAACCTGAAAAAATAAATAAATACTAAAAATGCCCGTTATTATAATGTCATGTAAAACGTTTCGGTGTTTTTTTAAGTTCTAAACAAAAAATAATTTCGGCAGAAGCAAGCATTGACAGTTGTAAAAATATACCTCAGCTGTCGCAGATGAAAATAAAATTTAAATTAAAAAAACAACAAATTTTATATTTGTAGCAGCTTTCCAAAAATTCGCACAAATATGCGAGCCTGTGTCAGTGCCAATTATCACTATAAATTCCTTTCATTCCTGAGCGCTCAAGAAGTAAACTATTATTACAAAATCATTCGTAAAAACCTTCTTGGGTATTGGATTTACAAAAACTTTGCATGTAACATTTATATTTTGTTAAAATTATTTCACTCGCGCGGCATACGCCATTCGTATTTTCATCATTTTTCGGTTTACGTTTAATAGACAGTCAATAATCAATCAATGCTGCCAATCATAAAAAAATTATTATTGCCATATAAAACAATACTTTATTCGGGTTATGGAGTTAACGCATTATTGACAAGTTTGAACACGTATTTTTAACAGAAGAACATGGAAACAAAGGTATTAGAATAATTACACGTACCCGTTTGACAAACCCTGCTTTGCCAAACAAACTATTAAAAAACCTGGGATGTATATCTAAATTATGATGTCATCCAGCTTTCGCAGCTTCTCAACCCAGGAATAAATCGAAGTAGGTACTTTTCTGTTTTTATTTTGACGAGAATTTATAAGGTTGGTACTTCCGACAAATGTCATATTTGATTGTCTATTAGAAAAAAGGAATATTCCGTATTATCCATGTATCGAATTTGAACAACACGATCGTTCCGTATTATCCGTGAGGTGGGCTTATACAATTTTACCGAAAAAGGGACTTTCTGCGCTTCTATCCTGGCTGGGTTTATTGTGCACTTATTTGACTATATTAGTCGCGGTATGCGGGATTCGGTTTGAGATACGCGGTAAGCGGTATATGAGCGGTACGCAGAGATGTTTAGGCGGCGAGGGTCGATTAATGACTGACCCGAGTAAAACAAAAATGATGGGTGTAAAGGAAAGGGTAAGAAGGACGTGTAACAATACTAACTACAAGCACAGGGTCTATGATGTATGTAGGTAAATGTAGCTGTGTATTGTGTAAATGCCCAACCATACCAGTCCGGTTTAATTTTACCCACCTGTTGTCATAAAACCACATTTATCACACTGAAGCATCTACCTCTAACTTTTTAAAATAAAGTGCAAAATTGTTCATCCAAATAAGTTAGTAGAACATCCATTGTTGGAACACTCTTTCAGATAAATATATAAACATAAAATAAGGATTTTAAAAATTGGCAGTTTTATTTCGACGAAATCAAGCAGTCTTATCAATCAGTTAAGCGATTTCAATGATTAAAAACATGATTGATTTCAATTAAAAGTTCTGGAACTTCGAGAAATTCGTTTGAAATTGAGAGAAAAACCACGTTATTTTCTGGTACAAAAGGTAAAAGAGAACAATGAAGTATTATGGTGAGCGACAAAAAATGAACGAAGAAATCCCAACTTCTGTAAAAGTTGCCTTTTTGTGTCCTTTATCTTCCTTCGCTCTTCAACGACATTTTTTTGATTTTCATAAAATGTTTATCATTGTTCATTTATTCGGTGAAATATACGACAGACTTTTGTTCATTTACAAATTTTCAAGAATCATCCATTTGATCACAATCGCTAAAACAATGAAAATAACACTTTAGGTACTTTTTTTATTGAGATCTAAAACTTCTCATTTATTAAAAAAAAAATCATAAAAAATTCTAAACATATACTGAGGCAAGACCACAGATGAACGACGATTTCGGATTATTTATCTATTTATTATAAAGGGTAATTCTAATTTTTGAAGAGTGTCAAAAATTCGTTTGAAACTTGTCGATCGATTTTTCAGAAATTCCTATAAAAATTAAGTGAAAAATTTTCCATGCCTAATTCTAAAAGCATAATAAAATATGAGTTGTTTATGTATTGCTATATTAAGTAAAGGAAATGTTTTAAACTTTCAAAATACCTTCTTTAACCCCCCGCGAAGGTTTCTGGATTATTACAACCACATGACAATACATCTGAAAAGTTTTTCAATCATTTCAAAAACTCTTGCGAAACTGTCAAAAATGTCAAAATTTGAGAATGACATTTTGCAGTTAAATCAATATTCAATTTTCGTAACTCTTTAAATTAATGAATTTATTTGAAGCACTTAATACTTTGAATAGAATCAAGAATTATAGGTATTTTAAATAGAAATTTTTCAGTCATTCAAATTAAAACAAAATGCAGCATTTTAAGTTTCCATTCTTATTTTCATTTCACTTCTCAACTTAAGCGTGCTGAATTAATTTTCAACATTTTAGTAAAAACTTCAAAGACCATCCATCTTCCACTTGGGTTTTTCATCACCCGTTAAAAGCACTGCCTAAACAATTGAGTTACTGAATGAAAAGCTGAAAAGAGTTTTTAGGAAACCCGATTGTTTAGACGGCAGGCGATTTTTTTAAAAAAGGGCAAATTTTAACCAAATAATATTTTTGGTTCTTGGTCGTTCACAAGAAAAAGGCGCATTATGAGCCAAGAGTAAAATAAAATTTTCGTCATATTTTGAACCATTTAGATGTAAAGATATTTAGAAATTCAATGAGGGATATAAAACAGAGATACCTACATGGGTTTCATCCCCTCAACTAGCTTTCCACTAACCGAATAGTGCAAACAATAATTATTTTACCGGCAGATAAAAATTTCAATGAGTGTGTGGTTTGCGGTAGCGAACGAAGCAGCTATTTTTGAATCACAGCATTCCTCCTAGTTCCTCACACGTCAATAGCGATCCCTAAACGTTTTCACATAGTCACCGTACGTCGGGAAAATTAAAAGGAACCATTCTGTTCCAGACTGTCGAAGACATAGCAGCTTTGTAAATCTTTTTTGTACAATTATTTTATAAATTAAAATTATGACATGGATGTAAATTGTTACAATAAACTTATAAGCACAGTGTTAAATGCTTATTTGATTTATACATAATCCAATTCACATAAACCCACATAGGTTAATTAATTGTGAAACCAAGAAGAACAGTAGTTTGTTATTTATTTGGTATTTTATCTAATTTTTCGGCTGTCCACTACCATTGGAGGTTGACTATCTTCGGGGCAATTTTTTTCCTACTGCTTGAAAAAACTTACAGAACTGAATAAGAACCAATAATAAAAGTTTCGAGGATGATTCTGAATTGCTGTTGAGAGCTTTGACTTTGGCTTTGCACGCTAAGACTGTAGTAAGGAGGTGCTCTTTCCTGCTGTTTTGTAGCCAATTAGAGACCCTGATATAACTTCTGAAGACTTTTTCTTATGGGGCCATCTTAAGAATATTGTTTACGAAAAAAAAAAAAACTGGGATCTGGAACTTAAGAGAATGTGAGCGGCAATTATAGTTGTGACTCCTAACATAAATCGACGGCCGGCGTAGTCCTGCGGTAAGGCTCTTGACTCGCATTCCGAAGGTCGCGGGATCGAATCCCGGCGTGGCAAATAAATTTTATTTGATTAATTTGTGTTATTTCACAATTTATTCATTTAAAATAATATATAGTATATTTGCGGCACGTTCCAGAGTGGAAGATACTCTCAATATCGCCCTGGTGTAAGACCACCATTCAGAATTCAAACGTTGCTTGAAATGACTTTAGCCGTATTTGGTGACCAGATCTGAATAGCTAGGTATTTCTCATAGTCCTCTTCCCCATCTCCTTCCCCTTCCCACTACCTTCAGCCTCACAACATACCCCAATTGGGGATGCCGTAGTCTCACTAGCTCCAGACGGGAGCAGTTGGGACTCTTGTGCGGTATCCGTATAAAAATAAAAAAAAAGCTTTTCTGGAGGGATGTCGACCATCGCTTAGATGTTTGACGTACAACAGGAGGAACTTGTATAGAAATTGTGTAAGAAATTTAAGAATAGAAGAATTTATGCGTTTTTAAGTATATAAATAAAATATCTTTAATACACGCTCTGTTATTTCGTTTTTAAATAACGGACACCTTTTTCGATGACCCTGTGCAAACGTCAAATTTGTGCGAACGCAATGCTACAAGAATTCAATAATTTTTAGTCATGGACAAATTTATACGGTTTTACCCTTGTATTTATTTTTCCATCAATATTTCAAAAGGCAAACACCCATTTCCAGCCACACGTGTTTACAAAAACAAGCGGAGCAGGTGTAAAAATAATTGTAAATGATATCTCCGGCATTGAGGCGCGTGTAATGGTTGAATTAATTCGTTTTTTAAAAGAGCGCGTTTAACATTTAAGGCCAAGGAGATATAATAATATAATAGGCTATGATCATAGCTTTAATAATGGGCTATGATCATCGACTAAGTATATACAATACATAAATCGATGGCTTAGATCTTTTTAGAAATACTTTTAATTTTAACTAATTTATGAATACAGTTCTCAGTCGTTCGACCCTGACCACAGACAGTAAACAGACAGCTAAATATTTATTCGAATCGCAGACACGTTATCAATCACATCACGCTGAACGAAAAACAATTCGAAGAAAATATATGCGAAAGTCGAAAATTCACAAATGAGCAAATCATGAAAACTGAACATAGGTCACACAAAAGAAACCCAGGAGAAGATTGGTGGAAGATCAAATAAGACTGCCATTGTCTCCGAGGCAAAAGCATTATGAATCTTAAATTAAAGGGAGAAATCGAAGAGAAAGGATAGGATAGGATTAATAAGAAGTAGATTCCTGGTCATGCAGGTCAAAGTTAAAAAAAAAAAAAAACAATTAAAGGCATTTTCAAAAACATTTTGAGTTGAACGATTTTCGGCGTTGAGAAAAATTTCCTGAAAATAATTTCCCTGTGGGCCAATGTCAGCTTTGGGGATGTTGGTCGATGGTCTATTTAGGCAAATGAAGTAGAGGAAGTTCTGGAAAAGAAAAAATGTATGAGGGGTGGTAGGAACCTGTGGGTCGATGTGTCCAGGTGATGGCGATGGGTCGAGTCAAAGGTCTCCCTCAACTTGTCTCTCCTGATCCGGCCCGTCACGCAGAAGTTGGTCAAACGTATCCGCCACCAAGGCATAGACAAACCTTACCCCATAAACCCGGGCACCCCTGCTAAGTCACCAAACTTAGCGAACCACTTGAAGTGACCTAAGGCAGGGTGCTGGTTATCGAATAAATGGTTCCCGGGCGCGGTACTCATATCTGCCTCGCAAATTCTACGCCACGGATACATTCCTAAAGCAATTATGTCTCTGGTTACGATCAACAGAGAGGTGTATGTCTGTTTTCAGGATTTATTTTTGTGGGATGATGCCGTGCTGCGCTTTCAACGTTTCGGACAGCTTTATAGTGTCCATCGTCAGGGCAAATGTGTAGATTATAATGAAACATCATCACATCATAACACCCCAAAAATAAATCACAAACCAGTGCCCGACCAGTAGGACTATGGTATCCCTACTTTAAAGAATGTTTAATGAATATCACCATTTCAAGAAACGTTAATTATTTGTTTTTTTTTAGGTATAACGCATTTTTTGCTTTGTACTCGCAAGAGACAATAAACTCTCATTGGAAATAAATCGATTGGTGATCTTCCACCAGAGATGATTCTGAGAATATCTTCCACTCTGGAACCAGGTGCAAACACACTTTATTGATAATTTAATTTATTTATATACGTAAATAAATAACGTTCATTCATAATTTATTCGCAATCGCCGGCTTTTAAATCCGCAACTCTCCAGATATCCAGAGTCAATGAGCTTACCACCCAACCAAGGAGTTGTAGGTTAAGGAATTCTGACGCACGAAGTGAACGGGTCATTCATCTTTCTGTCTGGTAGACCATGATAACATGGGGGTAGTTATAGCTTCAGTTAGTTTAATATAAAACGGCTAATGTCAGAGTGTTTCAGCAGATTAAGAAGCGCGTCACAGAACATTAGTGGCCCATCCAGTACCATGGCAGATGTGGAAACGACTAATTACCATGAGGCGCGCGTTGGAAGACCCTACATAGTTCCAAAGATATATTTTATACATTTTTACATTAAACCCACACAGAAAGTTACGGGGAAAATAATTTCTCGCGTGGCCTACGAAAGAAAGGAGAGGAAGTTCTGGGAAGGAAAAAAGCTGTAAGGGGTGGATAGGAGTTCAGGATTCAGGTTCCAGGAGTGACGGACGTATTAATCCAAGCCTCCCGTTGTGATGAAAGATGATGGGTCGAGAGTCCGGCTGGAGAGGTAAAAAGATCTCTCTAAATCGGCCTCTTCAGATCCGGCCCGCCACGCAGTTGGTGTAAAGTAAAGTAAAGCCATTTTCGTGTAAGTGATTTGCGTTTTGCGAGTAACAGATTATCAAATTTCATTATCCAGTTTTAAATATAGACATGAACCAAACATCTATATATCTACTGAACCTGGGCGGCCCGAGTTTCAATTTGGGTTAGCCAGGCCTACTCTATAACAAATAGCAAGAATTATCACGGAAATCATAATATTTCATACGTTTAATGAAATTATTAATGGATCAATAAAACACGACGTGTTTGACACAGATGCTTTTTCAATATAACTTGGTAGGTTAATAGGATCTTGAATTGGTTTTCAATATGTATGCATCCGTAGAGTAACGGCCAACACTTGGATATACATTGCAAATTCGATTTCCACCTCGCCACAAATGTATTTGGTTATATTTCGTTTGAAAAATATACAAATTTACATTTGCGTGTTGCGAAAAATCTGAAAATATTTTAAAAACTCCTACTACCATAAAAAAACGGAAAATGTTGATTGTGCTATAATGAAGGGCTCTGCTAGCACAGGAATTGAACCCACGACGTCTGGATGAAAATCAGACTTATTTGTTATCTCAGCCACTAACCGATAAAACATGAACACATTAAACTCTACTGTTATATTGTAAAGCAGGGCAAACCTTACAGAAATTGATTTTCTGCGTTAAAGAAAACTAATCATTACTAATATTATAAATGCGAAACTGTTCGGGTTCGTTTGTTACGCTTTCACGCATTAACCAATAAAAAGATTTTTTAAATTATTTCAGCAATGAAAAGCTACATTATATGCGAGGACTACAGACTGTATATAATGGTAAGCTCTGGCGTTATGAAATTATAACCATTTATATATTATATTTATTATACGTTTTCTGTCGCTAACAAAGCGAGTTATTGCTAACGTCAGAAAAGCAATCGTTGCCGTGGAAACGATGTTGATATACTTGCGTAAATTTTATTTAAGGCGTCATATTTATTTATTTATTTTATTTATTTATTTATTTAAACGCCCATAGGGCTTTTACATATAGTGCAGTACATGTGTTTGGAAAAATATAAGAAATAACATAATATAATATAAACATAATATAAATATAAGAAACAAAATAAAGATAACATAAGATATACAAAATATAGATAACACCAAGTATAATAGTTGACACAAAGCAGGTAACATAGAATATATGGTAAGTAAATTAATGTGAGATTGTTATTTTAATTAAAGAGGGAAATACGATAGGATTGTCAATACTTATGTTTGTAATTAGCAAACTTTTTTAAAGTATTTATTACGTGTTTATCGAAACATAGCTACCATAATATTTCGATTAAGGTGCTATATAGTGCATGATATTAATAGATTTATTTTAATTGTTCTAATACACTGAGTTTAAATTTTGACATCGATTGATGACGGTAAACGTCTATGGAGGAATATTTGTTACCGAGTATATGGAGTCTTTGCAGAGGAGAGTTAACAAAATAATTACTAGCAGAATTAGTTACAAGGTAAATCGCATTAGAGCGAGTATCGCGCGTGGGTATTCTCAAATTAATTTTACTGATTAAATCAAGGGCGTCCAGTCTGCCATTTGAAATATTAAAAAGACAAAATAAATCGCTCGCTACGCGCCTTGACGCTAAATCGCTTATATTAAGTAACTCCATTAAATATACATAATTTAGATCTTCGACAGGTATACCGAGTTTATAATTAATAAATCTTAAGAACTTATGCTGTACTCTTTCAATTCTTAGTTGGTGTGTCTTATATAATGGAGCCCAGATGGTTGAATTGTATTCTAAATTTGATCTCACCAGCCCAGTGTACAGCAATTTAAACGAATTTAGTGATTTAAATTCTTTAACCGTCCTCAGGATGAACCCCAGACTTTTCATGGCCTTGTTAGTTATTACATTAATGTGAGGAACAAAAGTTAATTTACTATCAAATATAATACCGAGGTCCTTGATTTGATCTACTCTTTTCAGGAAAATGTTGTTGATGCTATATTGAAAATTAATGGGATTTTTGATTCGCGCAAAAGTAATTGTTTGGCATTTTTCAATATTGAGGAACAGTTCATTAAGGGCGCACCACTCTTGTAACCTTACTAGATTTGATTGTAATATACAGCAGTCGTTAAGATTCGTAATTGTTTTATATATTTTAAGGTCATCCGCAAATAAGAGTATCATAACTCCTTCAAAGATGGTAGTTATGTCATTTATAAATAAGGAAAATAACACTGGGCCCAGATGTGACCCCTGTGGAACTCCGGTGAATATTTCGAACTGATTTGAAAAGTGTGAATTTAGTTTGACTGATATTTTTCTTTTGTGTAGATAACTTTCAAACCATTTCAAAATATTCCCCGTTATTCCTAAGGATCTTAATTTATGTATGAGAATTTTGTGTGAGACTTTGTCGAAAGCCTTACTAAAGTCGGTGTATACTACGTCAGTTTGAAGATGATTGTGCATACTATTAAACAATTTTTCCTGATAGATCATGAGATTCGTAAGAGTAGACCTGTTTGCCATGAAACCGTGTTGTAGATGTGATATAACTTTATTAATCTCAGGTGAAAGTTTAGAGAGCAGTGCAGATTCGAATATTTTAGGGATTGTCGACTGAATACATATGGGTCTATAGTTAGATACATCAGATTTATCACCTTTCTTAAAAATAGGAGACACAAAGCTTGTTTTCCACTTTTCCGGAAAGGTGCCAGTTTTTATAGACAAGTTAAAGATTTTAGTAAGAGGATAAGTTAAAACTGATAAGCATTTCGATAAAAAGATTGGAGGAATGTTATCAGGGCCAGCCGATTTATTTAGGACGAGAGATTTTAATTTGGTTCTAATGTCGCTTTCTTCAAATTTGCACTGATTGAAGTCGATCTGGTTATAATTGGATGTTGTGGCATTGATCAATGGGGAGTTGTTTGTTGATTCATAGACTTTGCTGAAGAATTCGGCAAACAGATTAACAACTTCTTGGGGATTATCGGCCATTTTGTTATCTAAATACATGTTAGAGGGAATACCGGAGTCGTTGTTATTAAGCATTTTTGAAAATTTATAAATGTTCTGAGGGTTGGCAAGAGCCAATTGTTCACAGTTGTCAATGCACTTTTTATAACATAACATGGACATATTTTTGGCGGTCTTTCTGAGTTCACAAAATTTTGCGTAATCTTTGGGATCACGTGATGATTTATAAATTTTATGAGCAATTTTTTTGTCTCTAATTGTTTTAATGAGATCGTTACTGAACCATTTAGGGTAGCTATGAACATTAATTTTTGAAATGGGTACAAACAAATCAATAGAATTATTAAGAATTAAGTAAAATTTATCAACCATTACATTGATGTTTTCTTCAAAGTCTAAAAAGTTCCAGTCAGTTGAAGATAAAAGATTTGTGATTTGGTTATAATCAGCTTTGAAGAAATTCAATTTTGTTGATGCAGATGGATTTTTTCTTGTTATAGAACTGTTGCATTCAATTGTAAGAGGAGGGTGGTATTTGTCGATTGGGAGGATAGATTCGGTAGATGCGGATACTTGAACAAATAAGGAATTGGAAAATACTAAGTCAAGAAGGCGAGAATTAATATTGAATACATAGTTTAACTGCCGTAGATTTAGAAAATTTGACATCTCGATAATCTCATGAGAACCGTGGTTGATGTTTTCCGTGCAAGAAGTTTTACTGTTGTCTATGTCCCATGTGACATTTGGCAGATTATAGTCACCTGTCAATATCATGGTTGAGCCAGGAAATTTTCTTCGGATTGTTTCGATTTCAAGGTAGTGGTCTTTATATATCTGGGCGTCGGAAGATGGAGGAATGTAGATACAGCCGATAATAATTTTTTCTTTTTTGGTGGAGACCATGATGAATAGTTGTTCTAGTTGTGTATATATGCACTTGAGTTTTCTTGAGCTAAGTTTATTACTTATGGATACCAACACACCTCCTCCTCTGATTTTATTGATTTCGGTTCTATCTTTTCTGTAAACTGTATGATTAAAGAAACCTAATTCTGAAGTGTCAATGTTTTTGTTCAGCCATGTCTCAGTGAAAGCGTAAGAGTCGTGGTTCAAAGTAGGTAAGATTGATTTCAGGTCCTGTAATTTTGTTCGTAGTCCTCGTACATTTTGATAATATATAGAAATTTTACTGTTTAGTTTTTTGGGTGCGTTTTAACGATTGTGGGATTGTTATTTAGGTATTTAATTGTGATGTCCGTTTCGCCAGTAGACTTCCTTTTTTCTAGTTCTTCTCTTAAATCGTTTAAATGTTTCCGTTGTAGAAAAGACTGGTCTTGGTAAATTCGTATATTGTTTTTCAGAGTATCTTTCCTTTTTAGTAGGATTTTCGGCCATTTGGCTTCCGGAAATTCAACTTTTATACCTCTCGGTTTGTCAGTTTTCCTATTACCCAATCTGTAGATTTTTATGTCAAGGTTTGTTGTTGCAGCATCCATTTCGGAGATAATTTTCTTAACTGATGCGATATCACTGTTTATTGATTCAGTCTGAGATAATGATGTATTCTCAGGAATGTTGTGAATAATCAGATTTTTGTCTCTGTAACTTTGTTCTTTCATTTCAGCAAGGATTTCGCAGACAGTTTGGGTTTGGGCTTGTGGGGAGCACACATTTGTAGTTGCACTTTTTAGGGCGGTTAACTCGCCTTCAAGGTTTGCCATTTTTACTGCCATTTGGGCGATTGTTCCTAGTATGTCGTTAGTTCGGGGTATTATTTTGGCAATCTGCTCTTTCGTAAATTTGTTATTAGGCTCCATTATCATATTGGTCAGTAAGTTGACTGCGTCCTTCGCTAGAGAAATATATGCCTGAGCATCCATTTTCGTTAAAAGTTGTAAAATATTACTTGCAAAAGTGGCTGGTGAGACTGCCTTGTTTCCGCAGCGCTTGTAGTAACCGCTATGAATGGTGGCGAGTAGGTACCACGGGCCGATACACTGTGCACTGTGTTTGCGGAGAGTGTTACCCACACTTGTTAGCGTAGAACAATGTCACAAATTTGCTTATAGCACTTGATGTTTTGTTTATTCGCTTTTGGATTTTAATGTGAAGGTTAATCGTGAACTAAGCAATGCGTTTTGTTAACTTTAACGTTTAAATACTTCAAGGAACGGAAGTTTCACTATAACTTTCGATAAAACTCTGTAAATTTTGTTTTTATGCAGGACAGAATATTATGCGTGTGAACAGTATTAGATTGTTGTAATTGTTCTTTAATCGTCATAATTTTATTTAAGGCATCGTAGTTAATATCTGTCTATCTATATAAATAAAAATGAATCTCCGAAATGTTTGTACGCGTATAACTTCCGAACGACAGCACCAAATTAGATAATTCTTTATTTTTACTACTGGTGAGCTCTGGCATTATGAAATTTAGGTGGCACGCGAGCTGTTTGAAAACTGAATGTACCGGGAATGAAAGTATGGAATTGCTGAGGAGGGTGGTGGGAAGGGATGAAGGGGGAGGGGGGAAGGGGGGGGAGTAGGGAGGGGTGATAATTGATAAGTGCAAGGGTTACAGTAATTTCCCATGCGAGCAAAGCCGCGAGTAAAAGCTTGTTTTTAAATATATGTTACTGCCTCGATGCTTTTAATAATATTTGAGAAAAGACCAAACTTTTCACAGAGACAGCAAGTTGTTTTAAAATGTTTAAAGAGAGATAAATTTTATTAGTTCTAAATCTATGCAAAGGAGGAATTTATCGTCGGCGTCTGCCAAATTTATCAATGTATATCTTTAACAAACGAAAGGAAGCCGAGAAGCTATTATAAAAACAGTGTTTTTTCTCGAAGAAACAATTATCGTATTGTTTTGCCTAACAATTCCACCACGATTCACTCTAAATGAAGATCGATTCAGATTTTAAATTGTTTGTAAATAAATATTACATTAATCTGGCTGGTGGAATTTATTGGTCGCTGCAATTCATAATTCAACCCTTTTAGAGTGTTTATTTTGAATAAAAGTGCGAACGAAATTATAAGCTTTTGATTGATTTTAACACACTGAACAAAATAATCTAATTTCAAGCCTTTGATAAAGCGGAATATAATTGACATTATTTTAATTAGTGGCGTCAAACGTCAAAGGACGTAAATTATTAAATTTATCGTGATTTTGATGATTCGCAGAAAAAAATAAAAGTTGAAACTTAATTACAGCTTTGTTTTGACAGATGATGTAAAAAGGCACAATATACCTGTACGTTGAGAAAATGAATGTTCACGAAACTTTTTTGCTACTCAATCAAGGCGAAATGAATAGCTCTGGAACAATTTGGGAGCGTATTCAGGATTTTTCAAAACGTTACCATCTACAATTTACACAGATGACGAACATCACTTTTGAAATTTTGCTTGAAATTACTCGTTTGCTTCTGTCTATGTTCGAGTATATATGTATGTATGCTATGCGTTGCTAAACTATTCATCCGATTGCGATGAAGCTTTGAGGATTTGATGTGCGCCTGCCCGCGATCCTTACTATGTACAATAGTGAGTTATGGCATCGTGATATTGTTCATCCGATTGCGATGAAACTTTGAGGATTTGATGTGCGCCTGCCCGCGATCCTTACTATATACAATAGTGAGTTATGGCATCATGATATTGTGCATTGCTAACAGTTCATCCGATTGCGATGAAACTTTGGGGATTTGATGTGTGCCTGCCAGCGGTTTCTATAAATACTGGTGAGCTCTGTCTGGCATAATGAAATTTGTATAAAATAATTGCAATAGGTGGCACACAAGCCGTTTGAAAACAGAATGTACCGGGAATGAAGGTTGGAATGCGGGAGGTGGAAGGGGAACCCGGGAGGGGGAGGGGAACTCGGGAGGGAGAAGGGGAACTCGAGGGGGGGATTCGCGGGGGGGGAGGCGAACTCGGGAGGGGAGGGGGGGGGGTGGATACGTCCGTCACTCCTGGACACACTGACCCCCACAGATTCCTACCTACCCATTTTTTTACATAAGCTCCACACAGTAGGCCCTAAGATAAATAATTCCCCTAAGGGCCTGTGTCATCTTTGGGGATGAAAAAGGAAAAAGGTATGAGGGGTGGATTGGAATCTGGAGAGTCGATGTGTCTAGAAGTGACGAATGAATCCATCCCTTCCACTGCGATCCAAATCTTGCTGAGAGTCCTGCTGGAGAGGTCAAAAGATCTCCCTCAACCAGTCTCGCCCGATCCGGCGAGCCATGCAGTTGGTGAGCAGACGCATCCGCCGCCAAGATCCGGACAAACCTGATCCCACAAACCGGAGCATTACTGCTAAGTTATCAAAAGTAGCGAACCACTTGGCGTGACCCCATAATGAGTTAAAGATAAGTCCTTCCCAGAACTCCCTCTCATTCCTTTCCTTTAAAAGAACCTCCACATGGCGTCTCCAAAAACGATACAGGTCCTGAGGGCAATTATTTTCCTCAGGGCTTCATGTGTGGAGCTATTGTAAAAAAAATCATTAAACCAATTTCGCATTAGGTACTGCCAACATATGTTTTTGATTAAACATCAACATAGTTAACAATCAAACATCACCAGGGAAAGATAACGGCTACTGTTGGCCGAAATAATGATCCCTCTGAACGTAATTACGACGGGGCAGTAAAAATTACTTTGTCGGCCACTCGTCGATGAGTTTAATAAACGAGATATTATAAAAAGCGGGTTATACGATAGAACACGGTGGCAAAGTAAAAATTATGTAGGTGGGAACCTACATAATGCTACAACCTAATTCGAGAGGAGAGATAACGAATAATGAGGAAAAAATGCGAGTACTTAGGACTTAGAATGATCTATTTTCAAATCAAAGAATCAGTGCCGGATTAAGACTACTTGATGCCCTGAGCATTCCACGCCTGTGGGTCCCCTATCCATAAGTAAACTATAGTCGAACAGATACCAAGTGCACTCCCAAAATTTCAAACGGGGAAGAACGTTCTTCCTCGTTTGAAATTTTGGGAGTGCACTTGGTATCTGTTTGACTATAGTATCATCGTTCTTTAAAAAAATTACGTATTTAATTCAACGTGATAGATCATTAGGTATCTTACAATACAAAAAGGATACGAGGAGTAGGTATTGCATACAATAAAAAACATGGCATTTTTTTGTTTATTTGTTAAAATGCGACTTGCGACTTTTTCGGGCATTAAATTCGCGGAAAATATTTTTTAGTTCAAGGTTTTTAACGGTTCCATGCCAACTCGGAATGAAATCAACTCAGAACCATCTCAGATAAGTCGTTTAGAGTGATAAATTAATAATTTTAAATTAGCCGATAACCCTAACCTAACTTAACCTATTTAAACAATTTTTTATTTATATTTTTTTATCACTCTAAATGACTTATCTGAGATGGTTCTGAGTTGGTTTCATTCCGAGTTGGCCGGTCACCGTTTTTAGCATATCTGACTCTTTATATAATATTGATAAAGCATCGAGCCTTTCCTGCAGCATCGTCGTTCTTTTTTCATTTTTTATTATTTTCAATTTTGAAAAAGATTGTTCCGCTGTGCAGTTTGATATCATCAGTCATAAAAATATACGCGGGGCTGTGCAGTGGCGTAACTGTACCATTCGAGGTATTTTATTTAGGTAATTAGACAAATCACTGTAACTTATTTTTTATGACACATGAATGAAACTGTTGAATTTCGGTTCTTAAATCGGTATTAAGGTCTTGTGTTTACTAAATTTCTAAAATGCTAACTGTTTTCTGAAGTTAGATCGGGACATAATTTTATCGACATAATATATTGCACATATCGGTCAGGAATGAGAATTTGTCAGCAATTTTTTTGTATATCTCTCCCCTTCTTCGCATCTCTACATTTAATGTATCAATAACGCCATAAAAACTTTGGTGCTGTTTCTGGTGCCCCCCAAGACGTGATGCCCCAAACAATTGCTTAATTTGCTTATGGGCTAATCCGGCACTGCAAAGAATGGGCGTATATTGACGCTGGAAAGGAAAAATGGCAAAAGCGCCGTACAGCTGTGACATTAAAGATGGGCCTACACAATGAGCTATATTATCTTTTTTGTACTTGTGTTCATCAAATCAAGTTTTCTAGGGTTGCCCACATGTTCCGGGAAAAAAATAAACAATATTCTTGTGTAGGTTCATCTTTAATGTCAGCCCTTTGGCGATTTAGCAATTTTTCCTTTTCCAGCGCCGATATCATCTTATACGTCAGTCAGAATGTTTTTTCTTTATTTAGAATCTATACTTATATTATAAATGCGAAACTGCGTGTGTTTGTTTGTTATGCTTTCTCGCATAAACAATTTTTTTTAAATATGAAATACCGCACAAGAGTCCCAACTGCTCCCGTCTGGAGCCAGTGAGACTATGGCATCCCCAATTGGGGTATGTTGTGAGGCTGAAGGTAGTGGGGAGGGGATGGAGATAGGAAAGAGGAAGGTGGGGAAGTACCTGGCTATTCAGATCTGGTCACTAAGCACGGCTAATGCCATTTCAAGCAACGTTTCAATTCTGAATGGTGGTCTTACACCAGGGCTATACTGAGAATATCTTCCACTCTGGAACGTGCCGCAAATATACTATATATTATTTTAAATGAATAAATTGTGAAATAACACAAATTAATCAAATATATAATTCGAACCCACGACCTTTGGATTGTGAGTCCAGAGTCTTACCTTGGGACCACGGAGGCCGTAATACCAAGCGAGTGAAGCCGCGGGTAAAAGCTAGTATTAAATTAAGGACATAAGTATATTTCAACCCTCTTTCATTCTTATACACAATTAAAAACCATGAACACATTGAAGTGTGTCATCCTCGGACGCTTCAAAGCTTTATAGCGCGTAAAGGGCGTAGAAATTCCGTACAAAAACACTGTGCAAATTTTACGAAACCAGCGCTCATATTTTGAAAGTTATGTTACATCTAATTATTAAGTTCGGATATATCCAATAAAAAATGTTTTAAATATTTTTTATCTCAAGTACGAATTACATATTTTTGCAAAATTGTCGTACTTGACATTGTACTTGACATACAACAACTATTAAATCACTAACACACATACAAATAAACCACAGCAAAACTCCACTCAAACAAGAGCTATTAGAAATATGTACTCCTCACATGGCACATTAATTAATATCCACAGTGAATACTATATTTGGACAAAGTAGACACTACTCAAAATTGTATAATATTATTCCGGTCGTAATTAAAACACAAAATAAACTATCTAGCTTTCTAAAACAAATAAAAGCTAAATCAAGTCAACAGGAAGAGATTTTCAAAAAACAACAAACATATAACTTGTTCGTTGGCTATCTGCAGTCATGCTAGGGAACGATGAGAAGATACCGAAAGTTATCCTATCAATCCTTATCGATCGACTATACTTAGGGAGCCTGGTCCTATCCCTAAGAAATCGATAACTTTACAATATCGGATCGATAGGCAATTTTATATCAATATTCTGAGCACTGTTTCACTTTTGACAGCCGAACCAATATTGACGGAATAAATAAGACATCGATGTACGAGGTGTTTTCTATGAATTGATTTTCCGAAACGTCAAACGCTGAACAATTACATTAAAAAAACATGTGTGCAGTTCACACGCGGTAAAAATGAAACCTTCAGAAAACTAAGTTAGATAAGAGTGGGGAGGCTACAAAGCACCGCACAAAGATTGACCGATTATTCCATGTCATTCTCTCGCAATCTCTTTTTGTTGTCGTTTTTTTGTTTCACCCAATTTCAAATCACAACGGTGCTAAAGAAGTTTTCACTTCAAAAATAACGCACACACGAACCATAAACACAACACAATTAACAGAAGCAACACATTAAGTACTCTTTCAAACTACCGTAGAATAATATTGTAAAACAGAAATTGTAATCAGACCTCAGAATTAAAGTCCTACTCACAATCTCAGCTTGCAAATACTATTACCGTAATGTTATTTAAAAAACACACTTAAAACTTTCATCACGTATCCAAGAGAAATTTTAAAACTAGCGGGGGAGGTAATCAGAACCCAGATAGGTAGAGGTGCGGGAAATTGGCACGATTCAAATTCTCGGAATCATCGACGCTGCACTCGAGGTATCCAATTTATTTTATTTCTGTGTACTCCACTACCGCAGTATTTTACTGCGGTAAAAAGTGCATGGATAAATCTTTATTTTTTTATTAAAAGCAAATGCTATTGGCACTCCGCGCTACGCTAGCGACCAAGAAAGAGAGTATGAATTCTTAGATTCAATCCAAAATCTAAGAGCCGTGCTACCCTAACCAAAAATAGTTCCATAAAAATCTGAATCGTGCAATTTCAAAACCCTTTTAAAAATTCATTAAAAGTTATGAAAAAAAATTGATAAATAGACCATAACCTAATCTAACGTAATCTATTTAACCAATTTTTTTTCATCTATTAATGTCCGGTCACCGGTAAAATTTATTTTCATGTCGATATCCGTGCTGTGTCTTATTCAAATTCGATGAATAATTTGGCCATTATCTCATAGAACCGGCTTGTCCACACTTCCTACTTACAGAAAAAAAAAATAGAATATTTATAATAAGAAATATGTTAGATAAAAGTATCTGTAACAAGGTGTGTGCTTATACATACTTTATTTATGATCTCGGCTTGTGGCACCTCTAGTGCTTGCCCATTTTTGGGCATTGGTTATATTGCGAGCCCTGCAATATTTTGGAATGCAAATGTTGTTAATCCTGCACAAATTCAAATCAGGAGATTTGAAAAGAAAGCCAGCCATTCTTTGTGCTACAGCCGAGAGCTTTGGGCGGTCCTCTCGACCGCAACACGATGGATCCTTTTTTTTGAAGATCGCTACAATTCTGATCGTCATACTCGCCATCTTGGGAGCTGACTGGTAATCATCCTGGAGGGATGATTTGCATTGAGAATCATCCGCCCCTACTGCTTCTGGCGGGTCCTTTTGGCTGGCAGCCAGTTCTCTGGAGTCCTGCCCTTCTCACAATGTGAGATTCATTTCACAAAAAAAGATTTCATCGCGCGTCATTTCAACTTACCACGGTATCAACATAAACTATTTAAACCTAAGTAAGCCCTTTGCCAGACAGCCTTAGTTTTTGTTAGGATGTCATTTTTGTTTCAATATATTTTTGTATTTAAAATGCTTTATTTTCTTGAAAATTATTGACCCACTCCTTACATCTGCCACGCGAGTCATTTTTTACTCATAGTAATGTACCTTGTACGTTGTTGCCATCTCATCCCAGGTAACAAATATCAAAGATGTGACAAAACTGACAACAAATTTCTTATCAAAATTATAAATAACCGTTTGAATGAACCTTCCCTCTAAGCCACAAACAAATCACCATCCACTAAAAAACTTCCATATTCCTTTCCTAAGAACCAACTTAATCATCATCCAACTTCTTGTGAGAATATGTCGACTGTATAACATTCACTGGGTGGCAAAACTCCGGACATATTTAGTGATAGCCTCTAGAACTTCACTAAATTTCTCGAATCTTTGCCCGTCCCATCGTCTCACGACTCGGTATCGGTATCGAATCGACAAAAACTGGAGACCCTGCTCAGCAAAATTCTACAATAAGGAACTCCAGTGAAAAATGTTATGGCTTTAAAAAAATATGTTCATATAGACCAATATACGCTGATTCTGAATATATAAGTTTTATTACATAATATTTAACGTAGAGTTTGTAAAAAAATATTAAAAAGTCCATTTTAAAACGTGTCATTAAAACACCCTATTGCTGGATTTTGGCGGCGTGACGTCACCGCGCCGCGTCATCTGGGTCAAAGTTGTAAAGAAATCAATAGAAATGAAGACGCAAGCCGTTCGGCATTCCGAGTTATCGGTTTATAGAGAATTGGACATATAATAGTTTTTGTTTTTATTGAAACATTATTTAGGCCTAAATAATTCAGTATCAAAAATAAAGTATCTATTAGTCTATCTATATTATTTAAAATATTCAAAAACTTTAACTGTACAAAAAACGATCGTATTGCCCAGTAATGTCTATGAAAACGCTCCAATTCTGAAATTCAAAATGGCGGGAGTCGAACAGCTGATTCCAGTTCCCCGCAAGATTCATACTTCGGTTAGTCATGATGACGTCATACTAGATTCGGTGGTTTTCGGGGATCTTGAAAAATTAAAACTTTGACATTTATTTTAACTATTAAAACTAACTCTAAAAATAAAAATAAATATGCAGTTATTTAATTTAGAAGGTATTATTTAGAATTCATAAATAAAAAAATTGGACTGGAATTCTCTATTATAGCGCTGCAAACCGTAGTGACATTATTACGAAGCCTTAATGGTAACGAGAGCTTTTCAGGCTGGCTCTGAATCAACAATTATAACGATGTTGTTAAGATTTCGCAAAACTTAGTCGGAAACTCAGTTCTATTGCACAACTTTTGTGTTCGCAGAATTTGCATTTTCATAAACTTTAAATGATTTAACTTATTATGTGGATTATGCGAAATGAAATAAAGTGGAGTGGTTTGATCTATTAATGGTTTAGATATCCCGAGTAAAATTGTAAAATATGAAATAATGATTACTTCCTATAACGCGGTCTCCGCACGGGTGACGCATCCAGTGAGGCCTACATTAACAAATAATGTTTTTAAGTATATAAAGTTATTGTACCAAATAAAATAAAATAATAATAATAAAGCGAAGATAAAAACGTAGAAAACAAATTTAAAATATTAAAAATAATGAAACACTTAGTTATTTTATTGTTTAAAAAAACCAACGTGTTTCGTAAGCAATGCTTACTTCATCAGGTTTTTAGTTTAATCTATACTAATATTATAAAGAGGAAGGATTTGATTGTTTGTTTGTTTGTTTGTTTGCATCGAATAGGCTCCGAAACTACTGAACCGATTTGAAAAATTCTTTCACTGTTGGGAAGCTACACTATTCCCGGGTAACATAGGCTATATTCTATTTTTAAAAAAATTAGGGATCTTTACTAAAACTACAATAATGTAACCCAAGGTGTAAAAAAATTACCGAAAATATTCTTTAAATCACGTGCGCTGCAAAAACTATTGATGATAGAATAAAATAATGTAGTACAACTTTGTAGAACACATCATTATCTACAAAAAATGTCGCTACAGCATATGTCTAACTATTATAGTTATGCCACAATAAGTGTTCTTTTATTTAAAAAATTTAATAGAATTGCCGCCGCTAGAAAAGACTCTTTATTTGTATCTTGATATTAATTCTTATCAATATAAATTATTTTATATTCGAGACTGCTTCAATGCCTTTATATAACTTTTTGAATTATTCAATTTGGACATCCCATTCAAAAGATATCACGAGTTTAAAAATGTAAGTAACAATAAGTAACAACACAGTAACAATATTAGCGTCACTGGGGTACGGGCCGTACGGAAGGACACCAACAAACAATCAAATCTTTCCTATCTTATACATAAAAATCAAAAAAATTTTGTTCGTATTTTATACGCTGTCATACCGTTCATCCGATTGCGATGAAACTTTGGTAATTTGTTGTGCGCACGCCCGCAAAGGATATAGGCTATTTATAATGGTAAGTTCTGGCGTTATTGAATTTGTATTAATGAAAATGTGCGTATTTCATATATTTTAGTGGCAAGGAGGAAAGGCAGGGGGGAGGAGAACGGGGGAGGTGGGGTACGTGGGTGGGACGACGAGGGATGGGAAGGCGGGGAAGGTAGAAGGGAAACGCGAAAGGGGAAGGGGACTCGGGAGGTGAACGGGGACGCACGGGAAAGGACATTCAAGGAGAATCAATTGATTTCTTTGCATTGCAACGCAAGCCGTGCTTTGTGCTTTGAGTTTTAGCTTTAAGCTTTGAAATTTAAGCTTTGAGCTTTGATTCTTGAGCTTTAAGCTTTGAACTTTATGCATTCAACGTTAAGCTTTCCGTGTTGAGCTTTAAGCCTTGAACTTTAAGATTTGATATTGAATTTTGAGTATTGAGCTTTGTGCTTTGAAATTTGTGTTTTGAACTTTAACTTTGAGCTTTGAGCTTTAAGCTTTGTGCTTTGAGATTTGTATTTTGAGCTTTAACTTTGAGCTTTATTTTTAAGCTTTGTGCTTGGAGTTTTAAGCTTTAAGCTTTGAACTCAAGTTTAGAGCTTTGATATTAAGCTTTAACTTTGGCCTTAAACTTTGAATTTTTGCTTTAAGCTTTAAGATTGAGCTTTAAGCTTTGAGTTTAATATTTGAGCGTTATGCATTCGGCTTTAAGCTTTGAGCTTTGCGCAAAGCATAAAGCTTAGCGCTAAAAGTTTAAAGCTTAAAACTTAAAGCTTAAAGCTCAAAGCTCAAAGCTTGAAATTCAATGCTTTAAGCTCAAGGCTTTAATCCCAAAGCTTAAAGCTCAAAACTTGAAGCTCAAAGCTTGAAGCTCAAGGATTTAATCTCAAAAATTAAAGCTCTAAACTTAAATTCAAAGCTTAAAGCTGAAAGCTTGCAGCTCAAAGCTTTAAACTCAAGGCTTTAATCACAAAACTTAAAGCTCAAAGCTTTAAACTCAAAGCTTAAAGCTCAAAACTTAAAGCTTAAAGCTCAAGACTTTAATCTCCAAGCTTAAAGCTCTAAACTTACATTCAAAGCTTAAAGCTGAAAGCTCAAAGCTTAAATCTCAAAGCTTAAAGCTCAAAACTTCAAGCTCAAAGCTTAAATCTCAAAGCTTAAAGCTCAAAACTTCAAGCTCAAAGCTTAAAGCTCAAAGCTTGAATATTAAAGATTAAAGCTCAAGCTTAAGGTTAAAGCTCAAAATTTAACCCTTCAAAAATTTTAAAGCTCAAAGCTTGAAGCTCAAAGCTTAAAGCTCAAAGCTTAACCCTTCAAAAATTTGGCGTATTTTGTCAAAAGGTAAAAATGTTTCGATATATATCGATTTCGCAATAAAAATTCAAATAAATGGAATATTTGTTAACGTATCGAAAAACTAAATAGGTACTGGTTTTGAAAGGTGAAATACGCTTTAATAAATGGTATTATTAGAAATTACAAAAACATTTTTTAAATACAAATTTTTTTAATGTAAACTTTAAAAAAATTTAAAAATACTCAACTGACATTTTTGATATTAAAATTACTGATCTATAGAAAATGTGTTTGTTTCTGTCTATGTTTGTGAGATGTTTTGCGTTGCTAAACCGTTCATCCGATTGCTATGAAACTTTGGGGATTTGATGTGCGCATTCCCGCGATGGTTTATATAGGTGCAAAGTGAGTTCTGGCATCATCTGGGACGAATGGGAAAGGGTAAGTAGAGCGATTTTTTTTCTTTATTAAGTGGCATAACATATGCCGGGAACTCGCTATTGTATTTAAATGCCTGTGTCAGAATTTGGTAAATTGAATTATGTAATAGAAAGTACCTACCCTAAAATTCTAATAAACCGATCTTAGAATTTTTTTCACCAATAGAAAGCTACATTAAACGCGAGTAATATAGGCTATATATAATGGTAAGTTCTGGCGTTACGAAATTATAAATATTAAAATATTATATTTATTTTACGTTTTCTGTCGAAAAAGGCGGGTTATTTTTTTTTTTTTTACAGTTATTTTTTTTTTTTTTTTACAATACCGCACAAGAGTCCCAACTGCTCCCGTGTGGAGCCAGTGAGACTATGGCATCCCCAATCGGGGTATGTTGTGAGGCTGAAGGTAGTGGGGAGGGGAAGGAGATAGGGAAGAGGAAGGTGGGGAAGTACCTGGCTATTCAGAACTGGTCACTAAACACGGCTAAAGCCATTTCAAGCAACGTTTCAATTCTGAATGGTGGTCTTACACCAGGGCGATACTGATAGTATCTTCCACTCTGGAACGTGCCACAAATATACTATTTATTTTAAATGAATAAATTGTGAAATAACACAAATGAATCAAATAAAATTTATTTGCGCACGCCGGGTTCGAACCCGCGACCTTCGGATTGTGAGTCGAGAGTCTTGCCTCGGGACCACGGAGGCCGGCAGTTATTGCTAACGTCAGAAGAAAAGCAAAACAAATCGTTGCCGTGAAAACCATGTTGATATATATTTTTAAATCAGTCATCGTAGTTAATATTTATCTCTAAAAAATGAATCGCCGAAATGTATTTACGCGCATGACTTCCGAACAACGGCACCAAATTGGATTTTACTACTGGTGAGCTCTGGCATTATGAAATATGCAAAAAGTGGCATGCGAGCTGTTTGAAAACTGAATGTACCGGGAAAGAATGTATGAAATGCGGGAGGGGGACTCGGGTAGGGGGTTCGCAGGAGGGGGAGGAGGGAAACCCGGGAGGGGGAGGGGAGTCTGGGAGGGGGGAGGGGAGCTTGGGAGGGGGGTTCGCGGGATGGGGAAAGGGGTATTGGAGTGGGGGGAGGAAAGGTGGAGGAGGCGGAGTAAGAACGCGAGACGGGAAGAGGACGCGGGAGAGGAAGGGGAGGCGGAAGGGGAACGGGACGAATGGGAAAGGACACGCAGGAGAAAATAATTTATTTATTAAATGGCATGGCAACGCATGCCGGGTACCAGCTAGTTTTTAATAAAAATGGCAAGAAAATAAATTTACTGCGTTTGAAAAATTAAAAGAAATTAAATATTATTTATTTATTTTTAACGCCAATTTTTTGAGGCAAATTTATAACAAACAAATGTATAGTAAAATTTATACAGTATTTTTTGTAAATAACTAACTGCTTCAGTAACAACATTTGGTATTTGTTTAGTGACAAATTGAAGATGTCCGCTGAGTTGGTAAAATTATTTCTCTCCATTTATTAGTGTTCTGAGCAAAGAGGAATACGTATGGTAGTTATTCCCAGAATTTCTACACTGAAGTAAATCCCGACTTCTAGTACTACGCAGTGGAATCCGATAGCTAATATCAATGCAAACAATTCTGGAATATCAACTACAGCATTCAATATTTTATATGAAAATACCGGGTCGGTGACAATCCTTTTGTCTGATAATGTAATTTTTTTTTAAAAGTATTGTAGTTCAACATAATTGCTTGAATACCCATTTTTTTAATTATAAAACGTAAAAAATTATTTTGTACTTTTTCAATCGCTTATAGACAAATATTATAAAGTGGGTTCCAGACGAGAGAATTGTATTCAAGTAGACTTCTAACAAAGGCAAAATTAAGCAGTTTAATAATTTAATATTGTTGAAGTTTCTAGATAGCCTAGTTATAAATCCCAACATTTGTAAGCCCTTATTAAAGATATCCAGTATGTGATTAAAAAATTAAAGATTTGATTAAAAAGTGATGCCTTAGTCTTTAATTTGTGTTAATTTCTCAAGAGCTAATGTAATTATAAATCACTAAATTTTTTATCCAAGAAAATCTTGAAATGACATTTTGAGATATTTAGTAGTTTGGTTTACACCAAATTAACAATTTGTTGATATTATCTTAAAGAATGTTACAATGAAAAATATTTTGAATAATTCTGAAAATTTAAGGTCGTCGGCAAAAAGTAATATATATATACACATCAAGAAACATTTTGGTAGTATCATTTACAAACGAGATAAACAAGATTGGACCAAAGTGTGAACCCTGTGAGACTCCATTTTTTTTTCTGACAGGGTGTGTATTATTTTAACAATTTGTTGTCTATCAGTTAGTAGCTCTTAAACCAGGATAAAGAAAATAATTTTCTTTTCAATATACGTTTTTAAGAATCATCATTAACCTTTTCCTTTGCCCTTGAGATTATTTTTAACTAAACAAACAGCAAAAACATTGTGCACTGACCCAATTTAACTACAAATTTTACATTATGTATGTATACGTTTTACTAAATTAAATAATATGATATTTAGGACTGCTAAGGTAAATAATAATGTATTATATTATATTTCCATTTATTTTTCAATATATAACATTTCAGGATGTTTTGGTCACATTGTGTATCTTGAAATCTTTCCGAGTATCACATATCTGTATTATTGGAAATATTTCTCAAATGTCACCAGACGACAGTGATATTGAAACGTTGTAACAACTACCACATTAAAAGATTTGACATTTAAGAAAAAACTTTTGTTGTTCACAACGTTGTATCAGATAATATTATTACTTTCGTTTTATAAAGAGGAGAATCATCTCCGGCTGATATTGATGAAGATTTAATTTAAAAACAGCGAAAAGATAATTTAAGACGATAACGTGGGCGGAAGAGGTAATTGAGCTTTGGAAATCTTGGCATGAGACGATGAGTCATCGCCCTAATATTTAACATCGAGATATCGTTTCTTTGGTTGGACATAGTTCTATTTCACTTTATCTTGTTCTAAGATACGAGGTGCCAAAATTAGCAAAGACGATTTCTCATTATCTAATTACCGATTTCTGATTTTTAGGTTGAATCTTATGTACCATGTAAGTTTAACATACGTTAAATAAACATATTCAAATCGGACGTATATTTACCATTTTGGAACCTACGTAAACAATATGGGATCTCATTTCTACAGCATTCAGTCTACTTTCATCCTTTCTCTGCCAGTTCCATGCCTCACTGCCATACATCAGCACTCCATTATAGACGGCTAGCTTCGCTTCTTTCGTTTGGCGGTCCGTCCTCTCTGCCTACCCCAGCGGGGAAACGGCGTGATGGTTAGTTAGTTAGTAAACAATATGCAATCAGCTAGGACATAATAATTCATTGCATTTTTTTTATTTATTTTTTTATTAGTATCTATAGCAAAATTTGTACATAATGTATTTATAAATTGTATTATATTAAGGTATTATAAAGTTTTTTTTTTTACAGTCCTCCTCACTAGGGTTTCCTGTTCTGAGGCGGCCAGTAGTTTTTCCACATTTGTATTTAGTATCCAGTTGTCTTTACATGGTCTTCAGTATGTTTGATAGTTCATTTTCACTTTGTTCTCTCAACCATATTTTTACTTTTGTTTTAAATTATATAATTATATAAATTATATTATTCATTAGGGAAATGTAGGTTCTCACTACATTTCCCTAATGCCATTCCAAGATAGGGTAACGTTTTAATGAAAAATTTTCCTTTAAAATATCTTCAACTAAAATGCTTTATACAAGATTAAAAGTCTAATTTAGAAATTGGTAATAGGATGAGAATTCGTCTTTGTAAACTTTGATGCCTCAGCACATGGTAAGGCGAAGTTAGAAACCTATCCAACTAAAGTGATAAACTACAATGCGCTTGGTACAAACGATCTAATTGTCAGATTCATCAGGGTTGCAATTTTAAAAGGTTCAAAGTGATGCTAGAATCTTGTAAAATAAATGGAAGCTTTAAAAACTTGACATTAAAATTTTGTCACAATTATCTATGGAAAAAAATTCAGATGTTTCTGAAAATTATTTTATTTTTACCTTCAAAGATTATTTTTGAAAAAAATATCAGTTTGCCAACTGAGGTGAGATTTATAGGCGACACAAAGATTTAGATATTGCATGTTGATGAATGTAAAAAGCAAATATTTTTTTCTGTTTTTAATAAGTGTAGTTGTAAGCACGGAGAGAATTAACACAAGCAGAAAAATCTTTTTTTTTGTGTATAAATATATACATATATTTTATTTTTACAATATGTTTTACATTCTTGTAATTTTATAATTTTGTAATTTTATAATTTTACATCTTAGATTTTTACTAACACCTCTGCCATAGGTCACCCAAAGTGGTTCGCTACGTTTGGTGATTTGGCAGGGGTGCCCGGGTTCATGGGGTGAGGTTTGTCTAGGTCTTGGAGGTGGATGACCAGGACACACTGAACCCCAGATTCCTTCCCACCCCTTAAACTGTTTTCCTTCCCAGAACTCTCTTCCCCTTCCTATCCTTAAAAAGCCCTCCATACAGCATCCCCAAAGATGACGTAGGCTTGTGTGGAGCTCAAGTGAAAAAAAAATTGTAAAAAGTTTAGTTGATTTGTTAGCATATATACGATAGGCCGGAAAAATATATTGATTGCTGTAATGGTTTTTTGTTTCGTAAAACGTAGTAGGTACTCAAATTCTACATTAATTTAGGATACTGTTAGCGTAGTTCGAACAGATTGAATATCACAAAAGAAAATGCGTTCAGTCTCGCTCTGGTAAAAGTCATTAGTCGTAATGTTTGCTCTGATTGTTTAGTGAACAGAAGTTAATAGACTTTAGTAACCCTAAAGCTTTCATCATTGAATAAAGACAACATCAACAATTCTCAATGAAGATATAAAAGACCTCACCTAAATTAGCAGAGATGCCAGGTCCAGCAAGTTCTAGAGAACCTGGATTCGATTTCCACTTGCGGCTGTCACCTTTTTACTTGCTATGTCTTTATCTCTTACACTAAAAGTTGATAATATTACCTTCGTCGACGATTAAAACTAAATGGATCACTAGATCACTCTGGATCAGTGATACGTTGCAATGTCGAAAATATGGAAGGATTTAGATACCTCGGCAGTATTCTCACGGAGACTCTTGACCCAGATGTAGAGGTTAAGTGCAGAATTAAAACAGCAAGAACTGCACTCAGTAAAATGAAACTCTCTTCTGCAATGACAATATCAATTTAAAACTAAGGCAGAGAATGTTAAAATCTTGTGTGTCGGTCTTGCTGTATGGATGTGAGACATGGACCTTGAAAGTAAATACCATGAACAGGTAGGTTAGAGGCTTTTGAAACGTAGCTTCATCGGAGAATGCTCAAGGTCCCGTGGATCGACATGATCACCAACACTTATATTCTCAGGCGGGCTAGAGCAGATAGAGAACTGCTCACATCAATAAAAGTCAGGAAAATTTCATAACTGGGTCACATATTTCGAGGGGAGAAGTATCACTTGCTCGAATTAATATTGAAAGGTAAGATAGAGGGTCGCCAAGGGCATGGTAGGAGACAAATGTCTTGGCGGTGAAATGTACGAGAGTGGATCGGTATTAAAAGTTTGGAGGAGCAATTCCGGGCAGCGCAAGATAGAGATACATTTTCCAGAATGATCGCCAACGTCGGGAGGATCTGATAGGGCACACGAAGAAGAAGATGATTAAAAATTACCGTGGCTTTTATAAGTTTCAAGAAGGTTATCCTAATAATTTTAATAAGTAGTCTAAATTTGTATTTCCTCAACTCCTTTTTTGCACGACTATATGAGGCGTGTTGAAACAAAAACAACAATTTCCGATCATTTTCATTTTGAGAAATATATACAAAAAATGTCTAATTCTTTTGCATTACTATGAAAAAATTTTATTTTTTTTATTTATTTAATATTTGTATGTTTTTACAATGAGTAAACATTTTTTTTTACATGTTAAACAGAGTCGTAAAATGAATATAACAATAGCATTTCCTCATCATAAAGAGACAAGGCTCTTGTGTTTGGTGAGGGAATCCAAGCTCAAGTATATGTATCATTTAGTAAGTAAATAATAATATTGCATCTAATAACAAAAGATATGTAAGAACACTCGAGATATAACAATAAATAAATTTCAAGATTTAAATGAAATATTAACGGTAGAAATGAACTCTTAGGATGGGTTGTTTCAAAAAATTTGAAGGATCCATCAAATATTTTAAGTTAATTTTCACGTTCTGTGTAAGTATAATTCAAGTTCTGTTTTTACAACATTAAAGGCCAGTTACTTCTTAAAACAGAAATAATCATAAAACTTGAGTAGAACTTACACAGAACGTGAAAATTAACTTCAAATATTTGATGAATCCATCAAATATTTTGAAACAACCCGTCCTTACAGTTGTTTCAGGTAATTTTTCAATTTAATTTGGAATTTATGTATTTTTCGATAATTTTTAGTTCTAATGGGAGGTTGTTGAAATAATTTATACCTAGATACAGATAGGTATTTTGGATGTGCTTGGTATTAATTTTAGGGATTTTGATATTATTTTGAAATCTTGCTGATATATTGAATTGTAATTTTTTTAGCTGTATTTCTTTAAAAGTCTGTAGAATTGCATATTTTTTATATATATTGTCTGTTGTAGATACTTTGAATATTGAAAAGATTCTTTCAGTAGAGGATGTAGATGATTTTTTCAACATAACCTTAATTATCAATCTTTGAACTATTTTCAGAGGATTTAAAATAACATCATAAGTTCCTCCCCACCCTATAATACCGTACTGTAATATAGATTGAACAATTGCATAGTACACTTTTTTGAGGTTTTCTAGTCTAAGAATATTTCTAATTCTGATAAATATATATATACATTTCCTAATTCTTTTGACAAGTTCACAAATATGTGTTTTCCATTTAAAATGTTGATCTATATATTATACACCAAGATATTTAATATTGGAAGTTGAATTAAGTGTAGAACATGTTTGATTACAATTAGTTCCACCACATTTACTCTGATGTATTACAATTTTTATTTCTGGATTTGATTTACATTTATTGATAGAGAAAGGGATAAATTTAGTTTTTTCAGTATTTAATGAGAGGAGCTTTTTATCGAACCAGTTTTTCAGTGTATTAATATCAATATTCGCTAGATTATTCACAGTATTCCAATCAGCACCTTCAATTACTATGACAGTGTCGTCAGCATAAGATATTATTTTTCCATTTATTCTTTGTGTGAATATGTAATAAAGCATAAGTTTTGTTATTAATTGTTTCCAAAAGTTCTCACTCTGGTTATATATTTTTATTTCGATTAAATGGTAAATTATATAGATACCTTCAATTAATAGATGGAGTTTGCCGCTTTTGTTCTGGCTCTCTGTTTGGCCCATAGGGATTCTGCCGCTTTTGTTCCGTACTCTGCAATACCCTAATGGGCGTTTTTGTTGCAGAACTAAATACATTTATTTAAAAATTTATATGCTCCGAACCCTCTGCAGCTGTCGATAGAACTCTTGTTTCTCTTTCCATTGCCATATCTAACCAATATCAATTTTAGACCAATGGTGCAGATTGCCGTTTTCAACACGCCTCATATACCTACCTAAAATTACAAAAACTTCAGTCGCCGGGTTTACAATACAAATAATACAAAGATAAAATTTTCACACTTTATTTGAAAATCTTAGAACAGATAATTAGTGAAAAGTACATTCAAGGAGCGGTACGCAAAATAATTATAAAAATGTAATTTAAAAATTAATTATAAAAAATCTAGCTCAGAATTCTAAGAAGTTAGATCAAAAGAGGTTCAAACCCGGAAGAAATTGCGAGAAGCTGTTCTCGGCATACCTGATTGGTGTCTCGAAGACAGACTGAATTATATTCCCGGGATTCCAGGAGTAAGAATATAAACATCGGTATCTTCACTCAGAATTACTCTTTGATTCCACAAATGCAGTGAACGTGTTAAAAACATCGGTTTTGAACATATAAATAAATACATTTAAAATGTTTTCGTTGTTTATTATAATTTTTTTTAATATATTATAGCAACAAACAGTGTTGGTTATAGTTATGAAACAATTAACAGATATTAATATATCAAAGTGTTTGTAGGTTGATGTGCGTGGTGTAGACGCGCGCGCGCGCGTGTGTGTGTGTGTGTGTGTTTGTGTGTGTGTGTGTGTGTGTGTGTGTGTGTGTGTGTGTGTGTGTGTGTGTGTGTGTGTGTGTGTGTGTGTGTGTGTGTGTGTGTGTGTGTGTGTGTGTGTGTGTGTGAGTGAATTTGGAGGTGTGAGAAGTGGTGATCTATTAAGGGTTATGTGTGCATGTTGAACGGTTTATATCATTGATGATGATTCATGATGATGCTCCTTTAAGTTTTCCTGTTAAAAATCATCAAACACTTTTATGAAATTTTTGGCAAAGTAAAGCAAAGTCTTGTTTGAACTCGATCGTTTTGCATTTCATCTTATAAATAAGTTGTACGTTTCACTTCCATTTCAAGATGGTTGCTGTTTTAATAGTTGAGTAAAGATTATTTTCCAAAAGTGAATTCGACGCATTCACACAGTTGCTTGAAGAAATTTTGAAAAAATAGAATTATAATTATTTAGATCGTGAAAGATTGCTTTGGACAAATTGTTATATCAAATATCTGGTTTATATATAAGCAGGTAGATATTTACATACCTACATACAAATATTAAGATTTCAGAGGATATTTTGATTTCGATTAAAGAGAAAGAGGAATACTTTTTTGACGTGAGGTCTACTAACGTTTACTTAGGGACAAAACAAATAATCAATCCTCGTGCAAAAAGCAAGAGTCAAGTGTCACTGCTTACTTCGTCTTAATAATAAATCAGTCGGTATTGATTGCCAAAGTACTCGCTCGCGTACGACACCGATGCCTAGCTAACTTATTCGACCAGAAAATTCCCACGCGCCTGAAAACACCTGCCATTATTACGTCGAATTCAGCCCATCTGAAATGATAACCGAACGGAAGGGGAAGCTTCCGGCAAGGATTGACTGGCACCGGAAAAACCTGAACACACTGAGCAAACACTGAGCGAAAGAAACAGCTGGAAAAGCTTCCGGCGTGAAAGAACCGAGTGAGGCGTCAGCAGAGTTATGCTTCGATCAGCGACAGGTCTTGAATGATCAGAATTATATTTTTGCGGAGAAACCAAATATTTCGTTGTGTGACTATCTATCTATTTATATAAATGAGTGTCTACAAATTTGTGATGGGCGGGCGGGCGGAAGATGTGGATTTGATTCTTATAAACTACATCCTTACTAAAACACGTCGTGAATATTTTGTTCAATTGATAAACGACCGTGTATGTGAAAACCTTACTAATTGGAAACGGACAAAAACTAGTTCATGTAAAGATACGAGTATATACATTGCTTATCCAGTCAAAGAGGGTATTTTAGATGTTGTATACGCTGTTTTTAATCTCATAATTTAAGGGTATCTAGTGATTTCAATAATTTCAATACTGTAAAAATATTATACATGTCACTAGTAAGGAGTCATTTAGAATATAATTCTAAGGTTTGGTCCCCAAATTATGAGATTCATTCACATGCGATTGAAAAAATCCAAAATAAATTTTTAAGGTATGTTAATTTTAAAATGGGTTAAATTTAAAATTCCTAGAGAATGCCTAAATTATGATAACGTACTTTGTTCATTAAATTTAATAAAATTATCTGATCGTAGAATCATTTCCGATTTAACCTGTTTGTATAAAATCGTAAATTCAATGTTTGATACCCCTGATTATTGTATGTAATCTCTTTTCATACTCCAGGCAGGTCAGTCACAAGACAGTACCTACCTTATTATTCTGACAATTCTACTTCAACCTCCCAATATTACACTCCTATGCGACGAATTCAACAGCTAGGAAACAAATACTCCGAAATTGTTGATATATTTAGTTCATCAATTTTAATATTTAAGCATAACTTATTTAAGTTTTTTTCATCAAGTAGGGGAATATAAAGCCAATTAAATTGTATTTTATCGGCTGAAAGAAAAAAAGCTGTTTTGGATTTTTTATATTTTATATATTTTTTATATTTTGTGCCTTACATACTGTATGGATCAAATTTAATAATGTTTTTACTCTATTTTTGTACAAGTGTCGTATACGTTATTTTTTACAAGTGTCTTAAACTGTACTATTTACAAGTATAATTTCTTAAATATTGTTATGTTTATGTAAAAGCCTAAATAGGCTTAAAATAAATAAATAAAATAAGTTTTAAGTATATTGAATTAACGAATAAAAGAGTGAATTGGTAAATAGATTGGAAATTATGAACCAAAACATGAACTGAATCGCACTATCCTGGACAGAAAATTTGCTCGCAAACGATATTTTGCGGGCAAAAACCTGCATACGACGCAGTATTGGCCGCCGCTTAGGCTGGGCGCATACATCCGATTCTCTGATCGGATTGTCTGATCCGATTGTCTGATCAGACAACCGGAAGGCCTTCGGGCCATACATTTCTTATAAAAGCCCGAACACATCCGATTCGAAAACCTGATCGGTAATAAAATAGGCCACGCTCTTCCAATCCGGTCTGAAAAAGGACATGGCCCCGGTCGTATTACCTATCCAATTTGCGAATCGGATGTGTGCGGTGTTAATCCGATCCGATTGTCTGATCAGACAACCGGAAAGCAAAATCGGATGTATGCGCTCGGTCTTAGATAGCGGTGCCAGTATGAATGAAAAAACAGTGTTGCAAGATCTACCGCAGCAAATTAAAGACATTTATTTGTAGTAATAATTCTAAAAAGAAAATATTTAATCTTTATTCAATATGTAACGAAAACATCGTCTAATGGTTGGGATGTTTTTTTATAAGTAAGGCTGCCATAGTTTTATTCGAAGACCTCCGTGATCGAGGGGTAAGGCTAGCGATCCGGAAATCACGGATTCAAATCCCGGTATGCGCAAGTAAATTTTATTGATTGGTTCGTGTAATTTTATAATTTAAAAATAATGTTAGTTATATTTGTGGCACTTTCCAGATACTCTCAGTATCGCCCTGGTGTTAGACCACCATTCAGAATTAAAATGTTGCGTGAAATAGTTTTTTGATATGTGGTGACTAGGTCTGATTAACCAGATACTCCCCCACATTCCTCTTCTCCATCTCCTTTCCCTCCCCGCTAATTTGAGCCCCACAACGTACCCCAATCGGGGATGCCATAGTCTGACTGGCTCCAGGGGTTGGGAGCAGTTAGAACTCTTATGCGGTTTTTATATATTTTTTGAAATCCGATATTGATGAAATTTTGCACTCTTGTGATAGAGATAGTTTTACATTACGAAGAAAATTGACATCATATTGGTTGTTTAAAGGCCTTATTGCAAATATTTTATAAAATCTTCCAGCTTCACAAATCTTGCCATTATAACACCCATTTTTCACTAGTACGTTATACTTTTATTTATTGAAAAATGTCAGGCCATATCTCTCGTTGCCAGGTCTTTACTTTAATCCTCAAATAGATGAATTTACTATTCCATATTTCCCCAAAGCAGACAATACTACTCTAAAAGCCTTCGTTAGGCAGAAGTAGGCAATTTTAAGTTAATTTATCGCCGGTTGTGGAATCCGCCAATGAGTAAAAAACAACCCCCATTTCACTATTATTTTTCTCTCATTCAGATTTTGTCCCTGTAAATCCAACATAATAAGTAAGTACTTATCTGCTTTTTTAAAGATTTAATTTATTAACATATTTATGCTCTACAATGATAAACTTCTTAATGTTGAATCTTTGTAATGAAGGAGAGTGTTTTGTTTTGGAGGAAGGACTTTGTAAATAATAACGCATCTTCAGGAAACTTTAAAGGACTAGTGACTTTTATTTGCTCTATTCCCAATTACATTGTGAATGTTCATGAGCTCCAAACTACCCAACCCAAACCAAGGAGTTTACGTTTCACTTGTTAAGAAGGTATGAGGTATGAGGTGTATGAGGTATGTATATAATTTTAGAGATTTATGCTTTCTTATTAATATTGCCTATGTTTTACCCATGTCTAGTTTAATACTTTATATTATTTTGTTGAAATGTTATTGTTTTTAGATGCTAGCTAAACTCTTAAATTTAATAAAACTGAATACTGCACGCATGCGTATACGTTTGTGTATGTATGTTATGTTTGTGTGAATGTGTTTATAGGATTAATATGTTTTTATATGCTAATTGTGTATTAATATGTTCATGCACGCATATTTATGTACCCGTCTCAGAACAGACATCGTCTAGTGAGACGGGTTACAGACTTTTCTTGTATTATATTGTTACTGTAATAAACGCCCGGGTTGCCGGCAATTAAAAAATTTATGCTCTACAATGATAAACTTCTTAATGTTGAATCTTTGTAATGAAGGAGAGATTTATTAAATTCTGATTTATTAAAACCTTTGCACGTGCCCGATAAAAAGAGGATAAAGAAAGAGCGAAAGAAGAAACTAGAGATTAAAAGGGACTGTTTTACTTCAAAGATAAAAACATTAAGAAGCAGATAAAAATTTAAATAAGTTTAATTAAAGATGGATAAATACAATTTTAAAGACTCGTTCATTACAAAATTAAATCTCGAAATTAGCTTGAGGAAAATAATCTCGGTTTTGGCCGCCAAAGATAAGTTTAAATATTCCGAATAAATTCATTGAAATTGCGATTTTAATCATTGGTAGAGTTACTTATTGCAGTGTTCCGCAAACTTTTTGTGATCAAGGTACACCTACCAAAGAAAAAAATTTTAGAGGTACACCAAAGAAAAAAACAATGTTTAATATTTATTATTAAAATCACAAAACATGTTTAATGAGAAATGTGAGCCTGCTTAACTGAGCACAGGCGATCAAAATTTGGAGCAATCGTTGATAATACTTCTCTCATCTCTTCGTCGTTCGTCCTCAGGCGTTCTCTTTTTTCATATCGTAGTGGAAGCTAAAAACCCCAATACGCATTAATAGATCGTGGCAAATGGTAAGATAATTGCAATAGCACGCTTTGAAAGCAGTGATTACTCATTTTTTATGCGTAGCCAAAAATGTGATCGCTCTGTTTCGGAGAGTTTTACTTTCAATGTCTGAGTTTTTATCTTCAGAATTTTTCCTGCTCGTTTATCGGTAAGTGTCCAAGGGAAATGCTATCTGAGAATGGATTTCGAACCCAGTCCATAGGTTGCGGGTCACACTTAGGAAAATACGACTTCATTTTTTCTGCTGTGTTTCGCTAGCCTGTGCTTCGAGTGTTTCACTATCAAAGCCTGCACTTTTTTATTGAATCGGCAGCCATGACATTTCGCAAAATTTCATTAGTACATACGATCTGATCTGATGCGTGTCTGATCCATAACATCAACTTAGCGCGAAAGCTTTCAATCTTATCCGATGACGTTAAAGTATTAGAATTCTTGCCTTGCTTTTTTGTTTAAGCTCCTGGATATGTCCGCCTGGCCTATTTTATTACCAATCCGATAGTCGGATCGCTTAAGCTGGTGCAGCGCCGCAATGTTACTTTGTTACAATGTAGCATTGCGATGAGGCACACCAGCTAATGACTACGGTACACCACTGTGCCGCGGCACACACTTTGCGGAACACTGACTTATTGGAACAGTCAATTTCAGCGCGCCACCCGTGATTCTAATGACCTTTGGCTTTCATTAATTCAAAGTACTAATATTAATAATACTGTATCAACTACATAACGACCGTCCCCTTTCCATTCCAATGTTCACACGAACACTAGGCGGCCGGATTATACGAGGCCAAAAATTCCGCTCATATTAACACGTAATCGTTTTATTCACATTCTGAATAAAATATCTCGCCATTCAAAAATTAGGGCTCTCTGAGGTCCTCACAATGGAAAAGGGGCAGGTTGTAATTACTGAATTCTAAGCCCTTAGGGAAAGTCCGAAGCGGGATTTTCCCTTTGCAAACATTAAAAGTGGATATTAAAAATAATGTTAAGGCTTGTAATGTGCTAAATACATTACAAGCCTCTCAGATGACCATTGGAATTCTAATATCATCCAAGGCGTCTTTCTTCGGGAAAAAGAGGTTTTCTTCAATTAAGAAGAACCAATATTTAGGGCTTTGTTCAAAACTGGATGCCGGTAGGCTAAGGAAAAAAGTAAAAAAATCTTTTTCGTTTAAATAAATTGCACTTAGCTTGGGACATTCAAACTTCATCACTTAATATTTTTAACTTGACTTTACGGGAAATAAAATGAAAATTCACTAAAAATAGGTCATTCAATGTACCCTCCCATATTTTCCCGTCTTTTGTCTCTTTATTCTAATTCTAAATTCTACCTCCCCACCCTCTCTCCTCATATATCATAACGAAAAAATCATTCACCATCATCAGTGGAAAGTTCATAATTGGCATAATTTAATTATTCCATTTTTATATACACACGTTTGGAATTTAAGATTTGCTTTCAAGTTTCCAGCGCCATTCATTATTTTCTAAATTAAACGCCAATTATCCACAAAAGTTTACGTTAAGATGAAGCTATACGTGAAATCCTATTTAGATACTATTTAGATTAATCTTTACGATGAATCGGTTTACATTATGAACATCAAAAAATATGCCATGGATAAATTGAAGCTTTTACTAGCTTTTCTATGTATTGGAATTACAAAAAAATATTTATTATATAACAAAAAAATAAGCGTAAACCACTAAAATGTTTTTGCATGACATTACTTTGAAGTAATATAAGAAATAATTTATTTAAATACCCCTTTATGGCTAAGACTATTTTTGAGGTTTCGTACGTTCTAACTTTTTTTCATTCTTATAAAATTATGCACAAAATAAATAAAAACCACTTTTTCGTTTACTTGCCTCGTGCAAATAAGACGCTTGATTTTAAATTTTGAAGGCATGAGAATCGAAATATTTCTAGCGTTTATATTCCTGTTAACCCATTGGCCACAAACCCCGGCAGCTTGCCGGGTGTGCAACTCAAGTACTTAACCACAAACCCCGGCGAGCCGCCGGACTAGAGTAGGTCCACCAAAAAACGGAAAACTAGCACGACAGTGACTTATTTGAAAAAAAAATTTAAATTCCGAAAGCTCTGTAGCTCATTAATCGTTCATTTCGTAGAATTGGCAATAATATGTTTCTTATGTTTTTCCCTGATATTTGTGTTCCAAGTTTTGTATACAGCCAGCCGCCATTTAATTTCTTCAAAATTGCGAGTGGTTCTAGGCTTTTGGCAGTGACCCTGCACGTCCCTGATTGCTTTGGGGACTATCATACCAAATTATTTTAATAGTAATTAGTATACGTGTAAGTAAAAAACCAAAATTATTAATGTTCCATTTATGAATATTATGTTTTTTTGAAACTTTATGAATAAAAATGTGAAAAAAAACCTACAAAAAAAAGAAGGTTATATATTTGTATACTTATTTACACATATTTTAAATTTTTGTTTTTATGTTTTTCTTTACCTTATTCTAATAAGTAAACAAATTTAAGGAAATTAATTCATTTGAATATATAGTTCAAAAGTAACAATAGATTTAGTACATCAAGGCAGGTTTTCAATTTTCGGTACAAGATTAATTCGGTGGTGGAGGCCAATTTTTTAGCTCATTAATTCTGTGGCCAATGGGTTGTTTAAAAGCTCTTAAAAATATAATAAATAAACGTTGAGCAGTAACGATGGAATTACGGTTATGGAAACATACGCGCTCACAGAAAGCGCGATGCGCTCTCGAGTGCGGATCCAGCGGATCCATTGCTACTAAATCTCCAAGATGTTGCGCATGTCACTACCCCCTACCGGCGCATACACACCGCACCTTTGCAAAGTTATCGCCAAATCACTCCCCCCCTACCTCGCTTGGATACCCTTTATAATACGTACCTACATTTACTTTACTTTTAAAAAAGAAAGACAAACATTTCTGTTACGAACAACAGCCCAACAATGTTTGAAAAGCTCCTACTACTACCATAGTAAGCAGAAAATGCTGCTTGTATCGTGATGGAGGAATTAGCCAGCCGAGGAATCGAACACGCGACGCCCGACATCAATCCAAACACCTATTAAAAAAGCGAACAATCAAAAAGTTTCAAGCAATTTCACTCATGTAAAACATTTACAAACTACAACACCCACGAACAACCAAAAATGTTTGAAAAGGCGTCATTTAAAACATAAAACCAAAAAAGGTGAGTCAACAGTCCGAGGCATAATTATCATAATAAATTATACTTGATAGCATATTTGAGGCGTTATATTTGCTTTGCAAAAAGGTTTGTTATTGGTTAAATCCACAATTCGAAGAATTTAAACATTTTGTTTCAAAATGAATATGTTTTAAATGTAATTAGAAAAATATTGTTAGGGTACTCAAAGCTATATTTTATTTGTGTGGGTAGCAATATTATTCATTTTTGATGAATTTAAATATTTTATACCATCTCCCTTTTTATACGAAGAGGGGTGGGTAGAGCTGTAAAATGTCATAAAATATTTATATTGTCTTTACAAACTGTTTGTTTCGACCCACGCACAAGTTTTCAAAGTGAAAACTTCTTTGGCACCATTGTGATTTGAAACTCGATGAAACGAAAAACAGCGACACTAAAGAGACAAACATATACATCTATAGGATTTAGCCTGCGAGAAAATGTGCTTCGTAGCCTCCCCACTCTTGTCCACTTTAGTTTTCTGATGGTTTCACTTGTACCGCGTGTGAATTGTACACTCTGATTTTTTAAGTGAAAATTTCTTTAGCACCGTTGTGAGCGACACTAAAAAGAGACAAACACATACATCTATTGAATTTAGCCTGCGGGAGAATGAGATCTATTCTGTGTTCTCTTTGTGCGGTGCTTCGTAATCTATCGGCCTCCTCTTTGTGCGGTGCGTGAATAAAATGTAAAATAATTTTTAAACTTGGCAACAATATTATAATAAATAAACCCTACAATTATCCTACTCCTGATACTACGCATTATAGTCTCGTTCTCTCGAAGTTTAGTTTTCTGAGGGTTTCACTTCTATGTGATGCACTTGCTTTTTTGCTACGTCTACCTGGGTAGCTATTCTCCAAGCCCTCATCGCTCGCAATCGCCGTCGAAAGTAAGTACATTGGTCGACGTGGTTATTCTTGAGCCTGTTCGACCGGAACATTCTTAGTCGCCAAACGCCAAAAGTCATTCGACACAACAATTAGTGGGGTAGACCAGACGTAGCTGGAGCATGGCGAGTAACGATTGCTAATCGTTGCTCGGGAACAGCTACCCTGAAAAGTTACGGACTTAGACATACTTCCAGATGATCGTATGATTTACGCTATTATTTAATTACTATTTTTGTAATTCTAACAATTAATTTATTAAGTGAGTGTTAATACTAATGTGTTAGTGTTATTGCCTAGTGAGGTGTTCACAAAACACTACGACTAACCTATTTACATACAGTTACGGATCTTTAACATGTTTTTTTTTTTTTTTCTTATTTTTTTTTTTATTAATTTATCATTATATTTGCATGGGAAGAAAGATGACAAAAATATTCCGCAGATTTTATTATAAATTGTTAACCATCTTATCTATAAGCTATAGAAAATAAACTCTTTCTCGAGACAGCAACTATGGCAGACTAGGATTGAACCATGTAACGAAAATAATAATTATACTTATTTAAAATAATTATTTTCCTTACCAAAACCTTTAAATTAATATTCTTAACCAATATGCCCCAATTAAACACGCTAAATTATTTGACCGGATAATTATTTCTTCAAACACACCAAACTGATTTTGTGATACAATTTTATTTCAAAACTTCTTACTCTCAAATTTCGGCATTATTTTGCGAGACTCAATTTTGGCACTTTTTGTAAATGATTTCGTCAAAATATACTACATTTGCTACGGAGGATTACAAAAATATGGTTTGGTAAAAAAAATTAAAAATTTAAAAAATATGTACATTAAAATTTTCAAAACTTTGATGTGAATGGAGGAAGAAGATCGTATCAGAAATTTGAAAAATTTTGGCACCCTTTTATCGCTCTTAGAATTTAAAAATAACATTTTTTGTTAAATGACCCACCTTTATACACAATACATATACCTGCAAGCGTTACCCAGGGGTAGTTTTTCAAGGTGAATAAAATCAATTAATTCAATGACACAATAATTTACACTGCCATTTCAAACAGGGTGTTTTACATTTAGTGTAGCCTTCAATACAGCGAGCAGCTCAGCGCGGAGTGCCCACTGGGAGTGGTCGGAGCTCGTTAAAATAACAATATCAACACCGTTTAGAGAGGCCAATTAATTTTGGTTTATATTTATTTAGAAAACAAGAATTAATTTCCAGCCCTAACTTTGTTAGATTTATTTTCGTTTGGCAAAAACAAAAGCTCAAAATTATGTATGAGAAATTGCTTCCTGTTCAGAAATGGGATTATGTTAAATAATGATTTTTTACACTTGTATTTATGTATTTACTAGCTTTTCCCCGCGGCTTCACTTGCACGGTATTAGGGGAAAATACTGTAGCGCTTGCACTTATCAATTATCCCCCCTCCCGCATTCCACACATTCATTCCCGGTACATTCAGTTTTCAAACAGCTCGCGTGCCACCTAAATTTCATAATGCTAGATCAAAGTGAAAAAAAGAATTATCCAATTTGGTCGTTCGGAATTTATGCGCTTACAAACATTCCGGAGATTTATTTTTATTTAAATATTTGGAAGTTTGTAAATATAATAAAAAATAACACTATTTATTATACAGTCTTTATAATTGTTACGAATTATATTTTTAATGTTGGAACTCTTATCTGACATTTATTCCAAAACATACGCTTGTCCAAAAAAAACCAAAACATATTCTCATATTAGAATTTTCTGGAGCAGCAGCCGACCAGTAGGTAGGGGGCTGAGTACCTACCAGCATAGAGCCCACAAATATATCAACATCGTTCCATGGCAACGATTTGTTTTCTGACGTTAACAATAACTCGCTTTTATTAGCCACAGAAAACGTATAACAAATTTAACATATTAATTTTTATAATGTCATAACACCAGAGCTTACCATTATATGCAGCCTACAGTCCTCGCATATAATTTAGCTTTTTATTGGTGAAAGAATTTTAAATCGTTTTATTGTTTTATGTGTGAAAGCGTAACAAACAAACTCGAGTTGTTTCGCATTTATAATATTAGTATGGATATAGCGGCGAGAGAAATATCATCAGCGGAGCTTTATAAAGATTCTTATCACTAAGAAAGTTGACTTAAGGCAATGCACCACGTTGTGTAACATTTGTAAACAATAACACTCCTTTTGTAGATGACGATGAGGTTCAAATTCCCGCAAGGTTTAAGCCGCCGCATCCCGAATTTCTACCATTTTTTTACATATCTCCCTTAAACATTTGAAGTTTTTAAACTCTTAAAAAAATATATGTTATTTTTTTAAGATAATATCTAGACGTTCTAGAAACGCAAATTATATGAAATTCCCTCGATAGAAAAAAATCGAAAAGCATGCTCCGAAAATTATTGTAAACACGTTCATTTCACTTATTTTAGAAGTTTCATGTATAAAAAAATTCACAGTGTTTCATTAAATGCTATTTTAGATGTTCCCGTGAGTTATTTGTTCTTTTTTACACGAGTCGTTAATTAAACATTTTCACAATTTTCGCTTCAATTTTATCGTTTTAAATATTAGCGCGCTCTCTTCAACATTCGTACTTACGTATCTCTCCAGCTTCTTCTGTTTGGGGGATATATACTGCGTCTTAAACAATGCCGCCTATTTTGATTTGTGCTTGAAAAGACATCGGCAAAATGCGTGTTTTTCCCACCCCTAAAGAAGATTGTTAATATTTCTTGCACCCTTAAAAGATAAATGGAAAATTACTCTCTATGTCTGACCTAAGAAAACTATGTTTTAAGCCCGGACAACGTCGGGAACCTTAGCTGGGACCAAATACAATCAAACATTCAAATTAGAGAAGGAAAAAGAGAGGAAGATAATTATATCCAGTAAATATATATTTATATTTGTGGCGCTCAGCGGAAGAGTGGCCCAACCCACAAAAATTCGTAAGAGTGGCCCAACCCACATCAATTCGTAAAAATGGCCCAATCCACATCAACGAAAACATCATTTTTCATTAATTTTTGTGATTTTTATGAATCCACAGTGGCCTAATTTTGGTTCTCACTATTTCAGAGATCATTTGTGAAAAATAAAATTGGACCACCGTGGCTCCATAGATATGACAAAAATATATGATTTCGCTGATGTGGGATGGGCCACTCTTCTGCTGATTTTAAACCACCAAAGATGAAAAATCACGGGATAGTCTGAATTCTTTTCAAATCAATTCCAATATTTAAAAAGACAGTTAAAATATTTTTCTGGTGAAATATTATGCTACAGGTACAAAGGAACTGCGTACCTGTAGCATAATAAGCAAATTCAGACAAGCAACTGAATCGCTTGTCTGAATTTTTCCAAAATTTGTTCCAATATTACATAAATCTAAAGCAACAGTTCCAGAGTTCATTGAACCAGTGTTGCACAGGACAGACACACAACAGAAATTAGTATTTTCTATGGTACAGCACTTAATGTTCACACTTAACGTACTGTAATTTCATTCACTTTCAGTAAACCAATCATTGACGTGTCGAACGATTTCCTTGAATTCGGGTACTGAACGTGTCGTGGCATCCCTTCCTTCCGGAATCGTCACGTATTCCTTCATTCCAACCCCAATTCGATTGTGAAGGGGGTCACGCGTGGAGAGCACCCTTATCGGATTCGTGAGCGTACGCAGCCCTTAATTCACTTAAAACTTTCATCACAGCAGCTTGAACAATTCACATACTTAAACATTATTTCTTAAGATTGATTGAAAATTCTTAATACTTACAATAAATTAAGGTTTCAAATATCCAAAATCATGTTACGTAATTAATAATTTTGAACTTTGATCCTTCAGACAAATTTTAGCTTTCGATTTTTCAGACATTTTATTATAATTAAAATAAATTAATTTTAAAGATCTTCATTTAAAAAAAAATAGACGATGTGCAGAAAAGGGAGCTCTGTTTGAAAAAAATGGATTGCAATCTTTAGCGCACAGGCGTCAGCTAGGAATGTTGTTCTTGTTCTTTTTTATATCAACTCCACACAGGAGGCCCTTAGGAAAATAATTTCCCTCAGGGCCTAAGTCATCTGGGATACTGTGTGGAGGGTCTTTTTGAGAAGAGAAAGGAATGAACATTGGTCTTGAAGAGACCCATGTTGTATGAAGGAGGAAACATAGAGGCCGGCAAATTGTTCCGACTCGTTCTTGTGTTCAACCGAGCTCTTGAACACGAGTCGAGTGACAAATGCCAACCGTGTACATATTATGTAGGGCACGCGTTTGGAGTGTTTCCCGTCTATGCACCGTTGCCAAAGGGATCAATGACGCTAGTTCCTCTGAGCATCTTCCATTGAAATACCGGTAGAATAAGGATAGCATTCCCACCCGACGCCTGTGCTCTAAAGATCCGTTTGTTAAGTTAGGTGAATCTATCAAACGGACCGCCCGTTTCTGCGAAGAGGGTATTTTTCATGTAATTTGGGGCTCCAGACTAGAGGTGGCTGCTAAATCCAACTGTGGGGCGCACTTGCGATTTATACGGGGTTAGCAGTTATGTATTATTAAAGTATCTGCGGGCCCTGTACAGTACACCCAGTTTTTGAGAGGCTTACTTAACTCTGGCTTCGATGGAGCCCCTATATCTGAGCTGGTCACTTGGAGTTACACCAAGCATATCAACAACGGAGGGCATGTTCGGAAGATTGCTTCCGTTGAAGAAGACTAGATTTTCATTTCGATCCCTTTTAGACGTAATCAGGCGTGATTGGGTCTTTGAAACGTTAAATTCAACGAGATTTTATTTACCCCAAGAGAAAACACTCTCGAGGTAACCTACAGGTATTTCAATGAAAGATGCTACGATGATTAAGCGACGTTGATCCCTTCGACACCTGTGCGTAGTCGGAGCACGCCAAACGCGCGCCCAACGTCTGTACACGGTTGACATTTGTCACAGGAGAACGGATCGTTGTTATACAGCTCGGCTGAGGAACGATTGTTTACTCCCTCCTATCTTCAATACCCATGTTCACAACTTCCTCTTTTCAAAAATACCCTTTGCAAAGCATCCTCAAAGAGACCCTGAGGTAAATTATTTTCCTCCTGATTAGAATTAATGTCAAAAAAATATTAATAACACACCATCTGACTATGCAATGATTTCTCGCATTTGACTAATTGCACTTTTGAAATCCTTCATTCTTTCTAGTTTTTCTGGACGCTAATCTTCCTTTTAGCACTCGTGTCGCCTCAGTGGGGAAATAAAAAACAAAACGGGTCATGAATAAAACAGCCACCTGCATACATTACGACTGTGATGAGGGGTGAATACATTATTTAAATATGATTACCCCTATCTCTTCTTCATATTTTACTCATACGTAGAACAAAGGAAAATCATTACTCCATTTCGGTGGCATGTTGAATTTTCAAATCCGTTTCGATGATGTGTCAAATACGTATTTTAAATATAATAGATGTTCACAGTTGTAGGAATTTGTAGCACTGATTGCCACGTGTCTTGTAAATAGTAAATTTTAAACACATTTTTTAATAAAGAAATATCACTACATGTTAGAGCTTGGATGGACAAACCATTTATTTGATAACCAACATCTCTGCCACAGGTCGCCCCAAGTGGTTGGCTACGCTTGGTAACTTAGCAGTGGCGGTACTCATGGGGTACGATTTTTTCAGGTCTTAGCGGCGGATGCGTCTGCCCACCGGGCATTGCGTGGCAAGCCGAATCGGGAGAGTCTAGTCGAGACCCCCAGATTCCTGCCCACCCCTCATACTTTTTTTCTTCCCAGAACTTCCTTTTCCCTTAAAAAAAGACCCTCCACACATCAGCCGTGAAAAAATGTGCCATAGCTTGAGGTAAACAATTTTCCTCTTAGTCTTTTTTGTGGAACTAACGTAAAAAAGGTACCTACTTTAGCTAACTCTGAGAACTTGATACGAAAAAATCCAAAGGGCTACGCCACACCATAAAAATGTAAAGCACTCTTGAAATGATTCAATTGGCAAAATTAGTTAGTGTTCCAAATGCCTGGAACCACTGGGATTACTGCATCCCAGATTGCAGAGTGTTGTGAAAGCTGGGAAAGAGAAAGGTTGCGACGTATCTAACTATTTAAATCTTATCACTAAACTCGAGGTTTATCGAGGTGGCCGATGTAGATGGTAACACTCTTGAATGGTGATAATTTTGCGTGAAATAAGTCAAAATCAGAAAAAATATATATTTTATTCTAGTAGCACAAATCCTGACAAGATATATACTATAATTTTCATAAAAAAAAATTATTATTCAGTTTGGTTAAGCATTTTGGCCTAAAATCCAAAATAATGTTTGTGTGAAAGAGGCCATGCAGCCGGTCGCGTTCCTCACATCTTATTCAAATGAGATAATATATTATGTATCAAGTATTACAATACCTTCATATTACGTACATCTCCAGCATATTGTTATCTCGAACGAACGTAATACCTTAGTAATCACAGAACCGTTCGGTTCAATGTGTATTTTCGTTATGACCTTTGAAGAAATAATCCCGACTCCAGTACGCTGCTTCAATAAGAATCATATTTACGCAGTTTTCACAATATGCTAAACCTCATAAAATATCATCTCTGTTAATGGAAGAAAATCCAATAAATAAGTACAGAACTTTCAAAATAAATCTCCTTTCTATTAAAGGTTTAACTTTTTTTTTCTTTTTCTAAATATAAATATTTTTCTGAATAAAACAAAACAAACACTCAGTATTGAGATTACTTGATATGTATTCAGTAATTTCCAATAAAGATCGAGGTTTGTCAAGATTTCAAGTTACTTTATTGCGTTATCGAGAGGTTTAAAATGAATTCTCAACTGAGCCAAACGTCCGCTAAGTAATTCTGAAGTGAATTCCCCAGCTGTCGACTGTAAAGAACACCTATTTCCTTCCCAGAATTTCGCTTTCTTCTTTTCCTTATAAAAACCCTCCACACCCTCCCTTAAGATGACATAGGCCCTGAAGGAAATTATTTTCTTCAGGGCCTCTTGTGTGGAGTTAGTGTGAAAAAAGGACAGTAATAGCAGCTAAGTTCATAAATACCCGAGTCCCTTAAATTACGTATTATTTTAGAAATATAATGTCTTACCACAAACTGATTGTTTCTTATGACAAAAAAAAGGTTAAACATCATTATTTTGGTTACCTTCATTAATTTTAAGTGTCTATCTATTGAGCAAATTAGATTCTTATTAATCATGTTTTATTTAAAAAATATAATGCTTTAGCACAAAGCAATTGCTTCTTTCGACAAAAAATAACTTTTAACATAATTATATTGGTTACCTTCACTAAATATAAGTGTCTAGCTATGTATTGAGCAAAAAGATTCTTATACTATGGTACTAAACTCTACTATCCCACTCTCATTAAAAAAATAACAAAAACATTATAACATTCAAATCTCCAATAAAATGCTGGATACTAAATACAGGAAAAACAGAAATAAAAACATGCTGACACCAAATACAAAATGAAACCGAAATTACTCAACCGCACTAAAAAAAGCTAATTATTAAATTTTATAATTATTTCAAAAAAGTCACCGCGTAATATATTTATAATTATTTCACATTTCTTATTCATACTATTAAATTTTAATAATATGTAAGTGAAGTCCTCAGCACGGGAGATCCCGGTGAAAACATAATTATCTCTATTTTTTACAAAAAAATAATATAATAAAACCCTTATTATTTTTATTTAGAATAAAATTATGCATGTACCCTATGTTAACTGTTAAAACATCAATGTTCACTCCTCTTCCATCCACAAGCAAATACTTTAAAAGAAGTACAAATTGTAAAAAAAAATTGTGTTGTATAAATAAGAATAATTAACAAATTAAAGCACCAATTTCTTTAAAAAAAAATTATTCTAAGATGAATAACTTCCCCTTTTTTAGCATCAAAAAAAAATCTCTCGGTTGACAGATTTCTAGTGTGACTAAAAGCTGGTAAATAGTACATAAAAAAACCAATATAAATATTATCAATCTTTAACCATAATATTTAACGCCAAAGACATGAAATAATAAAAAAATTTTACGTAATTTTTAAATCTGCTAAACCTTATAACGGGTAGAACCATCCCGAAATCATTAGTCAAAATGCACAAAAACCAACAAATAAATTACAATTTAAAGTCTAGATCGGAAAAAAATTATAATCTCTTGATTGAGCCACAGTTACATGGATCAATAATTTTCATAGTCGGCTGAATATGTTACAAGTCTTGGAGAAAATACCCATCTTTCCACATCGCATTCTCTGATCCTCTTTCAACATAGTTCCACGAAATGAGCCCAACTTGTGTTAATGTTCTGACAGTGCTTTAGAGCTTTAGAGAAGAGAAATTCAAGGAAAATGGGATAAGCAAAACAAGCAAACTATTCTTCACCACATTGAAGAACCTATCTTCACGAGTAAATAAAATGATTTGGGCAATATTTGAAAAACCATCATCACTCGACATTCATGCATAATTATTCTAAACACCGCCGTTGATATTGACAATAAATATGATATTCACAATAAATAAAGAACTAAAAAACTAACTAAGACTGAGACACAGGCTTGCTGCATATTCTGCATGGAGACTGGAATATATAGTTTTAATCACAAAATATTTTTTTTAAATCAACATAAAAACCAAAAAATATATATAATATAGTCCCCGATACTTCTTATATCTTCTGGATCAAACCCAGGATCTCTTGTCTTACCGGAACAAACGGTTTAACCAACTCGGCCATTGGGACCTGAGTCATTTTTGTCGATCTCATATTTCAAATCAAAATTTACAATATTTTCTTCAACTATTTTTTCCAATATTTTGGCGGTCACTTTTTTAAATGATTCAAAGTTCTAACGAATTTATTTGTAACCTAGATAGTATATCGGATAAACATTTACGATTTTTTTTTATATTTTACCTGAAGACTACATTAAAATGTTGGAATTTTGAAAAAATTTTTTATCTTTTTTATTTATTTTCATTCAATTTTTTTAAGTATCACGTAGAATCACCTATAGAGGTTATTGCACTTTATCCCCGGACATCCTCATTTTACTCCTAGACGTATTTTTTCCAAGAAAGTAACGTTCAGACAATTCACAAAATTTTATTTTCCACGTCCAAGTTTTGCAAACTATGATTAATGAATCCAAGATTCCACTTTATCTCCTTTAAAACAAACGAAACAAATGGGTGCACGCTATCCGGGTTACTAACAAAAAGCTCTATTCCACTTAACTATTATTATGTCATCTAGCTTTTTATTAATAAATGTGTTTTAAATTTTTTTGACTCGCTACGGAGCTAGATTACAAAACAGTTGAATTTTTTTACGCCCAGAGGACCTCCGCACAAATATAGGAAGTGTAACTGTTTAAAAAAAAAACAATCCCGAAATAAAAATACAAGAAACATTTTTTTAAATACTTTGATCAGATAGGTTTACAAAGAGACATCTAAAGTTTAATTAGAGTTGCAATAGGTTGGTAATATTCGATGAAATTCATCAAGATAACATTAAACACGTCAATATCACCTAAGTATTGGTTTCTGGTGAAACTGCTGTATCGAGGAATGGGCAATATTGCGTTTGCGTATACTGCAGTAGAACAAATGTGTTGGTTCATAAGTTGCAGGAGATCGGAGCAATCCGCTTTGGAGTTCGGTATTTTAAATAAGAAAGAATGGTTGCGCAAATCAATTCACTTTCGTTCGCAGGCGGGTGCGGTGCGAATCTCAAACAACAATTTTACTGAAAACTGCCCAAAGGAAAGGAAGCATATGGATAAGGATATAGCCAAGACTTACCGGGTTCACTTTCGAATGGACATTTGCCGCTGGTTCTGTGGTCCTTTTAACAATTCAATAGTTCCCTTTTGTCTTTATAAAAGTTCAATAGTTCACTTATAATAGTAGTCTTTAAAACAATTCAAACACTGGCGGTCAAACACCGTTGGTCACACATTGACCGGCAATTGTACCTTTGTAGCAAGACAGATTAACACGCGACGACGTGACGATTGGTTTCAGACTACAATACAAACAAACACGGCTACATCTGCAGCCGCGGCGGGTATAATAATAAAATCACAAATTGAACTTTTTGCGTTACTTCAAATCATGTAAGATGCACAAATTTTACCGAACACTCGAATCGGTTGCGTTTTCAACAAGTGAAGAAAACAAATGAGTGCGGCAATAGAACGTTGCGATTTTGTTTTGTCTTGGCGTGGGATGGGTGAAAGGTAGGTACTTGGCGGTAGAAACTGGGTAAAGGAAAAAGCAGTTTTCCAGTACTAAATCTTAAACAAAAAAAAAGAACACTGATTGGCGCAAACAAAGAATATTTAATAGGAAAGGATAGAGAAAGATATGTAGATTTTTTTAATATAATTTTCTCAATGTTATTAATGTGAATTATGTAAGAATGATATTAAACTACCTTTTGAGGCATAATATGTGCTCCTATGTGCGATTGCTAGTCCAACGTCTAACACATCGCGCTTTCGACAAATAGTTGAAATCCGGGTAACAACTCGGTTCTAAAGCGTACTTACAATTAGTTTAATTAGTAGTTAATATTATTATGTTACAGAAAAAAATATTCAGTTTCTGCTATATAATAGAAATAATTTGTGTGCAGTTCACACTCGGTAGAAGTGAAACCTTCGGAAAACTAAAGTAGATAAGAGTGGGGAGGCTACGAAGCACCGCACAAAGAGGAGACCGATTATTCTATCTCATTCTCTCGCAGGCTAAATCCTTTAGATGTTTGGCTCTTTTTAGTGTTGCTTTTTCGTTTAATCGAGTTTAAAATCACAACGGTTTTGAAGAAGTTTTAACTTCAACAAGGGAGATGGGCCACCAGCATATTATGAAACTGTACGCGCAAAAATGTCGCCAACATCTTTCACCCAAGCTACTGCAAATCGCGTCGTCGGCCGCCTTTTTTCTACCTACAAACCAGAGGCTTTCATATGCTCGGCCGTGTTACTATTTCGTACAGTTACGTCGTAGCTCAGCGACAGTCCGCACGCTTCCATATCACATATCCCTTTGTTTCTGTTATCTTGGTTTCTGCGTAAAAACTATCGGTTCCCAAACTAAGCACACATACAAGAAGGCATTTTTTTTTTGTTTTAGGCAATTCACCCTGGAGAGAGTGCTTTGTGCCGGTAATATTTAAAATGGATAAGAAATTTCGGTTAATCTAATGGGAAAATAATAAAACAAATTAAATATTGGACTCATTTAGATCACTAAAACAAATTAAATATTGAATTCATTCAGGTTAATAAACTTACATAAAGCTGTATGAACACGAGAATTGTTAAGAGATAAAAGGTATGAAATATTAAGGGGGGACTGGTGTGTGATTTTAATAAGCCGGCGGTATATGTTCTTGAAAGATGAATGGTTTTTACAGTTAAAGAAAACGTGGTCGAGGGTTTCCTCTTCCACACCGCACTGGCAGAACGGATCATCTAAAACTCTAATTCTAGACAAGTGAGATGCAATTGAACAGTGGCCAATTCTCATTCTCGAGATACATGAAATGAATCGTTTTGAAAGTTTTTTACCGTGAAACCATGGCTTAGCAGGGATATGGTTTTGAATTCCCGCATAGAAAGATCCAGTTCTTATTTTGGAGACTGCCCAATTTTCAAGAAGGCATTTCATACCAATCCATTAAAAGCAAAGCCACCGCTTTGAAGCTCCACAACCGAATAAAAATTTGGTAGGCGGTAATGGGTTCCACCGTCCTGGGAACCATTAATCGGATAACCAACACCCTGTCGTAGGTCACCCCCAAGTGGTCCGCTACGTTTACGTGACTTGACTACGTCTAGACTGATTGAGGGAGACCTAACCTAGACTTCTCCATCGCCTTGCACCGCAGTGGTACGGATGGATTCATACGTCATTCCTTAACACAATGACTCTCCACACAGCATCCCCAAAGATAATACAGGTTTTAAGGGATTTTTTCTCTTCTCTAAGTCCTCCGGTGTGAAGCTAATGTAAAAAAGAATGGGTTTTGTATCCAAAAAAAAACGAGAACAAGATTTATACAAAAGTAGAACTAACCATTTTACAATGCATGCAAATATTTACAAATTTAAACCCGAATAAGACAACTTAGTGAACTTTCGGCGCCTAACTAAGAATAATTCGCTAAGCTCGACATTCGCTAAAGCTACTCGGCTTGGAATATCGATTGCAGTTTGCAGGTTTGCGTGAGCTCCGTGAATATAACTAAATGGTGGGAAAACTCAGTATTTTTTATTTAGTAATTGCACCTAGATGGCGCCTTGTTCAGTTGAACAGGTTGAACGGTGACTGAACGTGTAATTAATCAGGCAGAAAATTCCCATTAAGAAATGCAATCCTTTGCAGCTGCTTCTTCCAGACATATTAAACGTAAAATTTCATTATGTCGGGCATCGTTTCAGAATATGCAGGCACTTTGTTAACGTTAGAATGTTTTACGTAATAATACATTTCATGAACATTTTTTCTCAGCATACAGCAAAGATATTTAAATATAAGGAGGTGAGCTTTCGGCAGTTTTTTCTGGGTGGGACTGTGCTTCCTGGTGTCGCCGATATTTTTAACCACTACTACTGCACACCTTCAAAAAATCAACTAAATGAAGGAATTCTTTCCGTATTCAAATTATATTATTAACCAATACCTAATACTCCATACCTTCGAAAATTCAACTAAATTCCGTATTCAAACTAGCACCATTAGCAGCATTAGATCGTAATCCGGCGACAGTCGGGCGGACATCATAGCATATCTCCTTTTATTTCAATATCTTTGGCGTACAGAAATTAAAGTACATAATTGATTCGTGTATTTTTTCCGCTAATGCGCGTTTTCATCCCGTGATAAAATGTGACCAACAAAATACCCCCAACAAAATATCCTCCAACAAAATATCTACTTAAACCTAACTTTACCTTACTTTGGTCTAAGGTCTAAGGCCTAAGGTGTCTGAATTATTTTTGTCTCGTTTTACTATTTTTAAACAATAATTTATTGTCTTTACAAGATGTCTGTATTATTTTTGTCCAAAAAATTTCGTTGCGCGTATTTATTAGGTACTTACTTAACAACATACTTGTAATAATTGCACCAATCTGAAGATGGCCTTAATAGGCTGGAAACCGGTAAACGTAAAAAAATTAAATAATTGGAAGTAAGTTTTGAAAATAGAAAATTTGTAAAAAATATGCAATAGGTGGCACGCGGGCTGTTTGAAAATCTGAATGCACCAAACTGAATATACCGAGGGGAGTGCGCAGGAGAGGGGAGAGGAAAGGCGGAGAAGGTGGAGGGGGAACGCGTGAGGGGAAGGAGACATGAGAGGAGAAGGGAAGGCTGAAGGGGAACGGGACGAATGGGAAAAGACACGCAGTGAGAAACAATTTCTTTATTTATTTTTTTTAAATGAGCTCCACACAGGAAGCCCTGAGGAAAATAATTACCCACTGTGCTGTGTGGAGGAATTTTTTTTTAGGAAAAAAAGGGGAAGAGAGTTTTGGGAAGGAAAAGGGTTTAAGGGGTGGGTTTGGGATCTGGGGTTCAGTGTGTCCTGGTTATCCACCTCCAAGACGTACACGACCCTCACCCCATATTAGTGGCATTGCAACGCATGCCGGGAACTTGCTAGCCTTTTATGTACATAATTGTAAGAAATAGGAATATCGATAAGCACTGCTCATGTGGGAGTGATTATATGAAATTTTAATATTAATTTTAGGTTTCAGATGGTGAAGTTTTGCTTAGAAACAAAAACACTTTTACTTCATTCCAATGAATAAGAAAAATTGGATATGCATGAGTGGAATCCCACAAGATCGTTAAGGGTAATGTTGGGAAAAATGTTTAAGCCTCCGAACTAAAGTACGGTCAACAAGTACATTACTATATACCGACCTATTTCATTAGCTCCCCGAGGCAATCGCTTAACGAGAAGGTATTGTTAGCATAGAACAGAAAAATACATCCACGGAATACGGAAATACATTTACAGAGGGAGAATTGAATATGTACCGTCACCATGCACAGGTATTTTTAAAAAAAATTTGTTTTAGTGATTTACGGTACAAGTACCTCCCTAACTTTTAAAAAACACAAAGATTTGTAATATATTGACGAGCTTCCATTTTAACATCATGTTGTTTTTAATCAATTTTATTTCTTAAATTACTCAAGTCAAACGTAGTAATAACATGATTTCATCTGTATATTAACAAATTGGATTATTGTAACTCTTGCATTTTGTGTAAACAAATATGCATTTGATAAAATTAATTAATTCTGTTTTTTTTATGTATTTTAATATTCAATTATTTCTCTTTTTATGCTGACAATTCGTGGTGGAGTTCCATAATGCTTTATTATTTTTCACCTCTTTTAATGCCTTTGGATGTTATTGAGTTGTCAGGACACTCTTACACCAAGGTGATACTGAGAGTGGTACTGCGCGTTTTCATCCAGCGACAAAATATCCCCGACAAAATATCCTACGGACAAAACATCCTCCAACAAAATATCTACTTAAACCTAACATAACCTAACCTTATTTTACTTATTACTATTTTTGTCTTACAGGATGTCTGTATTATTTTTGTTCCATTTTACTAATTTTTAACAATATTTTATTGTCTTTACAGGATGTCCGTGTTATTTTTGTCCTTTTTTAGGTTAGGTTTTAGTAGATATTTTGTTGGGGGGTGTTTTGTCCGTAGGATATTTTGTTGGGGGATGTTTTGTCCGTAGGATATTTTGTTGGGGGATGTTTTGTCCGTGGGATATTTTGTTGGGGGATGTTTTGTCCGTAGGATATTTTGTTGGGGGGTGTTTTGTCCGTAGGATATTTTGTTGGGGGATGTTTTGTCCGTAGGATATTTTGTTGGGGGGTGTTTTGTCCGTAGGATATTTTGTTGGGGGGTGTTTTGTCCGTAGGATATTTTTTTAGGGGATGTTTTGTCCGTAGGATATTTTGTTGGGAGGTGTTTTGTCCGTAGGATATTTTGTTGGGGGATGTTTTGTCCATAGGATATTTTGTTGGGGGGTGTTTTGTCCGTAGGATATTTTGTTGGGGGATGTTTTGTCCGTGGGATATTTTGTTGGGGGATGTTTTGTCCGTAGGATATTTTGTTGGGGGGTGTTTTGTCCGTAGGATATTTTGTTGGGGGATGTTTTGTCCGTAGGATATTTTGTTGGGGGGTGTTTTGTCCATAGGATATTTTGTTGGGGGGGTGTTTTGTCCGTAGGATATTTTTTTAGGGGATGTTTTGTCCGTAGGATATTTTGTTGGGGGGTGTTTTGTCCGTAGGATATTTTGTTGGGGGATGTTTTGTCCGTAGGATATTTTGTTGGAGGGTGTTTTGTCCGTAGGATATTTTGTCGGGGATATTTTGCCGCGGGATGAAAACGCGCGGAACCTTTAGCAATACCCAATGATAAATTATTATTGCCAAGTAATTCAGAATGACTATGAATCACTTAATCACATTATAGCTATAGTCAAACAGACACCAAGTGACAGGGAAGAACGTTCTTTGCCGTCTGAAATTTTGGGAGTACACTCGGTATCTGTTTGACTATAGTATATATAATATTCAAATTCTACAGTTACATTCCATTATGTTTTATAGGTTATCTTTGTACGCCTTTTCCAACCACTCACCCGATAAGCTTAACCCGATTTAGGTATACCAGTCATTTGAATTCCAACAAGTAGGCACTCATGTGTGGGTAGGTACACGTGAATTCCAGAAATACATATACAGGTACAACTATGCCAGCACCTTATCTAACCTGATGAGCATTACAAGTTATGTATAAATGTACATATCTCTAACTCGTCATATTGAGATAAATACGTATCAGCCCCGCCATTGCCATCACTATTTTCGCAAATTAAGCAAACTATTTTTTATTTTTTTATTTAAATAATTCATTATTAATTATGTTATTATTATGTTCTGCGAGTATTTTATTTTATTTTTTAAATTTGTGACATTTGTTTCGGCTATCAAGGCCATCTTCAAACTGTGGTTAGGTCACGTTGAGACGACTTATTTATATTAATCTATTTACCCCCGCCCAATTTTAATAGTGTCTAAAATGACTTTTAAACCGATTTACTAAGAAAATAATTGTGACGAATTTAACGTTTAACGTTTCTCTATTCTGTGTGGTGCTTTCAAATTTGTTTTCCCCCCTTTAAATGGTAATGTTTTCTTAATTGTTTAGTGATGACGTGACTGCTATTGTATATGTATTTAAATGTCTTATATTGTTTAGGTCTTGTGAACATGCTGAGAAGTGGGGATTACACAATTTTCCTTACTTCATTAAATAATTTCATCTTAGGGTCATTCAATATTTTATTGTTCAAGGATATTTAGTATGCATACTCATTTATTACCATCTTCGACCAGAAGAGCTATTTATTCTCTACGAGATCGTTCTCCCCGCGAGATGTCCTGACAGATTTGTGCGATTTTCTACAGCTGTTAAATGAATAAATAATCATGCATACTTGCAGGAATTCGTGTCTAAAACGACCCAAACTAAAATACGTGACAGCTCACAGCTAAAATTTTGACATAGGCCGATAGAAAAAGCAAATAACAGCCGTAGAAAATCACACAAATCTGACAGCACTTCTCGCGGGAGAACGATCTCTTATCACAAATTTTAGGGAGTAGCCTTTCAGGACATTAAGACATTGTTAAGACAAACCCTAACAGCTTAAAATTAACGCCAAACCAATAGATTGTTTCTGGAGCAATTGCGTTATGTAAATACATACACTGTAATTTTTACTGTTCTAATGTAAAATACCCTGCAAAGGGCGTTAATAAATAAATAAAATATTAGTATGTAGTCAAAATATCTATGAATAAAAAGAGATAAAACTCACCCGATATCCTCTTGATGTGCAACGAGGTGGTGAAATTGTTCCCCATCTGTGACACGTACGAGTCCTTCTTGCCAGGGAGCAGCGGGGCGGGCTGGGCGACGGGAGCGGCGGGGGCGCTTTGGGGCGCCAGCTGCACGCTGAAGCCGTCCGAGTCCATGCTGGCGCGGGGGGCGGAGCGCGGGGGGCCGGCACCCGCCCCCGCCCCTCCGGCGCCCCCGTTACCGCCCCCCTTGCACCCCAGCACCTGCAGGAAGCAGTCCCGTTAGAATATGAGTAATCGGCGTATACTGTTCAAACTACATCACAACAATCATTTTAATAAATAATACGTAATTTGGTTTAATTTTAGAGCTCTTTTGAGTTATTCATTATTATATTTTATAAATTTTAAATGTGTTATAGACAGCCCTGATTCATTGAGCCTAATTAACCTTATTAACCTTCTACATACCAACTAGAACTATTCATTCAAAAAATATTTTCAATATCATCAACAATATTATCAGAACTTGTCATACAGGTACGCGCTTGTACCTAGGTCGTATGCAGAATAGAGTGGGCCGATTTTTTTTTCTTCCGAATTTCTTTTGGCGCTAGTAATAAAAAGTTGTCTTTGCATCTAAAACATCAAAAAAATTTAGTTTTAAAAAAATCAAAAAATATCCTAAAGTTCCGCAAGACCTCTGAAGTTTGAGAAAATATCGAAATATTTCCATTTTTTCAGCCTTCGCACAAAATATTCTGAAATAGTTTAAAGATTTTCAATTATGAGCTCTTGTTAAATAAAGTCTATAGCTTCGTTGTATTAAACCACCATTTTTGTAGTGGTATGGCACTAAACCACGTCCGCCCGCAGTCCCCAAACCCGCCCTCGCTTGAGCAGCGCGCCATATTGACCGTTCCTTAGTCGACCAAGGACCCTCCGTTTCGTGATATTGTTTTGTAGATAACTAAAAGTACTTTAAAAATATGGGATTAAGCTTCTTTGCCAACCATTTCGAAAGAAAGAATTACAAAAATTATTAAGGCATATCAACATAAGTATATAAACTTGTTAAAGTCAGAAAAGGGTAGAAGAAATACAGCTTCCTTCCAAAGAAGAGTCTCTCCATTTAAAATCACAAGCTACCTACTGTTTATTATTGATATTGTAAATGGAAAAACAATGAATGCAATTTATTAATGCAAATTACAGACAATAAATGAAAGTTTCCCCCAAGGAAAAAGAGTTTTTGGAAGACCAAAGAGGTGAGAGAAAGATGTTCATCGGCAGTGTTGATATACCGACTACAAAACAATTGCCAAAGCCTATGAAGAGAAAATGATAAGATCTTACCAAATTAAATGAACAGGATGAGAAGAAAAAGCTTTAGAATTTGTGGGTACTTTGAATCATTGTTTATCATTGCTTATCATTATCTTCCACCTTAACATCAAAATTATCTTCTCCGGTCGCAAAATCAAGTCGGCTACTTAAAACTAATAACACCGCCTTTCCGACAACCAGCAATTCTTCGTCTTTTACAGTTCTCTTCAAGATCTTTGACAGGTTCCGGATATCGGATCGAGCTGGAGCAGCAATCGCTTCTGCCATTTAATTAATTTCAACATAATCACGCAGGATAATAAAGTTATAGACAAAAATAGACTGCGTCGCGGACGTTCGCGTACCAGATCTGTACTCATCAAAGCTATGTGCATAAAGTAAGTAGATTATTTTTTAATGGTCAAAAGGATAAGACCTTAGCTAATATAAAAAAGACACAAATACTATGAAAGCACAATACTCGAAGAACACGTATCGATAATCGAGGAACCAATTTTCTTGACGCGTATTATGCCTAGGTCAGCACTGCCGTAAACACAGCCAAACTAATAATGGAATATTTTGCTGGTCAAAACATTTCACTCTACCATTTTAAAGCAATCGGGTGTGACGGCACAAATTTTAACACAGGAATAACTGTTGATGTGATTCAAACGATGGAGAAATACTTAAATGGACCGGCACAGTGGCTGATCTGCATTTTTCATTGCAACGAGCTGCTTCTACGCCATTTGATTATGAAGTCGGATGGTACAACCACTGGACTTCATGATTTTTCCGGCCCCGTAGGTTCGACTCTTCATAATTGGCATAATTTACCGGTACAATCTTTTTTTAAATTTATGTTGAGTATTCAACACCAAGATTTAAGTACCGATCAAAAATATTTGCTTGATAGTTTGAAAGTAGTTTCCAGCGGACGTTGTCATCCTGATATTGCCAGAAGAACCCAGGAGTGATTACTACAGCAAGTCAAATCCCACGATTATATATTGGAAGCGCAATGCCATCATATTTTTTCGTTATGTTAGCCACGTTTATCTTGAGGGCATACTCTCCTACGTAGTTTGATATAAAACAACATGGGTCGTGCAAAAAGGTGCAAGGCGTATTTTTATTTATCTTCCGGGTGAATTAAAAGCAATAGTTAATCCTGTACAGCAAAGGGCATACTTCGCTCATACTGAAAATTTACTCTTGTCAATGATAACCGATGAATCACCTACCATAAAAAACTTGGAATAAAGCGTTTATCGAAAGCCAGAGAGTTATTCCGGACAAAAAATTGAACATTTAAACTACCCCCATTGAATTTTGATGCACAATCCTACTTTGATTTGATATCTTGGCAAGATACGCCAATCATGAATCCTCTCATTTTGGAAAATGTAACGGAAGAAGAATTAGAAGAACATAACCTAACTTCAGAAGTCAGTTCCATTTACAAAGAAGCTTTTTCCCATATTTTAATAATTCTTTTAGTTACCTACAAAAAAATATCACGAAACGGAGGGTCCTTGGTCGACTAAGGAACGGTCAATATGGCGCGCTGCTCAAGCGAGGGCTGGTTTGGGGACTGCGGGCGGACGTGGTTTAGTGCCACACTACTACAAAAATAATAAATGGTGGTTTTATACATCGTAGCTATAGACTTTATTTAATAAGATCTCATAAATTAATATCTTTAAACTATTTCAGAATATTTTGTGCAAAGGCTGAAAAAATGGAAATATTTCAATATTTTCTCAAACTTTAGAGGTCTTGCGGAACCTTTGGATATTTTTTTATTTTTTTTAAACTAAATTATTTTGATGTTTTAGATGCAAAGACAACTTTTTATAACTAGCGCTTAAGGAAATAAGAACTTTTTTTTTCGCCATACAGTCGCGGCCCACACTAATGCAGAAGATGGCAATACTTTCTCAGAAGTTGTAAATGTGTTAAATGGTATGGAATATAGTTACAAAAAGGCTGTAATTACACCTCGTAAATAAACATTAATATAAAGAAATCTGATTCTTCTACATGGGTTGTATTTTATAATTTATTTAGCAAATTTTACTTCTTGTTTACCGTTCCACTGATTTACGTATAACATGTTTGTAAAAGTCCGAATGGGCTTAATATATATAATATAAATAAATTTAAAATTTAAAAAAAAAAAACATTTCTTCTAATAAACAAAAAATAGAATACATACATTAGCAATTTTTTTAATAATTTGAAAGTTTATGGTGATACATTATTTTAACAGTATGAAGTGTCTGTTATTTTTTTAATGCTTATGAATCCTGCAAAAACTGTTCTCTTTCAAATTATATGAAATAAATACCAAAATATCTACAAAAGATACAGCTTGAAAACCAGTGAAGGCATTATTTTCGATTGTTCCATAATTCCAGTTCGCTTTTCACATAGAACTTAAAATCTTTCTGACTAAAAACTTCACTGGAAAACTTTTTCATAACCGTATAGAGTTAAAGTGTGTATTTTTTGATATGCATATTTACACATTGAAAAAAGAAATAAAACGTATTATTCTAGAGATGAAACGGATAGTTGTTTTGCCGGATACCGGATACCGGATAACCGGTCAACCTTACAGCCGGATACCCGGCCGCCGTATATTCGTCTGAACATATCCGATTGGTGACTCGTTATACTAGCGAACTGCACGAACGATCGGGTGGACTCGGGTGAGTTCGGGCCCTTTAGTTTATGAGTGAAGCTAGTGTTTCATTGTCTTATTGAATTGCAGACACGATCATTTGAGGTTACGAAAAACGTGCTGTTGTAGTTTGAGTTTGAAGTGATTTTATTGCTGTTTCTTTCTATAAATTCAAAGAGATTGAGAAGAAAAATGTCTTCGATAAAAAAAGATCACCTTTATGGAAATATTTTGATATAAAAGAGACGATCAAAAATTTTCTCTTTGTTCGTTATGTAATGTTAAAATTTCTCGTGGTGTGGAAGGAAAAAATGTAGGTATGTACCAAATAAAAATAGCTTATCTCTTTTCTTCTGTTTTTAATTACTTAATGGAATTTATCGCTGAGCGAACGATTTATCTATCGAATGTTATGGTTAGGTAAATAGGTGTAACTGGTGTTAAGTACAATGTACGGAGAGAAATCGATTTTGGCCTTCACGAAAATATGACATGTCTTCTTAATAAAACATCCATTTTACCATGTTTTATCGATTTGCCTCTATAATAATCACGACGTCACAAATAAAATACATACGTTCAAAATTTGACTACAAATAATTTATTCCTACAGTTTATTTAACAAGTGACACGTCAAAAATCAAAATATTGCATTTTATTCTGATACTCTGTTATTTAACATTATCCGGTATCCGGCCGGATACTCGTTTATTATCAGGTATCCGGCCGGATTTTAAATTTAGGCCGGATACCGGATATTTACCGGATATCCGTTTCATCTCTAATTATTACTATTATAGCTGAGGCATAAGGTTTCTAACTTCAAAAAAAAATCGTAAGTCGTTTATCTCAAAAAACATCTTTAACTAGGGATGTGAAATGTCAACCAAGCAGGCTTTTCTTCAGTATTGTTGTCACCCGCCTTTATACAACATGTTTACCCTCAAGCTGTTACACATACAAAATCATAATATTGTAGAACATGAAGAAGGCAGGCTTTTATTGGTGGACCACCGCAGACTTTGAATTTTCCTCCGCGTAATTATGAGCAGGTGATTTTGCAAGCAAGAAGCGCGGAGAAGCTAAATTTTACACTTGCACAAAAAATTGTGAAATATTTCACTTACAATATTTTCCATAGTTATTCACATAATTATTATTAGCAAATAATGTAAATATCCAAAGATGTTTCTGAAAAAATTTGAAAATGTACAGATTTAGGGAATGAGATTTAAAGAATTTGGCATTCTCGGACTATAAAAATATTACAATTTGTTATTTCGGCTACTGGAATTATACCTAGCTCTCTCATTCAAAATTTAATCTTCTTAGATTTGTCAAAGAATCTATATATGAAAATGCAAAAGTCAGTCATAATAAATACATGTAGCATAACGAAAGATTTTTAAATATTTATATTGAGGGATCAGTAGGATTTATCGGTCCAGTTAGGAGTTCTATCGAGCCAAACCCTCTGATATGAAAATATCTGGAGTCGGTGAATTATATTCCCATTTGGTCTCTGGTAGGTTGACATGTTGTTATTGTATTGTTTTGTATTTATTATACTTATACAGTGCATAGCGTGGATTGACTAGATGATCATTTGTGTAAAAGTGTGTCGAAGGGTTAAGTTTTCCCTGTAGGGAAGATTTGACCTAGACATAAAGTCTTGAGAACATTTATAAAAATGTATAATCTACCTTTGAAATACGAGTATTTTATCTTCTTAAATTAAAGTCTTATTCAGGTGACGGTAACGCGCGTTTCCATCCTGCGACAAAATATCCCCGACGAAATATCTACTAAAACCTAAACTAATTTTACAGGATGTCTGTTCTATTGTTGTCCCATTTTGTTAGGTTAGGTTTTAGTGATATTTTTTAGGGGGATGTTTTGTCCGTAGGATATTTTGTCAAAGCCGCCACACGCCGCTACACTTTTAATAGGCATAGATTTTGACAAGTAAATTACTTTTAAACTCAATTACCAGAAGGAACATCGGTTTCAGTCGAATTAGACTGAAAAATATGCATTAAAATTTGATTTTCATTCAATCAAAGTTAAAAAACTTCCCACAAAAAACATCTCCATTTCCACTTTTTTTTGTATGATTTGATTTGACATTTGCGAAGTTTTGTTTCAATACAAATACGCATGAATTACATACGCATAACATACGCATGAATTAAACTAAGAACTTAATTACCTAATTTGTGTACGTAAATAGTTGTTTCTTGTAGTAATTATTGAAATGAAGTGTGATTTTCGTAATCTGTGCTTAAAAGTGTAGCGGCTTGTGGAATGTTTAATAAAAACTCCATTATTTATTAATTTTTCAATAATGTAAAAGTTGAAATATTAAAATAGTTAAAATATTGTCATAGTTAAAATAATGTAATAGTTACCTGGTCTTGCGACCCCGTGCTGTCTCTGTGTCCCTTCTTATGATCCAGTAACATGCTCGGAGTACAGCCCATTTTGGGACAGTCACCCTAACCAATCAAGCTGACCGCCTTAAATGGTGAAGTCACCCTATTACCATCACTCGGGAACTGCCGCGACAAAGTTCACTGTAAACTTTAGCTCAAAATTAACCCAATTTGGCCAGGTCTAGCCTGAGCTTTAGGATTGACTATCGAAAATAACAAACCACGCGATCACTCGAAGTTTACACTCTAATTTAGGCCACTGAGATTTTAAACGAACTTTACAATAACGATATTACAAAACAGACTATATTTGCCTACTGTCACGAAAATAACACACAGAATTTTAGTTTTCACAAGTCACTTATATCATATTCTTTATACACTCTCACATTAAAACTATCACTCATGATATATTTTAATCAAATCTAACATCAATTGTCGAAAACACGAAAACTTTGACAGATATTATTTGACTTAAATATGACGCAACGGCGTAATTCTTTTATTTTTATTGATACTTAGTTTAAATTACGAACACTTTTTCCGTTATTTCAATTTACGTTTTTTTATAATTTAGATTTACGAAGAAGAACTTTTATGTGACTTTAAAACGAAAGGTTAAAATTGATTATGCGTTGAGCACTCTTATTTGATAAGGATAAACATTTTTCTTTTGCAGTACTACATTAATTTCATAAGCTCTCAGGTCAAGTCGGTTAGTTAAAAAAATAAATAAATTTAGTATTTTTAATGTAAACTTTGAATTGTTGCTTTATGAAAGTCGTAAGAGTTTAAATTCGTGAAGATTATTTCCTTTGCACAAGTGTAAGAATTCGCTGTACAGTTCAATTATTGAATCTTTCATTTTAATTTTAATCTTTCGGAACATTTTACTCTTTTCGTAAAATGGTTTTAATGACTTATTTGTTTTTTCTTTTTTCTATCTCCCACTCGACCATTTTCAGTTTTCTTTTCTGTTCACCCTTCGAAGAAAGCTCAAAAACCTGCAAAGAAAGAAAAACATAATTAGATCTAAAGTGCTAAAATACGTGTAGAGTAGTAATACTTAAAAATACTGCATGAATGAAGTTGTTGTAGCTGAAATTTTATTTTTCAAAAAACCTATTTTCATGAAAATTTTTCAAGTTGGGAATGATGTGTTTCCCACGAATAATTCTAAAAATCTTCAAATAAAAAATTGAAGTTCTTAGGTTTTTTTTCTACGACATCTCAATAAAAGTGGTAATTCAATACGCCTTAAAAAATGAAAAGTTATGAAAAAAATTGAAAAATAGCTCGTAACCTAACCTTATGTAACCCATTTAAACAATTTTAAAAAATCTTCACTTTCAATGACTTTCAAATGAGGTGTTGAAGTTTCATGATTCCGAGTTGTCCGGTCATTTTTTTTTCAGCCACATCATCAACGATGCCTTTTTTTTTAAATCTTACTACTCTAGCTCACTAAAAAGTCATGTACCGTCACTGCTACGTACCTAATAGTAATTTTTATTTTTATTTTTTTTTTTTATTTATTAACAATTTTTTTGGTACTGTTGGTAAAATTTTGTAATACAAACTTTTTATTTTAACAGTTTTATAAAAGTAGAGAATAACATAAATAAATTAGCAGATTAACCAAAAAATCCCACATAGGCATCGCCAGTTCGTGGGTATACTTGAGTGTTTTTAAGACAGATAATTATTACTCATAAACATACAATATCTTGTAGAAGTTTAAAAAAATAAAAAATAAATTAAATTAAATATATAAAAAATAGATTCAGTGTTTCCTGAAATACATATTCATAAGACATGTTCATAAAGATTAATAAAAATTTTGTTAAGTTACAGCAGGTCAGATGTTACAGCAAGTAAATGTTTGTGTCGATGGTATTTGTCCAAGACTTTAATACATTTTTTACTTGCTATAGGTGGATATATTTTTACAATCAATTTCTGTAGCCTTATAGAAAGCATTATATATTTTTGGTGTAATAAAATATGCATGTCTTTGCGCAAGCCTAGTGTTACACCGTGGAACTTCAAATACATTATTTAACCTATTACTAAAACGCTTTTCATTTTTTGTAAAAATAACATTTATTATAAGATATATAGCGCATTTTTTGCGAGAAAATCACTTCTTCTTTATAACATAGCTTATTTAAGTTTATTTGAAAACGCAGAATACCTTTTGCTGTCCAATTTTTTTTTTGTAAGCAAACAAAAAAAATTACATCGCACCTCGCCACTGGCGTGCGGGTCACGTGATACACACACTGTCTCTTTCCATTAGCACGGTAACAGACGAAACTATAGTGCCATACCACGTGATCGGTTGCGATCACAAAAGTGCTGTGTGGTAGAAAAAAATTGTTTTTAATCGAAAAAAATATCGCTATGCCGCAAAATGACACGTACATTTTTTTAATAATTATTATGCTAATAAGATAGATATGCTTTGCCAAATATGCTTAGGAACGGCTGGTTAAAATCTTATGGTTGTTACACCCTCTATACGTACCTGCATAAACACAAAATAATAATTAAAAGTTAAATAATAATATATTCATTTATAATAATAATAATATATTCAATAATCAAAAACAATTACTTTGTGTTACAACCACTATTTAAAAAAAAAAAAAAAATTATTATGTTAATGTAATTTTTTACAGATTCTAAAATAATTTTTATATTTTATTTTATATAATTGTTTTTTATGATATATTTTAGGTAATTAATCACCTCTCCTTTCTAATATTTTGTATATGTTCTAATTAGTCTATACTTGTTTGTCTTTTGTTATTTTTTATTAACTTATTATCCTGACGAAGAAAACATAGTTTTCGAAACATGTTGATATTGTTAATTAAATAGTGGTTGTTACACAAAGTAATTGTTTTTGATTATTAAATGATGACGCCACAAAGTAAATTTGCCTATTTTGAAGAAATAATATATTCATTTATATAAAAATGCAAAAATCGGTCATATTAAACACATAAGAATTTGGCATTCTCGGACTATAAAAATATTACATTTGTTATTTCGGCTACTGGCATTATGCCTAGCTCTCTAATTAAAAATTTAGGCTTATTAGATTTGACAAAGAATCTTTATATAAAATGCAAAAATCGGTCATATTAAACACATGTAGGATTACGAAAGATTTTTTAAATATTTATATTGAGGGATCAGTAGGATTTATCGGTCCAGTTAGGAGTTCTATCGAGCCGAACCCTCTGATATCAAAATATCTGGAGTCGGTGAAGTATTTTCCCATATGGTCTCTGGTAGATTGACGTGTTGTTCTTGTACAGTTTTGTATTTATTATACTTATATAATGCAATTACATCGCGTGAATTGATTAGATGATCATTTGTGGAAAAGTGTGTGGAAGGGTTAAGTTTTCCTGTTTGGAAGATTTAACCCGGACATAAAGTCTAGAGAATGATATCAGTATAAGTACATATTATGTACACGTATACGTGTGATACGTAAAACTGGTTTATTAATTCAAACACTTGAGTTGGGTAGTTTCAAAAGTCCGTATTACAAAAAAAAAGTAAGAGACAATGTACGAAATGCATACACATTTTGAAATACGAATGTAGCCAAGGTTCGTAGAAAATGCATAAAAATACTACGAATCTTGGAATGACCGAGGAGTATTTGCACAGAGAGAGTTAAAAATAATAATATTTGGATGATTTATATAGCGCCGTTTTTCTGAAAAATCATCTCAAGTGCGCTGTACAAACAATATATTTCTAAAATCTAGAAAAATACAATCTAGACAAACAATTAAAAACAACTTATGGCTGAAAATTGCATCCACCGGTTCATACGAAAATATATGTACAATGTCTAGACCATTGAACGCGATGCTTCCTAAAAATGTATACAGGACCATGGGAGGACCTGGGAGGTCGCTTGAAATTAACACTGTTTATTGTCTATTAAGACATTTAGATAGAGTTCGCAAGCAGAGGACATTATTGTGAACACTTGTTACATGTATTTAATCCTGAAATATATTTTAATGTTAGTATATAATACATTCTTTAATGAGTGTATTTTGGAAATCAAAAGCAACATTTTATAGTGGGCGGTACAGTAGTACAAGGATTTGATCTTCCTAAATGTGATTCATCAAGAGACAGATTGATGTGTAAAGAATCAAGTAATTTTAATTCAATAAGAAAAGTGTGATTAAGACATATCATAGGCAATACTAGTATGATACTCTCCGATAGGTTAATTTAAATTAAGGATATGAGAGCCCAAAAAGGTAGGTTTTTAATTTGGACCTAAATTCTGTTGGGCTTGTTATGCATCTTAGTTCCGGTGAGAGTTTATTCCAAGCCTTAGGCCCAGATACTCCGAATGATCTCCGCGATCTCCAAACTTTGTATTTGGCTTGCGTTTTGGTTCCATTAGTCTGCCTATAGCTGATGATGTTGCTGATTGATCTAAGGGTTGACTGCCTCGGACCAGTATTTTTGGTTGAGTGGCGCATTACCCTATTGCTTCGGAAAAGTGGTAAGTTACCCTGATCGAATACTGCAACATCAAATTTCCTAACTTTTGAAATCAAGACTCCAAAAAGTAAAAGATAAAAATGAATATCAATATTTTTACTAGTTTACGAAGGCTACTAGCATCGACCAAGTATTATCTAGACAGGGCATGTGAACCATAAAATTAACACCAAAACCAAAAATACTGGTGTGTTACCTTTTGTCGGTCTATAGGGAGTTAATTTGTTTTCCAGCAAGTTCGTCCCAAAGCTTTGTGAAGTTTGTTTTTCAAGCACGAAATAGGGTCAATTAGAAATATTTTAGGTAGGGGCTCGCGTGGGCTTTATAACAACTTAATCTGCTTTAAAATTATATATTTTCCTTATAGCTTAGCGGCGTAACGACAAAAAGTAACTATTGATAAAAAATCGTACATTTCTTTCTAGCAAAACAACAAAGTCACGTAACATGAACGATCTTCTCTGGTTTCACGTATGACTGTAGAAGCTTGTACAACAAGTTTACATGAAGTTGGGTTAAGTTCGTCTCTACTCTTGTGATGCGATGCTTTTCAGGTCGACTATTTTCGATCAATTCACAAAATACATCATGAGATTTGAGCAATAACTTTGTGTTCTGTTATATATTGTGGGGAATTTGTATTTATATCTCGGCTTTCGAAACGAAGCATCGAAATTCGATGAGGAGTAGTATTATGAAATTACTCTTACGTGGTGTTATTTATATATTGAAATTAGGTATGAGAGGACTATTGTTATTACGTCGATGGCTCCAAAGCAAACAACCACAATCATGTAAACCACGATCAAACCCAGCACTGTTAAATATGAAATAATAATTTTCATTTTATTTAATAAGCACACCGTGGCATTGATTGTTGCATTTTCAGTGACATATTGAATAATAATATTACGTATTATAATAATCATTAGAACATTATCAAGTCATATTGTTGCTTCGTCTCTTTCAAACTAACACCAAATAATATTGAGACAAACGGCACGTATGTATTCTTCCACCAAATGAAAAAGAGTTCATTTTATTATATCTCCCTCACACGTATTAAGGAAAGGAGATGTTGCATGTCATCACCGTTGCGTGGTAAAAAGAAAAGCAACCACAATACAAAGCGCAAAACAAACATACAAACTGCATAAATGAACGAAGAGAATGGTAAATACCCATCAAGCTACAAATTATAAAGTAATAACAAATTGCAAATTAAAATCATAATATATCGGTAATAGGATTTCTGAGCAATACATGATTCAAGCAATATCACAAGTTTACATAGTTACTTATCATAGTTTACAGAAGTAGATATACACATGGGTTGAGTATAATATGTAGGACACCAACATCTCTGCCATAGGTCACCCAAGTTGTTCACTACGTTTGGTGACCAGGGTTCATGGTGTGAGCTTTGTCAGGATCGGCGGCGGACGCGTCTGCCCACTTACACCATGGCAGGTCGGATCGGGAAAGACTGGTTGAGGGAGATCTTTTGACTCTCTAGCAGGACTCTCTCGGAACATTGCCTTGCACCGCAATGGTAGGGATTGATTCACACGTCCGTCACTCCTGGACACACTGACCCCCAGATTCCTACAAACCCCTCGTATCTTTTTTTTAATTCCCAGCACATTCTCTTCTTCTTTTCCCTAAAAAAACCCTCCACACAGCATCCCTGACAAGGGCCCTAATGGGAATTATTTTCCTTAGGGCCTCCTGTGTGGAGCTAATGTAAAAAATATATACTACGGGTAGGGAGTGCACAATTTTGTAGGTATTAAAAATTGCAATTTTTTTAAACTTTCTCCACACAGGAGGCCCTGAGGAAAAAAAACCCTCAAGACCTACGTTATCTTGGGGGTGCTGTGTGCAGGGACTTTTGAGGTAAAGGAAGGAGAGGAAGTTCTGGGAAGGAAAAAATATATGACGAGGGGGTAGGAAAAATATATGACGGGGGGGGGGAGGGGTTAGGAATCTAGGGGTCACATTGTTCAGGAGTGATGAACGTATGAATCTATCCATCCCACTGCAGTGCAAAGCGATGCGTCGAGAAAGACCGGCTGGAAAGGTCAAAAGGTCTCCCTTAAACAGTCTCTCCCGATCCGGGCCAACACGCAGTAGACGGGCAAAAGCATCCGTCTCCAAGACAAAGCTCACCCTACGAACCCGGGCACCCCCGCTAAGTCCCCAAACGTAGTGAACCACTTGGGGAAACCTACGACGGGGGCATTGGTTATCCAATAAGTGGTTCCAAACTGACATACCAAATCGTCTTTTGAAAGGTTCCACTGTGATGAAGAAAGACGTAATGCTCTATGTACAGTAGGCACATTGTTTATATCGTCAGTAGGCACACAGTCATTATAGTGGTTATGCCTCCTAGCCAGGGCTGGGCAGTATTTGAATTACTTGTAATTGAAATAAGTGTTTGAAATACAAATTAGTATTTTGTATTTGTATTTCAATTACTTCCTAAAAATGTATTTTGTAATTGGTATTTCAAATACCTGATGCTGAGGTATTTTGTAATTTGTATTTCAAATACTTGTGGCTTCAAAATACATTTTCAACTACATTTAGCGATCTTAATAATGATAATGCAAAATGACTAGACATAGATAAAACATAGAGTAAAAACGTTAGAATCCATATCAATATATGTTAATATTTAGAGTTGGCAACTGTACGTCAAAGCAAGTATCTTGTCAGTTGTCGTTTTCATCGTTTCGCGGTATTTATTCATCAAGACGTGAGTTAATTGATAATTAATAATGGATGATCAAATTCCGTCAAAACTTTACAAGTGGAGCGGAGGATTAGACGGATGTATCTTCTGAGCAATATGATTGGTCAATTTTTGCACGTCTGTGTTTCACTCTGCTCAGCTTTGCTTCTATGGAAACGCACCCTTAGATAAGGGCACTTACGACAACCAAAGGTTCCGCCAAAACCAAATGTATTTTGTAGTTTGTGTTTGAAATAAAAAAATGGCTAAAATACTGTATTTTGTATTTCAAATACACGACTTGAAAGTATTTTTTATTTTAAATACATTTTTTTTTTATTATTATTTATTAAAATTACAGAGAACATTTTGTACAATAAATAGAGTAGACCCAAAGCTGTCATACGGCAGCTTGTCTGTAGGTTCTAACAATTTAAACATTCTTAATATAATATCTAAGAAAATATTTGTAAATACATTTATAGTTTTAAAGAAACATTAGAATTGATCACATAGTAGTATTAGATAATTTAACTTACAACTATAAATATATAAGATATTTCAATATACCTATCTAATAAAAGATATGTAGGCAGCTATATTAAGATATTCAAAGATACATGGAGTTTTCGTTCATTAACCATAGTTTTATCATTTTAGGACTTAGTCTCTCATTTTTTTCAAATTTTATGTTTTTATTGATTTTATTGAAAATCACTGGTATTAGATATTCAAGAGTACGGCTTCCATATTTATTTAATATTCGAGGAGTTTTTAGGCCCTTTCCTTCTCTAAATCTTGTGGTATGTTTGTGTACAAGTAGGTGTTTGTAAGGGCTTTCCCCCAAATTATCCATAATAGTAGTGAACCAGTGGAGACCTTTTATTGTAAGTAGGCTCATGCGAAAAAGTATTTTGTAATTTGTATTTTAATTACAGCAAGGCATGTATTTTGTCCGGCCCTATTCTTAGCCTTTCCACGCCACGATGTACGAGAAAGTTTATCAAAAAAACGACGATATTTACAAATAATGTGTTCGCACACGTTGTACGGTTAGACCGATTTGTACAACTCTCTACGAGTAACAAAACAAAATAAACGAAAATGGAATGTGTCAGATGGCGGTGGTTGCAGTTTTTAACCGCTAGCGAGTTCTTTATCTTTGTGGTTTTACTTTTATCTCTGACAATTCGTCATACGTTGTTTTATCATTAACCCGAGTATTTATTATCTTATCCAGTCTATTTCGGTGTAGACCTCGTACGCGTAGTTTAATAATATACGCTCGGGACAAGCCTTTTTGATCGAATCGAACCTGGTAACATATTTGTAATGCAAATTTAAAAGTTGTTTGTTTAAAACCACTTTATTTGATTCATATACGTCGACCAATTTCGGTTGATCTCAACCTTTGTCAGGACAATAAACGTTTAAACTAAATTACAGTATGGAAAAAGAGTATATGGTGAACCAAAAATATAGGGAAAACATATAAGAGATAAGGTGGTAGATGGGTGGGGAAGGGTGTGGGTTACATAGCGAGAAGGGAAAAAAATAACTACTGCCAAATCAGTAAATAATTACTAAACTACCAATTGATGCAGAATTTTGTAAATAATTAAATTCTCTTCCCTTTGCACATCTAAACTTCCATCAGAAATAAGGTCGGCCTTCTTTACTAGTAATAATTTAGTCAAACTTTTAACTAATTGTAAAGAAAAAGAAGATTCTTTAAGCCACTCTGGCATCTACGAACTTAATTTAATCTAATAGTATTAATACGTTAAAGTCTGCCTGGATGAAATTTAAGAACCTGGCTTCGAGTGCATGTGACCGTAAGCGCCGTACGCGCCGCACCATATAAACATCTGTGTATGTGAAATTTCAAACAAAGCTACCATTTTAATTAGGTTTTGAATTAAAGAATTCGTCAAAGGATTGCGCCTCTTCCGTTGCAGCAGGTCGCATGAGAACGTGCCCCCCCTAAGTATAAGTACTACGATTTTGTTAATTTGAGTATCTCTCCCGATATGGAAAGATTGATATGGTAATACTTAATTATATCACGCGGCTATATATTACATATGACGTCATTGCCTGTTCCAGTTACTTTATCCCGGTGACTAGCTATCACTGGATCATAGAGGATCCGAGGAACTTTAACTACTAGTTGCAATGATTGCCCGGCAATCCTATACACATGTAGAATGTAGATAGGTAAAACCACGCGTGCATAAATATTAGCGTAAAAGATCACGTCAGATGTTTAACAAATACAGGTTTTTTTCAGAATTTGACGAACATTTAATTGATACTAACGATACGCTAAGTAGAAATACAAGTATTACGTAAAAATATTAATAGGAATTATTTTTTTTTTTACAATAATAATTACATTTATAATATTATTACCTAGGTTTACATAAGAATTAATTTTATGGTTCTACTACTCCATAAATTGAGCTCATAGGAGCTCGTGTTTATGGGAGGAGAATTTACATGCATAAAAAAAAACATAATATTCTGAAAAGTGTGTAAACAATGATCAAAGACTTAAATGTCTTGAATGAAATAAATATACAAATACTTTTTGACATAGATATAAAAAAAATACATTTTTTTTATTAGATGTTAATTAGTTAAGGGTACAATATATCATTATCCAATTTCAGGGACTTAATTTGCTTTTTAAATTGTTCATATTTCTTTGTTTCTGCGCCTTAATAGTTTAGAGTTATTAGAAATATTAAGATCAAATAAAAATAATTGCAAAATTTTAAGCAAATTAATTTTAAACGAATTAACCGACAATCCGATTTTAAAGTTGTTCCCCTTCTCTCTATGTAACCCCCACCCTTCCCCTACCCATCTACCAGACTGTCTCTGATGGTCTCTCCCTCTCATACGCTTTATCTTTCTCTCCGTTTACCTTACAATCTTTTCTGTACTGTAATTTAGTTTACATTTTTATTGTATTGGTAAAGGTTGAGATCAAACGAAACCGGTCGACCTGTACAATTCAAAAGAGTGGTTTTAAGGGGTTATATACAGTCAGGAGGCTAAAAAAAACTGATTTTTCCTGAGTGGACTTTTAAATTTATTAAACTAAAAATTTCTTTACATTTTATGGTAACTTTTAACAGTATTTTAACTTTTTTATTTGTAAGAATAATAATTTTGAAAGCTGCTATAGCTGATCTCCAGAAGCTCCTCTCAAAAAAGGCATCTTGCGGTGACCATCGTATCTCTGGACTGGATCATTTAAAATGTAAAAAATCAAACGGATTTCGTTATAATAATAAATATTCCTCTAATTAATCAAAGGACAGAGCAAAATAATTATTTTGACAAAATGGCGGCTTCTCAAAAAAATCGACTTGGCCTTATATTGTTTATAAAAAATATGTATTTATCGGTGAGAACAGGCCTTCGATTAATAACTGCAAAATATACTTAAAAAGCTTGTGCTAAAATTTGAGACTGATCGGTTCGGCTGTTTTTGAGTAATCTTGGTCACCGACTTTAAAAACTCAGTTTTGAGAAAAACGCGTTAAAAGTTTGCTTCCTGCTTTCAAATGTTCTTACATGTCTTTACAAATATGCTTGTAACTTCGAAAATAATCGCCGGATTGACTTGAATTTTTTTTCTGTGTATACTTAAATATACGTTTATTACGAAAATAAAATAATAAAAAAATCGATTTCTAGAAAATTCTAACTGCATATAACCCCTCAAACAGCTTTTACATTCATATAATGTCAAGCTACACTTAGTCAGAAAAGAGTTGAAAAAAATTGGTTGTCTGTAAAGTCTGTTTATGGACGATAATTTTACGTGATAACGTCATATAATAACGATTGATTGGTAGAGAGATAGATGCGTCACCAGCCGAACGCTTGTTCCACGCTCTCGCTTGCACGCTCGGCTCAGGCGGAACGTGACAATAAGGCAATTTTTTTTTTTGAGTGCAGCCGGCGTTCATCGATTTATAAGACGTTATCGCGTCAAAAAGTTTTTGGAGTGTGGACACTTCGAGGCATTTAGAAAAAAGATCTTAAACAGCTGAAATAAACCCCGAGCGATTTTATTCAAAATTGACCTGAAAAATAACAACTTCAGATTTGATTTATTTGAAAACAAAAGTTTTTTATAAAAAAAGTAATAATTCAAAATCGACTCCAAAATTTATGTAGATTTCTCGCTTGTACTACAAGTTTCCAAACATCATATTTTAATACCATCGCACAGCCACTCAATAAATTTATCTATTGCTGCATTTATTTGTGAACGATACGATGAATGTAGAATATTCGAATAACGTTTATTTAAGCGGCCGTTATCCCAAACATCTGTATTTTTACAAGGTTTTGCCGGCATACATTACGTGGAAAAGAGAATAGACTAACATAAAAACAGCTTATTCTAAAAGACCGTAAAGAGAATAAACCTCTTCCATACAATCTTGTGTAAAGCCTTTCAGAAAATGGCAAGAACCTATGTTTAAATTTAAAACCTTGTGGGTCTATTGATGGCAATGTTATTGGATTTGAGTTTCAGGAGCGACTAGAACGAGCTGTGGGCTTTACTTCATGATCAAATTAATCATCTGAACGCCTTTCACTTGCTGAAAAGACGGAAAATTTTGAAAAGCTTTTTACCTTTTGCCACATGAACACCATCTTATTTCCAGTTACCGACTTCAGAACGTCAAATTATATTTAAATTGTGTACTCTGATTTTTAAATTAAATGTTAAAAAGACATTTTGAAAATTTTACTTTAAAAAATAACATAATTAAAAACCTTTTGCTGAATTTTTTTCCTCCCGTAATGCAGCTTTTATGAAAAATTTCGCATTTTGTCTATACTTATTATTATATATGCGAAAGTGAGTGTGTTTGTTTGTTACGCTTTTACGCCTAAACTACTTAACCGATTTAAAAAATTCTTTCACTAATTACATTATCTGCAAGTAACAAAGGCCGTATATAATGGTAAGCTCTGGCGTTATGAAATTTGTATAAATGAATATGCGTGAATTTCATATTTTAGCGGCAGGGAGGAAAGGTGGGGGAAGGTGGGGTTCGCGAAGAGGGAAGAGACGAGGGAGGGGGAAGGCGCAAGGGAACGGGGACGCACTGGAAATTGAGACACATTATTGACGCACTGGAAAGACACACATTATTATTACTTTTTTTTTAAAAGAAAGACAAACATTCCCGAGTTACGAATAACCCAACAATGTTTGAAAATCTCCTACTACCACCACAGAGAGCTGAAAATGTTGCTTGTGTTGTGATGGAGGACTTAGCCAGTCGAGGAAACAAACACGGGACGCCCGGGTGGGACCCAAACGCGATGCCCACTCAACCACTGACCAGTCAAATGTATTGCTTATTGCTTCAGTAATTTCCCCATAATACCAAGCGAGCGAAGCCGAAGGTAAAAGCTAGTATTAAATAATATGAATTACCACAAAAGTGTAAGAAATTATCATCCATTAATAATGCTGTACATATTAATAATAATAATACTTAGATTATTTTTACAGCGCCGTTTTTACGAAAAATCACCTCTATTCAAGTATTGTGTTTCTTTTTCCCAACATCAAACAACATTACAAAAGTTCTGACCACTCAAAAAAATGGTTTGAGACTCGTAAAATCACTAGTCCCTATCTAGTTTTAATATTAGCGCGCTCCCTCTAATATTCTTATTAGCATATCTCCTTCTTCTTCTTTTTGAGCAGGTACTACCAGGCCTTAAAAGTTAAGAAGATCACATAACAGCTATTTACAACCCTAATTACAGAGGAGTGTAAGACATAAGGAACGAGAAAAGACAGGAAAGGTCACAGGTTACAACTCTTTGATATTACGCCTGCCATCATAAATAATAATAACATTGTACGTGTTTTTTTAATATTCAAAGATAATGATGATTGATGCTGCGGAATATTTGACAGCAATACTATTTGATGTGGCCTACAGGTGGGAGTGTTACTTTGCTGAGATAAGGAGAGATGAAATTACGTTGTATGTGCGTAGTCAAATTTTATTATCACGTATTTCGAACCTTTTATCTGAGCCGTAATTTGTTGTACTTAATCGACATTCCGTGGTGATTGTGAAAGTTTAACACGACCCGATATTTCTCGTATTAACGGGTAACTATTTCACAAGTCTCTTATTTCCAGCAAGATTTGTCTTTTTAACACCCCATTTGTTTGTACAATTGTTTTTTTGTAAAAATACTTGTATAAATTGCATCAAATCTTAAAATTATTTTAAAGCACGTGACATAATACACGTGGAACGTGTAAGTACTAGTTAAGACTTATATCATCAATACGGAAAGCTAAGATAAAATATTTATTTACAATAAATGCAATACACAAGAAATAACAAACACGCGTATTAGAAACATTCGATGTCAGGGTGAAAAACAAATCCATTACACAAATACGAATACAGCATTTAAGGCCTGAAAGATTCTTATACCAAAAATCATACTCTCGTTTAAAAACAACCTAAATACATTAATTCAAATTAAATGCTTCGTACGAAACTTTGGAGGATCTGAAATATATAGCATACGAACACTAGCAATACACACGGAAACTGAAATGACACCACTGCACTAAAAACACAAAGCAATAAGGAACTCCAGTGAAATATATTATGGCTCTAAAAAAATATGTTCATATAGACCAATTAACGCTGATTCTGAATATATAAGTTTGAATAATAAATATTGAACGTAGATTTAAAAAAATATATATTAAAAAGTCCATTTTAAAAGGCGTCATTAAAACACCCTGTCAAGTTGGTATTATTGAATTTGTGCGGTTTGACGTCACCGCGTTCATAATTCTCAAGTCACCTGGTATATTTGTATTGGAAAATGACAAGCCGTTCAACACTCCGTTTTATTGTTTTATAGAGGTTTAGACATATAATAGTTATTGTTTTAATTGAAACATTATTTAGGCCAAAATAATTTTGTATCAAATATAGAGCATCTCTATTAGTTTTTCTATATTATTTAAAATATTCAAAAACTTAAACTGTACAAAAAACGATTTTAATGCCTGTTTTCAAAATGGGGGGCGACCAACAGTTGATTCCAGTTGCCTACAAAGTTGATGCTTCTGTTTCCATAATATTGATTTCGATTCGTAAAGCTAAAAAAATAATAATTTCAAACAATTTTTATACCACTCTCACGTAATAGTATTGAAAAATATAATAATATAATAAATAATAACGAATATAAGAATTTGGCATTCTCGGACTATAAAAATATTACCATTTGTTATTTCGGCTACTGGCATTATGCCTAGCTCTCTAATTAAAAATTTAGGCTTATTAGATTTGACAAAGAATCTTTATATAAAATGCAAAAATCGGTCATATTAAACACATGTAGGATTACGAAAGATTTTTTAAATATTTATATTGAGGGATCAGTAGGATTTATTTGTCCAGTTAGGAGTTCTATCAAGCCGAACCCTCTGATATGAAAATATCTGGAGTCGGTGAAGTATTTTCCCATATGGTCTCTGGTAGGTTGACGTGTTGTTCTTGTATAGTTTTGTATTTATTATACTTATACAATACAATTACATCGCGTGGATTGACTAAATGATCATTTGCGGAAAAGTGTGTGGAAGGGTTAAGTTTTTCTGTGGGGAAAAGTTCCGGACATAAAGTCTAGAGAACAATAAAAATAAATAAATAATTCCACCTAAATAACGTTTTACTTATTGAATAGTTTCATAGCTTTTTCCATACAAAATGACAACATCTGACATCTGTTGAAAATAACCAAAGCTTTTGGTTATGATGACGTCACACTAGGTACGATGGTTTTCGAGTGATCTTGAAAAATTAAAACTTTAACATTTATTTTAACTATAAAAATAAATATGCAGTTAAAGTTAGGTCATTATTCATTTTAAAAAATAAAAAAAATTGGACTGGAGTTCCTTATTACACGACTAGCAGTTAAAAACCCGCCCTAGTTTATCATTGTCATGAAAAGGAATCAGAAAATCAGAAGAGAACGCCAGGTCTTCCAAGCCATCGATATACAATATTCTACAGCAGCACTCATAAGTGTAACTACATTGCCCACTCTCCGATACAACGACTTCACACCATGGGAAATAAGTACTTGGGTGATGTTGACATTTTCAATATCAATTTAGCGAGTTTTGTGGATCATCTAAAACATATTTCAACACTATTACTAAACACATCTTGTAAACCTATAAACTAGCTGTATTTTTCTGTTTTTGTTTATATGTTTGTCTGACTTGTTGTATGACTTTTATCTAATGTAGTTTTATTTTTATTATTTCCTAAGTTTCAAAGTATCTGTCAAATTAAAATTACACAACAAAACATGTAAAAGCCCTCTGGGCGTTAAATAAATAAATAAATAAATAAATAAAAATAAAAATATGGTCAAAGTTTTAGGCATAACAAAGAGAAGATAACGAAGGGTCGCTAAAATGTTTTAGAATTTTGACAAAATTGATATTTTAAATATCGAGAATGTGAAGATGAAACGGGGTATAAAATGTGAATGTAAGAAAAGCACGGAGAGCATGCTGAGCAAGCATGAGAGATGGATTTGTGTGGTGTTCCATCCTCTCTTCCTAACCCTCCCGAAAGGGGTGATGGTAAAATAGTAAACTAGAAAATTAAGATAAATTTAAACTATGTTACATTTCTAGAATGTTGCGTTATGAAAAGTATTAGCCTAGCAATATTACCATTCCGAAATTGATGATTACTGGCAAAGACTAAAACCAATCCCGTTTAAAAAATAATTACGAAATGGTTCACGCCACGCCAAAAATAATCGGAAAGGTTCCTCACTGAAATGAACGATTGACTCAAAAAGGAAACGAACTGTTGATGAACTTAGTGATAAACAGGAAGGGTCATTTTTTTCGCCCTGATCGTGGAAATTACGTTCAAGAGTTGTATTAAGCGTTTTAATGTTTTTCCTGTTGCAACAATATTATTGTAAAAATTATGTGGGAACTTGCGAATTCACAGTGTTTTCATTTGATCGTACATATTTCGATTTGCCTTCTAAGTTTACTGTCTCTCATAATTGTGTTTTATTATTAATTTTGTACACTTTAATATAATTATGACTATGTAATAATTAAAATAAGTTGATACAAAAGGTTTATATCAAACATCGAATCGGTAATGGCCGCATACTATGGTTATGTATATTCAACAATAAAATACGGAATTATTTTTTGGGGAAACTCAGTAAACGCCAAAGATGTTTTTATCATCCAAAAAAGATGTTTAAGAAAAATGCCAAACTCTGCTAATCGGGATTCATGTAGACCAATATTTAAAAATTTGAAAATTCTTACAGTCACCGACATATACATAATGGAGTTATGCATGTTAGTGCGATCATCTCCAGAAAAGTTTCCGCAAAAAAACTCTACACATAAATACGCTACAAGGTTTACAGAAAATTTATTAATACCAAAAGCAAACAAAACAATTTTCCAAAAAGGACCCTTTTACATGGCCATTAAAGTTTATAACAACCTTCCACATGATATTAAACAAATACCAGATACACTCAGATTTAAGTCATCACTAAAAACATTCCTTCTGAACAGGTCTCATTACACATTAAGTGAATACCTCACATAGGTACAACTGTATTTATGTTTATATAATAAATTAAAACAAACTCAATTTGTATTACACCACTTTTATATTTATATTTTATTTGTGTTCATTTCTGTATAACATGTTAGGTTAACTGGAAGAAATAGGATGTAGGTACCTATAAGTTATACCTTTTGTACTAAATGAAAATTTTGTACAATAAATGATTTTGATTTTGATTTTGATTTTATATCTTTAATTGCGAGCTGAATAAAAAGTCTATAAAATAGTGTGTTTTCTGTTGTAAATTTAATTTGTTTTTCATCCTGTCTTCTTATTTCTTACATAATTATTTTCGGTTAATTTCATATTATAAGGAAGAAATCACTCATTAGTTATATTTTTGGTAAAAAAGGAAAATAAATAAATTCAACTACTGATCTTGTAATATTTTATAAAAACATAATATCCGGTCAATGGCATATATGACTATAAAAATCTTTTTTTTAATTACGAACAATACAAGAAATTAGTGGGTGAAAACCTAACCTAACCACGTGAATTTAAAAAGAAATAATGGTTTAAAGCGCGGTTTACCCACTAAAAAGAAGAAGATTTTTTTTTTTTTACGGTTAATACCGCACAAGAGTCCCAACTGCTCCCGTCTGGAGCCAGTGAGACTATGGCATCCCCAATCGGGGTATGTTGTGAGGCTGAAGGTAGTGGGGAGGGGAAGGAGATAGGGAAGAGGGAGGTGGGGAAGTACCTGGCTATTCCGATCTGGTCACTAAACACGGCTAAAGCCATTTCAAGCAACGTTTCAATTCTGAATGGTGGTCTTACACCAGGGCGATACTGATAGTATCTTCCACTCTGGAACGTGCCGCAAATATACTATTTATTATTTTAAATGAATAAATTGTGAAATAACACAAATTAATCAAATAAAAATTATTTGCGCACGCCGGCTTCGAACCCGCGACCTTCGGATTGTGAGTCGAGAGTCTTGCCTCGGGACCACGGAGGCCGTCACATCTATAATAAGATAGAAAGAAATGTAAATACTCTAAGATGGAAAGAAATGTATCTAAGATGGAAAGAAATGTAAATACGAATGTTAGAGAGAGAGCGCTTATGTTAAAATCGATAAAATTTAAGCGAAATTGTGAAAATGTTTAATAAAACACGACTCATTTAAAATTTTGCAAAATTAACACGCGGTAACTTTACCAAAACAATCTCAACCATGGAGCCTTGAAAGGTGAGATCATAATCAAAGCAGCCAATGAGCGCAGACCTAGAGAAGAACCAAGGAGCCTTGAAAAGCGGGGTCATAAAGCCAATGAGCGCCGACCTGGCGCCATTTCCGATAGGAATTTTATGCTCGCAGGTGCTGTACGTGCCATTTCCGTTTCATCTGAAATCCTAATCAAACGGGGCTATAGAAGTTACACTTCAAAAATCTCGTGGGGGTTTTCTAAATCAGCATTCAAAGAAACACTGTGATTTTTTCACACATATAACTCGTAAAATAAATGAAACAAACGTGTTTGTAATAATTTTCGGAGCATTCTTTGCGATTTTTTTTCTATCGAGAGAATTTCATATAATTAGCGTTTCGGCGCGCGTGGGGAATGTATAGATATTGTCTTCGAGAATAACATATATTTTTTAAGAGCTTTGAAACTGTGTTTAAGGTACATTTGTAATAAATCGGTAAAAATGGCGGCTTAAACAAAGTTTATTATGTATTTATAAAGTAAATAATGGTACATGTAAAATATATTACTTTTTTTTTACGTACAAATAAACATAAAATAAATATTACAAGATAAAACAGTGTTATATACGAAATAATATATTATAGATGTGATTCACCGTAAAAAAACAAGGCTTCTGTATTTGGTGGGAAAATTTCACCGAAATAAAATCATATATGAAAATATAATGTTTAGTTCTTATAATACAGAAAAGAATGATTGAAAAATATTCTTTCTACGCGGAAAACAGAGGTTATCTAAAAATCGAACTCAATGAAAATATAGCATAAAATGTATAATATTATTTACTCTTCTATTTCGATGATATAGTGTACCTACTTATAATTCATGTTTTCACAAACATATATTTTAATAAATGCCTATATGCAAATTAACGTATTATCTAGTTGATATCCTTGAGCATAATGATGATATTGTATTTAAATAGTCTAATAACAAGATGTGGGTGTTTAATTCTGTTTGCTTTGTCATTATCAACAGTCGGTAGACGTTATTTTACCGGACTTGGAGCAACCTTTATTGCCCTTTGAGCAATCATTTTATTTGTTTAATTAATTGCAATCAATGTTTCTAATAATTAAAGTAAATGACTCCATATATGAATATATATTTATTTTAAAAAAATGTATCTATTTAATTATTATTAGCTTATTTTATATTTATAGTGGTGTCACATCTAATAATTTAAAAAATTACTTAGAAAATACACACGCTGATTACGCTGCGAAAACTTCATGACGGCAGAGTTCACCGTTTAGTTAGGGAGATTTTGCTGTATAATGCAAACATAACATGTTAGGATTTGGGAACACCCATTGATTTAAGCTTAAAGAAGTACATTTACGAAAACAAAAATTGTTTGGTTTTATTTTGGTTATTCGCCAACTAAAATTATTGCATACTAGCTGAAGTCCCCGGCGATGCCCGGGCTTTACACAGAGTTTACGAAATCAAATGTAGACAGTGACCTTTCTCTTGTTTTGAAGGTCACGTGTGCAAAATTTCATCAAACTCGATATAAAACTATGGATTTGCATACAAATCAAATCCTCACCGCCCATTTGCCAGCCCGCTCGTCCACCATATACAGACATTCTCCTTTGTATACTATATATATTTGAAGCAATTCACACAAAACCTTAACAAATCGTATACTTAAACCTTCAACGTGAATCACTCTATCTATTGGTGAAAACCGCACGTAAATCTATTCAGTACTTTTTGAGTTTATTGCGAACATACAGACAGACGCGGCGGAGAACTGTATTTTATAATATGTATGTAGAAATTCCATATTAGTTAATAAATTATTTATCAACGCTCGTTTAAAGGAGTTTTTACACATGAATAGTAAAAATTATGCAGAATTTATTATTCATAACTAAACTGCCTCAGTAACCACATTTTTATTTGTTTAATGATAAAATTAAGATGTCCACCGACTTTGTATAATTATTTCCCTAGAATTCTGCGCAAAGAGGAATGCATATGGTAGTTAGTCCGAGAATTTCTACATTGAAATAAATCCCATTTAATAAATTGCGTAATGGAATCGGAAAGCTTTTCAATGCAACCAATTCCGGACTATCAACTAGAATATTTAAATTTTTATTCAGAAATACCAAGTAAATGAGAATCCTTCTGTCTGACAATTTAAGCATAATGGTATCATTTAAAAGAGTGTTTTCTATGTTTTAACATAGAAAATGTAAGAATTCATTTTGTATTCTTTCAATAACTTGTACATGAATATTATGATATGGGTTCCAGACGGGAGAATTATACTCCAGTTGACTTCTAACGTAGGCAAAATATATTCAACCTAACGAGAAGATGAACTAGAGTAAAAATGTCTTCCGAAACTCCTGCAAACAACTGAATGCTCAATAATGATTATTAGGAACAAGCCGTGTCAGACGTTTATGTTTAGTTTCCATGCAACGGGAAACAAACGACAAATACAAAGCTCCTTTTAATGTCTAGAGGGGATGTTTATTACTAAAGTATCTGCTAGAAGGGACGGGAAATGTTAAACCCCTGTTTACAGTCATTTTTACGTACGATATTTTTAATGGCTGGAAAAACACGCAGGTACTATAATTCTTGGCTTCCTTTCCATTTATTACGGTCTTAGTGGATTTATTTTTTGTTTCACGGTAATTTCCTAAACTTTTTTATGTTCTTAATTGGATGCATAAATAAATTTAAAAAAGGCTGCAAGGTTGAATAAACGTACAAAAAATAGGAAACTTAAATGTAAAATTAATAAATGCGGAGTACTTAAATATATATTTTTAATTCTATACTTTTTCCCAATACTTAGACAACATAAGTACGTCTTCAGATTTTCATGGCCAAAAGTAATTTCGTTATTTATTTTTGGGGTATTATGCGTGTTGCGCTACCTCCTTCTACAGCCAACGTTTCGGACAGCGTTACAATGTCCACATCTGCCCTGATGATGGACACAATTACATTTTTGGTTTACAATTACATAAAATTAAAATAATAATAAAATTTAAAAAAATGAAATCGTCAGCAATAATATGTTGCGCCAAAAAAATTTTGTATGTTTTAAGTGGGACTTATGAAAACCATCTTCGTACTTGAAGTTTGTTAAAAAGCTTCTTTTGTTTCTAACCGCTTTCAAGCAAGTACCCAATAATACCAAAAGATGGCGCCACTTACGTTAACAGCTGGCATGAGGAGGGTCCGCTGGCAGGCGAAAATACTATTGGATTTGTAATTTCTTGATTCTCTCCGGGTATGGAGAGATTGATGGTATTTGGGCAGTTATGAGTAATAATACCACGCGTCTACATATTATATAATATATGACGTCATTTCCAGTCGCGATTACTTTGTCCCGATGACTAGCCGTCACTGGATCCAAGAAACTGACTATTTTTGGAAACAGAACCAAAAGCTGCCCGCAGGGCCTAGCAGCAAAAACCTGCGATGCGGATTTTTAACAAAAATGTGGCTTGATATTATTGGATCATGAGCAGTGTTAAGTTTGCCTCTGGACAGCAAATTTCTTTTTACAACAGATATTAGTTTTTTTGTATATTTTATTTAGCCATATATTTCTTTTTAAATTTGATGTAACCTAAAACTGTCGATTCTCTGCGGTGAAAAGAAATCGAATATCATCTTTTTATTTTGTCGACGTTTTCTTCGCGTGGTTAGAAATAGTTGGCGGCTACAGGAAGATGGCATGTCACATCTCCTCATGCAGCACAGATGTGCCCCGGGGAATGATTGGCGGAGACTGGGTACAGTGGTCTGGCCATGCTTCAACGATTCTACGCCCTCCACTAGTCTTGGTAGCTGTATAACATAACCAACTATATAACGGTTATTTAAAAATACCCACAACTACGCTAGCGGCAGCTCAGGTATTTGGTTATTAGGTTGTGGCGGTTGTGGGGGTTAGCTCGGGTATTTGGTTATTAGGTTGTGGCGGTTGTGGGGGTTGTTGGTTGTTGGCGGTTATGAATATTTGACTAGCTAATAGAACTGAGTTGTTCTAAACTGTTAAGACCATGACAAAAAGAGACAGCGCTATATAGGCTGCATGTTCATCTTTCTTTATTTCTTTAGTGAGGTGAAACGAGATAGACGTTTGTAGGTAGTAGGTATAGCGCTATCCCTTCTGTTGGTCAAAAACTACCCGATACCCAATACCCATTCCCATCACTGAAAAAACCAAAACCTACACAACCATGATAACTAGAAAACTAGATAACTATCACAACTTCATACGTCACACATAACCAGTAGTTGGCAACTGGCACCCTAAGCCATCAGTTGTAGCTACACGAGCCGGCGCGGCGTGCGGAGCTATATTTTTGTAATATTATACTGAATTTCTTTCGAAAAATTTTACGATTGCGGAATTTTTTAGAAGTAAAAAATAGTGTTTAATTATTTTAGTTTATTGCTTCGCTTAGAACATTATTAGTATATTTAGACATTTTTGCGTAAGTGTAAAAGTTTAATACATTTTGTTTATAATTTGTGAAAGTTTTGTTATAAAATTGTGACATTGTAAATATTGCAGGCAATATTTGGGCCGATTTGACAAACATAACGTGGATAAAAAAAGCGCCGTGTAAATTGTGTAAACTTGTTCTGAGTTATAAAAATTCTACGGGAAATTAAACTTCCCATCTAAAAACAACACATATTTCTGCATTTGCTGAATTAAATGCGTTCTCACTACCTGAAATCAAAAGTGCTACAGTGCCGAACGCCATTATTAAAGCGCCTGAACAAAGCGTTTCACTTTATGATGCTCCATCTACTTCACCAGGGCCACCAAAACCCAAAGGCAAATGGATGCATATAAACCAAAAAAGGTGAACGCACAGCAAAAGGGAAAAATCGACATGGGTTTGTTCATCGATAGTTTCCAGCCTTTTTGCTTGGTGGAAGAAAGTATGTTTATTGTCGGAATTTCCCGTCCTAATTGGTAAGGTATTTTAACTCCTCGATTTCCAGTAATTTGGTAATTACTCTGTTCATAATAATAACTTTTTGCCAAAATATTAACGATTTATTTACTAGTTGCGCTTGGGAAATAACGTACATAAATATTATATTGTTTTGTAAAAATATTTGTAGTTGACATATACAGGTTTGTTTCACATTGAAAGAAAAAATAATGGTCCGTTATAATAATAGAGTGATGCCGTAAATAAAATATTTCTGAAAGTAATAACTATGTAATAATGGCAACAAGCTATCTACCTTCATTTACATGTATTTCTTTCGAGAAATTTTCAGTTCTTATTTATTGTAATCTTTGTTGTGTGGAATTTCACTGCAAATTCGATTTATCAAGGTATTGTAAAAAAATACATTTTAAACTTATAATATATTTTCCTTAAAATTATGTATTTATTTAAAATTTAATTTAACTTATTTTATTCCAGTCTAAGAGATTTCTGATTGCTGCCCTGCTTGTAACTGGTAATTATATTCGTTAAAAATCGACAGCGCTATACGGGTCACATGTTTTGTCTTTATTTTTCTTTGGTGAGGTGGAACGGTAATATTAGATAGTTCGCACAGCGTTGTCCCTTTTCGTGGGTCAAAAACTCACCCGATACCCAATACCCACGGACAAAACCATATACCTCCATAACCATGACAACTACTGATAACTACTAATACCTGGGCAACTATACAACGAGCATCAACCGTAACCGGCAATAACTGAGATAACCAAATAACCGTTTTATAACCAGTTATTTACGTACTAATAACCAGTTGGTTATGTTATTGAAATTCTGACCAGTTACCCAAGACTACCCTCCACAATTCCACATCCACACAGTACGTAATCTCAGGCTCTGTGACTGCACCGGATGCGGTTCAAAGAAGTTCACCCTTTCCAACGGGGAGAGAACCCGGACAGTTTAATTGGTGGAACCAGATATTTTTTTAAGGTCGGAAGTCTGTCACTGAATTCGCTTCGAAATTTCAGGGAAGTACTACTACCAAACTGGCGCATTCTTCCCAAAAGTTATTGTAACGAAATGTACTTAAATTCCAGTGATTCAGATTACTTGAAATGTGTTGGGGAAAATAGTAATAATAAATGGACGTTTTAGGTCAATTTAAGCCAAATAGCTGTGTAATAAAAAATTGAATTGAAAAACGATTGCATTTGGAGCTTGAATGAATTCAGCAAATACATATTTATTTTGTAGGAAAACATGTAAAATTCGATTTTGACAAATTGTGTGTTGGATGCTTTCAACATTATTTATCTATTTATACATGTGTAGTAGTATATAGCCAAAATAAAACCAGTTATAGGTTTCCTCCTTGTGACTTTAGCTCTAATAAGGGAACATAAAAAAAATTTATTTATAAGAACAATTTATAAAACAAAAAATCGCGTGCTATGTTAAGACAAGATATGGTTAATATGTAAATAAGACAGGATGTTACATCAATTATGTTCAATGCAGAATTACAAAATAAAAATTCATCTTGTTTTTTTTCAGTGTACGTATCTGTAGTCACAAAATTTATGAATCGGTATTATTATTATTGTTGTCATTGAATAGATTGGCAATTTTTTCAGAAAATGTAATAGCTATCACATTCAAAAATATATCACACGATTTCATAATTGGTAATTTTCGCTAAATTATTAATTGTTTTTGTATTTAATTCGTAAAACTATACGTTCAGATAGCTCTGAACAATGGATATAAACCTGAAATAATTGACCGCTTAGTTAATAAGAAACAAGCAAAAATTTTAACAAAAAAGTACATTTACAGTGGTAATAATATGAGCAAACCTGGTAACCACCAAACATATAAAAAACTTCTTTATACAGGCGATTTATCTTTAAAAATATCCCGTTTATTACCAGATCACATTTCTCCAGCTTTCTATACTTATTCGAAAATAATCGTTTAAATCAACTTTTTATTTACCCCCCATGTTGCAAAAGAAGCTACCATCATAAATATTCATATTATGGCGAAAAACACCTTTGAATTTCTCAAGGATGTTAATCAACCGTTTATAGACGAGTGTCAAAATTAATAGGTAACGATAATGAATAAATAAAATGAAGACTTTTCTCTTCATAGTGCATATTTTTTTAAATAAATAAATAAGTAAATATTTTCGTTAGACAGGCAACTACCTTTCGATTCCGATCTGGGTACTTGTAATATCTCACATAAACACACGTGTGACAGAGAAAGGCGGGCATGCCACTTTTCTATCCCCAATCGCGCCTATTACGACGATTTCTCATCAACAAAAGGGCGGTCTTAAAGTTTGGCGTATAGTATACAATATTGTACCTTCACTTATTTTGTAGAAAGAAAATCAAGAAAACTTCCGAATGTTCATCACAAATATACGCAAACCACACAGCTTTTCCAAGTCTTGCGTTGTTTCCATTTCTTACCTGAGCACAAGGGCGGATCCAGGAATTTTTTCTGGGGGGGTCACAAGGGGCGGACGGGCAAAAAAAAATCAACAATTACTGTTAGAAATAAATTTTCAAGTTCAAGTATGTATAGGAAGGTTTATGAAAGGGTCAAAACAAAGTCGCTTGTTATTGTTATTGTTGACCACAAGAAGACAATTATGTAAATAGAACACATTGAATTCTGTCAGAATTATACGCGTTGTTAAGGGACGTACTTGACCTACTTTAACCAGTGTTCCTGACATTATTTGGGGCAAAAAATGGGCAGGAAATTTTGGTCTCCGGTGACTTTTTCGATGACTTTTTTTTCAATTTTATTTTTCTTCAAAATTAAAGATCAAAGAAATTTTTTTTCCACATGTCGTTATTGAACACTCAGCCGAGTAACCGCCCAAACTTTTACCTTTCCCCCAACTGTCCAAAACCTACTGTTTTTTTATGTTTTTGTAGAAAACAAAACATCAAAAATGTCACCAGAGAACAAAATTTAAATTACATTTTTTACTCCAAATATTGTCAGGAATCACTAGTTTAAGTAATTCAATTACGTCCTTTACCATCCTGTATAAGCAACATAAAAGTTACTCATGAAATATCAGTACAATATCCGTTTTAGTTCTTTTGATATTTATTAAGCTCGCAATTGAAAATGTCCACTTTTGATATTATCTTACGGTAATTATTAAATAATTACCGTAAGATATTTGTCTGTTCAAGCAAGCATTTTGTTTATAATTTGTTTTGCCTTGATCTATTTTGAACAGGACGGAAGAGCGTGTGGAGTGCTCAGGTAAATTGAATCCTATTAGCAACTCCGGGCGTTGAATATTATTGTAACTAATTTATCCAGGAACAATGCATCCACGAGATGACTTCATACACTCAATGAATTATTCATTCTGTTTCAGAATGCAATATTTTGAAAGAACACCATCCTTCGTCATAAAGTCCATAAGCACATAATAACTCCATGTTTATTAATTCCCAGCGCATACCACCAAACCTTACGCGCCCATTAAAAGTCACCCCTTCCGTCTAAAAGTCTAGACATCTTGCGTAAAATATTTATACATCTACACGAGTTCACCAGTATACTGGTCTGACCAACCTACACTACCCCTAATTCACTAAAGTTGCTGCGTCCGCCAACCGAATTTATTCAAAGCCTAATTTGGTTCGAGTCAAAAACTTTATGATTGAAGGGGGTTGGGACATTTAAAAGGGATGAAATCAAATATGGCTTTGAGTTGTTTACAAATTATGGCACAGTAGTTTAGCATTATGTGGCGTAAAGGGACTCTCTCTGGCCTAATTTGCTTGTGTTTTACTGTCATGTTGAAGTTATAACCATGTTAAACTGAAACCAGATTTCGTACCCGATTTTGACCAGCTTAATTTATTCCATCCACAAACACGTACCTACTATTTTATACGCTTCGCACGTAACACAAAAACATTTATTATTAGCTGTAGAAATAAAATGTTCAAAAATAAAATTTCTTTTGTAAGCGATTTATTTTAATTGATTATCGATTATCTATTATTTTCTATCTACGTACTTGCCTACCCAATCTGGAAAGTTTTTCCATTTAACGAAATTACAAAACGATAATTATTTTTAATTCTTTAAACTTATTTTTTGGCACCATTTTAATTTAAAATATATAGTTTTAATCACTTTTATTGTTTCAAAAACCAACATGTTTCTTCGTCGGGGTTTACTTAAAACTATCTTAACTATACCCTGATGAAGTAGGCATTGCTTACGAAGCATGTTGGTTTTTTCAAATAATAAAAGTGATTAAAATTAAGTATTTTATTAATTTTGTATTATTTTTAAAACTAGACACTGTTTTTGCGGTTCCACGACAACTTAACTCTTTGAAAAGTCATTAAAAGCTACGAAAAAAAGAAAAATAGCCCATAACATAACCTAACGTAATCTATTTAACCAATTTTTTTCATCACTTTTAATGACTTTTCGAAAAAGGTGTTAAGTTGAGTTGATTCTGAGTTGTCCGGTCACCGTTTTTACATACTTCTCCTAAACATTTGTTAAATATCTATTGGTGTTCACTATTTTAATGTTTTGTCTGAATTTCAGTCCGACTTTTGTCCGTCATTGGACTACCGCATTTCAGGTAACTTTATGTCTACCTCAGGTAACCGCGTTTTAGGTAAGCTTTTGTACATCATTGGACCAACACATTTCAAGTAATATTTTGTTCATCATTGGACTACCGCATATCAGGTAGCCTTTTATCCATCATTGGACTACCGCATTTAAGGTAAATTTTTGTCCCTCATTGGGCTACCGCATTTCAGGTAACCTTTTATCCATCATTGGACTACCTCTCTTCAGGTAACCTTTTTTCCGTCACTGGACTACTGCATTTTAGGAAAACTTTGGTCCATCATTGGGCTACCGCATTTCAGGTCACCTTTTATCTACCAATGGACTGCCGCATTTCAGGTAACCTTTTATCCATAATTGGACTACCGCATTTCAAGTTACCTTTTATCCATCATTGGACTACCGCATTTTAGGTAACCTTCTGTCTACCATTGGACTACAACATTTCAGGTAAACTTTTGTCCGTCATTGGACTACCGCATTTCAGGTAACATTTTTTCCAAAACGACTTTACCATTCTCTTATTATCGTATTGTCTCTGTTATTATGGCAGAACAGATCAAATATCCCTTTTGTGTACATGAATAATACGAAATACTCGTATTTGTGAAGATAAACAAAGTTTAATCAATTTGATGCGGGCGGCGCATAAAAGCTTTGCCTTTAGCTGGCCCAGCTAACCCTTCGTTTTGTTGTACGCTCTGTTGTCTGTATGTATTTATAATCCCCGTTGAGTCGTTGACACGGTTCAAGATTGCACATTCGATCACCTCAAAATACATTCGCCGCAATCCGCGCCGCCCGAAATACACTCCTGAATATATTGGGCAACCGTGGGAGGTTGGCAAATGTACCAGAGTGCTTTGGAGCTATATTTACCCTGGACAAATGTTTTCCCAAAGATTTTGGCTTCCGCCGAACCTGCACGCCTATACCTTCTAAACGAATTATTGATTTTCAAACGACAGATCATCAAATTTATGTTAGAATATTAAAACATTTTTTTACATTAGCTCCACACAGGAGGCCTTGAGGAAAATTATTCCCCTCAGGGCCTGTCATCTTTGGGGGTGCTGTGTGGAGGGTCTTTTTATGTAAGGAACGAGATGAAATTCTGGGAAGGAAAAGGGTATGAGAGGTGGGTAGGAATCTGGAGGTGGATGGACGTGGAGTGATAGATGTATGAATCCATCCCTCCCACTGCGGTGCAAGACGATGTTCCGAGAGAGTTCGTATGGATAAGTCAAAGGGAGTCCCTCAAACATTCTCTCCCGATCCTCACCCCAAGAAACCGGGTACCCCTGCTAAGTCACCAAACATAGTGAACTACTTGGGGTGACCTATGGCAGAGGTGTAGGTTATCCAATAAATGGTTCCCGGGGCGGCGGTACCCATACCCGCCTCCTAATGTCGATAATATTTTTTTTTAACAGAAGCAAGGCTTTTCAATTTGGGAGGTGGATATCGGTACCGCCGCCGTGGGAACGATTTATTGGATAATCAATACCAGTGCCATAGATCACCTCAATTGGTTTGCTACGTTTGGTGACTTAGTAGGGGTGCCCGGGTTCATGGAGTGAGGTTTACGGTAGATGATTTTGCCCAACTACTGTGTGGCGGTCCGGATCGGAAGAGACTGGTTGTGGGGGACGTTTTGAGCTCTCCAGCCGGATTCTCTCTCTCGTCGTCTTGCACGGCAGTGGGAGTGATGGATTGATGCATTCCTCACTTCTGAACACATTGACCCCCAGATTCCTACCCACCCCTTTTTTGTTTCTAGAACTCCTTCTCTTTCCTTTCCCTAAAAAAACACCCTACAGCATCCCCAAAAAAGACTGATCCTGAGGGAATTTATTTCCCTCAGGGCCTTCTGTATGGAGATAATTATAAACAAAAAAGGCTAGCTGCTAAAGCAGGGCAGATTGGAGTTCAGACATCAATGTTGATGTAAATGTGGATGCTTGTGTTCATGGCAGCAATTTGGAACTGGCAGAAAGGGTGGAAATAGGTTAAATGCATTACAAACACTCCCGAAAGCGTAACTGCAGTGGTTTTACCGCCGACTCGGGATCCATTTATTGATTAACAAACACATCTGCCATAGGTCACTCCAAGTGGTTAGTTACGTTTCGCGAACTTGTCAAGTGTGCCCAGGGTTATTGGGTGACATTTGTCTAGGTCTAAGCGGTCGCGGTGGATGCGTCTGTCCACCAAATGCGTTGCGGGCCGGATCAGGAGAAACCGGTTAAAGGAGATCCTTTGATCTCTTCAGCGGGGCTCGCTCAGCCCATCGTCTTGCACCGCAGTAAGAGGGATGATTTCATATGTCCATCACTCTTGGATCCACCGATACCCAAATTCCTAAAGACCCCTCATATATTTTTCCTTACCACACCTTCCTCTTCTTCCTTTCCCTAAAGATAACGTAGGTCTTGAGGGAAATTATTTTCATCGCGTTTAGGAATTGATGTCAAAAAAATTCTTACATTGTGAGAACATAAATACGTCTGTAATAAAATATTAAAACGCTATGGTAACACAACAACCATAAATACAATAGAAACCACAGAGTTGTGGTAACTTGTATTACAATTTAATCATAAATGTATATTTTAAAACACATTGCTCACAATGTAACTAGACTAGAATTTTTAGACAGAAAAATCTACGCAAATTTCATGACTCAAGTGTCGCTACTTGAGTTTTGCTGCTGCATACAGTTAGACTTAATCTAATGAATCATTTCAAAACGCTGATATTAAATCTAACTTAGACTGTTAATGTGAGGCTATAACGAACGTTATGTGCATTCTTGCTGGGACTGCCAATCGATTGGAGAGGACTCTCACCCGTTTTCCATGCCCTTATTATTTGTGTATTGTGTCTTCCTCCCATACAGGTGCTCGTAGGATACCCTGGATGCAATCACCCAGCGTTTGACTATCACCTGTCCCATTGTATTGTATACATTTTGTCACACTATCCCATATTTTATCTTGTATTTCCCGCTAAGCACTTGCATACTGCTTACTAACAACGTATGCAGGGACACTGGAGGCCTAAATTCGTTCTAAATTAAATGTAGCTTCGTTCTTTCAAAAAAATTTGAGTCCTTGCGAGAGCCTTGAAGGAGTAACCATCAGTTACTTCCAGGGCGGGTAAGTGGTGGATAACCTCCAATGTTAATGTGAGATTAAAACAAGAATGTTTTGAATCGACGAAAACAATAAAATTTGTTTTATACGCGAATATAATATCAGTTGGTGCTTTTTTCGGTGAACATACTTTAAATGATATTTCGATAAAAATAAAATTTCCAGTTAATAAACAAAATATTTATAATAGTTAATAAACAACTGTTAATAAACAACAATAGTTAATAAACAACAAAACTTCGCTGCTAAAATGATAACTAGTATTTTTTTCTACGAGTGTGTATATTATTTTATTATTTTTTTAATATAATGGTACAGAGTTTACATGTTTTTATAAATTAAATAAAGTTTTTCTTTTAAAAATACATTAATTAATAAGTATTACACCTTTTTTTAGAGCAGAGCTCGAGTAAAAAAAGCGGAGAAAACGAATGTAAGCACAATTTAACAAAGAAAAAATAGTAATTTTTTTTATGTGTAAAACAAAAGATAGAAATTTAACAGTGAAATAAGAAAAAAGGTAATATATGTAAGTATACACATACACACACGTAGATATACACACATACCTTCATATATACACATATACAAAATGATATATAGAGCATTTAGTTGAATGTTCAAATTTATTACGAAAACCCGAAGCATTTTCATCGTATTTTTAAGTTCTGATAGCTCTGGCGAGTGCAACGGATGAAGAACGGAAATAGCAGAATGAGAACAAAGAAGAAAGAATATTCCAGAAAGGTACGGAACGATCAAGAACAAGAGGAAACAATCGTGACAGGTTATGTCAGCAGTCTGCATAAAAGATGAGAGAAAATTATGTTCTAAGAAAATCATGCTTTAGGTACAGTTAATTATTTTGAATTATTCGTACTACAAAAAAAGCTAACATCATTTAAAAAATCAAAGCAAATTCTAACAGCCACTAGATTCACCACCCGGCTTTGTTCCTGTTTTCTTTTTATTTATGTTGTATAATTTTTTTTTTAAGGTTAGGTACTTAGGCATAATAGGAGAAAATTATGAGCATACAGATTTAATCCAAATAATGTAAGCATGGTTACATGAACAATGGATATAATATAATAAATATGGATAAGTATCAAGCTGCTAAATTTAATTTTTAAATTATAATATTTAAAAAATTCAAGAGTGTGCAATTCGCACGCAGTAGATAACTAAAGTAGACAAGAGTGGGGAGACTACGAAGCACTTTTTATCAATGTGAAGGATTTTTTCCATATTTTTGTCGTCGAATTCCAGTGCACCTTTTCCTATACATTTGGTCATCTTATTACAAGGTATTTGTGTTTTCTTCTCCGGAGTCGCCAGATTTCGCTTTCTTTTGTGTTTTCTTCGCCTGTTAATTTTGGAGCGGTTTGAAGACTGGACATTGATTTTATAAAAATATTTAAATTTTTTGGAGGATTTCGTAAGATTCTATCCTTGGTCTGCTGAATGTCTGGCCACTAAGGTTCGCCAGGCGTTTTAGACCACTAAATACCACCCCTCATACCTTTATCCTTCTCAGAACTTCCGCTCCTTATTTTCCCTAAAAAGCATCCCCAAAGATGACACAAAAATTCCTTCAGTACCTCCTACGTAAAGCTAATGAAAAAAAATGTTTATTTCAAAAAATAAATTTATCACCGGTTTGAATTAAACCACCCATGCTCTCTTCTAACCAAATTATAACTTGTGCATTATCTGCTATAATAATCAACAAGATATTCAAAGTCATCCGACTTTTGCAAATTCTACCATAACGTATTTAAGTACTTAATAGTTTTAGCATAGTTTAAAAACGAATGAAAACCATTTATTACACGATTGTCGTCGGCCTTTAAATTTTAATTAAATTATCCAACAGAATTTCGATTCGCCTCGTTTACACCAATTCCCAGTCGTAATAAACTCGATAAATTTTCATAAACTCGCATAATTTTCCCAGGGAGATTGTTTGTTTGGGATATTCTTGACACATGTGGGCAGCGTGTATTCGAGTATCTCAGATTAGGCATCCATTATTCTAGTCTGTTTTCTTTACTGCGTTATCCGAAATATCTTGGCCGCATCTCAGATCTCGGCCACTTGTGTCACTATTGGAACTAATCCAGGTTTTAGTGAACTGTTGATCAATGAGTTTGCCTATCGATTCGTATAGTATGTACCAAATACTAAATAAACTCATTTTCTATGCTAATGTTTTACACAGCGTTACCAATCATAAACCAACAAACGGCTCGTCTTTAAAGCCAGGATGATGTAGAGATTTTCTGTGAAAAGGGTTTTAGTGAACCGGTGATAAATAATATACTGGCGAGCGAAATTCCCATTGTTAAAATTAAGCCATGAGATAGTTATCTAAGTTGTTTTCTATCCAAAACGTTAGAGTGATCTTATAATAATTTGGTGAATGTTAAAAATATGGGATTTTCGGAGATTTTGTCGTCATATTACTTTCAATGATCAGCAAGATTTGTGTTTGTTTAGAAATAATCCCGGTTAACATTAATTTAAAGGCTCTTTAAAATTTTAATATTACAAATCTATTTAGCAATATTATTACTATTTCCAAATTTATCTTAGCAATATTTTTGGATTTTCAAAGGGCATTCGAAACTATAGATCGTGAAATACTGATAAGAAAGCTTAAAGAAATTGGTTTCTCATCCGTATCCATTAAATTAATAGAAGAGTATTTGAAAGACAGAAAACAGATAGCAAAAATAAATAATCAGTTTTCTAAACCAATGGAAAATAAATTGGGAGTACCGCAGGGATCGGTCCTTGGACCTCTATTGTTCATACTCTATATCAATGACATGGTGAAAATATTTTCAAAATGCTAAGTACGACTATTTGCCGATGATACACTAATATACTTAATTGATAATATACTTGGTGATAACTACGAAGAACTAATAAATATTTTTAATAATGAACTAAATAATGTATCGAGATGGCTAAAAATAAATAAGCTTAAATTAAATACAAAAAAAAACAAAATGTATGGTGATTGGGTATAAGAAGACATCCAGTGAAAGCAAAATTAAAATTGACGGTGAAATTATTGAAAGTGTCACTGAAATGAAATACTTAGGAGTTATATTAGATTCCAAACTAACCTTTAACAAACATGCTGAATATACCCAAAAGAAAATTGGAAAAAAAGTATCTTTTTTGGGAAGAATACGGCAAAAACTTTCTAGAAAAACTGCAGTCACTATTTATAATTCAATGATTGCTCCACACTTTAATTACTGCTCAACTATCCTTTTCCTGTGTAATGAACGAGAACAAAATAAGTTTCAAATTCTCCAAAACAGGGCAATGAGAATAATACTTCGACGAAATAGATTCTCAAAAGTAAATAAAATGTTAAAGGAACTAAATTGGCTAACCGTGAAACAGATGTTGACCCTGCACACGATGATATTTATCCATAAAATAGTTAACAACATGTTACCAATATACTTCTCAAACAAAATTATATACAACAAGGACATTCACAGACATAATACAAGGACTTGCAAGGAAATCAGACTACAAAAAAGGACAAAACGAATACGCAGAACAGTTTACTATACAAAGGGATGAAGTTATACAACACTCTACCAGAAACTTTAAAGGCCGCACCAATCGGAAAGTTCAAAATTTATTGTAGGAGATACATAGAACAAGAAAAAATATAGTTTGAAATATGAAATGATATAATTAATTAGGAAATTGTAAACTTAAGTGTACAATTTACTAAAATAAAACAAATAAATAAAAAATTAAAAAATGATTATTTTCAATAAAAAATATTTGGATATCGATTTAAAAAATCATTTTATCTTGGTTATAAAATAAAAATTTAGAGAAATTTTTTGATGCTTTCGTGTTGTTTTTTCTGGTGAACTATAAAAAACCACTATTTACGAAACTAAAAAGCATATTCAATTATACACGTATTACAAAGGTTATTTATTATCACTTCCCTTTTTTCGTTTCACATAATTAACTCAAAGTAATTGTTAATTAAAAATTCAACAACTTTGACAAATGTTTGGCAAACACGCAAACGAAGGCGGTAGTTGTCTTTTTGGAATATATTTTAACTATTGGAAGAGGCTGTATTAAACTTTTAAATCGTTGTTTCCACTCATTTAAATCATTTTATATCTTACGTGTTTATATTTTTATAGTAAAAATTAAGTGAAAGAGGTGCAACTCCTCGTGATAGAAGTGCATTTCATACAAATCACAGCTGTCTTCTGCCACCTCGACTTGCGTGTATTCTACAATGTTACAAAAAAATTATATGACGACATAAAATATAAAACTCTCCAAAAGGTATACCTATCAAGTATCAGCGATTATTATTTTTAATGATGTTTAATAAAATGTTTTTATAAAATCTCAAAAACTTGTCTCCTACAATTTTTATGTCGTACGATATTTCTGTCACGTAGGTTTTCATTTTTTTTTTTTTTTTTTATTCTTCATTTTAATCACCCGCTAAACTGCCAAGGCAGTTTGTCAGCAGGTCAATTTGACAATATTAATAAAACACTAAAACATAAAATATTATAAGAAAACACAATAGCAAAATAGTTCCAGAAGAATAACTTTTAAGTACCTACAATACAAAAGCATAAAATATACAGACAGACAGATATAACACAGGTAAATTACTGATAGATTAAATTAATTATAGATAGTATTTATACATAAGATTACAAACAATATCAGTACAAAAAGTTTTGACCCATTAGCCATTTTTTAATTTTTCTTTTGAGATCAGTGGGGCAATTGGATTCGATTTTGAAATTCATCGGCATCTTATTAAATATGGTGGGGACAAGATAAGTGAATGTCCGTTGGCCGTATTTATTTATAATTTTCGGAACGGACAAACCCTCATTTTTACTAAATCTAGTGCCATGTTCATGATCTACTTTTTCTTTGTAAATTGAGTCCGACAATAGGTTTTGGCATACAATTTTAAACCATAATATTCCTCGAAATAGGTATACACGCAGTTCGTGTTTGTTACCCTCAATAGGCATTTTAGGTCTCCTTCCCTCCTTGCTACAATTTCTCCTCTGGGATCCAGAGAGATTCACTTATAATAAAAACAAAATGTGACGGAGTGGTGGAAATGTGACAGAGTAGTAAAAGTTATATAGGTTAAAAAGAAGAACAACCCGGGTATAATTTATAATATTGTTTTATGAGTAAAATCAAGTAATAAATTAGTAGGAAGGATGCTACAAAGGAACGAACACGAAGAACCATAAACCTTTAACTAACACAAGAAAGTTTCCTCAGTTGAAAATCGATTTAAGATGAATATTTTAAAATGTTAAATTTTCTTTGTTGAAAATGTCAAGGTGAAATGAATTCAATTTACTTCAGCTAAATACACTTTAGCATGCACCACGCTTGAGATTGCATGATTTAAAGACAATCAAGTATTCATGTTTTTATGGCGGTGTGTATCTATCTAATAATATCATTCGAAGTATTGGACCCATAAAAACTCATTGGACAAGGCTTTGGGGTTTGTGACAGGGACGTTATTATAATCTAACCTAATCTAAAAAACGCTAACCAATTGTTTTTTAATGACAGAAGTATTTCAGGCTTTTGTTGTCGTTGTTGGAAACACTACTGTCTAAAGCAGGGGTGCTAACCGTTTGGTTGGCCAAAAAATTGGCCATTTGCTGAAATGCTGATGTTAATTTTTATCGGTAATTCGGTTTCCATAACTATTACGAAACCGTGACCTTAAGAGGAATATAAACGCTAGAAATATTTCGATTCTCATGCCTACCAAATTTGAAATCGAGCGGTCTTATTTGCACGAGGCAGGTAAGCGAAAAAGTGGTTTTTATTTATTTTGTGCATAATTTTATGAGAATGAAAAAAGTTAGGACATGCAAAACCTCAAAAATAGTCTTAACCATAAGGGTCCATCCATAAATTACTTCACACGAATTTCATGACTTTTTGACCCCCCCCCCCCCCCCTGTCACATTTGTGAGACCCCCTCCCCCCTAGAATTTCATGATTTTTTAACCCCCCCATACCCCCTGTCACACTTCTCTACTCCCCCCCCCCCCCTTAAGGTGTGAGGTAATTTATGGACGGCCCCTAAAGGGGTATTTTTCACAAATTGTTTCTTGTATTACTTCGAAGTCATGCAAAAACATTTTTTTAGTGGTTTACGCTTATATTTTTTGTTATGTAATTAATAATTTTATTGTAAGTTGGAAAAAGCTTCAATTTATCCGTAGCATATTTTTTGATGTTCATAATGTAAACCGATTCGTCGTAAAGATTAATCTATATAGGATTTCACGTATAGCTTCATCTTAAATGCTAGAAGGCTGAACAATAAATTCATAAACTGACAACATTTGTGTCCTTTGCTCTCACCCTGTTTTGACGACCGGCATGGTCTAGGGGTAAATCTTAATTTGTGTTGTTTCACAATTAATTCATTTAAAATAATAAATAGCATATTTGCAGCACGTTCCAGGATGAAAGATACTCTCAGTATCGCCCTGGTTTAAGATCACCATTCAGATTTGAAACGTTGTTTAAAAGGGCTTCAGCCATGTTTGGTGACCAGATCTGAATACCCAGAATCTTCCCCACCTTCCTCTTCCCCGTCTCCTTCTCCTTCTCACTACCTTCAGCCTCACAACATACTTCAAATAGGGATGCCATAGTCTCACTGGCTTCAGACGGGAGCAGCTGAGACTCTTGTGAGGTATTCACATAAAAAAATTAAAAAACCCTCCACATATTAAAATCAGATCAGTTGCAGTTGCGGAAAAAATATACTGGTTGGAATTGATTACGAAAATAAATTCCTAGTGCGGCCATACGCCTGGCACTTTTCAAGCAATAAATCAAAAAATCAAGCCCCTTCAAGAATCCTAGATATAATAATAAGAAAGTTCTAATTTCTTTTTTTGTATGAATATCAAAATCCAAAACATTCTTTTTCAAATCTTACGCAACTAATAAACAACCATGACCTAGAAAGTATCTCATCCTTGCGATCTCTCGAAAGAAACCATTCCTTTGTTCTGAATGCAATTATTAATGTTCTCCAAAATGGCCTTGAAAGAATCACGTCCTTGCGATTCTTTCACGAACATAAAGAAACCATTCCTTCGTTCTGAATGCAATTATTAATGTTCTCCATAATGACCTTGAAAGAATCACATCCTTGCGATTCTTTCACGGACATAAAGAAACCATTCCTTCGTTCTGAATGCAATTATTAATGTTCTCCATAATGACCTTGAAAGAATCACGTCCTTGCGATTTTTTCACGATATAAATATACTATTCCTTCATTCCGAATCCAATTATTAATGTTCTCCAAAATGATCTTAAAAGAATCACGTCCTTGCGATTCTTTCACAGATATAAATATACTATTCCTTCATTCCGAATCCAATTATTAATGTTCTCCAAAATGACCTTGAAAGAATCACGTCCTTGCGATTCTTTCACATATAAATATACTATTCCTTCATTCCGAATCCAATTATTAATGTTCTCCAAAATGACCTTGAAAGAATCACGTCCTTGCGATTCTTTCACATATAAATATACTATTCCTTCATTCCGAATCCAATTATTAATGTTCTCCAAAATGACCTTGAAAGAATCACATCCTTGCGATTCTTTCACGGACATAAAGAAACCATTCCTTCGTTCGGAATGCAATTATTAATTTCTCAAAAGTTGTCTCGATAGAATCTCATTCTCGTGATATCTTGAACGAAACCATTCCTTTGTTAAGAATATTATGAACTAAATTTGGCTGTCCTGGAACTGGAAACCTTCTCAGTTGGACAGACAAAGCATCATTTCGTAATGTACTGTATTGAAATATACACATAAATAAATAAATAAAAATAAATGATAAAAGGTTGTTCACCATATATGTAAAATTTAAACACGTTTATCAGTAATGGGGATAAAGTGTTACGAAACCAAACAAATGACACCTTTATTATGAAATTAATGTACACTACCGAAATTAAATCATTCCGACACGGTGTTACAACACCATTAATATACATTACCCCAACAATACAGAATTCATAATCTAACTTTATAACATAACTCATAACTGCGGAAGGTAAATCAAACTCCAGTTGAGGCTAATGTACCCATCAACGCGTAATACATAACATTTTTATGGAATACGTAAGAATACCATTAATCAAAGAACTTTCAGAGTGATTTACTATTCCGACAAGACACATTGCATTGTAAACTCCCCATTTATTCCCAGGAAAATACCGGGAGTCATATTAAGTTACAGAAGTTGTATTCAGATTTCATTTTTGTAATGTTGAAGATGTGTTTAAATTCAGAACTGAAAACATAATTTTTTTAAAGTTTTTCTTAACCCTAATTAAAAAGTACTAATTTTGGTTGCGACTATATGTCTGTTTACTTGGGTTTTAAAAGTAAAACTTTTGTTTTTTGTGTCAAAATTTAAGTGTCAAAGTTTTTAGGGAATTCGGTCAACTGATATCTTTTTCGTGTTTTTTTTTTGTGTTAATACTGCACGAGAGTCGCAACTGCTCCCAACTGCCTGGTAGTTGTGAGACTACGGCATCTCCAGTTGGATTATGTTGTAAGGTGAAGGAAGTGGGTAGGAGAAGGGATGGGGAAAAGGAAGGCGGAAATGTACCTGGCTGTTAAGATCTAGTCACCAAACACTGCTACAGACATTTCAAGCAACGTTTCAATTCTGAATGATGGTCTTACACCAGGGCAATACTGAGAGCGTATTCCACTCTGGAATGTGCCGCAAATATACCTTATATTATTTTCAAAATGATTAAATAGTGAAATAGCACAAATCAGTCAAATAAAATTTACTTGCGCGCATCAGGATCTGAATCCGCGACCTTGGGATCGCTAGTCGAGTCGACAAAGGAAAATTTTCAAGAATCATTTTCAAAATTAGAACTGATTTGTTGAGAATTCAGACTACCGGAGTTTTTCATAGGTCTACGCTAGTACTATATTAATAGTTTAGTAGAAAAACGATAACTTTTTTGATTTGACGTAATATATTATTAAACGTAACAATGAATTTTACAAATCTGAACGATTCATGTTACCTAACCTGTTTGTCTTACTGTACATGCTAAAACTTCACCAGGACAGTAGGTGGGTATCTTAATAAAACGACCTATTTTGCTTTAAGCCGCCGCTATTCGAATTTCGACCGATTTCTTACACATCTCCCTTAAACATTTGAAGTTTTTAAGCTCTTAAAAAAATAAATGTTATTTTTGAAGATAATATCTAGATACGTTCCACGCCGAAACGCAAATTATATTAAATTCCCTCGATAGAAAAAAATCGCAAAGTATGCTCCGAAAATTATTTAAAACAAGTCTATTTCTATTATTTTACAAGTTATATTTGTGAAAAAATTCACAATGTTTCTTTAAATGATACTTAAGATACGTTCCACGAGATTTTTGCTCTATTTTATACGAGTCATGTTTTATTAAGGTTTTTCGTTATTTTCGCTTCAATTTTATCGATTTAAATATTAGCGCGCTCTCTCCAACATTCGTAATTACATATCTCTCCATCTTCTTCTTTTCGAGAGCGGTTACGGGGCCTTAACGCAGCCTTAAAATTACTTCAGAAGGCAAAATAGCTTGTAAAGTGTAAATAATTGAGGATTACTCCACCAAGTTGGAAGGCGGGCATGCGTACCGCCGCCCCGGGAACCATTTATTGGATAACCAACACCTCCACCGTAGATGATCCGTGGCAAGCTTAGCAACTTTGGCGACCAAGGGTGCCCGGGTTCATCCGGTGAGGTTTGTCCAGGTCTTAGCTTAACGGAAGTCACTGCCCTTCCACTGTGTGGTGGACTGGATTGGGAGAAACTAGTTGAGGGAGACTCTTTGACTTCTCCAGCTGAATTCTCTCTATCCATCGTATCGCCTTGCACCGCAGTGGGAGGAATGAATTCAAACGTGCCTCATTATTTTTTTCTTCCCAGAACTTTCTCTCCTTCTTTTCTTTAAAAAAAATGACATAGGCCATGCGGAAAATTATTTTCCACGGTGCTCAATGTATTGAGCTAATAAAAAAACAAAAAATAATATAGGTTATTTTGTTTGTAGATAAAACTGTACCAGTCTGAAGATGCCCAAAGCAAGGTGAAACCAGATTGATATGTTCAAAGATAAGTATCTGAATGTTTAGTTACTTAATTACACGAAAAAACAATTGAATGCCAGTTAAGTGGAAAAACGTATAACAAATAATGCAATAAAATTGGGTAGTTTTTGTCATGTACATTTTACCTGGCATTTGAATGTGTTCCTGTTTAAGGGGTACTAAATAATAACAAAGGAGTTGGTTTTGACAGGTGAATTATTAGAAATAAAGTACAGTTTAGAAGGTAAATCTAGTTGGGAAACAGCGGAACAGCGCGAGATTGGAAAGAAAGAGAAATGTGTTGTGGAAATGAGGTTATAAGCGTTGTTAGAATGATAGTATTTTACAGGAAAAGCAAGTAATTTTTATTTGTTTCAAAATAAACGTGAATTCCGAAGACTTAATAGAAACTAATCGTAAACCTAAACTTAACATCACACGGAAAAACGACTGGAATGTTTTTTTTTATATTAACCATATTACAGGTAGTTATTTCAGCTAACAAAACACTTCTGCAACGAAGCGAAAAATCGTATAGATAGCTATTAGAAAATTGGGTTTATTTAATTAAATTAGTGAAAATACTTACTTTCTGATAAAAAAAAATTATTTGTGTGTCTTCTGGCGTCATGAAAAGTTTCTATCTGGAACATCCAGCTTAATAAAAGCAACTATTTTCAACGCACGATGCCCGTTTCTCATTATTTGAATAACGAGAAATAGGATTTTTCTCAATTCGTTATTAATCTGAAAATAAGACACTATAAGGCCCTCCGTTTAAGGAGACACTTACAAACTACGTGATTGTGACGCAACCACAAGTACCCTGCATATATACTACTTTTTAATGCTTGTTTCCGTACACGGCGCTACCCGAAATATATTGAAATTGATCATTTTTCACGTGCAGCCGTGGAGTTATCACGACGTCAAGAGATATCAAATGACTTTTTTCCCAACATCAATCCATGCCTTTTCAACTAAATCCTTTCTTACTTATTCTGATAAAGTAAAGTTATATAAACATGCATTTTTTCCATTTCCAGAACAAATTAACATTACTTTCATGTTCCGACGTCATTTCTGTCAAGCGTCAAACGAAAAGTAGCAGACACGAATGCAACGCGTAGCGTGCGATCAGCACTGTCATTAGCATGAAACTGACTTCAAACCGACAGCTGCCGCATAGCGCCGTGTACGAACACTAGCAAAATCGTACGGAGGATATTCTCGAGCGGCGCGCGTGCTACGCGCACGAGGCTCGAGTATTTTGTAAGTAGCGTCATGTACGGAGGCACTAAGGTGTAAAGTGGTACTTACACACAGTTAATTAACTACTAACTACACCTAGCGTTTGTCCAGAAATAAAAAACGAAAATTTTCTTTAACCGTTTCAATACCTTGAAGTTCTTCTTGAGGAATTCCTCATGGCATATATTTTTTCTGCTAGGTTGCAATCTTTAATCCAACGACAAATACTTTGGCTGTTTTCATTCACTGGGGTTCAATATTCTTTTAACGTTTTGTTTTTGTTGGATCTTTTATCACGCAAGTTGCAGTGAAAATTTATTATTTTTAAATCAAGCAATTGTTTGTGTGATATTTTACCTGCTAATAAAAAAAAATTAATTATAAGCAAAACAAATAGAAACTACAAAAAATTTATACTACAAATATGTGGAAAAAAAAAGTGCGGTGCCGAAAGGGGAAGTAGGGAAATCATGAATAAAAGTTTTCACCGTTCTTCAAAACAAAACGCTTAGTAAGACATCTAGTGTCAACGAAAATTCGAAATACTAGACGTACGAAAATTGAAAAACAGGATGAATTGATTACTGAATAGGAAGGATACATTATTTGTTGCTCTTGATACATTGTGACGAAACTCAATCTTGTCTCAAAATAGAACCTTAATACGCTCTGTAAGCCACAGCATCCTAGCATCCAATCGTGTCGAGACGGACTAACGTATATCCTATCCATGTATCTAGTATTTACGTGATCTATGTGGAGACGACCGCCCTGAGATACGTAATAAATAATAATTGATCCTGTGGTGAACCCATTACGCTCAAGAATTTGAATGTGTTCGTAAATATATTATATATTTAGGTCAGTGGCTGAGTTGGCATCACGGCTGGGTCAACCCGGGCGTTGTGGATTCAATTCCTCGGCTGGCTAAGTCCCCCATCACGACGCAAGCAACGTTTTCCGTTTTTTATGATGGTATTAGGAGATTTTCAAATATTAAGGTTATTCGAAACCCGTCTCGAAAATCGGGAATATTTTGTCATCTTTTAACACAAAAAAATATACATGTGTGCAGTTCATACGCGGTAGAAGCGAAATTTCACCAAAACAATCTCAACCAATAGGAGCCTTGAAAAGTGAGATCTTAATCAAAGCGGCCAATAAGCGCTGTTTGACGCTGCGTTGGTACTGTAATGCGTCTTCCGTTTCATATCTCAACCAATAAGAGCCTTAAAAAGTGAGCTCATAATCAAGGCGACCAATGAGCGCAGTTTGACGTTTCGTAGGTACTGTAATGCGCCATTTCCGTTTCATCCGAGTTTCAAATCACAACGGTGCTAAATAAGTTTCACTTCAATAAAATATGTGCAGTTCACACGCGGTAGAAACGCGGCACAAACATTCGAATGCAGAGCACCTTCCTGTAGTTTTTATTTATTATAATATTGTTACCAAGCTTAAAAATTATTTTACATTTTCTTCTACGAAGCACAGCGCAAAGAGGAGGCCGATAGGCTATGAAGCGCCGCACAAAGAGGACACCGATTAGTCTATTGCATTCTCTCGCAGGCTAAATCCTATAGATGTATGTGTTTGTCTCTTTTTAGTGCCGCTCGTTTCCGTTTCATCAAATCACAACGGTACTGAAGAAGTTTTTACTTCAAAATACCATGACAACAACTGATAACTGTGATTAAATCACCTGGTAGAAGAACACAATTTTTTTGCGGCCTATCGCATTAGCGACCGTCCTGGGAGACCAAAAACGGTCTCTTTGGCGTGTATTGTTTCTGAGAGTGACAGGACCAGTCCAGTCGCAGTGCAGTCTATCAAACAGATAGGAAGGAACCATCGAATTCATCAAACTGTACATTTGACTTAACTTCCTTCCTACGCCGATAGAGGTTAGTGTTAGGCGGGATAAGCTCGCGTATCGGCAGTAACAATTTGTGCAGTAATAGCGGACACATGAATTTTGAATATTATTTTGCTATAAAGAGGAATACGGTAGTAAATTTAAACTGTCAGTGTCAGTTTGAAGTTAATATCTTATATTGAGGAGTTTTGAAAACTGAATTGAAACAACTGAATGTTTCCAGGTGACCTCCACTAAAGTTGATATGATTGTGTAATTTTGTATTTAAAAAAATACATTTTATTTACTAGCGTGGCGAGTTCGCGGCATGCATTGCAATTCCACTTAAATAAAGAAATTTTTTAACGCTGCGTGTCCTTTCCCATTCGTCCCCGCTTCCCTTTCGCCTCTCCTTCCCATCCCGCAAACCTTTCCCCTCTCGCGTTCTCCCTTCACCTTCCGTGCCTTCCACCTAACCTGTTCCGCTACCACCGGTAACGCGACCCCCCTCCTCCTGTGTTCCCCTTCCACCTTCCCCCTCACTTCTCCACCTTTCCTGCCTTCCCTCTCCCTCGTTCCCCTTCTTTGTTCCCGTCCCTCCTCCCGGATTCTTCTCTCCCTCCCTCCTTCCCTTCCTAAACTATATGAAATACTTTAGTTTTAACTTTTAGAGTTAAATTGTAATATTTAATTAAATAAAGACAATATTGGCGAAACTCTGGAAAGTCTGGAAACTCAAAAAAAGTAAATGCGCTAACCACTATATCGACACCTTGGCGCAGTGGTTAGCGCATTTGCCCGGAAGGCGAAAGATCCTGGGTTCTAGTCCCAGAGGTGCAAATATCTTTTTCTGATTCTTCTGTTTCCGTATGTTCGATCGAGTTTCGCTAATATTGTCTTCATTTCATTATACTAGTGGTCGCCCAATGGTCGAAATTTGACCATAATTGTAATGTTTTTTTATGCATAATTTAAAAAAAATGTTTGCATTCTGCGCTCCTTCTCTATATAAACCATAAGTTTGCAAAATTTCATACTCCTCCGTCCGCGCAATTTTCGTAAAAAGGGGTACAAATTTTTTGCTTCACGTATACTGATGATGATATACTGATGATGATGAAATGGCATACAATTATTTTTCATCAAATCACCATAGTATCATCGCAATCGGACGAATGGTTTAAGAACGCTTAAGGGACAAACAAAGAAACAATAATTTTTATATATTGAGATTAAAACTGAAAGCTATAAATTCATTAAAATATTGCGTGGCGTACATAACGAACAAAATTACATTGTTTAAAATAATAGGCAAAACCTACGTAAATGTTATCTTTATTTTTCTTTGCTTGCTATTAAAAACGCAATGCTAGATATAAAAGTATCACACCCAGTACTTCCAGTTTTGAACCTGGCCAACACTAGTTCACTTCAATCATAAAATGAAATACTGTCTGCTTCGAACACCGAATAAAAATAACAAATTTTATACCATTTTTAACATGAATATAGTGAAATAAAACAAACTCTCCGAACAAAGTCATAAAAGCCGAATATCATTTTGATTCACGAATATTCAATTTCCTGTTCTTCTGAAAACGTGACGTGTTTCCGCTTCGGATAGGCGCTCGTCCCTGATTTGAGAATAACACCGACTGAAACTGGATGTATGTACAGTACTTCTGTCAAATCTGAAACTTGCTCCGAGTACAGCGAACGGTAATACGACACCATGTCATAAAAATGTATATTTCTAAATAAATCTTTAGTTATTTTTATCAACCAGCTTTACTGCCGATTTTTAAAAAGAATTTGGATAAGATGAAATTAGTCAATAAAAAATAAAGATTTTACTAGCTCATAAAGGCATTTTTTGTTTCCGTTAATTTCAACTCTCTGCTTATTAAGAACGGGTTGTTTCAAAACATTTGAACAATTCATAAACGTTTAAGTTAATTTTCTGTTCAAGTTCTGTTATTATGTCATTAAAGGCCAGTTGCTTCATAAAACTGAAATAATCACACTTTAAAATGATTGATTAATTGTTCATATTTTTTTAAGCAACCCGTCTTAAGTCATTTATCTTTTCTCAATTTTTAAGAGCATTTCAGAGCTACAAGGTCATGATAAAAAGATAATTGGAAGGACAAAGTAGTTGATCTGTGCACACCATGTAAACTGTGTAAATTGTCATCGTTAGAAGGCTTCTTCTCTTTAGGACAAACAGATTTTTGCTTTGTAATTTCGAATATGTATGAAACGAGCTCATTATATTAATGTAGGGTTTCCGCGTACCTGTTTGTAATAACGCCTTTGCTGTAAAGTGATGACTACGCCTTACTAAAACGAGCCATGCATTCTTGAAATTATCTCTTAGTTCAGATCAGCAACCTCATCAGTTAATGGAAAACTGAAGGAACCATTTGGAAATAGCACTCACCTTTAAAGTACTAGGGTCAGTCAAAAACTAATGCCTCCTATTTTTTCTCCTTCAATTGTCAAGAAATAAAAAATGCAATAACGTGGATTGGAAACCACATTATTAAAGATTAATTTGTTATTTTTCAATCCGTCCATTTCCACAGCTTTGGTGGGCCATCTTTAAACAAGGGCATGTATCACAGTGTTGTAAAAAGGACGATCACATCCAGAACACCATCGCCATAACTTTCCACGCTCACACAGTTTAGAATTTTTTTGTCCTTGGTGGTATTGACTGCCTCTTTGATTCAGGTTAAAAAAAAATAACCCAAATTTCGTCTCCGCTCACAATTTTTTTTTCATAAATCAAGCGCTGCAAATGTTGTGAGGCTATTGTTTTTCTTGATTCTTTATTCTGGCCGGTTACCATTCTTGGTACCCACCTTGTACAAACTTTTGTTGAATAACAAGTTGTCGAATAATCTTCATCGCACTAACTTTACTGAGGGAAGGAATGCGACATCTGTTGTTATCTGGGGTCACCACAAATGATGTCATCAACTCGCGTGCAGTCACAGAAATCAACGGCCTGCGTCGTTGCGCTTTTTGTCAGCCAGCTGTGTTTGTCTTTCAGCTTCGTTACAGCGACCGAACCATCATCTAGCAGTGCTGCCATTTACTGTTGCATCATGGTACATAATTTTCAGTCTTTCATGAATGCAAATGGGTGTTTCACCTTCTACAGTAAAGAATCAATCACAGAACGCTGTCTGTTATGAACATCGGTGTCGGCCATTTACACCCTCGTATCTTACCAAAACACCTTGAATAAGCTCCCACAAACTGAATAAGAAACCAATAACTCCTAGGCCCGGTTTTTCCACAGAAATGTAATGGCCTCCTCTTTGAAAAGCCCCCGTTTACCACCGATTCTAGATGCGTTTCAGCTTTCCATCATACTAAGCTGACAAAGCTTAACAACATGATAGTAATGATATCAAAAAACAAAAAGGCACTGAATAGCCGTTTGATGAATTTGTCACACGTGAATTTCTGTGAAACAACTGGGCCTTATTCTCGTAATAAATCGTGCTTCAACTCTCGTTGCCATTTTCACTCATTAAATGTGAAATGTATTGGGAAATGATAATATTCTCGTTGCGTTGGTGACAGAGTGAAGAACATATCTCGCACCCTTTACAACTAACAGAGATAACGAACGTGTTATTGATGTTGATAATACTGTCTGATAAGGTTCTATTTTACCCTGTTACATCGCGACGTACATCGTGGTAATCGGCCACGCTAAGTTGTCAGTGCCAAGTCATGACTAACTAGCCTAACTATTCAACTAACGAATTCCTGAAATTTCAGAGGCAGCGGTGGTGCATAAATTTCAGGTTTAACGAGACAAACGTGGTACTATCAGCTCAAATTTTCACCGCGAGCTTTAAGGACGCCATTAAATAGTTTTAAATTAAAGTCGGGTAGTTAAACCAGTTTTTTTTAATGTGAATACGGCACAAGAGTCCCAGCTACTCCCAACCTTCCGGAACCAGTGGGACCATGCTATCCCCATTTGGAGCGAGGCTGAATGCAATCAAGCGGGGAATGAGTTGTGAAAGAGAAAAGTTAAGAAGTATCTTGCTATTCGGATCTGGTCACCAAACACGGCTAAAGGCATTTCAAGCAATGTTCCGAATCGAATGGTGGTATTTTACCAGAGCTTTGGTCTTTCAAGGCCTCCGTGGTTGGGTGGTTACGATTTTTGGCTGTGAATCCGGAGGAAGCGGATTCTATTTCATAATTTACAATGTATTTAAAATAATACATAGTATATTTGCCTCACGTTCCAAAGTGAAAGGTGCTCTCAGTATCGGCCTGGCGAAAGACCACCCTTTACAACTGAAACGTTGCTTGAAATGGCTTTAACTATGTTTGATGACCAGATCTAAATGGCCAGGTATTTCCCGACTTCTTTATATTCAGTGCTCATAACATACCCGAGTTGGGGTTGCCACAGGCCATACGGTCATGGAGAAACTAAAAAAAAACAGTTGGTGACGCAATCGCTATCCACAGGAAAGAAGCTTGAGAATTTCATTAGCGGTCCGCATACAGATCGTGAGCCGCTACCATGGCAACCTGTCAACAAGGCAACTGAAACGCGACTGCCGCGGCAACTAGCAGTCAAGTTTTTTCATGTTTTGGCATGCCAAATCAGAAAAATATTGATTTGTTCCATAATTGTTGCGGTTGGTTTGCAAACAGTTTTTTTTTTCAGTTTCTTCATGAATGGGTGGCCATAGTCTCACTGGCTCCAGACGGTTGAAAGCAGATAGGTCTTTTGTGCGGAATCCACATAAAAAGGGCCACACTTTTGACCTCTCCAGAATAACTTTTTGGAAGAAGAGAGTTCTTCTCTCTCCCGCCTTATGGAAGGGATAAATTCATACGTCCGTCACTTCTGGAAACACTGACCCCTAGATTCCTACCCACCCCTACCTAATACGTTATTCCTTTCCCTAAAAGACACTCCATACACATCCCCAAATGTGAAGTAGGCCCTGAGAAAAAATTTCCTACTATGGACCTACTGTGTGGAGCTAATTCTTAAAAAAATCATGTGTGCAGTTCACACGCGGTAAAAGTGAAACCTTCAGAAAACTGAACTTCGAGAGAATGAGACGATCGCAGAGTATCATCAGCAGTAGGATAATTGTAGCGTTTATTTATTATAATATTGTTACCAAGTCTAAAAAGTATTTTACATTTGTTCTACGAAGTACCGCACAAAGAGGACACCAATTATAACTTATTCTATCGCAGGCTAAATCCTACTTTTTTATATGAATACCACACAAGAGTCTCAACTGCTCCCGTCTGGAGCCAGTGAGACTATGGCATCTCCAACAGGGGTATTTTGTAAGGCTGAAGGTGGTGGAGAGGGGAAGGAGATAGGGAAGAGGAAGGTGGGGAAGTACCTGGCTGTTCATAACTGGTCACGAAACACGGCTTAAGCCATTTCAACAACGTTTCAATTCTTAATGGTGGTCTTACAACAGGGCAAACTCCCGCCTCCCAAATCAATTTGGGAGGCGGGAATGGGTACAGCCGTCTCAGGAACCTTTATTGGATAACCAACACCTCTACCATAGGTGACCCCAAGTGGTTCGCTACGTTTGGTGATTTAGCAGGAGTGCTCGAGCTTATGGGGTGAAGTTTATCTAGGTCTTGGAGGCGGATGACCAGGACACACTGAATCCCCGATTCCTACCCACCTCTTAAACCCTTTTCCTTCCCAGAACTCTCCTCTCCTCCTTTTCCTTAAAAAACCCTCCTCTCAGCAGCCCCAAGGATGGCAAAGGCCCTGAGGGAAATTATTTTCCCCAAGTCCTCCTGTGTGGAGCTCGTGTAAAAAAAAACGCGATTCTGGTAGTATCTTCCATTCTGGAACGTGCCACAAATATACTTTATTTTATTTTAAATGAATAAATATACTTTATTTTATTTTAAATGAATAAATTGTGAAATAACATATTTAGATAAATATATGTGTGTTTGTCTCTTTTTAGTATCACTCGTTTCGTTTTATCGAGTTACAAATCACAACGGTACTAAAGAAGTTTTCACTTCAAAAATTAAAATTGCTGACAGTATATTTCACTGTATAAAACGAGTTTTCATTTCCCCGCTCGTATCAGTGTCGTGCAGTAAATGTTTTTTCGTTGAAAAATGAACTTTTCACCTTGACGATGAAATTTAGAGAAATAGGTCACAGGGATTTTCCCCCTCTTTCATTTTGAACAATGTCATTGTGATGAAAGTTTTAGACAGGGAAGGTTATGTTATATCGACTGTGCCAAGGATAGGAAAATAAAATTGTTTGCGAAGGATTTGTCGGGATCATTGTAACTGTAGACAATGTGAACAATGTTTTCATTATAACGGCCTAGCAGGGAGTATTTTGTTTCGCTACTACGACTAGAGATCTATTCATAGAAAGCTCCGCCAAACCGAGGTAAAAATATTTTTAAGTTTTTATTCCAATTCAACCAGGGGCACTGAATTCTACGAGAGAACCTTTTTTGACATGTGAATGCAACATTGGTACATTATTTTTTTTATTTGCATTATAAACGGCCTTTACAAATTCATATTTTTGACAGTATTACGAATTTTTATATCATTGACAATAAAATAACAACATTAAAAATTTAAGACGAAAATAAAACAATAATATAAACAGTTCTGATAAAGTACATCTACTTGTAGCTGTTTTTGACATATTTCCTAGGTTTTTTTTTTTCATGTGGATGAAATATTTTGAGGAAGTCTTTGAAAGCAACCCGGGTGATAGTGAGTCCAGCGTCGAATCGGGTATGAACGATGACGGAGTGAATGTTACCAAAATCAGCATGGATGAAATAAAAAGATCAATGAAATGTATGAAGAATGGTAAGGCTGTGGGTTTCGACAATATTGCTGCCGAATACTTTAAAGGGGATAGTCCTATTATTCTTACGTGGTTGTGCAAACTTTTTAACCAGTGTTTAGAGGAGGGTTACACGCCATTAGATTGGAGAAGGGCTGTAATCATGCCATTATACAAAGGTAAAGGGTCACGTATGGAATGTGGGAATCACAGGGCTATTAGCCTGCTTAGTTCAGTCGGCAAGCTATATGGTAGAATATTGATAGAAAGGGTAAGAATGGAAACAAAGGAAAAAGTTTGGGATGTGCAAGGCGCTTTTATGAGTGGAAGGGGGTGCATGGACCAGATTTTCTCGTTGCGTATGCTCACTGAGAAGTTTCTTGCAAAAAATCAGAAACTCTTCTGTGCCTTTGTAGATTTACAAAAAGCATACGACCGAGTTGACAGGAAAAAGCTGTGGAAGGTGTTGTCCAAGTACGGAGTGAATAAGAATCTCATACAAGCAATTGCGTCTCTGTATGAGGGAAGCGTTGCATGTATTAGGGTGAACGGTGATTTTACGGGGTGGTTTGACATCACAAAAGGTGTTAAGCAAGGATGCGTAAAGTCACCGTGGTTATTCAATCTATACATGGATAATTGTATGCAAGAGTTGAAAGAGATGGGATTGGGCGCGAAATTGAGTGATCTAGAAGTATGTTGCCTGTTGTATGCTGATGATGCAGTGCTGATTTCTAACAGTATGGAAGATCTACAGTCGCTCGTGTCTAGGATGAACGAAGTATGTATGAAGAATGAGTTAATGATGAATGTAAGTAAGTCTAAAGTAATGGTATTTGAAAGAGAGAGTACGAAAACAATGTGCAACATAGTTGTGAACGACGAATACTTGGAGCAGGTGGATGAGTTTGTGTATTTGGGAAGTATGTTTACGAGAGATGGGAAGACTGATAGAGATATCGAAAGAAGGGTAAATGCCGGTAACTCCATTAATGGAGGTCTGAACGCCGTTGGCAGCAACAAAAAATTGTCAAAAGAAGCGAAGCTAGCCGTCCATAATGGAGTGCTGGTACCTACCCTGATGTATGGCAGTGAGGCATGGAACTGGCAGAGAAAGGATGAAAGTAGACTGAATGCTGTAGAAATGAGATCCCTGAGACGTATGTGTGGTAAAACCATGTATGATCGTGTGAGAAATGTGGAGATCCGCAAAGAATGCAAGGCTGATGTAAGCGTAATGAATAAGATTAAGAAAGGGACGCTCAGATGGTTTGGGCATGTAGAGCGAATGAATGAGGAAAGGAGTGTAAGGAGAATATATGACGCAAATGTGAATGGTAGACGAAGTCGGGGACGCCCGAGGAAGACATGGCACGACCAAGTAAATCAGATACTTGAGTCGGGCGATGTCAAGAGTCAGAATAACAGAAGAGCATGTATGAGACGATGTATGAATGTGAACGAAGCAAGGAGTGTGTGCCAAGATCGAGTTGTTTGGCGGTCCGTCCTCTCTGCCTACCCCTGCGGGGAAACGGCGTGATGGTTAGTTAGTTAGTTAGTTAGTTTTTTTTTTCATTTAAACATGGAATGGGTATCTATAATAATAATTTATGTATGTGATAAAAGTAGACATTAGATGCTTACAATCTTAAAGTGGGATTACTGAGACAACCTACTTGATTTCACTGAACTAGGTCCAGTAGACATACTTGAGATTCACCGCGTTTGTATCGCATATAAGTTCGTTTATCAGTTGAGCTGTCACCCGCTGCCAAAAACATCCACTTTAGGCTCTTGTGAAAAAATGCCTTCCTGGGTTTTTGAGGGGTGCAAAAATCATCCACGTGCTAAAAACAGATCTCATTGAGTTTCTTTTCATTCGTAAATACACACAAATCACATATTATTTCAATAAATACAATTATTGACGAGGCTTTTAGCTACCAGAAAGGCTATTCGCTAAAATTTGTGATAAGAGATCGTTCTCCCGCGAGAAGTGCTGTCAGATTTGTGTGATTTTCTACAGCTGTTAAATGAATAAATAATCATGCGTAATTGCAGGACTTCGTTTTTAAAACGACCCGAACTAAAATACGTGACAGCTCACAGTTAACATTTTGACATCGGCCGATAGAAAAAGCAAATAACAACCGTAGAAAATCACACAAATCTGACAGCACTTCTCGCGAGAGAACGATCTCTTATCACAAATTTTGGGGAATAGCCTTTCAGAAAAGGGTAAATATTTTCACTCAGTCCTGCCAACATCATTGGAGATGATGTGTGGAGGAAGTTTTTAGTGAAAGGATGGAGAGGCAGTTCTGGAAAGGAAAAAGTTTGATGGCTGGAGAGTTCTAAAGGTCTCCCTAACCAGTCTCTCCCAATCCGGCCCGAAGGTCCGCCGCAGACAAGCCTCACCCCATGCTAAATCATCAAACGTAGCGAACCACTTGGGGTGACCTGATTAGGGTGGCAAGAAAATTGGTATTTCAATTATTGTTTGCCCAGGCGACGGTATCCATACTCCCCTCCCAAATAAAAACCCAGGCACTTTCTATTTTATGTGGAATACGGTTATCATTTGAATGACTTGTGCGTCATTAGTCATTATACATACTTAGTTCCTGCTTTTGACACGTTAAAGTAGGGCGGTCGGTAGGGCGCTCCGTGATTCGAACTCGCGTGCATTTTTACAAGTGTACATTGATTTGATGCCGTAATTTTATAAATTTTACTATTTTTTTTTGTATCTGTATTATTATTTATTTTCTTTTTCTATTATAATCCATACATTATATAAAATCCATGCATAATATGGACTCGTATGGAACAATCTAGAATAAGCAAGAAATAAGCCTGATAGCCTCTGATAATAGTGAATCCAGGGGACATTTTTAATGAAGGCAGAGGAATTTTTTCAACAGGAAAATATGGTTAATTCACGTTAGGGAAAAGTAGCAAAACACTAAATTATAGATTAGCAGGAATTAGTACTAGTAAAGTAAGTAACTTACTCAGACCCAATCTGCAACTAAGAATCTAATTTTGGCAGCTTGAATACCTAAACGCATTGTAGAACATGTCTGATCAACCGGATTTGATGTGCAAGTAGAGGCGGGACGATATACGGACTAGAACACTGCAAACTTGGCTTTGATATTTAGTTCTACCTTTCTTCGCTAACCTGCAGCTGTAGCCGTAACAAAGGACGTAGCACAATGCTTGCCCCATCCATTACAAGGACCGGTTACATGACTTAATTGCGCAGGAGAGGATTTCACGTACCTACCAATATTAAAGTGCCAGAAATACATATTAATGGAATTAATCAATTTATTGGTGTGATATACATGATATGTTTGAGGAAGAGTAATCATGAAGTTAAATATTCTAATTAAATTATATAGAACCCACGCAGAAGAATAGTAGGTGTTATGCTACATTGATTTATTGAGGTATGTTATTATAGCCTGTTGTAACTATACTCCATGCAGCTGAACGCATCTGCTATCTCTGAGAGCACATCGCCAACTGCATGCAATCTAGGGACAAGCGAGTATCTAAATGACTCAGTCCTGATATTTGTTTTGCAATTTTAAAAAAATTAGATCGAATGTTCTCGTGGGTATAACGAAGATAATTAAGTTTAATAAGGGCTAACAAATTATAGGGGAGGGTGAGACAAAAGGTGGGGTGGGAGGAAAAGGCTGCAAAAGCAAAAAAAAACTGAGTGAAGTCAAGCGGTCGAAAAAACCTTTGTCTTCTGAAGACACCAAAAATATGTGCAGGTGTCGAAGACAAAGACTAGGAGTCAATACTTGCATGCCCCAAGTGCAAACCTTAACCCCATCTTGCCCGGCGGTCTACCCCGTCTTACCTTTCTGATGGGGCAAGACGGTGCAAATGATAGTTTTATTTAATTACAATTTTTATACCTTTTTAAAATATCTTTCAACATTTTATTCTACCGAATGTTACAGCTACATTACCAAAGTTGCAAAATAAAGATTTTGTAATATTTGAAGAACAATGTTTAATTTATCTTTAAACGTTAACTACCCCATCTTGCCCCGCCCTCCCTTACATGGACGATATTATACATAGAGAACTTAACCTAACCTATCTTTTTTTTCAACATAAGCCATAAAACTTTAGTTTTTTTTTCGAATAAAAATTTATTCAGCGCACACTTTGAAATTAAAACCTGTTAAAAAACTTATTCTGTTTAATTCTCTCCATTTGTAATATTGGTACGTAAAATTCACGTACGGATAATTACGATCTTTTGTCGAACACCGAATATTGTCCGGCCATTGCTTGAGATCCAGCGAACCATGGTACAGGCAATTGACCTTTTTAGCAGCGTCCCATTCATAGTTCATATAGAGATTACACTGTAGAATTTTCTTACGACATGGTTTATATTTAATACGTGGTAATAAGCATCATTCCTATCTGCAAATTTTCTATACACTTTCCAGTATCACTGAGTCAAAGGGAATTTCGTAAAATCTCTTTTGTAATTAACCCACTTTACTACATTAAATATTCCGTAATATCTGTTTAGAGAAAAATTTACATGATGACTATTTGAACCACGCAAACGAAAAAACAAAGGAAAAAAATAATACCACGAAAAAAATAACCACGAAAAAAATAACCACGAAAAAAATAACCACGAAAAAAATAACCACGAAAAAAATAACCACGAAAAAAATAACCACGAAAAAAATAACCACGAAAAAAATAACCACGAAAAAAATAACCACGAAAAAAATAACCACGAAAAAATAACCACGAAAAAAATAACCACGAAAAAAATAACCACGAAAAAAATAACCACGAAAAAAATAACCACGAAAAAAATAACCACGAAAAAAATAACCACGAAAAAATAACCACGAAAAAAATAACCACGAAAAAAATAACCACGAAAAAAATAACCACGAAAAAAATAACCACGAAAAAAATAACCACGAAAAAAAAAATAACACCACGGCGAGGTGGCTCGATTTTTATTTTAATTTTCACGATTTACGAGAACATAAACTTTATGGTTGGAATTTTATACCCGAAAAGATTTATTTTTTTGCAATTTCACTTTATGTAAGAAGGCGGTTATTTTTTCAATTTGGTAAACCTACTCTTCCTAATTTTGTATGTGAAAAGTTTGGATCAGGGTAAACATTCGCATAAAGTCGTCAAAACTTAATTAACATCTTTATGAAAGCCACTTCAATAACCAGAAGCATAGAATGACAGAGCTCTTATTAATATATCCCTGGTTATATCCATCAGCCTTTTTGTCCGGCGTGCTGGGTATTAACTTCTAAATGTTAACATCTGTATTCCAGATATAATACAAAAATTTGAGTTTTATGTCAGACACAGAACTTTTGTTGTTCCGAGATGCAGAACTAACTTACCATTAGTAATGCCGCTCGGAAAAATGATTGTGTTACTAAATTACCTGTCCCCTGATATAGACATTTTTCCACTAAATATTCGAAAATTTAAAAACGCTATTATTTCTTAATAAAATAAAATGTATGTTTGTTATTGGTTTTGTAAAACTATAAATGTGCATTTAAAAAAAAAAATAAAAAAAATAAAAATTAACGAAATAGTATTTTTTGTAATTTCTTTGATATAATATGACGACGGTTAAACAGTTCAAATATTGTTACCCAACAAAGTTCTCTTAATATTTTTTTTTAATTTTTTTTTTTTAATTAAAACATAGTTACGGTGATAAACGTAATTCTATGGCAAAAACAAAATAGTGAAATAAACATTTTCAAGGATTTCTATGGCAATTGAGGAGAATAGCTCTTGAGCTTGGTGTATGAGTTATTTCATAAATTATGTAATAGAGTTTACGATAAATAAAATCTTAAGTACCAGGAGGTTGTAACGTTAAAATTTATTATATGGCATGAAATGAAGTTACAGCATTTTGATTGGTTGTTAATTTTTATGAATAATTTGACCTTTTTCTTGAATGATGCCAAATATGTTATCTTTTTTAATTCTTCGTTTAAATACCATCCTCCCATTTTCGTAACCTAAAATTTGCTGGTATGCTGCAGACGCTTTTATGACTGTTTTAAAAAATGCATTAAAAATTTCGCTACAATTCAAAAAATTTGCTCTTTCTGTACTGTACGATAAATATTTCAAAGGAAGACATTTTTGTAGTTACTTAATTAAGATTTGTCAGAATAGAATATTGTTGTTGTCGTACAGATAAAACAGATTTATTATTTTATTTTTTTTACATAGCTCCACACAGGAAAAAGATCTGGGTTGGTTATCCAATAAATAGTTCCCGGGGCGGCTGTACCCATACCCGCCTCCGAAATTGAATGTTTATTTCAGAGTTTCGGGAATGCGAGACAATTGATCATTTGACATATTTCATAAATTGATCAACATAACTGAATACGGATGCTTTAATTAAAGTCGCCATCAATTAGCGAATCAGGTTCATTGGATATCAGAGCGGACAATTTATTGACAATAGGGAACTCGGCAATGCTTCGCTGTTGTATTATCCACATCTTCCTCGAGCGCCCCCGACTTCTTATACTATTCATTTTCTGAACACTCCTGGCACTAATAAGATCAAACTTTGATTTCAGCGAAATCGGTGGAGCAGTTTTTTTAAGGGGCACACACATATTAAAATTACCAGGCGACAAAATTACCGAGGTACGTGGCCCATTTCTCTAATACGAGTGAGGAAGATGCAAGAAAATTTTACCTTTTTTCTTTTGGTTGAAACAAACATACGTTCATTGTTTGTCTAACTATTATTTAGTGTGTGAGAAAGAGCTGCAGCGTTAAACGTACGTTTATTGCATTTTGTGCCGTAACCGTGGGAATTATAAATGCGCTCATTAAATATCTTTTCTCCAAATATTAACCCAGGACTTTCGGATTCCCGGGCCACTGGTGGGTCTTGGTAGAAGTATGATACAGTTAAAAATGACCTATTCGGATATCGACACCTTGGCGCAATGGTTAGCGCAGTGGTCCGGAAAACCGAAGGTCCTGTGTTTGAGTCCCAGATGTGCCAATATCTTTTTCTGATTTTTCTGTTTCCAGATTTTCGATTGAATAATATACTCTTCATCTAATTAAATTTTGGAGTGTTTGGATTAATGGAATGAAGAGGGGAATAAGACTAACTGGAAATATCGGGCTATTATATCAATTTTTAGTTATAGTCATTTCGAGCGAGCATTTAAATTCTGATTAATGGTGTCTGATCAGGGTAATCCTGAAACGACATTGAACGAGATACAGACTATAATTTATTTTATTTACCAGCTCGTCATGCGACAAAATTCTTATTAAAGATTTATGAAATCTAAAATTCAATCAAAGACTAAGGGCCTTCGCTCGTGAAAAAATCGAAAATTGGTTGGCAACTCAATTCACGGCGCAACCCAAATTTACGATTTCAGTGATTTAGATTTAACAAAATATATTTTATTAATAATTTATCAATTATCAACCTCAATATGAATAATAATTTATCAACCTCCAGAACCATTTTTTTCTGCTCTGACATATCACAAATTACTGCGAGTTGCGAGTTGCGAGTTGCGAGTTGCGAGATGCGAGATGCGAGATGCGAGTTGCGAGTTGCGAGTTGAGAGTTGCGAGTTGCGAGTTGCGAGTTGCGAGTTGCGAGTTGCGAGTTGCGAGTTGCGAGTTGCGAGTTGCGAGTTGCGAGTTGCGAGTTGCGAGTTGCGAGTTGCGAGTTGCGAGTTGCGAGTTGCGAGTTGCGAGTTGCGAGTTGCGAGTTGCGAGTTGCGAGTTGCGAGTTGCGAGTTGCGAGTTGCGAGTTGCGAGTTGCGAGTTGCGAGTTGCGAGTTGCGAGTTGCGAGTTGCGAGTTGCGAGTTGCGAGTTGCGAGTTGCGAGTTGCGAGTTGCGAGTTGCGAGTTGCGAGTTGCGAGTTGCGAGTTGCGAGTTGCGAGTTGCGAGTTGCGAGTTGCGAGTTGCGAGTTGCGAGTTGCGAGTTGCGAGTTGCGAGTTGCGAGTTGCGAGTTGCGAGTTGCGAGTTGCGAGTTGCGAGTTGCGAGTTGCGAGTTGCGAGTTGCGAGTTGCGAGTTGCGAGTTGCGAGTTGCGAGTTGCGAGTTGCGAGTTGCGAGTTGCGAGTTGCGAGTTGCGAGTTGCGAGTTGCGAGTTGCGAGTTGCGAGTTGCGATACAACGCATCGTCCTTGTCAACTGGCCTTCGAGAAGTTACCTGTGTGCAAACTACCAATGATTTCCTTTGAGTTGCCAACTGTTTTTCAGTTGCCCCATGAGCGGATAGACTAAATCACAAAAATGTTACTCAGCTACCCAAAAGTAAAAAGATTTTTCTTTAGATTTTCATATACTTAAAAATCTTCATACGGAGCTCTGCAATCTAAGAAATAAAAGCTTTTTTTCTGTAGTTCAACCATGCCCAACAAAAGTAACAAAGAAGGTTAACACAATTATCATGAAAATAATTTGGTACGTGATCACAGTAGAAAACACCTTCGTGTATTCATTTTAATTCTTAATAATTTTCCATGCCAGTTTTTCAAAGAAGTGTACATTTTACCTTATTTTATGTTTTGCATATTCTCAGCACAGACGTGAAGGGGTGATAACTCGGTGTTATAATTGGGACGAGTAATTAGAACTTCATTACATAATTTACGAGTGAAATAATGAATAGAGGAGGGAAACGTTTACACCTGACACGGGGTGAAATGTTGGAAAAGTGTTGCGGTCACGAGATGGTTAATTGGGGAACATTTATTTCAATTAAAATTTTAATATATCTTCTGCTTTTACGTGTCTTCTGCGTTTTTAATGAGCGTTTAAGAAGTTTTATACGCTCATGTTCAAAGTTTGATTTAACTCCTTTTAACAGTTTTATTTAATTATTTATTAACATTTTTATTTTTTCGTGAAGTTTTTTTTAATTAGCTGCACACAGGAGATCTTTGGGATGCTGTGTGGAGGGTCTTTTTACGGAAAGGAAGGAGTGAAAATTCTGAGAAGGAAAAGGGTATGAGGGGTGGGTAGTAATCTGAGGGTCAATGTGTCCAGAAGTGACGGACGTATAAATCCATCCCTCCCACTGCGGTGCAAGGCGATGGGTCGAGAGAGTCCGACTGGACAGGTCTTCCTCAACCAGTCTCTCCCGATTCGTCGCTACCGCCATGCAATAGGTGGGCAAACGCATTCGCCGCCAAAACCTAGACAAACCTCACCCCTTGAACCTGGGCACTCCTGCTAAGTCACCAAACGCAGCCAACCACTTACGACGACGTATGGCAGGGGTGTACTTTTGTTATCCAAGGTACGGCGGTACCCATACCCGCCTCCAAAATTGTTTAATTTAATTTCGACACAGGAGAATCCAACCAGTTATTAATTTGTTTATGGGATACTGCGCAAGAATTCCAACTGCCCAGAGCCAGTGGAATAATGGCGTACCAATTTTGGTGAATGCTGTTTTAAAGTGGAGAGAGAAAAGAGAAGAGAAAGAAGAAGGTCAGGAAGTTACTGGCCATTATTCGTATCTTTTCGCTAAGGACTTTTCAAGTAACTTTTGATTCTTGAATGTTGAAGATAGACGGTGCAGAGAATATCTTCCACTCTGGAAAGAGGTGCAAATTCATATACTGTAGGTATTTATTACCTCAGAATGTATAAGTTGTATCGTTATATCTGTTTTTAACACCCCATAATCAAAATCGACCTCCAATAGAAGAGAACGCCAAATAAAACAACAATGATTTCTGTTTCATAAAATTTAATCTACCTGCAAGAAATAAAATAATTTATGTCTTCATTTCTGAGACCATTAAATTTCTTCAAATCATTAAAATTATTGGCAGTATTAATATTACGATATTTGTTTTCTAATTCCAACAGACATCAAAAGTCATCAAAAGCTTCCCACACTTCTGTCATCGTCCGCGTTCAGATGTCAGGGATGCTGCGGAGGAATTCACCCACATTAAACAATCATTATTTGTCTTGCTTTGAGACCGAAACGTTACATCTGGATTCCTGGTAGGCACAGACTCGTAAATACATCAAATTCCACTTTGAACAAAAGGTAGTATAAATTATTACGAGTTACAATGAAAAACAATCAACTTTTCAGGTATAAAAGTCGGGTTTTGCGGATTGTAAGAAATATATTTGGAATCTCTCATTAGTTACATGTTGGCATGCGTGTGACTACAGGCTGGGTAGTAACATTATTAAAAAAAGGAAGAGCAAGATTTAAAGAGGAGATATTATGTATACACGAATGTTAGACGGCGCGCCAATATTAAAAAAAAAATTACCTAATAAGTGGAAGCGGACATATTTAATAAATCCTGATTCGTACAGGGCTTTTTAAGTTCTTGTGTGATCACCACGTGATTCCAACAATTTATTATCAAGCATTAGTAGTACAAACGAGTCGAATAAAACACAAGTGACCAATTATCTCTGGCATCGGGTGCGCAGCGCAGGACCACGAGGAATGGAGGAGCCTTGTCCATCATGGAAATTGGAGTAGAGGTCACGACCCTCGGCAATAAGGAACCGACCGTGAGAAGAAGAAATCGTAATGTGCATTTCGACAAGATTTTAGGTTAGTATTGACCCTTCAAGGAGATGCAGGTTGACACAGCAATAAAATTATCTTCGACGTCGTGAAAAATCACCATAATTCTTCGTCATGCGTCACAGAGCGAGCCCGCCTACCTACTAATTTATTTATCATGATGCAGTGTTATAAAACGAAACGAACCGGCGAAAAATCTGACAGCGAAAAAACATATCTGGCCGACCAACAAAGAATCTATTTTCTTCGGAGTAATGCGGCCTGTTAATCAGCCGGCCGGAGTCTGTGACAGATTTATAAGATTTTTAGATTTTTAATAAAGTTTCGGACGGATGGGTAAAAAAACATCTATTGAGTCAATAGATTGCGTCAGTGGCGCCCACGTGTCGAATCTTCTCGATCACGAGATGTAACTGAGATACTGATAATTTGTCTGTGACATTTCATTATTCATAATACCTTAGACATAGTGGGGCGAGAAAAACTTTGATGACGGAAAGAAAAGTTTATTAACGTGGTATTTGAGATTGACGACAGTTAGATACTTTCGAATTGTGGAAAAAGTGGTAGTCTTGTGGTCGAGAAAAATAACATGGGGTATCTTATTAAAAGATATTAGTGTACAAAATACTTATTAGACCATTGCTCACGTACGAAGCTGAGATGTGGGTACTAATTAAGTGGAATGAGCGAGCACTGGACGTTTTTAAAAGGAAAAAAAATGAGGTGTATCTTCGAACCGGTTCTAGAAAATGGATTTTGGCGCAGACGTTACAACAATGAGCTCTAAACTTTGTTTAAGGAGCTAAACGTCACAAAATTTATAAAACTGGGAAGATTTTGGTGGCTGGGTCATGTGGAGAGAATGACCGAGCATCAAGAACCAAAGTCCCTGTTGGACTCAAGACCGATAGGGATGGCCAAGATTAAGATGGAGCGACAACGTCCTCAAATACGTATCTACCTTAGAACTTCTAAACTGGAGAGAGCTGGCACAAAACTGAGTGGAGGAAGACTATTGAAGAGGCCAAGATCCACCAGGGGTAGTAGAGCCAAGAGTGATGATGATGATGATTTGGGGCATAATAATGTTTTGCACAAGTTTCTTATTACATATCACTAATGAAATTCCAAGCTAGGGCCACGTCCTGTTTAAAAAATTCCCATTAAAATATGAAAACTCTAAAATTGTTAAATAGGTTACGAAAATTCTACTTTGCAAACTTTGAAATCTTAAAACATTGCAAGGCAAAGTAAGAACCATATCCAACCAAAGTGGCGAACTGTAATGCGCCTCGTAATAAGGATCAACTGTCAGATACAAACAAAATAGAGAGTGCAGGCGATGTTAGAACCTTGAAAATGAATTATTATTTAAAATGCTTGAAGTTGGAACTTTTAGTTCTGAAAATTATTTTTGGTATAGAAATGAGCAAAAGAAATGCTTTGGCATTCAAAAGTCATTTAAAAAAAATGCCAGTTAGATTCCTATCCAAATGAGGTGACGATTGGTATAATGTTCAAAGAGCCAGAGGTACTAATATATCACAGCTCTATAAAAAGTAAATTCATGCAAAGCGGTTAATAAACATCAGGGTAGTGAAACCAGAATCCTCTTAAATTTGAAACGAAATCTCTCTCGGGAAGAGTAAAGTTTGTAAGCAGAAGACTCCCAGAGCTTAGAACGCCACAAATTTAGCGTAAAATTCTAGGAAGCTTTCAGGAGAACCTTCGTAAATAAAATCACTTAACATAATATTTACGCTGCGGGGTAATAAAAACCGCTCGGGTTTTGATTTTAAGCAATTATTACGCTGAGGTTTGGAAAAGTTGTTTTAAAACTATTAAATATTGAAACAACATTATTTACCAGAAAAACACACAAGAAAAATGTTTTCGCCGCCACCAGAATTATTTAAAATTGGTTAAATATTATATTATTTCAACACTTTAACGGTGGAAATTTTCCTTTTATATGTGAATACTCCAAAAGAGTCCCGACTGTTCGCAACCGCCTGGAGCCAGTGAGACTCGGGCATCCCCAATTGGGGTACGTTGCGTGGCTGAATGTACTGGGGAGGGGAAGGAAATGGGGAAGAGGGAGGTGGAAAAGTACCTGGCTATTCAGATCTGGTCACCAAACAAGGTGAAAGCTATTTCAAGCAATGTTTCAATTCTGAATTGTGATCTTACACCAGGCCGATACTGAGAGTAACTCCCACTCTGGAACGTGCCGCAAATATAAAAAATGTTATTTTTAAATGAATGAATTGTAAAATAATACAAATTAATCAAATGAAATTTACTTGCGCACGCCGGGATTTCTAGTCGAGAGCCTTACCCCTCGACCACGGAGGCTGTCAAACCTACTCTCCTTGCGGTGAAAGCAAATAAAAATAATCTATTGTCACGAGTAAAGGTTTTCAATTAATTAAATTGATCTACATTTGCAGTTTGTTTCATCATGGTAATTGCAACAGCAAGCAGGTTTGATATAGTAATTTATAATCGAAACAGATTTAAAATGCGTTTAGCTATATACATCAATTAAATCATAGTGCTTTGATTGATAATTCGTAACATCTTTTATTGCACGTCTCTGCCTACCATTACCCACATCAAATTTCCGTTTGCCATTTTCCACTCCCTTCTGTATTTTCGATAATGCATAATGTCATCATCACTATATTTTTCTGTCTTCTGAAACCCATAGATACCCGAGTTCGCACGTTGCGGGTACTATAAATCCACTAGAAGAGAATCCAAACACTTGTGTGGTATTTACAAGAAAAAGCACTAAAATCAACTCTTTGTTTTCATTGTATAATTTTTACTCGTTTTATCAATTTTATTGTGATTGCCAGCCCAAACAGTTAAACAGTTTCCAAATAAATTATTTGATTTTATTATACTGGAATAAATTATTAAGACGGTCGTTTGCCCGCACCGTATTGTAATATTTTATCATTAACGATAAATTAAAATTTCTCAAACGAAAAATATGAAACAGAAAAACCAGAAAAAGATTCAGTCGCCTCTAGGAATTGAAACCAGGACCTCAGACTTACCAGGGCTTTTCTCTAACAAGTATCGTTATCTTCATTTTCTTAACGCATATTTTTTTAACTATTTTATTTATACGTGATTGCAAAATTCTACCCAAATTTATTTACAATCTATATAGTGTCTTGGATCCATTTTTGTTTTTAATATGCGACATCTATTGATTTTGTCATGAGTCTTGGATGAATATTCAATAGCTTTTTTATGGTGGAATAATTCATTAAGTAAAATCTCAATGATTAAATGATAAATTTTTTTACGTTAAAATTGAATAATGCATTTGCTGTTGATGGTTTTTAATTACTGCATCAATCGACAAATTATACAATTTTTTTTAAAGTCGACACAACCGTGTCATTATTCACTATTAAATTTTATACAAGTGCAGAAATGATTTGATTTTGTTATGTGGAGGTAGTGGGAAGGGTGGTTTTGGGGGAGGGGGAAAACGATGGGAGGATTACAGAGAAAAAATTAAATAAAAAAATAATTTCTTTAACAAAATAGCAGCATCCTATAAATCACCCTTATTGACAATGATCCCATGTTATGTAGACTCCTCTCACCGTTCTTTCCCTCCCCCAAAATCACCCCTCCCACTCCCCCACCTGCTAAAATCTAATCATTTCTGTGCTTGTTTAAAGTTTAAGTTAGCTTTAAGTTTACTAATGAATGACACGGATGTGTCGAAAGCGGTACCAGATAAATTAAAATTTAATTAAAAATGTACAAGGAAATTAACACAGTTCAAAACAAAAAAGTCTAAAAATCGCTACTATCGTAGTTAATGCCTTCGACTAACTAAAGATCGATCGAAGGTTAGTGCCCAAGAAATGCAAAAAACATAAATTTAAAATAAGTATTGCTTCAGTAATAAATATGTACCATTTATTTCTAAATTTTATTACTCGAGAAGTTGACTTCCTGCCATTTCCCGAGCATAATATTCTCATATTACCATTAACTGTTTGAGAAAGAGAGGAAATGAAATTATGTCATCAACGTTGTTTATTTAATCATAAAAGCATTTCATCCCGACCGCATCGATTACGATCGACATCTTATTAGCTGTGTTCAGATTCCATGAGGCGTGGGACACATAAGCTAGAGAAGTCCGAACAATAGCAATAATTAAATACCAGTTCAACATCAAATTTCGTCCCATCCTAAAATGAGTTTTTTAACTCATCGGGAGTGCCCTAATAAAAAATAATAAATAAATAAAAAAGAATGAGATCACATAAGAAACACGACGATCCGAGACGAACATTGAACATTGGACATTGATGAACATTGAACCACTTTTACTCTTCATAGAAAAATCACAACTGAGGTGGCTTGGAGACGTACTAAGAATGTCTGATGACCGAATTCCGAGGAAAATACTGAGTGCGATTCCAGAGGGCGATCCAAGACGTCCAGTGGGCCGCCTCAGACACAGCTGGACGAGGCAACTCCAGAAACTATTTGAGGAGAGGATGGGACTGCCATGGACGGAGGCCGAACAATCAGCACAAGACAGGGACGTACGGAGAAGCCTTGTCAATGCAGTGGGTCCCTGACCCGAATAGAATAAGGGGAAAAAGAATAAAAAGGATAAAAAAGAATGTCCAAATATAATTATTTTTTTTGCATTATCTTCACATAAGAGGCCCTAATCAAAAAAATTTCCTCAAGGCCTATTTCATCTTTGGGTATCCAAGCCATCTCAGTTGTGATTTTTCAATGAAGAGTAGAAGTGTCCAGGATGCAACAATCTAGGTGGATGGGTCGAGAGAGTCCGGCTGGATAGGTAAAAAGGTCTCCCTCAAGCACCTCTCCCAATTCGGCTCGCCACGCAGTAGGTAGGCAAACGCATCCGCCACCAAGACCCACGGCAAAGCTTCACCCCATGAACCCGGGTACCCCTTTGATAAGTCACCAGTCACTCGGAGCCACCCATGGAAGGGGTGTTGGATATCCAATGAATGGTTCCCGGGGCGGCGATACCCGTACTCGCCTCCCAAATTGAAAAATAAATTATTATAGTCTTCATGTTATGTATTGTGAAGAGAACAACAACATAAAATTGTAGCAAAAAAACAATATAATGATATGACAAATGTGTCATCGTAATAATATTTTGCGCCTTTGCATTATTCTTCAAATATTGCTTGGCGCTTGGTCGCACTGTTTGGACGAAGCTATTGATGATGGACTGACGCACGAATATACCACGCATTAGGCACATATTTTATTCATGCTGTTAAAAAAAAAAACCTGGATCTGATGAACAAAAGTGGGAAAACAGGTTACAGTAATGGAGATTGAATATTTTATTGAGAGATAAAAAATATTTTCCTGATGAAAATAGATTTTAACAGAATGAAACCTTTAAAATAATAAAATAAGGAATGCTTTTTAGCTACTAATACGAAACCGGGCGGTGTGATCAGCTATCGTAACATTATCAAAGCACTCACTATAAATGTTAAATTAATTAATTAAATTCCTATTATGTCTCATTATAGTATCAACAATATTTCTCTTAAAAATTTGTCTCAAATCAAGGACCTGGGTGATATTTGATGAAAAATTAACATTTTTTATTCCACACATTAACGAAGTTATTAATAAGGCTATGAAATGTTTGGGATTTATTTTAAGAACAGTTAAAGATTTTACGTCACTTTAGTCATTTACAATTCTCTTCACTGCCTTAGATAGAAGTAATTCGGAATACAATTCAACTATTTGGTCCCCCAACACATCAATTAAAAATTGAGAGAGTTCAAAGTAAATTTTTATGATTCATTAATTTCAAACTCTATACCCATTGAACAAATTAATTATGATAATTTAATGAAACTACTTAATTTAACTGACTTATCGTGGAGAAGAACCAAGAGCGATCTAGTACTTTTATTCAAATTAGTTAATGGATCACTTGACGCATCTAACTAATAACATTCTGAGTATCAAATCGTGACACGAGACTTCCAGAACTGTTCTTTGTTTATCCGCCAAAAACTCAATTTTTCATTAACTCCCCAATCCAAAGACTACATAGGCTTGGTAATAAATTAGTTCCGATAATATTTTCATTTATCCTTTACCAAAATTTATATCAGAAATTTTTAAAATTTTGACATAAATTTTATTATTCTAATATTTTCATTTCTTTTTAATTCTACTAATAATTTTTAATACAATGTTAAACAACTTATGTAACTATAATAACGTGTGTATGTAAAAACCTTTAAGGCGTGAATAAATAAATAAATGGTTACGAAAATAAAAATGCTAACATAACATTACTATCAGCAAATGGAATGAAATAAGTCATTTCAGAAAATACAGAAGGTGAACACACATAAGAGAAAGAAAAGATTAAAAAAATAGTACTAGTTTTTCCGGTTTAATAGTATTAATTTTATGGTATTTTTTTGTTTTATAGTATTAATTTCCTTTTTTATTGACTCGCCAACAGAATACACTATAATTACTACATTACATTTTGAATATGCTTTTAGCGATGATTTTTTTTTTAAGAAAGACAAACATTCCCGGGTTACGAATAACCCAACAATGTTTGAAAATCTCCTACTACCACAGAAAGCCGAAAATGTTGCCTGTGTTGTGATGGAGGACAGTCAGCCGAGGAATCGAACACGGGACGCCCGGGTGGGACCCAAACGCGATGCCCACTCAACCACTGACCGGTCCAATTAAAGTTGAGCACACCATTCATCTTAACATTCTTAGTATAACATATATGTAATAATTTAATTTAATATGTAATAATAAATTAAATTACAAGTAAGTTCATAAAACAACAATTATCAAAATCAAATATCAGTAGATACATACATACACATTTACTTATATATGTGTATGCATTCGTGTGCACACTCTACACGTATATATGCATTCATGTACATACACACGCGCACACACATATACATTTACTCACATATTATAGAGCCAATGCATAAGTAGGTGAATGATTCAATAATTACTAAGTGAGGAGATCATCAGGTATATGCAAGTATAAGTTCTTTCTGAAGGTAGTGATTGAATTCGAAAATATATCCAAGTCTCCTAATCAAATAATCCAATCATTATTGACGTTGGTTTCTTGGTTGGTAATTGGATCCAGAAGATTCATGTAAACAAGAAAGTTACACGAATTTCCAAAAACATTTATTGTACGAAGTAAAAAGGGCAACTAAAAAGCTACGTCCATTTCTTACAGCTAATCCAATTACGAAAAGGAGAGTGTATATTATGTGACAGTTGTTAGTAATAAAATATAAGTTTAATACGTAGATATTATTGTTATTATTTCCAAGCTGAACGGCTCAAAATTATCAACACTAAGTTGCGAGCTGAAAGTACTTAGAGAGATTACAGACCGAAATATCTGTTTGAATGCCAGAGTTAGAGAGCTTTTGTCAGAAAACTTCAGAAGCTTCTGAAAACCGACGATTAGTTTGATAATAAAGTTTATTCATACTGACCATTAAATTTAATGTGTAAATAATGCCAATAAAAATACCAATAATACATTATTTAATGTATCGTGGAGAGGAGTTATTCTTCACAACAGCTGTACGCACCCTATTGAAAGCCATTAACGATACCATAAAAATCGCCGCTTTCCCATTAAAAGCTTGAACTTTTCTATTCAACCAATTTTAATGTGTTTAAATTTCTTGAATGATAAAGCGCTTTTGTGCTGCATTAATGGCACCACGCTACCTTCCTGAATCGGATAGCTTTAAGTTTTCTTTATCTTATTACGTGATAGTGCTTTTTTTTATTTTACCACGTAATGTCAGTCACACAGCCTAGCCATAGTTCGCGATATTAAGAGATTTGTCATCAATGTGACATTCTGAAAAAATTGTACCATGGACGTTATTTCAAACAGTTTTACAGAAAAAAATCGTTTGTATAAAACCTACCCTATTTTTTTTATTTCGCCGCATTGTTTCTTACAAAATTAAGACTAATTCGAAGATCAAAACCGTAAAACACAAAAACTTCGAACAATCAAGCTTTGCTACCACAACTCAAATACATTTACCTATAATAATAATAATAGTTTGTCGCAAACTATTCCGCCTACCGAGTTGCAGCAGTGCTACGGAAGTGTTCCTGGAGGGACGAGTGCACACTTTCAGAGCACTTCTCTGCCACTGCATGGGAAGCTCATGATGCAGACTACGCCAATCGGGGTCGCCCTGATGGCCCTCTGGAGACGGGAGATGATCAAATATCCTCCCTAATCGGCTGCTTGCGTAAATTTTTGTGTTTAACATTTTTCACTTCTCTTCCGCACTTTTTTTTTCTTTTCTACTTCTATTTTACGTACCTATATTGTTATTATGTCTAATTTAGATTAGACGATATTAGAGACTCTCAATGGAAATTTTGAACCAGAAAAATCTGAAAACAGATACGGTTGCATTTTGGAATTAGGAACCTTGAACCAGGATAAAACCAAAATAATGTATGCAAGGAGTTATTTGTTTCCATGACTTTCATTTAAGATTTTTTCAGAGTTCTATTTTTATATTTTGTTACAAGACGCCTCACCTTCGCCTTCTCGCATTCCCATTCATTCTTCCAACTAAGATCCTCTTCTTCCTTGAACTGTCCCAACTCATTGCACAAGCTGTTGCGGTCGGCTCTTCTCGTTTTCAGGCTATATCTTCTTCGGTTCTGGGTTTCGCTTTCATCCAGGCCGTTTTTCCGCAATATTTTGGAGCATTGAATCATCCAGAAGTTCTTCAGTCTTCCTCTGGATGACAATCGATGAAGCTTGACTCGAATGTCTATTTGCCTGCTTTACAGTGTGATCTGGTGGTCTACGTCTTATGTGCCCATACCATATCTAACTGTCGTTCCTCCAGCTTACTGTTTCTATCACGAATTCGTGAACTTTAAATCTATCTTTTAGTGATACTCCTGCTGACCACCTAAGCATTCTCATTTAGTTGACTAGTTGTCTAGTTCTTCCAACTAAGATATTAAAACAAAATAATTTTCTTCAATAAAGACATTACATCTTTGTTACGTCCTTCGATTCTTTTTCTAGTTATTATTAATTCTATTAGTCTGTAGTTTACTATAATTTACATTGATCAATTTCCACACAGTGACCAATGCAAAGCATGCTCCGTCATTTACTACTCTCATAAAGAATCCATGTACTAGCTCCTACCACGTATCGTTTAGAAGTTACATGCAATTATGTCATACATGATTATAATCAACGATTAAGCAGACTTGGATTAACGACTCTATCGCCGCATGCCAAGACTATCAAATGGGCACAATTAGTTCATTGAATATCTACTCAATGTGCGATTTATCAAATTTATAGGCACTTGAAGGACGGTTTTACGTTATTTTTATGATTTAACCATGCAGAATTAAAGAACGAAAATGGCAACGCAATAATTACCGTCAAATGCATATATTGTCTTTTATACAAGCACAACATAAATAATATAAAAAAACATTAATTCATTTGCCTAGGTTAACGGATTTACTGCGATTGAAGACAAACGAGCGTAAAACGGCTCCACGAAAACTCAGAATCAACTCAACTCAACACCTCTTTGAAAATTCTTATTAAAACAAATTATTTTATGTCACACTCGCCGATTCCTCGCTTACATAGTTTGGGAAACAAATATCGACGTGGTTTTTAATGTAAAAATTTCTGTGTTTAAAACAAACTTAAACAAAACAAACAAATTATTTTATGTCACACTCGCTGATTCCTCGCTTACATAGTTTAGGAAATAAATATCGACATGGTTTTTAATGTAAAAATTTCTGTATTTAAAACAAACTTAAACAAAACAAACAAATTATTTTATGTCACACACGCCGATTCCTCGCTTACATGGTTTAGGAAACAAACATTGACATGGTTTTTAAGCCGCCGCTAACCGAATTTCTACCGATTTCTTACATATCTCCATTACATATTTGAAGTTTTTGAAAAATATATATGTTATTATTGTAGATAATACCTAGACGCGTTCCACGCCGAAACGCAAATAATATGAAATTCCTTCGATAGAAAAAAAACGCAAAGTATGCTCCGAAAATTATTAAAAACAAGTCAGTTTCTATTATTTTACAAGTTATATATAGTTGTGAAAAAATTCACAGTGTTTCTTTAAATGATACTTCAGAAGCCTTCCACGAGATTTTTGCTCTATTTTTAACGAGTCATGTTTTATTTAACATTTTCATAATTTTCGCTTCAATTTTATCATTTAATATATATTTCTCCATCTTCTTCTTTTTTAGCGGGGAAGCGGCGCAATTTAAACAATTTTTCCACATTAACGTAAAATTTGCGACAATTTCTGTTCATCGTTGTTATCGTTTTATTTTCTTCAAATTTACTCAACGGTTAACCAAGCTAACGTAAGAAATTATTTTTATTAATGGTTTATTACTATTATGTAAAAAATGTAAACGATACGAGAGTAAATAAAAATAATAATAACCAAAACTTTCAGTTGTTGATTACTTCCCAATTTGACGGAATGCATTATTTTTCAAATTCCTTTCCTTCTTGTACTTTTTCAAATCAAATTTGTTTCCTTTTACAAAATCTAGAAAACAACGTTTTTTTCGCATTTCATATTATTTTCCCATTTAAATATCAATAAATAACATCTGAACCACTCTGGCATAAATAAATTGACTCAAGTTCATTGTGATCTAACTCTGAGAGGGAAGTAATCAAACTGAAGTACAAAGTATTGAGAACTTCCTTGAAAAGCGTTCACCCAAAGTAGGATATATCTCCCCTTAACTAAAGTGCCTGCTGAGCACCACGGAATCAAATGAATTGACTCTCATAAGTCATTCTACATCGCAAATCAAACATGAACGTGAATTCACATTCGTTCGCCGGAAATCAATTTTGATATTAAAAATACAAGGCCTATTTTTTAAAGGGGTAATTTTTTACTTAACAATCACAGAACGTAAAAAAAAGCGCCGCCGGCGAAAATTTTATGTCTCTAAGGCCAAAAATTTAATCACTCAGAAATATTAAAGAACTAATAAAAATGAAATCAACTTTGGAAAGTAAAGTAAATTTTAGTCAAGAAAACTTTTGATATTGTTTTAAACGGAAACGTGTAAAATGCATCAAACATACCTCCCATCAAAAAAGCGCTGCACTGCGAAGATGATTTTTTTCTAGCCTTTAGATCTTGTAGAATCATAGATAAGTTAGAATCTTGTTATTTTGGGCGGCAGATTTCAAAACTTTGAAGAAAGTCAGAAGTTTTTCGCTAAGCCCTTTTGTAAAACCGGGATAGAAGAATACTCAATGCCGAATTTTTTTTTATATTTTATTTAACCGGCCACATGAAACGGGCTCGCGAAGTTCCACAAACCAGCTGACTTACACAAAAACGAGTCGAAATAAACGACCCATTCTACCAAGACTCAGTGCGTGCCTACAGTGCGATTATGAATTAGAGATGGCAATCGGCCTGTTAACCATGGATTGTCAATCAGATAGACTGCCTTCCTTTGCATAGAATCAGTATTTTAGGGCTCCAGCCCAAATAACAAGTTAGACGTACTTTAAATTTTTTCAGAGTTAGTAGCTAGTCACTATTGAAAAATTGCTAACCCAATACAAGACGCCCAGTAAGTCAGATTTACTCGGAGGAGCCCCGATGGAGCCCCGATGGAGCCACGATGTTAGCCGGTCTGAAAAACTTACTGCAAGCATTAAAATAATGCAAATTACGTTAAATATAATAAACTCCCCAAATCTGTTTGCATTAAGAATGCTCTCCAAAACATTTGCTCTATACGGAGAAAGTGACTAGCGAAAATGAATTTGATGAAATACTAAATTCTTGAAATTGGTACATCAATTGTTTGAAGTTTAATCCAAATTATTTAATGCACGCGCGCATAAATTCCTGAATGACTATTTCTGAAAATGGTTGAATCCTTAAATCGGAAGAGGGTTGGAATGGGGTGAGGGGAACACGGACATATCTCCCTCTATTACGCATCACACCCCTAACGCAAAATTCAAACACACATTTTATTGACAAATTCCAAACACCGCGAAATGTTCATAGCTGTCAAATAAATTTTACATTCAATGGCATATACTTAAGGTATATACCTTTACATTATATAAAATGAAGTCGCTCCCGCTGTCTGTACGCTTAGATCTTTTAAACAACGCAACGGATTTTCATGCAGTTTTCACCAAAAGATAGCGTGATTCATGAGGAAGATTGTTATATAACTAGTGGTCGCCCAATGGTCGAAATTCGATCATAATTGATTTAATGCGTAATGTTTTTTATTGATTTAATGTATTTTTATGCATAATTTAAAAAATATATCAGCATTCTGCACTCCTTCTCTATATAAACTATAAGTGTGCGAAATTTCATACTTCTCCGTCCGCGCAATTTTCGTAAAAAGGGGTACAAAGTTTTTGCTTCACGTATTACTATATAGAAGATTTGTTAAGGTTTTGTGTAAATTGGTTAAAATATATAAAGCGAGCGGGCTGGCAAGCGGGCGGTGTGGATTTGATATGTTTGCAAATTGACAGATGTCGTTGGTTATAAAGGTTGGGTAATGGCGTTGTGTTTCGTTAACCGCAGCAACGTGTGGCCGGGTCTGCTAGTAAAATATAAAAACGAATTAAGTATCTAACTATCAGGCAGAGAGAATAATCTAGCAAACCACTCTGTCTCGGCAAAAACTCTTTGCTTAATTCACATTCACGTGTCGTCTCGTAATTCTAACTCGTGATATTTATCTGGATATGATTGTTAGAGTTAAACATTATTGCTCCTGCTAAGAAAGTGTAACATTTTCAATGTACATTTTCTTAAAAAGTATTATTCTTCCGTCATAAGTAGAAACACAGCATCCTCTCTGAGACTCTCAAGGAGGACACTGTGATTCCATCCATGGCGGCAGTATTGAATATATTAGGCTAGTAGCTATGTTTAGATTAACTAAACATTATATGGATGAGAAAATTAAATGAAAATAGTACAAATACATTGTACACATGTACACACAGTGTAGAAAAATAGTTATTAGTTTTTCATATTTTCGTTTAGATTTATTCGTACATCTTCTTTTTCAATGATAAAAAAGCATGTTATTTTAAGTTTTATTGAACTTGAATTTCGTTTGTATTTTTGATGATTTTTTGACGGCAAAGGCAAAGTCACATAACAGATACTTTCATGTAATTTACGGTTTTGTTCAAGGTGTTACCATTTTTTTTACGATTTAGTACAGTTCCAAAATATTACTTCTTCTCTAATGGCAACTTTACAATCTGTAAGAAATCGAAAGAAGAAAAAAAAAACAAAGATTTTCAATACATGTCTCGATATAGTTGCCATTTGGGCATCGTTATAACAAAAACGTCTTTGTAAAAAGTCATGATTTAAAATAATGTCCATGCATTATGTTTACTCCAGAAAATTAAACGCGTGTCTTAATTAGTAACCAGGTCATCTTGGTTTATTTTTCACAGGAAGGCGCGTCCACCGCGAGGAATTACCTCACAACATTAGACAAACAGGAGGATGGATTGCTATCATTAGTCAAATAAAAAAAAACAGTGAGATTTGAGACGTTTGACCGAAGTAGTGCCGCGCAAGAAGCCGTCATCGTGGAGACAAACATGTGACGTATGAGGCACACTATTAATTTGCATGATTACCATCGCAGTTGCTTCTAAACTAAGTACCCACATGCGGGCAGAATTGGACTGGGAAAAGGAGAAAATAGAATGCCCAAAATGAATGATGTTTTTGCCTTCCAAATATGCTGGTTTTAAGGCCTCAAAACCTTGGTAGCTCAATAATACAGCTTATTCGGTTATGTACCTATACCTACTAATTTATTTCAGCAGTTTCAAAAGATTTCATGATATTTGGAAATTATCGGTCGAATGTACGTTCGTTTTAAATCCCCAAAAATCTGACTTCTGTAGCTTCTTAATATATCGCTTGCTGACGATTGGTTTGTACTCCTGTATTTTAGGTTTTTTTTTTAAGCTGTGAATTGAAATATACGTTAGTTCGTTCAAAATTCAACGAAATATGTTGTTTTTTTACTTAAAGATAGATTAACCCTTTTATTTTTTTAAAATATTTAGTTTGAAATAAAGGAATCAAAAATATTATTTTTTGGAACTTCAAAAATTTTATTTTTCAATACGAGTTTTTGTGAACATAGTACAAACTAATCCTCAGCAAGCGATATGTATAACGCCCGTATGGCCCCTGTATGCTTACATACATTTTTTTTAGAATATATAGAAAGAAATTATATTTTTAAGCCTTTTAGTGGGATATTTAATTTAAAATTTATAAAACGTAGAATTTTTTTGTGTTCGCTCAATGTTATTATAGTGAATTTTGTAAGATGGAGGCCTAACAACTGAGTTGTCTTCAATTAGGCTTCTAACTAGAGCTACAAATAGGTGTAAAATTGTGTAAAATGTCTTGTAAAAAATCATTTTTTTTAGTTTAGTTTTATTTCAATTAAAACGATGCCTGTTGTTTTCATACCTTTGTTCACAATTTGGTGTATATGTTTGGCAAAACGTATGAATTAAGGCAACATACTTAATGAAATAAAGCAAGCAAATGGACCCTCCAGAATTAGAATGAATCAAAAAATCGAAAATCAAATTGGAGAATGATGCCCTTGAAATATTATAGTTGTTCAAAGAATTGCAATGGGCTGGCCATGTGGAAAGAAGGCCAGATGAAAGGATACTGAAAATCGTCACTAAGACGGTCACCTAGTAAAAGCCACCCAGAGAACAGACAGAGGAGAAGGTGAACTAAACGTGTAAGGGAGAAGGCCTGTGTACTGAAGAAGAGATTCGGGAGAGAGAGAGGGAGTTAAATCGTATAAAATTCGGTATGCAATAACTGCAGTCATTTTTAAGTTGATTTTTGAAGACTTCTGACTATTTAGAAAGCACAGTCAAAATCACTAGAAAGACCCGCAAGTAGATACAAAATTCCATCCATTTCACGAGGTTTACATTCACGAGCTTTCCTTTCATGAGCTATACTTAAACTACCTTGAATCGCATAGCTTTACTTGACCTGAATATATCCGGAATATCTACATAGATTCTTTACAACTTTTCAATATTACGTACCTTTACCGCAAATAAATATCTACAAAACAACGATTCGCTAAGCTCGCGGATTGCTTCAGAAGCTCTCAGTTTGCAATAAGGCACAATATTGCAATCTATTCGTTATTGCCTGCTTCCCACGAATAACAAAGCGTTTACTCCAGTTCCCACAATTCTCATCTATACGGTTTATTATCATTTATTACTTCTTGCTAACTATTTGCCAAAGAACAACTTTACAGAGTTAAGTACATCTCTGTCTACTTTATTTCGGTGCCTTTATTGAATCAACAGTTAGTAGCCGACTACGAACGATAGCCGTCATGTTATGTTCCCAGCTATCAACTACAAATTGATAAGAGTTAGTACCTGTATAGAATCAGTCAAAAGAACCCCTACTCTCGCAATCGATTTAGGCCTATGCTTGCTTAGACTTTGCTTTTTTTGTGATGTGGTTTTATTTACTGGCGGATTTTCCTGCAACTATTCGGGTCGGTGCTGTTGCTTCCTCGGGAGCGCATTATTAAAACTTTGAACCGTTTCGAACTTATCTCGTATTTGCGCTTTAATGTATTTGGGATTTGATGAAAATTTGAGAGAGATGAGGATTTCTAGGCAGTAAGTTAATTTTAATGTCAGATGTAATATGAATTAAGGACCTTACGCAGACAGTTTTATATTAAGAATGCCAGCATAAAAAAACAAGCAATTTGCATGCAATTGATGGTAGGCATGAATAAAGGTGGGATGGTATTTCAAACATGGACTTGGTTTTTTTCATTTCGCAAGTTTTTCGCATCTGTATACATAAATATCAAAATATGCTTGCTTGGATATATAAATATGAGTTGAGTTTTCTATTGTATTGCTATATTAAGCATAGGAAATGTTTGAAACTTTCAAAATACCTTCTTTCCATCCTCGCGAAGGTTTCTGGATTATTACAACCACAAGACAAAACATCCGAAAAGTTTTTTTAATCATTACAAGAAGGAGGTAGCGCAACACGACATAACACCCCAAAAACTAATAACGGAAATTACAAAAACTCTTACGAAACTGTCAAAATGTCACAATTTGAGAATGACAAATTGCAAAATAATGATGATTCAATTTAAATTAATGAATTCATTTGAAGTGTTCGCGTTTGGTACTAACCAAAATTGAATACTTTGAATCTAATAAAAAAATATATTTTTTTAAATATGTACCTACGATAGATACCCATTTAATTGATTGATTGTTCTTGTAATATACAAAAATGAATGTTTGTAATAGAAAATTTGTAAAAAAAATTGGGATTGGTGGCACGAGAGCTGTTCGAAAATCTGAATGTACGAGGACCGAATATGTTGAAAGCGGGAGAGGGGAGTGGATCGCGGGAGGGGGGTTCGCCAGAAAGGGGTGAGGGAGTGCGGGGAGAGTGGAGGAGGAACTCGTGAGAGGAAGGGGACGTGTGAGGGGACGGGGAGGCGGAAGGGGAACGGGACGATGGAGAATGGAAAAAACACGCAGGGAGAAACAATTTCTTTTTTTAGTGACATTGCAACGCATGCCGGGAACTCGCTAGTCAAATATAAACATCTGAAAATGAGCGTTACATTAGCTATAAAAATGATAATACATTTTCCATGACAGGTAGAAGGTAGTTGAGTTCTGGCATCACCAAATTTGCAAATCTGTTTCCCTATGAAACTTATTGGAAAAACCAAATATTTTAAACCAACAATGTTATTTCCATGAGTAGTAAGGAGATAATAAAATTCCCATATTTAAATAATATCAAATAAAGATTTAATAATTTTGTATTTTTCGAAAGAAGTTTTATAAAGGAGAACGATTAAACCGGCTAATTGTAATAATTCTACTAGTAACAAGTGGTCTAATCACAGTTTGAAAATGGCCTTGAAAGCCGAAACAGCTGCCATAATAATAAAAGAAACTAAAATACTTTATAATAACGTTATAAAATTTGATTTACTTTTTAAAAAAAAAAGTAACTTAGATCTTTAATCGAATCTCAGACATCGAATTATATTTTTCAAAATTTTGGTCGAAGCTGTAGAGCGCCGAAATAAATATCTAGCGTTAAGAACGTAAAATTCTTGAATGTAATAGGTATAGTCCGGTCAAGTTAGCTAGAAAAATAGGTGTCAAACAGCACAAATTCCGACAGAGCTGAAATTTGGTAGAGATCTTGAGTACACCAATACAAATAAAATACCAAAATTCCTTATCATCACATACCCGCTAAAAAAGTTATTCAAGGTCAAAGGTCAAAATTTTTGGTTTTTGGATTTTTCTCGTAAACGGAAAGTTATTTCTAAACATAGGTAAGGCAAAAATTGTAGATTGTAAAACTATATACAAAAATTGTCATTATACTTTTTTTTCTAAAAATCACCATTTCTGAGATATAGCGATTCTAAAAGTTGAAGGAGTTACATTTTATATAATATGCACACATGTGAGGTAGTGTACTTGGCGCATTTTTTTAACAAAGTAATGTTTCAGATTTTTTTTATTTTTTATTTATTTAATATAGATATATAAGTTTACAGTGGTGTTAATATAAATTACAAATTGGTTCAGAAATTCTTTAAAATTGCAATCTCACCAAAGAAGAAGCTAGTTCTTGTGCTTGATGAGCGAGTTACACTAATTATGACAGAAATAGAATAACATTATGCAATAGGGTAAGTATATAATGGGAACAATTGAAACTTCTGGATCATCTATATGTGAAGATGTACATACAATGGGATATGGTTACATACTAAAATATAGTGCTAAATAATAATAGAAATGAATATAGATTGACAATAAATAGAAAGAAAGAGAAAAACAGTTAATTATTTAATTAATTATTCCTGATGAAGTGTTGCTTCAGTTTGAGTTTCAGTTTATTGATGTCTTTGATTTTTTTATTTCAATCGGAATATTGTTGAAATACTTTATTCCTAAATAGATGTTCGTTCAGACGTTCCATTATCTTCAATAGCATTGTATGAAATAGTATTATTTATAATATTTTCAACAGTAATGTGAAGATTTGCATCCATCAGGTCCATCAATAACAAGTTCTTTCGATATTATTATTTCCATTAAAGAGAAAAATCCATTAAACCGAAAATTTTGACCTTTGACCTTAAATAACATTTTTAGCGGGTATGTGATCGATGAGGATTTTTGTTATTTTATTTGTAATGGTGTTCTTAAGATCTCTACCAAATTTCAGCTCTGTCAGAATTTGTGCTATTTTAAATGTTTATATTGACCGGACTAGTATATTTCAAATGTATTATGAACGCTGGTCTTTCGCAAGGGCGATTACGAAAATCTGTTTATAAAAGTCTTTCACTTTGGCAGCGCAACAAAAGTTCAAAAATACTCCAGCCCTCATTTTTGTGATGTTGCTTCTCTCCAATAAGAAGTTAATGACGCCAGCTAAAAATATACAGATTTGAGTGCTGGATTCAAGTCAAAGGCCCTGTTTCTCAATGCGCTTATCACGGCCTACAGTGGCATTCGTCCAACACAAATTAATATTATTTTCACAGCGATTACGCGCAATCTGCAATTGTCCGCATCTATATGCGTGTATAACAGTGGAGTGCACTTGACAAGAGCAATTTCGTATGCAGTAATCAATTAGAAACTACAGTCAATTTTATTGTAAACAATTTTATAAAACAATTTTTAAAAAAACGAAGTGTGCGATTCACGCAATCTACTGAAAACTAAAGTAGACCAAAATTGGGAGGCTACGAAGCACCGCACAAAGAGGAGACCGAAAGGCTACGAAGCACTTCACAAATAGGAGACGGATTGTAGGTACTATCTCATTCTTTCGCAGGATAATTCCTATAGATTTTTAAAAAAATATATATTTATTTAATATTTGTATGTTTTTACAATCAGTATACATTTTTTACATGTCTATACAGTGTTGCAAATGAATATAAAAATAGCCTTTCCTCACCATAAAAAGACAAGGTTCTTGTGTTTGGTGAGGGAATTCTTGCTCAATTATATGTTATCACGTAAGTAATTATATAATAAAATATTTCAAACAATAAACAAAAAGATAAGTAAGAATAACTCGATTTTCAAATCACAACGGTACTAAAGAAGTTCTCACTTCAAAAAGAGTACCATATTTTATATGTGGTTTAAAACTGGCATTGAAAATGTAATAAATAATGAAGGTTTTTTAGAAGTGTCAAAATAAATATTATGTTATATATATTTTTTTTGCAAACTGAATATCCTCATGCGAAGGGGATATTTATTTATTTACTTACTATAGTACCTGGCATGCGTTGCAATACCTTTCAATGAAAGAAAGTGTTTGAGTTTTAATTCTGTTTATTAAAGTGCTTTTGGATTCACCATTTTTTTCCGACGCATGAGCAGTTCACATTCAGCTGCAGGCCCGTGTGAGAAGCATAAATTTTCCAAATTCAGCCTCTGCAATTCGAATCCCCCTCCTTCATTCCTCTTACCCCTCCCGGATTTCCCTCTTTCCATCCATCCTTCCCACTCTGCCGCTAAACTATATGAAATACACAAAATTCTCCCAGCTGTCATTGCGAGAAGCAGAAATTTTCCAAATGTACTCCCTGCTATCCTCTAAATATAAACATGAAAAGTTTTTGAAGTGAAAACTTATTTAGCACCGTTGTGATTTGAAACGCAATGAAAGGAAAAAGCGACACTAAAAAGAGACAAACACATACATCCACAGGATTTAGCCTGCGAAAAAATGATATAGATTAATCGGTCTCCTTTTTGTGCGGTGCTTCGTAGCCTATCGGTCTCCTCTTTGAAGGTTTGAAGGTTTCACTTCAACCGCGTGTGAACTGTACCCATTTTTTTTTTAAAAGCATGTTTACAATAAGCAGTCTTATAATAAGTAACCCCGAGTGAGTGCGTTGACTTAACTCAATTTAAATAAAGATAAAAGGTAGGGATAGGGATTTTCAGAGTGGAAGATACTATCAGTATCGCCCTGGTGTAAGACCACCATTCAGAATTGAAACGTTGCTTGAAATGGCATTAGCCGTGTTTAGTGACCAGATCTGAATAGCCAGGTACTTCCCCACCTTCCTCTTCCCCTATCTCCTTCCCCTCCCACTACCTTCAGCCACACAACATACCCCAATTGGGGATGCCATAGTCTCACTGGCTCCAGAGGGGAGCAGTTGGGACTCTTGTGCGGTATTTCATATAAAAAAAATATATAAAAAGGGAATTATGGATATTAAATTTTGGATCTGGATACGGATTCGGATATGGGAATAATATTATACCGGTTTCGGATACGGTTACGGATATGAAATTATTTCGGAAGATCTGCTAGTTTCGGATAATTTCGGTTTCTAATATCCGTATTAGAATGTCAAAATTATAAAAAGAAAATACAAGTAGCAAGATTTGACTTTTATTTCTAGTCTACCCACAATCAATCAATCAATTTGGGAGGCGGGAATGGGTACCGCCGCCCCGGGAACCTATATTGGATAACCAACACCTCTGCCATAGGTCACCCCAAGTGGTTTGCTACGTTTGGTGATTTAGCAGGGGTGCCCGGGTTCATGGGGTGAAGTTTGTCTAGGTCTCGAAGGTGGATGACCAGGACACACTGAACCCCAGATTCCTACCCACCCCTTAAACCCTTTTCCTTCCCAGAATTCTCCTTCACTTCCTTTCCTAAAAAAAAAACCCTCCACACAGCATCCCCAAAGATGACATAGGCCTTGAGGGAGATTATTTTCCTCAGGGCCTCCTGTGTGGAGCTCATGTAAAATAAAAAAAATCCAACATAAATCATACACAATGCAAATTGCAAGAGACACGCGCGGCTTGTGTGACAAGCGACAAACAAAAACCTGTCGTCTGTCATTTAGACTCCGCCTTTATCCGAAACTTTCACATCGGTTTCGGTTACGGTTACGGAGGTCCATAACATCCCTAATAAAAGGAGCACACGAAAAAAAAATGTAGATCTGTTACAAACTTGTATACGATAAGAAACTTGATTTACTGGAAACGGTCAGTGTGTTAACACGCCTACAAATATTGACATATTCAAAGCGTGTATTGACACTGTAATATACGCATGCTTTTATTCCGATTCAATATCTGAGTGTATGAGACTATTTTTGTGAACCTAATTGAAGATAAATAATTTTTATAAATCTCGTACTACGACCGATAATGGAAGATGGCACGCCACTGTAGTATGTACCTCTACAATTTATTTATTAGCAAGTACTCTTATAATGTTTACATTAGTTTGTAAGTGTGCGCGAACACGTTATTATAAAGGCAAATGTGCAACGATGAAAATTTTCCATGCGTTAGCGTCAGTGCTGGAACAGGCCGGTCAAAGACCTCGCTAAGGACTGTGTCATGTGGGGCGTCCCTACATCGTCTAATTCATCAGCGTATTGTCCCTGACTGATGAAGTTGATCTGTTATGCGAGATCGGCTGGCGATGGTTATCGTAAAAGTCACGAAGAACATGGTGATCGTGCTAGTTTTATGTTATCTCAAATCATTTCTGTGCCGAATCGAAAATGGAATAATTAATAAACATTATTTAGTTCACAATTCTAATAATATCAAGAGTTATATCTTAATATATATATTTCTTCTGTCCGTGTGTATGTCACTGAACTCCTCCTAAACGGCTGGACCGATTTTGATTAATTTTTTTGTGTGGGTTCAAGGGGATTCGAGAATGGTTTAGATTCACAATTTGGTCCAATGGAAAATGTTCTTTTAATAATTTTTTTTTATTTCTAAGGAGTTGTTGATTTTGGAATGTTTTACATTGGATCCGGCAGACTGCGCTACCATCGCAGTATCGAAAATTCAATATTATTCTATTTTAATTTTCGTTTGTCCCGACAGTTTTGTACAGGACATATAAATAAATAAAAAAAATTGTGGAACATTCCAGAACACTCTCGAATGTTGTCCTGAGCGAAGCCGGGTGTCCCAGCTAGTAATATAATGTATATCGGTTTAATACATAACCGTTCGCTCGTGTAACGAGTCGCCAATCGGATATGTTCGGCCGGATATCCGGCTATCAGGCTTCAAGATTGGCCGGATATTCGGTATCCGGTATCCGGCTAAACATCTATCCGTTTCATATCTATTATATACGTGGAACTACTGGGTATTTCTCGTAGTTAAATAATTTATTTCATTAATTCACTAATTCATGTCATTTTAAATAATTGAAATAACAAAAGACCAAAAAGTATAGACATATAATAATAGACAATAATAATTACAAAGAGGTTTTTAATTAATGAGGTAGCAATAAAAACAATTGTATGAAATTTATAAAAATCAATATTTGTTTGTTCGTATTTTAAGCGCTGCCGTACCTTTGGTGATTTGTTGCGCGCGCAAAGGTGAGCTCTAGCGTCATGAAATTTGTATAAAAAAATACTACTGGTGGTGCGCGAGTGGTTTGAAAATGTTTTTCATATAGTTTTGCGTACCCACTAGTAGAATATAAAAATTATATTAGAATCGGTACTAATTGCATTAATATATTAAAAACTTTTGTAAATTAGTTTTACTACTCTTGTAATGTTCGATTATTCAATTTTCAAAATTCAATTTTCGAATAAATATTCAAAAATTATAGATTTTTTAAATAGGTTAGGTACCAAATTTGATTGATTGTTCTTATAATATACGAAAAATGAAAATTTGTATAAAAAAACTTGCAATAGGTGGCACGCGAGCTGTTTGAAAACTGAATGTGCCGGGACTGAATATATGGAACGCGGGAGATGGGAGGAAAAAGCTGAAAGGGAATTGGCGGGACGGGGAAGCGGGAGAGGTGAGAGGGTAGGCGGGGAGATGGAGGGGGAATGCGGGAGGGAAAGGTGACATGGGAGGGGAAGGGACGGCGGAAGGGGAACGGGATGAATGGGAAAGGACACGCAGGGAGAAATAATTTCTTAATACTGCGACGCATGCCGGGAACTCGCCAGACATAAGACCTAGGTACTTTACAAAATTATCGAACGGCTTTTTCGGGTGTAAATTGTAATGCAAGAATATATTCCAAATACAAGCATCCCGCAATTTGAAAAAAATATTAAACTAGTCTCATAATATTATTGCTAATTACACGCAACTGCCTTTCTATTTTCATACATCAAAGCTTTTAAATTGAAAATTGTGCCGTCCTTAATCACAATCACTTCAATGTAAGTGATTTTCCTCCTAATTAGAGTACCCTCAACGTCTATATACATTAGGAATACATCTCTTTTGAAGTCTGTACCATTCTTGCAAGCAACATCAGAAAAAAAAAATTGGTCAGTGCCTTTTTTATAAAGGTAACATTTTAAATAAAGAAGCAATTCAGAAAAAAACAGGATTCTTATGAAATTCAAACTGAAATTGAAAAATAGTACTGTTATTTAATCATCTGTGTCGCCTTTAGAAAGAAATGTCAAACTTTGGATGGCCAAACATCAGTTCGTACCTGACAGAGATTTATAAAACCTTATTTTATGTTTATAAAAAGTAAACACATAACATTATTAAAGGAAAATTAAGAATACTGAGGAGGCTGACAAAAAAGCTCAGAGGATAACTTTTATAAAGGTCAAACAGGCATCATTATTTTTATACGTGTTTCCAGAATACAAGTTTTTGATACAGGTGTTTAACTATAGTAGCTATATGTATGTATTGTGCTCATTACGCCAAAGTGGCCAAACGATTTCCCCAGAGTTATGGCAGACAAATTCTAAAAGTCTTATCAAAGAAATTCGAGAGATTTACGAAAAAGGTGCAGTGAAAGACTTTTATATCTTTTGTACCTTTCAAAAAAGACGTTCTTCTCGTTCCAGGCTTATTTTACAATGAAAACTTGTAAGTGTTGAAAACTTTGGCAAATGATATTATTAAGAAAGTGAATGAACAATATCTCTCAAAAAAAAAATTATTATTGAGAAAGAGTTTAGAGTTTTGACGTTTTTATTGGGCTATCTTTTTTGACTAAATTGTGAAGAAAGACGATCAATTTTGCTACATGAAGAAATACTTATTAGGAGAACAGTGATATCAAAATGGCAAGGTAACGCCCTCAAGTGAAATGTCTTGAATTTGTATGAGTGAGTTGTTATTGAACTCCTTCATTGTTGATTACAAAAGTTTTAAAATCATCTACAAAAAAACAAATTCGCCAAGCTTTTTTAAAACAATAATTTACCTGGTTCGCTGTTCAATATATATAATGTTTTATTTTGTCATTATTGCGATGAAGAAAATATACCAATGTTTCATATTTTGTCAGAAACAGCAACTCAATTGGTTAGATCAGACATTAAATTGGCACAGCTTTAGTCTGTTTAAAAAAGGTGATTGTAAATAATTTAAAATAATAGTGCCTTATTCTCTATTTACGCACGTAAACTTTAATCCTATCCTTATTATTCTGTTTATTTTTTATTGCTTATTTCTTTCCTCCACGTCATTGGTCCAAATAATCCGGGATGCTTACTAAACACTAAATTTGGTTCTGGCAAATGCAACTCAGTTTTGGTGCAAACAGCTTTATAATTTATTTTTATTGTTTATTGTTTTCAATTTTTTTAATTTTTCTTTATTCATTGCTTTGAAGGTTACATAATTTGTGGAATTTTCGACCACCATGCTGGGCACATGTCCGTGTTATGGTGGTCGATTTAGTCATAGAGTTTTGGATTGTTTGAATGTAGCTTATCGTCTTGCACGAGTTCCCCCAAGACGTTATTCCGTATCTGATAGTAGATTCCGCTAGTTAGACAAATAAATTATTTTTAACGTACTTATCGGAATAAAATATTTAATTTTGTAAATTCGCCCCGCAATAGCTTACAGGCGTTTGCAAATGTTGCTTATGTGAGAATCACATTGCATAAGCGTATCTACAGTTATCCCCAAATATACTTAGTTAAAAGCAATCTAGTGCCGCCATTGTCATTGCAGAGTGCTTAATTTAATCCCCAAATTTCCACAGTTAAAACCAATCCAGTGCCTCCATTTTCATTGCGGAGTGCTTAATTTATTGTTACTCCCCCATTTTAGACCAGCGCAATAAGACGAGCACAATTAATGCGGCGAGTACATGCGATATGCATATTAGAATATTACTGTACTCGCTGGAGAAACTTTTAATTCGACGTTGAACTGTGAAACCGTGGAACTGCATAAGGGTCTTACATCGTATCGCGTACCATGTATGTGTATTGGAAGACGACGGAATTTGTAGAACCAACAAACTAGTCTGACGAAAATGGGAATTGGAAAAAGGAGGGCAAAGGTTAAATAAATTTATTTAATGCAGCGAAATTTCAATACGATTATGTAGTACTTTGAATGAATAATTTTTAACGTAGGTTGAAAACCATTCAGCAATGTAAAAGGGCAATTGAAGAGTTAGCTTTCATCTGAATATTAGATAAATAAAAGAGTTTACTAAAGGGTTTTTTAAAGGGGCAACTTGTTAGTATAAAGTATAGAACATAAAATGAAAATAAGTTAAAATTTCTGATCTGATTCAGGGAAATTCGATGTTTTCTGTAAAGTCGAACATTATAAAACTATATTTTGACACGTGAAGAAACGGGTAGAATGGTATTTGAAGCCAAATCATTTAACAAAGTCAATAAAGAATTTCGTTTAAATGTTTTGAGGCCTGTTTCAAATAAAGTGTGACTTTCACAATCGTTTGAACTAGTCTTCGTCTTTAAATTCTTCCATCGTAAATAGAATTCATGTTATCTTGCATATATTTAAACCTACCTACTTAACATGTTTTTCTTCTACTATTTCACAATGAATCCATATAATATTATTAAGTCCGTTTAAAAGCTATGTAATTACTTATTAAATGTCTATTGACAAACTACCGTTATCATTAAACAGTTTTTTTTATTGAAAATAATAAACAATAAAAAAAAATAAAGCTGTCTGTACCAAAACTGAGTCACATTTGCCAGAAACATATTATTTAGTATTTATTGAGCATCCAGGATTATTTGTGCTAAAGACATGGCGGAAAGAAACAAGGAATCAGAACAATAAATATAATAATGTAAAGATTAGGATTAACGTTAACGTACGTAAATAGAGAAGAAGGGACTAATTATCATATATTATTTACAAAAAAATTTTTCTTTTCGGAATAAATTTATTATTTTATTCAAAATACATTTATATAACACCAGCGAATTCCCGGCATGCGTCGCAATGCCACGAATAAAGGAATTGTTTCTCCCTGCATGTCTTTTCCTTCCGCCACCTCTTCCTCTCTCCCGTGTTCCCTTATCCTCATGCGTTCCCCCTCCACTTTCCCCGCCTTTCCTCTCCCTTCTCCCGCGAATCCACCCTCCCGCGATCCCCTCCCCTCTACCGCGCTCAATATATTCAGTCCCGGTTCATTCAGATTTTTAAACAGCTCGCTTGCCACCTATTGCAATTTTTTTTACAAATTTTCGATTACAAAAATTCGTTTTGTATTTTATAAGAACAATCAATCAAATTTGGTACCTAAAATAAATTTTTGATTAGATTAAAAGTATTCGATTAGTATCATAGGTGAGTACTTCAAATAAATTCATTCATTTAAAAAGTTTCGAAAATTGGATTTTGATTGAACAATCATTGTTTTGCAAAATGTCATTCTCAAATTGTGAAAATTTTGACAGTTCGTATGAGTTTTTGTGACGACAAAAAAAACTTTTCAGATGTATTGTCAGGTGATTGTAATAATCCAGAAACCTTTGTGAGGATGGAAAGAAGGTATTTTGAAAGTATTTTGAAATGTTTGAAAGTTTCAAACATTTCCTATGCTTAATATAGCAATACATAGAAAACTCATTACTCATATCCCTCAATTACCCAAGCAAGCATATTTTAATTTATATTTATATAGATTTCATTTTGATAATAATAATAATATACTTTAGTAGATATTTATTTAATATTTTTTTACCATTGTCGTTGTGTTTTTGATGGATTTCTATTTGTTTTTTAATAAAAATTTTCAATACTTGTACATTTTGTTGTATCTAGAATTTTCTAAATTTAAGAGTTAAGATTGATGAATCTAACCGTTTCTGATAGTTTAATAAATAATTTTGTTCCCGGGTATTGCAGTTCTGTCGACCCAAAGTTCTTTTTAAATATCAGAATCGGTAAAATGTAATTTGGCGTGAAGTTTTGTCTGTATTAATGTACATTACGTGGTAAAGGAACAGTGTTTAATTTTAAAACTTTACATTCTTTAAATATAAGTTCTGAAGAAAATGAAAGTGTGTTAATTGTTTTTGAGTTTAGTTCGAAGAACTCCACTTAATTTTTTATTTAATTTATTTAAAATTAAATTTGATAGTTTTATTATCAAGTTCTGCAACTATTTTAGTGTGTATTTTTGCTACAGCTGTTTCGGTTTACAATACCATTTTCAAACTGTAGTTAATCCACTGTCAGGCGACTAATTTATAGGATTTTAAATGTCAATTTTTGAAGATGTCTATATTGATTTATTACCGGTTGAACCAATTTTCTGATACACTAATTGGGAGTGTATTATGTGGGGTTCGGAATCTGTTTCTCCAACTAAGTGTTAGGGTTTTCTTAACTGTTTTATAATAACATTAATGCTATGACTCATTTAAGTGCGTTATATTTTTTAGATTTTGTACACATGCCTACTAAGTAGTGGGGAATAATTAATTTTCCTTACTTTATCAATTAGCGTTACATTGGGGTCATTCGTTTGTTTATTGATTTCTAATTGTTCAAGCAAAATACACCCTCAATTGGTGTATCAGTAAATTGGTTTAACCGGTAATAAATCAATATTGACACCTTCAAAAATTGACATTTAAAATCTTATAAATAAGTCGCCTGACAGTGGATTAACCACAAATTGAAAATGGTCTTGTAAACCGAAATAGCTGTAACAAAAATTCATACTGAAACACTTGCGGAACTTGATAATAAAACCATCAAATTTAATTTTAAATAAATTTATAAATTTTTTTTTTTTAAATAATAAATCATTATTTTTATCAACGATCTTTGTGCAATGTAAAGAGATTTTGTGTGAGTTTTATAAGTGCCACCCCATGTTATTATACCATATGTTATTTACCTGGATTGACAGAAAGTAAATTATGACTTGCCATTTTGTATTCCAAAAACCACTTTGACTCGAAAATTGGGTAACTATTCATAAAATTTTGATTGGAACCATAGCTCGCCCTGACTGTTGCTTAAGTCTTGCAGTATTCAGCTATGGTTCATTAATTGCATTTAAATATTTAATAAAGATGAAAAGAATATCAGGAGAATATAATTAAGAAAAGGTTTTACAATCTTCAAATTAAAGCTGTTAATTGCAAAATTTCTTTGAGATACTTAGTCAGATTTATTAAAATCATTATTGCCAAAGAGCCGGAGGAGGTACAAAAATCATCTTCAGCCACCGAAGAAATAATTCGATAGACGGGCTCTGTGGCGTATTTGGTATGCCAGAGAAGTAGAGTCAATTTCCCCTTACTTCGGGTTAAATTAACCAAATATTTCAAATATTAAAATTGTCTCTTAAATAGATAACCTTTTTCTGAAGCCTTGTGGTCGAAAGGTATTTTGTTTATGTATTGTTATTTACTTTTTACCTTATCTGATTATTTGTCTAATTTTTTTTGTTATTTCGAAATATTCAAATATTGCATTGCACTACCTCTGCTTACATTCTGCAATAAACTATTATTATTTTTCAAATGTATAAAATTAGTTTTCTTTCAAATCGGCATAGAGTATTGATCACAATTCTGGAATTTTTCAGTTCAGTGGCTTGACCATAATTTGAGAGTAATATTTAATTTATTACCATAGCACAGTGATTCCCAAAATGGTCCAGGTGGACACCTGGGTGTCCTGGGGGGATATGGGTATACTGTACTGGGATGGAACATACCATACCCCTCCCCCTGTTCCATATCCCATTACGCCCCCTCCGTCGTGGCAAATATAATCTCGAATACTGGTCCATTTTACCCCCTTTGTTTGAAAACGTCGTAGATCCGGTACTGCTCCGTTGTGATAGACCACAACCTCGCCATTCGATATTCAGTACAACGCGTATCGAGTTTTGGGAATATGGTAGAGATGTACCAGCAGGGGGTCCACCGTGACCAGTAAAATTTTGAAAGTGGTCTACGAGAAAAAAAAGTTTGGGAACCTCTGCCATAGCACCTTATCATCGCATGACCTTATTAATAACGTACTTCTTGCACCGGGACAGGAATTCTCTTGGCTGAATATTTCTTTCGTGTGTCACCTTGTGACACTTCACTATAGCGCCCCTTTGTGCACTTTGAATAGAAAGGGGAACTACATTGCCTCCCGGTTAGGCAGCGTTGTTCCGAGTTTTGCAGAGGCCCGGATTATATGCAGTAAGAAAAATAGATGTCGGTAGTTCGTTCCACATAAGAGCTGACTTGTACAAAATCGATTCAATGAAAAGACCCGTTCTCATGAAGTCAAAATCAACTGTGAACGTTTGTTCCGCTCGTGTCCTTCTAGTTTCTCAAGGATCAGTGCCGCTAGCTCCATCGAAAACGAGATGCCCTGTGGTAAATTCGTATATTATACATCGCATTAACTTATCAGTATTCTAAAGAGCGAAGCGTTTTTTTGTGAACATATTATTAATCTTAAAAGATATGTAAAATCATGGATTTATCAAAATAATTTCTTTCATAAATTCTTATAGAATTTTTCATAATTATCTTGAACTGTATAATCCCTTACGGAGCGATAATAAGATAATGAGAATGCTTTTCCTTGATTAGGCACCTTTATTTTAAATTCTTATCTTGAATGCAAGTTATCAAATGTCGATAACATATGTCCAGGCGAATCTTGTTTATTTTTAAATCAATGTATGACGAAATTTACTTTCCCGCTTTTCACGAGTTTCGGACGTTTTTTTTATATCGCATAGTATTAATAGGCTTGCGTCTGCGTGATTGAATTTCAGAACCCGGCTTTGAGTGCTGTCTGACGCCACGCCACATGCGCTGCGCCACAAAAAACATCTGTGGAATTGATATAAAATCGTAGGAAGTTACAATTTGGGAGGTGAGAATGGGTACCGCCGCCCGGAAACCTTTATTGGATAACCAACACCTCTGCCATAGGTCGCCCCAAGTGATGGTTTAGCAGGGGTGCCCGGGTTCATGGGGGGAGGTTTGTGTAGGTCTTGGAGGCGGATGGTCAGGACACACTGAACCCCAGTTTCCTACCCACCCCTTAAACCCTTTTGCCTTCCCAGAACTCTCCTTCCCTTCCTTTTCTTAAAAAAACCCTCCATACAGCATCCCCAAAAATGACATAGGGCCTGAGGAAAATTAATTTTTTCAGGGCCTCCTGTGTGGAGCTCATGTAAAAAAAAAGGAAGTAAAGTTTATCGATCCAAAATTACTAATGTATTAATTTGAACGTGCTAAATCCCGTGGTCAACAAAAATGCTTGAGTGGTGTCTAATGGTACAAAAGTCAGAGAGGATTTTATTACTGAGGGAATTTTTTTACTCCGTTGTCTACCGTAAATAACAAACTTCTTATAAGAACCAGTTCATCAGTCCAAGGCAGTGATTTCCGAATTGGGCGATATCGCCCCCGGGGGGTCGCTGGAGGAATCCAGGGGGCGGCGTGGCTCTCAGGGTAAAAAGGCAGCGGTGAAGGGCTACAAGAAAGTGCTGAATAAATATGGTGTACTTAAATATTTCACAACAAGACCGCAACACCACTATGCATACAATTAATCGTCGTCACAAGAATCGTGCATATCTATCGTCAAATTCCTTATTTAGACATGTCCAAATACAATTTTTTTTAATGTTATTGAAGAAAGCAATATTATAATGGTTACCTTAACAAATATTAAAATGCACCTGTATTTACTGTGTGATTTTGTAACGTAAAATAACTTCAGGGTGCGTATGATGACCAGACACTATGGACCCAGATCATATCAAGACAATTTGGGAGGCGAGTATGGGTACCGCCGCCCCGGGAACCATTTATTGGATAACCAACTCCTCTGCCTGGTGATTTAGCAGAGGTGCCCGTGTTCATGGGGTGAGGTTTGTCCAGGTCTTGGCGGTGCATGCGTCTGCCCGCCAGCTGGGTGGCGGGCCGGATCTGGACCGATTATTTGAGGGAATCCTTTTGATTTCTTTGAGCAGGACGCTCTCTGAACACCGCCTTGCCCCGCGGTGGGAGGGTTGGATTCGTAGGTTCCTCACAACTGGAGACACATTCACCCCAAATTTTCTAACCACCCCCTCATACCTTTTTCCTTACCAGAATATCCTCTCCTTCATTTCCTCAAAAAAACCTTTACACAGCATCCTCAAAGATGTCATTTTTTTACGTGAGCTCCACACAGGAGGCCCTGAGGAAAATAATTTCCCACAGGGCCTATGTCATCTTTGGAGATGCTGTGTGGAGGGTTTTTTAAGGAAAGGAAGGGAAAGAGAGTTCTGGGAAGGAAAAGGGTTACATAGTGACATAGGCCCTGAGGGAAATTAGTGTGCTGCTAATGTTAAAAATAAAATAAAAATTAATCATTTATAACTTATCTTAGTATTGAACCAGAGAGAGGATACACTTTTCAGATTGGACTTTCTAATAAACTGTACAATAGTTATGTGCCGTTTAATAATTTTATTTACGTATGTTGAGAGATTGACATTTTTTTATAATATTCAAAAACAAACTTTGGGAAAATGAAAAATACGCTTGAAAGGGAGGGGGGAGTGGTAAGGCAATTAAATTTTGGGAAACTCTAAAATCTAACGAAACAAAACATAAGTATTCAGAGTGGATTAAATACTTTAACCGTTCTCTTGTATTTCAATCACTTTGTTATTTTATTTTCTAAAAGCAATTTCGAAGTACGACCTAACCGCAAAAAATGAAAGGCAGGTTCGAGACAATATTAAATTATTTTAAGAAAAATACTATCTAAGAAATACTTCACTTTTTCGACATTCAGACCCGACCTTTTTCGAATCATCCTCGTGCCCATTCTTCATGAAAGGATCGAAGTTTCAATTCTCCCGAAAGGATATTCCTTCCTCTTGACTTCAGATTACTTACTTACCCCTGAACTTTGTTAACAAGGAAGTCAAATAAGAAGCCAAGAAAAACTTATCCCTAAACTTTCGCTGCTGCAAGACATAAAAGTTTTACTGACAAGAATTTAATTAAAAATAGTTCTACGGAATAAAAAAAAATGCGGTTTGGAATAGACCGAAGTTGTGAAACTTGCAGGAAGAATTAATTTCTGCATAATTCGATACAAATTTTGGATTTTTTTTCTATATGAATACCGCGAGAATTTCAACCCCTAACTGTGTGGCTTAAGTGGGCCCATCTCTACCCTGAGTCTTTTCCATCTTTACCCTGAGGGCACACATGGGCACGAGTCCATGGGCCTCCGCGCCGGATCTAGAGGGCCCCGGAACTCACAGTACAGAAACATTATTTTGCGTGAAATAAACCAATAACTTTGTATCATGAATTATTTATTTAATTTATTAATACCGACCGGTTTCGCTTAACACAAGCATCTTCAGGGTATAAAATGAAAACTATCATAAATATACATTGTGTGAGCTTATATACACAAACAAAAAGAGAAAAACATAATATAAAGTTCGTGTTCACCTGTTCATGTGTGACGTTTTGTCCCTGTAGATATAAATAATATGGTAACTCGTTAAATATCATCCGTCTCTTTCTCTCTATTATTTTGTATGATTTAAATGTCACTTTCTCACTGTTCCTCTATATTATATTTTGTCTCTTTTTGTACGTATGTATTAGGTCACACAATTTATATATATGATCAGTTTGATTTTATACCCTGAAAGTGTTAAGCGAAATCGGTCGGTATTAAAAAATTAAATAAATAATTCGTGGTTACAGACAAAGTATTTGTTTTATTTCAGTTAATATGTCAAACCTCAAAATGACTGCTTACTACCAAAATATATTATTTTGTGTTCTTGTTTTCCTGTATCTTTTTGTCTTTCAAAAAGGGCCCGCATACTCAGTGCAGGGCCGGCCCTGCTGTGCAGACTTGCCAAGACGCCAGGGAGCCAAAGGGGTATTCAGGAGAAAATATTCTCTTTGAAATTCCCCCATGGTGAGTGTGTTCAGGGACCCCCCCATGACTGAAGACACCTTGATTGGGCCCATGGCATCCCCAGTAATTGGGGTATGTTGTGAGGCGGAGAGAAGTAGAGAGGGGTAGTAAATGTGAAAAGAGGAAGATGGGTAAATACCTGGCTATTCAGATCTAATCACCGAACATGACAGAAGCCATTTCAAGCAACGTTTCGATTCTGAGTACACGAATTTCAGAACCTTTTGATAATTTTTTTTTACCTGCAAACTTCTGTTTTGTTTTTGAGTCAAATGATTTTTCTCCCCATTGCCCATCCTACACGTTTTATAACAAGAATTCAAATGGCAAAATTTGAATCGGTTAACAGAATTCAATTTACGTATATTTTCCTCAGTAACAAAATGCAGAAAGTCCACGTAGTGAGGAAGTGAAGTAAGTCTAACTTCAATTCCATAATATCTCTTTATCTCCCAGCTTTCAACTTCGTAGAGAAGTCGATGATTTTCGGGAAAGTTAGGCTTAGAGAATTGTGTTCTCCATAGTGAAATTATTCGTTCACCCTTTCAATGAAAATATTTAGGAGCACGGCTTATATTACGTAGTTTCTGACATGATGATACTGAAAGTTTCATAATTCTAAAGCCACCACCTACCATTTAACATACATCCAGCATATTTCAAGCTACCATTTAACATACATATAGCATATTTAAAGCTACCATTTAACATACATACAGCATATTTCACGCTACCATGTAACATACATATAGCATATTTAAAGCTACCATTTGACATACATACAGCATATTTCACGCTACCATTTAACATACATACAGCATATTTCACGCTAACATTTAACATACATACAGCATATTTCACGCTACCATTTAACATACATACAGCATATTTCACGCTACCATTTAATATACATATAGCATATTTCACGCTACCATTTAACATACATACAGCATATTTCACGCTACCATTTAACATAGGTAGGTACAGCATATTTCACACTACCATTTAACATACGTACAGCATATTTCGCGCTACCACTTAACATACATACAGAATATTTCTCGCTACCATTTAACATATTACAGCATGTTGCACGACTTTAGGAGACCGTTGAAGATCAGAAAAGTTAAGAAATAATGTGAATATTATTCAATAACTAACGCACTAAAAGATGTTTGGAAGCTGTTACGGATTTTTTGGATAACCAACACCTCTGCCTTAGGTCACCAAGTTGTTCGCTATGTTTCATTCACCTAGCTGGGAATTTATATTCACCTAGCTGAGAAGCCCGGGTTCATGGGGTGAGGTTTGGCCAGGTATTGACGGCGGATGCATCTGCTCACTAACTACGTGGCAGACCGGGTCATGAAGGACTGTTTGAGGGAGACCATTTAACTTCTTATGCAGGATTCTCACGACCCATCGCCTGGCACCGCAGTGGGAGGGTTGGATTCATAGGTCCGTCACTTCTGGACCCATTGACTTCCCGATTCCTACCCACACCTCATACCTTTTTTCTTCCCAGAACATCCTCTTCTTCCTTTAATTTAAAAGACCCTCCATACAGCATCCCCAAAGATAACAGAGGCCCTGAGAGAAATTATTTTTCTCAAAGCCTCCTATGTAAAAAAGTTTGGTTTCAGTAAGCAAAAAAATCAGGGTGTACAATTCACACGCGGTAGAAATCAAACCTTCAGAAAACTAAAGTAGTCAAGAGTACTACGAAGCACCGCACAAAGAGGAGACCGATTATACTATCTCATTCTCTCGCAGGCAAATCCTGTAGGTGTATGTGTTTGTCTCTATTTAGTGTCGCTATTTTTCGTTTCATCGAGTTTCAAATCACAATAGTACTAAAGAAGCTTTCACTTCAATAAAACCTAGATACACACTACAATTCTTAGACAAATAATTAATTCTTCTTAAAATTTGATCTCCTATGTAATTCTCATGATATAATTTATTTTTGTAAAAATATCTTGAATGTTTAACAGCATTTTTCTTGTGAGTTCATAAAACCACAATAGAAAAAAGGGGTTTGTTATCGGATCGTGCCAAATAAAAAATAAAACAAGACAACAAGAGCAACAAAATAAAAGAATACGAAGAAATATGTTCCACCCCCCAAAAGCGGTAAGAAAAAAGGGCAAAAGGCACGCTACTGGAATCTCCCCAAAGGAGTCTTGAGTGTGTATTATTTCGTCGTGACCTTTTCTTTATCGCCAAGGGCTTTATTCGAACCAACCCTCGAGAAGGAAACAACCTAATGATCGGCTTACAAACATTGTTATTATATTTATTTTGTTTTCCTAAATATAAGCGATATTCTATTTTGCTACCAAATTCTATTACTCACTATAAATTGTGGAAGCATTTGTTCTTCAATACGTGATTTAGGACGAATTATATATCTACAAAAGAAATTAAACTATTAAATAAAGTTGCGAAGGCAAACGTTCTTTTTATTTTTATTAGAATAAATCTCATATAATGACTTTTGAAGGTTATTCCCATCAATGTAATATATTATTGAAGGAGAAGATAATACTAACAAATCGAAACGAAATTTAAAAAAAAAGAAGACACAGAAAAATAAAAAATAGTCGAAGATAATTTTGTGAAGTCTGAATTTGAAATATGAGATTGACTAAAATGACTTAAAAATAAGAGGTTAGTAAAGGCGTAAAGGTTATTCAGTGTTGTGTTGTCCTATATCTTATATTTTAAATCATTTATTACTTAGCATTTTACGTTTCATCATTTGTTCCTAACTTCCATGTGTAGCCTCTTTTACCCATAACTTTAACGCCTATATCACCTTTTCCTAAATATTTCTATGCATTTTTGTCTATATTCTCATTTGTCTGTGGTCGTGCGGTGACTTTCTCTTTTTGCTTATAAAAATCTCAATTTCATTTCTCGCAACTCATTTTCCAAATTAAAGCTCTAGTGCTCACATTAGAATGAAATCATTGTAAAATTGCTATTCATCCGAATAATAAAGTTTTTTACAATAATATCCAGTACAAACACAAGTGTTGTTACTTCAAAGGATACCTCTCAAATCACAATAACCGCTCTCTCTCTCTCTGTACGAATCCATTGGCGTGGAAACGAAGGAAGTCAACAAAAGCTGCACACCTTATACCTGACGGCAGACTGTCTGGAGACCATACCCTGGAACAGTCCACTGGTAAAACGAGAGATTCTGGGTTCGAGTGCCAGTTGCGACCGTTAGCTTTTTATGTGTCTGTGTCTTGTACTTTTTCGTATTTCGTTTAGATTTGTTAGATCTTCTTCCTATTTATGGACAAGACCGCACAAGAGTTCCAACTGCTCCTATCCGTGTGGGGCCAGTGAGACTACAGCATCTCAATAGGGTATGTTATTAAGCTGAGGGTAGTCTGGAGAGGAATGATATGGCGGAGAGGAAGGTGGGAAAGAACCTGGTTATTCAGAGCTGGTACCAAACACAGCTGAAGCTATTTCAAGCAACGTTTCCATTCTAAATGGTGGTCTTACACCAAGGTGACACTAGGAGTGTCTTCCGCTTTGGAATGTGCCGAAAATATACTACATATTATTTTAAATGAATAAATTATGGAATAACACAAATTAAATCCATTATACCATTTAATACGTGTGATCAACAAGCGACCGACAAGATATTCCCCCATTCGTCTCTTCATCGATTATAATGACTTAAATATACGTCAACTCCATCTAAAATTTTTGTACATTTCCTGTACAAATACAACAAAAAACGCTCGACCTAAATCAAACCACCGAAACTACACACTACGTCAGAACGAAGACAATCCATCCTAAAGAAAGTTCATAAAATCTTCAACCTCCTCATTCCTACTCCTTACTTTCAAATAACGCTAGGCATCTGTAATACATTTCAATCACAATACCTGTACATTTACTATTACTCGAACCACCTCTATTACCTCTCCACATTCATGTCTCACATTCCCTATCCAGTTTTCCTAATTTAATTATATAATACGATGAACAATATTTGTAACGTAATCTGAATTGTTCGATCTAATTACTATTATTTGGTGTATGGAAAATAGACTTTATTTAAATATCTCAAAATGTCAAATTGTTAGATTTTCTAGAATAAAAAATCCAGTGATATTTAATTACAACATTGATAACAATGCTCTTCAGACATTAATGCAAATTAAAGACTTGGGCATCACTTTTCAATCAAATCTTTCATTTGTTAACCACATAACAGAAATCTGTAATTAGGGCTTTAAAATGTTGGGGTTTATAACTAGGCTAACTAGAAACTTTAACAATATAAAGTGTATTAAAATGTTATATTTTGCTTATGTTAGAAGCCAACTTGAGTACAATTCTCCTGTCTGGAATCCTCATTATAATATGCACGTACAAGCTGTTGAAAGAATACAAAACAAATTCTTACGTTTTCTAAATTTTAAAATGGGTATTTCAGCAAATATGTTAAACTACAACACACTTTTAAACGATATGAATATGCTTAAATTGTCAGACAGAAGAATTTTCACTGACTTGGTATTTTTATATAAAATTCTAAACGATTTAGTTGATAGTCCGGTATTACTTGAATTGATAAGCTTCCGAATTCCACTTCGTAATACTAGAAGTCAGGATTTATTTCAGTGCAGAAATTCTGGGACTAACTATCATATGTATTCCTCTTTGCCCAGAATACTAATGGAGGGAAACAATTATACCAAGTCAGTGGACATCTTCAATTTATCTTTGAATAAATTTAAAATATTGTTATTGAGGCAGTTCAGTTATGTACAATAAAATGTTTTTTCTATGCTATATATGTAAAAGCCCCGAAAAAGGGCGTTTATTTATAAATAAATAAATAAATTATTATCAAGCGTATTATGTGTAAATCTAATCTGTAAACTTCACCCGCCATAGCAGAAAATTTTCTGAAAAAAAAACGCTGTAAATTCTGAGATCGTGACTGAAGGGCTCACGTGGGGTAACAATACGCGGTGAGAAGGTGTACGCGGCGATGTTTGGGACAATTTCGCGCATGATTCACTTGCGCATATTCCTCAATTCTACGTGCCTTTAATCCGGTGATGTGTACAGTGAATCCTACACAGAAAATAAAAATTGACAGGTTAAGAAGAAGCCATGCGAAATAATGCAAAATCATACAAAATTTTAAAATTTGAAAATTTGATCGCTTAGAAGTATTATAAATGCTTCAATTAAATACTGCGTGAAGAACATATCTTGGCCCTTAAAAATATCGGTCATTTTTTTATAAGTTTTTTAATAAGCCTAGAAAAAAATAAAGTATTAGATCTAAAAAAAAACACTTTCATGTGCACACTCTCCTACTTATAAACCCTTTTTGGGTATAGTTTTATTGTTTAATGGCAGATTCAGTTTCTTTTGTAATAATCGCAAAAAGAATTGATATTTACGCCCGAACTTCATAAAATAAAATAAAATATGCATTTTCACGTTGTTACTTCACAATACGAACGGCAGTCGACGAATTTGTATTTTCAAAGTGAACCATATGCGGTCCACCCAAGGACTACTGATTTGCAACACCCATTTTGTATTAGCTCTGCCCCGGCCGGAGCGGGGAATAGACGTATGGCTCCGCGTCGCTTAGTTCCGTGAAATCAATTTTAAATTTCCTTGTTATTACAATAAACAATGCATAAAAAAGGAGTTAATGTTTTTCACAGGCCTTTACGAAATCAAGCTGTAAAAAAAATTTCAAATACCTTTTTCAACCTTTCCAGAAGCTTTTTCTCAAGTATTTTTAAACTCCTCCCACAAAGGGGCGTGAATTCCGATTTAGATTTTTTCCTGAACTATTGGATCACCTTAACTGCTTTTTTACAATAGTTTTCTAATTTGTTTGGCTTGCATAATTTGTGTTATCAATTGTGAATGTGACAATTTTTAGTAAAATAGTGTTTTTAGTGAGTGCGAACACTTACACTACAGTATGCGCATGCTTACTCCGCCTACGGGGCAAGTGTACGCAATCAAAATGCATTTGAACTCTTCAACGCAAATTTTAGACTTGTTAACCGTTTGAAGTTTTTGTATTTGTTTGAGATACCTTAATAATCAATTTTATAATGAAAAAATAAATTGAATAAAATATCTAAAGCTTTTTAAAACAAAAATCTTAATTTAAAAATTGCTTACGGTTACTCTACGCTACTCTACTATCTGTAAGTTCATAACTCTCCAGTGTGAGCTGTCGTTCAAACTCTCTTTTCGGAATCAAAACGTTTCGTTGCTTGAAATGGTTACAGCTATGTTTAGAAACCGTATCCAGGAATATACTCCCAAACCTTAATCTACTCCATTTTTTTCTCTCACAGACTCACTGGCACTAGGCAATTAAGATCTTTTTTAATGTCATATTTTCCACGGTAACAAAACAATGTTAGAAATATTCGATCAACAAATTAGTATTTTTGGAACATAATAAACATTTTCGACAAACACATAACTGGGCAATGTTTACCGAGTAATTTATAAAAACAGCTTCAGACCAGTTTCACATGGACAATTATTTCATTTTGTCAATGATAAATTCTTCCGCTAATGAACTTAGTCATTGGACCATAGTAAGTTTAATATACATAAAAAATACGGACATCATTATCATACCATTTAGGCACAAAGATGAATATAAACAACGCACATAGATGGATACAAAATCAAACACAAAACAATGGAATATTTATAAAAGTGAATCACATGTTGTTATAATCAATGATTGATGAAATTTTGCACACTTGACAATCAAAACAATAGAAAGATCACTGTCCATAAGAGATGTCAAAAATCTAACCCGATCTCCCTTTTGTACCTCTTAAGAGGGGGGGGGGGGGAGATTTTAAACCTTTTTTTGCTTTTTTTTTCAAATAAACAACATGTCGAGAGTATTGTGTCAAAGTTTCAAGTAAATCGAAGCAAAACTAACGATGATACAGCGTTTCAAGCGACCGGCCCTCATGCTCAATTCGAGTATATTTCGAGTATAAAAGAACTTTAAATCGATTTTCTCGCAAACAACATTTTTGAGTGAACATTATAACTCAAAATCCACTTGACCGATCCTTTTGAAATTTTGTACACTATTTTTACACATAAATCAACAGTTAGTGAGAGAGAGGTTTTTTTAACAATTTTTTTCCATTTTATAATAACAAATTCACCGAAATTTTTTAGCGAAAATCGCCTTTTTCACTTGAAAATACTGCCAAAATTAACATATAAAAAAACTCTCTCTTACTACCTAGGAAAACATATAATCTTTTAAACGCATTTAATTTTTTTTTATTCAAATCATCCGGTATCAAGTTATGGAGTTCACCGCATAACAACTTTTTTCGAGACACCTCCGGAGATTAGCACTCACGGACTTGTTTATTGATATTTTTAATTGAAAATTTTTTCAAAGATACTTCCGATGTTATAAATATATCCCCAAAAAAATTATGAAAATATGCCTTTTTTCGCCCTTAAAATCTTATCCCTCCCTTAAAGCAGTATTTGATACTTTTTGATTAAATTTTGTATACTTGACGTTCAAAATAAGAGGAAAATTACAGTCAAAACCTAAAAAGTTATCTTTTTCAATTATTTGCAATATTATTATTTCCATATTAAAACAACACCAAACTATTCATAAGTCAGATCAACGCCGGGGTCAGCTATTTACACAAAAAAATTGTATTTGGCGGCAGGCATGGCGGCATCAAATTTTGTATTTGTTTGATTTTAATAACTCGGGTACGCCTCACACGTCATACGTACGTCTAGTAATGTTACATTGTCGTGAAAACAAGCTTATGGTCCGAGTGGTTAAACAAATCTTCAGTTTTATTCCGAGATTGATGAAAAAATTGCGCAAATGGAAACAACAAGAAAGTCACTGCCTAAGTTTGATTTTGAAAAACTCTGTATAAAACCCGAGCAACTCCGGGGAGTTCAGCTGTTTATAAATATTTGTGTTTTGACGATTATGGGGTCAAATATTTTAGAAGTAGATTCTGACTACTGACTTGTTTGTTATTTACGAATATTATCAAATGTTTTGCGATTTAATTATTTGTAGACCTTTGGAATTTTATTCCGAAATCATAAATACGCCTCGTTCGTAAACATTAAATTCTTTTGAATTATTAATTCAATTACGCGATGAACAAGAAGTACTTTGTCATGCATTATACTTAATTTTGCTTGAGAGGCATAATAAATATTATATTGTGTTGGAAGTTCTTTGTTTTTATATTAAAATACATTTTGCAAATCTAACCTTTGATTAATCGTACCGTCACATATACATATTATCATTTTGTTTTCAAGGGTTTTAATTTTCACATTTGTTAATTTAAGTTTTAAATGTTCTGCTACCGGTTTCGACGCATTCGTGCCATTCACTAGCAAACTTAGAGTTTGTTTAAGTTCTTCTTAAGTTTTAAGTTTGCTAGTGAAATGACAAGGACGTGTCGAAACCGGCAGCAGAAAAATTGAAGTTTAAAGTAACAAATGATCTCAAAAACTCTTCAAAACAAAATGTCTAGAAATTCTTACATAGTTAATGCCCAAGAAATACAAAAAACATATATCGTTACTTTGATTTTACCACCTACACGAACAAATCGTCTTTAGAGTAACTTTCCTATGGTCAGCTGTATCACAGAATTTGTATTTATCTTCAAATTTCATAAGTTACTTTTCAAGTTCTTTATTCAAGTTCTGTTATTATGTAATTATAGGCCAGTTTTTTTTACATTAATTCCACGCGGCAAAAAATATTTTCCTCATGGCCTGTGTCATCTTTGGGGGTGCTGTGTGGGGGATATTTCACGTAAATGAAATAATAACACGACTTGAATAGATCTTTCGCAGAATTTTGAAATTAACTTACAAATTTGATGAATTGTCCAAATTCTCTGAAACAACCCGTCCTTTCTAATCTCGTAATTGTGAATACCTCGACCGTGTAATTAAATTTATTTTACTAAAAATAATACACATATTACGTAACATTACACAATACGAAACTTTAAAAAACACACATTTTCCTCTTCTTTCATAAATGACGGTATTATTTGAAAGATCTTTACCGCTCTATTCAGTAATAAGTTCTATGATTTCAATTTTTATTTTACATTAACTCCACTATTTTGATAATAGTTCCCGTCAGGGCCTATGTCATCTTTGGGGATGCTGTGTGGAAGGTCTTTTTGGGAAAGGAATGAGAGGAAGTTCTGGGAAGGAAAAGGGTATTAGGACGCAGCCACCGCCGAGACCTGGACAAACCTCACCCCATGAACCTGGGCACCCCTGCTAATTCACCAAACGTAGTGAACCGCTTGGAGTGACCTATGGCAGGACTTATGATTATCCAACAAATGATTCCCGGCGCTGCGGTACCTATACCGGCCTCCCAAATTGAAAAATTCTTTCGAAGCGGAAGTCTTATTCATTTTTTTTAGAGTGATTATATTTGTAATAATTAATTAAATGAAGACAATAGAAGAAAATCTGGAAAAAAAAAACAGAAAAAGATATTTGCACCTCTGGGACTCGAAACCTCGAGGCAGTGGTCAGCGCATTTGCCCGGAAAGCGAAAGGTCCTGGGTTCGAGTCCCAGATGTTTCCAGATTTTCGATTGAATTTCGCTAATATTGTCTTCATTTAATTAAATATTACAATTTGAGGTTTTACTATAAAATAGTTAAAAAATAAATTTAAAATAAAAAACATATTTTTATGTTGATGTTTAGTTTTCGCATAAATTCTGAACTACAAAAAAAAATATTTTATTCTCACATGCCCCAACTCTGATACGAGAATAAAACAAAATAAATGTTTTTATTCCTCGACAGTAATGGCCTGTTTTCAACTAATAATTTTCGTAATATTTTTATTCTAAATAGTATTTGTGGTGAATTTTGTAAAGTCAACAACACTTGTTGAATAATGTACAGTCATTTATAATGGAAGCTTCGAAGCAAGCTCCATAATGTGCTTCCATTTTTCAGGTTGTTGCGGAAAATCGAAAACACTTGACTTTGAAACGTTGTTTTGTATTCTGTTCGGACCTGGGTATTATTAACTAAGTAAATATCATGATGGAATAGGTTAATAAACCGCAGCTGACATCGATCTGTAATAAAAGCAATTTATCTCTATCCATCATACTGCCGGCGATATTGGATGAATCACTTGGATACATACTTTTTGACACAATCATCTATCTCCAGAACACTTCTTGTTATCGAGAATTGCAAGTAGGATTTGTTTCGCAATCACCAAACGGGTGAACAGGAGATAACAGCGGCGGCCCCTATCCAGTGCCATGGGGCGCACCCTATTTAACACCGGCAACCGGCATCCATGCAAGATAAAAATGGCAAGAATTTTGGCGGATTCCTAAAAACGATGACCGGACAACTCGGAATGAAACCAACTCGGAACCATCTCAGATAAATCATTTAGAGTGATAAAATTGGTTAAATAGGTTACGTTAGATTAGGATTGTCGGTTAATTGAGGTGTGTAAAAGCAAAGGCAGCAATCTCCAAAATATCGTAAAAAGTTGTAAATGCAGTTTCTTAGTGATTCGAATTGAAAACTTTAATTCAATCTGCAAATCTGGTTAGTCACAAACTCAGCTTTCTCCCGTCAAAATCAGAGTTTGAAAATACGAATCAAAAGCAAAGATATCAATGTCTTTGTTGCATTTTTCCAAAAAAACAAAAGTGGAGATTGCTGCCTTTGCTTCTATACACCTCAATTTAAAATTATCTTTTTCATGGCTTCTAATGACTTTTCAAGGAGGTGTTGACTTTATTCTCAGTTGGCATGGAACCCCTAAAAACATATCAATTTTGAAGTGAAACGTTTAGCAACGTTTGATATGAAACTCGATGAAACGAAAAATAGCGTCACTAAAAAGAGACATTCATCTACAAGATTTAGGCTGCGAGAGAATGAGATAGTATAATCGGTCTCCTCTTTGTGTGCTGCTTTGCAGCCTCCCCATTCTCGTCTACTTTAGTTTTCTGAACGTTTCACTTCTACTGCATGTGAATTGCACATTCTGTTTGTGAAGAGAAAACTTCTTTAGCACTGTTTGATTTGAAACTCGATGAAACGAAAAATAGCCTCACTAAAAAGAGACAAACACGCACATATAGGATTTAGGCTGCTAGAGAATGAGAAAGCATAATCGGTCTTCTCTTTGTGTAGTGCTTCGTAGCATTTCCACTCTTATCTATTTTAATTTTCTGAAGGTTTCACTTCTACTGCGTGCGAATTACACACTTTGTTTTTTATTCAGTTTCAACATCTGCCTAGATCCTAGATTATGGACAGTGTAACGATGTCGAAAACGTTGGCTAAAGAAGGTGTAGCTCAACGGGGCATGATACCCCAAAAATAAATCACGATGAAACTTATTAAGTGTACATTTCACACGCAAGTGAAACATGAATAATGAATGCTACTATAATATAATTCTAAGAAAATTCATTCTTAATTTGCACAAAGCAAACGAAAATAACACATTTTGTAATTATTTTTTTAAAATTCAAATAATAAGCGTTCAAAAAGAAGTGGAAAGGGAGACATGGAATTACGAATGTAAGAGGGATATTAATATTAATTATTAGATTTATTAAAAAACGATTGTAATTAAGCAAAAATGTGTAAATATTTAATAAAAGACGACTTTTTAGAATAGAGCAAAAATCTCTCGACAAATGCTTATGTTTCATTTAAAGACACACTGTGAATTTATCATAGCTAAAACATGTCCGGTCAGTGGTTGAGTGGGCATCGCGTTTGGTTCCCACCCGGGCGTCCCGTGTTCGATTCCTCGGCTGAGTAAGTCCTCCATCACAACACAAGCAACATTTTCGGCTTTCTTTGGTGGTAGTAGGAGATTTTCATGCATTGTTGGGTTATTCGTAACCCGGAAATGTTTGTCTTTCTATAAAAAAAATGTTTAATAGCAGAACAAAATTTAATAATTTTCGGAGCAAACTTCGCGATATTTTCCTATCGACAAAATTTCGTATAATTTTACCTTTCCTGCTCTACGAATGTACGCATATTACCATAAAAAAATATTTTTAAGGAACTTAAAAACTGAAAGTGTTCAAGAAAAATACGTTATAAATCAGTAGAAAAGCGGAATGCGGGGGCTTAAGGTCACGCTTTTTGTATTTCTACAATAAATTTCTTGTCTGTTTACACCCTGTTGAACCCTCACGACATTATTTATCAAATAGGTGTATTGCCTCTTATTATTATGATGGAAAGTGGAAAACAATACAAAAGAAATGAATTTATCAAAAAAGGTTTCGTTTTTCATTTTGCTGCAGATTTCTTTAGTCTTCGCCTTTGCTACTTGAATAACAAGAGACTGAAAATACTTTTGTTGCCAACCTATGAGCTGTTTTTTGTAAACTTCAAGATACAAGCGAGGCGCCCAGTTGTTTTGTGTGTCTTGCTTGTAGGATTCCTCTAAATTCGTTAATCCATAATCTGAAAGCGTTGACAATATAATGATTTCAGGACGCGCAAAGAAACAGTATTGCTCATGACAAAGTCAATTACTTCTCTTAGTTGATGTGGTTGGTATCGAGATCTGGAAAACAATTTCCCAAAACTCATTTCATTTCTTTATATAAAGGACATTTGTTTTTATATCAAAAACAAGCTTACAATCCGCCCCGGGATTTATTTATTGGATAACCAACACCCCTGCCAAAGGTCACCCAAAATAGTTCGCTACTTTTGGTGCTTAGCAGGGGTACCCGGGTTCATTGGGTGAGGTGTGTCTTGGTCTATGCTTTTGCCCGCTTACTGCGCGGTGTGTCTATTGGGAGAGCCTGGTTGAAGGAGACCTTTTTCTCTCCAGCCGGACTAATATATTTTTCCTTCGCACAAGAGTCTCAACTGATCCCGTCCGGAACCAGTGAGACTATGGCATCCCCAATTGGGATATATTGTTAGGGGAAGGTGGGAAGTATCTGGCTATTCAGATCTGGTCACGAAACACGATTAAAGCTGTTTAAAGCAACGTTTCATTTCTAAATGGTGGTCGTAGATTTTTAGTAGTTTCATTTTGGGAGGCTGGTATGAGTACCGGCCCCCGGGAACCATTTATTGGATAACCAACGCCTGTGCTACAGGCCACCTCAAGTGGTTCGCTACGTTTGGTGACTGGAGTGAGGTTTGTCCGGGTTCGTGGAGTGAGGTTTGTCCAGGTCTTGGCGGCCGATGCATCTGCCTGCCTGCTGCGAGGCGGGCCGGATCGAGAGAGACTGGTTGAGGGAGGATCCAGAATCTCTTAACCCATTTACTTCCCTCTCAGAACTTCCTCCTTTCTTTTCTTAAAAAAACCCTGCACATAACATCCCTTTAGATAGCATAGACCTTGAGGGAAATTATTTTCCTCAGGGCCTCCTATGTGGAGCTATCTTAAAAAAATAAATAAAACGGGTTATCTGGTATTTATCACCAACCGCGTCTCCCAAAGAAATGTGTTGGAACCATAGACCAAAATAATCAGCAAGCCCTACGCTATTTCACCAAGCTACAAAAGTAGGCACATTCTGTGCTTCTAATTGCTTCCTTACTTTTAAAAAAATGTTCAAATCCTTAAAAAAATAAAAAATAGCAAAAGCTCTCCTAAAAATGTTAATCCGTGTTACAAATATCAGGGCAATTAGAAAAACAGATAGTCAAATTAGCTTGCATTAATCGGAAGTGTAATGGTAGTCAAGTCAAAACATTCACATTAAATACAGTTAGGTGTTAGGATGACCTTATAAATTAATGGAACGGCCTAAAAAGTCAAAGTAACTAACGACTTAAAAAATTAATGCCGAACTCATAAATTTGAATGGTCTTCTAGAAAACAAAATTCACTGTCGTCTCTGAAAATAATCTGGATTGATTTCTCCTTGAATCAAAAGCAGTGGGAAAAATGCTGTTTTTATTATGTTACTAGCTAGTTCCAACTTGCGTAGCTACGTCGCTTAGTAAAGAAATTGTTTCTCCTGCGTGTCCTTCCCCATTCATCCCGTTGCTTCGTTCGTCCCGCGAATTCCCCTCTCGATTTCTTCTCCCCCCTCCTGCATTCATACATTCAGTCCCGGTACATTCAGTTTTCAAAAACTCGCGTGCCCCTATTGCAATTTTTTTATTCAAATTTCATAATGCCAGAGCTCACCAGTATACGTAGAAAACTTCGCGGGCATGCTCACAACAACTCACCAAAATTTCATTGCAATTGGATGAATGGTTTAGTAACGCATAATTTCATAACGCCGGAGCTCAATATTATATATAGAAACCATCGCGGGCTTGGGCACATCAAATCCCCAAAGTCTCAACGCAATCGGATGAATGGTTAGCAACCCATAATTTCATGACGCCAAAACTCACTATTGTTTACAGAAACTATCGCGGGCATGCGCACCCCAAATCCTCAAAGTTTCATCGCAATCGGATGAATGGTTTAGCAATGCATAGACATCTCATATATACATCCCCAAGCAAGCATATTTTGATTTTTATATTTTTGTTTAAGATTGTATATATTTTTAAATTATATTTAGGAATCAAACCGTTATATATGTATCTATATGTGTGAAAAATATCAATAAAGTTCCATTAGTATAGTTGTTTAATTTTAAATTAGCTAAGGCTCACACCTCTCCAGACATTTCGATTTGTTGGTTTGTTTAAAGTCAATTAATTAACAAATGAAATTATCCATAGATGTCAGGAGATGCAAACTCTTGAGGGGGGCGGAGACGGAGAGAGAGAAATGAAATGCATCAGAGTTGGTTGCGGGTTCAGTCGTTTATTGAAGATTGAAGCTACGTAGCTGAGGTCGGTCGGCGTAACACGGGATGATGGAGTGCCGTAGCGTGAAGCGTTGCGGGTGCTCGGTCATGATGGGTGAAGCAGGTCGGAGATGCTGTGGTGGAGCAGGCCACGGGCCTGCAGGTCACCAGAGTGTTGCTCGACGCTCGTTGCGGAGAGGACCTGATCTTCCAGGCCGTTGCTCGACGCGCGTTGCGGAGGTGAAACGGCGGTGACTCGGTGAGTGGAGCCACCGGCAGTGGTCCTGGTGATGTCCACGTAGGAGGCTGCCCTGGAGTGATGAACGGCGGTGACTCGGTGAGTGGAGTCACCAGCGTGATGCTTGACACCGTGGCGGTGTAGGATGACCTCGTCTCCCAGGCCGCTGCTCGACGCGCGTTGCGGATAAGCGGCGGTGACTCGGTGAGTGGAGTCACCAGCGTGAGTAGTCCTTGTGATGTCCACGAAGGAAACTGCCCTGGGACGAGAGAGCAGATGCGCGGGCACTGAGAGTTACACTGCTTCGCTGTAAAGAGGCGAGACTGACTTGAACTTGAACTGGACTGGAACTGAACTGAACAACTTTGTAGTTTAGCGGGCCGCTTTATATAGGAGCGAGCGGCCAAGTAGCTTTCCACTCGCTGGCAATACGTGCGCTGGAAGGTGCCAGAATGTACTCGTCACTGTAGTCGTGAATGCACGCTTGAGTCGGGACCTTTCGCGAAGTTGGCGCATATTATTATTCACCCGGCAGCCGGTCTCACGAGTACATTGTCTGCCTATACATGCGTACGTAGGTGCCTGCGCGTAGTGTAAATTGCAAGCACTGGCGGCGATAGATTTCTCGCGAATTCTAGAGTGGCGAAATATAGTTGTATGAACGCCACAGACTCCCTTCCCAGCGAGAAGCGTTAGGGGTTGAAAGAGATGCCAGGAGTCGCAGGAAAGCCGTGTGATGCTGGTCGTGTGCCATGTTGATGCGATGCTTCTCCATTGATTCCCTCTTTTGTTGCGGTGTTACCGGTGTGTCGTGGTAACACTCTCGTCAAGATGCTGCGTGCTGCGTGTTCGGATCACGTCGAGATGCTGCGTGGATCACGTCGGTATGCTGCGTGGATCACGTCGGGATGCTGCGTGCTGCGGATCACGTCGGGATGCTGCGTGGATCACGTCGGGGTCACCAATTGAGGGGGCGGAGACGGTGAGAGAAATGAAATGCATCAGTGTCGGTTGCGGGTTCAGTAGTTTATTGAAGAGATGAAGCTACGTAGCTGAGGTCGGTCGGCGTAACACGGGATGATGAAGTGCCGTCGGGGTCACCAATTGACGGGGGCCTCTCGTCGGGGCCTCCAATTGAGGGGGGCGGAGACGGAGAGAGAGAAATGAAATGCATCAGAGTTGGTTGCGGGTTCAGTCGTTTATTGAAGATTGAAGCTACGTAGCTGAGGTCGGTCGGCGTAACACGGGATGATGGAGTGCCGTAGCGTGAAGCGTTGCGGGTGCTCGGTCATGATGGGTGAAGCAGGTCGGAGATGCTGTGGTGGAGCAGGCCACGGGCCTGCAGGTCACCAGAGTGTTGCTCGACGCTCGTTGCGGAGAGGACCTGATCTTCCAGGCCGTTGCTCGACGCGCGTTGCGGAGGTGAAACGGCGGTGACTCGGTGAGTGGAGCCACCGGCAGTGGTCCTGGTGATGTCCACGTAGGAGGCTGCCCTGGAGTGATGAACGGCGGTGACTCGGTGAGTGGAGTCACCAGCGTGATGCTTGACACCGTGGCGGTGTAGGATGACCTCGTCTCCCAGGCCGCTGCTCGACGCGCGTTGCGGATAAGCGGCGGTGACTCGGTGAGTGGAGTCACCAGCGTGATGCTTGACACCGTGGCGGTGTAGGATGACCTCGTCTCCCAGGCCGCTGCTCGACGCGCGTTGCGGATAAGCGGCGGTGACTCGGTGAGTGGAGTCACCAGCGTGAGTAGTCCTTGTGATGTCCACGAAGGAAACTGCCCTGGGACGAGAGAGCAGATGCGCGGGCACTGAGAGTTACACTGCTTCGCTGTAAAGAGGCGAGACTGACTTGAACTTGAACTGGACTGGAACTGAACTGAACAACTTTGTAGTTTAGCGGGCCGCTTTATATAGGAGCGAGCGGCCAAGTAGCTTTCCACTCGCTGGCAATACGTGCGCTGGAAGGTGCCAGAATGTACTCGTCACTGTAGTCGTGAATGCACGCTTGAGTCGGGACCTTTCGCGAAGTTGGCGCATATTATTATTCACCCGGCAGCCGGTCTCACGAGTACATTGTCTGCCTATACATGCGTACGTAGGTGCCTGCGCGTAGTGTAAATTGCAAGCACTGGCGGCGATAGATTTCTCGCGAATTCTAGAGTGGCGAAATATAGTTGTATGAACGCCACACTCTCTTCAGACAAGACCGATATAAAAGGCCTGTGTTTAGGTTTTTTCCTTCTCTCTTTTCACCATCCTAACTTCTTAATAAGTAACAGTAAAATCCTTGGTCTGTCTTGGGTAGTTTGGGTCTCCGGAATTATTCACAATGTAATTGGGAATAAAGCAAAATAAAATGTCACGAGTCCTTTGAAAGTTTCCTGAAGCGGCCTTATTATTTTATGAAGTTCCTTCTTCCAAAACAAAACATATGATCCTACGAGTCGGATAATTTAACGCGAGTGATTAAATTAGTAAAGAAGAACCAGCACTGAAAAAAGGAACAGCCAACATGCAGTTTCCAGCATCCAGCAAGCAGCAGAGGCCATCAGCGATAAAAAAGGGCAAGTGACCAATCCATATCCATACTACCTTACCATTAAAATCCTTAAAAGCAAAAAAATATCAATGACATCAATATTGTGCATTACTCAAAAAAAATTGTTGCAAGCCGGTATGACAAAATTATTGACAAAATTATTGATTATTGACAAAAACTACAGCAATGTTTTAAATTTCGAGATTTAATAAAGTTTGTTTGAAATTTTTATTTTAAATTAGCCGCGAAGTCAATAAAGCAGTTTTTGTTGGAAATGCTCTATGGGCGATTAAATAAAAATCAACGGGATTCATCTATGATTAACGACGTTGGTAGATTATTGTTGTCTTATGACAGTTCGTGAAGTAAATAACTAAAATTTGGGAGGTTATCAGTGCGTATATTATATGATTAATAGTGATTAAACGGTGATTGCGATAAAATAATTGGATAACTTTGTAAATTGTAAGTACACATCTGATTAATCAAAATGGATTTAAAAACGCTGATCGCTCAACGGGGCGTTTGTAAAGGCAAGATGACAAGGTTCAGAGAATTTTTAAACAAAGATTCACTGACGCAAAGCGAACTAGAATTGCGTATAAAGCGTTTCGAACCTTTGCTAGATAATTTTGAAGAAATTCAAGATAGAATAGAGGCATTATCTCCAGACGATGTTGAAGGCGACCGAGCGAGCTTTGAAAATGATTATTTTTGTATATTGGCCAGCGCAAAAGAGAGGTTAGCTAAAAAGGATTCTGCAATCACGGCGAATAACAATATTAAATTACCGATAATTGAATTACCGAAATTTAAAGGGGATTACTGCGAATGGATGCAGTTCCGGGATGCGTTCATATCTTTAGTAGACAGCAATCATAACCTGGATGCCGTTCAAAAATTTTATTATCTGCGGTCTTGTCTGAAAGGGGAAGCGTTTAAACTCATAACAGCGTTAACGATATACGCGGATAACTACGTTACGGCTTGGGAGATGCTTACGGATAGATACGAAAACTCAAAAATAATTATAAATAATCATGTAAACGCATTGTTTAAATTACCGGACGTAAAGGCAGAAAATCACGTCGCAATAAGGAATCTATTGGACGAGGCGCAATTACATTTAAAATCACTAAATAACTTAAATATAGCTACGAAAAATTGGGATGTAATATTAATTTATTTGTTATCAAGCAAATTAGATTCAAATACAAGGGCTCATTGGGAACAATACCCAACAAAGAATAATTTACCTACCTACGAAGAATTTATTAGTTGTTTGTATACAAGGGCCCAAGTACTAGAAGCCTCGGCAAATAACGAAAAAAGAATTAATCCGGGAAAAACGAATCCGCATAATTATAAAAAGGAAGTTTTGGTGTCGTTGTCCGCACAAAAATTAAAATGTTTACATTGCAACGATAATCATAAAATTTATTATTGCCGCAAATTTTTGGAATTAAAACCGAAAGAACGAATTGATAAAATACACAAATTAGGCGCTTGTTTAAAATGTTTAAACCCCGGTCATAAATTGAAGGATTGCAGGTCTAAATTCAATTGCCGTAAATGCGATGGTGAAAATCATAATACTTTACTTCATGTTAAGAAGGAGGAGGAATCAAAACACGAAAGGGCATCAACATCTTCCGCGAAGGAAGCGCCTTTAGTATCAAATCATGCCGCGAAGGTAGAACAAAATTTCGTGTTATTGTCAACTGCCATCATCAACATAAAGGATGATGCAGGAAACTCAATTCAAGCAAGAGCTCTATTAGATTCTGGAGCTCAAACGAATTTCATAAGTAAGGCATTCGTCAAGAAATTAAATTCAAAAACGAAAAAAGTCAACATTCCTGTCACGGGAATCCACAATAAAATTTTAAATATAAGATCTAAAGTGGGATTAAATATAACTTCAGGCTACTCTGAGTACGAAAAGAAGATAGAATGCCTGATTATACCTGAGGTGACCAGTAATCTGCCCCAAATTTCCTTTCAGAGAAAAGAAGCGGAGATCCCCAGCGGTCTCCAATTAGCAGATCCAAACTTCAACATTACCAGCCCGATAGATCTACTACTAGGAGCGGAGGTATTTTGGGAAGTCTTGCATAACGATCGAATGAGGATTGGAGATGCGGGACTCACGCTGCAAAGGACCGAGCTAGGATGGCTTGTATCCGGGCCTATCTCCACTCCGAAACCAAAAAGGCCAGTAAATTCCTGTCATTTATCTTTAAATTTATTGCATAAGCAATTAGAAAACTTTTGGAAAATAGAGGAACTAGCTCCTGTAAAACATAGAAGCCACGAAGAAAGAGCATGTGAAGAGAGCTTCTTACACACGCACAAAAGAGATGAGAAAGGACGTTTTGCGGTAAGATTACCGCTGCGGCCTAATATTAATCAAATGGGTGAAACCCTAAAGGTGGCTGAAAAAAGATTCTATAATATGGAGAAGAAATTCCTTGCCAATCAAGACCTGATGCTAGATTATAAAAAATTCATGAAAGAGTATCAGGAATTGGGGCACATGACGCTGTGCGAAGCACCACCAAAAGATAAAATTTGTTATTATTTGCCACACCATGCAGTGATGAAGGAGTCTAGCACGACAACCAAAACCAGGGTCGTGTTTGACGGATCAGCCAAGTCATCAACCGGTATATCATTAAACGACGCCCTCATGGTAGGGCCAGTTTTACAAAAGGATTTATGTGCACAACTGTTATTTTTCAGAAAGCACCAGTATGCATTAACCGCCGACATCGAGAAGATGTATCGTCAAATATTGGTGCAACCTGAGGATAGAGATTTGCAGCGCATAGTCTGGAGGGACTCTCCGGAGGAAGAAATCCGACACTACCAACTCAATACTGTCACCTACGGTTTGGGACCATCATCCTTTCTGGCTACCAGATGCTTGGAGCAGTTAGGAACGGAAAATCAGGAAGCATACAGAAAGGTCAGTCAAATCCTAAAATACAATTTTTATATGGATGATTTGATAACTGGCGACGAAAATGAGGCAGATTGTCTCACTATTAAGCATCAGTTAAGCAGCATTTTGGCATCTGCTGGGATGAATTTACGAAAATGGCGATCGAATCTACCCTCTATAGGTTCGAAATCAGAGAATGATGCAGATATGATTATTACTGATAACCCCAAGGAAAAGAAAATTTTAGGGTTGTCATGGAATAACCAGCAAGACTATTTTCAGTACATTGTAGAGCCCTTAGAAGCGTGCGTTAAAAGCAAACGCCAAATGCTATCATGTATCGCCTCTACCTTTGACCCATTGGGACTGATAGGCCCAATAACTTTAGTCGCAAAACTGATAATGCAAGGTTTGTGGCAAACTAAAATTCAGTGGGACGAGGATGTTCCATCTGAGCAGATGAATGCATGGAATTCGTATATAGATGAATTACCTATTTTGAACAAGTTAAAAATACCGAGAAAAATAATTTGCAAACATCAAGTTAAACTGCATCTGCATGGATTTTGTGACTCGTCAGAAAAGGCCTATGCAGCTTGTATATATATAGTGTCTACTGATGAATCAGGAAACACAACTTCTAATTTAGTCACATCAAAATCAAGGGTGGCACCGTTGAAAAGCATATCACTACCAAAGCTGGAGCTTTGTGGTGCTGTTTTACTCACAAAATTAGTAAACTATGTCAAAATAGCTATGAACTTAAATGAAATAGATACAACCTACTGGTGCGATTCCATGATAACGATTTTCTGGATTCGTGGACAACCAGCCAGGTGGAACACATTTGTGGCCAATAGGGTGGCTGAAATCCAGGAATCCAGTCAACCCGCACAATGGAAGCACGTAAGATCGGAGGATAATGCGGCGGACGTTTTATCCAGAGGCACCACAGTCTCGCAACTACTTAAATCTGACATTTGGTGGCATGGGCCCACCTGGTTGACTTCAGGCGATTACCCGATTACTTGCAGTGAAATTACGCCGTTGGATTTACCAGAAGAAAGATTGAAACTAACGTTAATTTCAGCAGTAAAACAGGATTGGGAAATATTCTCCAGATACTCTTGCTTAACCAAATTGCAAAGGGTGACAGCTTATATTTTAAGATTTATTTTTAATTGCAGAAATCCTTTGTCAAGGCGTGACGGAGCGTTAACTGTTTACGAATTGGAGAATTCACTTCACATATTAATATCTCGCGCACAATGTTTTGCATTCCCGGAGGAGACGAGGGCATTGAAAACCGGGGTAAATGTGAGAAATTGTAGTAGATTAAATTCATTAAATCCTTATTTGTTTAAGGATTTAATCCGGGTGGGGGGTAGGTTGTCCAACGGAAAAATGATATCGGAAAGTCAACAACACCCCATAGTACTACCTTCACATCATAAGCTAAGTGAACTTATTGTCAGGCACTACCATTACTCATATTTACATGCAGGAACGCAGGCATTGTTAGCGTTAATAAGAATGAAATACTGGCCAATTATGGGTAAAAACTTAATTAAAAAGGTTCTGAAATACTGTATTGTATGTTTTAGGTGTAACCCGAAAACAGAGCAACAGCTGATGGCGGACTTACCGACCGAAAGAATAACGGAAGGTCGCCCGTTTCAATTATCCGGCGTGGACTACTGCGGACCCATTATGATTAAATCAGGTGTCAGCCGTAAGACTCACAGCGTAAAATCTTATATATGTCTATTTATATGTATGGTAACCAAAGCTATACATCTAGAAGTAGTAATGTCTTTAAGCACTGATAGCTTCCTAAATGCGTTTAAGCGTTTCATCTCGCGAAGAGGGAAACCCAGTAAAATGTTTTCAGATAACGCCACGAACTTTCGGGGCGCGAATAACGAATTGAGGGAAATCTATGAATTTTTGAAGAATTCAAATGAAAAAATCGATAAATACTTATCCAATTTATCCATTCGGTGGCATTTTATACCCGCAAGGGCTCCGCACTTTGGGGGACTGTGGGAAGCAGGGGTCAAATCAGTAAAATACCACTTGAAGAGGGTGGCAAATGCTTCATTACTAACATATGAGGAATTCAGCACTGTGTTATGTCAAATTGAATCATGCTTGAACTCCCGTCCTCTCTGTTCGCTGTCCAATGACCCCCAAGACCTAAATCCTCTGACTCCTGGTCACTTTCTCATTGGAACGAGTTTAGCAGCGATCCCGGAGCAGAATTTGCAGAATGTGGCAGTCAATAGATTGAATCATTACCAAAAATTAAATCAACTAATACAGTCGTTTTGGTCGAGGTGGCGCAAGGAGTACTTGGCTGAGCTGCAGACCCGGACGAAATGGACTGGCAACCACCAAAGGCAGCTACAACCAGGCCAAATGGTCATTTTGAAGGAAGATAATGAGCCTCCTTGCTTTTGGAGGCTAGGACGAGTGCACGCTGTACACCCGGGGCCCGATGGAAGAGTACGAGTAGCTACCATCATCACAGGACAGGGAACGGTTCAGAGGGCAATATCAAAACTATGCCTGCTGCCAATTGAGGACAACAAATGCGGAGACCATCTACCCGAGATGGACCAAGGAATATAAGAAGCAACCCGGCAGCGCCTGTGCACAGTGCGGCGCCCACAAGCAAAGGAAAATAAATGGATGGAGCTGGGTGTTTGTTTTTATAATCAGACTTTAATGATAAATTCGCTTTTGTGAATAAAAGTGAAAGGCAATAATAAATTCGCTTGTGTAAATAAAAGTGAAAAACAATGATAAATTCGCTTGTAGAAAAGTGGAAAATACAATTAAAATAAAAAAAGTGCAAATAAATAAAGATGGTGGAGGTCGTGACCTCTTGTGAAAACTCATATGAAAATTAAAGGTCATAATCTAGCCAAAGGAAAATGAATGAACACTGCAAGTGCCCATTTAAATGTATATAATAAAATTAGCTGTCCTGGAAGGAAGACCTGGTCCAATCCGCATGGCATTGTGTTTGTCCTAAAATTAAATGTTTAATAATTGTAGAACTTATTGATTTTTAATGTTAATCGTTAACTTAATCTTTAGCTTTAATGTTTAACTGGAGCATGTAAAATATGAAATGGTTAGTTAATTTAATCTGGTGTGAAGCAGTTAAAGTTGTTTGAGTTATCTTTAGTAGTATAAGTGAGATATTTTAATTATTATATTCTATTTGTGTAAAAAAAAACTCTGGCCTTTACCGTTTTTTGGGCGGGAATATGTTTAATTTTAAATTAGCTAAGGCTCACACCTCTCCAGACATTTCGATTTGTTGGTTTGTTTAAAGTCAATTAATTAACAAATGAAATTATCCATAGATGTCAGGAGATGCAAACTCTCTTCAGACAAGACCGATATAAAAGGCCTGTGTTTAGGTTTTTTCCTTCTCTCTTTTCACCATCCTAACTTCTTAATAAGTAACAGTAAAATCCTTGGTCTGTCTTGGGTAGTTTGTGTCTCCGAAATTATTCACAATGTAATTGGGAATAAAGCAAAATAAAATGTCACGAGTCCTTTGAAAGTTTCCTGAAGCGGCCTTATTATTTTATGAAGTTCCTTCTTCCAAAACAAAACAATAGTTGTAATGAGACGAAGTAGCAACCTCAGTATTTTGGAAAAAGGATTTTAAATTGGCATGTATCAAACCTTCGCCATTACTCCATACAGAGGAACTATGTTACCTCCACCAGAACGAGAAGTGCCCTTCCGTAGACGAGTCTGGCTGACGATCGGCTAACTGAACTTATACTTTTGACAATCATCATCAGAAATATCACGAGCTGGTCGTAGGCTCAAGACCGGCTGATACTGGTAGCAAGATGAGTCGTCCTTTCCAGAGAGGTCCAAGAGAAGTCCTAAGCTCAACACTGATAACGAGAAATATCGTCCCTTTCAATAAGGTAAAGTACCTAGAGAAATTCTTGGTTTTTCTTGCTAGTCCCGGAGCCGTCGAGATGTCGAATCACATTCACTATTAAATGTAAAATGATTTATATATGTTTACTCTATGTTTTCTATATAAACTTTAATAAAAACAATAGAAATCCTTCGTCAAATTTGGCTTTACGCAAACAAAAATAAAAGAAAAATAAACAATACCGTATAAATAAACAATACTATATACTATTAGAACAGTAAAACAGTACGATTTTTCGCATCACAATAATATGACAAAGTATGTCGTCAACTATTATTTATCTATACAATACAATAATTATCAATGCGAGAGCCTTGAACCCGTGCTACAACTCTTTAGCAAATGAATAAATGTGGCATTAAAAATCTTTTTGTCGCAAATCAGTAGCTATTTTAATGATTGACAATAAAAAAGCAAGAGCCTAATCTTGTACACATGTTTGAAAAATAAATGCTTAAGTCTTTACTATTTTTAAGTATTTTAACGAACAACAAGTGTTAGCATTCAAGAAATGTTTAATGTTTTTGACAACGTTTTTATCGGCTAGTGCAAGTTATTTATGTGCGGCGTGCGTGACAAAGTACATTATATAACGTAAACATTGGATGTAATGTTATTGTTTAGAAAAGTATTGGAAGCAGTGCAGATGAAACCGATCGACTAAATATACACGTAATGTCCTTTGCAATTTTCAACTGATGCTAACGTTAATTTATTTTCGTTAAGACTGATTTAGAGACATAACACGATCAAAGGAACATCATTTAATTAATCAATTTGAACTCTTCGAAACATCATCCCACATTATGTGTTTCGAATTTGCGTTTTTAAGAAATACTTGTATTTTTTCACTTTTTATTACATTATTCAAGTGATCGGGAAGAGTTCAACTTAATTAATACTCGTATAATACTGGCTGAAGTACCCATTTTGAACCAAATAGTATTTTTGGAGGCAGTAATGGGTACCGCCGCCCCGGGAACCATTTATTGGATATCCAACATCTCTGCCGTGTCATCTTAAGTGGTTCGCTACATTTGGTGTCTTAAGCAGGGGTGCCCGGGTTCATGGAGTGAGGTTTGTCAGGGTCTTGGCGGCCGGTGTGTCTACCCACCTGCTGTTTGGCGTGCCGGATCGAAAGAGACTGGTTGAGGAGGTCTTTTTACCTCTCCGGCCAGAATCCCTCGATCCATCGCCTTCATCGCAGTTGAAGGGATGGATTTATACGTCCGTCACTCCTGGACAGACTGACCTCAGATTCCTGCCAACCTCTCATACATATTTCCTTCCCGGAACTTCCTCTTCTTATTTTCCTAATAAAAAATCTTCACCCAGCATCCCCTAAGATAACATAGGCCCTGAGGAAAATTATTTCCCTCAGGGCCTCCTTTGTGGAGCTAACGTAAAAAAAAGTACCCGGCATTGTTCGAGCTTTACGTAGGGTTTTTTGAAATCAGTTTTCAAAACAGTGTTTTGAAAATCAAGGATGCAAAATTTCTTATACATCGGAATAAAACTTTTTAGGGGCCATCAATAAATTACGTCACACCTTAAGGGGGGGGGGGGAGTAGAGAGGTGTGACATTGTGTGACAAGGGGTATAGGGGGTCACCAGCTCAGTGACTTCACATGTAAAATTCTAAATTATTAAAACGCAAAAAAATGTTGATGTAAAATTGCAAAATATGTGACGTCACACTAGGGGGGAGGGGGCCTCACAAATGTGATGATGTGTGACAGGGACGGGGGGGGGATAAAAAAATCATAAATTCGTGTGCTGTAATTTATGGATGGCCACTTAGCATAAAAGGAAGCCAGCCGTCTGTCCACCATCTACAGATATTCTTCTTTATATATACATACATACAGAGAGTAGATAGACAGATTCTCTCTTTGGAATCTCTAACAGATTTAATTTTCCTAAATTGATTAACGTAATGGTTAGATTTAGGACAAAATCAATTCCTTTGTTTTCGATAAGATTGGCGTAAAGAAATACGTTTTTCTTTAATTTCATGATATCAGAGGGGAATTCAAAATAAATCGTGCTGACATAGTGGTTATATTCTAATTCGACAATTGCTTGAAAAAGTCCTTGGCTACGTTCCATAGATTTTCAGAAATGATTAGAGTAAAAAGATATTTTATTTTTAATTAAAAATAATAAACACTTTTTGTTTAGACATTTTTTGTGAGCTACGCTCACCTCTTCAGAGTTTATTTAAATTAAATCAAATGTAGACTTATAGATGTAGTGGGAGATGGAATGTACAAAGGTTCATTCAAAAAGTTTTCTGGTTATTGATAATTTAAAAAAAAATCTTCATCTTTATTAAGTTTGGTTTAGAAAACTGTGTTTTAGAAACTATCTGAAATGTCATCACAGAACTTTATTTAGTCAATCTTTTATATGTCACGTTTAAGTTTAAAGAGTGACATTTCAAATTAGAAATTGTTTATGCCAATTAAAACATTAAGCGAAGAATTTTTTTTTGATTCGGCCAAATTATTAACTTTGAAATGAAAAGTATTTCATTGGAGATCGAAAGGACTTCTACTTTTTATTCTAAATAAGTCAGTAATCTCTGGATAAAGTAGGTTAGGTCCGTCCTGTTATAGCTGTAAATAAGTCAGGAATCTCTGGATAAAGGCGGTTAGATCCGTCATGTTATAGCTGTAAATAAGTCAGGAATCTCTGGATAAAGTCAGTTAGGTCCGTCTTGTTATAGCTGTAAATAAGTCAGGAATCTCTGGATAAAGTCAGTTAGGTCCGTCTTGTTATAGCTGTAAATAAGTCAGGAATCTCTGGATAAAGTCAGTCAGGTCCGTCTTGTTATAGCTGTAAATAAATCAGGAATCTCTGGATAAAGGCGGTTAGATCCGCCCTGTTGTAGCCGTAAATAAGTCAGGAATCTCTCGATAAAGTCGGTAAGGTAGGTTCTATCATAGCTGTGAAGTGTAATTATTTTTTTTATTCTCTGCAAAAGCTTTAAATGTTAAAAACTTTTTATGAAATAAATGTTTTTAACATTTTTGCCACAAAATTTGCAATTAAAATATAGATCACAAATACAAATCAGTAAGACATTGTTTATATTAAAAGTTATACAGAAAATTAAATGTTTTTACAAGTTAATATCCACATGGGGTATGTCTTACGTCTGATAAAAGATTGTTATTCTATTAATTGACATAGCAAACACGTGATTTGTATGATAATGTTTTGCTTTAGATAATAAACATTATTACGAGCCGTACGTAGACAATAATTTGCATTCGAATTCCATCTGTGAGAAACTAAACGTAAAAATGAACACAATGCTTTGTTTATACCTTCCCATATCGGGTTCTGTGATGCCAAGGCCTCGCGCTAATCCAGCAGAACCAAAACAGTTTTATTCTTGTTTTTCATCAATCACAACAATCGGCGAACTGAGAATAATAACTATTTCGTTACACCTTCACGTCAATTAACACTTCACGCTTTCTTACTCCGACACTTGCAGCTCGAGTCTTCGAATCGGCCCGGCGATATCACACATCCCCATAAAACTGAAACACGTAAAAAAGGCTTATGATTTATTGTGTTTTCAGACACTAAAGTCGCTCAAACACAGGCTACGAGAATTGTCATGTAAACAAAACACCTGTTAGAGTCACGGGTCACGGCTAATCATCGCATCACACCGAGGTTCAAGATTAAGCTTTACTATTTATGTAGGCGCAATCAACATAGTTTAGTAGATATTTCCCTGTCATAATATTAGTCTCGAGTCGTAAAGACCGACGTCGTAAGCGCGGTCGACCGACGCGTGTCAACCGGGCGGCGGAATCGCTCGCACTCGCCACGCCGGAGACCGGAGAGCGAGGCGTCAGGCGTCGCGTCGACTTCGGCTATTTCCGCCGACGCTCGTCGCGGAAACTCGGCGCGCGCAGCCACTCTAAACGTTAAACAGGCGGAAAATGCTTCTTTGCGAAGTTTGTAACTTGTTGCTCCGTACACTTAACTCTAACTATACTCTGTATTCTTCTACACCTTTCTACTGAACAGTCTGAACACTGAACGGAGAGTGATTCGGCTGCCGAATTTAGGCAGTAAACACACTTTATATCAGCGGACGTGCTCTCTTGGTAGTGCCGAACTCGCACTTTATTGGTGGCAGCCATATGTTTATCCAATAAAGATGAGAGCAAAAACAACATAACGAAACCGTCTTTCCAATACGTCATTTATCGAAGATATAAAACCACAACGATTTTGATGTTTGCTGTAAACTCATGTGATATTTGTGGCCGTAATTTAAATTGAGTTTCAAATAAAATATAATTATATTTGGAAGATTTATATAACGCCGTTTTTTATACAAAGTCGCCTCAAGGGCGCATATTATACAATTTTCTATCTCACTTCTAACTACAGATTAGACAAACTATTATAACAACTTATGGCTAACAGATTGCATCCACCGGTTCGTCGATCACTAAATTGTATGTACAATGCATTTGACCAATAAACACGAAGCTGCGTTAAAATGTATAGATATTATTATTTATTTATATTCTCTACTGGCAGAAAATACACAGGACCATACTTACTTTGTCACTTAAGACGAACACTGTTCATTGTTTATTCGAAAAATTTAAATACAGTTGGCACGCAGAGGACATAATTGGGAACACGTGTTATTTGAAATGCTATAATTTAATCCCAGTTTTCGTTTTAATAATAATATACTAATATGTTGTTTTTCATTTTATTTTATTTCTACAAACTGAAAAATTTTACTGATTGTGACAGTGGTTTACATAGATAACAAGTTTCAGTAATAAAAAAATGTTAATGATCAGTAACTGTACGTAAATAGGTTAGTGGTAGTGTTTTGTAAACACTTCGGAAGAACCTGTGCTGAGGTGTTCCTTGTTTAGGATTATGTGCTATTCTGTCGACTTAAGTAAAAACACCATATCCTGTCAAGAAAGGCACTGTAGGCTTCAGTATACTATACATAAATTTAATTAGTAGCAGTTAGAGTTAGATAAATAATTGTCTTGATTCCCATATAAATATATTTTTCTATGGACCACACACCACTGGTATAAATAATATTGTGGAAACCTTTTTACTGTCCCGAAAAGAGTTTTTTTGGTTTAGGTTGGCTTATGTTTGGTTAGGTGTTATGTTTTGAATAAAGTGAATACCTTGCTGTTTAATCCAGTCTGTGGTATGTTTTTTGTGAATAGTTGTAGATGTATTGTGTCAAAAGTCAAAAGTGACACACGTCTAAATAAATTGATATAACTTTTTTCTTAGCATCTAGAATCTAGATTATGTGTAATAAACTCCATTACAGAGGCAATTGGGTTTTCCTATTTTTTCTGAAGCCGTGTTGGTTTATTGAGAATATATGCATCTTTTCCAAATAGTATTGCAGCGGTTATTTTATTGCTCTTTTAAGAATTTTTGGCAAAGTGTTTAATAGTGTATTGGTTCTATAGTTATTTACATTATTTTTTGGTCCTGATTTATTCCCGTTGTTGTGTTCTTCTTTAGTGATTTTATTATTTTCTTGGTATCTTCCAGAGATATTTTTTTGTAATTTAAAATGTCTGTCTTTAATGAACTTGTTTGGGAAAGCAAAAGCAATATTTATGATGGGCGGTTCAATAGCGGACGTGATAAGAATATTATTTATCTTCCTAAATGTAATTCTTCTCTCGGTAAGAGACAGATTGAGGTGTAAGGCTTTGAATAATGTTAATCTAATAAGAAAAGTGTGATTAGGATGTATTACAGGCAATACAAGAATGATACCCTCAGGTATATTAAATTTAAAGGTGTAAGAGCTTATAGTTTAATATTTATACTTTATAGAGAGAGTTTTACGGAAGAATTTTAGAGATGTTTACGGTCTTTTACTTCAAGGCCGGGAACGCACTAGGCAGTCAAAATTTGGAAGAGCTAATGCTTGGAGCAAGCGCAGCAGCCAGTGCAGCAACCAATATCACCAGATCAGCTGGCCTAGCTGCCTGATGCATTGGGACCGAGGCAACCACATACATTTTAGCTAGTCGCACTGGCTGCTAGGGCAAAATCGCCAACTATCGACTGGCTCCCGCAGCCAACGATCCTTTTCATACAAATTTGCAGATCATATTGGCTCCACAGTCTGTCTGCCCAAAGCGCGCCTAGCCTGACGTTACAGGGCGAAGCATATTTATAATTTTATTAATTCATCATTATCAATTTTAAAACAAAGGTCAAAGAAAATTTAATTGGCAAGTAGATTTTAACTACTACGACAGAGCTCACATATCAGCGCAAACCACTTTAGTTCACCACTTATTAATTCAATGCAGTCAGACTCTTTTGTCAATTGTTTCGATTTATTTTCTTTCTCGTTTTATTGAAAAGGTTTTAAAACGAGTAAAATCCGCGTATTTTTTTTTGGCTTTGATCCAGCGGTTGTTTATCAGAATTTATCACTCTGACGTACACTGACCGGTCGTAATAAAAAATAACTTGCATCGGTATTTACGTAACAAATAAATATTTGCCTTAATAAAGATTTTATGACGAATGAGATCAGAGAATTCGAAAATGTTAGGTACCTACACAGAACATATTTTTCTTGAAGTTTCTTCTAAAGCGATGCCATTTTTATTGGGGTCTGGATCATATTGAATCCCTAGAATTTTATTGCAGACTAGCTGCCCTAAGTGCCCGGCGTTGCCCAGTCTTTGCGCAGAATTTTTCCGATATCAGGTTTAAACAGTAATTTTCCCCTGTTTTGGACATTAAATGCGCAAAATTTACTGATAAGTTTTTTTTTTGCCTATGTCATCTTAGGATGCTGTGTGGAGGGTTTTTTAGGAAAAGAAGGAGAGGAGAGTTCTGGGAAGGGTTTAAGGGGTGGGTAGGAATCTGGGGTTCAGTGTGTCCTGGTCATCCGCCTCCAAGACCAAGACAAACCTCACCCCATGAACCCGGGCACCCCTGCTAAATCACCAAACGTAGCGAACCACTTGAGGTGAACTATGGCAGAGGTGTTGGTTATCCAATAAAGGTTCCCGGGGCGGCGGTACCCATTCCCGCCTCCCAAATTGAAATTGATAAGTATCAAAATTCTGCGTTAATGGGTGGGAAAGTATGATATTTCGAAATATCACATAGACAGTGAGCTCCTTCTTGTTTTGAAAGTCAAGTGTGCAAAAATTCACCAATCTCGGAATAAAACTGCAGATTTTTATAAAAATCAAAACAACGCCGCCCGCCCGCTGCCGCATGCTCACAAATTCTTCTTTATATAAATAGATAGATAGATTTGAAAGCTGCGTGCATAAAGGATGGAAGAATATTGAATGAATCTTCAAAGCTATTCAGATTAAACCAATTTGAATAACTTCGCCAATTCAGTTGACTTCTGCGTTAAAAAAGGAGATAGGTGGATTGTGTATTTTTACAATTTTGATTTACTTGAGATGAGAAAAAAATCCTACCAAGCAGAAACTTGAATGCCAATCCTACCAAGAATGATTTATACAGTAAGGTGGAAAAGCTACCTGGTGGTCTAGCACGGATGATCGATAACTCCCTGTCACTAAATCGGTCATCTATGGTCAGTTATCAATATTTGCGAGCACGGTCAACAATTGTTAAGAGATATTCCTACCAACGATTGACATAAGTTTGGGTTAACTGTACGCTTATTAATGAACGGAGTTGAACTAGCGAAGCTCTTAGAACTGAAAGAAGTCACGCAGTAAGTTGAATCTGTTTGGGTCAATGACACTACATTGGTTCTGGCTCGGAGAACCGAAAGTTTTTCACATGACAATTTGTGAATACCTCGTTAACAAATTAACTCTTTTTTAGCGTCAAAAAGCAAATGCAGACTGCCAATGCATATTAAGATTAGTATTTCAATTCAACATTGCAAATTTATGAATTTTATTAATATTATTTGGTATTTGATGTCTCGAAACGTAAATCCGTAAAAAATACAATCAAAAATACATATCATTTATTCATTCTCTGTCAATATGGGTTCGGCTGTCAACAGTGAAACCGTTCTCGGGATATTGACATAAAGTCGTTGGAAGTTATGCCTGTTGATCCTTTATTGTAAAGTTTTCGATTTCCCTGAGCTAGGCTCCCTGATCCTTCAGTTCTTGAACTGGAACTCAAATCTAACAATGTTAATGTAAGTAAGACTCTCCGCGGTCGGGAGAAATAAATGTATTTATTATTTCGTAATAACGTTAAATTTTTAAGCAATATTTACAGCAAGATTTTGTGTTTTCCTACTCACTTCACCAGTACCACTACCTAACATTGGAAAGCTTAGCAGTTTGAGATTTTGTTGAAAAAAGAGACAGCTTTCCTAATCAGCAATGGTAGGTTGGCAGCCAATTGTGGATGCCTGAGGTAATTTCCTGATATACACAAACAAACCTAATTCACCATTCTCGCAATAAATAAGAAGCCTTTACATGATCTCTTGTTTCTGACCGTAAACGGCCACACACACGCAAGCAACCAAAATCGAAATCTCTGATTCAATCAAAGATTTTATCTACAAATCGTAAAAAAATCAATTCAGCTCTGCTACCCCAAAAGAGATACGTCGACGAGTCAAAAGATTATTGGCAGCCAGACATTTTTTGTTGACGCATTTCGGAAGCTGCTGATATTTAATTGATTGGGACGAAAAGAAAGATTTGTTTTAATTAAAATCTTGTCATCATTTCACTTGTGGCGTAAGATTATTCAATAAATACCGCGAACATGAAGACTTGGATTTATTTTCAAATTCAATCACTTCCTTTAGAGGGAACTTATACTTGCATACACCGAGTGGCGGCGTAGGGTAGATTGGCACCCGTGGCGGTTTTGCATTGAGCACCCCTACTTAAAATAAAACATCAAATATTTACGAGACTTAATTTTACAATACATTCGATCACATTATCAACATTGATTTCCCTATCTCTTTCAATTGATAAAATCGAAAGATTAGTTAGTCGCGCTTGGCTCATTGTGGACCTTAAGTAAGATTTTATTAATTTTAACTTTGAAAAGCTTCTTTCACATGAAGCCACCGAAACATAAATTGTTAAAAAAAATCTAAGACATAGCGCTAAACTTGAAAATAGACTCAGAAAAGCCCCATTTTACAATGAAGTCCAATGTAGTCCATTGAGCCGGTTCTTGGGCAAAAGTGTTAGCGGCTTTTAAATGGCGCCTCAATCTTAAAATCTCCAACCCGATGTCCTCTGCTGAAAATTCATCATGCATTTTTAACAGATTTGGGGCCATTCCACGAAGATCTTCTTCTGGTGATGTTACCAACGTTTTTAAGTCAAAATGTAACCAGAATAAAATCCATTGCCCTGTAACGATGGTCCAGTTCTTCGTAAAATCTATCGTGACATTCTAACATTGCTCTCTGCAGCTCTTCTGCTAATGTAAGTCCAGCATCTCGGGATATCCAAGCATACGTTTTCAAAATCTCCTCCTTCCTCTTTTCCTTTAATCGGAATGTCAAGTCCTCACATTTTTTGTTGCGTAGCAAATAGCCTTTTCCACTATTTGGTTACCTTGACATTGAAGAAAATTTTTAAGAGCTTTAATTTTTATTACATACTTTTCTAATAATAGCCCAGATGTTTGTAAATACTATTGTGTCAGATTAACTTCTTCTAGGACTTCACACCAAAAGGAAAGCATAGAAAACTGAAGTCTCACAAAGCTGGTATGAGTGTTGATGCTGCTTTTCTTGTTTCGACGTTTTTTTTTTGCTGGTGCTGGGATTACATCTAAAAATCTGTGTACGTGAAATTTTAAACAAGGCAACCGTTGTAATTCGGTTTAGAATTGAAGAATTCGTCAAAGGACGGCACCTCTTCCGTTAGCCGGTCGTTTGAGAACGTGCCCTCCCTAGGTATAAGCGCTCGATTTTGTAAATTTGAGTATCTCTCCCGATATGGAAAGATTGACGGCAATACTTAGTTGTATCACGCGGCTATATATTATATATGACGTCATTGCCTGTCTCCGTTACTTTGTCCCGGTGAATAGCTACTACTGGTTACTGGATCACAGTGGATCTTAGGAACGGGCTATTTTTGGAAAAAATTCCTATCGGATTTATAAAATGGTCACCAACTCTCTAACTGGGCGAAGCCGAACCAAAAGCAACCCACAGGGCCCAGCAGCAAAAACCTGCGGAGTGAGTTTTTAAATATTAGTTTATTAATATTCACTCGAGAGTCACCACGGACATTTCGCGCGGTATAAGACCAAGCGCAACATAAATTCATTCTTTTAGGGAATTAAAAATTTTATTTGAAAAAAAAATAAAATATAGTTGCGATGCGTTTTTAAATATGATATTAGTACCTATGTAAGTTGCTAGTTACAAGAGTAGGTAGTAATTTATTGATACGTCTTTTTAGGGGGAGATTTTGTGTGCATTCTTTGGCTGTACGAGTGAGTTGTCGTTGACACCCCTTGTTGCTTGGTACCCGACCCCGGACCGCCCCGGACCCGGACGTATATCAGTTTTCAAACTATCACGTGTCACCAATTACAGTTTTTTTTATTCAAATTTTCATTTTTCATAACTTACAAATATCAATTTTTTTATATTATAAGAACAATCAATCAAATTTGGTACCTCACATAGGTACCTATTTAAATACCTTTAATTCTTGATTCGATTCAAATTAGACTTCAAAAAGAACTTCCAATTGGTTCATTAATGTAAAGAGTTTTAAAAATAGAATTTTGATTTAACATTCATTGTTTTGCAAAATGTCATTCTTAAATTTTTGACAGTTTGCAAGAATTTTTGTGATGATTAAAAAACTTTTCAGATGTACTGTCATGTGGTTGTAATAATCCAGGATGAATATTTTTTTATATTTTATTTTTAATATTGACTTTTTTGCAAGTCCAGACTTGCATCCCAGTATGAATATTTTATTTTTAATATTGACTTTTCTGCAACCCAGACTTGCATCCCAGTATGAATATTTTATTTTTAATATTGACTTTTCTGCAACCCAGACTTGCATCCCAGGATGGATATTTTATTTTTAATATTGACTTTTCTGCAAGTCCCGACTTGCATCCCAGGATGAATATTTTATTTTTATTTTTAACCAGCTGGTGTACCCGGCATGCATTGAATGCCATTCAAAGAAATACTTTTTTTATCCCTGCATTCCCGTGCGTCTCCGTTCACCTCCCGTGTCCCCTTCCCCTCCCGCGTTCCCCTTCCACCTTCCCCGCCTTCGACTCCCTCCCTCGTCGCCCTTCCCGCGAATCTCACCTCCCCTTTCTGCCCTTCCTCCCTGCCGCTAAAATATATGAAATACACACATTTTCATTTATACAAATTTCACAACGCCAGAGCTTACCAATCACCAAAGTTTCATCGCAATCGGTATGGCAGCGCATAAAATACGAACAAACAAACAAACAAATAATGATTTTTATGTATAAAAGATTTACCATCGTAATAGTACAAAAAATAGGCACTGTAAATGAAATCGTTCGATATCCATACGAACTGAGTATTTTTAAGTTGATTTAGGTTTAAAACTAGAAAATAATACAAAAACTTTATAATTTTATATTATTTATTGGAAGGCCAACTGTTGTGGGATCAGTTGTTGGGTCACCGTCCCTTTCGTTGTTAAGAGGTTCGTTGAAAATATAATTCCAATCAACCGTTCGACTTAGCTCGGCTCGTAAGTTTATACGCTGTATAACAATATCAAGGTATTGGGGAGGGCAGCTTATCTCTGATTCAGTAGATACCAATAGTCTGTATGGTATGCTTTGATTAAATAAGCAAGCCTTGATGACAGGCTCGAGTTTCTGCTCAGACTAGTATCCAAGCTATCTCTATCTTCATATATCTACTACCATAATATAAGTATTTACGTAGAACGTTACAAACCAGTAATGTTACTCAATGGCGTTCGAGTATTTGCGCCAAGATGTCTGGAGGCATTTTGTGAAGACGAAACGTAAGTGAATTTATTAACCAAACCATTAATTTGTTGAACCATACAAGATGTAACTAATGTACACATTTCACAATTATTTTGTTTCGCAAAGTAAATGGAACTCAATCTGAATAAGCATCGTGCTATTTCCGTGTTTAATCGTGTTAAACCGTATTTTAAAGTGAGAAGAGATTGCGTTAATTTTAATTGCTTAGCCGGGTTTTACCCTGTTTTACCATGTTTTACCGTCTTTTATCGTGTTTTACCATGTTTTACCGCGTTTTACCGTGTTTAACCGTGGGTAACTGTATTTAATGGTGTTTTACCGTGTGTAACCACAATTATCGGTATTTTATCGCTTACTGTAAAATACAATTAAACAGATTGAAGATTAAAGATTTAAGAGATTAAAAAGATTAAAGATTAAAGATTTAAGAGATTGCGTTAATTAAAAAATTTTAACCGTGTTTTACCGTGATTTACAGTGTTTTACCATGTTTTACCATGTTTTACCATGTTTAACCGTATTGAACGGTGTTTTACCATGTTTTACCGTCTTTTATCGTGTTATACCATGTTTTACCGTTTATTACCGTGTTTTACTGTGGTTAACCTTGTGTAACCGCATTTAACGGTGTTTTACCGTGTTTCACTGCGTTTAACCGTGGGTATTTAATGGTGTTTTACCGTGTGTAACCAACCACAATTATCGGTATTTAACCGTGTTTAATTGTATTTCACCGTAAGAAGAGATTGCGTTAATTAAAAAATTTAACCCTGTTTTACCGTGATTTACAGTGTTTTACCATGTTTTACCATGTTTTACCATGTTTTACCGTGTGTAACCGTATTGAAGGGTTTTTTACCATTTTTACCGTCTTTTATCGTGTTATACCACGTTTCACTGTGTTTTATCGTATGTGTTGGAATCGAGCACTAGGGGCGGAGAACTTATCAGGAGCAATCAGGAGCAAAACGAAAAAATAATAGTCCTGCCTAGTGTGGCCATTCTTGCGCCCCCCCGAGTCTACGCCCTATGCCTGGGCACCGGTGGCACTGCCCTATTTACGGCACTGAATTTAAGCATTGAAATTATTGTTTCATTCAAAAGTATATTTGCTTGAAATGGTTATCAAAGTCAGCACTCTCAAATCAGGGCTGTCAGTTACATTATAATTTTGGAATAAAAAATAATGATATTAAGTAAGATAAAACAATTATTAGTTAACTTCTGACTGACAGTTAAAATATCTGAAGTAAACTATGATATATGTGTGTATGACATGTATAACATGTCGCCATGCAGGAGAATAGTACCATGCCTAACATTGATTATTGTGCTTGAGGTATGTTATTATAGTCTTTTGAAAACTATTTTCTGTGTAGTTTAATACATCTACTGCTTTGAAAAAGCATTGCCAACTGCACGCAATCTAGGTATAAGCGAGTATCTAAATGACTCAGTCCTGATATTATTGTTGTAATTAAAAAGAATTTTGGATCGAGTAGTTCTTGTAGGTATATAGAAGGTAATTAGGCTTAGTAAGTCAGGGCAAGTCGGAAATAAGTCTTCCATCGGAGAGATTTAGTAAGTTTAATTCTTTCATTAAGTTATTGTAATTTATTGATTCTATTGGCAGGCCGAGTTTATAGTTAATGAATCTTAGGAATTTATGCTTGATTTTTTCAATGGAATCGGAGTGAATTTTGAAGTGAGACGACCAAATAGAAGAATTATATTCGACTTGACTTCGAACTAGAGAGGAATACAAGATTTTTAATGTTGCAATATTTTGAAAGTCTCTGCCATTTCGGAGAATGAAGCCCAGCATTTTTAGTCTTTCATTAGTAACTATATTTATATGTAAAAGAAAGTTGAATTTAGAATCTAAAATAATGCCAAGATCATTAATTTCACTGACGGAGGTGAGGGAAACATTGTTTATTTTATATTGAAAGTTAAGTGGTTGATTTGTTCTGAAAAATCTTATTATCTGGTATTTACTAATATTTAGATAAAGTTTGTTAATTTTGCAGTCTATTTAAATTTATTTGAATGTGAAATATTAGTACCGCCTTCTGCAGTTTGGATTATGTATATGAAATTTGTCATTATGGGGGATATGATGTTTGGTTGTGTATAAATCAAATAAGCATTAAACACTGTACTTATTACAAAAATTTACATACGTATCATAATAATTTATTTTTACAAAACATTCGTAAATGAAAAGTGGGAGCGAACAAGTAGCGATTTGCGAGCTGTTACATCGTTGGCAATCTGGAACAGAATGATTCCTATTACTTGTAACGGCAGTCGGTGACTAGGTGGAAGTATTGCGGGATCGCTATTGGCGTGTGAGGAGCCATTAGGAATGATTCCGCGATACAAAATAGCTGCATCGTTCGCTGCCACAAAAGTGAGCTTTTTAGGTCTCTGATAATGCAGTGTACAGGTTAGTCATGTAGTTCCAACATCCTTCAACGAAGGTCGTTGAAGTTTTACGATATCTCAACAGATGTCAGTTAAGTATTATATCATAACAGTGTCATGTATCGTTGTTCGTGTCTATTGATGTTGCAGTTCCGATGATAGCCGAAGGCATTGGGTAGTCAAGCAGACACCATCAGTCTGGCGACTCGGAGCTTCGGAAATACTTAGAGAAGTATAGTCCAGTTTAATGTCCTTTATAATCTTTAGGATAACGAAAATAAATCGACTTGTAATCAAAACGAACCTCAAACATATTTGGAAATTTTCCGAAACTTTTTAAAATAGTATTAATCATTCGGATAAACAAACACAGCACATAATAAAGTAGGAATTTACAGAAATCCAAACGGCCAATCGAAAAATGCCTTTGGGAGGGGCCAAAATTCTAAAACAAATTGTTAATGGTTGGAGTTTTTACACCAATGTAGAGACTTCTGCATCAAAAATGTTGAATTAAATACAGTATGTAACAGCAACTAGGTTAGGTAGGTATCCGAAGGATTTTAACCAACGATTCTGAGCATATTTGCAGTAGAAAAAGTAGATATCATGCTGTCATATATTTTTTTCTATTAAAAACAAAAATATATTTTTCTATCTCATGTCTCCACTGATCACACATAGGTCGAATATAAACATAAGGGAACGTTTCGTGTGTTATCGTGCTGCTGGAACGAGATATCTTGCTTAGAAATTGACCCGCAACTCTGAATACTCAGTTGCGACGCCGACGTGTAATGGAAAAATATTTATGATGTTTTTAATTGGAAAAAAAATCATCGGACAGCAAATCTAGCAACAATGGTTAAAATCCTTCGGCAGCAAATCTAGCAAAAAAGGTTAAAATCCTTCGGCAGCAAATCTAGCAACAAAGGTGAAAATCCTTCGGCAGCAAATCTAGCAATAATGGTTAAAATCCTTCGGCAGCAAATCTAGCAACAATGGTTAAAATTCTTCGGGTGCGTGGTATTACATAAACGTGGGGTACGTGGTGTAAAAGGCAAAAATATTACACACTTTTTTTCTGGAAAATCGGTAAAAAGAGGTCATGATACTGCCTTTTTCAGAAAAAAAAAACATTTTTTAGGTTTAGTTTTTCAATAAGCTACTTAAAAAAATTCAAGTGCCGGCGCACACATTTCTTTCAAATACGAGTACACTGTATTAAGAAGGCCTAAGAGTATGTATATTCCTAACATTTAGATCACAAACTCGTCTGAAATGCTTTATGTATACATTATACGCCAACTCAATAGAATCTACATACATTGAAGCTCTTTACGGCTGTTTGTAGTTTTGTTTGTGTGTTAAGCTGGGGTTTTACGTTCTACACACAATAGATGAAGTGATGCTGACACCATTTCAACACGATATTCAAACAAAATTGTTATGCGAAGCATTTAAATAGCCTTATATTATGCATGCTGCGTGAAGGCCACTGTCTTCTGTCTGGTGGCGGAGAACAAACAGATCTGTCACACAGCGGGTTTCCGAGTGTTTCCGGATACCCAAAAAAAAAAAAATTTAAAAACCTAATACTATACAAACATTCGCTAGCTAGCAATGTGTTGGCAAAGGTATATTTTTGACCAAATGAAAATGGATTTCATTTGCTAATTAATTTACGTATGGGGCGATAATGACCATGCATTACGATATAAGATATTATCAGATTAACGACTTTATTCATTGAGCTTAGAGAATCTTATTTTACTCTAACGTTTTGCATTTCGCCTGTCTGTAAATTTGTTCTAGCGTTTCGTTTTCAGAAAGGCTTTTCCCTAAAATTTGTTATAAGAGATCGTTCTCCCGCGAGATCGAGATCAGATTTGTGTGATTTTCTACGGCTGTTATTTGCTTTTTCTATCGGCCGATGTCAAAATTTCAGCTGTGAGCTGTCACGTGTTTTAGTTTGGGTCGTTTTAAACACGAATTCCTGCAGGTATGCATGATTATTTATTCGTTTAACAGCTGTAGAAAATCACACAAATCTGACAGCACTTCTCGCGGGAGAACGATCTCTTATCACAAATTTTAGGGAACAGCCTTTCAGTTCAAGTAGATGGCCGTTTTAATACTTCAGTAAAGATTATTTTCCTCATTATCTTTATCCCCTTATCCAATTCGGGTCGGGGACCCATTGCATCGACAAGGCTCCTCCATACGTCCCTGTCTTGTGCTGATTGTTCGGCCTCCGTCCATGGCAGTCCCATCCTCCCCTCACACAGTTTCTTGAGTTGCGCAGCTGTGTCTGGGGCGGCCCACTGGACGTCTACCCTCTGGAATCGCACTTAGTATTTTCCTCGGAATTCGGTCATCAGACATTCTTAGTACATGCCCAAGCCACCTCAGTTACGATTTTTCTATGAAGAGTAGCAATGGTTCAATGTTTAGATCGTCTCGGATTGTCGAGTTTCTTATATGATCCCATTTCGTAACCCCTGCCACTCCTCTCAAGTACCTCATTTTTTTTACTCTAGAGCGTGTTCGTTCGTTTAGCATCCATAGCTGGTGGCCATAAGTGAGCGTCGGGCGGTATACCGTTTTGAACACTGCCATATTTCCTCTTGACATGTGCACCGATTCATTGTTACGCGGATGACAGTACAGTCCATGATAGCTTTTTGTTTGACAAGCCTCCAAAGGGCTCACAAATCCCAATGGCTCGGAGGGCTTTGAAACAAAGAATGGACGGTTACCTCGAGAGTGTTTTCTCTTGGGGTAAGAATAACCTCGTCGAATTTAATGTTTCAAAGACCCAATCATGTCTGATTACGTCTAAAAGGGATCGGAATGATAATCTAGTCTCCTTCAACGGAAGCAATCTCCCGAACAGGCCTTCCATTGATATGCTTGGTGTAACTCTAAGTGACCAGCTCAGGTACGGGGACTCCATCGAGGCCAGAGTTAAGTTAGCCTCTCAGAAACTGGGCGTACTGTACAGGGCTCGCAGATACTTTAATAGTACACAACTGCTAACCCTGTACAAATCGCAAGTGCGCCCCACGGTTGAATTTGGCAGCCACCTCTGGTCTGGAGTCCCAAAATACCTGAAAAAAACCCTCGACTCTGTGCAGAAACGGGCGGTCCGTTTGATAGATTCTCCTAACTTAACAAATGGACTGCAATCTTTAGAGCACAGGCGTCAGGTGGGAATGCTGTCCTTGTTCTACCGGTATTACAATGGAAGATGCTCCGAGGAACTAGCGTCACTGATCCCCTCGGCACCGGTGCATAGTCGGGAAACACGCCAAACACGCGCTCAACATTTGTACACGGTTGACATTAGTCACATGAGAACGGGTCGTTTCTACGACTCGTTCTGAGTTCAACAGCCCGGCTGTGGAACGAGTTGCCGGCTTCTGTGTTTCCTCCCTCCTCCTACATGTTCACTCCTTCCTCTCCTCAACAGCACCCTCCGCACAGCATCTTCAAAGATGACATAAAAATAAAAAATAAAAAAATATTTGTCTTGATACTGTGCTCGGATTTCCTTATCACTGAGCTGTAGAGAGAACGTAATACACCGCTTGCCGCACTAATTATTCGATCAATTTCTCCGTATTGCCGTCCATCGCTGGAGAATTCAACCCCGAGGTATTTGAATTATTTTTTTTCCAAATGTGAAATCGTTGTGATATATTATACTTTCTTATTCGCATTTTTTAATACTACAATTTGAAAATTTGAAAAAAGAATTATCATTGAAATAGATACATAGGCAAGGTTCGTAGAAAATGAATTTAACAAGATTAGCTGATACGGGCCTTTACGAAAAAAAAACTCGTCGGGCCGCTATCGAAATTTCGAACGCGTGACGCAGCTTAAAGTAAAACACTTATATTGCAGTTAATTCAAATCTCCAAGTGGAACACGGACTTCAAGCACGTCACGAATTTTTAGCCGATCACCGCTGTACCCCTCGATGAGCTAAACTTGTTAAACGCATTTTCTACGAAACTTGATAGATAGGTATATATTTGGAAAAATTGTATAATTCTAATTTGATTTTTTTTATGTTACGTAGAAATAGGTAGCATAAAAATTATGTAGGTGCCTACTTACAAATCTTATGATTTCTGGGAAAATTTTGGTTTTTATTTAATATTAATTGTATCGAACGTGTTATGGAAATACCAATCTTCGTACCACATATCGTGAATTATTGTCAAAGAAGAAATATTCTGCATTTAAAGGGCGCTGTTATGAGAGATGATTCATAGCTCCCGAAATAGATATTATTTCGATATTGTACCGGAGGTAAATCACACGCAAAACAGAAATTACTCCATAATTAATTTCAACGGACCTGCGATTATTTCAAAATAATTTTTGAATTGGTGTAATATTGTGTAATACAGTATAAAAAGATTGTCAAAAGTACGGCGTTTTTCAGTGTGTTACCGGCAGCGATTAGAGTGACACCTTTACAAATCTGAACTGAACAATCTTGGACGATTCAAGACGCCAGTCTCGCCGTTACCGGTCGGAACTCCAAACCTTCAAGCGTCCGATGGAACATCACATTCACATCGTATTTTTTCCCATCTTTGAAATTATTTGTTCTTCCATTTTTTTTGTTGCAGCTACATTTTTGCATTCTACTATTACCGCCCTAAGTTTCTAATTCCGGTAACACCAAAATTAACAGGATCTATATTTTTTTTAATTCATCTTTTGTAACTGTATTTTTTTTACCCTTATCATTAGGCTTTATGATGACGATAGGTTCATGTTTTTTAATTTTTATTATTTCTTCATTGATTTTACCAATTTTCGTAATTTCGGCATAATATTTAGATTCCACATCTGTTTTTAGTAATTCAATATTTTTATCTATTTTAGATATCGATTGGTACAATCTGTCGAGTCCCTCATCTTCTTTGTTGGTTGGTGCCTTGTATTCTTGGATCATCGCCTCAATGTGGGCCATCATTTCGCACATTGCCTCAGTGAGGGAGCTCTTTTGATAAAATGTTAGAAGTTAATGATTTATTAAAAAACTTTACAAGGTTTTTTGCGCTTTCCAGCCTCTCTTCTGGTGACAGGGTAGGCATTTTGAACTATTAAATTTTATTTATAAAAAAATATTTTCTGTTGTTTATAAAACTATTATAGTTTGTTAGTAATTATAAATTATAATTGTATTCACAAAGTATTTTCTTTTGCATTTTACACATGTATTGCCATCTGTTGCGCAGTAGCGAAACTAATTTTTATTTTTATTAATGCGTATCAGTATTTACTGCCATCTATGGAGAAGGGGCAAAAAATATACCATCTGTAGGTAGAGTATTCAGATACGTCAAAAATAGCAGTAATTTGACTTTTTAAAATACGTTTCTGGTATAATTATGGTTCAGTACATACGGAATAGTCACTCCAGATTTACCGCAGCACTATAATGCCACTGTTAATACTAGTTTTCATTGATCTAAGTAAACTTTTAGCTCTTTATTTCACTATTTTATGTGGAGCAAAATTTTATTTGACATCTGTCATTGAATGTTATTATGTATTATTACCACGGTTAAACACAGTTAAACACGGTTAAACTCGGTAAAACACCGTTAAATGCGGTTACACAAGGTTAAACACAGTAAAACACGGTAAAACACGGTAAAACACGGTAAAACATGGTAAAACACGATAAAAGACGGTAAAACATGGTAAAACACCGTTCAATACGTTTACACACGGCAAAATACGGTAAAACATGGTAAAACACGATAAAAGACGGTAAAACATGGCAAAACACCTTCCAATACGGTTACACACGGTAAAACATGGTAAAACAGGGTAAAACACTGTAAATCACGGAAAAACACGGTTAAAATTTTTTAATTAACGCAATCTCTTCTTACGGTAAAATACAATTAAACACGATAAAATACCGATAATTGTGGTTACACACGGTAAAACATCATTAAATACGCTATCAAAAAGAAATACAAAGCAAACTTAATTACAACAAAACACAAACAACTTGAGCAAATCTTCCTGCAAGTGAATGCTGCCAAGAATAAAAAGATTATCGGGGGCTGTATTTATATCCCACCAAATTCAAGCAATGAAGTATACAGATGCCATAGTGAGGAAGTGGAAGCTATATTAAAAAGGAATCCTAGTGCAATATTTTTGCTTGCTGGTATGTCGTTTTCTCCTTTCATTCTTCCAAATGTGAACTGGATGACAATATCAGTGTTAGTGAGTCTGAACGCATTATTCTAGACATGGCGTTATTCCTAGGTCTGATACAGGCAAATACGAAACGAAAATAATCGTACCCTAGACTTATGTTTTTCTATCTTAAAGTCACTTTTAATTGAAGAATGTAGTGAACCGCTGGTGCCCATTGATGCTTATCATCCTCCACTGGAAGTTATTATTCCTCATGTGCTTGTAAGCTGTCTTACAGTTACCAAAAATTTTTCAAAACTGATTACGAGAAAATTTGTAATTATCTTCTCTCTTTTATCTCTTTATCTCGGTCATCTATGCAATATGATCAATCAAAAGAGAGCACATCAACACAGCTACCAATAAATTTTATTCTGTTTTGGGAAAGGCTATTAGCATGTATATTCCAACCATGAATTGTAAGCCAAGCACCTATCCAAAATGGTATTCCAATGAACTTATTAATCTTCTTATTACCAAAAAACTTAAACATAAGGAATATAAATTATATCGAAAAAATTCTGATTATATTGAATTTAAAGTTTTAAGAACTTCATGTAAAAAAATGTCTATGACCTGCTACCGTAACTATTTAAATAATATTCAAAATTCCATAATAAATAATGTTAGTTATTTTCGGAAATACTCGAAATCTCTTAAAGAAGATGATTCTGATTTTCCGAGCATTATGCACCTAAGTGGCAGCCATAGCAATAATACTGATGGTATTGTTAACTTGTTCGAAAATATTTATCATTGCAACATTCTTCAAGATAATATCAACAAATTGTTAATTTGGTGTAAGGAAAATAGACTTTATTTAAATATCTCAAAATGTCAAATTGTTAGATTTTCTCGAATAAAAAATCCAGTGATCTTTAATTACAACATTGCTAACAATGCTCTTGAGACATTAATGCAAATTAAAGACTTGGGCATCACTTTTCAATCAAATCTTTCATTTGTTAACCACATAACAGAAATCTGTAATAAGGGCTTAAAAATGTTAGGGTTTATAACTAGGCTACTGGAAACTTTAACAATATAAAGTGTATTAAACTGTTATATTTTGCTTATGTTAGAAGCCAACTTGAGTACAATTCTCCTGCCTGGAATCCTCATTATAATATGCATGTACAAGCTGTTGAAAGAATACAAAACAAATTCTTACGTTTTCTAAATTTTAAAAAGGGTATTCCAGCAATTACGTTAAACTACAACACTATTTTAAACGATATGAATATGCTTAAACTGTCACAGAAGAATTTACACTGACTTAGTATTTTTATATAAAATTCTAAATGATTTAGTTGATAGTCCGGTATTACTTGAATTGATAAGCTTCCGAATTCCACTTCGTAATACTAGAATTCAGGATTTGTTTCAGTGCATAAATTCTGGGACTAACTACCACATGTATTCCTCTTTGCCCAGAATACTAATGGAGGGAAACTATTATACCAAGTCAGTGGACAACTTCAATTTCTTTGAAAAAATATAAAATATTGTTATTGAGGCAGTTCAGTTAATGTACAATAAATAAGTATTTTTCTAACTATGCTATCTATCTATATATGTAAAAGCCCCGAAGAAGATCGTTTATTAATAAATAAATAAAGTAACTGTATTTAATGGTGTTTTACCGTGTGTAACCACAATTATCGGTATTTTACAGTGTTTAATTGTATTTTACCGTAAGAAGAGATTGCGTTAATTAAAATTTATTATTATTATTTATTATTTTAACTTTATGAGTAAAACCTCAAACTGTAATATTTAATTAAATGAAGACATTATGAGCGAAACTCAATCGAAAATCTGGAAACAGAAAAATCAGAAAAAGATATTGGCACCTCTGGGACTCGAACCCAGGACCTCCCTACTTTCCGGGTTGGGAATCATTCATAAAGATGGTCTTGCAATCATTCATAAAGATGGCAGCCAATAAAAAATATGCGTTAAGAAAAAATGAAGATAATATGGGTGGTTCTTAGTCGAAGTATGGTATAGTTAAAAGTGACCGAATTGGATATCGACACATTAGCTCAGTGGATAAGAGCAACCCGAAAAGTAGGGAGGCCCTGGGTTCGAGTCCCAGAGGTGCCAATATCTTTTTCTGATTTTTCTGTTTCCAGATTTTCGATTGAGTTTCGCTCATAATGTCTTCATTTAATTAAATATTACAGTTTGAGGTTTTACTCATAAAGTTAAAATAATAAATAATAATATTCATCCCAGACTTGCAGAAGAGTCAATAGATGTCGCGCATTAAATAAAATGGATAATAATTTATCCAGACACCATCTAGATTGCATTTAGTTCGAGTTGAATCTTGCAATCATTCATAAAGATGGCAGCCAATAATAAAAAATATGCGTTAAGAAAAAATGAAGATAATATGGGTGGTTCTTAGTCGAAGTATGGTACAGTTAAAAGTGACCGAATTGGATATCGACACCTTAGCTCAGTGGATAATAGCACCCAACCCGGAAAGTAGGGAGGTCCTGGGTTCGAGTCCCAGAGGTGCCAATATCTTTTTCTGATTTTTCTGTTTCCAGATTTTCGATTGAGTTTCGCTCATAATGTCTTCATTTAATTAAATAAAAAATTTTAACCGTGTTTTACCGTGATTTACAGTGTTTTACCCTGTTTTACCATGTTTTACACTGTGTAACCGAATTGAACGAACGGTGTTTTACCATGTTTTACCGTCTTTTATCGTGTTTTACTATGTTTTACCGTGTTTTACCGTGCTTTACTGTGTTTAACCTTGTGTAACCGCATTTAACGGTGTTTTACCGTGTTTTACTGTGTTTAACCGTAGAGAACTATATTTAATGGGGTTTTACCGTGTGTAACCACAATTATCGGTATTTTATCGTGTTTTATTGTATTTTACCGTAAGAAGAGATTGCGTTAATTAAAAAAATTTAACCGTGTTTTACCGTGATTTACAGTGTTTTACCCTGTTTTACCATGTTTTACCGTGTGTAACCGTATTGAACGGTGTTTTACCATGTTTTACCGTGTTTTACCGTGTCTTACTGTTTAACCTTGGGTAACCGCATTTAACGGTTTTTTACCGTGTTTTACTGTGTTTAACCGTGGATAACTGTATTTAATGGTGTTTTACCGTGTGTAACCACAATTATCGGTATTTTATCGTGTTTTACTGTGAGGGAACGGACTCCGGTGTCGATAGAGACGGGTGATAGAAATGAAAGGTATCTGATTGAGTTGTGAGTCAAGTCGTTTATTGAGGAGCTACGTAGCTGTGGTCGGTGCGAGGGTAACAGGACGTATGCAGAAGTACCCTAGAGTGAGTTATTAAACGGCTCTAGGGATCGGCCTTAAGGGCTATTATTTTTTTCAGGGCTGTTAAATGAGAATTAAAGAAATTTAAACGGCTCTTGGGATCGGCCTAAGGGGAAATTAATTCCTTCGGGGCCTATTAAAGAGAATTGAAGATATGTAAATGGCTCTAGGGATCGGCCTTAAGGGAAATTACTTTTTCAGAGCTTTTAAAGAGAATTTAAGAAATTTAAACGGCTCTAGTGATCAACCTCAAGGGAAATTATTTTTTTCACGGCCCTTTAAAGAAAATTAAAGAAATTTAAATGGCTCTTGGGATCGGCCTTAAGCGAAATGAATTTTTTCGTGGCCTTTTAAAAAGAATTAAAGAAATTTAATCGGCTCCAGCGATCGGCCTTAACGGAAATTATTTTTCCAGGGCCCTTAAAAGAGAGTTAAAGAAATTTAAACGGCTCTATGGATCGGCCTTAAGGAAAGTCAATTCCTTCGGGGCCCTTTAAAGAGAATTAAAGAAATTTTAACGGCTCCTGAGTTCGGCCTTAAGGGCAATATTTTTTTCAAGGCCCTTTAATGAGAATAAGGGAAATTTAAACGGCTCTTGGAATAGGCCTTAAGGGAAATGAATTATTTCGGGGCCTTTAAAAGAGAATTAAAGAAATTTAACGGCTCTAGGGATCGGCCTTAAGGAAAAGGATTTTTTTCAGTGCTTTTTAAAGAGAATTTATGAAATTTAAACGGCTCTAGTGATCGGCCATAACGGAAATTATTTTTTCAGTGCTTTAAAAAGCAAGGAAATTTAAACGGCTCTTGGAATCGGCCTTAAGGGAAAATTATTCTTTCGGGGCCTTTTAAAGAGAATTAAAGAAATATAAACGGCTCTAGTGATCGGCCTTAAGGAAAATAATTTTTTTCAGGGCTCTTTAAAGAGAATTAAAGAAAATAAAACGGCTCTAGGGATCGGCCTTAAGGATAATTATTTTTTTCAGTGCTTGTTAAAGAAAATTAAAGAAATTTAAACGGCTCTTGGAATCGGCCTTAAGGGAAATTAATTCTTTCGGGACCTTTTAAAGAGAATTAAAGAAATTTAAACGGCTCTAGGGATCGGCCTTAAGGGAAATTATTTTTTTCAGTGCCCTGTTAAAAGAATTAAAGATATTTAATCGGCTCTAGGGATCGGCCTTAAGGGAAATTAATTCTTTCGGGGCCTTTTTACGAGAATTAATGAAATTTAAACGGCTCTAGGGATCGGCCTTAAGGGAAATTAATTCTTTCGGGGCCTTTTAAAGAAAATTAAAGAAATTTCAACGGCTCTAAGGATCGGCCTTAAAAGCAATTATTTTTTTCAGGGCCCTTTAATGAGAATTAAAGAAATTTAAACGGCTCTTGTGATCGACCTCCATTGAAATTAATTCCTTCTGGGCCTTTTAAAGAGAATTATAGAAATTTAAACGCTCAAAGGATCGGCCTTAAGGATAATTAATTTTTTCAGTTTTTTAAAGAGAATTTATGAAATTTAAACGGCTCTATTGATCGGCCATAACGGAAATTATTTTCTTAAGGGCCGTTTAAAGAGACTTAAAGAAATTTAAACGGCTCTAGGGATCGGCCTTAAGGATAATTATTTTTTTCAGTGCTTTAAAAAGAGAATTAAAGATATTTTAAACGGCTCTTGGAATCGGCCTTAAGGGTAATTAATTCTTTCGGGGCCTTTTAAAGAGAATTAAAGAAATTTAAACGGCTCTAGGGATCGGCCTTAAGGGAAATTATTTTTTTCAGGGCCCTTTAAAGAAAATTAAAGAAATTTAAATGGCTCTTGGGATCGGCCTTAAGCAAAATGAATTTTTCGTGGCCTTTTAAAAAGAATTAAAGAAATTTAATCGGCTCCAGCGATCGGCCTTAACGGAAATTATTTTTCTAGGGCCCTTAAAAGAGAGTTAAAGAAATTTAAACGGCTCTAGGGATCGGCCTTAAGGATAATTATTTTTTTCAGTGCTTTAAAAAGAGAAATAAAGAAATTTAAACGAGTCTTGGGATCCGCCTTAAGAGAAATTAATTCCTTCGGGGCCTTTTAAAGAGAATTAAAGACATTTAAACGGCTTTTGGGATCGGCTTTAACGGAAATTAATTCTTTCGGGGCCTTTTAGAGAATTAAAGAAATTTAAACGGCTCTTGGGATGGCCTGAAGGAAAATTTATTCCTTAGGCGCCTTTTAAAGAGAATTAAAGAAATTTAAACGGCTCTATGGATCGGCCTTAAGGGAAATTATTTTTTTGCAGTGCTTTTTTAAGAGAATTTAAGAAATTTAAACGGCTCTATGGATCGGCCTTAAGGTCAATTATTTTTTTCAGGGCCCTAAAATGAGAATTAAAGAAACTTTAACGGCTCTTGGGATCGGCCTTCAGAGAAATTAATTCCTTCGGAGCCTTTTAAAGAGAGTTAAAGAAATTTAAACGGCTCTTGGGATCGGCCTTAAGCGAAATTAATTTTTTCGCGGCCTTTTAAAGAGAATCAAAGAAATTTAAACGGCTCTAGGGATCGGCCTGAAAGGAAAATATTTTTTCAGGGCCTTTTGAAGAGAATTAAAGAAATTTTAACGGCTCTTCGGATGGCCTTAAGGATAATTTATTCCTTCGGGGCCTTTTAAAGAGAATTAAAGAAATTTTAACGGCTCAAGGGATCGGCCTTACGGATAATTATTTTTTCAGTGCTTTTTAAAGAGAATTTGTGAAATTTAAACGGCTCTTTTGATCGGCCATAACGGAAATTATTTTTTTAGGGCTCTTTAAAGAGAATTAAAGAAATTTAAACGGCTCTTGGGATCGGCCTTAAGAGAAATTAATTCCTTCTGTGCCTATTAAAGAGAATTAAAGAAATTTTAACGGCTCTAGGGATCGGCCTTACGGATAATTATTTTTTCAGTGGTTTTTAAAGAGAATTTGTGAAATTTAAACGGCTCTATTGATCGGCCATAATGGAAATTATTTTTTTCAGGGCTCTTTAAAGAGAATTAAAAAAATTTAAACGGCCCTAGAGATCGGCCTTAAGGGAAATAATTTTTTTTAGGGCCTTTTAAAGACAATTAAAGAAATTTAAACGGCTCTAGGGATCGGCCTTAAGGGAAATTATATTTTTCAGGGCCCTTTAAAGAGAATTAAAGAAATTTAAACGGCTCTTGGGATCGGCCTTAGGGGAAATTAATTCCTTCGGGGCCTTTTAAAGAGAATGAAGGAAATTTAAACGGCTCTAGGGATCGGCCTTAAGGGAAATTATTTTTTTCAGGGCCCTTTAAAGAGAATTAAAGAAATTTAAACGGCTCTTGGGATCGGCCTTAAGGGAAATTAATTCCTTCGGGGCCTTTTAATATTCCATTCTTCCAAAAAAGAAAAGTTATTTATTTATTTAAATTGCTTGTGTCATGCTGATGGACTTAAGTCAGCCGAGGAATCGAACACGCGACTCTCGGGTGGGACCCAATCGACCCAATACATTGTTACGTACAGGTATTTCATGTACTTAAACAATTATATGTACACAAATTTCACTTACCAATATGACCTATAACTAACTTCAAACTTGACGGTAATGCGCATTTTCATCCCGCAAAATATCTTTCGACAAATTATCCTCCGACAAAATATTCTACTTTTCATCGAACTCCCCTTTAAATTCGTGTTCTTGTGTAAAAATTGTTTTCTTTTAATTGAATAATGTCTTCCTTCCCGAAATGAGTTTTATTCAACTCAAAAATATTTTTATATTTGTAATAAAAAATATGCAATTGGTGCAAGCGCTACAGTAATTTTCCACTAATTCAATTGGTGCAAGCGCTACAGTAATTTTCCACTAATTTTATGCGAGCGAAGCCGCGGGCAAAAGCTAATAGATAAATAAAATAAAGTAACAATTAGAAACTCTTTTTTTTGACGCGAGTTCTACTTTTCACAGAACTACTAGTAATCTACTTTCAAGTGTAAATGATTTTGTAACTAACGCTCGGTGAGCTTTTGAGCCAAGCTAGTAACTTTGAGAATGGCCCGAGGGAGGGAGGATGGGGGAGGTAGAAGGTCTCGCGTCCTATGTACCCCAACTATTTTCAGCTAGCGACGTCAATTCCTTCGTGGAGCTTTTAAAGACTCAGACAAAATTAGAGATTTTTAACTTTTTAATGAGATAAAACATTTCGTTAAACGAATGTTCTAACATGGGCAAAGCCGGGTGTTACTCCCTCCATAGGAATAACACGAAAAAACAGTGTTTTTTTACATTTTTAATATGTACACAGGAGGCCCTGAAAAATAATAATTCCCCTTAAGGCTTATGTCATATTTGGAGATGCTGAGTGGAGGGTATTTTTAGAAAAGGAAGGAGAGGAAATTCTGGGATGGAAAAGGAATCTGGGGGTCAGTGTGTCCAGGAGTAATGGATTTATTAATCCATCTCTCCCACTGCAGTGCCATGCTAGTGAACAAACCACACCCCATGAACCCGGGCACCCCTGCTAAGTCACCAAACGTAGCGAACTACTTGGTGTGACCTATGGCAGAGATGTTGGTTAGCCAATAAATGGTTGCAGGGGCTGCGCTACCCATACTCGCCTCCCAAATTGAGATTTTCCCAATTTTTTGCTCCGAATGAACTTAAATTTCTTCCTTATAATATAATCAATGTACCGGCGCGCTCAACACGCTCATCTCTTCCGTTAAGGGTAGATCAATGCAAGACGAACTCTAAGCAGAATTCTTGTCTGAACTTGTATGCAACAGTTACAATAGCGTATTATCCAAGGTGGACATTTTCAATTCCGAACTTGCCAAATATAAGGGGTACATAAAAGAGTTTATCTCTGATGTTTCATAAATAGGTGTTATGTGAATATGTTTTTTATGTTTCTATCGTTTATACTTATAATTCTGTTATGATTTATATGTACTACCTGACTTTTTATGGATACCAATGTATTGATATTTTTTTATGTTTTATATAAATTTTAGTTTTATACCATTATTTCTAATTTTTTATTATGCTGTTTAATCAGAGGTAAAGTCACAAGTAAGAAATCCATAATTGGTTTTATTTTGGCTATACAAACATATACAAACTAAAAAAATGTAAACTGTCGAATTCCCGAAAATAAATAAATAATTAATATCGAGTGATTATTTTCATTATATTTATTATTATTTAAGCACCAATAAATGGTGACCGGTCAACTCAGAATGAAACCAACTCAGAACCATCTCAGATAAGTCATTTAGAGTGATAAAAAATATAAATAAAAAATTGGTTAAATAGGTTAAGTTAGGTTAGGTTTATCGGCTAATTTAAAATTATTGTTTTATCACTCTAAACTCTAAATGACTTATCTGAGATGGTTCTGAGTTGGTTTCATTCCGAGTAGGCATGGAACCCCAATAAATATAGTTAATATTTTTCTAAATTATTTTGTAAATTCGAACAGGTACACATTGACGTAATTTCGTTTTGAACAAACCGTACCCTCTAACTCAAATTAGAAAGTTTGACTACGCGTACAGTCTTGTTTAAAGTTTAGTACAGTCTTGTGTAAAGTTTAGTACAGTGTTGTGAAAAGTTGTTTGGCCCGCAGATTCCTGATGTATTCCGCTCGAATTTAAAGATATACGACTTTGCGGGCGTCTCAAACAAATTTACAAACAAAATCTGGACAGGCTTAACACGCGTAAAACTGAAACTTAGAGAAACATCGTAACAAGTTCGCTGGATGGAGTCAGGTGTTCCATCTACCAGTGGCGATGCATGAATTTTCTTCAGAATATCGATGTTTTCCTGAGCAAAATACCTTTTAGATTGAATACTTGTTCGCATCAGAACAAGGACAATTGCTACAGAATGGTTAAAAAAAGATGCTCACGAAAATGAACTTAATTATAGATAGGTACTCTACCGCTTGTCTGAACTCTTGACATACCAGTTCCAACTTTAAAAATTGCACTAATAGACGCTATTATCATTACTGCTTTATTGTCATACCTTTTCTTCCTTTCTTTTTTTCTCTTTCTCTTCAGGTTATGTATTATAGTTGATACTACTATGTTTTATATTTCATTTTGATTACCATTATTTCTGTATCACAACAAGCTTTTCCGTCTAGTAACAACTAAACATTGATTACTCATGCTGTGAACATTTTTAATTGGAGTGTTAATATCTATGTACATCCCAACGGCAATTCTATTATTGTAATAATTGTTAACACTCTGTAAATGTTTCAAACAATAAATAAATAAATTCACGGTTACGGTACCGTGACAAAAAAGGCAATAAACATACGTTCCTTATCGTTATAATGCTGCAGTCCTCTCTTACACATTAAATTATGGTGAAACACACAAAATACGTGTGATTGTTTCCTCCAAAGTACTACTTTTTTTCCTTTAGAGGAAACAGATATACCTTATTACGGCTACACGGAATTGCGTTTCATTGTATTTATACGTGTGAGGGAGATGTATGATAAAGATTGTATATTTCCTTTGAGAGGGTTCACCGTTTTTATTTAGTGTATAGGAAAGAGCTGCAGCATTATAAGTATCAAAACAAAAGAAAAACCATCAGCGCATTGACATTTGATTTTTTTTTTCAATTTTTGGAATTTACTCTCACATCAATATTATCCTTGTAACTATATTCCATACTTTCAATATTGTCATCACGACTAGTAGTATTGTACGGGTCTACGGAGACGTCACGTCTCTGTGTGTGAGAGAGATGCAAGAAAATTATTGCATTTTTTCCTTTGGAGGATACATTGTGCATCTCGTCTTTTAAAAGAGCTGCAGCATTATTGTGATAAGGAACATACGTTTATTGCCTTTTTTTATGCCGTCACGGTACCGTAACCGTGGATCATCACGGTAATAATAAAGAACACATTCAAAGCAAATTTATGTAGGGTAGTATTCTACCCTAAAAAACGTTATACTTTTATTGACATAATTTGAATAAAAAATTTTAAATTAAATCCGAATTCCTGAGTTCATTGAAACGGTTCCATGCCAACTGAGAATAAAGTCAACTCCACACCTCCTAAAAAGTCATTAAAAAATGAAAAAATAATTTTAAATTAGCCGATAACCGTAACCTAACGTATTTTTTTTATATATATTTTTTATCACTGTTAATGGCTTATCTGATATGGTTCCGAGTTGGTTTCATTCCGAGTTGTCCGGTCACCCATTGAAAGAGACCCATTGTGAGACATGATACATAACCGAAATTAGTATTATTGATTATATTTTTTCTAATTAAACTAATTCAAGAAAACATTTATTAGAAGGAGAAAGAGCTTGAAAGTTAATCAGTTACTTAGCCGTAATTTCGAAATGTGATCGATTAAAAATCATTAGTAGCGCTTCGATACGTAAATCGATTACAACTAAGGCCCATTGTTTCGCTGTAGTTTAAAGGTAACCATATCATCAAATGACCGTTTAGCGCCATGAAGAAAGACATACAAATAAAATACAATCCAATTTTATATTTGCATGTCTTTTTGGAAGAATTGAGTTTTTATAAAAACAAACTATTTGACAGGATAAAGGAACATGTGAGATGTTTAAACAATAATAGTTCAGATGGACAAATTGGAAATCTTAGAAATTAGAAAAACGTAAATACGAATTTAAATTTTACAAATAATCAGAAAATATTTTTAATGACCCATTATTAAACTTGTTACTTTTGTAAATTATGCCCTATTACCCCTTCCCCTTTTCCACTCCCACCTTTCCAAGGACACCGTTAAGTCTATTGTTGTAATTAGTTTTAAGTAAACCCTGAGAAAGTGAGCATAGCCTACGAAACATGACGGTTTTTTATAAACAACTAGCTGGTACCTGGCATGCGTTGCTATGCCATTCAAAGAACTAAATTTTTTCTCCCTGAATGTCCATTCTCTTCCGTCCCCGTTCCCCTCCCGCGTCCCCTTCCCCTTCTACGTTCCCCTTCCACCTTCCCCGCTTTCTCCCTCCCTCGTCACCCTTCCCGCGAACCCCGCCTCCTTCGTTACCCTCCCCCTCCTGTCTTCCCTCCCTGCTGATAAAATATATGAAATACACACACTTTGAAAGCACTCCCGCACCACCTATAATAATTTTTTGTACAAATTTCATAACGCCAGAGCTCACCAGTGCATTTAGAAACACTGTTCTGCTAAAATGCAATGTTCTGTAAAAATTTTAGTCAATCCATCGATTACTTTTCGTAATGCATATTTTACCGTGCAATTTGCAAAAAGGGGTTTTGCCTAAAATAATTAAATTACCGCCATCTATGAATGAGCAGATTATGAATTGTTTTAAGTTTACTCATCGGTGTTAGTTAAGCTCAACGGTCAAAAAACAAAAATGAAATTCAACGTAATCTTCTCGAAATCCTGCATTAAGACAACCACAAAAAACTGAAAAAAAAACATTTTTTTGAAAATAAAGCCAATATATGAGCATTTTTGGAGTAAAACGGAAATACAGAAACAGTCACGAAGAATAGTTCATTCTATACATCAACTCATTGAGACCAACAGGATGAGCTAGTCAACGAATCAACCAACATCGATCGTTGATCAGAAAAGCCGCCTCCACACACATCCGACTTGCCCACCGTTTTTTAAGAAAGTTTGTGGGAAGGGATCAAACATGAGCTTTACTTTTGGACGGGGCGTTCGGATGATCGATCCATTCTACGTGGTGGCTTCAGTTAGTCCTGGATTACTTCACCTAGTGTGGAAGAACAATAAATTCTGAGTAGGAAAACCAAGCCATTTGGTAAAGGACCTTTAGACAAACCTGGACAAGGCCTCGAGGAAGTCGTGGACAACTTTCTGGTTGACCCGGAGAGGCTGAGACAAATAAATCTGGGAGGAAATGGCAATGTAACGACGGAATTGGAATGCCACCATCAAGGACGCAATAGCTCTTCAATAGGCGCATGGTCAACGGAAACTACATTTGTAAAATGAATAGTCTCAAAAATAGTAAACATGTTATGTTTTCCACCAAGGCGGTGGAAAAGACCTTCCACCAAGACGGTGCCGCACACGAGACGGAATTATCATTTTACGACGCCAAAAATATTTTTATTCGATATTCTGATCAGAAATGCTATGAGGAGACTACCTAAGAAAAATTTTCAAGAAATACCTTTTTAGAGATATTTGAGGTCAGGTGGCAGTAGTATTCTGATTAAAAAATAAATAAATTATTTCATATTAAATAATTTCTGTATTACTATGTAAGTAGTTTAGAAACATACAACATATAATTATATATTATTTTTTTTATATGAATACCGCACAAGAGTCCCAACTGCTCCTGTCTGGAGCCAGTGAGACTATGGTATCCCCAATTGGGGTTTGTTGTGAAGCTGAAGGTAGTGGGGAGGGGAAGGAGATGGGGAAGAGGAAAGTGGGAAGTACCTGGCTATTCAGATCTGGTCACCAAAGCCATTTCAAGCAACGTTTCAATTCTGAATGGCGTTTCAATACGCCAGGGTGATACTCAGAATATCTTCCACTCTGCAACGTGCCGCAAATATACTATTTTTTTTTTATTTGAAATGAATTAATTGTGAAATAACACAAAATTAAACAAATAAAATTTATTTGCCACGCCGGGATTCGATCCCGCGACCTTCAGAATGCTAGTCAAGAGGCTTATGGCTGGACTACGCCGGCAGTCAAACTGTAAAATGATAACTTGTAAGACTGTTCATTTTTAATATCAATAAATATTTATTATACATGGAATTCTTTTCTCTTAATCCTCATTTCCTTTAGAGCGGGATCGCAAAGACTGTCTGAAAAGAATGCCCTCCATTTAACAAATGGAGAAAAAGTCGACATATGTTTAACGTGTGTATTACCGTTATTAAACAATAATTGAAGATTAGCATATGTACCTGACGCGTCAATACCCATTTTGAAAACTTTCTGATTTTAAAATAGGGAAGATAGGACGAGCATAGTAACTCCGTCATTCAGGCGAAACTGAGCTGTATTGGCGGCTCGAAAGGTACCTGAACTCTGGGCCCATGTGCAGGCAATTGATTGCGTTTACAAAATAAATTCTAGCAATTCATTTTGAACTGGTTTGTAAAGAACATTTTGAAGGTATTTTTTATTAGTTTGAAGACAATACTTTTATCTATTTTTGGCGCCGTAATTTACCTTGGCCGTCCTTGTGTGCGCCGAGCCAAATCTGTGGGTTTTAGCACATGTGGATTATATATTGGGTGCATAACGCGCTGTCCTTTCCAACGAATATCTTAATAACTGCGCAGCACATGGTCGTATAAAGTTTATTATATCCTGAAATAAACATTGCATTAAACGACAAAGTTTTAGAGCAACTTAGAGGGATATAGTAACAACCCTCTAGATGCCGAATATGTATTTTTACGTAAGAAGCAATTACTTTGTGGTTAGACATTATATTCAAAAGAATTAAAACACTTTGTTCTTAAACCACGATTTTTTTTTGTATATCTACCGGTTTCGCTTCGATCAAGCTTCATCAGGATATAATAATAACTAAATACTAAGGCAGAGTTATCGGTTATTATTTTTTTTTTTTATTTATTTATTATAAATACAAAGTAATACATTATTACAACAAGAAATAAAAAAAATATACAGAAAAAGAAAAGTCCCAATAAACTACTTTTAAGCAGTTTGTCGATGGGTACTTTTACTATGAGGATATAAACTTATTTTACTTTGTTATGCAGTTACAATTTTTGTGTCAGTCTAATACAAATTATTTCTTTCGGCGAGCCAATTCTTCAACATAATATTTAATTTGTTGGTTTTTTTTTTTTTGTTGGTTCTTTTTTTTTTATATACAGTTATACGAGTATTACTGAACATCTTTAATAAAACTATAACCAATCACAATGGCTACTTCTAGCAAAGTGCAAACCAGATCTAAACCAAATGAGATATCACTACAAACTGATGCAGGTCTAGAGCATTATGATAAATTCATAAAATATGTTGACAAAAAAATGGATGAAATTAAGCAACAACTATTCACAAAAATAGAACAAGAGACATCAAATATTAAAAAAAATCTAGAATTTGATATGTTAGAACTGAAAAAAAGTGTCGACTTTATAAGCAGTCAATATGACGATATCTCAATCAAGGTTGACAATATACTTCAACTAAACAAAAAGATAGAAATCTTAGAAGAAGATAACAACATCAAAGAAATCAGAATTAATAATCTAGAAACTCGACTGGCCGAAATTGAACAGGCTAGTTTGAGCTACAACTGGGTTGAGTTTGCTGGGGTGGCAACCCTGCCTAATGAAGAACCAATGGATACCATACACCGAGTATTTAAGGAGATACAAATAAATATCGAACCACACAAAATTAAAAAAATAATCCGTTATCAAGAAAGAACACAGAAAATGGAGAACCGAGCTTACAGATACAAAGTACAACTCCAAGATGAGGAAGCACAGCAGACAGTTTTGAACTTCCGCAAACACGCAAGAGAGAACAACGTATTTGTAGGCGAACTATTGACCCCTTACTTCAAAGAGCTACTGTGGAAGACCAAGCTAAAAGCCAAAGAGAATAATTATCTTTTTACGTGGTTTAAAAACAATAAAATCCTCACCAAAAAAAATTCTGACATTAGTTCTAAAATAATAAACATCAAACATGTTGGCGATTTACAGCGTATTATCTAATTGATCACATTCTTTGTTACTTTTAAATATATATGTAACTCCATATATTACAAATGGATTCAATATTTAATATAGATTTTGAACCACCAAATAATGAAGAACATGTATTCAAAAATACACAAGATTTCAAAGTATTTCACACAACTAACTCGTTAAATATTATCTCCCAAAACATTAGAAGCATTCGTAAGAACTTTGACAGCTTTACAGTTCTTTTACAAGACCTTGACTCCGACTTTGACATAATAATTTTAAGTGAATGCTGGACAGACGACTCTTACACCGACATCAACTTACCTGAATATTCGACTTTCCATACTACTACCAAACTTAACCAAAATGATGGGATAGTTATCTTCGTTAGAGAGTCGCTAAATCCTTCTATCTCTGAAATAAACCTAACGGAAGCAAATTGCATCAAAATATCCCTAGGATCTGATCTATCCGTTTTTGCTATTTATAGACCTCCATGCTTTAAAAATCTAACTCCTTTCCTAAATTGCCTTCAAAAACTTCTGGATGATAATTTAAACACCCAACAACTCATCTTAGCGGGTGACATGAACGTAAACATTCTCAATAGCAATCCGAAAACTAACGAATACCTAAGTCTTTTAAGTCACTATGGCCTTAAGTCAACTATAAACTCTGCCACAAGAACTTCCCTTGAGTCGAATTCTTGCATTGATCATATTTTTGCTAAAACCAAAAAAATAACCATTTCATCCATCATTCATACAACAGTAACTGATCACTACACTACTTCACTCGGCATTCGATCAAACATCGAAAAAAAAACTAAAATGCCTACAAATACCACACATCACGTTATAGACTTTAAATCACTTAGGACAGAAATAAGTCATGAATCCTGGACTTCAACACTAAAAGAAAAAGACCCGAACAAAGCTCTTAATGCTTTCCTACTAACACTGGAAATGTACACTTCCAAACACACCTCACACAGAACTCACAAAAACAACGCTCATAAAACATTGAAAATAAAACCATGGATTACAGCAGGGCTAGTAAAAAGTATTCATAAGCGTAACATGATGCACATGAGAGTAAATAAAAACCCAAACGACAGTAAACTAAATCACGAATATTCATTATATAGAAATCTCTGTAACAAATTAATTAAGCAAGCCAAATTTAAATTTTACAGAAATGAAATTGAAAAAGCCAAAAATGATCCGAAAAAAACCTGGAAAGTCATAAATGAAGCAGCTTATTTAAAATCTAAAAAGTGCAATAATATTAATAAATTGTCAATTAATGGTGAAATCCTTGAAACAAACAACGAACCATACAAAATGGCAAATTATATTAATTCTCATTTTTCTAACGTAGGCCCAGATCTAGCAAACAAAATACTCACCAATAACCACAACACAAAACAACTGTCATCCAAATACAGCCCTCCCAAACAACCAATACACTCGTTTAATATATATAAACTTAATAAAAAAGAAATTTCTGAACTTATTTTATCTCTCAAGCAACATTGCGCTCCGGGCCCGGATAAAATCTCAAACCAAATTTTGATTAATCTGCATGAACATATTGCTTTACCTCTTCTGCACATATTCAATCAAAGTTTCAGCCAAGGGATCGTTCCGGATAAACTAAAAATTGCCATTATAAAGCCAATTCACAAATCTGGAGACAAAACCCTAATTTCTAACTACAGACCTATCTCACTACTAAATTCATTATCGAAAGTCCTGGAAAAAGCAATGAAAAAAAGACTATTAACCTACCTCGATAAACATAACTTACTCTCAAATTGTCAATTCGGTTTTCGAGCTAAAATGAGTACTGAACAGGCTATATCTGAATTAACTAATTACATTGTTAAAAACACAGATGAAGGAGCCAAAGTAATCGGAGTCTTTCTAGATCTGGCCAAGGCTTTTGATACTATCTCTCACGACATTCTGTACGAGAAACTTAAAAATAATGGTATCAATGGACCGCCGCTCGACTGGTTCATTAGCTATACTAAAAATAGAAAACAAATAGTAGAACTTAATAAATGCTACAGTGATCCGGAAGAAATCAAGTATGGTGTCCCTCAAGGTAGCGTCCTAGGTCCTCTTCTATTTCTCATTTACATAAATGAACTTACCGATATTAAAATGGCGTTATCAGTTACGCAGATGACACGGTAATTCTATTCAAAGCTCCAAGTTGGGAAAAGGCATTCAAAAGTGCGGAAACCGGCATGTTAGAAATAAAAAATTGGCTCGACAATAATTTACTGACCTTAAACATCTCTAAAACAAAATACCTAACATTCAGCAAAACCAGTACTGGGCAACCAAAAACCCTTTTTTTTTTTTTTTTTTTTTTTTTTTTTATTTTTTTTTTTTTATTCTTCATTTTAATCACCCGCTAAACTGCCAAGGCAGTTTGTCAGCAGGTCAATTTGACAATATTAATAAAACACTAAAACATAAAATATTATAAGAAAACACAATAGCAAAATAGTTCCAGAAGAATAACTTTTAAGTACCTACAATACAAAAGCATAAAATATACAGACAGACAGATATAACACAGGTAAATTACTGATAGATTAAATTAATTATAGATAGTATTTATACATAAGATTACAAACAATATCAGTACAAAAAGTTTTGACCCATTAGCCATTTTTTAATTTTTCTTTTGAGATCAGTGGGGCAATTGGATTCGATTTTGAAATTCATCGGCATCTTATTAAATATGGTGGGGACAAGATAAGTGAATGTCCGTTGGCCGTATTTATTTATAATTTTCGGAACGGACAAACCCTCATTTTTACTAAATCTAGTGCCATGTTCATGATCTACTTTTTCTTTGTAAATTGAGTCCGACAATAGGTTTTGGCATACAATTTTAAACCATAATATTCCTCGCACAGGTAATATGTTAACTGATTCATATAGTAATTTTATGTCCCTTCTTTGTGCATAAACACTTTTGCTTACCAAGAGCTTAGTCAAAGAGTTTTGAATCGTTTGAATATAGCCTATATTTGTCTTGCACGAGTTTCCCCAAGATGTTATTCCGTATCTGATAGTGGATTCCGCTAGTGACAAATAAATTATTTTTAGCGTACTAATGGGCATAAAATATTTTATTTTGTAAATTCGCCCCGCAATAGCTCTTAGGCGTTTGCAGATGTTGCTTATGTGGGTATCCCATTTCATGTGCATATCTACAGTTATCCCCAAATATACATATGTTTGTACAAGTTCAATGGTTCCGCATTTGCAGGACTGTGACGAATTGTGTATGCACTCAAATGTATGCGACTTTATTACAGGTGTGATGGTATATTTGGCATGTGGAGATCGTATATGCATTAATTTTGTTTTTTTTGAATTTATTATAAGACCCGCATCATGTGACCATTTCTGTAAGGATAAGAAATCGTGCTGCATGAGTTTTATTGCAATTTCTAATTCTTCATGCGAAATAACTAGTGCCGTATCATCAGCATAAACGTAATGTTTAACAAATGTGAAGATTTTATTCATGAGTGAAACAAATATTATGTATAATGTTGGACCGAGGATTGACCCTTGCGGGACTCCTGTTGACATAAATTTAGCTTTGCTGTAAGTTTGAAAGAGTTTCACTTTAATTTGTCGATTGTTTAAATAGTTTTTGAGTAGTTCTAGTAATTTTCCCCTGATTCCAATCGCCTCCAATATCTGTAATAGTTTTGTCGGATCAATAGTATCAAACGCTTAAGAGTTGTCTATGAATAAAACCAGAATATGTTTTTTATCATTGAGTTCTTGATTTGTGTAATTCGAAAAGTCCTGCAGTAACATTTCTGTACTTTTCTTTTTTTGAAATCCGTATTGGTTGGGATCAATAATGGAGAAACTTTCTAGGTATTTTATTAAATTTACGGAGATGTATTTTTCTAGAATTTTTTCAATAGCTGGCAGTATACTTATTGGTCTGTAATTTTCTATCTCGGAATGTTTTCCCCCTTTGTATATTGGCCTAATAATACTACATTTGAGCTCATCCGGTATAACTGTCTGAGACAAGATTTTATTAATTAGATGGGTAATTACCGGACATAGAATGGTTAAATGTTTTTTAATATCGAACATTCGAATATTGTCAATCCCCGGTGACTTGGAATTATTCAGTTGACTGATAATCTTTCGTATATCTTCACAAGTAGCTCTGGGCAGGTACATACTCTGCGGCAGCTCAACGGGAGCTGTATTAGACGCTTTGTAGTCGCATTTGTGTAACATCGAGCTAATACTCTTTGAAAAGTACTCTGCGAATCTATTTGCAACTATTTCCTCTGTTTGCCCATTATTATTTAGCATATACTTTGAAATAGTTTCATCGCAGTTTGTTTTTGTTTTACGTCCCAATAATTTGTTAATTTGATACCATGTTTTTTTGGAATTGCTGAAATAGTTTTTAAATGTTTCATTAAAATATGTTGTTTTTCTTTTTACGATTAATTTGGAAACAGTATTTCTGAATGATTTGTATTTTTTTTCGAATGTTTTATTGGTGGGTGAATTTTTCCATCTTCTGTATAGGGAGTCTCTTATTTTAATTTTTTCTAAAATGTCATCCGTTATCCACAATTTTGTTGCAAATGGTCTTTTTTTTGGTTTTGGACAGAAAGTGATTTTACTTTTTTCATATAGGTCATTAAAAACGTTTTTGAGTTTATTGTATACGTCAGCGCAATCTTGTTCCGCAAGCAGGGCATTCCAATTATAACTACGTATGTATTTATCAATTCGTTTTTGAGATAATATTGAAATATTTTCCCCGCAAAGTTTGATTTTTGTAATTGCACTACTGTATGTGATGTTGAGAGCTGTCGCGAAGTGATCAGCTATAGTAAAATCACAAATACAAGATGAAAGAGCGTCAGCTTGTTGCTGCCTGCTATTAAATCTAATAAAAATGTGATCTATGCATGTGCGTGTAACATTTCCGGCTACTAATGCTTCCCTTGTCACATCGTTGATACACTTTATTAAATAATGGCTAGATAATATGTTTTCGTATGTCATAATAATCGGGTTTTGAGTGTTTAATAAATCTAAATTAACATCTCCAAAAAATAAAATATTTTCCAGGGGGTTAATAACATTTGATAAGATGGATGAGATTTCATTCAGAAACAGTGGTTTGCTATGATTTGGAGGGCGGTATATCGCTAAAATGTTCATTGATATATTATTGGGTAAAGTAATAATGCCAAATACACTTTCAAAGTGTTTAGTTTCTAATGATTTTTGTAGAAAAATGATATCGTCTCTAACATATAATAATATACCGCCTCCCGTTTTGTTTATTCTACAATAGTTATAAGATTTGAAACCGGGAATTTCGTAGAGACAAGTAAGGTCATTTGGAATTGCTGTTTCACATAACATCAAAATATGTATATGCTTCCAGCAGGTATTAAGATAGATGTTAAGAGTGTCCCAGTATTTGTAAATGGATCTTACGTTTAGTTGCACAATATTTACTTGTTCCTTTTTACAATCCTTATAAAAATTGTGTGTTTTATCCTCAAACCATTTTTGAAGATCACTGGTTTTGAGAAAATCAACCTCATTGTCCTCCTCAAAATAATGATCATTAGACGCCATAATCGATCGTAGCAAGGTCCTTTTTAAGTGCAGCTTTGTAGGCCGGGCAGTTGTCCCTGTCTCCAATCGAATGTGTAGCGGGCTTTCCAAATCTAGTACATGTAGCGCAGACTGGTTCGGCCGCGGCATTAGGACAGGATTCGGTGGCGTGATTCTCTTTTGCGCAGTGTCCACATCTAAGGGTATCTCTGCAGTACTTGTACGAGTGTCCAATCATTTGGCACTTAGTACATACAGTGAGGCCAATAAAGTCCCTGACGCGGCACACAGTCCAGTTAACGAACACTTTCTCCTGTTCCACCATCAGTTTTCGTAATGTGGCGGGCATCTCATACACGCGATGACAGGTGGTTCCGGTGCGAGCGCCGGCCAGGTGACTGAGCTTGCAGGCTGATATTGCTCCCTCGATGTCTTGTACGTTGGGAACACCTGTAAGGGCCATCCTCAGGAATTCACTGTCCGTTAGGTCCCGCGGTACATTAAAGAATATTATCCTCGGTAGTCGCTTTGTGGGAAGTCGAGCCTTAAGTACGCTTGAGTTTTCAAAACACGGTGCGTTTAATAATTTTTCTTGTTCATCTGTGGTTGCCATGTTTAGTAGGACACCTTTATTTTTAATTTTATGAATTCCGGTGATACGAACACCTAACTCGGATGGCCGAATTATATCCTGAATTATTATTTTTTTTTTTTTTTTTTTTTTTTCGCCTTTATACCTCCACCCTTATGTTACCTCAAACCATCAAAGCGAACAAATAGAACATACAGATAATGTCAAGTATCTAGGCTTAACAGTGGACCATAAATTAAACTGGGAATGTCATATTAACTTACTCATAAAGAAAATCCGAAAACTATCATTCATTTTTAAAACGATAAGGAACATCATGTCACCAAAACAAATAAAAAATGTTTACTACGCTCTATGTCAAAGCCTTTTAACTTACGGTATTTCGGCCTGGGGGGGAGCCGCTGACAAGTACATTAAGCCGCTTAACTCAACTCACAAAACATTAATTAGGATCATGTTCAAAAAACCCTATCTGCATCCAACGGAAAATCTCCTAATTACAAATAACATACTAGATATAAGGAAACTATTCATTAAAAAGATCATTCAAATTAACTGCATAAAATCCTCACCATGCCACGTAACTCACCCACAAAATACAAGAGCAAAAACGCTTAATCAACTTCTTGTCCCAAAAATTAAATCAACCTTTGCCAAAAAGCACGAATCCTACCTTGCACCTCTCATTTACAACACATTCCTAAAAGAAACCTCTTTTTGCTTGAAGCAAAAAAACCTAAAAGGGTTTTATAAATATTTCAACACTTGGTTACTACACAAAAAAAGGGAATGCATCACCAAGTTACTAATAATCCCATCTTAGTCTAATCCTGATTCTCTATTTACATATATGCGATACTTAAATTTTTAGAGATTTATGCTTTCTTATTAATATTGCTTATGTTTTACCCATGTCTAGTTTAATACTTTATATTATTTTGCTGAAATGTTATTGTTTTTAGATGCTAGCTAAACTCTCAAATTTAATAAAACTGAATACTGCATGCATGCGTATACGTTTGTGTATGTATGTGTGTATGTATGTTATGTTTGTGTGTATGTGTTTATATAATTAATATGTTTTTATATGCTAATTGTGTATTAATATGTTTGTTTTGTTTTGGAAGAAGGAACTTCATAAAATAATAAGGCCGCTTCAGGAAACTTTCAAAGGACTCGTGACATTTTATTTTGCTTTATTCCCAATTACATTGTGAATAATTCCGGAGACCCAAACTACCCAAGACAGACCAAGGATTTTACTGTTACTTATTAAGAAGTTAGGATGGTGAAAAGAGAAGGAAAAAACCTAAACACAGGCCTTTTATATCGGTCTTGTCTGAAGAGAGTTTGCGTCTCCTGACATCTATTGATAATTTCATTTGTTAATTAATTGACTTTAAACAAACCAACAAATCGAAATGTCTGGAGAGGTGTGAGCCTTAGCTAATTTAAATTAAACATATTCCCGCCCAAAAAACGGTAAAGGCCAGAGTTTTTTTTTACACAAATAGAATATAATAATTAAAATATCTCACTTATACTACTAAAGATAACTCAAACAACTTTAACTGCTTCACACCAGATTAAATTAACTAACCATTTCATATTTTACATGCTCCAGTTAAACATTAAAGCTAAAGATTAAGTTAACGATTAACATTAAAATCAATAAGGTCTACAATTATTAAACATTTAATTTTAGGACAAACACAATGCCATGCGGATTGGACCAGGTCTTCCTTCCAGGACAGCTAATTTTATTATATACATTTAAATGGGCACTTGCAGTGTTCATTCATTTTCCTTTGGCTAGATTATGACCTTTAATTTTCATATGAGTTTTCACAAGAGGTCACGACCTCCACCATCTTTATTTATTTGCACTTTTTTTATTTTAATTGTATTTTCCACTTTTCTACAAGCGAATTTATCATTGTTTTTCACTTTTATTTACACAAGCGAATTTATTATTGCCTTTCACTTTTATTCACAAAAGCGAATTTATCATTAAAGTCTGATTATAAAAACAAACACCCAGCTCCATCCATTTATTTTCCTTTGCTTGTGGGCGCCGCACTGTGTACAGGCGCTGCCGGGTTGCTTCTTATATTCCTTGGTCTATCTCGGGTAGATGGTCTCCGCATTTGTTGTCCTCAATTGGCAGCAGGCATAGTTTTGATATTGCCCTCTGAACCGTTCCCTGTCCTGTGATGATGGTAGCTACTCGTACTCTTCCATCGGGCCCCGGGTGTACAGCGTGCACTCGTCCTAGCCTCCAAAAGCAAGGAGGCTCATTATCTTCCTTCAAAATGACCATTTGGCCTGGTTGCAGCTGCCTTTGGTGGTTGCCAGTCCATTTCGTCCGGGTCTGCAGCTCAGCCAAGTACTCCTTGCGCCACCTCGACCAAAACGACTGTATTAGTTGATTTAATTTTTGGTAATGATTCAATCTATTGACTGCCACATTCTGCAAATTCTGCTCCGGGATCGCTGCTAAACTCGTTCCAATGAGAAAGTGACCAGGAGTCAGAGGATTTAGGTCTTGGGGGTCATTGGACAGCGGACAGAGAGGACGGGAGTTCAAGCATGATTCAATTTGACATAACACAGTGCTGAATTCCTCATATGTTAGTAGTGAAGCATTTGCCACCCTCTTCAAGTGGTATTTTACTGATTTGACCCCTGCTTCCCACAGTCCCCCAAAGTGCGGAGCCCTTGCGGGTATAAAATGCCACCGAATGGATAAATTGGCTAAGTATTTATCGATTTTTTCATTTGAATTCTTCAAAAATTCATAGATTTCCCTCAATTCGTTATTCGCGCCCCGAAAGTTCGTGGCGTTATCTGAAAACATTTTACTGGGTTTCCCTCTTCGCGAGATGAAACGCTTAAACGCATTTAGGAAGCTATCAGTGCTTAAAGACATTACTACTTCTAGATGTATAGCTTTGGTTACCATACATATAAATAGACATATATAAGATTTTACGCTGTGAGTCTTACGGCTGACACCTGATTTAATCATAATGGGTCCGCAGTAGTCCACGCCGGATAATTGAAACGGGCGACCTTCCGTTATTCTTTCGGTCGGTAAGTCCGCCATCAGCTGTTGCTCTGTTTTCGGGTTACACCTAAAACATACAATACAGTATTTCAGAACCTTTTTAATTAAGTTTTTACCCATAATTGGCCAGTATTTCATTCTTATTAACGCTAACAATGCCTGCGTTCCTGCATGTAAATATGAGTAATGGTAGTGCCTGACAATAAGTTCACTTAGTTTATGATGTGAAGGTAGTACTATGGGGTGTTGTTGACTTTCCGATATCATTTTTCCGTTGGACAACCTACCCCCCACCCGGATTAAATCCTTAAACAAATAAGGATTTAATGACTTTAATCTACTACAATTTCTCACATTTACCCCGGTTTTCAATGCCCTCGTCTCCTCCGAGAATGCAAAACATTGTGCGCGAGATATTAATATGTGAAGTGAATTCTCCAATTCGTAAACAGTTAACGCTCCGTCACGCCTTGACAAAGGATTTCTTTCTGTATGCTTCCTGATTTTCCGTTCCTAACTGCTCCAAGCATCTGGTAGCCAGAAAGGATGATGGTCCCAAACCGTAGGTGACAGTATTGAGTTGGTAGTGTCGGATTTCTTCCTCCGGAGAGTCCCTCCAGACTATGCGCTGCAAATCTCTATCCTCAGGTTGCACCAATATTTGACGATACATCTTCTCGATGTCGGCGGTTAATGCATACTGGTGCTTTCTGAAAAATAACAGTTGTGCACATAAATCCTTTTGTAAAACTGGCCCTACCATGAGGGCGTCGTTTAATGATATACCGGTTGATGACTTGGCTGATCCGTCAAACACGACCCTGGTTTTGGTTGTCGTGCTAGACTCCTTCATCACTGCATGGTGTGGCAAATAATAACAAATTTTATCTTTTGGTGGTGCTTCGCACAGCGTCATGTGCCCCAATTCCTGATACTCTTTCATGAATTTTTTATAATCTAGCATCAGGTCTTGATTGGCAAGGAATTTCTTCTCCATATTATAGAATCTTTTTTCAGCCACCTTTAGGGTTTCACCCATTTGATTAATATTAGGCCGCAGCGGTAATCTTACCGCAAAACGTCCTTTCTCATCTCTTTTGTGCGTGTGTAAGAAGCTCTCTTCACATGCTCTTTCTTCGTGGCTTCTATGTTTTACAGGAGCTAGTTCCTCTATTTTCCAAAAGTTTTCTAATTGCTTATGCAATAAATTTAAAGATAAATGACAGGAATTTACTGGCCTTTTTGGTTTCGGAGTGGAGATAGGCCCGGATACAAGCCATCCTAGCTCGGTCCTTTGCAGCGTGAGTCCCGCATCTCCAATCCTCATTCGATCGTTATGCAAGACTTCCCAAAATACCTCCGCTCCTAGTAGTAGATCTATCGGGCTGGTAATGTTGAAGTTTGGATCTGCTAATTGGAGACCGCTGGGGATCTCCGCTTCTTTTCTCTGAAAGGAAATTTGGGGCAGATTACTGGTCACCTCAGGTATAATCAGGCATTCTATCTTCTTTTCGTACTCAGAGTAGCCTGAAGTTATATTTAATCCCACTTTAGATCTTATATTTAAAATTTTATTGTGGATTCCCGTGACAGGAATGTTGACTTTTTTCGTTTTTGAATTTAATTTCTTGACGAATGCCTTACTTATGAAATTCGTTTGAGCTCCAGAATCTAATAGAGCTCTTGCTTGAATTGAGTTTCCTGCATCATCCTTTATGTTGATGATGGCAGTTGACAATAACACGAAATTTTGTTCTACCTTCGCGGCATGATTTGATACTAAAGGCGCTTCCTTCGCGGAAGATGTTGATGCCCTTTCGTGTTTTGATTCCTCCTCCTTCTTAACATGAAGTAAAGTATTATGATTTTCACCATCGCATTTACGGCAATTGAATTTAGACCTGCAATCCTTCAATTTATGACCGGGGTTTAAACATTTTAAACAAGCGCCTAATTTGTGTATTTTATCAATTCGTTCTTTCGGTTTTAATTCCAAAAATTTGCGGCAATAATAAATTTTATGATTATCGTTGCAATGTAAACATTTTAATTTTTGTGCGGACAACGACACCAAAACTTCCTTTTTATAATTATGCGGATTCGTTTTTCCCGGATTAATTCTTTTTTCGTTATTTGCCGAGGCTTCTAGTACTTGGGCCCTTGTATACAAACAACTAATAAATTCTTCGTAGGTAGGTAAATTATTCTTTGTTGGGTATTGTTCCCAATGAGCCCTTGTATTTGAATCTAATTTGCTTGATAACAAATAAATTAATATTACATCCCAATTTTTCGTAGCTATATTTAAGTTATTTAGTGATTTTAAATGTAATTGCGCCTCGTCCAATAGATTCCTTATTGCGACGTGATTTTCTGCCTTTACGTCCGGTAATTTAAACAATGCGTTTACATGATTATTTATAATTATTTTTGAGTTTTCGTATCTATCCGTAAGCATCTCCCAAGCCGTAACGTAGTTATCCGCGTATATCGGTAACGCTGTTATGAGTTTAAACGCTTCCCCTTTCAGACAAGACCGCAGATAATAAAATTTTTGAACGGCATCCAGGTTATGATTGCTGTCTACTAAAGATATGAACGCATCCCGGAACTGCATCCATTCGCAGTAATCCCCTTTAAATTTCGGTAATTCAATTATCGGTAATTTAATATTGTTATTCGCCGTGATTGCAGAATCCTTTTTAGCTAACCTTTCTTTTGCGCTGGCCAATATACAAAAATAATCATTTTCAAAGCTCGCTCGGTCGCCTTCAACATCGTCTGGAGATAATGCCTCTATTCTATCTTGAATTTCTTCAAAATTATCTAGCAAAGGTTCGAAACGCTTTATACGCAATTCTAGTTCGCTTTGCGTCAGTGAATCTTTGTTTAAAAATTCTCTGAACCTTGTCATCTTGCCTTTACAAACGCCCCGTTGAGCGATCAGCGTTTTTAAATCCATTTTGATTAATCAGATGTGTACTTACAATTTACAGAGTTATCCAATTATTTTATCGCAATCACCGTTTAATCACTATTAATCATATAATATACGCACTGATAACTTCCCAAATTTTAGTTATTTACTTCACGAACTGTCACGAGACAACAATAACAATAATAATAATTTACCAACGTCGTTAATCATAGATGAATCCCGTTGATTTTTATTCAATCGCCCATAGAGCATTTCCAACAAAAACTGCTTTATTGACTTCGCGGCTAATTTAAAATAAAAATTTCAAACAAACTTTATAAATCTCGAAATTTAAAACATTGCTGTAGTTTTTGTCAATAATCAATAATTTTGTCAATAATTTTGTCATACCGGCTTGCAACAATTTTTTTTGAGTAATGCACAATATTGATGTCATTGATTTTTTTGCTTTTAAGGATTTTAATGGTAAGGTAGATAGTATGGATATGGATTGGTCACTTGCCCTTTTTTATCGCTGATGGCCTCTGCTGCTTGCTGGATGCTGGAAACTGCATGTTGGCTGTTCCTTTTTTCAGTGCTGGTTCTTCTTTACTAATTTAATCACTCGCGTTAAATTATCCGGCTCGAAGGACCATATGTTTTGTTTTGGAAGAAGGAACTTCATAAAATAATAAGGCCGCTTCAGGAAACTTTCAAAGGACTCGTGACATTTTATTTTGCTTTATTCCCAATTACATTGTGAATAATTCCGGAGACCCAAACTACCCAAGACAGACCAAGGATTTTACTGTTACTTATTAAGAAGTTAGGATGGTGAAAAGAGAAGGAAAAAACCTAAACACAGGCCTTTTATATCGGTCTTGTCTGAAGAGAGTTTGCGTCTCCTGACATCTATTGATAATTTCATTTGTTAATTAATTGACTTTAAACAAACCAACAAATCGAAATGTCTGGAGAGGTGTGAGCCTTAGCTAATTTAAATTAAACAATGTTCATGCACGCCTATTTATGTACCCGTCTCAGAACAGACATCGTCTAGTGAGACGGGTTACATACTTTTCTTGTATTATATTTTTATTGTAATAAACGCCCGGGTTGCCGGCAATTAAAAAAAAAAAAAAAAAATAATTTACCATTTGTACATTTTTTAATTTCGGCAGGTAACATATTTAGGCAATTAGGTAACATGTAGTCCAGCGTTCTTTGTCCGTATTTGTTTAAATGCTTAGGTACAATTAGTCCTTCATTTAACATAAGACGAGTATTGTAAGTGTGGTCCAGTTTATTAATGTATATAGAGCTATTCATATGCTGAAATATAATTTTATACCACAGAATTGCTCTTACTGGGAGAATTTTGAGATTTTGGTAAAAGTACGGAACATTATGCCTTTTTTCGTATAAACTTTTATGAGCTAATAATTTAACTAAAGAATTTTGAACTGATTGAACACGATTTACATTTGTTTTGCAGGAAAGTCCCCAAGCTGTAATTCCATACCTAATAATAGATTCAGCTAATGATAAATATATTATTCGAAGTGTGCATATTGGAACATAAAATTTTAATTTATATAATCTGCCAACAACAGATCTGAGTCGTTCACAGACTTTATTTATTTGTAAATCCCATTTGAAATAGCAGTCAATAATTACACCTAAATAAACATATTTTTTAACAACTTCAATATTTTCACATGTACACAAATCAGAGATACCAACGTGTAAGCAATCTGAGCTGTGTGTTTTTATTTCAGGTGTAATAATATTTGCCTTGGCATTGGGTGATCTAATATGTATCAATTTAGTTTTTTTTGCATTTATGAGTAAACCAGAGTCATGAGACCATTTCAATAGTTCAATGTAATCTTTTTGTAAGAGTTCAATACATAATTGCAAATCACTGTGTGAAATTACCAATGCAGTATCATCCGCATATACAAAGTGTTTTACATGTTTAAAAATGTACTTAATAAATGATACATAAATGATATATAAAATAGGGCCTAATATGGAACCTTGAGGAACGCCTGCTAAAATTCTTCTTTTTTTACTTAAGGTGTTTAATAGCTTTATTTTCATGCACCGGTTGTTCAAGTAATCTTCAAAGAGTTTTAGAAGTCTTCCTCTTATTCCTATGATTTCCAGTATTTGCAATAATTTTCTATGATTAATAGTGTCAAATGCCTTGGAGTAATCTATAAACAAAACTAATACATGCTTTTTACTATTTAATTCATTATTTATCAAGCTGGCAAAATTTTGAAGCAGCATTTCAGTGCCTTTTTTTTTGGAAGCCATATTGATTGGTATCAATAATAGAAAAATCTTCTAAATATTTTATTAATTTCAGCTGAATGTATTTTTCAAGAATTTTTTCAAGTGAAGGCAAAATACTAATTGGCCTATAATTACCCAGTAGAGTGTGATCACCTCCTTTATAAATAGGTCTGATAATGCTACATTTTAAGTCATCTGGAATTTTTGCTTCAAGTAAGACTCTATTTACAAAATGGGCTATAATTGGAGCTAAGATTATTATATGTTTTTTAATATCGCACATTCTGATATTATCAATTCCAGGAGAAGAGCTTTTAAGTTGCCTCACAATGCTTTCTATGTCAGCAATTTTGGCCCCTGGTAGGTACATGCTTTGTAGCATCTCCTCTGGTTCAAAAACAGTAGTCTTGTAATCACATTTGTGTAACATATTGCAGACACTATCAGAGAAATAATTAACAAAATCATTAGTTACATTTTCTTTGGTCCGATCTTTCATCAAATATTTGGAGGCAATTTGGTCACAATCATTTTTACATTTATTTCCTAAAATTTTATTACACTCATCCCAAGTCTTTTTTGAGTCTTGAAATAGATTTTTGAATTTGTCATTGTAGTATGAGGTTTTTAATTTAAGTAACAATTTATTTAAAACATTTCGATAACTTTTATATTCTTTTTCATAGAATTTGTTTGTAGGAGTATTTTTCCAACGCTTATATAAATAATCTCGTTTTTTAATATTATATAGTGCATCCAATCATTTATTGCATACGGTCGGATTTTAGATTTTTTGCTTATTTTAATTGTGCTGTTTTTATACAAGTCGTCAAAATAACTTTTAATCTTTAAATAAATAACAGAACTTTCGGTTTCCTTTAGAAGTGATTTCCAATCATAATTACAAATACGTTTATCGATCAATTTTTGCGAAAGTATTTGGACGTTATTAGAATCGTTAGAATTTAAATTATCTACCGAGTTATAGTTTATACTTACAGCTGTTGTATGGTGATCGGCAATGTTATAATCACACACGCATGCAGAGATTGTACAGCTTAATCCATTGGGTAACTTTCCGCTTATTCGGACAAAAAAGTGATCTAAACATGAGCTAATAATTTTCTCTTGAACTATCACTTCCCTAGTAATATTATGAATACATTTTTTTAAATAGTTATTAGTAAGGATATTTTCATAATTTATAATGATAGCATCATTTTTATTTAATAAATTTAAATTTACATCGCCGAAAAAGATTACACTTTCATTTGATTTAATATTGTTTTCAAACACCATGGATATTTCAGACAAAAATGCTTGCTTATTTAGATTCGGGGGTCGATATACGGCTAAGACATTTAAAATGCTGTTATTTGGAAGTGTCAATATTCCAAAAACGTTCTCAAAATAATTAGTTTCCAGAAATATTTGCGAAAAGGAGAGGTTATTCTTAACATATAACAAAATGCCTCCACCAGATTTACGGTTTCTGCAATAGTGATATGAGTTGAAACCGGGAATATCATAAAGATTAACAAGTTCCGTTCGAATTGCAGTTTCGCAAAGCATGAGTACGTCAATGTGATTTAAACAGTCTTTAAAATAAACATGAAATAGGTCCCAGTACTTACATATTGATCTTACGTTTAGTTCCACAAAATTCAGTTTTTTCGTTTCAGAGTAGGCTAATATTTGAATGCTTCGTTTTGGTTTTAAAATTTTACTGAAAAAAATAATTAAATAATTTTTGAATATTTCTAAAGAATCCTTAACACTTTGATGGTGGGTTAATAATATTATAATGATTCTTTTTTGTTTTAAAATTTTACAGAAAGTTATAACTAAAATGTAGTAAATTTCAGAAAACAAGCGCATTTTATACAAACACATAAATTTTAATATTGAGGGCCACCATTGTTAAGAATTTAAAAGAAGATGCATACCTATTCATAATTTATACGCCCTTGTGCAATAGACATCATTTTTTTTAAATACATACAATTTTTGCTGTTTGCTTTATGATTTGTATCGTTTGTTGACTTGAATGTGTTGTTTTGGAATTCACAATTTTTGCATTTTTCTTCTTTGTTTTTGTTAGGGCAGTCTTTCCAAGGATGATCCATGGCGCAGTGTAGACACGTGGCATTCTTGTCCTTATTTAGGCAGTTGATAGCTGAGTGACCAAATTTCAAGCAATGAAAACATTGCATAATTGGATTTGCGTCCTCCACCCACACTCTGTGGTATCCAATGTTAATTTTCTCTTTAGATATAAGATATTTCCTTAATTTTCCACTGGTTTCTATTATGTAATTCGTTAAATTATTTTGTGCTTTTGGTTTGAGCATTTTCACTAATTTTACGGTATTTTTATTTGGATTTTCATCCATTATGATTTTTATTCCATCATTTTGTGTTTTAAAAGATTCAATTATGTCTTCTTCGGATAAGTTCAGAGGTAGGTTTCGTATGAATAGCTTAGGATTCTTTTTTTCTAATTCTTTCGCGATTAAGTTGTTTTTGAAAACTGTATTTATTTCATCTGTAAGTTTTTTTGTATGATCTTTATTTGGGCAAGAGATAATAAGTTTATTATTAGATGCCTTTTGCACCCCATTAACTGCAATACCCAATTGCGATGTTTTAATGTTTTTAACTATCATATCTCGAATATCATCAGATGTTGAATTCGTATTTTCACTTGCAATTATTAGTGAGTACTTGGCCTCTGGTATAGGTATTGAAAAGGTTGACTTATTATATGTTGTATTAATTGATTCTTTTTTTTCCTTTAGATAATTTTCAATTTTTTCTGAATGTTTTTCTTCATTTAATATCAGCTTATTTTGTAGCTCAATTATTTTCTCTTGTAATTGAAGTTTTTCCTTGCACCATATTTCTTCTAGCTGGCATATATCTTGTTCTATGATAATTCTCTGCTTCGCCTCTTTGATGCTTGAACATTTTTTAATTTCAGTTTTTATAGAGTCAATTAGTCCTTGTACGTTCCGGTCCATAATGAGTTAATATTATGCGGGCTGTCTGGCGAATAAAAACGTCAGTCAGCCTGCTAAGTTTACAACAACACTATGTTTAACTGCTTAGCACGGTACTTATTGGTTACTGTGTTAATCGTAATTTCTGTGCGTGCGACCTGCACGGCGGCAGAAACTGTACTATATGCTGTTTTTCCTATACATTCTATATAGGAAAAACAGCACGAAATGTCAATATTAGAGTCAAAGAACATTTGTGATGTTTAAACGGTAAAGGTTTCTCTGAACTTGCAAATCACTTAATCTCAACAGACCATACTTTTAATAAAATCTCAGAAACTCGAATGTTACATAAAAACAGAATAGGTCTTAAATTAGACAATTTAGAAGCTTTAGAAATTAGGAAATCATTAAATACAAATAAGTCAGAATTCCCGCTCAATAACCAAGCTAATCTATCTAATCAAAAAAATACACCCTATAGCCCTATCTTTAACTTGTTTCCGGCCATCCATTCCACCCCATGATATAATGTTTGTGCTTTATTGTTATTCTGAGGTCCTTAATTATTTATTTTATCGTATATCTAAATATTGTCCTTTGTGTTAAAACGTAAGATGCATCAGACTTTTTATTATCTCATTGAATACCGTTTGTACATTTACTTGTGATCATATATACACTGTTGTCTCCTTCCCGCTAATTGATATTCATCGTACCTCTGTCAAATTAATTTGCTCGCGTCTAACTATGTTTTTTGTAATATTATTTATCTTTTTTCTGTATAGATGTACATTGTTGTCTGCCTCCCACTAATTGATACCCTTTGTAGCCCTTTCAAATTAATTTGTCTCTGTCTAATTAAGTTCTTTTGTAATATTCTTTCTCCCTCTGTCACTCAACTTATATATAACCGATATTGTCTTCATTCATTAAATACATATTTATTTACTTTACATAAACAGTATGCTTGGTGTAACTCTAAGTGACCAGCTCAGGTACGGGGGCTCCATCGAAGCCAGAGTTAAATTAGCCTCTCAGAAACTGGGCTTACTGTACAGGGCCCGCAGATACTTTAATAGTACACAACTGCTAACCCTGTACAAATCGCAAGTGCACCCAAGGGTGGAATTTGGCAACCACCTCTGGTCTGGAGCTCTAAAACTTTGACTCTGTGCAGAAACGAGCGGTCCGTTTGATAGATTCTCCTACCTTAACAAACGGTTTGCAATCTTTAGAGCACATGCGTCAGGTGGGAATGCTGTCATTGTTCTACCGGTATTACAATGGACGATCCGAGGAACTAGCGTCATTGATCCCCTCGGCACCGGTGCATAGTCGGGAAGCAAGCCAAATACGCGCTAAACATTTGTACATGGTTAACGTTAGTCACATGAGAACGGGTCGTTTCTACGACTCGTTCTTGTGTTCAACTGCTCGGCTGTGGAACGATTTGCCGGCCTCTGTGTTCCTACAACGTGGGTCTCTTCAAGACCCATGTTCACTCCTTCCTCTCCTCAAAAAGACCCTCCACACAGCTTCTTCAAAGATGACATAAGCCCTGAGGGAAATTATTTTCCTCAGGGCCTTCTGTGTGGAGTTAATGTAAAAGAAAAAAACAAAAACCAATAAAAACCAATACATTGCAAAAGCGGTAAAGAAATTTCCAAAAAAAATTGGTAAAATAAATATATTATAAGATTGCGCGCGAAAGAAAAGGGGTTACCCGTAGGTAACGGTATAGGTGGGTACTACTTCGTGCTTAAACTTGTTAAAGATACGTGGAAAATATGCACATTTCCTGCAAGGCAGTTAATTAACCTAGTAAGTCTACCCAGGAGCATCAGCATTGATAATTTAGTTATGCTCCTGGGAAGAATCAGAAGCCTGAGTTGGCAGCCTCACGTGAAGTTATCCGGGACGTACAATTCCATTTCAGACAATAGAATAGATTCAATACGGTCTCCTCGCCGCTGGAAACTCCGTTGTAACTTCTCTTTCTACATCGTTTATGAGAAAGTGTGGGAGTTTAATAACGGTCTATTAACGGTATACGTATCTTTATTATTAATTGATTGTTTACACAAATAAATCTCTTCCATTTCAACTGATTTTTGATGTTGAACAACGCCATTGATACACAAGCTCTTCATCATTGATAAAACTCGTTGAAAAGCAAATTTATTTATGAAATTACTCTCAGATCACAGGTTTCGAGATTTTGTGACACTGTTAGCCAAAAGTGTTTTCTTTACATTAGATGAACAAGTAAATACATATACGTTTTAGAGATAGCAGTCTAAAAGGGAAATGAAAATGAAAATCTAGTTTCTTTCAACGGAAACAATCTTCCGAATCAATCCTCCATTGATCCTCCTCTACGCTTCCTGTTTCCTACAACATGGGTCTCTTCAAGACCTATGTTCATTCCTTCCTCTCCTCAAAAAAACCCTCCACACAGCATCCTTATGATAAAGGTTTTTTTTTTCATTGATTTACGCAAGGCTTTTGATAGTATCTCCCGTACAAAACTAATTAATAAATTAAATGATATCGGTGTTATTTGTAAAGTTAGGTATTGGCTACAAAGCTACTTAACTCAAAGAAGTCAAAAAGTAAAATTAAATAATTCACTAAGTGCAGATGAAACTTTAGCATTTGGAGTTCCCCAGGGGACTGTTATTGGACCGATTTTATTTATAATTTAATATATTTATAAATTAACACTTAATGGTAAACTTATATCTTTTGCTGACGACACTGCAATAATTATCGAAAAACAGACGTGGAACAATATTATAAATGCAGCCAATCAGGACATGAAGGTTATAAAAAAATGGTTCGATAACAATTTATTATCACTCAACACAGAAAAAACATACTATATTCCATTCTCTCTTCAAGAAGATGTTCCAATTAATTTAACTAACATAACAATCCATTCCAAAAATTGTGCAAATGACGGTACATGTAATACGGACTGCGCTAAGCTAAATCATAAATCTAATGTAAAATATCTTGGAATCTTAATAGATAAAAATGTTAAATGGAAAGATCATATAAATCTCACTGTGGAAAGAATAAGAAAACTTATCTATGTATTCTATAACATACGAAACATTTTAAACAAGAAAACTATCGAAATTGTCTATTATGCGCTAATTCAGTCCTTATTACAGTATGGCATTATTGGTTGGGGAGGGGCCTTTAAGATTTCCTTACAGCCCATAATTATAATACAATGAATAATTATTAAAATCAACCTTAGGAAACCGTATGACTTCCCTACTTTAGAGATATTTCGGGAATTTAATGTGCCATCTATCACAGAATTGTATAAGAGAAACGCATTATATCAAATCTACAAAAAATATTTCATCCAAAAAATTCATCCCTCAGGTAGCATAAGCAATAGATTCAAAACTAATGGCTTAATAGCCATTCCTATGCTTAGAACGACCACGGCTCAACACCACTATTTATATTTAGGTGTGAGATGGTACAATATATTATTATCCAAAAACAAAATAAATGTAACGGAAACAATGAAATATGAACAATTTAAAAAGCAAATTAAGTCCCTGAAATTGGATAATGATATATTGTACCCTTAACTAATTAACATCTAATAAAAAAAAGTATTATTGTTATTGTTTTTTTTTTTATATCTATGTCAAAAAGTATTTGTATATTTATTTCATTCAAGACATTTAAGTCTTTGATCATTGTATACACACTTTTCAGAACATTATGTTTTTTTTAAGCATGTAAATACTCCTCCCATAAACACGGGGTCCTAGAGCTCAATTTATGGAGTAGTAGAACCATAAATTAATTCTTATGTAAACCTAGGTAATAATATTATAAATGTAATTATTATTGTAAAAAAAAAAAAATAAATGAATAAAAAAAAAAAAAAAAAAGGTCTTGAGAGAAATTATTTTCCTCGAGGCCTTCTATGTGGAGTTAATGTTGAAAATGTCGGGAAATCCGAAATGAAATGAAAGAAATATATCGCCCGTACTTAGATACTATAGGTTTATATTTTTAAGAATCTAATTAATCTTACTAGAACAGTGCGTATTACCGAACTATACTTTGTAATTTTGTTAATGAAACTTAAACGTTAAATTGAAAACAAAATATCTAGAGTTTCTTTTAAAACATAAAACCAAACAAACACAAATAATTATCAAATATATATCTGATTAAATTTAAGCTGACGTTTTTTTTTTAATTTTTTAATGTTAAAATAATTTCTAATTATAAAATGAAAAAACAAAAAAATGTGTAAAAAGTGAAACGAAGGATCCGGATTTGCATCGATTTGAGACAAAGGAAGCGAGATATTTCCAAAACTGATTTTCGCAACCTTTGACTTTAAATATCTAAGGACGCTCACAAGTGACCATCAGATTTTTGAAAATGAAGGTTTCAACAAATTCTCAGTTTATTCCGTTTAATTTCGAGGTGAAACCCTAAATTGACTGGACTAAAGGCAAAACTGAAACTTTCATAAACTGACGTGCATACCGAAATTACCAAAATATATTTGGTATCGATTACTAGGGCATGGGAGGGTTGAATCGTAGGTATGTGACATAATCGTACAGCAGTAATTTCGCGTATTATGGTTTTGGCAAATGTAGGACTGTATATTTCGGCAAAATAACGGAAACTTATTGGGGAAATCGCCAAGAAATGTCGCCGCAACTAAATTGTGCTGAAATCGTCTCGGCTTAAGTGAGACATTAAATTATTTCATGTTCACATCATCCAAATTTAACTTTGAAAAAGCAACGGTGCAATAAGAAAAGTATAATATATTTCATTTAATTTTGATAAAACTTTTAATATTTTGTGAAACGTAATCAATTTGGAATGCGGGTATGGGTACCACCCAGAGGCGTAGCGGTGGGGGGGGGGGGGCGGCCCGCCCGGGCGGCACTTTGAAGGTGCAGCAAAATTTCACAATAAATAATATCGAATAACATCTTGTGAAAAATTTAACCAGTTCAGTTCATATTTTTGTCGCACCTGCAATTCGGACCGATTGAAATGGGCACGGAATTTTTCATTACTTATTCTGTGACAAAACCGGAATATCCCCTTTTTTCAACGAACTTATAATAATGCCATCTTGATTACTGCGATTGGCAACACCGTCTGTAGTGATATATTCCCTAAAAAGATTATTTACTAGCGAGTTCCCGGCATGCGTTGCATTGCCACTTAACAAAGAAATTGTTTCTTCGTGCGTGTCCTTTCCCATTCGTCCCGTTCCCCTTCCGCCTTCCCTTCCTCTTCCGCATCCCTTTCCCGTCGTACGTTCCCACTCCACCTTCCCTCCCCCACTCCTCTCTCCCGCTTCCCCGTCCCGCGAACCCCCCTCCCGCGTTCCATACATTCAGTCCCGGTACATTCAGTTTTCAAACATCTCACGTGCCTTTTTACACAAATTTCATAATTCCAGAGCTCACCAGTGTATATAAAAACCTTCGCGGGCGTGCTCACAACAACTCTCCTAGGATTCATCGCAATCGGATGAACAGCTTAGGAAATAATTTCATAACGCCAGAGCTCACCATTATATAAATAAACCATCGGGGGGTGCGCACAATAACTAACTAAGGTTTCATCGCAATCGGATGAATGGTATAGAAAATATTTTCGTGATGCCAGACCTCACTATTGTATATGGAAACCACCGCGGGCATGCGCACATCCAATCCCCAAAGTTTCATAGCAATCGGATGAATGGCTTAGCAACGCATAAGGAACAAACATGCATGCATACACACATACATGCAAGTAAGCAAGCAAAGATTGATTTTAATATATATAGATTAAGTGACGCCTTCGCACTTTTCGTTTTTTTTTTAATCTATAGGTAATACGCACAATAAAATGAATAAATAAATAATTGACAAACGGTGAACGTCTTGATCGTATGACATCCGAATTCTGAAGAGTGGTAATGTGAACATGTTCAATTAAAACTATAATGCGAGCGGTGAATACTTCAGTAGATAGTCGATATAATACGTACATACAAATACTTTGATATAAAATACTAGTCTAGTGAAATAAGGATTGTTGTGCGGAATAATTCCTACCAAGCTGAATGTTTGTTGGCATTTGAGATGCGCGAAATCATAAAAATAATACGATCCTTTTCACCGAAATAACCCTACTTAATGCTACTGACAAACTGACCATTAGTAGCATTCTCTATTGCTACTGATGAGCAAATGATGCCTAGTAGCATGTGTGTCATGCCTAAATGAGCATGCCCACAAATCAACTGGCTGTTGATTTGTGAGCATGCTCATTGATTCGCGGGTGGAAGGGGTGATGAGCATGCTCATTTATGAGCACGTGTATCAGTACCATTAGTTCCGCTGATTCCGATGTACGTTTATTGACGCAGGAGCAGGACCAATAGGATTCCGAAATGACTCTCGCGGTGACGTGACGATTTGCCGTCGACGATGTGGAAGTTAAATGAGATGCTCCCCTAAAAGCGAGGATCATAACAATATATTATCTTCCCCTTCTGAATTAGAATATATATGGAACTATACCATCCCCATTTTCTTTGGGAATGTTGCGGGATTAGAGAAAGAGGGAGAGAGAAAAGAGAAGAGAAAAGAATGATTGAGAAGTACCTGCATATTCAGATGTCTCTTCTCTCCTCTTTTAAAAGAAAGACAACATTCCCGGGCTACGAATAACCTGACAATATTTGAAAAACTCCTACTATCATCATAAAAAGCAGGAAATGTTAATTGTGCAATGGTGGAGGACTTAACTAGGAGAAGAATTGAACCCACGATGCCTAGGTGGGGAGTGTCCATTCACCGACCTAGCCACTGAACCTAAAGTGATTTTAGTGATTTTAGTTTTTTGCTCTTTTTTTACTCATTATTTTTACATAAATAAATACATAGAATTTTTTACACGCGTATATAAACATAAAACAAAAATAAGTTATGAGAACTCAGTAAGGCAGCGCCTTAGCGGGTGGGTTAGTGGTTGTATTGGTAATATTGCGTGTAAACAGAAAGGTATTACCGCGAGCCGAGCCGCGAATTATGGAAAAGGAACGAAACAACCGCAAACGGCGCAAAACGCCGCTTATACCGGCTAAAAAGAGCGAGAGGCGGAGAGATGAGTAAATACGAATGTTAAAGAGAGCCCATATCGATAATATTTAAGCGAAAATTGTGCAAATGTTTAATAAAACACGACTCGTTTAAAATAGAGCTAAAACCTCGCGTTGTCTAAAACGGCATTTAAAGAAATACTGAATTTTTTCATACATTTATCTTGTAAGAAAACTGAAACAAACGTGTTTATAATAATTTCTTAAAAATTCGCAAATTCACCTTGTGGCGTCATTATTAATTTAATAAAAACAAATAACTTTGTGTACTCCACTATTTAATTAACAATATCAACATGTTTCGAAAACTATGTTTTATTCGTCAGGATAATAAGTTAATAAAAAATAACAAAAGACAAACAATTATAGACAAATTAGTGTTTATAATAATTTTCGGAGCATACTTTGCGATTTTTTCTATCGAGGGAACTTCATATAATTTGCGTTTCAGCGCGGGTAACGTGTAGATATTATCTTCAAGAATAACATATATTTTTTTAACACCTTTAAAACATAAACAGCCTTACTAAAGAACCCTGTGAAAATTTTATTCAATTGATAAACGAACGTGGATTCATGTGAAAAAATTACTAACTAAAAAATTGTTCATAGAAAGAAATAAAGATACATTGCTTACACAGCCTGAGGGGGTAGTTTATCTAATGTATCCGACTCTTTTGTTAACAATTTCTGAACGAACTATGGAATTTTTCCAAAGTATTTTAAATGACTTGTATATTTCTTTTTTTTAGAGATGTCGTAAAAACGCATTACAAAATGAAACATTACGTATTTACAATACATCGACGTATTACAATACAATTACGAATTCGATGTAATTTTGTTCGTATGAAGTGTAGTAAATAGGTAGAATAATAATAAATAAAAATTGGGGGGGAGTCGGCTACACCCGTGCTAGTTTCAACGTGCTTACCTATAAGTTGGGTTAAAGTAAGAATTCTAAGTAACTCTTCAATTCTGATTCTGACTCTCGATGGTGGCGTCTCACGTCTCATCAGGGCAATGCTAAAATACAACGACAAAATAAACAACATTAAGTATAATTTAATATAGCCTGTGAAAAACCGTTGGAAAAACACCAAAGTAAAGTAAATATTTTTACCTTGTCCACATCGGATTTAGAAAAAAAAAAAACATGAAAACACGGTAAAAATCAAGCCCACGGCAACACTAATCCTGCTGACAGATTGCATGATGGTTAGTTAATTCTAAATAGTGAAACACAACACGTGACCAATGTGATGCGATGTTTGGACTCGGACAAAATAAATCATTTTCTAAGTAGACACGGTCCAATTGTCCAATATATCCTGGCCAATTACAGAGCATCAATCTGTTAACGCTGGCCTTAGAGGGGGATAAATCATGGGAGTTATGAGATGAAATTAAATTCCATCATCTATTTCTGCGCTCCGGTCCTACGCTGCAATTCTGGTCTGTCATTATTCGTGCCAATTAGTCGTCAATTTGATGACTCGGCCCGTGAAATTGTCAACCTTTACTCTTAGAATCTTTACACTAATAATCTATACTAATATCATGTGCGATAATGTGCGTCAATTGCGGTAGTGAGTGTGTTTGTTTGTTACGCTTTCACGCCTAAACCACTAAACTGATTTTTTAAATTCTTTCACTAATAGAAAGCTACATTATCAGCGAGTAGCATAGGCTGTATATAATGGTAAGCTCTAGCGTTTTGAAATTATAAATATTAATCCATACTATCCATATCCATACTTCCATACTAATATTATAAATGCGAAACTGCTCGAGGTTGTTTGCTACGTTTTCACGCATTAACCAATAAAAAAACTTTAAAAATTATTTCACCAATAGAAAGCTAAATTATATGCGAAGACTATAGGCTGTAAATGATGGTAAGCTCTGGCGTTATGAAATTAGAAATAATTAATATATTATATTTGTTATACGTTTTCTGTCGCTAACAAAAGCGAGTTTTTGCAAACGTCAGAAAACAAATCGTTGCCTTAGAACGATATTGATATATTTGTGGGCTCTATGCTGGTAGGTATTCAGTCCCCTATCTACTGGTCGGCTGCTGCTCCAGAAAATTCAAATATTAGAATATGTTTTGTTTTTTTGGACAAGCTTATGTTTGGAATAAATGTCAGATGAGAGTTCCTACATTAAAAATATAATTCGTAACGATTATAAAGACGGTATAATAAATTGTGTTATTTTTTATTAAATTTTACAAACTTCCAAATATTTAAATAAAAATAAATCTCCAAAATGTTTGTAAGCGCATAAATTCCGAACGACCGCACTAAATCGGAAAATTCTTTTTTTTCTTAAAGCTCTAGCATTAAGAAATTTAGGTGGCACGCGAGCTGTTTGAAAACTGAATGTACCGGGAATTGATGAGTGGAATGCGGGAGGGGGTGGGGGGAGGGGGGATAATTGATAAGTGCAAGCGCTACAGTAATTTCTCGTAATACCATGCGAGCGAAGCCGCGGGGAAAATTTAGTATTACTATAAAATTCATAAATCAGATTTACATTCAAGTGTTTGGTAAACTTTTTATTATTTAATTTTTTATTTTAGTTTATTAGGAAAACAAACAGTTATTCACATTTTATTAAAGTAGTTACATATTGTATAACCAGCGAAGTTTCCGTAAAAAATCACAGTGGGTTTATTATGTAGTATATAAAAACACAATTGATTGAACAAAACAAGAAATGGTAGGAAAAGAAGAAAACAAAGAAAGATGTATGATTATAAGAATGAAGTAAAATAAAAAACACAGATTGAATTATGTAGGATAAATGAAATTAAACTATTTACCTATGTGAAAGCTCATAAGATAATGTTCAAGGTTAAACATGATTAAAAAAAGAAAAACAACCTAATGAGATTGAGAAAATAACACACAGCAGGGGAAGAGGGTTCGTAATTAACAATTTGTTTTATTTTTCTTTTATGCATTTGGTAGAATGACCTGTGTGGAAAATATCAGCGTCTGCAAAATTATTATTGTATTTTGTGCACGTCCTTCTGAGAAATGAATGTTGTGAGTAATTTGTTTTCGCGTGTGGGATGTGGAATAGTTTGTTTGATCTTGTATTTCGCATTGGACAGTGGAAATTAATGTTTTCCAGAAGATACTTGTTGTCAATAACGTTGTTGATGATTTTGAATAAAAATTTTTGGTCGGATATATTTCTTCTATCTTCTAAAGTTGATAGATTATGTAATGTTAGTGAGTCTTTCAGCCGTTCAAATAATCGGAAGGATTTAAAGTCAAACCTTTTTTTTTTAAATTCTTTTTAAACTTTCAATATTAACTTTGTATTGAGGATTCCATACGAATGATCCGAATTCTAATATTGAGCAAACAAAAGAGACATATAGTATTTTAATTATATGTGGCGATCTGAATGGTTTTGTCACTCTTACGATTAATCCTTGATGTAAAACTTTGTCGAAATGATTGAATTATTAAAATAATTATTTATCCCTGCTGACACTTCGTGACGTTTAAGTATTAGACAAATACGAAAATACCAATTATTTTTTTTAATAATTATTGTCGCATATTAATAACTTAACAATAATTTCGACGAGAAATTCGACTGCCAAGAAATGAATTAATGGTACTTACAGACACGATCATTAGTAGCACGAGAGCGTGGTACTAATAAGCAATATTGTCTGTCAAATAAGAGTAGAAAATATTAAAAATGGAAGTAGGTACAAAACTTATAAGCTGGCAACACCAATTTACCTGTCAGATATTATTTTAAAGTGCAATGACACTGTTTGTATGGAACACAGTAAACCACATTTAAGAAAAAAAAATCTTAAAAAAAAAAAAAAATCGAAAAAGCATTGTTGTTAAGGTACTTACTTAATGACATAAATTTGATTAGATGGTGTTTTATAAAGTGATTAACTTTCATTTAATTTAACATAAATTTAAATTTAACAGTAGATAAAAAGGAAGAATCACTAATGGTGAGTTTAGTTACACTACTTTTCGAACTGAAGGGCTATTCCCTAAAATTTGTGGTAAAAGGTCGTTCTCCCCGCGAGAAGTGCTGTCAGATTTGTGTGATTTTCTACAGCTGTTAAATGAATAAATAATCATGCATACTTACAGGAATTTGTGCTTAAAACGACCCAAACTAAAATACGTGACAGCTCACAATTGAAATTTGACATTTTGAAAAAGCAAATAACAGCCATAGAAAATCACTCAAATCTGACAGCACTTCTCGCGGGAGAGCGATCTCTTATCACGAATTTTAGGGAATAGCCTTTCTGAATTAGTTAAATACATTCAGATCTAAAATTAGAGACATATGATCAAAAAGTACTTAGGCTAGTATTAAATAAATTGAAGCAATTTCTAAACTGTGCTTTATAATTAATTACAATATCGTTATTCTTCATTAAGTTAACACAAAATTTCATTACAAGGTATAATAATAATATACCTTCATGTAATTCTAAGTTTGAGATCAGTGGGTATCTATATTGCAATGAAAAAAAAACAATTTTCACTTTTATGACTTTTTTATTTTTTATAAAAACGTAGGTTACCCAGCTTGACATTGACACCATGAGTTAAATGTTTAGTATCTATTGCTATTTGATCAACAGTGGCGCCCTCCTATGTTTTCTACTCTTTTTTGACAAACGATTGGTGGCAAGTGTGTCAGTGACTTTGCTAGTTGACGAGCATGCTAGTGGATTCGCGAGTGAAAGAGGAAGTGCATGTATGAATAGGCTTGCTTATGCTATGAGCATGCTCATTTCGATCCGATCTCAGTTCGCGTAAACTGTGTGAGTGCTCATCCTTTGGGGAAACTAAAAATCCTTGTTTTTCGTGATTACATGAGTCACGAATGTCTTTGGAACACAGTGTCACTAAAATACCCAAAATAGATGTTGTAATTCCCCACAAAATCCCCAAAGTTCCTCTTACTACAAAATGATTCCAAATTGGATTGAAAAATGCATTTATTTTTTATTATCTAGACCAGTGGTTCTTAACCTGTGTTCGATCGAACCCCAGGGGTTCGGTGTGTCAGTCTCAGGGGTTCGGCAGAACAAGACACAGCCCAAAAAAAATTATAAAGAACATTGTCACTATCCCGTATCCCATCCCGCCCCCATCCTATCCCTTTGTGCCCCTCTCCGTTGTGGTAAATATAGTCATGACAATAGCCCATCTTATCCCATTAAGCGCCCCCCCTTGTGGTAATCCACCGCCACTGATGACACGCCCCCCTTTCCAATTAAGGAGGGTTCGGTGAAAGCATATGAAACTGGTAGGGGTCAGTACCTCCAAAAAGGTTAAGAACCACTGATCTAGACATCATTTGTTGACATCTCGGACCCAAAACAACAGTTTTATTTTCTTTTGTCAAAAGATTCTTAAATAATTACGTTGTAAGCACCAAGATTATTTTTCGTTCTGGTCGAATGGAACTGACTCTGTTGAAAATAAAAAAATTGATGATTTTATTAGTAGTAGGAAGGAGTACATACGTAGGTACTTACTTATTATTAACACATTCTAAAATCGTTTGTCGGTGCGCGTGGTGCGTGCGCGAAGTGATGCGTATTCCTGCGAAGTGGCTAAAATTATTCAATGAGCTTTTAATTTTCAGAATTGGAATTGATAAGTGTAAATTATATGATCAAGCTATAAAGCATTTACCAACAGTAGATATGTTATTAATTAACAATTCTGTATTTAAAATGTGTTTCATTTGTTTAAATTTTTGACAAAGATATACATCGTAATTTTTCAAGTTTAGTAACTTTTGAAATGTAAATTTCTTCTTTTGTAAGGCAATCTCTATTTCACTATCCTTCCATATGATACATTTTACTTATAAATAAACGACTAAATACTCGCAATAAAAACTCGGATATATATTTTTTTACTTTGGCTCCACGTTGGAGGCCCTGAGGAAAATAATTTCCATCAGGACCTAAACCATCTTAGGGGGATGCTGTGTGGAGAATCTTTTTAAGGAGAAGAAGTTCTGTGAAGGAGAAACGTAAGGGAGATGGGTAGGAATCTGGGAGTCAGTGTGTTCAGGAATGATGGATGTACGAATCCATTCCACCCACTGCGGTGCAAGGCGAGGAGTCGAGAGTCGGGCTGGAGAAATCAAAAGGTCTCCTTCAACCAGCCTCACCCGATCCGGCCCGCCACGCAGCCGGTGGTCAGACGCATCCGCCGGCAAGACGTAGTCAAACCTCACCCCCATGAACCCGGGCAACCCTGCTAAGTCACCAAAAGTGGCCACTTGGGGTGACCTATGGCAGAGGTGTTGGTTTTCCAGTAAATGATTCCCGGGGCGGCGATACCCATACCCGCCTCCCAAATTGCTAACTTTTCCATTTTATGAAACCCAAACCTTTGTTCACAGATTCGAGTACCGAATCAATAGTAAACTTGGATTTTATAAGTAGATCAATCATATTATGGGGGTATTTCACCATCCTCCCCATAGCTTATTCATACACAACGAATATTAATAAATAAACAAATAAATACTTGCAAATGGTAAAAAACTCGTCTAACTTATCCAATATGTAGCCATTATTCATAGGTTCAAGTGCTGAATAGTAAACTTCGACTTTTTAAATAAATAAATCCTGTATGATTAATCTAAAATGTACGTTACCGTACGAATAATCTATGAGGATGATGGTGAAATACCCCCTATGTCGTAAATCGAAAATATACGCCATCAAAATTACGGGGAAACAATACAACACCTGTCCTCGTGTAAATTAGGCAGTCATAATAATTTATACCAGAAAAACTGTGGACTTCGAAAATAATCTACAACAAATTAAATATTCAAAAAAACATTACGTTTTTTTTACTCTTTCAACGCTGCGCCTTGCACACCACCACGACTATACATTACAAGTTACCTCAATATGAGAATAGCCCGCCAATAGATGGCACTGGTATTTCAAAACCAATACAGGAATCTGCTTTACTAAAACATTTTATGCTTTGAGCTACTAAAAGTTTTGGTAAAAAATCGCTAGATGACAGTAATGTAAAAAATATTTTTTGTAGACAAAAAGTGAAAATTTTAATAGCGAGTATTTCACCATCTCCTTGATAGTTGATAACGTTTTAATAAATAAACGCTCACAAAAGGTAGAAAATTCAGGTAACTTATCAACATTATTATATTATAGCCACTAATTCATAGGTTCGAGTACTGAATAATACTCGAACCTATGAATGATTGAAAATATGCATTATCCTATAGGTAGGTTATCAAACGGATGGTGAAATTCCTCTTTTATCAGATTTAGCCTTACTATTCGAAACAAAAAATCACTTGTTTACTGTTCGACACATAATACTTCAAGAAGTATTTTTTTAACTCTTCTTAAATATTCCGAATATAAAACATAAAATTTACTCTGAACAATAGTCTGTTAGTTCCTGTTTTGCACCTTGTTATGTTTGTTCCTTGCCTTGTTTCGCACCGTTTGCGGTTGCTTCGTTCCTTTCCTACAATTTGTGGCACAGCTTGTGCTTTTTTCCTCACGTATGTATGCAGCATTACAGTTTTTTTGTGATCATGAAAAAAATTATTTCTTATGGGAAACCTTTTAATTTTTCACCGAAAAGCCTACCTAATTTTTTAAGCTTTCAAACTTTCTTATTATTGTTTATAAAGAAATTAATTTTCTTCTTTACCGTGTTGTGTTCTATTCATGCAATTCCTACAACAGTATCCGTGATGGGTGCATGGCAGCATTGGCAGCCTTCATTCCAAGTGGTCCAAATAATACTGGTCCAATCTGGCACAATTAGGGTACATACATCATTATCTCGCCATTCAATTTAATTGGGAAAAGGACATTGGTGAAAGGTATGTAAAGAAAAAAATTTATGTTTAGCTACTTGTATATTTCTTCCGACGAGATTACATTAATTTGCTTAGACATAAACATTAATATAATTTTTTTTAATTCTTTTCTAACGATGTTGTCACCGATAGTGACATTGCGATACCTCTGCAGAGGGCAATGATACATTCATATACATTTTCATTTCAACGTATTCGCTTGTCTAAATTTAAAAGACATTTATTTGGAATACAGTAGTTGTTAAGCCGGCACAAACGACCTTAATCTACTAAGTAGCCAGAGAAACAATTTAAGGAATCTATAACTATTTACATTTAAGAGTCCGCAATATTTTTACGAGAACTGGAATTGCGAAATACATAATTAACATCTGTAAATTATCACAAAAAAAAGTTGAATATTCATCACTAATAATAAACATCAATAAAAATCATTTTGGCAAAATTTCGTATACAAATAAAAAAAAACTCACAACGCTACCTAAAAATTAAATACTTACAATAAAAATTCAAATAAAATTAGATTTTAAATTTTTTTTTTTTACTTAAGAAATATAAAGAAAATAATATTTTAACAGTCTTTTTGGCAAATATTACACTCAATATTCGATAACAAATCCTAAAAGGAAACATGCATTGCGTTTTCCTTTCCGAAATTAATAAAATGTGTTTCTTAAAAAGTAAAAATTATAATGAAACTCCGTACTACGTGTTGACGGGCAAAAACATTAAAATAAGAGACTGCGATTCAATTTGCAGGATTTTAATCTGAGCTTAAAGTGTTTTTAAAACATTCTGCATTTATCTTAACCATTTTCCCATTTTCTTCAAGTTGGAAAATTTCAGTTGCTGAGTAAAGCAAACTGATTGCAACTCAAGAGATTTTTGTGATACATCAATAATTTTTTTCTAATCCTAAAATATACCAGTTAAATTTAATATTTATTACAATTCGATGAAATTTCTATTTTTACTGAAAGAAAGCACTTTGTCCCTTTATTATTAAACCATATTTTTTTATTGTAGTTACCGCACAATTTATTATCTTCTTTTCATTATCCGAACCGCAACTTAACAATCATGAATATAAATTTTGTAACTACGCAACACTATTCAATATTTACAAAGCATTATTCAATTTAACCGTAAAACTTTATACTAATGCAATAACTTACTTGCAATCTTAGATGTAAAAAGTAGCAAAAAAATACATAAATTGAGGATTCTTATGTGACAACATTACAGGCACATTCATTATTACGCCATTTTTTAAAGTGTGACAAATTGATAATACAATATTGTCGCAAAGATATATGATACATTCATTATAATTACTTCCACTTTGTCAATATACGTTAATATATTCATAACTGGGTAAAACACTGATAAATTAATAACTTACTGCCTTACATTTGAAGAATCAATTTTTGACACAGATTCAAAATCATCTTTGTGACAGATTTTTTTATTCATTGCCATTAGCAAAATAAATGACAAAATAAAATGATTTAGCTTAACATGACTTATTTCTATGCCTTTAATCTTTAATCAATCATTAAAGTTTGTTAGCACTTATGTACCTATATTTTTTAAATCACATTATAAATATTTAAAAAAAAACTCATCAAAAATAATTAAATTAGAGTAGTAAAATCGAGTAAAAAAAATAAGACTGAAAAAAACTTTGGATAATTAATAATTCACAATGAATAAAATAATAATATAAATGTCATTAAATTTTTCATTGAATAATTTTTTATTTAATTATTGGCTTAGAAATTATTTTTTAAATGATGACAACATAATTTTATTGTTATGTAAAATAGGGATGATACGAAAAAATTAAATATTTTAAGATCTTGGATAAAAAAATTAAGTAAAAAAAATCAAAGTGTTTTTTTTTATAAAACGTGACTTGAGAGATACTAAAATTGTATGCATCATTACACAATTGGAATATTTACAAAAAAAATCAAATACACGTCATTGTATTATATTATTTCTAAAAATTAAATACATCCATACACTGAGCAATTCTAAACACATTACAAACATTGAACCAATCACATTTTAAAACATTCAGTAGAACCAGAAGAAATATAATAATGGTTTATTTTATGTACTTTTAGAGTGGGCATGCTTTTACTGAGTGGCAATTTTAAATTTAAACGTAGATTTAAAAAAATTAAATAACCTCTTGAAAAAATAATTGATCCGATTTATTCAAACATTTGCGGTTTAACTTTAAAATAAAACCCTTTGGGAATTGATATCTTTTGGCGAACAATTATTATTTTGGGGATTAATGCAAGAAGTTTCTAAGACAGTTTTGGTAATATTATTTAGGTAGCAGAAAGTACTCTAAAACCTGCCCTGCTTGAATGCTTTGAATACTGTGTAGATTGATGAAATTTTGGCTTCCCTAATATAGAAGTCAAAATGTTAACTCATTATTTTTTGGGCCAAGAAATCGAAAAACTATCTTCATCACCGGATAATTCAGAAATTTGACACAGAGTCACCTCATTTGATAGGGTTGTAACTGGCATTTTTTTCAAAAATGACCATTGAATACCAGATGCCAAAGCATTTCTTTTGCTCATTTTTATACCCAAAATAGTTTTTAGAACCATTTGTGTTGTATTTTCGTAGATATGTGTATGACAAAGTTCTAACATCAAGCATTTTAAATAATCATTCATTTTACAAGGTTCTAACATCGCTTACACTATCTAGTTTATTTGTTATCCGACAGTTGATCATTATTACGAGGCGCATTATGGTTCGCCACTTTGGTTGGATAGGGTTCTAACTTCGCCTTACCATGTTTTAAGGTTTCAAAATTTACAAAGACGAATTAAACAATTTTAGTTTAAGTATTTTAGTTTGGAATTGCAATAGGTATATGTAATTAGAACCTTGTGCAATGAATTATTATGCCCTGCTGGTTGCACATGGTTCTATTTGCAAGTTTAGGTATGTTCTAAAATGGTAAGTTTACGTCCTATTTAAATATTTTCCTTTAAAATATGTTCAATTAAAATACAGATTCAACCTCAAAATCGGAAATTGGTAAATAGATAATGAGTGCAGGTCTTTGCAAACTTCAACACCTCATATCTCAGAACAAGGTGAAGTGAAGTTAGAACCCTATCCAAATGAAGTGACGATTAGGTAGGCCCCAATATTAAACTCCAAAAACAATGCCACACCCAAAAGTACAAAATTAACAATTCAATTTCAATTAACAGTTTTCGCATTTGCTCCATTGATTTTTTTAAGCTTTTTTTCTAGATGTTATGCAAGTAGCCATCACATTACATCATCTTTAATCACATTTTTGACGAATTGTAATTAAATTGTAACAACTTAAATGCGCACAAGCAGTTTTGGCTCCCATTGCCTTTTTGGAATGTCCAATCCCTTCGTTATCTGATGTGTAAATATTACTTCCGTAAATTTTACACATATGGAGCTTCACGTAAAACTCGGTACAAGTGATTGGTAAGCATTTAAAAAAAATAATGCATTTTGTTCAAAACTACAATTTTCATCACAAGTTGTTATTGCGTCAAGCTCTTCAGTTGCAGTTTATATAAAGAAGATTTATAAACCTCAAAAATTTAATTTTCATTAGCTTCTAAACATTTAAGTCGCATTAGGTGTACCAAAACTTTTCAGTTGGGCAAACCTTTACTGTAAGGATAAGGATATTATTACGTTCATGATACATTTCTCGTATATGCTGTTCTCAAGGGAAAAATAATATGCAGAAACAGAAATTTTCACTATTGGATATCAAAACCATGATTCAGAAGGTATGTTATTAATTGTCTGACATGATGATGAGTATTAAATGCAATACGTTTGGCTGAAATAACAGCTCATTTTTGCACATTCATTTTTTCTTATGGTTCTACTGAATTGTAAATAAAATTTGGTATTAAAAAAAAAACAAATCAAACACATCAACGAGATTCCAATCACCCAAACGACTAAAAAAGGTTACAAAAATAATATTAAGACAATCATTTATCCTTCATTAATACTGACAGCCATTTTAGACTGAATGAAGGTGAGATTGATCGTAGATTTAGGATACCATGGGCCGGTGTCGCTGGTTGGGAGGACTCGCTGTGTTGTTCTGCGGGTTGGCGAATAGGACTCCTTCGTATGTAACTCCGTTTAGTTCCATTGAAACAACCAGCTGTTGGTCCCCAGTTCTTGCATCACCTAGAAACAGAAAATTTCATATTAGAATTATAATTTTAAGTCTGAACGGAAAAGTAATTACTTTCAACAAAACCACAAAAAAGGGAAGGAAAGCAGGAAAACCAAAAAAAAATCAAGGCATTCAAATTAATAGATGAGCCAATCGGGGAAAGGATAACAAATCAACTTTTTTTTAGCACAGGAGGTGGCATGACAATCTCCCTTTCTGGAATTTGTCAATAAATGAACCCGACAGCATACAGGCAACTCGCATTGTAATCACCATTCAGTCTTCTTAAAATCTTCTTACGAATTACTAGTCCTTTAATTGCTGACTGCGTAAAAAACAGCCACAAATCCCAAATTGGCTAAATGAAAGTTTAGGCATATTTCCAAAATTTAATATTTTGTTGCACTATTTACTTAAGACACTTTTACAAATGTGTTATAATTTACCCAGCTCTCTCAATTTGAGCATCGCTACGCCAGGCGATGCTATTCAAAACGAACATTCAGATCTTGCGCAGAAAAGACAATGCAATGGACTGCGCTACAAACCTTTGCCTTACTTTAGCCAACTTTAGTTTTCTGCGCAGAATCTGGATATTTAAATTTGGTGATCAACGTTCGACTGATAACATAGTAGCATGACATAGTTTATTGCATTGTGGAATAAAATAAGAAGAATAATACTGATGTACTGAGGAAAGACATCCAGTGGGCCGCCCAAGACACAGTTAGGAGAAACAACTCCAGAGGCTATGCGAGGACTCCAGAGGCAACTGGGCCTGCCACAGACGGAGGCCGCAGACATAGCACAGGACAGGAAGAAGACGTATATTATAAATGCATTTGAATTGTATTACCTCTGCTTGTGATTTTGAACGCAGCCCCCAGTCCATTGTTGGCCATGTTGTGTTCCTCGTGATGGTTGTGAAGCGGCAGGGCGTGAGGGGGCGGGCCCCGCACGGGGGGACGCGCTTGGGGTGGCGTGGGGCTGCGGCGAGGCGCCGGTGGGGGCGCGGGGCGTTTGGCCGGGGGTGGGGGCTCGCGTTCCGTCAGCTCGCGCTTCACGCAGATCATTGGGGGCGCCGGTGACTCGCTGAGGTTCAGCGCCTCCCTAAGGGAATATAAACTGCTCCGGTCATTATTTATATTTCATAATTATTACATTATTACCACACAAACATATCCCAGTGACCTCATTTCTACTTTCATGACTACTACTTTGTATTACCGTGCTAAAAATTTGACAATCCGGAAAGAACGAAATACTGATATAAACGTAATGGCTTAGATTGTTTGGACAAGTAGAGCAGATGATCAAAGAAAGGAGTGGAAAGAGAATATATTACCCGGAAATTAATACTAGAAGAAGTTGGGAATGCCTGAGACATGACAAGATCAAATTAATCAAATATTTCAGTCGGGTCATGTCCAGTTTCAGAATAACAGAAGAGTATGTATGAGACAACATAAGAGTAAATGAAGCAAGGCGTGTGTGCCGAGGCAGGGTATTCTGGCAGTCTATCCTCTCTGTCTACCCTTCCGAAGAAACGGTACTATGTTAGTTATACTAGAGCCCATAAAAAAACTGGAACCGTTGTGTCATTATATTGTTGTGTTGTCATGTGGTTGTGTTTTTGTGCTTTTGTTTTTGTGTTGTTGTATTGTCGTGTGGTTGAGTTGTTGTAAGGTTGTGTTGTTGTATTGTCGTATGGTTGAGTTGTTGTGAGGTTGCGTTGTTGGATTGTTGTGTGGTTGTGTTGTTGTGTGATTGTGTTGTTGGATTGTTGTGTGGTTGTGATGTTGTATTGTCATCTGGTTGAGTTGTTGGGTGGTTGTATTGTTGAATGGAAGACGAGGCCCTGGAAGAAGGAGAACATCATTGCTGAAAAACCTGAGACAGTGGTTTGGCCAGTCTACTGTAGAGCTGTTCCGTGCGGCGGTAAACAAAGTCCGCATAACCAACATGATAGCCAACATCCGTTGAACGAACAGGGCATGAGAAGAAGAAGACGTTGTTGAGTAGTTGTGTAATAGTATAGTTATGTTATGTAGTTATCGTTTTGTTGTTGCTGTAATAGTTTCGTCATTATATCATTGTGTAATAGAGTAATGTAATATGGAGTTGTTGTGATACTGTGTTATTTTGCTGTGTTTTTGTGTTATTATATAATGTAGTTTCTTCACTGTTTTGTTGTGAAAAAATATTTAAAAAATTAAAAATAAATGAAAATTTAGTATAAGTGTGTTCTTGCAAAGTTTCATTATTATGTCATTGTGTTATGGATTTATGACAGTTTTTGAATGAAGTAAGTACCTCTGGGGTTCATTAGTCGGGGGTGAAGAGTTGTTGATGGATGCGGGCGGGGAGGCGTTGTTGTTGTAGAGACTCCACAGAGTGAGGCGGGACATCTCCAGTGCGTTGAGGGCTGCGTCACGCGGAGATACCGCACTGGGCGGCGACTCTGACCCTGGAACAAGCAATGTTAAATTAGTTAAATAATAGTGATACAAATACAGTGGGACAAATGAGAACCTATGAAATTTTTACGATGACAAATAGGGTTTCAATGAAACTGTTTTGATATTATTTTATCATTTTTTTACATTGATGAACTATTTGCCTTGACCAGACAAAGTAAAACCTAGAAATTCAACGTGAAACACAAAAATCACTTTGATTTTAGTGTTTTTAGTTTATATTTTTTTAATCTTGACAAGACTTCTTCCAAACTCTGAACAATCAACTTGATCTTTTCCACAAATATAAATATCATAAATATAGGCAGCGTAGTTTTCTATGCCACTCGGAAGTTTAAATGCCCTAAAATAACGTAAATTGAAGACATTTGTGAATTCACAAGCCATTACATGCATTGGTAACCAGCAAATCTTTGCTTAACCGCCCTACACATACGTGAACGTACGTGATACGTCCGCAATATTGTCGCCCAAATGCAACAAACCGTATCACGTACATTCAAGTAAAAAAAAAAACTATTCCCGAAATCCACAAAACGTGCGTGATGCATGATACATCAAGTATGTTCCTGCACTATCGCGAAGCTAAGGGACTTGGGACGGGTATTTTCATCTCTCCCGTACAAGTAACGCCGCAAGTCAGCGGTACTCTCTGCGTAAGTGGCGCAGTTTATAAAACCGTTAAAAAAACCCGATGTTTTATACCTACTTTTTGAAAAATAACCCAAAGGTAGGGCGGTTAATAATCCTTTATGTGCATTTATTGTTTTTTTCATGTTTCAGTTTCATGAGAAGCGGCAATAAATCACGGACAAATAAAGTGATGATATTTATTATTTTTTTTGACATTATGACCAACACCTTTTTTTAAGCGAAAAGTTCTTTAGCACTGTTGTGATTTGAAACTCGATGAAATGAAAAATAGACCCCAAAAAGAGAAAATGTACATCTATAGGATTTAGCCTGCGAGAGAATGAGGTAGAATAATCGGTCTCCTCTTTGTGCAGTGCTTCGTAGCCTCCCCACTCTTGCCTACTTTAGTCTTCTGGAGGTTTCACTTCTACCGCGTGTGAACTGCACATTTGTATTTTTTTAAAGATATACAAACATTTCAGGTTTCATACAACCTGACAATATTTGAAAATCTCCAACTACCACCACACTAAATGGAAAATGTTGCTTGTCGTTTTGGTCGACAGGACTTGGCCAGTTGAGGAATTAAATACAGGACGCCTGGATCGGACTCAAAAGCTATGCCAACTCAGCCACTGACCGGTCTATCACTGTTGTTGAATGTTCGGACAAGCTAAATAAAAAAGAAATTGCCAATATCTCCAATTTTTAGTGACAGGTGTTCCCGATGCGGTGACAATTTTTGTAAGAGTACACTAATAATGCACAACGTTTTATATGGCTCGGCCTGTATATCGGCACGCCTCACTCAAGAAGCATAGAGTGTCATGCTGATATATCATACCTTATTGAGCGGGTTAAATCTGACAAATAATTGCAAATATGTATTCGTTAAGACTGTTAATAATAATCAAATATTATTGTAATAAAATTAGTAATTACCTGGCCTCCTGAAATCCTTCTGTTGAAAGAGCTTCATGTACTCCATCATCTTTTGTTCCAGATCGTGGGCCATGTGGTGCGCGGTATGCTGGGCCGCAGTGGGGTTGTGGAAGCCGAGGCCCCCGGGGCCTAGGGTCAGGCCCCCGCCCAGTCCTCCACCTAGGCCTCCGCCCAGGCCCCGGGCACCCCCAGTCACAAGGGACAGGGGGGACATCTGTTGAGAGAGCTGGTGCATGCTAGTCGGAACAGGACTGCGCTGCATTGACGGCTGGAAGAACAAACAGATTGATTGTTTCAAATTGATGAATGATGGTGATAGATGTAATGAAAAATGCTGATTTATCGTGCTGTTCGACATAAAGATTCAAAAACAAAAACGCTAAATGTGATGCGTTCATTTATCTGATTTCATAATAAGTTTTAACAGAAATAAGTAATAAGGAACTCCTGCCCCTTTTTTTTATCAGAAATGACCTTCTCACTTAAATACCAGTGTACATATTTTTATTTATTTATTTTTTTTTTTTTTTATTTAATATAGATATATAAGTTTACAGTGGGTTAATATAAGTTACATATTGGTTCAGAAATTCTTTAAAATTGCAGTCTCACCAAAGAAGAAGCTAGTTCTTGAGCTTGATGAGCGAGTTACACTAATTATGACAGAAATAGAATGACATTATGCAATAGGTAAGTATATAAGGGAACAATTGAAACTTCTGGATCATCTATGTGAAGATGTACATACAATGGGATATAGAACATACTAAAATATTGTGCACTTTAGAGAAATTAGAAAAATCTAAATTAAATAGAAATAAATATAGATTGCCAATAAATAGAAAGAAAGAGAAAAACAGGTAATTATTTAATTAATTATTCCTGATGAAGTGTTGCTTCAGTTTGAGTTTCAGTTTATTGATGTCTTTGATTTTTTTTATTTCAATCGGAAGATTGTTGAAATACTTTATTCCTAAATAGATGTAATTGTTTTGCATTAGTTTGGTATTAAATTTTGGTATTTTGATGTTGTCTTGATATCTTTTTGATTGGTGGGTTTCAAATTTTTTGATGATATTATCTTTGTAAATTTGGATAATTGCATTTTTCTTGAAGATATTCTCCACTCGAGGCACCGTGAAATCTGCGAAAAGCGTTTCTGTTGGATATGTGGAGGGTTTCTTTAGGATTACTTTAATGATTAGTTTCTGGATCACTTTGATCGGGGTAAGAATATTGTTGTATGAACCCCCCCATCCAATAATTCCATATTGAATTAATGACTGGATTAGTGCATAGTATACTCTTTTTAGATTGTTGGGTTTTAAAATATTTCTTAATCTTATGAATATATATATACACTTTCTGATACGCTTAACCAATTCATAGATATGGCTCTTCCACTTCATATGTTGTTCTATTATCACTCCGAGATATTTAATTTCTGATACTGATTTCAACGTTGAACAGCCTTGGATACATGGGATTTTATTGCATTTGTTATTGTGGATAATTATTTTAGTGTTGGGGAGTGTTTTTAGTTTGTTAATTGAGAAGTGTATGTAGTATGTTTTGTTAGTGTTCAATGAAAGGAGATTTGTATCAAACCAATGTTTTAAGGTGTTCATGCTATTATTTGCTTGTTCGTTTACTATATTCCAGTCGATCCCATTCACTATGATAGCTGTGTCGTCGGCATATGATATTATGTCTGCGTTAAGTGGTAGTTTGAAAATATCATTGACATAAATTATAAATAGTAGGGGACCTAGCACAGTGCCTTGAGGTATCCCGAAATTGCTTGTTAGTGGTAGACTTAGGGAGTTATTTATCTTGACCACTTGGTATCGTTCAAATAGATAGCTTTTTATCCATTTTAGAGCTTTATCGTTTATCCCAACACAGTTTAATTTTTCAATAAGTTTATCATGAGAAATACTATCGAAAGCTTTTTTAAGATCTATGAAGATTCCAAGGCATTTCAAAGATTTGTCTAATGTGTTCTGAATAATGTTCGATAATTTGGCAATCGCATCTTGGGTACTTCTATTTTTCATAAATCCATATTGGTTGTCGTGAATTATGTTATTTTTGTTAATAAATTCAGTCAATCTTTTTTTGATAATTTTTTCAAAGATTTTGGCAATGTTTGAAATCAGCGATATTGGACGATAATTTGTCACTTCTTCTGGGTTGCCAGATTTATGAATTGGAGTGATGATGGTTTGTTTATATATCGTTGGGAATATTCCGCTTTGAAGACTAATGTTGATTAAATGTGTCAATGGTTTTGAAATATGTTTTTTGATAGCTTTCAGTGTTTCGACAGTAACTCCATCGAAACCTGGTGCTGATCTTCCCTTCATGCTTGAAATGATTTGTTCGATTTCCTGGGCTGAAGTAAGGGAAAACATGTCAATTTTGTTTGAGATATTGACGTTAATGTTCTGTTCGTCATTGGACGGTAATTTTTCTATTTGATTTGCAAGGTTTTTGCCCACATTTGCAAAAAAGTTGTTAAATATATTAGCGGCAGCTGAAGGGTTTTCTTCGCATCGTATTTTGATATTGTTATGAGTAATACTATGTATTTCATTTTTTTTATGTTTTTTCTTATCTATGATTTCATTTATAACATGCCAGACTTTTTTTGCATCGTTCTCCGTTGCTTCTAGTTTTCGCCGAAAATAGTTTTCCTTTGTGTTTTTTATTAAATACGTAAGTTTGTTTTTGTATGCTTTTAGGTATTTTTTTAGGGTTTCGTTTGTAGGTTGTCGGATTAATTGTTTGTATATTGCTTCTTTTTTTTTTTTTTTTTTACATTAACTCCACACAGGAGGCCCTGAGGAAAAAATAATTTCCCTCAGGGCCTATGTCATCTTTGAGGATGCTGTGTGGAGGGTGTTTTTGAGGAGAGGAAGGAGTGAACATGGGTCTTGAAGAGACCCATATTGTAGGAGGGAGGAAACACAGAGGCCGGCAAATCGTTCCACAGCCGAGCTGTTGAACTCAAGAACGAGTCGTAGAAACGACCCGTTCTCATGTGACTAATGTCAACCGTGTACAAATGTTGAGCGCGCGTTTGGCGTGTTTCCCGACTATGCACCGGTGCCGAGGGGATCAATGACGCTAGTTCCTCGGAGCATCTTCCATTGTAATACCGGTAGAACAAGGACAGCATTCCCACCTGGCGCCTGTGCTCTAAAGATTGCAATCCGTTAGTTAAATTAGGAGAATCTATCAAACGGACCGCCCGTTTCTGCACAGAGTCAAGGGTTTTTTTCAGGTATTTTGGGGCTCCAGACCAGAGGTGGCTGCCAAATTCAACCGTGGGGCGCACTTGCGATTTGTACAGGGCTAGCAGTTGTGTACTATTAAAGTATCTGCGTGCCCTGTACAGTATGCCCAGTTTCTGAGAGGCTAACTTAACTCTGGCCTCGATGGAGCCCCCGTACCTGAGCTGGTCACTTAGAGTTACACCAAGCATATCAATGGAAGGCCTGTTCGGGAGAATGCTTCCGTTGAAGGAGACTAGATTATCATTTCGATCCCTTTTAGACGTGATCAGACATGATTGGGTCTTTGAAACATTAAATTCGACGAGGTTATTCTTACCCCAAGAGGAAACACTCTCGAGGTAACCGTCCATTCTTTGTTTCAAAGCCCTCCGAGCCATTGGGGTTTGTGAGCCCTTTGGAGGTTTGTCAAACAAAAAGCTATCATGGACTGTACTGTCGTCCGCGTAGCAATGAATCGGCGCACACGTCAAGAGGTCATTGATGTGCAACAAAAACAAAGTCGGAGACAGAACCGATCCCTGTGGGACGCCAGCATTTATCGAATGCGAGGAAGAGGTGAAACCATCAGCAACCGCCTGAATCGGCCTCTCCCTCAAAAAGTCGGCAATCCACATACACAAGGATGCGGGAAGTCCGTAAGAAGGCAGTTTGTTGACAAGCCCTCGGTGCCAAACCCGGTCAAAGGCCTTGGAAATATCCAGTGAAACCGTTTGGGTTTCACCAAAACGTTCCAGGCACCGCCCCCAAACATGCGTCACATACGCGAGAAGATCACCGCACGAGCGGTTCCGCCGGAATCCGTATTGACGGTCGTTAATAATTTTGTTCTTCTCGAGGTATGTGAGCAGTTTGTCGTTGATCACACGTTCCATCACTTTTGACAGAACAGATGTGATCGCTATGGGGCGGTAGTTGGCCGGGTTGGAGCGGTCACCCTTCTTTGGAATAGGGTGAATGATCGCTTTTTTCCAACCGGAGGGCACAGTCCCAAACTTCAGGGACATTTTGAAAAGCTTCGTCAAAATTGGAGCTATTTCTGCAGCGCACCTCTGCAATACCAGGACAGGTATTCCGTCAGGCCCACTAGCTTTATTAACATCGAGCCCTCGTAAGACTTGGAGTACATCCCGATGCCGGATCCTCAGCTTTTTCATATGAAAACCGCAGTGAGGAACCGACGGCGGGATAGCACCTTGATCATCGAGGGTCGAGTTTTCCGCGAACATTTTGCCTAATAAGTTAGCCTTTTCGGCGGCGGTATTAGCTAGAGAGCCGTCAGTTCTGGTAAGAGGTGGCAGACTGGATTTGCAGAAATTGCGACCTATTGAGCCCGCAAGCGACCAGAACGCTCTGCTGCCATGCGGGCATGCAGCCAGCTTTCTGCTGATCTGCAGGTCGTGCTCAAATTTCGACCTATTTATGATTCTCTTGCTTTCCTTTGACATTTTGTTATAAACTATTCTGTTTTTCTGTTTTTGTGTCTGATTGACACAATTAATCCAAAAGTTATCCATGGTTTAACCGGTTTAAATTTTGATGATTGTTTTCTGGAATCAATAGAATGTGCAGTACTTACATGCATTGATAATTTTTTTTCGAATAGTTCAAAGCATTCGTTCGCATCATTACAATTAAAAATATCGTGCCATTTCTCTTTATCTAGATTATGTAGTAGGGCATTTATGTTGAGCGTTTTGCGTCGGCAGTTTTCATTCTCCGGAGCTTGGGTTGGTAATGATGAACATCTGTTTTCGTAATTGTACGTAAAAATGCACCCTAAATGATCTGTGATTGTCGTTTGTATAACTGCAGATGCTATATTTTTTATGTCTTGAATATTTGTGAAAACATGATCTATGCACGAAGGTCGTTGACCTGGAATAATTCTCGTAAATGAATTGATACATGATATATAATTTAATTCTGCCATCATATTAAGATAATTATCTTTATCGTTAGACGAATAATCATTTGCTATATTGAGGTTAATGTCTCCGACGACAATGGTTTTCTTATTTCTGTTCGCAAGAAGAATGCGTTTTAGTTCATCTATATATATTGGTAATATTGAGGCGTGAGTTCTATATATAGCGAATATGCTAAAGGTATACTTTTGGTAACTGATTTCCATATTTAGGACGTTTACATTGTGCATGAGGATTTCTCTGATAAAAGTCACAACATATTTATTTGAAATAAATATTGCGATTCCGCTGTTTTTGTTAATTCGGGTGTTTGTTGCATAGTATGTATAACCCGGAATATTATAGTTTACATCGCTCGATGAGTGCGTCTCTGTTAATATTATGCAGTCCAGTCTATTAAGTGATTTTATTGTTACCAGGAGTTCGTCTAAATGACGTTCGATGCTTCTTACATTCATATGAAATATGATTAAGCTAACTTCGGGATTCATCGCTAAAATGTTGTTTGTTTCGTTCACTGATGTATATATTCTTTCGTCTATTGACATGGTTTTATCTATAGCATTTATCACGAAATCATCCATATCAAAGAAATAATAATAATGAATGCATTAGAGGCCGTGAATACACTTGTTTACTTCACTGATGAGATAAGATTTTCTGGAGGACGCACTTGTTGAGAGCCTTTGTGTTTTTTTTATCATTAATAAGAGTAGTGCAGTTTCATTCATAATCTATTCTTTCTTTGGCAATTTGAAGCATTTTATGTCTGTATGTGCAATTGATGCTATCAGCACGGTGGTCGTCCAAGATGTTCGCCCTGAATTTTTTATTGTTGCTGGAACAGTTGTAGCAGATTGGTTTGTTGTTTCTCTCTGTGCATTTTCCTAGGGTATGGTCTTGTGCACAATGGGGGCGGGTAGGTGGCTGTGTTCTGTTCAGACATCTTAGGGCAGTGTGTCCATATTTAAGGCAATGGTAACACTGTGTAAGTGGATTCAGGTCGTCAATTGGGACTCTTTGGTATTTGATATTTATTTTTCCAATGTTGAGAAGGATTTTTCTAATGGCTCCTGAAGTTTGTATTAAGTAGTTTGACACGTCTTGTTGGTACGTCTTTTGGTGGTCGAATTTTTTGAGTTTGATTTCTTTTATGAGTTTAAAATCATCTTTACAGTAATTTTGTAAACCCTCATTTTGCTGGGTTATGCCTAAAAACAATTTCATCCTCTGTTAAATTTGATTGTAATCTTTTTACGATCATTATTGGTTTTCTCTTTTTTGTTTCTTCAGCGTTATTATTCTAATTAGTTTTAAGAAATCACACCAAATATGGTTGTCATTGTGACGTCACCAGTCACAAAAATTACAAAAAACACAAAACAAAAAGCCTAAACTGGAAACGGAACGTTCAAACAAATTTACAGACAGATGAAATGCCGAAAGTTCGAGTTAAAACAGGACTTCCGCTAAGCTCAATCAAGCCTGTGAAACTGTATATAGAATATGAGAAGACATTTACAGTGAATATAAAATGACGTAGTAGAGATAGTTACCATATTGAGCTGCGACTGGACTTGCTGCTCGAACTGTCCATAGGAGGAGCGTCGGCCCTCTCGACGGTTGCCATCGATGGCGGCCTGCAGCTCTGAGGGAGTGGACAAGTTCTTCTTCTCGCACTCGTAGGGGTACAGGTATTTCATGTATCTAGAAAAAAAAATACATGAATTTAAAAAAATATCACAAAACTTTGGGAACATTAAAAGAATAGGAAACAGGAGGCCTGGGGACAATAATTTCTATTCTATCTTTGGGGATGCTGTGGAAGGTATTTTTCAGGAAATTAAGAAGAAGAATTTCTGGAAAGGAAAATTATGGGTGGTTAAGAATCGGGGGGTCGAGGAGAGACAAAAAGGTCTCCCTTAATAGTCTCTACAAATCCGGCCCGCCACACAGTAGGTGGACAGACGCGTCCGCCGCCAGGACCTAGACAAATCTTCACCCCATGAACCTGGACACCCCTGCTAAGTCACCAAACGTGGCGAACCACTTGGCGTGACCTATGGCAGAGGTTTTGGTTATCCAATGAATGATACCCGCCACTTAGGAATTAGTTACAAATACCTTATAAATTAATTGGTACTACATAATATATGTACCTAGTAACTAAAATAAAGATTTTTACACGCCCCATTTTAGCCCCCAACCTCTAGTATTGTATGTTTCTGAGGTTCCACAACAACTCAGAACCATGCAATTTCTACACCCTGTGAAATGTCATTAAATTGAAAAATAGCCCATAACCTTCTTCTTCTTCTTTTGCCCTATCAGGTCCCCCCGATCACTCTGGTGAATGTATCTCTATCTTGCGCTGCCCGGAATAGCTCCTCCACACTTCTAATACCGGTCCACTCTTGCCCCTAACCTAACCTATTAAACCAACTTTTAACATTTTTTTCCATAATTTTTAATAAGTTTTCAAAGAAGGTGTTGAAGTTGCACTGTTCCGAGTTTTCCGGTCACCGTTTCTGGTGGGTAACTAAATGGATAGTAGAGAAGATGTACCGAATATATATATGTACCGAATAAATATATGCCCCTAATATGAGATGATGGTGTTTCTCAAAATTTAAGTGAGAACAGCCTTTATAACCCATCGTTCCCGATTCCCTACAAACAGAACTTGAAAATGTCACTTGTCGTCAGTACCTACTCGTCCGGATGCCGACCACACCATTCTCACCTGAGTGGTTAAGTTTTTGTGCCTCACCGATTTGATATTTACGTAATTTTCACTTTATTTTTCTCAAGATTTTTTCTCCATAAAATTGTCAATCTTTCACTGATAGACAATATTATTATTTAAATTTTATGTATTCATAATGATTTGATGTTAAATTAGAGTAGATTTTATTCTACGAATATATTTGTCAGTATTGATCTTGTTCCTAATGTGGGATTTCTTGATGACCCAATATGAAATACCATCTCATATTAGGAAGAGTGTTTCCAATATGGAATCACAGTAGAACTAAATTCCTTTTTTGCTATTCCAGGTTGTATTTTGGCCTACACGAACGTTAAAATGTCGTAGAAGAAACAGCGGAAGACGTGGGACAAAGAAAAAATGATTAAATTCATGGAAGCTGTAAAATTGAAGACCGTGGGATATCAGAAGCGAAGAGTGGATCCAATGACAATGACGGTGCCATTTTGAATGTTCGGGAGCCGATAATATTGATTATTGCATGCGAAATTTAAAAAATCAATATATCCCAACCCCCGGGCCGCGGACCGGTACCGGTCCGTGGATCAAATGGTACCGGGCCGCCTAAGACGTTGCTTATAAATCAAAATTAGTTTAAAAAAATCGAACATACCCAACAAAAACTAAATTAATATCGACAAAAAATAATTATTCAGTTGAGAACCCCTTCACACCAAGTTACCGCCGACACAATAACTTTGAAGTAAAAAACACGACTGGGCTTCCATCTTGCGCACTTGCACATAAAGCGTAAAGAGATCGAGTGAGACACAACGACGTGAGTCACCGCTCTTAAATTCTGCTTGCCCAAATGCAAGGGGAATCGTTTTATTGAGAATAAGTTACATACTAACACGCGTTTGATTGTATTGGTGAATTTATTCTCGTCCCCCCCCCCCCCCCCCCTCCCCACCACAGTGGGCCACGGTAAAATTATCAAACGTTCACCGGTTCGCGGCTACAAAAAGGTTGGGGACCACTGCCATAATAGGAGCACTTTTTTTAAAATTATTTTTTTCTATTGTTTTACTTTTCGTTTAAAATGAAGGAAGACTTTTAATATTTCGTTTACATTTTAAGTTCCGTAACTAAATTTCCAAAGATTTCAATGTGTAATAATTAATAAACGATTCAATTAAAATTAAATAGATTTTTTAATCTAAGCTATTCCAAATTCGGTACATCTCCTCTACCTACTCTAAAAGTAGTAAAGCACGCCTCTGGTTTATTAAAATTAAAATATTATTCGTAAAATTGAATAAGCATAAAAGTCTGGTCAGTCTTGTAGATTGTAAATGTCCATGGAATTTAAATGCTTATTTAGCATTTTTAAAGACAAAAGATCTTATCGTATATCATCTCAAGCGAGCAGGTAGGTACTGGGTACTGCAACAAACCGTCATTGACTCATTAACGAGAAGAATTTAAGAACACGTCGCATATTATTATAGTTTTTGTTCCGAAACACGTTTGTGAAATACATACGAAATCTCCATAATGGACGTAATAATAATTACATTTCAGATGGGGGATCATAAATCAAAGCGGACATTTTTTTCTAGAATCAATAGACGAAAAGACGGACTGACAACGAACAGTGCGACGCGACGTGTAAAATATAAAATAATGAAATTCCCGCCTTTATCGGCCTGTCAATAGTCCAATATGGCGGCGCATTGCCAAGTTTTCCTGAAGTACGCCGCGTGGAATTTTTAACACCAAATATTGAACAAACAGACACCTGATTAATGTTTATCTGTTTTCCTATATAATAATTATTAATCTGAGTATATTTCGGGGTACATGCAGGGGTCGTGCAATGTAACCCATATTGGCACATCGTACAATAAAATATAGGAAAATAATCAAAATTTTTACAACTCACAAGTTTGCCAATCAAAGTTTCATAAATTCATGCGTTTTGACAGTTCGGCCAACTTTTTTGCTTGTTTGTCTTTTTTTGATTGCGTGTCCAGTTATATTAAAACTTCATCTACAAGTTTAGGTACATTAATTATAAAAAAAAATTTCAAGAGAAAATAACAAAAAAAGATTAAAATATTGGCATTACAAAATAGTTTTAAGTACATCGTAAGTTTCTTTTTTTTCACATTAGCTCCACACAGGAGACTTTGACAAAAATAATTTCAAAATTTATAAAATCCTACTTATTTTTAACCATTTTTAAAAACCAACAAGTTTCGTAAGCAATGCTTACCTTCATCAGAATAAAGTACCTAAGCCGATGAAGAAAGTATTGCTTAAGAAACAAGTTGGTTTCCAAACAATAAGAGCGGTTAAAACAAAGTATTTTTATTTTATTTTGAATTCAAATGGTACCACAGAATAAGCTTGCCGTGATTGAAGAAGAAAATGATTTCTCTCGTGGCCTATTTCATCTTTGGGGATGCTGTGTGGGTTTTTTTGTATACTGTTAATCCTTTTTTGTAATGGGACGTTTCACCAACCGAAGAGAGCGTTTCGGGAATTTAATAGCCTATTACATTCTGAATTTGTAAAGCGCCCTTGAGGTGATTTTCTCACAAAAATGGCGCTATAGAAATCATCCAAAAATTATTATTATTATTACATTAGCTTGGGACTTGGGATTTGGAACTTGGGACCTGGCCGCTTAAGTCTCATTGTAGCATAAAAACAATTTACTCTACCCTACGTAAACATTTAGCCGGTAACACAAGTCTTCGGTGTAGAGCCTGCACTGCATATTTTACAAGTTTTAATCTTTGATCTATTCGAGTTTAAAATAACTCCCCACAGAATGGGATTTACTGAGATTTACCTCGGGCCTCTGGGCATGCGTAATCTTTGAATACACTGTGTGGAGGGTTGTTTTAAAGAAAGGGGGAGTGAATCTGACCCTTGAAGATACCCATGTTGAAGAAGGGAGGAAACAGAAGTGGGCAAATCATTTTGTGACTTATGCAAATCATCCGGGTAACTATAATAAGGAACTCCAGTGAAAAATATTATGGCTTCAAAAAAATATGTTCTTATAGACCAATAAACGCTGATTCTGAATATATGTTTTATTTAATAATATTTAATGTAGAGTTTTAAAAAAAATATTAAAAAGTCCATTTTAAAACAGTTCATTAAAACATCCTGTTAAGTTGGTATTATGGAATATGTGAGGCGTGACGTCACCGCTTCCATAAAACGCTCCAATGCTGAAATTCAAAATGGCGGAAGTCGAACAGCTGATTCCAGTTCCCTACGAAATTCATGCTTCGGTTTCCTTAATATTGGTTTCGATTCGTAAAGCTAAAAAATAATAATTTCAAACAATTTTTATACCAATCTCCAGTAATAATATTGAAAAATATAATAATATAATAAATATAATATAATATAATAAATAATTACACCTAAATAACGTTTTACTTATTGAATATTTTCATCACTTCTTCCATACAAAATGACAACATCTGTTGAAAATAACTAAAACTTTTGGGCAGATGACGTCACAGGGCCAGATGACGTCACGGTGGTTTTCGGGGGATCTTGAAAAATTAAAACTTTGACATTTATTTTAACTATTAAAACTAACTATAAAAATAAAAATGCATTTTTTTAAGTTGGAAGGTTATTATTCATAAAAAAAAAAAAAAAAATTGGACTGGAGTTCTCTATTATCAAATAATTGTTATATTTCACAAAAAACGCTAAGTTAAACTCGTATTTATTCGCATTTAGTAACTTTTGCCAAGTATCGCGAAAGCTCTACGCAGTTTCCATTAAAATATTATTTAACAATTCAAATTGATTTAAATCCTTATTCAATGGTACCCAGGACACAGCTTCGAACTAAGTAGGTACTTTAATAGGTAGGTAGTTACTCGGTTTTGTTTGATGAGAAGTCGATCTCTCATGCGAGCTTTTCTTTGTACGCCCAGCCATCTCAGCCCATAGAAATGTGAAGTTATAAGTTAACAGAAATTCTCTCGAGAACAGACCGCCTTCTCGGTACATCTCGCCATCTCACGTACACGAATAATGTCGTATGACGGATCCACGGATCGCCCGTTGAATATTAATCTCCTGAGATCCGATAGTGTATGGATACTCTTGCATTTAGTCCAAGTTCTCCAGTTCGGCACGGCAATCAATAATATCCGCCGAATAAAAGAATGACAAATATTTATTCGAGTTCTATGCGAGGCACGTACGTCCATGGAACGGCTTGGTGTTGGTGGATGAAATAATTAATGAAGCGTATTGGTTGGCTCCTCCCATTCCAGTATTATATTTATTATAATGCTCACGAAAGAGAATCATTCGCCACATAAGATGTGAGCTATACTTTTCCTCTTATATGATAGTGTTACGTGATTGGAGTTGAGTCGTGTTCCAGGGGCGTGCGCTGCTAAATTTGTAGATATCTCAGTGTAACTTCAATATGGCAGATAATTATAATATTGTCTGCACTCTTACGGAAAATGTATTCTGGTTTCTAGAATCAAAATGGTTGCTTTCTTTGATTTAAAATTGAAACTTTGAGATTTTTTTATTAATTATTTTTAAATGAAAAGACAAAAAAAGTGAGGTAACAGTAACGTTTATATGACATTTGTCTAATAAAATATATATGTGAATTTATTTTTTTTGTTATTAGTAATTTTAGTTAGAAAAAGCGTGAGGTGAGCCATTTTTAAAACTTTTTTATGTTTGCATGCAAAACTTTTATATTTAAAAAACTATATGTTTATTTTGAATTATAATTTTTGTAAGCGTAAAAAGTGAGGTAACAGTAACGTTTATATGACATTTGTCTAATAAAATATATATGTGAATTTATTTTTTTTGTTATTAGTAATTTTAGTTAGAAAAAGCGTGAGGTGAGCCATTTTTAAAACTTTTTTATGTTTGCATGCAAAACTTTTATATTTAAAAAACTATATGTTTATTTTGAATTATAATTTTTGTAAGCGTATTTTATCACCTTTCAAAAACTGTTTTTATTTTTAATATATGTTCAGAAATATTCCATTTATTTGCATTTTATTGAGAAGCGGAAATATTTTGACCATTTGAAAAATACGCCAAAATTTTGAAGTGTTAATAAGTGACCATCACAGATAAGCAGATATATTATTTATTTATTAATAAACGCCCTTTTTCGGGGCTTTTACATATATAGCATAGTAAGAAAATACATATTTATTGTACATAACTGAACTGCCTCAATAACAATATTTTATATTTATTCAAAGATAAATTGAAGTTGTCCACTGACTTGGTATAATTGTTTAACTCCATTGGTATTCTGGGCAAAGAGGAATACATATGGTAGTTAGTCCCAGAATTTTTGCACTGAAATAAATCCTGACTTCTAGTATTACGAAGTGGAATTCGGAAGCTTATCAATTCAAGTAATACCGGACTATCAACTAAATCATTAAGAATTTATATAAAAATACTGAGTCAGAGAAAACTCTTCTGTCTGACAATTTAAGCATATTCATATCGTTTAAAATAGTGTTGTAGTTTAACATAATTGCTGGAATACCCATTTTAAAATTTAGAAAACGAAAGAATTTGTTTTGTATTCTTTCAACAGCTTGTACATGCATATTATAATGAGGATTCCAGACAGGAGAATCGTACTCAAGTTGCTTCTAACATAAGCAAAATATAACAGTTTAATACACTTTATATTGTTAAAGTTTATAGTTAGCCTAGTTATAAACCCCAACATTTTTAAGCCCTTTACAGATTTCTGTTATGTGGTTAACAAATGAAAGATTTGATTGAAAAGTGATGCCCAAGTCTTTAATTTGCATTAATGTCTCAAGAGCATTGTTATCAATGTTGTAATTAAAGATCACTGGATTTTTTATTCGAGAAAATCTAACAATTTGACCTTTTGAGATATTTAAATAAATAAATTATATAATGTTTAATGACTCAGGTATGCCCCATATGTAGGCGTCGCGTCGTACGCATGTCTAGTAATTTATTTATTTATTTACGCCCGCGTGGGCTTTTACAAAGATAGGTAATACAGTTGTGTTAGGCAAGTACGTACACAATATATAATGATAACTTTGATGGTATTAAATACAAATTAAAATTAATAGTGTGTATTATGGAAAGCGAAATACGAATAAAGAAATATAAAAAGTTTATTTCAGTAAAGTAATTATAAAGACTTCGTTTTATAACTAATACTGAATCTTTAAACATGTATACAAAATTCCCAAATTTATTGCCAAAATGATGTAGTTTATTTATAAGGCCTCATAGTAAGTTTTAAAATTGTCACAGAAAAAGGTGAAACTTTGCCTCGTACGTAAAATTTTATTTGGTCGAGAATTTGAGGGTTGTCAATGCAATTATTAATAATTTTACTTAATAGTACAACGTCAGAGAAGATCTACTTATCTGACGGCGTAATTAAGTTGAGATGTTTCATCAAAAGTACAAAGTTAATATTTTCAATTGGAATATTCAGCTTAAAGATAAAAAATCTTAGAAATTTGTGCTGTACCCTTTCTAATGTTACATTTTTTTTATTTTTTTTTTATATTAACTCCACACAGGAGGCCCTGAGGGAAATAATTTCCCTCAGGGCCTATGTCATCTTTGAAGATGCTGTGTGGAGGGTGCTGTTGAGGAGAGGAAGGAGTGAACATGGGTCTTGAAGAGACCCATATTGTAGGAGGGAGGAAACACAGAAGCCGGCAAATCGTTCCACAGCCGGGCTGTTGAACTCAAGAACGAGTCGTAGAAACGACCCGTTCTCATGTGACTAATGTCAACCGTGTACAAATGTTGAGCGCGTGTTTGGCGTGTTTCCCGACTATGCACCGGTGCCGAGGGGATCAGTGACGCTAGTTCCTCGGAGCATCTTCCATTGTAATACCGGTAGAACAAGGACAGCATTCCCACCTGACGCCTGTGCTCTAAAGATTGCAGTCCATTTGTTAAGTTACATTGTCGTGTAAACAAGTTTATGGGTCCGAGTTGTTAGCGACTTACTTCACTAAAAGATTTTCTAGCAGCAAATAGTACGTTTTCAAAGAAAATTAACGTAAAACTCCTGTTTCACAACGAATCTATAAAGTAGGTTATTACTTATAGATAAGTTCAGTCTAAAAATGCCTTCGGCGGGCGAAATATCTTTCGCACCTTTGGAAATAAAAATTCTTAATTTATTTGTTCACTAATGGGCGACATGTCATTTTAATGCTAAGTCTAATCTGCGGACTAGTCAAAACCACGGTACCTACTAATCTTGAAGTGACAAAAGATGACACTGTGTTTTGACTTTAAAACACTAACTTTATTTTATTTTTCAATTTTTAAACTGGATCATTACCTAACTAAATACATGACACGAGTTAACACTTTTTCACTAAATACCTACTTTTTAACATAAAGTAAAATAAATCAATTGAAGACCAATATAATCTAATTAGCAAAAGATTGGTCGGTCAATTAGATTCCTAAGAAAATAATAATTGAGTGTGATTTTTTTCTCTTTCTTGTTTTTGAAGTGAAAACGTTTTTAGCACCGTTGTAATTTGAAACTCGATGAAAAGAAAAAGAATACAAATAGAGACAAACACTTATATCTATAGGATTTAGCCTGCGAGAGAATGAGATAGAATAATCGGTCCCCTCTTTGTGCGGTGCTTCGTAGCCTCCCTCTTTCGTAGGTATACTTTAGTTTTCTGAAGGTTTCACTTCTACCGCGTGTGAACTGCACACATGTTTTATTTATTTATTTCAGAACGTCAGCAGGTACGTAGAATCCCACATATCCCATAGAGGGATTCACGTGAGAACATATTTACAAAAGTTTTTAGATTTTCACAGCCAAGAGTATTTTCGTTATTTGTTTTTTGGGGTGTTATGCCGTGTTGCGCTACCTCCTTCTTTAGCCAACGTTTCGGACAGCGTTACAGTGTCCATCATCAGGGCAGATGTGTAATTGTTAGTGGTGAAATGTGTGCTTCCAAGTGCATAAACACATTTCACCACTAACAATTACACATCTGCCTTGATGATGGACCCTGTAACGCTGTCCGAAACGTTGGCTAAAGAAGGAGGAAGCGCAACACGGCATAACACCCCAAAAACAAATAACGAAAATATTTACAAAAGGTTAAAATAAAATAAAAATAAAAGAAACAAAGGTGTCTGCAATTCACACAGGTGAAACCTTCAGAAAACTAAAGTAGACAAGAGTGAGGAGGCTTGAAGCACCGCACAAAGATAAGATCGATGGGCTACGAAGCATCGCACAAAGAGGAGACCGATTATACTATCTCATTAATACGTGAAGCCAAAACTTTGTACCCCTTTTTACGAAAATTGCGCGGACGGAGGAGTATGAAATTTCACACACTTATAGTTTATATAGAGGAGGAGTGCAGAATGCTAATATTTTTTAAAAATTATGCATAAAAATACATTAAATCAATAATAAAAACATTACACACACTACCATGTATTTGACACACGCACACACGCGTCTTTACTCTATTGTTTATTGTTAAAGTCTATGGTCAAATTGAGAATAGATTAATATTGTTTGTCTTTAATATTATTTGTCTATGTTCTTACTGAATGTCAAACATAAAAAAAAATTACAATTATGGTCGAATTTCGACCATTGGGTGACCACTAGTACTATCTCATTCTCTCAATAAAAGATAATAGTATCATGTGCTTTCACCTTTTCTTATTTTACTGTTAGAATTAGTACCTACCTACATTAAAAAATCATTTCGGCTATAATATAATTTGTATTAAAAATAATAAACGCCCGCGTCCATTTGTCTGACGTACATTTCTTCTTTTGAGAAGAGCAACTTGACACATGACAAGCGCTGGACGAGTTTATTATAAAAGAATCTCAAACAGTATTATTTATAATTCGTTCAATAGACAAAATGTGACTCGAAACGCCGACTCGATAGATAGCCACTAAGAAACTAAAAACCAGAAAAAAAGACTTGGAAGATATTCCATTGAAATTGAAATCCTAGACCTACTCGCTACCCAACCAGAGATGAAATTGATAAATTTGTATTATATTATGAACTTAACTACTCTTACTAATGCTGCGGAGTATTGTGACATTTCGACAATTGAAACAGGCGACAGTTTGAGATGGTTAATTATAGTTTGGTATAAATCTAGAATTTCGGGCGTGAAGAATGGCATCTGATGCCAATCTTTTATCTTCCTTAGATAATATTTTCGACACAGTCTTGTTTTTTTTTCATACATGTAAATTTCAGTGTGTTTGGCCAATAAGAAAATATGTCAAGGCGTAAGGAAGAAAATAACCAATGGCGATCTAGTGATAGTGGAAAACGCATATCAAATAATAATATTTACTGTTCGACCAATAGTTAGGAAGGCAGGATATAAGTAACTAACTAACTAAAGTAACTTAACCATCACGCCGTTTCCCCGCAGGGGCCAGGCAGAGAGGACGGTCCGCCAAACAACTCGGGCACACACTATTTGCCTCTCATACATACTCTTCTATTATTCTGACTCTTGACATGGTCCGACTTAAGTATCTGATTCACTTGGTCGTGCCATGTCTTCCTTGGGCGTCCCCGACTTCTTCGACCACTCACATTTGCGCCAAATATTCTCATTACCCTCCTTTCCTCGTTCATTCGCTCTACACATAGAGTTTAATGAGAACGCTGACGAGATCATTTTTTTCTTATTTCCCTTGTGGTGATTTTTTCAATGCTACGGAAACGACCTAAATATTATTGATAGAGATTTTTTTATTCAGCACAAGAGTCCCAACTGCTCCCAAACGCTTGGAGCCAGTGCGACTGTTAACCCCCGATTGGGGTATGCTAAAGCTGGAGGTAGCGCGGTGGGGAAGAAGATGAGGAAGAGGACGTTGGGGAAGTACCTGGCTATTCAGATCTGGTCACCAAACATGGCTAAAGCCATTTCAAGCAATTTAACAACTCGGAATGGTGGTCTTTCACCAGGGTTATATTGAAAGAATATAATATGTATTATTTTCACGTTATTTTAACAAATGAATCGTAAAATTAATTTGCGCATGCCGGGATTTGAATCCGCGGGAATCAAGGATCGTAACCACTCAACCACGGACGCGGTTTTATAGATTGGCGGGGATTTAATGTTCATTGTCGAATATTAATGTGAGAATCGGGACGTTAATCTTAAAGCCGGTCAGTTCTAACTTACACCACGGCGATCATGGAGTTCACCATGGCATGGACCATTGACCGTGGGCTATCCAACCTCCAGCCCCAACCCCTAGGTCTGGATCTGCAATCTGTTTGGCAAGCGGAAGGCGGACCAGGGGCATAAATCATATAGAGCCTGGCGGTTTTGCTTAACACTTTTGGAACTAGAGAAAAAAATGTTTTCTTAAATTTGAGAAATAAATTGGGTAAACTAATAAAAAAAAACACAAATGCTTCACACTTAAGATTGCATTCCGTTATTACAAATTATAACAAGTTTATCTATCTGTATCATCGTCGGTGCACCAGTGAAATGTGAAATATTCCTGCGTAATGCAACAATACAAGTGATAAAGAAGGTATCAAAATAATTTAATTTTAATAATAATTCAATATTTGAAATGTATATTTCTTTAGTCAAAACTATTTGAAGATATCGATATTTTTCACAAGTTAGCAACGGTGTTCATTCGAAAGGTAAATTTCTGACTACTTTAACTTGTCAAAAAAAAAAAAAAAATTATTTGCTTTTGAACGGCAATGATCTCGAGGCAAAAGTCTTATAAACAGCGTCACAAATCCTACAATTTTTTATTTTTTTTTTATTTTTTTATTAATCTATAAACATAGGGTTTTACATAGGGTTTAATTGATGCCTGTCTCACTAGGATTTACCTGTGTTGAGACAGGCTTAGAGGTACATATTTAAAATTACAAGAATATTTTAAGTAACATACAAATTCAATTGAATACTATAAAAATGGAAAGGTGATTGGAAGTGTGGGTTCACTTTAAAGAGAGTTATGTAAATGTAGGAAGAGATGATGTACAGTAAATGATGATGTATAGTAAATCCTGTCAAATCTATTTATGGGATTGATTAATTAATTTGACATGATTCTATTTTTAAGTTATTTTACATGGATTAGGTCGTATGCAAATTGTTTACTGTCTATTAATGATTTACTTTACAGATGTTTGCAGTAGTGTGGCGTCCAATACTAACAATCCATTTCTTTACGTCTTGTTTGAATTTTGTCAAGGATTCAGTATGTCTGATTGTAGCTGGTAGTGTATTGTATAGTTTGCAAGCTATGTATTTGAAGTGTCTTTGTCCAAAGGTAGTTTTGGAAAAAGGAGTTCGGAGAAGTTCTTTGTTTTTGGCTCGGGTATTGTGCGTTGTTTGTGTTGTTTTGTATGATGTTTTGTTGTTTTTGTGTAAATTATTATTATAATATCACATGATTTTTCAAGGGTCTGTGATAGTCTTCCATCTATCTATCTATTTATATACGTACAGAAGATTGTTTGTGGCAGTCGGGCGGTGTGGATTTGATTTATATAAAAATCTAGTTTCATTCCGAGATTTATAGAGAAATTTATGGAGTCACGGATTTTTCAAATTTACTCCCTGCTATCCCCTACCGCTTCTATGTCTCTTTTGCAATCAATCCATCTCCCCCACCCCTCCGTTACCCTCCCCTGTGTGTCCTTTCCATCATCCCGCGTCCGCTTCCCTTTCTTCCTTCCTTTTCCACCTTCCCCACTCCCCCTCCTCCGTTTCTCTTCCCCCTCTCTCAGATTCCACTCCCCTTCCCAGCTGCTAAACTATATGAAATACACACATTTTTCAAACAACTCGCGCGCCACCTATTGTAAGTTTTTGATACAAATTTTATAACGCCAAAGTTGATAGGTTCACTTTGAGTGTACCTACCAACGTGTGGGTATCAAAGTGTTTCAGTATTCGGCTAGCAATAAACCGGGCGATGTGGAAGGAATCAAACTAAACATGGCTGACATAGTTCCATCAAAAGTCGAGCGCTTTTCGGGGCTTATTCTCCCTTTGTGTCTGCCGGCTATAAATTATATTTTTAATGCATTCCTAGGGCCGCCTCGTAAACCAACCGATCCGTACCTGTGCAGTTTAAAGCCAACCGGAATAACCAACTTCTCAGTATAACCCATTAATAAATTAATACTACAATAATACAAATTTTAAATGTATAATTCGAGGCGATAAAAGCGCCAGAGATGTAAAAGATTGGAATATTAAAAAGCGCCGTAAAGTTTCGAGTTAAAGCGCCGTGAAAAAAGCTCGGTAAGTAGAACTTAAAACGCAGTGGTCCCCAACCCCCGGTCCGCGGGGATCAAATGGTACCGTGCCGTGGCAAGGTCCTGCTTAAAAATCAAAATTACGTAAAAAAATCGAACATACTCAATAAAAAAATTTAATAATCATCGTCAAAAATAACTATTCAGTTGGGTACCCCTTCACGCCAAGTTACCGCCGACACAACACCTTCGAAGTAAAAAACACGACTGGGCTTTCGTATTGCGCACTCGCATATATAACGTAAAGAGCTCGAGTGAGGCGCAATGACGTGATTCACCGCTCTTATAATCTGCTTGCCCAAATGCAAGTGGAATCGTTTTATTGAGAATACATGACATAGGAACTAATATACGCGTTTGATTGCATTGGTTAATTTATTCCTGTTTTTTCAACAAAATACTTCTATTCCGACCGATGAGAGCTTGTTATTATGTTCATAATTATTTTAAAAAATTTAATTAAGTAAATTTTAATAAATGTATAATGATGGATTTACCAAAATCTGAATTTTGTATTATTATATTTTAAGAGATATTTACATTTTTGACGCGAGGCGTACTAGTTTTACTTTTTAGGTGACATAATAAAGTGTAATATCAAAACAATCTAAACCCCCCCCCCCCCCTCTCAGCGGCCACGGTAAAATTATCAAACGTTGACCGGTCCGCGGTGATAAAAAGGTTGGGGTCCACTGGTATAACGTACCCAAACGTCCCAAACGGACGATATGTAAATTATGGCATCAGAACAAAAAACTTGCATTGGTACCTATGGGTTTCAGTACGGATTGTAAAGCAATATAATATGAATGGAGATCGATAAAAACAATGAATCAATACAACTGAAGTCAAACGAAACGGTTGAGACCAGTTAAGGCTTATAAAATATTAAAAGAAAACTTTGAAAACACAAAGACTTTTTGATGTTTTTAACACGTGTTGTTTTGAGATTCATGACTGTACACTTTTATATAAAATGTGATATAAGGAGGAACTACAGTATTTATTGTATGACGAAACTGATAGCAAAATCCGTTTTAAATTATCATAAATACATCTACTTTTGTTTTCTTGAGTGAATGAATGTATTTGAAGTGGAAATTAATCCATTATCCGACATCCGATCGAGATGAAACTCGGCAGATGGACTCGTTGTCGATGATAATGCATTCTATCAACGTTTTGTGGCAATCATGCACACATCCGTGGACATGTGTTATATTATTTATGTATATTTATTTCAGAAAATCATACATAGGACATATATGATTTTCTGAAAATCGAAGAGTACTTTTTTATCGTAGCGCGGTTGATACCGGACACTGGACACCTCCTTCTTCGTTTCGGACAGCGTTTCTGTGTCCATCATCAAGTGGCAGCATTTTTTTTGTTTTAAAAGACGTTTGAAAATAGATGTAATAGAGTAAAAAAACTTTGATTGAGGGTTGATTTTTTGTTTGTTAAACATTACGAAACAGCAGTTTCCAAATCACATTTTTTCACAGAAGTTTCCAAATCAATCAAACCCTCAAATGATAAAAAAAATAATTACATTAGCTCCACACAAATATTTTCCTTCGCGGCCTATGTCATCTTTGGGGATGCTGTGTGGAGGATATTTTAAAGGAAATGACAGGGATGAAGTTCAGGGAAGGAAAAGAGGGGTGGGTAGAAGTGGGAACATGATAAGGGAATCAGTTGCACCTTAATTAATAGTAGACAATTTCCGATAGGAGAGAGCAATGAGAAGAAGAAGAAGAAAATGTTGACCAGTGCATTTCAGATAGACATTGTCATGAAATTAAATTTAACTAAATTTACCAACAAATGATTATATATTGTGTTGCGTTAATTAAATTAAAGAAAAATGCAGACAAGCCGCCTTGAAGCAGTTTTGCCCGACAACTTTTTGTTATTAGACAAATTCTCGTTACATCAGTATTTTACAATAAATATATCTCATTGAGACCAAAAAATCTCACAATGAGGCAAGTGATATAGAGTTCACAGGGAGGATTATGATCCAGAACTGACTGGCAGCAAATTATTCTATAAAACTGATGAAGCTTGACTTACTGCGTCCTCAGAGTGAATGCGGCCGATGTGATGCTGGATGGAAGATGAAGTCCCTTGATAATCTCTTGCCACAGCTTCTTGTTGATGACGTCAACCAGGCCTCCCCTGGCGATGACCAGGTTGTACAACTCGAACAGATCCAGCACCGACTTGGCCATGATGGGAAGTCGGTTGATTGGGGTTCCTGGAAAAGGAAAAACATAACTTTAGAACGAGCTATCAAAAAATGCAACAAATAATTAATTGTTATGAGTTGTTTGCTCACACTTATTCAGAATGTGTCCCTGCATAATTATGTCTAAATTTACTCAGATATGCAAGGATTTCCTTTGTACCAACATTATGCAAACATGAAGGTTGTTGAGGAAAGTTACATACTTCATCAGCACAGTTGAATTGACGATGAGGGAATATTATAAGATGGTGCTAAAATTAATGTAATATATTATGCTACTTATAAGTAACCCAAAATCATTTGCTTTGATTTAAACATTTGATCGCCAAGAACTATGAGAAACTTTAATTAAATACTGCGGATAGGGCACATCTTGCAATAATTTAGCACTTATTTAATGAGTCTTTTTTTAAGCCAAAAAAAAAGTTTTAAAGTGTAAAATTTCCCACTTACAAACCCATTTACGAGTGAAGTTTAAGTAAGTGATGCTAATTTAGATTCTTTAGATAATGATCGATAAACATTTTAATACATGAGCCTTAACTTCACAAAATAAAATATGCATTTTGACGATTTTTTTTTTCATAATTCGATTCCACTGCACACGTTTTAAGCCACCTCCGAATTTCTACCGTTTTAAAACATACACTTTTGAATACTTTAAGTTTCTAAAAAAATGTGTAATTTTTTAAGATAATATCTGTACATTTGTAGAGCCAAAACGGTAATTATATGAAATTTTCTCGATAGAAAAAAATTGCAAAGTATGCTCCGAAAATTATTAAAACCACATTTTTTTCTGTTATTTAACACGTTATGGTTATGAAAAAAATCTAAGGGTGTCTTTTAATGCAACACAAGCATTGGTCGAGAGATTTTTTCTTTATTTTAAACGAGTCGTGTTTTATCAAACATTTTCACAATTTTCATATTAGCGCGCTCCCTCTAACATTCGCATTTACATATCTCCCCTTCTTCTTTTTAGCTTATAGATGGATAAAGAGGTTAAAATCTGTCAGCGGAATGCCTTTAGCCTATAATAATTATTGTACTCGTGCATTTAGGTGTACATTATTATACATGTACAAATTTGTTCAGCATCATTCAATTCAAATCTAAAGCGAAACCGGGTAGTAAAACTAGTAAACTATAAGCCACCAAGTTCAAAACGTACATTACATTTGAAAGTTCTCAGAATCGCACTTATGGAAGTAGGTACCTAGATTCTCAATATTGCAGTAAGAATTAGGCAAATCTCCATAAAACACAAATACCCTCCGGCGAACATTAACGGCCTCCCGTTCATGAAACTGGTCCCGTTGCTCCTTTTCGAGATGTCCATCGCCTTGCTAAATGTCCCATTGTCGGCAATAAAGCCATCGCAGTGGACATTAACTTAACGCGACTGGATGAATAATAAAACCGAGATTATTCAAGGAAAGCGAAAGGGAAAAGCATTATTCAGACATAAAAAAGTAGTAAAAAAAATCGCAAGCTTGAACAACTAGATATTTAGAATGAAAGTGTTTTGTTGATAGAAAGGTGCAATAAAATGTAGACTACGATAATCAATCGAGAACGAATCGAAACGAGTCCCGGTACGATCAAGGAAGTTATATGAAGGTTCCCCATCCCCATCCATGAAGGTGTCCTTTTTTACCTGAAGGGCGTGCTTTTGTAAGGGCTGGAAGTTTCGCCCTCTAGAAATTTCTAGAACAGTCCAGAACATTCGAGAGCATTCCATAACATTCTGGAACGTTGTGGAATGTTCGGGAATAGTCTGGAACGTTCGGGAACACCCCGGAACATCCCAGATCATTGTGGAACATTGTGGACCATTCGAAGCCTTTCTTGCGTGGGTGGGGCTAATCATCACAAAGCAAAATCTGTCGTGGGTTCGAACGTCAGTTCAATCTCATATCTATGAGCGAAGCCGGGTACCAGCTAGTCTTGATATATAAAAATTTAAGTTTCTACACATATGCGTTCATTATCCATATGCGTTCCTATACCGTGCGCCCGCGAAGGTTTCTGTATATAGGTTCCATGCCAACTGAGAATAAAATCAACTCAACACCTATTTGAAAAGTCATTAAAAGCTATGAAAAAAATAATTTTAAAGTAGCCCATAACCCTAACCTAACGTAACATATTTAATCATTTTTATGTATATATTTTTTCATCACTCTTAATGACTTTTCTGAGGTGGTTCTGAGTTGGTTTCATTCTGAGTTGTCCGGTCACCGAATTCCTTGACATCACGTAAAAAATACCGCTTGCATTGAAAATAGTCGAGTGTTAGGGCCAGTTGTTTCACAGAATTTGAGCAATTCGTAAACAAGTAAATTTTCAAGTTCTATAACGCATGTTCCGTTATGATATCATTATGGGCCAGTTGCTTAACATAGCTATTTATTTATTTATTTATTTATTAAAAGAAGTTTATACAATGAACAAAAAATTGTGTTAATTCATCCGCCATGCTAGGGATGTCCCTGTGTTATGGCGGATGAAGATTACAGATTGTGTAGGTACAGTGTACAGCTATTAACTTATGCAATTCATTTAAGTAGTTTAAGTAACATATTTAGTAACAAATTAAGTTAGTAATTTAATTAACACATTAAATTAATTTATGTTACAAGTTTTATCAATTATATTACAATTCAATTAAAATAGCAAATTTTTACTCATCATCGTTACTGAATGTAAGGATCCATTTTGATAATTTTTTTTTAAAGATATGGGGTTGGGTTTCGGATTTTAGGTTCTCGGGGAGAAGGTTAAACATTTTAGGAGCTAGGTACATGAAATGTCTTTGAGCTGATGTGGTGCGTAGTGTAGGAACATTGTAGTGTCGTTTGGTTATTGTTCTGGTGGTGTAACTGTGATGTAAAAGAGTTTTTTTCTTGTATTTGAACATGAAATGTGTTAGTGTAAATTTTAGATGAAGTTGCCGTATGTTTAAGACATTATATTCTGTGAAGAGTCTATTGGAGGAATATCTTGTTGGTCGCTTGTTGATAGCACGTAAAATCGTTTTTTGGGCTTTTTGCAGAGGATCAATAAAATTAAGAGCACAGCCGCCCCAAATTATGATACCATATGCTAACTGGGATTGGCAGAGAGCATAGTAAACCGTTTTTAGTGTTATAGGAGTAAGTATATTTCTTAGAGTTCGAAAAACATAAGAGAGCTTGCGAATTCGGGGAGTTAGACTGGCTAAGTGCTGATCCCAACGAAGATGGTGATCAATTAGGACCCCCAAGTATTTTATATGAGATACTTTTTCCAAATTTGGGCAAGTACAGGAAGAGTAGGGACTTGGACAGGAGTGAATTGTTATTTTCTGATTGATAGAAGGTTGGGTTGCAGCAGATAGACTGAAGGTTAAGAATTTAGTTTTACCAGCATTGAGGGTGAGGAGATTATCATCTAACCAATTCTTTACCAGACCTATGTCATATTGAGCTATGTCGAATGCTCCTTTCCAATTTTTATGTCGAGCTATAAGCACAGTGTCATCTGCAAAGGATATTATTTTTCCGGTTATGGGTAGGTTACAGAGTTTATTGATGTATATGAGGAACAAAATAGGGCCTAGAACACTTCCTTGTGGAACTCCGAATTGGATTGGTAAAGGGTTGCTTAAAGCTATGTTGTTAATTTTCACGGTTTGTGATCTTCCAGTTAGGTATGAGGAGAACCAGTTAAGAGTTGAATCCCGGATGCCTATTTGAGATAGTCTTTCCAGAAGAATGGGGTGGGAAACCGTGTCGAATGCTTTGGCTAAGTCTAGGAATATGGCTAGGCAGGAATCGCCTTCATTCAGGCTGTTGGTGATGTTCTCAGTCAAGTCTAAGATTGCAGATTCTGTACTCATTTTTTTTTGGAAGCCAAACTGATTGGGCGAGAGAATCTTCTGGGTTTCCAAATGTGAGATAAGTCTACTTTTAACAACTTTTTCAATGATTTTTGATAGGACACTTAGCAAAGAAATGGGTCTGTAGTTTTCGATATTTGTTTTGTCGCCACTCTTATAGATTGGAATCACCGTTGCATGTTTTAGTTGATTAGGGAAGGAACCGCTTTTGAAACTTAGATTTACAATATGTTTTAAGCTGAAAAAGAAGTTTGATTCAGAAATTGAATTCTGTGAAACAACCCGCCCTTAGTGCGTACTAAATTGAAGCTGGAAGAAAAACGTTAATAAGGATTGATCTAAGAACACGTAACGTTGCTTAATTTGTTTTTTATTCATTGCTTTGATGGTTACACAATTTAGGGATTTTTTGACAACCGTGCTAGGCACACGTCCGTGTTATTGCGGTGGATTTTTTTTTTTACATAAGCTCCAGACAGGAGGCCCTGAAAATAATTTCCCTCAGGGCCTATGTCATCTTAGGGGTGCTGTGTGGAGGGTCTTTTTAAGAAGTTTTGGGAAGGAAAAAGGTATGAGGGTTGGGTAAGACTCTGGGGGTCAGTGTGTCCGGGAGTGATAATTATTAAAAAAAATGTTTTACCGCCAAGATGTATTATACTAAAGCGCCATTTTCAATCTTCTGCTATTTAGGTTTGGTTATCCAATAAATGGTTTCCGGGGCGGCGGTACCCATATCCGCCTGCCAAATTGAAATGAATGTAAAGAGTGAGCAACATATTAATGTATGCGAATAAATCGAAGAATGCATCAATGTTGTTCGTTGCACGAGCAATTTCCAAGATGGTGTATTCGCGCACGCGCACAGCTCGCGCCCCATACGCCACGAGGCCGGCCGCCCGGAATAAGTTTTATAGCGAAATCCCCCGTTTTATTGCGTTTCTCGCTATGTAATCCGCCATAAAAGTGCGCGATAAAGAGAGCGAAGAGCCAATAATGCTCCGGGAATTCGCTCGCCGGACATTGTAAGCTTATTTCTTACTTTGTTAGCGAGGGGTATGACTTCTCACACAGAAGGTCAGTCGAACGCAAACAGGTTAGTAATTGGCAGATATTTTAAAGGGTACTTTTGCCTGCTTCACAATATATAACAAATTACAAGAATATCTGAGGAAAATGGTAGTAGAAAGACTATTTCAGTATTCTTCAGCTATTTTAATTGGTTCTTTTGGAGTCAGATAGAGGATTGGAGGCAGCGTTTACAGATTATTGTTTTACAAAATCGTAATTAATACAATGTGAAATTTAAAAAAAATCTGGATACAAGAGCAAAAAAACGGGATAATCTAAAACGGTTCAGTTTTAACAGTTCAATATTTAACCCCTCAGGCCTCGCGCATGTTCTTTCAGAAGGTAAAAAAATTACTACTTTGCAATAAAATCCAAATAAATGGGTTATTTCTGAAGGTATCTGAAAACTGTTTTTGAAAGCTTAAAAATTAAAAAAGCTAATGAAAATGAAATATCAAAATTAAATGCAAACATAAAAAAAAGTTTTAAAAATGGCGAGCCTTACATTTTTTTTAACTAAAATTACTGATAACGAAAAAATTAAAAAAACATGAATATTTTGTTAGAATAATAAACGTTATTGTATCATTAGTTTTTATTATTTCATAAAAAATAAAAATTCACGAAGTTACATCGTTTTTTTTCTCAAATTGCGGTCGGAAACTTTGGTTTCATAGAGGTGCACGTGTTTTATGTGGTTTACTTCTTTCGATTCGAATATAAAACGTGGTGTTTTATCTTTCTAACACCGCTTAGATCATATCTCTTGCCATAAAAGTAATGGAGATACAACGATTTCTATGAGACCTACGTGAGATGTTTATTAAGAGATTATGATATCCATCACAAACTATAAACCTCTTCCCACCACGCAAACGCAATTTTTTTATAAATTACAATTATTGTTTGTATTAAAGGGTTGCTAAAGGTTTTTATGTAGTTCGATTGTTTGTCGAATTTCCTTCCTCAATCCTTGTTTATAAATAAGTTCCTTCCTGCTCCGTCGTGTTACAGTCCTTCGTGTTACCGTCGAGACACGTCCAAACATACTTCACCGCAGTCGCAGGTCGGGTTTCAATCATCCGGGCCATTGCTTATTGGAGGTTACCGCCAACAAAACACTTTGTAGCGAGATGCAGAGGTGAGAGGTGAGAGGTGAGAGGTAAGAGGTGTTGTGGTCCGAGTGTGGCCACGGCCAACAGCCACTACGGCCGCTGCGTGCCGGCGGGACATTTCCACCGATTCGATCCATCGACGCTTTATTATTTTATTCCAGGCTGGAGGGGAATGGAAAGTCGGCGCAGGGCAGAATGAGGATTTTACTGGAAATTAGGGGTCGAAAGTCGAAAAGCAGAGGATTTCTCTCATTTTTCAAGGAAAGACAACACTGTTGTTGTTCTGAGTTGTTTAATGAATCGTCATTGCAATCCACGTTCTTATTTGCAAAATACTACCACATAACTCCCCTCTAAACGGCTTCAAGGATCATTAAGTACCTACTTGATTTTTGGTGACCGGCCAACTCGGAATGAAACCAACTCAGAACCATCTATCTAACCTCTAAATTAGAGTGATAAAAAAATATATATAAAAAATTGGTTAAATAGGTTATGTTAGGTTAGGGTTATCGGCTAATTAAAAATTATTTTTTTCATAGATTTTAATGACTTTTCAAGGAGGTGTTGAGTTGACATTATTCCCAGTTGGCATGGAACCTTGATTTTTATGTAGATTCTCGCCGTTTTCCAAATCAAACTAAATCAAGTTCATTTTAATATTTAATAATAAATCACGACACCCTAGATTTGCTGTGTTTAAGTTCGAAATGATTTACCTGACTGACTATTATAGATATTATATAAATGAAAACTTTTTTAGCACCGTTGTGATTTGAAACTCGATGAAAAGCGAGCGACACCAAAAAGATACAAATACATAAATCTATAGGATTTAGCCTGCGAGAGAATGAGATAGCAATAAAATATTTATTTAATTAACGGGTACTCGGTTCTAATATATTACGGTAAGTCCACGGTCCACGCTCGGACGAAATTCAGCGGCCAGACATTTAGAAGACCAAGGATCGAATCTAAAATCCAAAAAAAAAAACCGTTTTAATTTTTGTAAAATCAATATCCAATCTTCAAACTACTCCAAAATGAACAGGCAAAAGAAAGCCACTCCATAGAAGAAAACACAAGAATTAATAAAATGACCAAATGTATAGCAAAAGGTGCACTGGAATTCGACGACAAAAATATGGAAAAAATCAACCTTCACATTGATGGAAAAAGTGCTTCGTAGTCTCCCCACTCTTGTCTACTTTAGTTTTCTGAAGGTTTCACTTCTACCGCGTGTTATTAAGTAATTAGTAATTGCACACTCTGATTTTACAAAACCTAATTATTATTACAACCCTGAAAGGAAAATCTTCAGACAGCTATGAAAAATAACATCGGGAGAAGTCACTGTGGCGTGTACTACATTCAGCTCAAAAAAGGTTCTGAATAACACAGAAGCTACTTATTTTCTTAAAACCATTGTTTAGATATCATCATTTATTATAAAGCCACCGCTATCCGAATTTCGACCGATTTCTTACATATCTCCCTTAAACATTTGAAGTTTTTAAGCTCTTAAAAAAAATTATGTTATTTTTGAAGATAATATCTAGATACGTTCCACGCCGAAACGCAAATTATATGAAATTCCCTAGATGGAAAAAATCGCAAAGTATGCCCCGAAAATTATTTAAAACAAGTCTTTTTCTATTATTTTACAAGTTATATTTGTGAAAAATTCACAATGTTTCTTTAAATGTTACTTAGAAACCTTCCACGCGATTTTTGCTCTATTTTAAACGAGTCATGTTTTATTAAGCATTTTCCCAATTTTCGCATCAATTTTGTCATTGAAAATATTGGCGCGCTCTGTTCAACATTCATAATTACATATCTCTCCATCTTCTTCTTTTTGGGCCGGGAAGCGTCGCCTTAAAGAGAGAAAATATTTAGATATAAATGGAAAATAGTTAGGTACAGTAGGTACCTACCTACTTATAACTTATAAATGCGAATTTTTAGCTTGCTAATGCGTCTCTGCGCTCAGTGCATACAAAGTGCATTACCGACAATGCAACAGGCGACCATTGGATAAGGTGGAGTTCACACTGTTTACGATCTAACGAAAAACACTTACTCCATCGAGGGGCGATTGTGATCGACGCGTGTGAACGCAGGGCTTGTTCCAATACAAATTCTCCACTTTCCGGCCACAGAAGCTTTTGTTGTAGCACAATGCGCGATAGTTCGAAACATGACCTTAAGTCAATAAGGTACGTTTCAAAGGCAACAGCGAGAAAATAATCTTAATTATTTGGAGCAGCTCAACCGGTAAAAAGCGAGGCTCAATAACCGTACTAAATATTAGTAAAGAAAGGATTGTTGTGTTGACACAAATTTGTTTGGTTTTTTAGTAACTAATCCACAAAGACCCAAGTCTAATAAAAAGGAAATGGTTTTTTTTATATGGCACTGATTGAAGCTACTCAGTTTCACCCAAAACAGTAATTGAAAAATATGAAACGAGCAACATACCATAAGTTCTTTTATTTTTTTATATTCATCAAAAAGACATCTTAAGAGGCATAGAAATTTGGTAGGCGGTATTGGGTAACGCCGCCCCGGGAAACATTTATTGGATATCCAACCCACATGCGATAGGTCACCCCAAGTGGTTCGCTACGTTTTGTGACTTAGCAGTTACGCTCGGGTTCATGGGGTTGATGCTTTTGCCCACCTTCTGCATGACGGGCCGGATCGGGAAAGACTATTTGATGGAGACCTTTTGACCTCTCCAGCCGGAATCTCTTGACCCATCGCCCGGCATCGCATCATTCCTGGACACACTGATCCCCACTTTCCAAACCACCCCTCAAACATTTTTCTTTCCCAGAACTTTATCATCTTACTTCCATAAACGAGCATCCCCGAAGATAAACATGTGTGCAGTTCACATGCATAGAAGCGAAACTTTCAGAAAACTTAAGTGAACAAGAGTGGGGAGGCTACGAAGCATCGTACGAAGAGGAGACCGACTATTCGACCACATTCTCTCGCAGGCTGGTGTTTGCCTCTTTTTAGTGTTGCTACTTTCGTTTCATCGAGTTTCAAACCACAATGGTGCTAAAGAAGTTTTCACTTCAAAAAAACGTTTTTGCAAGCCGAATTATTTGTATTGAGCTAGAATTTGAAATAGAAAAAGCTCTGCGAAATACATGACGCATATGGTTAGAGCTTTCGTAGCAAGCAAGAACTTAAATCGTTAGATAAGTGGCGAGAAAGAACGCAGCAAAAATAACGAAGATTTATAGCAAGTAGTCAAGTTATTCAATTAACATGACTAGAAAATACTAACGTAGGGGCTGTTACCGATCACACCCAACCGATAAATCACAATTCATACTAGCACTGTAAGCATTTTCTAATCGTCTGCCTTCAAAATGAAACGAATAATATGATAATTCTTACATCACATTCTTACATCGTCTAGTTTTAAAGTCGGGATAATTCTAACAAAGCCCATGACGTCAGCCATTTATTAAATCCAGTAATAAAACGGCGGCCGAAACGAAATATATATTCCGTCTGTATAATTACACAACAATGAATCAGTTCCGAATGCGTTGGGGATTTTTTATACGACACATGTAAAACTTATATAAATCACAATGAAAAACAAAAGTTGACGCGGACTAATGTCTGTATAGGTAAGTTATAGGTAGAGAACAGAGGCGTGTCGAGATTGTTTGTTTCACAATTTTCCAACTTTGTACGTATTGGGTAGGTGTTATTATTACATCGGAAAAAAATTAATTATTTTTATAAAATTACGAAAATAATATTAAGAGATTAAGCTACAAACAGCTTTTCCAAAAGGTTGGACTATGACAAACAAATTCAAGCAAAGGTATTGCAATATCAATGGTTTTCTGTTGGTCTAATTGCTGCAAAAATCTGCGCCGTACGAAGAGTTAAATAAAATAAAGTAAAGTGAGTGATTGAATAAGGATGAACCATGAAGACTACAAGTGGGCATGATGAAGCCATCGTCAAGTTCTGTAAGTCCCAAAGAATTCCAGATGATAGGTCATCGATAAACATGACCGGGATGATGCTCCAATGTAAGTAACCTAAAGGCGGACTGAGGAAGGGATAGACTGGCTGCGTGTAAGAAGGATGAATAATAAAGCCTACTGTGTGTATATGTGTACATCATATATATATATATATATATATATTCAAATATGTAATATATATATATATATATATTACATATTTGAATTGTATATTTAAAAAAAAATACTGATTTTATTTTTGCTTTTTTTTACTTTTGTTTTCATAATTACATCAACATACATAACAACCACCACTCTGTAAATTGCCATCTCAACACAGGCGTTTCACACCTAGTGAGATGGGCAATACGTCATTATTATAACTTAATGTTTTATTAAAATACTGAAAAAAATAAATAAATAAAAAAGCAAGTGGAGGAAATTCATGGAGGTGAAATCCCACCGAGTTATATGGTAACTAACTAACCATCAGGCCGTTTCTCCGCAAGTGTAGGCAGAAAGGACGGACCACCAAACAACTCGATCCCGGCACACACTCCTTGCCTCGTTCAAATCGTCATACATGCTCTTGACATGGTTCGACTCAAGTATCTGGTTCACTCGTGCCGTGTCTTCCTAGGTCGTCCCCGACTTCTACCATTCACATTCGCATCATATGTTCTACTTACACTCCTTTCTTCGATCATTCGCCCTACATGCCCAAACCATCTAAGCGTTCGTCTCTTAATATTATTCAACCGATCTGCACATTTCTCACACCATCATACATGTCACCACACTTATGCCTCAAGGATCTAATTTCTACAGCATTCAGTCACGAGCATTATTCAGTCGAAGTTTACACAGTATCCGGAAAATCGTTGTGCAAGCGGGAATATGGAGAATCTACGTCACCAAAAAGCTTTTTCTTTGATTCTGAACATTTCGTTTGTTTTTCCTTGTTCCATTTTTTCGGCAAATTGGTCCCTAGTGACCAATTGGGACCAATTTTTTTTCAAATTTGACCGTAAAAATTGCAACCTCGGACTCGATTTACTCAAAAACGAAAGCTTAAAGCAAAAGAGTCGTACTGCAAAATCGATCCCAAATATGAAGTGGATTTACCAGTTTCTCGTTTATAATATGAATTTCCGGACGCCGTGTATAGTACGTAGTAATAATGTCTTCTTCTTGTGCCCTCTCCTATCAGGGTAATCTTCATCAAGGTAATCTTTACTGTGTAATGACTGTAATGATGTAAGAAAAGCAATTAAAAGAAAAGTGGTTCTGTAAAATGACAAGAATAGGAAGAAAAGGCACGTCACTGGTCACTGGTATGGAATATGACTGAATGCAAGCACACGCCAGAACGCTGTAAGCTAATACCGTGGTTTCCGCTCCCGATGGCAGAAATAATAATAATCATCATGAAAGAAATCAAAGGCCGAATGTAACCCTGCCTACTCCGGTGCCAAATACTGGGAAGAATTCAAATCCTCGCTCAGAATCGCCATTAATCATTTGTCGAGCGGATTTTGGATTCGGTGCTCGGATTTCGTAAATTCAGACGACGCGACGTCCACTTTCAGGCTAATGCTTAATTAAATTAACGATCCGCTCAAGGCAAACTAAAAATTAAAACACAATAATTTGGATAACACATCTATTAAAATTTAAGTTAATATTCTGTTTAATCTTGATTGCCACGAAAAAACATTAAGTATATCAAAAAGGAAGTAATGTTTATCTACTATTTATCGGTTATCCGCCGACCTACGTATAATTCTGTTCGAAAGCTTCGTCCATACAGCCCATACAACGCACAACACAATTGTTCGCACTAGTCTAACCCATGCGTAGCATGCCTCTGGGCATCTGGACTACGCTATAACCTTTTATACCTTGTCGAGTATTTATCGATAACTTGCGTCGTTCCCGAGCACGACTGCAGATCGTGAATGAACAAACAAGAGCACACAACGACTTGAACTGTTGTTTGCACGTTAGCAAGACAAGTTACGACATTATCGATAAATCTATAATCAATCGACCGTGCCGGATACCCGGGTTTCGAAAGCCACGCTACGCGGAAGCTAGAAGTTATGTTGAATAATAATAAATAAAAATAATAATATATTTTATAAAAAAGCAAATCAAAACAAACATCAGTTATCCTTATGTTCTAATCTATTATTTTAATGAGTAGGTAGGCTAAAGAAGCAGCATTTAACTTTATGTTTAATCTATTATTTTATTATCTCTCTTTTTGTTATTTTTGACGTGATAACGTCTTATAAACGATGAAAGCCGGCTGCACTCAAGAAAAAGCATGACTCATTGTCACGTTGTCACATTCCACCTAAGCCAAGCGTGCAAGCGAGAGCGCGAAACAAGCGTTCAGCTTGTGACGCATCTGTCTCTTTTCCACGCCATCGTTATTATATGACGTTATTACGTAAAATTATCGTCCGTAAACCGACTTAACTTACCGACTTTTGTAGAAAATATGTACCTATGTTAATTAATCCAAATTTGACTGTCCTAATGTTCTGTATAAAGCGCGAATTCCTCTTAGTTGGACAATCAAAACATTTTAGAACTGTGTAATACATATATCCTGTACATAATCGATTGTGTTCGATTCCTCGGCTGGCTAACTCGACCATCACAACACAAACAATATTTTCGGCTTTCTGTGGTGGCAGCAGGAGATTTTCAAACAATGTTTGTCTTTCTTTAAAAAAAAATAAATAAAATAAAAAAATAAAAAATACGCACATAAAATAAAATAAATAATAAAAAAATTAGTCTCTAATGCTTTCATGTTTTAGTTATTTATTATCTAACTAGGAATGGCTCACATAGGTACGTTGTATACACGTTCATATAGTTGTTAGGATGAAGCTAGACAAAATTTGAGTTTTTAATGCTAAAAGAAAGTACTGTGATTATTCACCATTACAAGGGTTAAGATTTACGTTATTACCTGTACTAACATAAAATTAATTATAACAGTTAGTAGTTTTCCCAAAGAGTGAAATATGAAGAACGGAAGGGGAGGTCGTATGACTCGATGTCTAGAAGAAATATAATTTATTGCAAGTGTTAACTTTCAAAGCTAATCCGTGAGTCATCATTTTGATGTGACAGTCGTCAGGGGTATTTATTACTTTGGATTCCAAGAAACAATTATTTTATGATTATTATTTATTGGGAATAATTTACGTATCGAGTATATCTAGAGACGGCAGGGTGGCCAAGATAGGGTGAATCTTACGTAGTTAGGTTTTTACAATAAATAAGCACCAATTTTATGTTATAAAGTTGCAAAAAGTATAGTTACTTTTACCGTCATAAAAAAACAAAACCGATATTAGCAGAACGCTCACGCTTTGGAACGTTTCAGATTTTATGGAAAAATACTCTCAATATTGCAAAAGGGATACAAAAATTTAAATTTGCAAAACAGTAGACGTAAACATAAAATAATGCTTTTCGACAATGGATGAATGGTTACGATCCTTTGCCACGAAACCTGAGGTCGCGGATTCAAATCCCGGCATGCGAAACAAAATTTTGTTTGTTCACATGAGCAGATACTTTGTGACGTAAAATTATAACTTAAAATAAAGCAATAACTTAGTAAACACCACTGTTACTTTTTATATGTTTAATGCCGACAGGGTTTCAATACAACCGTAGCTTCTTCAGGGCAGTACAATATTCTACTCCTGAAATTATATGTGATTAATTTTTGTCATTTCACGCAACAAAAATTGTTAATTTTAAATGATGGATAGAACATTTGCGGCACGTTCTAGAGTGGTAGAAACTTTCAGTATCGCCCTGGTGAAAGCCCACTATTAAATATCGAAAGGTTGCTTTGGATTTCACCGTGTTTGGTGACCAGATATAGTCAAGTACTTACCAATCTTCTACCCCTGAGCTCTACCTTTTCAATTTGGGAGTAATTTATGGGTACCGCCAGTCCGGGAACCACTTATTGGATAACCAACTTCCCTTAGTCACTCCAAGTGGTTCGCTAACTTTGGTTATTTAGTAAGGGTGCTCGGGTTCATGGGGTGAGGATTGTTTAGGTCTTGACGAAGGATGCTTTCGCCCACCTGCTGCGTGCTGGTTGAGCTTTTGACCTCTCCCGACTCACCACCTTGCACCGCAGTGGAAGGGATGAATTCAAACTTCCGTCTTTCCTAGACACATTTACCCCCAGATTCCTACTCACTCATACCATTTTCGTTTTCAGAACTTCTTCTCCTTAATTTCCATAAAAAGTCCCTCCACACAGCATCCCCAAAGATAACGTAGGCCCTGAGTGATTTTTTTTTCCTATAAAGTTTTAAAAAATCCTTCAGCCTCACAACATACCCCAATTCTTCGGGATTCTTGTGTTCCCAAAAGGGTATCAATGCATAATATTACGTAGGAAAAAATATTTTATGGTCAATTTGATGTTTGCTAATAATATTTTTATGGGACACGTATTCTTGAATCTTTCAGTATATAATTTTTATTTTATATTGAACATAAATAACATTAACTAACTTCTTAAAATTGATTTGAGTTAAAAAGCAGATGAAAACGATGAACTATTGAACTATTCATAAAAGAATTAGGTATTATTGAATACATTACACAATAAACGCCATACACAATAAAAATTCACATTTATTTTAATATAGCGCCACGAACAGAGCATTGGGCATGAGCTCCAGAAAATAATAAAATATATCAACACGTAATTGAATACAATACAATCGTTCAGAACGTGAACAATGATGTCAACCAGGCCGATGGTTTCTATCGTTCCATTGATCTCTCCACGTACATTTTAGGTACAATCGTTTCTCATTGTTTACCCGATCCAGGAAAATCAACGGTACAATGCCCAGTTTCAGACAAACAGCGCTAAAATCATTTTTGTTTACTAAGTGTGCGTGAAGCATTATTTTGATGGCGACTTTTATACTATGTGGAAATTCATGGTGCAATGAAAACCAATGCAATGAGAAGTAAATGAGGTTTGACAAATGTAAGAAAACACAAACCAGGCAGGTTTTGCATCGTTATTGTATTATTAATCGAAATTATGAAACTTCAGCACATGAGTTTTCTTCCGTTATGCGTTCTCAGTTTTATTTATACAGAGTGTTAAGGGACGTACTTGACTTACTTTCACCGGCGATTTCTGACATTTGGGAAGCGAGTTTGGGTAACGCACACATTAATTGGACAATCAACATCTGTGTCACCCTAAGTCACCAAACGTGGTTCGCTACGTTTGGTGAATAAGCAAGGGTACCCGGGTTCATAGAGTGAGGTTTGTTCGGATCTTGGCGGCGGATGCGTCTGCCTACCAACTGCGTGGCAGGCCGGATCGGGAAGGCTGGTGAAGGGAGACCTTTTAACCTTTCCAGCAGGACTCTCTTGGAACATCGCCTCGCACTGCAATGCGAGGGATAGATTCGTCTGAAACTCCTAGACATACTGACCTCCAGATTCCTACCCACCCCTCACACCTTTTTTCTTCCCAGAACTTCCTCTGTTCCTTTCCTAAAAAGACCTTCCACACAGCATCCCCAAAGATGATATACGCCGTAAGGGGAATTATTCCTATGTATTGTAAAAAAATATATTATTTGGTCTAAAAAATGTAAATGAAACTTTGATCGCCGGTGACTTTTTCGATGACATTTTTTTCTCAGCTGTTTTCTTCAAAATCAAACAAAAAAATTCTTCCACGTCTCTTCACTAGTCACTTAATCGAGTAACTGCGTAACCCCTTACTCCGCCCTTAAGATGAAGCTATAAGTGAAATCCTGTTTATATACTATTTTGATTAATCTTTACGACGAATCGGTTTACAGTATGAACATCAAAAAATATGCTACGGATAAATTGAAGCTTTTACTAGCTTTTCTATGTATTGGAATTACAATAAAATTATTAATTACATAACAAGAAATACAAGCGTAAACCACAAAAAAAATGTTTATGCATGACTTAACTATGAAGATATATAATATAAGAAACAATTTTTTTTAAATACCTCTTTATGGGTAAGACTAATCTTGAGGTTTTGTATATTCTAACTTTTTTCATTATTTTAAATTATGCACAAAATAAATTTAAAAAAACACCTTTTCGCTTACTTGTATTTCGAGCTAATGTTTGGCGTAGGCTGCACGTTCAATATTTATCACGATACATATTGGCGGATTATTGCGATCCATCAATATGGATCAGACTGCTACCATGGACGTTCAATATTTATTGTGATCGGTCAACATTTTCTATACGGAATTCAGGAATCTAGACATTTGTGATCCATCAATATGCTAGCCTACAAGTTCAACAAACATCACGATAAATATTGACGAATCACAACAAATACTGAACAAGTAGGGTTCGCCTAAAAGTTTACGAGGAATATCCTTCGTTTTTCTGCAATTAGTTTTGACTTATTTTAGGAAGATAATACTTGTTTGTTCTCCCCTTTATTTGTGTGATAACCTGATAAGGAAAAGCGTATTCCCGAAGCGATCCGATATAATTAACGGCGGGCCGTGTGTTTCAACGCCCGTCGCCCATTCCTCATCCACCACTTAAACAATTTCACGATGAAATAGTGCGATGATTTAAATAGATAAGGCGAAAATGAATAAATACGGCGGGACGTCACACATCACCAACTGACAGATCATATATAAATATATTGGACGCGGTCCAACTCCTCCCCGACCGCATAATGCACCGAGGTTTTAATCATCCATTCGAGATAAACAGATTACGCGGCATGAAGCAGTTATTAGAGATGTCTCAATACCGGTGCTGCTGCAACGCTGCACTGCTGCACTGGTGACGGGCCAACTGCATTCAATCGCATTTCACACTGCTCACTAACTAGTTACTGGTCGTCAAATGTCCACATTATTGTTAATTACGAATTTTGCAATGACGTTATCGAAATTATTGGCTGAGCGCAGCGAGGTCCTGTTTTTACCAAACGTTTGGCAATTGATCCGTATGTTAATTTGTTTGTGAGTTGTAAATCTGTTGCATCTACTTTATTGTTCAAACAAGACTTACTTTCACTAGATGGCTAACTTTTACTTAAAAATATTCTGTTTTTAAATGTGAAATCGCCGTGTTTATTTGAACTTTACTTTTCGCATTTTTTTTTCAATTTTAGGGTACCTACCTGGCTGAAGAAAGTGTAAAAAAATGTCATTAAAGCCTCGATTACATTGAGCGAGTTTACAAGCTACTAGCCGGCGAATTCACTATCTGCTAGTAAACTCGCTCACTGTAATCGTATTAACTAGCTGAGCAGCAGATTTTACACTGAATAATTTTACTAGAAGATAGTAAATTCGCCGGCTAGAGGCTTGTAAACTCGCTCAATGTAAACGAGGCTTTCGACAGTGAGACTTCTTTGGATGAATTGTACAATTCTTAATTTTTAATATTGAAAAGAAATAAATCATGAAATGTATGCTTTATAATTAACTAGGTATGTATTTAAGTACTTATTTACAAATCTGACGATTTCAGGGGAATCTTGGTTTTGATTTGTTAAATAAGAGAAAATTAGAAATATACTTTTTGGACGCGAGGACCACTTTTTGCTTGCGTCCCGTTGTAACATACGTGGAATATCTAAAACATTTGTTTTAAGTCTTTATTAAATCATTAAAATTGAAAATATCTGATATTTTGATGAATGGATGGATATTTTGTGAATAGTTTGTAATGATGACCTCTGTTTAACCAATTTCTGAATGAGAGGCAATGGTAATTCTTTATCAAAAAACTTTGGCAACTTCACAGAATAAATGCAGTTCCACAGGGTTGATCCGAGCTGCTGCAGCCTGCAGGGCACCAGCAGAATGTGATCTGATTTTGTATCATGGATTTTATGTAGTTAAGGAACAATCGCCTTATAGTCAAGGCATTGGTAAATTTATAACCTTCCCACTTATAAAACGTTTGCAATATTTTGTTCTCATTATTTTGAAATGTGTATGGCGGTTTTATCTCTACCGTGAGATGAGTGTTTTAAATAAACATTATATCAAATATTCCATCGCTCTCATTCCTGTAAATTAAGTGATTTCGACTCGTGACAAGATGACGTCCAAACACCTTAGATATTTGGACGTTTAAATATAAGCACACGAGTGTATAAATAATCACGTGTGCTTAATTACCGTGTTGAAGAAACATGTCTAATTCCCACCGAATTGTAAAACGGCCACCTCCGAATATAATCGCCATCGACTCGCGGGAAATTTGGGAGATAGATATTCGGATACTAATTTAAAAATCCGAGCCGACAAAACAAATCCGAAAACACGGCGAAGTCACGATCTGAATTCTTTCTCTGGAGATGGGAGACAAGTGGATCTCTCGCCGCACGACGACAGACACGGAGGACGCTAATTGGCGATCTAATGCGATAGTGGTACAACAAAACTAATCTAAATGTTCCCAAACACAAGGTTGGAAGGAATTTATAGAACAGGGCCGAGGAGACTCTTCTTTGAGGGATTGTTGAAAACGATCAAAAGATCGTCTGATCTCGAAATGAGAGAAATTTTCTGTTTAAAGATTCTCACGTTCATTGTTATTTAATTTTTGGGGTGGTGTTGCGTTATTCGTCCTCCTTAGAGGACTAACTAGTCTTACAGATAACATTTGGCATAACAGTTGGCATCTACAGATAAAATACGAACAACAGTCAATTCTCAGAAGGACGTGCACAAATTACAATAATAACTTTTCAGACGCTGATAATTTCCATTTGTCGTCAGGTCAGTTTAATAAATGTATATCAGAAAAAATTAAAACAAATCGTTAATTAGGAACCCCTGTTATTTTCTCATTCTCATTGTGTTGTTTCTCTTTTTTAACCAGTTTAATCACTGGAGACCATATTTGTCCCAGCTCGCATGGGTCTCGTAGAAATCGTTGTGTCTCCCTTACTATCATAGTAAGAAGTATGATCTAAACGGTTTTAGAAAGAGAAAACAACACGCTTTATATTTAAATCTAAAATTAATATTTTTACACGAAACGACAAAAAAAGTGAGGTGACAGTGACGTTTATAATTCATTTGTCTAAAAATATGTATGTATTTTAATTTTTTTCGCAGTATCTTTAATTAGAAAAAACGTAAGGTGATTTTTAAACTATTGAACATTTGCATTCAAAATCTATATATTTATGTAATTAATAACAAGGTTATTTCTAATAACAAAATTTGGAAGCGGATTTTTTCACCTTTCGAAAGCAGTTTTTAGGTTTCGGATAGGTTCACAAATATTCCAATTATTTTGATTTTATTGCAAAGCGGAAGTATTTTTACCTACTGACAAAATACGCCAGAATTTTGAAAGGTTTAACATGTTTTTTTACGGATAATCGAATAACGTGAAAATGTATTTCCTTATTTTAATCTTTGTTTTTTATTTCTTTTAAGAAAATATATTTTCTATACGTTACCTCAAAAATCATACAGCATTGCAACACAACTAAGGAAATAGATAGGAAAGATCCCTCACCTCTGTAAATATGTTGGTGTTTTCAGGTGTTTGATTTGATTTATTTTGAAGAAAAAAACTTTAGAATTAGGTTTCACCAGTTAATTTCTTTCTTCGAAGGCGTGAATGACGTAGAGTAAACGCGCTCCATTCCGGCTCATTCGCGATACACACCACAGAAAAAGAAACTTTTGATAATGATATATGGAAGCCAGACGTTGGAAACGGAAAAAAACGTTTAGCGGTATTATTACGGAATCCACATCACCCCGTACCAGGAGAGCAGAACTAGATCAACTAAGTAAATGAATTAGAACAGGGGTTTCTAAAACGGTGACCGAAATGTACTATTTAAGAATTTGGAAGAAGAAATCTATTCCATTGAGTAGAGAGAAGTGCCCTTTTTCATTGTACAATGGTATTGTAACTTCAAAACATAATCTCGAATACTGTAATATTTTTTTAATTTGAGGGAGTTTTTATATAATTTTGTATTTATATATACCTAAATACTCACCCCAGACAGCACCCCGTATGGCGTTACGTTATCTACTTAAGAGGAACGTATGCGTGGCCCATTTCGGCCAGTTTCACAAATCTTAATTTTGGATTTGAGATCAAAATACCCAAACAAACTGAAAAATTATTTTTGTAATCAAAAGGTATATCAAATATTTAGTACGGATGTGAGCTACTTTATTATTTTCGCTTTAAATTGTAAGATGTGACGTGGGCAATTATTTGTGTTTAGTTTATCATAGCAAAATAAAGAAATATAAAATAAAAAAATAAAAATTAACAAAAAAATCATTTTGATGAGTGTACATTTTTTAATACAAATTACCTTTTTGCGGCGGAACAAAAATTTGTCGTTATTATATTTAAATTACTACCCAAAAAATGCATTTTTAACGATATTTTATTTTTCTTTGTTAGCTTAAAATAAATATAGTAAAATTATTTTTTAATGTTTATCATTTACTCACAAATAATTGCCCACGTTGCCTCTAAAATCATGAAACATTAAAATCCTTTTCTTATAATTTAAAGCAAAAATAAATAAAGTAGCTCACATTCGTACTAGATGTTTAATAAACCTTTTGATTACAAAAATAATTTTTCAGTTTGATTGGGTATTTCGATCTCAAATTCAAAATTAAGATGTGTATGAAACGGACCGCGCGAACGTTTCACTTAAGGTACTATGAAGGTAGTTAGGGGCCATCCATAAATTACGTCACACCTTAAAGGGGGGGGGGAGTAGAGAGGTGCGACATTGTGTGACAAGGGGTACGGGGGGTCATCTGCTCTGTGACGGCACATGTAAAAATCTAAATTATTAAAAAGCAAAAAAAAAATATATGTAAAATTGCAAGATGTGTGACGTCATACTAGAGGGGAGGGTCTAACAAATGTGACGATGTGTGACAGGGACGGGGGGCGGGTCAAAAAATCATGAAATTCGCGTGACGTAATTTATGGATGGCCCCTTACGTGTGGCCTCTTACCTGAATGTGTATTTACTATGTTGTTATTATAAACTGAAACCTGAATAGTTTGTTCTAAAGCAAGCCTAAAAGAACATAGCCAAATTAACAGAGCGATTGATAGTATACATGAAAAAAATATGTGTTGCATTATCATAAAATTTTATATTGATATTCCAATTTTTCTCAATATGCCCCGATAACAAAACTGTTGAGAACTCCTGAATCAAAATAACTAGACCAGAGAGAGACGCAGGTTAGACATTGTGAGTTATCTAACAGGGTAGGCGGAGGGAGAGGGGGCGGTCGGAAGGGGGCGAACGCCGGGGGCGTGCCAAAAATTAAAGAAAAAAAACGTTAAAGTTTAGATATTAATTTTATTTAATTCCGACGAATTTTCCTCGTCAGATGTCCGGCGTTGTCGCGGCAACAATCATTCCGGCTGTCGGATTGATTCGGCAAAAGGACTGTAGGAGTAGGACGCGACTCTTATTCTGAGAATCAAAGAGGATTCTGCTCTCTAAATGATCTCATTACGCGAATCCCATTCTTTTTTCAATCATTTATAAACGACTGGCTGACGTTAAAAAATCACGGACAGAAATCAAATCTAACGCTGACAATTTATTATTCTTGAGAAAAACAAGGAAAACATTTTTGAGATAAAATACAAACATGCAGTGTTTTTTTGAAAATTAGTATCTTTGAGATTAAACACTGTTATTTTCTCTGATTTTATTTTTTTACAAAATCGTTTTCATTACCTTCGATATAATATCATTTCATGGTCACTTTCGTTAGGGCAAATATAATCAAACAGTTCTTAATATTATCAAGTGAGGTATTGTGGAAAGATATACTATAGTAAGTGGCAAATGTACAATACATATTATGTATGTTTCCAAAACTTATTTGTTTTTCTCAGAATTTCACTTTCTTGAAATGCGTACTTTTTTATTTATGTATTTAGGAAATCCGCCAATATTAAGTAAGTCAGCATTACAAGAATGCAATTAATAACTACATCACCTATAATAATTAAATGAATGTTTTAAATAAATATACCAAAGTGTAACTCTACTTTTGAACAAAGAAGCTGAATGTTTAGCAGTAAAGCTATATAAAACTCCCGTACAGTATCAAACAAATTAAAACAACAAAATAACCGCGTTAAGGATATTAAATCTTGGCTTAAACCGCCGCTATCCACCGATCTATTCTATTCTACCGATTTCTTACATATCTCCCTTAAACATTTGAAGTTTTTAAGCTCTTGAAAAAATAAAAGTTGTTTTTGAAGATAATATCTAGATACGTTCCACGCCGAAACGCAAATTATATGAAATTCCCTCGATAGAAAAAAATCGCAAAATATGCTCCGAAAATTATTTAAAACAAGTCTATTCTATTACTTTACAAGTTATATTTGTGAAAATTTTATTTTATTTATTTATTTCTATACATTACAGTATTTACCTATAGATCAATTTCGAAAACATTTTTACATAATATATTTTATAATTTTATTATGTTGGGTGTAAGGTAGGTTTGTGAAGTTGAAACTGTGGATAGGTATTGTTGTATGTTTCGTGAACACCTCACTAGGAGAACCTGTGCTGAGGTGTTTACGTGTTTATTTATTCACAATGTTTCTTTAAATGATACAAGATACGTTCCACGAGATTTTTGCTCTATTTTAAACGAGTCATGTTTTATTAAGCATTATCACAATTTTCGCTTCATATTTATCATTTAAAATATAAGCGCGCTCAGTCCAAAATTCATAATTACATATCTCTCCATCTTCTTCTTTTTGAGCCTGGATGCGCCACCTTAAGCCACCTCTTTTTTCCGATAGTTCAGAAAAAAGAACTTACTAGGTATATAAAAAAAACATCAGAAGTTGTACCATAGAAGTGGCTTAAAACATATCCAAATCACAGTCCCCTCATCACAGGATCTCCTAGTGAGGAAGGAGCTCTACGAATATAATCTACGTCTATTTTATATATTTTACATGTATCTTCTAGGTAAGAATTAAAATGTGGTAACTAAATAACAATAAAATATTTAAAAACATAAAATTGAAACCCGCCAACGCATCCCAGTCAGTAAGGTACTAAATTAGATGCCTCACCTGATCAGGGAAAAGTCAGGAAGTGGGTCATATTCCAAGTGGTATTTACGTGTGTAGTTATTCAAAACAGTGCTTAGGTGCGTAGTTACGTGTCCCCGCAATTTGTCACCCGGGAGAAGAATTCCTACTCCATTCAGTAAAGTGAGAGGTTTGGTCAGCGCCGGGTTTTATTTCTAGATAATATCCCGTGTTAAACCGCCAACTATAAACCCCAAACATCCCGAGGGACATTTGTCAAGCCGGCGCATTCCGGCGGTGCCAACGCGACCGAAATGTGGGGCCAGCGAGCAAGAATAATATGCCTGATAAACCATCAAGAGATATTATTAAATTTTATGAGTGATTTTATAATTTTTAAATTTCATCGCGTGTAAAAAGCCGGCGGTATTTTTATAAGGTGTTAATTGCTTCATAATGATATTTGTTTAAACCAGACATCTTGAAAGCCGCGCTGATTGAAATCGGTTTTCCATCATGTTGATGCGACACATTGAAAGATGTTACAAAATGAAAAGAATCATTGAAAGCTGTAGCTAATTTGCGAAACTCAATAACACGATTTGTAAAACCTCGATGGGTAGGGCACATGGTATGGGCAGATATCTAATCTTCTGTATAATGTGTTTGCAGGACGAAGGGTTAGAGGCCCTAACTAAGGTGGTTTGATGGCCAAATCGTTACGCATAAGAAACTGAAGGTAGACAGCAAGAAATCGATAGGAACCGACATGGATTTCCTATAGCCCCTCTGGACTCTCGAAGGATTATAGAACTAACGATGAATTAATGTAATGCTAAATTAAAAATGCCTTTCGATATCAAAAAAACAGATGAAGTGAAATGTTTATTTATTAACCCACCATCGTACGCCCTAATACACGTAAATTATGTGACAAAGATCTTTTATTTGTAGATAATGTAAAATGTGGCACCGACAATACATTTATTACATTATTATCAAAGACAAATGAGCCTTAATGTTTATGACTCTGAACACAGAGATTCTCAGAATCCTCAGATAATTTGTGATTGAATAAAATCAAGAAACAAAGCGGTCATTACATTTTAAACATCAAAGGCATTCAAACAGAGAACGAATCGTCGCATAAAATGTTACAAGATGTCGAGATCAAGATAAAGAAAGGTGTGCGATCAAAAGCGTATTAATAAATCCTCGTCAAGTACCTGTTTACGATGGTGTTATTGGGGCGATAACACGTAAAGACACATAGTGCGGCAGTAAAAACATTTAAGAGAGCTTTTTGGACGGCGTAACAAAGTAGCGCGTAAATCGTAAAAAGCTCCACCGAACGGGACGGAAAAAAATCGCCGCCCTGTCAGACCGAAAGACTCAAACGGGGATATGTTTATGACATAAATGTCACCGCAGCGGTGTTCATTCATGCGGCTTCGAGCGTTTAGGTGCAGCGAGGGAACGGCCGACGCTGACGCCGAGTTAGTTTGAGCGTCGGGTGCGTCGCGGCGCTGGGAAGCTCCGACGCGACGAAGAAACTCACCGGCACGAATGATTGACGTTATTTTGACACTTTGAATGACGAAATATCGTCCCGAAAAGATCTCGTCTCTTTTTATGTGACGTCGCAAGGCGAATGTTGGAGCGATGCCGACGACCGGAAACGTTTAAAATGTCAAACGTTTTTGCCCACAGTTATTCTAAAGGGCAAGGGTATTGTGTGTTTTAATTTAAAATAACCACGAAATATTCATTTCTTTTTAAGGCGCTGTTTTGTTAATTTTTTACCAAAATTTCTGGGAAATGATTTTCCGACTTTGTATCTCATAGCAATAACGGCATGTAAAAAGTAAGGAATATAAAATTCACATTGATGCAGGTTCCTACCTGATCTTTTATTTATTTATTAATAAACGCCCTTTTTCAGAGCTTTTACTATAGCATAGTTAGAAAAATACATATTTATTGTACATAACTGAACTGCTTCAATAACAATATTTTATATTTCTTTAAATATATTTTGACGATTTCCACTGACTTGGTATAATTGTTTCCCTCCATTAGTATTCTGGGCAAAGAGGAATACATATAGTAGTTAGTCCCAGAATTTCTGCACTGAAATTATTAATTAGAATTTTATATAGAAATACCAAGTCAGTGGAAATTCTTCTGTCTGACAGTTTGAGCATATTCATATCGTTTAAAATAGTGTTGTAATTCAACATAATTGCTGGAATACCTATTTTAAAATTTAGAAAACCTGAATTTTATGTGAAGACCTCACAAGAGTCTCAGCTGCTCCCGTCTGGAGCCAGTGAGATGATGGCATCCCCAATTGGGGTATGTTATGGGGCTGACGGTAGTGGGGAGGGGAAGGAGATGGGGAAGAGGAAGGTGGGGAAGTACCTGACTATTCAGATCTGGTCACCAAACACGGCTAAAGCCATTTCAAACAACGTTTCAATTCTGAATGGTGGTCTCACACCAGGGTGTCGCCACTCTGGAACGTACCGCAAATATACTACATATTATTTTTAAATGAATTAATTGTGAAACAATACAAATTAATCAAATACAATTTATTTGCCCACGCCGGGATTCGATCCCGCGACCTTCGATTGCGAGTCAAGAGCCTTACCCCTAGACCACGCCGGTCGTCAGATTAATAATAAAAATGATGATACACATTGTTGAAAATTAGTTATGTAGGTCAATACAGTCAACGCATCTTTCAGAGTGACCAGGGAAAAATCTATCTCTTGTTCCAGAAAGCGAGGCGAAATGAAGTAACCTAAAACTCGATTAATTAACAGCCAGCGAGTGCATTAGCTTCGCTTCTTGTGCAGCCGAGGAGCGCGGCCACGGGACTTCGCGAGTAGCACTAGAGATAATAAATCTGATTTAACGACGCGTGTCCGATGATCTCCTCGACTGTAGCATCCCTCGTCCCTCAGGTGGGAGGAGGAACGACTCCTTTAATCGTATCAGACGCGAATCTTGCTAATGCGAGCCCGATTTGCAAAACATATTTCTGGTCTTCCTTGATACTTTCGTTGTGCAAGTGTACGAAATACAGTCAAAATATTTAAATAAATTCAATTCAGTGGTAGATGTAATCTTATCTATGTGATGTCTTGGTTACTTGTCACACATATAATAAATAATATATATATGATACCATGAATAATCGAAACAAAAAAAAATGTAATTGAAGCATATTCAGTGTGTGAAAAACAAATTTTCTTTTGTCTGTTTTTTTTTTTTCAAATACTGGTTAGAACAGTTCCCCCTGGGCCTTGACCGTATTATTTCAGAGTGTCAAAATAATTCCGCTTTACATTAAAATCTAAATAGAATATCTTTTAATGCATCCGAAGACTAAAAACTGTTTTAAAAAGGTGAAAGAATACGCTTTCAACTGTTATAAATCGAAATAAACATATAATTTTAAAATACTAAAATTTTGCACGACAAAACAAAAAAGTTTTAAAAATGGCTCACCCTACGTTTTTCTGACTAAAATTACTAATAACGAAATTTAAAAAAAAAAAAACAAACACACATATTTTATTAGACAAGTGTGTTATAAACGAAATTATTACCTCACTTTTTTGTGGTTGATGTAAAAATAATTTACAAAAAATTCCCAAATTTTCATAAATTTATTTCAAAATGCGATTCGAAACTTAGGTTTCATAATGAGACACATTTTACTTCTTTTGGGGTTAGTTTTGTATTTGAATATAAAGCGTGGTCTTTTCTCTTTTTAACACCGTTTAAATCATATTTCTCTATGAAAGTAAAGGAGATACAACAATTTCGTCGAGACCTACAAGACCCCTATTTGTGTCAAATAGACTCTACGGGTTTTTGACGTGATAACGTCTTATAAATCGATGAACGCCGCAAATTTTTATCAGCTGACAAGCTTAATAACATTGAAGTTGTGCTTTTCTGACGGTCACAATAAAAAAATAATTCTGAAGATTACAATCACAGCTTTTCAGACTTTATGGACTCCACGCCACTATCACGAAATATATAAATCGAACCTTGACAATACTCAGTACAGCAGTAAGTACCAATTCACTTGTGAAACAATGTTGCCACAAGTTCGAATGCCGCCCGCCTAATGGAAGGGCGGGGCTGCAAAGGCCGGGGGCGGAGGCCCTTCGCAGAAAAGTCGTAAAACTCTGCCATACTGGGCTTCGGATTACTTTAATTATAGATTTCGACCGCTGCGCCGGGCCAAGGGGATCGCGAACCACAATAGGTTTAGATAGAAACAAAATAATAATATTACAAACATACAATGCATAAATTATTAGTTTTACTGCCAGGCGATAAATATAAGAATTAGTATTGTGTTAATCTATTCACATTATAGCTGTGATGTTCCGAACTGAAAATAGTTCAGATAAAAAAAAAACTTGAGCAAATTTCATATAGTAGTGTAAAAATTCGTGCCTGAAAGTAGCGTAGGAAAATACAAGAAATGCATTAAAATTTTAAGAGAAAAACATGGTTTTATGGGCTTTTAATTCGCAATCTCATTTCTTGAAGCAATAAATAGATTCACTGCAATAAAGACATCGAATTAACTGAACCGAATATCAAATTTGGGACAGAAGCTTCTAGGAAAATAATTTCCTAATGGGCCTTTTTTAAAATTAATTCCACACTTAGGAAAATAATTTCCCAATGGGCCTTTTTTAAAATTAATTCCACACTTAGGAAAATAATTTCCCTCTGATGCTGTGTGGAGGGTCTTTTTGAGGAAAGGAAGGAGTGAACATAGGTCTTGAAGAGACCCATGTTCTAGGAGGGAGGAAACACAGAGGCCAAATCGTTCCACAGCCGAGCTGTTGAACTCAAGAACAAGTCGTACAAACGACCCGTTCTCATGTGACTAACGTCAACCGTGACACTAGTTCCTCGGAGCATCTTCCATTGAAATACCAGTAGAACAATGACAACACTCCCATCTGACACCTGTGCTCTAAAGATTGCAATCCGTTTGTTAAGTTAGAAGAATCAAGGTCAAGGTTTTTTTAGGTATTTTGGAGCTCCAGACCAGAGGTGGCTGCCAAATTCAACCGTGGGGCGCACTTGCGATTTGTACAGGGTTAGCAGTTGTGTACTATTTAAGTATCTGCGGGCCCTGTACAGGACGCCCAGTTTCTGAAAGGCTAACTTAACTCTGGCTTCGACGGAGCCCCCGTACCTGAGCTGGTCACTTAGAGTTACACCAAACATAGACCCGGAGATAGAGGGACAAAACACAGAGACATTTATTTTTGAATTGCAAAAATATAACTCTATTTAACTTAGCTCATTTAGCGTGGCACACAAAAAGAGCCCTTGACCGTGAAAAGGCCGTCATTTGAGGACAGTTTTGCATCGATTCACCCATCCATGCAGACCATGCTCCGGCAGACGCATTATTCGCGGCCAAGTAATCACCGTCATAAAACGTAATAACCCCTTCAATCGCACCCCTAATTCCACCAATCGGAGGGGCGGCGACCCGCCAATGAGAGGCCGCCATCCCCGTTCGTGAGCACCATTGGATTGGAGCACAATCAAATTACAGGGGCGAATTGCCCGAATAGGGGAACACCCCAAATTGATAACTGATTCGGCGATCGGATTGGAATGAACACCATTGGGAGGCGCTTAATTCTTACGGATTTACGCGTTGGGTACCAATCGGCCCGTGCAAATTTCACTATGCAGATTTTGTGTAACGGTAAAAAATGAACAAATATATATATACTAAACGGTGTAGTTTTAAAACAAGGGGAGAATGTTATAGTGCAATAGTTTTGTTAATGTTAACTCCAAACTTTGGGGATGTCTTATGGGCATGGTTTGGGCATGTGTTGGAACGATGGGAAAAAAATATTTGTATTTAGTAGTTAGTTTTATTACCCGGATTCGATCGAGATTCGACACTCTTTGAAAAAAAAATGAACAAGTAAGATAAATGCAGATAACTCTATTTGGAGGACTGAATGCCGTTGGCACTAACAAAGAACTGTCCAAAGAAACGAGGTAGCAGTTCATAATGGAGTGCTGGTACCTACCCTACCGTGTATGGGAGTGAGGCATGGAACTTGGCAGAGGAAGGATGGAAGATGAATGCTATAGAAATGAGATCCCTGAGGCGAATGTGTGGTAAAACCATGAATGATCGTGTGAGAAATGTGGAGATCAGCAAAGAATGCAAGGCAAGATTAAGAAAGGGACACTCAGATGGTTTGGGCATGTAGAGCGAATGAACGAAGTGTGAGGAGTATTTGACGCTAATGTGATTAGTCAATAAGAAGTTCTCGAGTGTAAGGAGTATTTGACGCTAATGTGATTAGTCGATAAGAAGAAATCGGGGATGCACGAGGAAGACATAGCCCGATTAAGTAAATCAGATATTTGAGTAGGGCCATGTCAAAAGTCAGAATAATGGAAGAGTATTTTTTTTTTACATGAGCTCAACACAGGAGGCCCTGAGGAATATAATTTCCCTCGGGGCCTATGTCATCTTTGGGGATGCTGTGTGGAGGGTTTTTTTAAGGAAGGGAAGGAGAGGAGAGTTCTTGGAAGGAAAGGGGTATAAGGGGTGGGGAGGAATCTGGGGTTCAGTGTATCCTGGTCATCCACCTTCAAGACCTAGACAAACCTCACCCCATGAACCCGGGCACCCCTGCTCAATCACCAAACGTAGCAAATCACTTGGGGTGACCTATGGCACTAGTATGCGTAAGACGAGTATGAATGTGAATGAAGCAGTGAGTGTGTGCTAAGAACGAGTTGTTTGACTATCTTCCTACCCCTGCGAGGAAAATGCGTAATAGTTAGATAGATAATTAGTTTATGTAACAAATGAAATGACGATCAATGGAAAACAGTTGCGAAGACCTTGCAATTCCAGACAGAAAAAAAATACGCTATCATAATGTTCACCAATTGAGAATTTTTAATGCGACAAACACACATATTCTGCTTCATAATTCAATTTAAGATTGAATACCGAATTATTATTACTATCTTCAGTTACTTTTAATTATTATCTTCAGTTACTTTTCTACTTTTATCGCCCATTGACGGTTGGCAGTTAATCCAATCAAAGCTTGTATGTAGACGCTTTTCAAAGCTTTGGATTATAAAGCGGTACTTGTAATTTAAACACGTTAGCCAATGGTTCGTAAATTTATAACCATATTATGAATTTTATTGAACTAGATGCAAGACGTTTGATAGCGGCGCTGTAAATCTTAGAAGTTATTGAAGTAATTTGGTATATCTCAAGAATTCTTTACGATGTAAATCGGCACATTTTACGGCAGAACAATCTGCTAAAAGACAGAACTAGAATATTTTTTTTTTTTTTTTTTTTTATTTCTTTTGTATATTCAATAATATTATTATTCAATTTATAAAAACAGTTTATTTATAAACAAGTTCTGCTAGGTATTATTATTACACGTGACAGCTGTTTGGCCTTCTGAAGGCATTATCAAACTTCAGAATGCGAAACAGCTGTCACGTGTAATAATAATTACCTAGCAGAACTTGTTTGTAAATAAACTGTTTTTATAAATTGAATAATAGTATTATTGAATATATAAAAGAAATAAAAAAATTAAAATGGAGTTCTACAAATTAAACTTGATAACAATAAATAGAATTTTTTTGTTTAGATCATGAGATACTATAAAAAATTAAACGTTTGTGACGTTATAACTACCTGCACGAGTAAAAAAATATTGCCCTAACCCACATTCACACCATCGGCATTTGGGAGGCGGGTGTGGATACCGCCGCCCCGGGGACCATTTATTGGATAACCATAAATATATGCCATGGGTCACCCCAAGTGGTTCGCAACATTTGGGGACTTAGTAGGGGTGCGCCGTTTCATTGGGTGAGGTGTGTACCAGTGGCGCTCCGTGAGTTTTCAGTGAGCTAGAGTGCTAAGATTGAAAAATACGTGGTTATTGATATTTTTTCAAAATTTCGATATTTTGTATGAAGATTTTCAGAATGTAAGAAAGAAATGTGGATGCGCCGCATTTTCAAACGAAATCTTGAAATTTTGAAAAAAAAAATAGTTTTCAGCTACAACAACTTCAATAACGTCATATTTTTCAATCTTAGCACTCTAGCGCACTGAAAACTCACGGACCGCCACTGGTGTGTACAGGTCTTAGCGGCAGATGCGCCTGCCAGGATCGGAAGAGATCGGTTTAAGGCGACCCTTTGACCACTCCAGCTGCTCTCTCTCGACCCATCGCCTTTGCACCGCAGTTGAAGGGATGGATTCACACGTCCGTCAGTACTGACCCAAGATTCCTACTCACCCTCATACCTTTTTTCTTCCCAGAACATTGTTTCCTTCCTTTCCTTTAAAGGGCCCTCCACACAACATCCCCTAAGATATAATAGACCCTGACGCATGCGCAGAAGAAAATAATAGTTAATACTATCACAAAAAAGCCTCAAGTGATTTCTTTCAAGTAGGTATATTTGTATTATAGTATGCAATACATAAATACAATATTATATATGGCTAATTTAAAAATACATAGGTGCCTACCTACCATTTTAGAAGTGCTCAATACTAGATGGAAAATCTGGAGATTTTATGGTAAGAGATTTGGATTTGTAATCCATACTCAGTTGGAATTGATAAAAAATATAAAGCAATTGTAAAAATGCTTGTTATTTTTAATATACGAACAAAAATAATCTCTTTTTTTTGTTTCATTTTATGTACCTATTGTTATTTCTGTATTATTGTCAATTATGAAATATATTGCATTCCACCATTAATAAAGCACTGCCCCTGCGTACATTCTGGAATAAATAATTATTATTATCGTTACCTATTATTTAAAGGTGGGAGGGTACTTAATCCTGCCTACGGGAAGATCTAGAAGTTAATTTCGCTGGAATGGTTTTCATTAAAATACGCCATCATAATAAAGCGAAGAGATTGGAAGATGGTAGTTATAAACCTATTAAGGGGCACTAAACAATCGTAAATTACGGAAGAGCATGAAACGTGTCAGGCCGCACACTAAATTTATTAATAAAATCAAAGCTCACAAATAATAAAACAGACAAATCATATTCATTATGACACTTTTCAATACATCGGAGACATCTTGGCACGACTCCTGTAATTCTATCGGGAAATTTATGACCTCAGATGAGCGAAGGTACTTAATTATTTCAGATACATGAAATAGTAGTCTCAATTCAGATCTTTTGGAAGAAGTCCGCAAGGGCCAACCAATGCTTACATTTAATAAGCCTTACTAAATATATATATACATTTTTTTTTAAATCATTTATTTCAGATCTCGGGGAGGGTGGTGCAGTCCCACGAGTTTTATATTAAACGAATATAATATATCAAGTAAAAATAAAAATATTGCAAGATGAAAAGAAAAAAAATACATGGTAAAAGAAAATAATAATACAAAAATAAAATAAGAGAATTTGAAAAAGTTTACTATTTGGTTTAAATCGTCATCATAAAGTGGCTCCATCGTTTGTAGATGGGACCCTGCCAGATGTGGAATGCTGCCATCACAAGACTGTTTTCGCTCGAGTATGATAATATGATAATGATCTTGTTCGTGAAAACCTTACTAATACGGAAACCGTCAAAAAATAGTTCATGGATAGATATATACTTGCTGATCCAGCCAAAGAGAGTTGTTCATCTGGTTTTAAGTAATAAAAAAATTGAATTTGAATATTGATATAACCTATAACCCCATTTTCGGACATAACATAACATAAGGTGTTCGATTTACCACATGCTATCAGTATATTATGATTACTTGATTAAAATTGACGAAAAATAACACACATAAAGTAAATACATTGAATTATGCTAATATAATACTGAATTGGTCATTAGAATAGAAATTATGAAAAAACGTGATATGAAGCACGCATCAAATATCACAAATCAGTTTTTGATAAATTTTGTAAGGACTCGTAAGGAACACTATAATAGGATTACTCTTAAGTTAAATTGATATTGAAGTGAAATTACACAAAACTGCGCTATAAATACTAAGTTATTATTATTATTATTATTAAAACTCTCATTTTGCCGGGAAACTGCGTGGCGCGTCCGCGCATGCGCCAATCTACCAAGGTGCAATGTTGCCAGTTCTTTTGCAGAAAGTTAAAGTATTTTTTTATTAGTAATAATTCGAAATAGAAACTATACATACTCAGTCTTTATTCAATGTGCAACTAAAATACGGTTTAACGGTTGGGAAGTAGGTTTTTATAAGTAAAGATGAATATGTTTAGGGCGTGAGTCGGAAAACGAGAGAAAGGAAGTAATAGCATGAAAATAAAAAGAAATAACACATTGAAATCATGGCTTTAGAACCCTAAATATTATGAGTTTTCGGGATGAACTGGGATTCAGATTGTTTCTGAGGTGAAACGGTTTTAGCTGAGCCCTAAATAATAGCTAGTCGACATCTACCATCTTAGTGTTTATTGCCATAAGACACGGCGTGGCTGTCACAGGAATTAATGCATCAGAACTAAGACGATTGAAATAATAATATCATCCACATCAGGACTATACTTTCTGGGAACTCGGATTGAAACAGCAGACTGACTGCATTACCGACAGCGGTGGTCAAATGTCCTGCGCCATTAGGGAAATTAAACACGTTTCCGGTGTTTCAGCGAATTCACAGAAATCAGTTCCTGCACAATATTAAGACAATTATGTAATGCGATTTTCGACTGAGAACCGGAATCGATCAATTTATGATTAAGAATATATTATCTAATATGATTTAAACACGAAATAAAAATGTTTTATGTAGGTATACTTATACATTATACAGCAAAGCTTTCAGGTTTACAAGTTCACCTACAAACGTATTGCCGTGGATTTGACAGTCGAAAGTGCAAAGAGCGTTTTAAAGAATTAAAACATTTGGTTTGGAATATTAGGAATGTAATAAAACACTGTTTCTATCTATCTCTGTAGATATATATTACTCAAGTCTTATTACATTTTGATGCTTTCGTATAATGTACACTTTTTTATTAAAAAAAAACGTACTTATTTTAATGCATTCGTAATAAAGCTGTAAAAAAAACTCTCAGCTTTATAACCTTTGAGTCTTTTTTTAACACAAATCTTAAAAAAATCTAAATCTTAAAAAAAAAATTGTATGTCTGATTAATTTTAAATAACATAGCTGTAAGCGCGCCCAACGGTTGAATTTGGCAGCCACCTCTGGTCTAGAATCCCAAAATACCTGAAAAAACCCTCGACTCTGTGCAGAAACGGTCGATCCGTTTGATAGATTCTTTAGAGCACCGGCGTCGGTTGACAATGCTGTCCTTGTTCTACCGGTATTTCAATGGAAGATGCTCCGAAAAACTAGCGTCATTGATTCCTTCAGCACCGGCGCACAGCCGGAAAATGCACCAAACGCGCTCCCAAATTTATATATGGTTGACATTTGTCACATTAGAACGGGTCGTTTCTACGACTCGTCTGTTGATTAGTGAGGAGTGATTTTATTCAATTAAAAATATATTAAATTAATGTTATGTTTAATAAAACTTAAGCTATGGGCGTACCTATTATAAAAAGCACATCTGGGTTAGATATCGTTGATTATGAAGAAAAAAAGATTGATAATAAAGGCTAACTGTATTATCTATCGTATGTACTACATCTGCCTTAACTGAGTCACAATTTATAATTTTTCTTTTTACAACGTCTCATCACAAAGTTATAAATTTTAAAAATATTATTGGTACACTCAATTTGTATTATGAATCAATCTACTCTGATGTATTGAAGATAGTAGTTTAATTCGGATTGTTGTCCTCTCCACGGACATCACAAGTTGTTCTTAGAAACGGTATTAAAGTATCTCGAAATGTATTTAATACAACCATAACATCGGACCGGGCAATAATGATTCGTGGAATGTATCAGATGTTGCAAATAAAACAAGAGAGCTTGCGATGCTGCAATTAATGCTAAGTACGCTCAATTAATGTTCTGTGTGTTTATTACGAGAGATGAAATGCGAAAAACTGGAATATCAAACGACTGGCGTTCTGGATTTTAAAAATGTAAGCTATTATTAGGCACCTTTGGTAATTAATTTTGTAATGATATTAGGCAGGTTACTCATTGAAGTTATTAACTCACTAGATACTGCGACTTCCGTTTGCCGCTTTAAGTGCAAGAATGTATACCTAATCAAATTTCTACTTCTTCATCTTTGTTTAAAGAATTGGGACAACAATCAATCACAGTATTTTAAAGATTACACATAATAACTAAATGCTATTAAAAATAAAAATAATATATTCATCCTGGGATGCAAATTTGGACTTGCAGAAAATCAATATTAAAAATAAAAATAAAATATTCATACTGGGATGCAAGTCTAATGCTTCATAATGCTCGATAATGTCCTAGCAAAACTACGCTTTTAGGCAAAACTTTGTAAGAATCGAAAGAAATTTATATAAGAGCATATAATTTAAGCAGTTTTTTTTTTTCAAATGATTCCGACATTTACCCTTCAAGGGTATTCCAGATCATAACCTCGAATTATTCGAGAAAGAAAAGGTGAATTTATATATTAACTAGCCGGGGTACCCGGCTTCGCTCAGGAACTTGATGGGATTGAACTGACGTTCGAACCCACGATGGATCCTGCTATAAATAGTAGGTATACCCCTACCAACGGGTAGCCCCACCCATACAAAAAAAGGATTCGAATGGTACACAATGTTCCACAACATTCCACAATATTCGAGTGTTCTGGAATGTTCCTCAATAATCTGACATGTTCCAGGATGCTCCCGACTGTTCTAGAACATTCCACAACATTCCAGAATCTTCCGGGATGTTCTGGAATGTTGTAGAATTCTCTCGAATACTTTCGAATGTTCTGGACTGTTCTAGAAATTTGTAGGGGGCGAAACTTCCAGCCCTTATATATTCAAAAGCACACCCTTCAGGTAAAAACGGGAACCTTCTTCATAGATGGGGCATAGAGGGCTACCACACCATATAACTCCCTTGATCGTACCGGGACTCGATTCTGGGTTTTAGTGGCACGCACATTGTACACTTTCTTTTATAATATATGTATATTGATTTTATTTAAATAGGCAAATTTCTAAAATTATATGGAAGATTGGATTTGAGTTCAGACTTAGAACAGAAAAGATGTTAAAATGGGAGGGGGGGTGGCAATTTTAGATAGGCTTGATAGAAATGAGGATATTTGTTTAGATAGGGACAAAATTTAAGCGTTACTTTGAGAAATTTTAAATCGGCGATTTTCTAAAGATTATTATTAATAATATTTGAAAGAAGATTATTAATTACTTTATCGCGAGAATTGCTAAATGTAAATATTGCTGAATATAACTAAAAATGCCGATCTGTCGGAAGCTAGATACTTTCCGCGTTGAACAGTAACCCAACAAAAGGCAGGTACTTATTCACAGATTATAAATGCGGAAGCAGGATAATAAAAAATAAAAGCCTGTTTTGGCATTGACGAGAAGTTCCTGCGTTTACCCAATAAATCCTGTACATAACACGCACCCTTTTGGTTGAAGCTTTGAATGACCCAACACTGGTTTATTTGGGTCTTTATTGGGCTCCTTTTGTATTGAGAATAAAGAATCGGGTAGGAAACACAACATTCTCTTGACAACTCGAACTCCGTGACAGAGTGGTAAGGTTCTTGGTTCTGAACCCAGAACTTTTCGGTTCAAAACACGGCGCAGTTTCAAATAAAAACAACCGAAACTAGATCTCAGGTTCAGCAAAGCAATTTGTGGTTCTACCGTCCCTCCCGCAATCTTAAAATATTGAACATCCATTACTTTCTAGACGTTCAAATACGAGTTTGTGATTTATGTAAAATAACCTGTGATTTTCGTGAAATAACCTGTGATTTTTATGTAAAAACGTGTGATTTTGGAAAATAACCTGCGATTTGCATGAAATAAGATGTGATTTTTATGAAAAAACGTGTGATTTTGGAAAATAATCTGTGATAGGCATGAAATAAGCTGTGATTTTAATGAAAAAGCGTGTGATTTATATTAAATAACCTGTGATTTTTATGAAATAAGATGTAATTTTTGAAAAATAACCTGTAAATTTTTAGAAAATAATCTAACATTTTTGAAAATAACCTGTGATTTTAGAAAATAACCTGTGATTTTGGAAAATAACCTGTGATTTTGGAAAATTAACTGTAATTTTCTAGAAATAATCTGCGATATTTAATATAAAAATCAATGATTTAATACAATATAAAAGCATCATTCAGTATGAAAACGGCTCAGAGCTAACAGCCACTGGCCATTCACTGTTCCGTGCGGGTTCGGGGTTCGGGGTCCGGGGACGGGGTCCGGGGATCACGCTGCGCGATGACAATGGATCATTTACATAATCATTTGTCTCGATGATATTGTTATTTTTTTCTCTGTTTTATTGTGTATTTATTTATTGCGGCGGAAGGTGACGGACGGAGGCGCGACCCGGTGAAAAAACAAACAGATGGAACTGATTTCGAGGGCTGCAAGAGAAAAAAATAGTACCGACTTACAACCCTTCAATTATTTGTGCACATATTATTTTTGTAGACCTACCCACAGAATGCTTTATGTTCTATCAAGCCAGATAGGAACAATTTGAAATTTGCCAAAACCATTTCGTGTTACTAAATTTTAATTAATGTACTGCTATTTTTAATAACTTAATTTATGTAAGTAAAAGTCTTTACTTATTACATTAGTTATATTTTACCCGAAGTCCCTTTTATTAGTAAGATAATAAATGGATTACTTCTGCAGCGCTGTTTTCAATAATCATAACAAAAATCAGAGTGTGCAATTCACATGCTGTAGAAGTGAAACTTTCAGATAACTTAAGTAGGTAAGAGTTAGGAGGCTACGAAGCACCGCACAAAGAGGAGACCGACAGGCTACGAAGCACCCCACAAAGAGGAGACCGATTATACTATATCATTCTCTCGCAGGCTAAATCCTATAGATGTATGTTTTTGTCTCTTTTTAGTGTCGCTATTTTTCGTTTCATCGTATTTCAAACCACAACGGTGTTAAAGAAGTTTTCACTCCAATAAACCTATCTTATACATGTACTTAGATTATCTTTCTAGAAATGATATTTACAATTAATATTTACAATATTTTATAAGTAATCCAACACACAGTAAAGAAATTATTAAAAATCAAATCTTGAAGCATTTTACAAAGATTGGCGGTTTACATTGTCCAAATACAGATACAAAAAAGCTTTTTACAACATTCTAGGAACGTAGTTACCAGAAGAAGTTTCTGGGAAAATAATAACAATTCAGAGGGTAAATTTTATACTTTTATTCGCGGAATTTCAACGATTTACCTTATTTTATGTTATTAGATTGTTCCACATTTTACGTCGTTATATTGGTATTCGTAGTTTTTATTTGTGTACCAGTAAATCAATATTATGGGGATAAAAGGGGCGTTCGATGTAAAAAAAACACGTATCAAGATTTATTGACAAATCTCCGCAGGTAAGAATTCGTCATCCGAATACCAATTCAAGAAATGACAGCCGTTGACCACCCATGAAGGGTTGATATTTGATCTGTCAGGAATTGGGGAGGTTGATCATTGATAATTATGTAAATACGCCTGTAGGAGAAGCCTGTTTTGGCTAAAGTACACGTGCTAACAAATCGTGGGCCCAATAAAAGTGCAGAAAGAAAACCTACACAATTACATATAGTACTTTTACCCACACCTCACTATATCGAACAAAATTGTATCAATCGATCTCAAACCCATTGAGAATTTATGGGCAATTCTCTCAGAAAGAAGCTGATTTCAGCATTATTATGGGATCGGTTTCATCTAACAACAGGCATCTTCATACTGGTCAAGTCCGAAGACGTTGATCAATGATGCCCGTTTTTAGGTGAAACCGGTCGGACGAAAAAAAAAGTGAAAGAAAGTTATTATAAAGGTTTTTAATACAAAAGTGACACCTATACAAATTGTTGTATTTAGGCCAAAAATAATAATAGACGTAATAAAGAAAAGAGGTGGTCATAAAACGTATTGGTTTTAAATAGAAATTGTGAAAATTAAAATATTTTTCAAATAAGTGAAAAAAAACACTTTTTTTTAACTCCACAAAGGAGGCCCTGAGGAAAATAATTTCCCTCATCTGCATGAGTCATCTTTGGGGATGCTGTTTGGATGATCTTTTTGGGGAAAGGAAGGAAACACAGAGGTCGACAAATCGTTCCAAAGCCGAGCTTTTGAACCCAAGGACAAGACGTAGAAACAACCCGTTTTCATGTGACAAGTGATAAGAAATTGGTAGGTACACAACTGCATGTCAGAATTTTGAGATCTAAATATTGTATTGATTTATTGTATTAATATAAATATTGTTAACTTTCTTCCATAAAGTAATGGTTTAATTTTTTTTAGGTTGATAGGTCACAAACTTTATATTAAAAAATGTACAACGCAAAAGAAGCACATACCTACTATTAATACAACATATTTTCAGTGATATGATCTTAATAGATTTTTTTTCATTTCCTCTCCCTGATGTAAATTTGTGTGACAACTAACACGAGATAGTGCCACGCCCTGATCCCGGTATAAAGTCGTTGGCAACCATCGACAGGTAACACAACGTATTTATTGTTTCCATAATTAGTGAAACAACATTAATAAGATTAAAAAAAAAGTATCAAAAAAGATCATTCACCTAGAAAAACTGTATAAAAGATGGTCGAGTAAATGAACAACTAATGAATATTTTATACAGTTATTTAAGTGTAGTAAGGGCGACCAAAACTCAAAATATGTGATAATATTTTAAATAAGGCGAGTATGGGTACCGCCGCCCCAGGAACCATTTCTATAACACCCCTGACATAGGTCACCCCAAGTAGTTAGATACGTTTTGATCGATTTGTACCGCAGTGGGAGGAATAGATTCATACGTCCATCACTCCTGGACACATTGACCCCATATTCCTACCCATCCCACACATATTTTTCCTTCCCAGAACTTCCTCTCCTTCCTTTCCATCCACACAGCATCCCCAAAGATGAGATAGGCTCTGACGGAATTTTTGGGCCGACAAATTTCATTAGATATGCAGAACTATGTTCTGAACCATCATCACGAAATTCAAATGAGATGGCGATATACGATGTCTGGCAAGTGTAAGAGAGACACAGAGCGCTTGCTAAATGGACTAGAACCACAAGGTGGTAAGTCGATTTTCGTTAAAACACAAAATAATTATAAAGTGACGTCATTGGATTCCAATCAAATATGTACGAATGACATTTACAGTGTTCTTTTATATCTACGCCTAAGGGACTTATAGTAACTGTAGTAACCGCTGTAGTAACCGCTGTAGTAACCGCTGTAGTAACCGCTGTAGTAACCGCTGTAGTAACCGCTGTAGTAACCGCTCTAAAAGAAGAAGGAGAGATATGAAAATGCGAATTTTAGAGAGAGCGCGCTAATATTGAAAACGATACTATTTAAGCGAAAATTGTGTAAACGTTTAATAAAACACGACTCGTTTAAAATAAAGCGAAAATCTCGTGTGGAATATCTAAAATGGTACATGCCCACTCAGAATAAAGTCAACTCAACACCTCTTTGAAAAGTCATTAAAAGTTATGAAAAAAATAATTTTAAAATAGCCCTTAACCCTAACGTAACCTACTTAACCAATTTTTTATATATTTTTTTTATCACACTCTTAATGACTTTTCTGAGGGGGTTCTGAGTTGATTTTATTCTGAGTTGTCCGGTCACCGTCTAAAACAGCATTGGAAAAACTGTGAATTTTTTCATACATAAATAACTGAAAAAATTGTGTTTATTATAATTTTCGGAGCATACGGAGGGAATTTCATAAAATTGCTGTTTCGGCGTAAGAATGTACAGATATTATCTTAAAGAATAAAATATTTTTTATTTAAGGAAAATATGTAATAAATCGGTAGAAATGCGGGAAGCCGGGCCTTAGGAGTGACATCACGTTCTACTTTGTTTTTCTAAGTTTTTCTTTTCACGACACAGAAATTCGAGTGATTTCAAGTAAAATACAAAGGTTACGATCCCCTATGCATTCAATAAGTTGTATTGGGCGATGCAAGCATTAACGGGTGCATTAAATGCAGTACGAAACTGCATCGCATTACTCCGTGCAGAGGAAACACAAATGATTACCATTGTGTGGCTTGATTTGAATTTCTGGTCCAGAGTCACCCGAAGCTGCTTCTCGGGATTACTTATTAATATGTAACCACTGTGGGATGCAGCTGTGTCTTATTAAATTTAATTATTTAATTCACCGTTTATCTTATTATATTTATTTTGATCTTCAATAAGCATCGAGATAATCATGGGTGTTGAATTCATTAGATATGTAAAAAAAAAAGAATAAATAGTTATCTGAAATAATCATCATGAAAACTTTCGGAACTGTGAGCTTTGTTTGTGATGAAGCACGCTAACAGAAACACTCCTTATGTAGATGGCAATTTAAAGCTTGCCTTGATTTAATCACGAAAAAAACATCATTAAAAAGCTTTTAATTTTATTTTGCGAAGCTCAGGCACAAATGTTTAAATGTTTTACGACCATTTTCTAAAGAATTTAATTTAACAAATTACGCAATAAAACCATAACCGAAAAGGGTTCGTAAATAGGAGATTTTGAACTTCAAAGCAGTTTTTAGAGCTCTGACACTTCATTATTTTCTGGGCATTCTTTTTTTATAATAGCTCCATACAGGAGGCCCTGAGGAAAACTAATTTCCCTCAGGGCCTATGTCATCTTTGGGGATGCTTTTTAGGCATGTGTGGAGGACCTTTTTAGGTAAAGGAAAGAGAGGAAGTTCTGGAAAGGAAAAAGGTATCAGGGGTGTGTAGGAATCTGAGGGACAACGTGTCCAGAAGTGATGTACATATGAATCCATTTCTTCCACTGCGGTGCAAGGCGATGGGTCGAAAATCCAGTTGGAAATACAAAAAGGTCTCCCTGACCCGATCCGTCCCGCCCCGCAATATGCAGGCAAACGCATTCGCTGCCAACATCTAGCAGACCTTACCCAATGAGGGCACACCCCTGCTAAATAAAAAAACGTAGAGAACCACTTGGGGCGACCAATGGCAGGGGTGTTGGTTATCCAATAAATCGTTCCCGGGTCGGCGGTAACCATAACCGCCTCCCGAATTATATAAATAAAGACTCAAAAAAAAAAAACGCTGTTACTTCAAAATATTTAATTAAAGCATCTAAAATATTTCTAAACATAAATAAAATGATTTTTAATGCATAAGTAGTGCATCACCTAGCTTAAAGCTTCAAATAGCTTTTCGATGATTGTAAGGAGAAATTAGGAAGGTTGCTAGTAAAATAATGATCGAGGTCAAAGAGTGCCAGGACAATAATTAAACGTGCACACTATTACGTAAAGCTCGCCGTGTACCACGTCTCGGGGACCCGAAATTAAGACTGATCATTTGAAATGAAAATAATAATAAAAAGGCGACAATTTCCTAGCATCTATTTGTATTATTTCTTTTCAAGTCCGTCTAATTGATTGACTGGCGCGATCTTCAGGGGACTTCTAACGAGAGCTTAGCGACTAGCGACTCCATTCAGCGGGCACAATGGGGCCCACAACCCGCCGGTCACCGGAGGAGCCAGCGATAATTATCATCGGTTAGACGCTTATAGAGTAGACGGCTGATGATGAGATGCAGCGGCTTCAGGGAATGATTGATGAAGTGTGATTTATAATTAGACACGCTTCCGCGGCCATCTTCTCTCTTCCTTATTCCCGCACTACTCACTACTCACTACTTGCTAGCGGGAGCTTTCCCGGACAGACTTTTTGCGGAGCTTTTGTCTGCTGTAATGTGACAGATATACTACCGATAATGGTTGTGGAAGTGTGCTTTAGTTCATATCTTAGATAAACCCGGCATCTCCACAAATAAAAGGCCTCAAAAACATGTCGAATGCCGAGTGGAATGACTTGAGCCATCTATTGAAGTTGGAAGATAATGTAAAATTTAAATCTGTTCAAACAATAATACGCTTTCTAAATCTTTAAAATAACAAAAAAGGAGTGGAGTCATTTGTCACGATATGTCTATTTTAAACACGATTATAATTATGCATTGCGCCTAAACCACGTTCTATTGATTGCTCAACAGACTAACTACTTGATGACATTATGTGTGATAACATGGATGCATATCTTCATAATGCAGGTAATTGTTAAAGTTGCATACATCAATCACTAACATCGCGGTAATTCCATTGTGTTTGCCGCCTCTCCGTGGAGAAGGAATTTGTAAAAACCGTATCGATGACAAGAGAATAGCATACGTTATACCTAACAATAATTATTATCGTCGACGAGTACAAGTCGGCTGTACCGGCTGACCGCACGGCCGGCACTTACCTACGTGTATCATTGTCTTCGGTGGTAAGGGAATAAAAACGACTTTCCTCGCGAGAGACGATAAATTATCGGTTTAGTTTGACGAATTTCAAACCGCATTCATTGCGGGGCCGCAAAGTTCTGAATAGTAATTGATTTTTGCATTCGCGGACTCGAAAATAATAATAAACGATTTATTAGCAATATATCCGTCGAGGTGCTGCGAATGATGTCAAATAAATAAAAGGGCGAGCAGCAAGATGCTGATCTGAGATACTACCACTGAAGGGAATGGTTTCTTGGCTCCGACCTCACTTTTCCTTGCGGTGCCGGTGCACTCAGCACTCACCACTTGGCACTCTGCTCTAACTAACTAACTTGCAAGGTTTTTCCCCAAACCAACTTCAGATTTTTAATGTCCTATGTCTTCTGTTTAGACGGTGATTTTTGTTTACAGGACGTTAAACTAACTGATAATAAATAATTTGAAAAAAAAATGAAACATCGATTGAAACGATTAAATAATAATGTATCTATGTTCTAAAAAAATGTTTTTAAGTTTATTGGAGTAAAACGCACTTGAAGTGAAATAGCACAAAACTGCGCTGTAAGTGTTTTAAATTATTATTATAATTCTAAAAATAATATAATTTTCGTTCAAATTTATTATTTGTTTTATGCGACACCACTTAGCCAGGAGCCAGGGCTGAGATGGGACCCAACATTTTGGAATGTTGTGAAGCGTTTTAAAGAAAATTAAATGAGGTGCGAGGGAGGAGAGAAAATAAAATAGAAGAAGGAGAGGAAGGCCAGGAAAATACCTAGTAATTAGACGTACGCAATAATTTTCGTCTTAATTTTAACGTGTGGAAAATTTCATCACAATAAAGAAATAGAAGAAAAGAGGAAGGAAGAGGTGGTTTTTCCAAATCGCATTTCAGCTTCTTCTTTTTTAGAAAGTCAAGTGTGCAAATTTTCATCAATCTCAGAATGTAACTGCACATTTGTTTAAAAAACCGAGTCACGCCGCCTTACTATATTTACGCCTTACTAGATATTTCTGAGAATTACCAAATGATTGAAAAAAACTTATTTTTGGCAAATTTTATAAAAAATACATAATTTAATGGTAGCAAGTCAAATCAGAACAGTGACAATTCGGAACACATATGAAGTTATGAAAATAGGGAAAAAACTAAGTTAAATGTTCTGATTTGTCGTGGAACTAATAAAATAATCCCTTCTAAATGATAAATATGGTAAACGTAAATCGTGCCGTTTTATTGAAAAATTAACTCAAGCATAAATCCTCAAAATCCTGATTTACACGAAAAAAATAAACATGTATTTGCACTTCGCAAGGTTTCGGTGATTAGGAACGGAGTTCATCCTCTCACATATCTCGTATCAGTGAAGTTGGTGATCGTTCTTGTGTACGAAAATATAATACCTATGGATATATAAATTTTATCTCGCCACTCAACCAAAATATAATAGAGGCTTTTAATTTGAAGTTTTGCATTTACGAGTCGGTTGGTGGTGGGTGGGAGATGGTCGGGTGTATGGGTAGGTACTTCTGTGTGAGAAGGACGATTGCTTTTTGCGGTGAAAGGTAACAATAATACAAATTGAATTTAACTCCTCAAGATGGCGGACTTTATTAATATTCATTCCCTTCAGCTAAGCGAGTTCTTATTACGGGAAAACCATATATTAGTAAATCACTAAAGGAAACTATAAATTAAGGATTTCTTCTGTAAAACAGGAAAACAGAAATATTATGTATTTATAGCTTTAGGGAAACAGAACATCATTCTAATTTAACTTATTTCTGACATTACATAATATACTGCCATCTAGTAATGTAAACAGCGGTTGTAGATATGACTGCCATAATTGTGTTGTTTTTTTTTTAATTTTCGGTTCAATTTACACACATTTGAAAACAATATCTATCACAAACAATGTGAATTTCAACAAAAATGCTTTAATAAAAATATTCTTCGAGTTACCTATCGGTTTAAATTTTAGAATTGCTAAATATTTTTGGCGAAAGTTAGTGATAAAAAGTGATGAAAACAAAATAAAACTAAGTTAGCTTAGAATAGAATATAATAGAATTATGTATAGAATCCTCAAACTGCTTCGACTCGCAGCAATAACTTTTCTAGGTTGCGTGTTTGTAACTATACCTATAGAGCTTGTTTGTTGTTTAGTTTTTAATGTTATCACTGACAACCCTGGCAAAACTTAAATTAAGTATTTTGAAATGTAGGTACGTAAATTAGTTTTAAGTCTCTAACTTTAAGTCACATTTGTAAATATGTATGTCGTTAAGTCACTAGTTTTAAGTCCATTATTAAAAGTATTAGTCATAAGCCACTAGCTGTAAATCTTATATATAAGCCACTAACTATAAGTTTTAGAAATAAGTCACTAGCTATAAATCTTAGATATAAGCCACTAACTATAAGTCTTAGATATAAGCCATTAACTGTAAGTTTTAGATATAAGTCACTAGCTAAAAGTCTTAGATATAAGCCACTAACTTTAAGACTTAGATATAAGTTCTAGTTATAATTATAAATCTTAGCTATACCAAATTTATTATATATTTACTTGTACTTGAGGGGATTTTTTACGAAAACGGCGCTAAATAAATCAGCCAAGTATTATTATTATTAGCTTACATTAGATTTTAAGGCTAGGGCTAGGGTTACCCAATGTCCATGGTCACTCAGATAACAAATGACTCAAAAGATGGCAATGTAAATACATAGTAAGCAATAAATAAAGAATATACGAAATTTGGCAAATTGTGATGAGCACATTCACAGAAACATCAAAGACAAATAAATTACATAACGCATTTTTATTAAATGGAATAAAACAATGCTGTCAATCACATTACCCGGGATGAAAACAACTAGAGTTGTTAAAGACTTTATACCACTTTTCAAACATGTTCTGATTTATCACTGTTCTGACTTGTCGTGGAAACAATAAAATTACCCTTATTTCATGTATAAACTTTACGCTCAATTATATGAATCCAAATAAATACACTAGGTGTAATTGAGTTCAGAATATGACTATTAAGCATGAAATAACGTGCATTAGTATCGGGAGCCCAGGAGTAAGAGAGGGCCCAGGAAAAGGCGTGGGATAAGCGCATATACCAGAGACAACCAATTATAAGGATGTAATGAGATGGGGGGGTATATTACCTACACCCAACCCGGCCGATAATAATATATCTCCCGGACAGATCTGTCCAGTCGGGCCCAAAGTATATTATAATACGTATAAATAAATAAGTCGATGTGTTAAAAACGCCGGGCGATAAATATTCTAAAGTATAACCGACGGCTGTGGCCGCGAGACCATGTAACACTGCACACAGATTCAAGAGTGCATCCAAGAGAGTTTTATAAATAAGTTGAATAAAAAAAAAAAAACTGTCATGAGAAAAGTGGTGGAAAAAAAACTTGATTTTGAATAGGAGAAGACGGGAAGGTGCCAATAGTTGCGAAATAGATTTATCAGAAATAAGAGCCAAGAAGAAGAAAAATGAAGGCATTTTGAAACACGTAAAAAAACATTTAATTAAACGTTAAAAAAATATCTACCCGTAAAGCAGATCACCCAAATCCACATTTTGTTGCAAAGATTAATAAATTTATTGTGTATTTAGGCTATTAATTTTATTAATTTACATTATATCTTATTTGATAATATGTACGTATTTTATATATAAGTACATATAATATAATTTCCTGCATTTTGTTTCATTCTAGACGATCTATCCCACAGGTTCTCAACGTGGGCGTTAAAGCCACTTATGGGCGTTCGAGACTTTCAGGGGGGCAGTAGAAGACCCAGAAAAAAATTGAGGGCCTCGATGTGGCATAGTGAGGGCGTGGGAAGGTAAAAAACATTTGACATTGACATTTATCAAGAGATTTTTGCTATATTTTAAAAGAGCTGTGTTCTATAAAGTATTTTCACAATTTACGCTTAATTATAGGTAATAGTTCTTCAACATTAGTGCGTTCCCTCTGAAATTCCTATTCACATATCTCCCTTTCAAACCATCTTCTGCTTCTTTTTGAACGCACCGGGACGCGTATTTCCAAACCCTATACCGTTTCAGTCGCGGTAGCGACCTTTTACATTTTAAAAACACCTCTATATTGGTTATTTTTGATCACTTTGCAAAAATTTTTTTTTCTAAAATTAAGATAAAATAGTCTTTCCAATGTGTGTATTAGGAATTAATAATTTTATTTCTAAATATTTAAATTTTGATATTTTTCCCATATATTGTAAATGCACCTCTAAATTGGTTATTTTTTATCACTTTGCAAAAAAAAAATTGTTCTAGAATCTAGATAAAATTATCTTTCCAATGTTTATGTTAGAAATTAATAATTTTATTCCTTAATATTAAAATTTTGATATCGAAAATGTACAGCGACTCAATCGGTATAGGGTTTGGAAATACGCCACCGGGAAAAATATTTTCTTTTAATAAGTAAAATAGCAAAGCGTTATTACATTAAAAATTAGCCAAGTATTATAATGGTCGGAAGTCTTTGTTTCTACTCCCTACAAATAGAATCAATGAAATGGAAGAGATGATAGAACTGAACAAAACTGGGCAAAAGTTGTTGATCGCTCGACGATTTGATCTAACGCAACAATAGTGAAGACTGAAGTTACTCTTAACTGAGACTGTCGGCTAAGTGTTAACGGTTAAGAAACCCATCAATCTCTCTCCAGTGGTCATCGCGAAAATGATACACGACCGCCAGTTCACACGCTGCACATTGTTTTATAGAAAAGTGTTATGAACTCTCTTAGCTGAGAATACAAAAGTAAAGAAATTAATGACCACTTAAACAAAATAACATTCCTCAAAGCACTGTTAGAAATTTAAACATTTTTTTATACATAAAGCAGTAAATAGTTATTTACCGTGAGCATCAAAAATCCATACCAAAACACAGAGTTGACGCAAAGGTAGAAGTGAATAAACGCAAATAAACTATTTAATAGTTAACAAAAAATTTTAACAATGCAGTAATTGGGAAAACTTTAAAAAGGCAATAACCATTTTTGATATCCGATATTTTACTCGAAAATCAATCAAGTTTCGATTACATTGAGCGAGTTTACAAGCTGCTAGTCGGCGAATTCACTATCTGCTGGTAAACTTGTTCAGTATATGTATGATTACTATCAGATAGTGAATTCGCCGGCTTGTAGCTTGTAAACTCGCTCAATGTAATCGAGGCTTTAAGGGCGCATGTAATAAAAGTTAGTCAGTTTTTAGTTAGTTAACTGTTAGCTGTGTTAGTGGAAGCTAAATATTATAGCAATTTTTTTTTCAATAAACGAGGCAAAAAGTAAACTCATACCAAAATGAACTAGAATTTTATTATTATTTCATTACTAGGGCAATATTAGCCACTCTCAATCGAAAACTTGATTAAGAAAATTCAGACAAAGATACGGTCACATCTAGGAATTGAACCCAGGACCTTAGCCTTGCCGGGGCGCTGCTCTACCACTGAACAAATGTGACCCTATCCCTTTCGGTCATATTATACCGTAAAATTTTTTTTAAAGAAAGACAAACATTCCTCGGTTCCGAATAACCTGACATTATTGGAAAATCTCCTACTGTCACCACAGTTAGCGGAAAATATTGCTTGTGTAGTGATGGAGGACTAAGCCAGACGAGTAACTGAATACGCGACGCCTAAGTGGGCGCCAAACGCGATGACAACTTTGCTACTAACCGGTCTACTATATGCATGTATGATTGCAAGATTCTTCTCGAACTAAATGTTATCTAGATAGTGTCTTGGATAAATTTATCTTCAAGTTGGGTAGTTCTTAGGCTAAATTTATATAAAACCGAAAGGGATAAGATTCCATTAGTTCAGTTTCTGGCAAGGTCACGGTCCTGGGTGCAATTTCTAGTTGTGACCGTATCTGTCTGATTTTTCTGTTTTAAATTTTCGATTGCGAGTCGCTAATATTTTTTTCAGTGATTAAATATTACAATTACTCATTAAGCAAAAATAAATAATAATATTATAATTATTACGTTCAAGAGACATACATTTTATTTAGCCACGCTTATGATGAAAAATGTCAACCATATTAGCAAACGATGAACACGTCGAACACTCGCTAGGTGTCTTGCAGGACGCTGTATTAATTTGCATATGTAGATTCTGTTAAATCAACGTGACGACGAAGCAATTAGCAGGGATGCCATCAAAGAGGCTGCGTTCTGCAGATGGCACAGGTCGGTGTAATGGCGAGTAATAAGACTGTTGGTACTTGTACAGTTTGCAATATAATAAACAAGAGTGTTGTTGAACCGACGGAGGTGTGAACTGATCGTGCTTTTACCGTGTTAATTGTCCGTTCATGATTTTCGTTTGTGCCTTTATAGCTTTGTGGCTTTATAATTTGTATTATAAACTGCTTTATAATTATCTACGCAATGCACAAGTTATTCATGAACGCATTTTCTGTTTTATTGTGTCGCTAATTTGTTACAATGCAAATAGCGACACCTATAGTATTTGCTAGGTCAAAAAAGCAAATTCTTCCGACTAAACAAAAATAATGCATCTACTTTGTTTTAACAAGAGCAACATATTTTAAAATTGTTAATTTGTAGATGCAGTACAATACTGCAACACTATTGAAACAGTATATTTGTTCGACTTGTTCATTTCATACCAGAACGGTTTCACCTTGCTGCTAGCATTTTCAGACTGTTTAAAATAATACACCAGAGAATACACAATAATTTTCGTATGGTTAAAACATTTTTATCGTCATACTTTGTAAGATAGACTAAGAAAAAAACAAGACACAGAAAAATAAAACCCTAGGTCGCACCTGTGATTCGAATCGAGGATCTTTTGTCTTACCGGAACAAGCGTCTTAACCAATTCGGTCTCTGAGACCTCTTTTTAAAAGTCATTTTTATCAATCTCAGAATTAACAATATTATATTCGACTAATTTATTATAACCAAGTTATTATATAGGAGAGTTATTCTAATTTAAAAAATTAGAGTGCGCAATTCACACGCGGTAGAAGCGAAATCTTCAGAAAACTAAAGTAGACAACAGTGTGGAGACTACGAAGCACTTTTAATCAAAGTGAAGATGATTTTTTTCCATATTTTTGTCGTGGAATTCCAGTGCACCTTTTCGTTTACATTTAATCATCATTATTTTTTGTGTTTTCTTTTTCGGAGTCGCTAGATGAGTTTTTCTTAAGTGTTTTCCTTTGCATGTTCATTCTAGAGTGGTTTGAAGATTGGATATATATTTTGATCTCGTAGAATTCGATCCTTGGTCCGCTGAATGTCTGCAAGGGTTCATTTATCCAACTGCACCAAAGTAAACTTGCGTGGGACTGTGGATTAATCGTATTATAGTGGAGCCGAATACCAGTGAATTAAATAAATATTTTATTGCTATCTCATTCTCTTGTAGTCTGAATCCCATAGATGTATGTGTTTGTCTCTTTTTAGTGTAGCTCGCTTTTCGTTTCATCGAGTTTCAAAAGAACGGTGCTAAAGAAGTTTTAACTTCAAAAATAATAAAAAAAGTAAATAAGTCATTTGCGAAATCTGCACATTTAAATAACATGAGCATTTTAATATTGCGCCCCCATACAATCCTATGTTGTGATCAACAAGAGAATAATATGAAATATGCCATATAAAAGCGTTGTGTCCGATAAATAATGCGATCGTAATTTTGAAAGTGTTAAAGGAAGCATTAAGCACAGCCGCATCGGGGAAGGTGGGATTTATCGTGTCCCGGGGCAAATCTAATATTTTATTCATGGGACCCTTATAAAATCATTGATACGAACGCACCTGTTGCGATATTAATTGGAAATTCATATACCACATTAAAAATATTATTCTCGTGAATTCCGTTAACATTAATTGGATTCGTATCGTGATTTGATACGCTGTCATAATAATAACACATAAATATGCAGGAGATGGTCATTTATCACAACTTTAAATTTACCATCTTGTTACTCTGAATGAACGTGCGGTAGAATCTCGGAGAGCCAAGTAGAGTCAGGAGGAAGCGAGTGGAAACCAGAAGAAGCAAGAAGAACCAAGAAGAATCAAGAAGAATAAAAAAATCAAGAAGATATATGTAGAATATAAAAATCAATAAGTTACAAGAAGAACCAAAAAAGGAAGAAGGGACAAGAAGAGAGAGAGGCAAAAAAAAGCAAAAAGATGTTTGAAAACGGAAAGAAGAGGCAAGAAGAGCTAATAAAGTTCAAGAGAAGGCAGGTTGATGCAATAAGATGTAGGAAGAAACTAAGAGAGTCAAGAAGAAGCGAGTGGAAGCCAGAAGTAGCAAGAAGAATCAAGAAGAATCAAAGAGCCAATAATAAGAGCCAAAAAAAGCAAGAAGAGGTTTGAAGACGGAAAAGAGGCAAAAAAAGCTAATAAAGTCCAAGAGAAGGCAGGATGAAGCAATAATATGTAGGAAGAAACTAAGAGTCAAGAAGAGTCGAGAAAATACAAGAATAAAGAGGAACCAGAAGAAGCAAGAAGAACCAGGAAGATCCAAGAAGAGGCAAGTAAAAAGCACGTGTTCCAAGTCCTAAGAAATCAGTGTCCCCTGGTGTACCGGTCTTACCGGGACAGGAGTGCTCCTGGCTGGGGTGGTACATTCGTATCGTTTTGTTATTCTGAATGAACGTGCGCTTTCATTTAATTAAATGTAAGCACATGACAACATTTTAAGAGTTAGTTCTTACCTACCTTATTAGCAACGTAGAAATCTTCAAACTTTAATACAATATGTAGTGTCTTACCTGAAACAAGAGAGAAAAAAATCATTAGTGGTGGAAAAAATAAAAAATAATATAATGTTTGAAAACAATTATTTACAAGATACAAAAAAATGTCTACCTTGGTAGAAAGCAGTCACTTTCTGGTTTGACACATTAACTGAAATTAATCAATAGCTTTGTTAGTAACCACGATTATATCCTGAAGATACTTGTGTTAAGCGAAACCGGTTTGTATTAAAAATTAAATAAAAAAATCTTGGTTACAAACACATTTATTGTTTTATTTCAGTTTAAAAAATGTCTAACCACTCGAACCCATATGCTTGTTTACACGACAATGTAACATTACTAGACTTTCATACGTGTGAGGCGTACCTGAGTTATTACATGTTATATGCCCTTTCATAAGGTGATACTTCAAAGAATTAATAATATGCTCTTTCATAGATAGCGCGATTGTGATTATTTTAGAAAAAAATCACTTTTTGCAAGATGTGCTTTGAAAATAAGTAGTTTTTGTTCATAAACAAACTCAAATCTTTCAAGAAAGGCTTTCAGATGCATCTTGTGTCGAAGATTCAATCAAATATTGTATTTGCATGCCTTTCTTGGAAGAAATGAGTTTTATACGGACCAAAATATTTACTAATTTCGTTTTGCGTTTTTACGAGCGCAAACAAACGACTCATTTTAATATTTAACAAAAATAATTAAAATACCGCCATCTATGAACGAGCAGAACGAATTAATTTTAATTTACCCTTAAGCAAAAAGATAAATTCAACTGAAAACAATTGAGAGACTTGTAAATAATATGTAAATTGTAAAAATGTTCCTATGTGTGGTAATATCAAAGCAGATATTTCGAGAACATTTTTGGGGATTTTGCCGTGATGCGCTTCCTCCTTCTTTATTGCCTAAAGAAGGTCAGATGACATCTGCCCTGATGATGGACATTGTATGTGTATTGTTATGAACGTTTTCCGAAACGTTGGCTAAAGAAGGAAGAAGCGCTGCAAGGCATAATACCCCAAAAATAAATCACGATTGTTGTATTTTTTGTATTTTTTACATTAGTTCTACACAGGAGGCCCTGAGGAAAATAATTCCACTCAAGGCCTATGTCATCTTTGAGGATGCTGTGTGGAGGGTCTTTTTAGGATAGGAAGAAAAAAGAGAGGAAATCCTGAGAAGGAAAAGGGTATTACGGATGGGTAGGAATATGGGGGTCAGTGTGTCTGTGTCTGTATGTTGTGAAGCTGAATGCAGTGGGGAGGGAAAGGAGGTGGGGAAGTTTCTGGCTATACATATCTACTCACCAAACACGGCTAAAGCTGTGCTATACTGAAAGTATCTTCCACTCAGGAATGTGCCGCAAATATACGATACATTATTTTAAATGATTAAATTGTGAAATAACACAAAATTTCTTGCGCACGCCGGGATTTGAACCCGCGACCTTCAGATTGCTAGCCGGGAGCCTTAAACCTCGACCACGGAGCCCGTCGACATTAGAGCTTCGATAAGAATATTTAATACACCTCATCTTCCATAGTGCATTCAGTTCTCCACAGATGGCACGCGGCCCTCAACAATAACTCTGGCAGTATTATAATATAAGATATAAGACATATATTATAATATTCCACACACGAGCTCGTTGCTAAGTGTAGCGAGGTTGTAAACCATCCGCATTATATTAAAATATATTTATCATGACTCAAGCCATCGACTCGAAGCGACTCTTTGCACTCAGGTGTGCAGCAGGGTTGGCCTAAACCGGTCACCTTAAAAATATGACCGAGTAAACCATGCGCCTATGGCTTTTGTGTAAAATTAGTTAGCAGCCAGCAAATAAAACTAAAAATAAAATAGGCGTTGGTTTCCTGAACAGAAAAAAATGTGAACTCTGGCTGGAGGCATTATTTGCACAATTTTTTTTTGTCTGTTATACCACAACATTTCCATCATTTGTGTAAGGAGATTTGAAAAATTTAAATTAACGATTAAATAACTCCCGACACAAAAAAAAACTCTAAAAATAAGAGCTGATGACCTTGAAATTTCATGAATTGTAGCTAAGAAACATCTCGATCACGTCAGCTTTCAAACAAAAAAACCTGCATCATAATCGGTCCATTCGTTTAGGAGCTGCGATGCCACAGACAGACAGACACACACAGACACGTCAAACTTATAACACCCCTCTTTTTGCATCGGGAGTCAATAAGACAAGACGCCATATTGTTTGTTCAAATGTTTCAATTATTCAATGGGAAAAATTGATAAATAAAGAGATATGAACTCCATATTGAAATATAAAACTAAGCGAGAGCAGAAAAATAAATTAAAAGCTAAAATCAGCCGTAATAAAGTTTTTTTTCTGATTTGGCAATTGTGGTTCACGGTTCACGACACCATTTTGTAAACACCAATCATAATAAGGCCTGGAGAAAAATACTTCCCAGGACTTATGTCATCTTGGTGTTTGCTGTGTGGAGGGTTTTTTAGGAAAAGGAAGGAGAAGAAGTTCTGGGAAGGAAAAAGGTATGAGGAGTGGGTAGGAATCTGGGGTCAATGTGTCCAGGAGTGACGGACGTACAAATCTATCCCTCCCACTTCGGAAAAAGACGATGGGTCGAGGGAGTCCGGTTGGAGAGGTAAAAAGTTCTCCTTCAAAAAATTCTCTTCCAATCCGATCAGGAGGGGGGAAAACGCATAGTCCACAAAGATCTAGACTCTAGACAAATCTCACCCCACGTACCCGAAAGTCACCAAACATACCGAATCACTTGGGCTGACCTATGGCAGGGGTGTTGATTATCCTATGAATGTTTTCTGGGGTGGCAGTACCTACATCCGCCTCAAAAATTAAAAAAGAGGTGATTTAACTTTTTTAAATCATGATTTGAATTTCATTATAGGTAGATACATAACGGTGTAATAATTTTGTTCGTAAGCAAGACCCATGCAAATCGGTTAGCACCTGAAGACAAGAGAGGTGGCTGGCAGCGGTGGCAGCCCTGTCTCGTGCCATCTGCCCACGGGCCGATTATTGAATAATTTATTTATTTGTAATTAACTACGGTCGGAGTTATTATTGTACCGGGCGTACCGGAGGGAGACAGGGACGGGAAGCTTGATTGGAAAAGGACGACAGACAAAATGGCGCGTTTCGCCTTCGGAAGAAGTTATTATCAGCGGCCATTGCGCCCTGAGAAATTCTGCGCGAATTGCGATTTCGACAAATTATTTGGTTTTGATGGTGATTGTCTTCCAAGGAAGTTTTACAAGTCGAATGACGACATTCCACCATCAAAAACTCATTTCAATAGAGAAACGCCAGAACACGGCGTCTTTATTTTATCTGACAAATTTAGGTCGGTATATTAGCATGCTTTGCGTAGCAAAATCAGGAAGGACCAATAATTTGCCAAAAAAGCTTTACATTGGAGCAATTCGGTGGGTAAAATGAGAACAATTGAGGAAGACTTAATGGAGAAGGGGAAAGATTGTTAAAAGCAAATGATAATTATTTTTTTTTAAATATTGAAGTCCACATTTCACAAATCAAAACCCAATACAAAATAACCGTTAGCAAGACTTGGCGAAGGATTACTCGGTCCAATATGTTTTTTTTATAATAATTTTTTTTTGTCGTATTACCCTCTTAATTTTTCGAAAAATAATTTGTAAACTTTTATAAAGATATTGCGCATTTCTCTGATATCTCTATTAGTAAAATAATATTCTTATGTATATATTTTTTCCCTATTTATAAGTAAAAATATTTGTATATGTTTTATCTACTGTTTGAGATAATTCGTGAGAAATATTTTGGATGCAGGTGAGTTCTCTAGTTATTGTTTTGTATATTCTTATCTATTTGTAATAATAAAAAATAAAAAAAAAATCAGAAACATTTGAAACTTTTTAAAACCAGAGCGTTAGGTACGCTCAGCGTGCCTTGGAGTATGGTCACAATTCAGAATGAAATGGATTTTACCGTATTTGGTGCCAGATCTAAATAGCCAGGTTTTTTAATGTAATCATTAGGGTCAGCAAGTATTTTAGTTTTCATTATTGTGACAGCTGTTTCGGTGTTCAAGACTATCTTCAAACTTACTTTCCTTGAACGCCAAATCTCCTTGGACTCCGAAACAGAAATGTGCTATATATTATAAAATATATATTGTTATAAAATATAGTATAAAATCTGCAATAACGTTATTGACTGTCCTGACCTACTGAAACTAATAAACTTCAAAATACTACCCAGAGTAACAAGCTTTAACGACTTATTCCACATTAGCCGGACGCGTAAAAATGCTGGTGTCAGGGATCCAATCAGAAGAAAGTGCGTATCGTTTAATCAAAATCAAAACCTCAAGGATTCCGACTTATTTTTTGATAAATACGGTACTTTTAGAAGAACATTGAAGGCTGTTTTCCTACAAAGTACAACAACTTAGACATACTTCATTTATAATTTTAAGAATTTTTTCTTTTAGACATACTTCGTTTATAATGTTAAGTACTTTTCTTTCTTTTAACATTATTTAACCTTTTCTGTATAACATTATTTTTTATCTACATACGCATTTTATTATTTTTTTTGTCTTACCATCTAAATATCTCCAAAAATAATTTGTAAACTTTTGCAAGGATATTGCATATTTCTCTCATATCTCTATTTGCAAAATAATATTCTTATGCATTTACTTTTTCCTTATATATACGTAAAAATATTTGTACATGTTTTTATGTGCTGTTCGTGAGAAATAGTTTGGATGCAGGTGAGTTCTCTAATTGTTGTTTTGTATATTCTTGTCAATTAACATCTGTGTCTGTATTTTCTCCTTAAATAAAAAAAATTATTTTAAACCAATAAATTTGTGAAATAACCTAAATTAAAAAAAATTATTTACGCACGTCGGGATTTGAACCCGCGTATTGCTAGTTGAGAGCCTTGCCCCTAGACCAAGGAGGCTGGATTAAAAACTATAAGTAAGATTTTTTAAAAGTAGCGAATATCAACAGCGGAAATCACGACTTTGACAATTCCTGACATATGAGACCTGAGACTATAACAATATAATGTTGAAGTTAAGTTGAACATAACAATAAATAAGCGTTTGTTAATAAAACAAGAAGATAATAAAAGCGCAATAAAAGAAGTGCGACAATGACAAGGGCAAGACAAAAACAAAATCACCCGTCGCCTGAAACCCGTTCAGCTCCAATAATTGAAAAGTTATCACGCCATCCGCTGGACATCTATACGACCGCATAAACAATTTGTTCGCTTTAATAATTCCGAATTATTTATTTATTATTTACCACCGGTGTGCTCGGTATCGGGAACGATTTGTTTTGGGATCGAGAACGATTTGTTTCGATTTCGTTCCAATTCACCAACGCGATGGGTGATTAATTGGAGGCGATAGTGAGGCCGCCCATGCATCGGATCTCAACGTGTTAAAGGTATTAATGTTTTAATGGACTTGACCGCGGCCCAAGATAAATGTGTGAAATAAAATGCATACTGATGAGCTTTTAAAGGGAATTTGTCATCGTGGACGGATTAATAAAACAAGTCGTGCAAATTGTATGCGACTTGATAGCGACTAGGCCTTAAAAATATAATATAAGTGTATGAATCCCAGTTTTATTGATTTGTCACCTACTGTATTAGCTAAATATCATGTGTTTTCTTTTATTAGGCCAGTGCAATTAGCGATCCGCGATCGGAATTATTCCGGTAGTCCCAATTTTTTTATATGTTGTGTATCTTTTGACCTTGGCGCACTTGAGCTTTTGCCGCCATTTTGAAAAAACCAGCCGAAATCGCGCTAAAATCTAGTTTTTATCAAATATCTCGTTTTCAATTAAAAAAAATTGGCTAAAGCAGCTTCACAAGTTTAGTAGAACACATACCTACAATTTTTAGGGATTTTTTTTCTATCTCTAATAAGTATGAGGCGGAATGCGGAGGCAAAACGAAAATTCCAGAGCCGCTAATTATTAAAGGCAAAACAATTAAACCATCGTTATTTGTCCGGTCTAATTTGTTTTATGGGGTCAACAGATTTATCTATAAAAGATCATTTGGTTTTGGCCTATTTCAGCATATCGCTCGCCATACATTTGTCCATTTGCCCAATGTTTTTGCCTCCGCCATCCGCCTGCTACTAATAAGTATTAAGATGTAGAGTCGTAAAAATGTGTATGTTTATAAAAACAGGTAAATCGGTATCAATATACACTAAAGTAAACCAAGAAGCTTAAAAATAAGCGAAACCGGAACGTGACTAATTTATCAACAAAATAGTTGTTTCACATGATTTTGTAAACCAAACCGAGTAAATGTTTTCCAAAATCAAATACACAACACGCATTGACAACGACAAAACATACAGCAAAAAATACAATCACTGGAACAAATGTGTTGACTGCTACAATCAGAAATCCAGGGTTTTAATTTGATGTAATAAATTGTAGATGTATAATAGATATAGGTTCATTTCTAATCATTAAATTATAACTATGACGTTGATTTTCATTCCCACATTTATCCGAATAAGGAAAACAATATGTCCGTCGCTTTAATTGGTTAAACTGTGAATGTTGTATCTCCCTAAATGATTACACCTCTATAAATTACTCTGATGCCTTCAACACCTTTGTTACAAATTGACCCACTAACAAATTGGTGGGACCTAACTCCGTGAAGGGGAATAAAGCATCAATAAAAATTATCATAATAATATGTACTTTCATTATAATATTATCAGCAGTTTGTTTGACCCATATTTCATAAAAAAAAATATTGAAAGTCAATTTACATTAACGTAACCATTAAATCAATTTTTGAAATGACAATTAATTACCAAAATGTTTTCGAAATAAAGGATAATTTAGGAATGCTCCAAGTAGACACGGCACGATCAATTAAATTAAATGATCTACTACGCTTTGTGTCATTCTCGAATTGAATATGGAATCATAGGATGGGGATTTGCTACACGTAAGCACATGCACAACCTGAATACGATTCAAAAAGGAATCATAAAGACCATATTGAAAGTACCCATTAGAACGCCTTCAATTGAAATTTTCAATAGCTTTGACGTACCAAATGTGCAACAAATATATGCCAAAAATATAAGTTTTACAAAAATACTGAATCCTCCACTAGACCGTGTGTGCGTAACACTAGGTCGAATAACAAATATTCCAAGTTACAAAACTATATTCGGACAAAGAAACTACACATACTTTGCAACAACATTTCATAACATCCTTCCCCAAGACATAAAACTAATAAAAAATTCTTGTATACAAGTCAAAAAAAAAGTATGGCTGAAAGAGATCAATGAAAAAACCCTAATGCAGACACTAAAAACGACATAGAAGACAAATGAAATATATTTAAATTATTTTAGTCCGCCTAGGCACAGGACCCCCTAGTGAGGAGGACTAAGAAATACAAAATTTAACATTAAATTCATCATTATATTTGTATGTACAATTATTTTATATAGTCGCTAATAAAAAAAAAATAAAAAAAGATCGATTCAGGTCATGTCAAGAGCCTGAATAACTGTAACTAAGATATAGAACCATATTAAACAAAACAGTGGCAAAAAAAGATAAAAATAATAGGATAGGTTAATTTAGGTTATGTAGATTGCGTTTCTTCATCCCACCAGGTCGGTATCGTGTTAAGCAATTGACAAAAATCTAAGACACTGCGCAGAAAAGTAAAGTTGGCTTCGGTTTGCAGCGCAGCCATTGTGAAATTTTCTGCGCAGTGTATTCGGTTTATGTCGATTGCTTACGATACCGACCCAGTGAGACAACGGCTTTTATAGATAAAACTCCCTAATCGGCGGTTTCCGAGCTCGATTCAGTTCCCATTGCGGCCGCTCGGGCCCCCGCTGGCAATTACAGCTCCCCGCGGGGGCCCGGCCCACGAGCCTGCCCTTATTGTGGTGTTTTATTAAACACCCAGCTAATTAAACCATAGATGGCGCATTGTTGCGCGCGCGTGATGGGCCGAGCGGCGGCGCCCTGTAATATCACCCGGGTCTTATGTGTTAATGACACCGTTGATTCTAATGATAAATTCTATTACATAAAGGGTGTTTAAGTGTTTAGTTGAATCACTGATCGCTAAATAGGTAAGGTGGTAGTGTGCGATAAATTGTTGAATTGCTTCGTTAAATACCAAAAAAAAAACTTCAGACTCCTTGCGTTTATACTGATCACGGGTTTGTGACTTGGCTAATTTAAAACAGTCTTAATTTAAGGTGACGCATAAAAGAATTCGAGTCTGCTCTTCGGCGATCACTCTGGTAAATGAATCTCTATCTTGCGCTGCCCGGTATAGCTCCTCCACACTTCTAATACCGGTCCACTCTCGTACATTTCGCAGCCATGACATTTGTCTCCTACCAGGCCCTCGGCAACCCACTATCTTACCATTTAATAATAATTGAATTAAGTTATATTTCTCCCCTCGAAGTATGCGACCCTGTGAAGAAAATGATAATTCTTCCCTCGAGGATGTGTACGGGTGCAAACAATTAATTCATCTTAATATTTTAGAACTTAACTGACAAAAAAGGGTTTTTTCTAAAACGATAAACTATCGCTATCTGTGAAAGAGTAGATTTTGAAATCTTTTTAGTATCTCTCTTGTAGTAAGACTCTTGGTAAAGTTCCTGCCAATATAATTTATACAGAGACAATGAAAGTAGGTAGGCACTAATGCAATTACTGATTATGGTACTTATTGTCACTTTGATTACAAATGTGTACATTACATTATTGTGATTATTTCATACGATTTCCTCATTATAAAGGATGATGTAAGAATAAACCATAAATCACGTTGATGTCATCAAATAAATCGTGATTGACATGGATTTAATAAAAGGTCGATAAAACATGACAATAAAATAATCGTTTAACGAGAAAAACGATAAAATTCTTCATGCTAATTGGCAAAGTGCAGTTTATTACAGTAACACAATACGGAATGAAAATAATTAAAAATTGTGATACATCATTTTGAATTAAGGCCCCGCTCAAAAAGAAGAAGAAGGAGAAATATGTAATTACGAATGTTAGGAGGAGCGCGCTAATATTAAAAACGATAAAATTTAAGCGAAAATTGTGAAAATGTTTAATAAAACACGACTCGTTTAAAATAAAGCAAAAATTTGGTGGGGAATGTCTAAAATAGCATTTAAAGAAATAATGTGAATTTTTTCAAACATGTAACTTGTATAATAACTGAAAAATCGTGTTGATAATAATTTTTTTCTATCGAGGGAATTTCGTATAATTATTTCGAATGTATAGATATTTCAAGAATATCATATATTTTTTAAGAGCTTTAAAACTTAAAGTGTTTAAGGAAAATGTGTAATAATTCTAGTAGCTTATATTTTTTGTTACACATATCGTTCATAAGAAAGCGAGGTTACAACAGAAAATGTCTGTCTAACGGCCGTTGTTCCCAACTTTTTGATCGATCAATCTGAGCCACCGACCAGCTAAGTGACTTAGTTAGTAACACTCGATTCGCCTGCTGGTCGGAGAGTTGCGTTGGGAAGAGGGTATTTGTGCATTTGAGGGGTATTGAGCCAAAATTTCGGCTCAACAGTTGATCAGTAGGACTGGGAACAACGGCCGTTACTTTTTTTTATTATAAAATTTATTGACAGACGCCACTTACTTCAGAATAAGTAAAGCCTTACGCCTTTATTTAAAATTTAACATTCGTTTTTTTTATAAAAATTAAATTACAGTGAATAAAATCATTTTTAAAAATACACCCCTACAAAGTAATGCATATGTAAAAGCCACATAAGTATTTTTTATGGAACACCACAAAAAATTTAAAACTGTATATTACCCCTCCTGGTGACAGGTATTATTATTGTTTCAACTAAAAGAACTGTCTATTAAATGGAAGCAAATTATAAAGGTGGTAGTGAAATAAAAGAATGAATGAACCCCTCCAAAGACCTGCCGAAAGTTGAAACGTGAAACCACTTGAATTCCCGACCCGTTCTGATAATGCAATAAAATAAACCATATAAAAAAAAACAATAAAAATCATTCGGTAGCTGAGAGCTGATTATGAAGATGATACGAGATAAACAAAGGCTCTATAGTGGGCCGTGATTCAGCGAAATAGTCAATAAAGGAACCTTGTAATCAATGAACACGTTTGTTTATTGTGTTTGGCCTGTCGAAAGCAATTCAATAAACACACCAATCAATTCAAACTAGTCTGAGGTATGAATAGTAGACAGTGTGTTTTTTGTAGGTAACTTTAACTATCCAATTTTGAAACACAGATTTTAATAATGAATTGGAAGAAGTTTTTATTTATGACACATTACACACTTTTGCTCACACAGTTCATCGCGACCTTTTTAAATACACATTTTTAGATTTTTTTCTCTAATTTAATAGAAATTGAAAACAGCGCAAAAAAGCAACGTGGATTAAAATTCTTCATTACTGTCGTAAATGGGTAGATATAAAAATAAGGTGACCAGACAACTCAGAATGAATTCAACTCAACACCTCCTTTGAAGTCATTAAAAAGTGATGAAAAAAATTGGTTAAATGGGTTACGTTAGGTTAGGTTATGGTCTATTTTTCAAAAAATATATTTTGAAGTAAAACTTCTTTAGCACCGTTGTGATTTGAAACTCGATGAAACGGAAACGACACTAAAAAGAGACAAACACAAACATCCGTAGGATTTAGCGTGCGAGAGAAAGAGATGAAACATTACCGCATTGGCCGCTTTGATTATGAGCTCATTTTTCAAGGCTCTTATTGGTTGAGATTGTGTGGGTGAAGTTCCACTTCTGTGAACTGCACTCGATTTTTTTTCGTAGATTTTAATGACGTTTCAAAAAGGTGTTGAGTTGAGCTGTTTCTGAGTTGTCATGGAACCATGCCAGAGCTCACCAGTATATGTATATAGAAACCTTCACGGGCATGCTCACAACAACTTACCAAAGATTCATCGCAATCGGATGAATAAGTTTACGAAATAATTTCATAACGCCAGAGCTCACCACTATATATAGAAACCATCGCAGGCGTGCGCACAACAACTCACTACAGTTCCATCGCAAACGGATGAATGGTGTAGGAAATAATTTCATGACGCCAGAGCCCACTTTTATATACAGAAACCATCGCGGGCATGAGCACATCAAATCAATAAATTTTAATCGCAATCGAGTTAATAGTTTAGTAATATAATAATGCCAGAGCTCACCACTATATGTAAACAGAAACCATCGCGGGCATGCGCATATCAAATCAGCAAAGATTCATCGCAACCGGATGAATGCATAATTTCATGACGCCGGAGCTCACTAATATGTATAGAAACCATCGCGGGCATGCGCACATCAAATTCACAAAGGTTTATCGCAATCGGATGAATGGTTTAGCAACGAATAAGGAACAAACAAGCAAATGTACAATGATTTAAATATATATAGATGTACACATGCTATAATACTAGTAAATTAGTATACACAAATGAAAAATGGGTGTTTATTGCCAGCTATAAGCAGAAGAATAACGTGATAATCTGTGTTTTCAGCATTTTCCTCGATCCTCTCGAGAATTGTCGCCTCGTGCGATGCGTCTCGAGTCGACTCGGGCCAGATTTGATAATTAAGACGTCTGCCAGCGGGAATTAAAAAAGTCAAATCACCCATGGATTTTTGATACGTTTGTTCTTTCTATTGTGATACGTGCAGCATCCGAGAGACGTGTATCGTCACATCAAAGGGGCCTGGCAACGCGACGAGATAAATCAGACGGAATTTTTAATTTAGTTCGGTGTTTGGTCCCCGCGCCGTTTGCCACTGATGAATGGCTCCGTCCGTCACAAAAATCTAGGACATTAAACAATTGCAACAAAAATAAAGAGTTCGTCGCGAATTGCAAGTGGATGAAATTTGCGACAGTGAATTTCAAATTGGCGAACGCTTTGAATATCTAAACAGAAAAAGTAAAAAAATATATATATAACGAACCTTCGCCATTTTTTAATCGCTTTTTGTTATTATCAATTTATCTTTATAACAATGGGCTTATCTATGCCTGTCTCACTGAGGGATATTCCACAGGTATTGTGGTTTTTTTTACATCCCTCGTGGCCTGTGTCATCTCTGGGGATGCTATGTGCTAGGTTTTAGGTAAAGGAAGTTCTGAGAAGGAAAAGGATACGAAGGTTCTGTAGGAATCAGGGGGCCAGCGTTACCAGGAGTGACGGACGTATAAATTCAATCCTCGTATTGCGGTGCAAGGCCAAGACAATACGGCTGGAGAGGTCTAGGTTAGGTCTCCCTAAACCAGTCTCTCCAGATTCGGCCCGCCAAGCAGTAGGTAGCTCCATGTCGTAGACAAACATCACCTCAAGAACCAGGGCACCCCTGCTAAGTCACCAAACGTGGCGAATCACTTGAGATGACCTATGGCAGGGATGTTGGTTATCCATTACACGGTAATAAATGGGGCGGCGGAACCCATACCAAAATTGTTATTATGAAAAATGCAACAGCCTCTTTTTTTGTATACTCTTCTCAGTGTTATTATTGATATCAAATAAGACTTTTAAAGTCTTTCTAGATATAATCAGTGCCTTCGGAGGGCGAAACAGCTGTCGCGCATAAAAATAACCAAAAATCTCTATTCGCATGTGATTTTAAAAATGATACTTTTAAAAACATCTGATCAAGTTAAAAGCAAAGTTTTTTTACCTGGACTGGTGAAGACGACATGAAAAATTAACGAAAGGAAAGATTTATGGTACCAGCTACCAATTTAAATTTAATAAAAATTAAAATGATATATCTTCCATAAAAATAAAAGAAAAATTTGATTAATGACGAATCTGAGAGCGAATTTATTTCGGTGAATCAAAATTATTTTAATTAAGTCCACGATCGCCCGATAAAATCTATAAGATAATAAATATAGCGCATGATCATTATTGGGATAAGGAAGTGGAGTGCACCTGGCTTCGGAAGAGGAGAATCCGTAAGAAAACATATGCCATTAGACATTGCAGCCGAGCGGATCGGTCGGCGGATAATATTTCCACACAACATTTAATTCTGGTTAATCTAATTCTATTTTGAATTTCATAAAGCGCGTATTTCTTCGAATAAAAATCTTGTTATTCTTTCTCTTACACTTCCGCCACAGTCACGTGGGTCGGAGTGATTCTCAACCGGCAGGTGCCAAAAGCTCTACGCGAAAGGAGAAACAAGCGCAAACTTAAGGCAAAAATACAAAATAAAAGGGGGTAAAGGCTGAACCTTGAACCTACGAATTCGAGAAATGTATTTTCTATAATAAAAAAATTGATTTGGTGTATAAATAAGAATAACCTCTGTATAATTAGATCGTACATAACTGCAGAAACTTCTTGACTTCTCCTTCGTTAATTTAAGGATCCGAAAAATAAAATCAACACTTCCAACGGTCCTTCTCTTATTTATTCATACTATAATTAATAAGATGCCGGAAAAGTGACTCAAATTGCACCACCGATCTCTAAAAAAATTAAAATGATTAATGGATCAAGATTTTTATATTGATATCGTTTGTAATCTTATGTATAAATGTGAGTATATTGCTTGTGATATATCTTTCTGTCTATGTATTTTATGCCTTGTATTGTTACTTGAAATGTTATTCTTCTGTATCTATTTTCTATATTGTGGTTTCGTATGTGTTATATTAATGGTGACCCGACAACAGAATCAAACTTAAACACCTTTGAGAAGTCATTAAAAGTGAGGAAAAAATAGTTAAATCGGTTGTATTAGGTAAGGTAATGGGCTATTTTTAATTTTTTTTTTACTTTCTTTGAAATTGTATGATTCTGAGTTGTCTTGGAACCATATTAATATTGCCAAATTGACCTGCTGACAAACTGTTTTGGCAGTTTAGCGGGTGCTTAAAATGAAGAATAAAAATTTAAAAAACAAAAAAACATATAAATAATAGTCCTTTTGTTCTCTGAATATTTTTTAATTGTCATCATGTATCAGGATCTGCCTTTTCAACCCCCTTCTTCTTTTAGATCACTAATTTCATTCTTGAAATGTTAGTTCTGGAGGCTTTTATCAGCTAACCTCAAGGAGTAGGTAGCACATTTACATTCCTTTGGGCAATGCCAGTATCAGTGATGTAGAAATGATATTTGATAATGATCTGAAGTAATTTGATTGAATTGAGATCTAGAAGTGTATCCCTAATAAATATATATAACCTACTTTATCAGTAAAGCGTTAAAGTGTCTGAATATAAACTTAGTTTTATAAACCTGTTGTAATATTTAATCAATGATAATATTAACAACTCTCAGTTGAAACTGATTTTCATAAAAAATAAAAGGGTAAATGGTTGCAATTGGCACCATAACCGTACTATTTTTCTGTTTTTTTTACCATTTCATGTTTCAATGATGGTTTGTAATAATATCTTCTTCATTGATTAATTATTTATCAATATTGGTCCAAGCTAAAAGTTTTTTGTTTATTCAGTAGAGTTTGCTTACTTTGTACCTGTAATACGAGCATCGTAAAATTTTTGATATTTTAACAGTGTAGCAATCATCTCAATCACCATAATAAATATATGCTACATTTAACAAATCTATTCCAAAATTTCCAACATGCGCGATGATCGAAATTTCCGGACAAAAATCCAGCGATTTATCTTGTTGACAGTGCTCTTTTTGATTACCGAAATACACAAAATCATGTTTCAAAATCACACGAGTCGAATAAAGAATTAGGAAAACACCAGTAATTTAAATTCACAAGAAGAAGTAGGCAAGGAGAGTATCTACAAATTGTGTTTGCTTAATGAACACATTTTTAATTCAAAAGATTGCAGCACATTATTTCTGAAAATTGCAGATTGCAGATACTCGGATACCATGCAAATAATATAAAAGAAATTAACTAAAATATTTTTTTGGTTTGATTCACGGTGTCTGGAAGGAAGTTCTTTGAATGTTGGGACAACACAAATCTTCTCACAATGTGTTTTTTAGTTCACTTACAGATAATAAGATTAATTTATTTTGGTTGAATCTATTTTGATACGAATATGGCGCCTCAGCTTTTACAACCTCAAAAAGCTACAAAATACCTTTGAAATCTAATTTTATTTTTAAAAAACTTGAAAAATTAAAAAAATACATATAAAACACGCTAAATCAAAAATCCATGTAATATAATTATATTATTGAATTTCAGTAACGAAAATAAAGTATTCACCTTTACTATCTAATAATGGAAATGACTTTCTGAACAGATAAGAATTAAATGTGGTGCCTAGTAAGTTACTTGTAAGTGGTGCTTTGATGGTCGTTTTCCCACCTCTGGCTATGAAAATGTCCAATCCATAAGAACTATCGACTACTGACCATTCTCGTAATAATGACTGTAGGTATACAAAACCCCTAGTACAGTGATGACCGTGTATTGCTGGGAGCGCAGCATGCAATACGCTGGATGGGCAGTGCAAGTCTATGACCGGACACCAGACCGCTGGCAGTATTGGAGTACCGACACTGTCCGCATACCTACGGACATCTGTCTCGTTTCATTGATAAAGTACTGAAAGGCCACTTAGTGACTAGCTCAGCACTACTACACGACTGCCAATGGCGTAGAGACAATCTTCAAGCCCCGGGGAAAATTAAAAATTAAAACAGATTAAAAGTTATGTTATCGCTAGTTTTACTGCCCAACCTTGCATGAGATTTAAATAGAAAAATGTGATAAAAAATATGAGGTCTTATGCTTTGACAGTTAAATGGATGTTGCTAGCTGAAGAAAGTTCGTTTTTAAGATAAAAAACTGTACCTATGTAGAATGTCGCCAAAGCCCGTCAAGAGGTTGGATTAATCATATAAAAAAAAACATCACGGCTTCTCGTTTGCTTATAAATTCGTCTCGCATCTTTGCTTCTTGAACTCATCCATCCCAGTTAACATGAGGGTAAAGTAAATTTAAAAAAATTTGGTTTTGTCTGGTTAGTAATTTAAAATATATCCAAATATACATAAATACATCAAGAATAATAAATAAACAAATAAAACAAATCACTTTGTACACACCGCATATTTAATCAAAATTGTCAACATGTGACGAAACCAATGAAAATATTTTCTTAAATTAAGACTAAACTCTATCGAAAACCTGAAAACAGAACAATCATAAAATAATACGGTCGCATTTCGGACTCGAACCCAGGACATTCACCTTGCCGCGGCGCAGCTCTACCAACTGAGCTAATGCGTCATTAAATTAAATATTTCAATTTGAGGTTTTACTAAAGTTAAAAATAAAAATAAATAAAAGAAGATATTTTATCCTGACGAAGGAATTGAACGATTGGTTTCGAAACATGATGACAATATGTATTAAATAAGTGGTGTACGCAAATGTTTTGTTTTCATTTAATAATAATGACACCACAAAGTGAATTTGATATTATTGATGAACGTCTAGAATAAATTACTTCGATGTAGAAAAGTGCCAATGAGGGTTGCCCGGTCCATCTGAGCAAAAGCTACACCACTGGCAAGAACTATAATTGTCCTATAAGAACCTAATAACTCTGACAGACGTGGCAGAACTCAAATGGAATAAACGATTCGCAATCTAATTAGATTGACGAGATAATTTGATCGTAGTTAATTAAATTATCGCACGACGGATAAGACAAGCGTAATTAATATTGGATTCACTAATTATTTGCAAGATGACAAACTGACTTGGTCCTAACTAAGCCTAACCTTAAACAAATCCACTGGAATTTAACCCAATGTTTATGATAACTCGTCTACCAAGATACCAATGCAAAGTTATGGCAGATATCAAAGATCAAATGTTACGTAAAAAGAATGATGTCTTTGATATCGGACTATTGGCGAATAACTTGATCACCTAGGCATCAAACAAATTCCTTTGACAACGTGATCCGACAAACGGAAGTCAACGAATTTAATACTTTTGGACTATAAAGACTTGCAAATGATGTAAATCTAAAATTATATATAAGCACATTTTCATTTAGAATTCCCTCAAACGTGGCACATTTGATTCACATGGTCCGTGGAAGTCCATTCATCCACTGTCATGTTAGAAAACAGATTTCTTGCAAAGTTTCTTGTGAAGAAGTCAATAAGAATTATACAAATATTTGAATCTTTTGAAAAGGGTATTTCTTGTAATTTTTTAATACTACTGAATTAAACAAGAGGCCTTATTTATATCTAACATCACTATAGTCGCAGATACATTGCCTGCCAATCAATGGACTGTGATCAATGGTTTTTAAATATAATTTTCAAGTTGTCACAGAGTGTTATGCGAGAGTTGGGAAATGTTGGATATTTGTAAAGGACTGACTTACCCCTTTACTTTGATACAATATTATGGGGAATCGATATTATGATCTTGAGGGACACAGCTAATCGCGGTACAAGCACAGATCAGATTCAAATAAAGCATCATGTTAAGGCACATTATTCACTACCGGTTTCTTATCTTGACTTTTTGTTCCTTGATTTGTTCCAAATGTCACATGTAGATAATCTGGCCACACATTGTCAGATAGGGTAGGTGCAAGGAAAGTGGTAGAAGAGAGATGTATACTATGTATGTATTTTATGGCAAGGCTGAAAAAATCAATGCCTTGCTGAAACAATCTTCCACAATTTGGCAGAATTTGAAAATAAAAAAATTCGATATAAATAGTACCATCCCTTCCACTTCCCCTCCCAATTTTTCTCTTTCATCATCAAGAATGTAATAGATCCATTCTAAGCTGTTTACTACCTCTAACTGAATTGAAAATTAATTTAATTTATTACAACAATCCGAACGTCTTGTAAAATTTTTCAACACGATGTTGAATAGGACAACAATTTAATTGGATTATAATGTTACAGAAAAAATGTTGAAATCCAACTATTATTTATGTCACCACTGTATATATAAAAGAGAGCATTAATAAAAATAAATGTTGCTTGCGTCAGAAAGGCCCATTTATTGTGTCTAGAGTCTAGAGCATTTTTTATACTGCCCAAAATTTAACACGGCATTCTGAATTTTGTAAGAGGGATCGTTCATTTTTCAAATCACACTTTACAAAAACATCGCGGAGGGAATATCCGAACAAGCAAAATGCAAATAAAAATACAAAAAGTATAAACCGAGAATATTTTGTAAAATAAGCAATCAATTTGACTGCCTTTCAACATCCATTGAGATTCCAAATCAAACAAAAATTGTCACAATTGTGATAGATTTCCCTATCAACCGACGGATAGCAATCTCTAGATTACTTTAGAATATAGACGCCAGTTAAGAATGCTATGTTTGTTCTACCGGTATTTCAACGGAAGATTGAAGGTTACTCTAAGGATAAGAATTAACGGTCTCGCGGCACCAGTGCACACAGCACAGTCGAGAGACAAATTAATGAGAACGGGTCGTTTTTACGACTTGACCTTGAGTACAAAGCTAAGCTGTAAAATGATTAGCTGACGCATGCGCATCATCCCTAATACAACATGGGAATCTACTCCTTATTTAATTTAACAGACCCAGCTTAAGACCAATTTAACAAGCGGAGAGGACGGACCACAAAACAACTCGGTCTCGACACACACTTCTTGCCTCATTCACATTCATAAATCGTCCCATATATACTCTTCTATTATTACAGCGGTGATATATACTCATAGATACTCTTCTATTATTACGCCTTGAGGTGATTTTTCACGTAAACGGCGCTATATAAATCAGCCAAATATTATTATTCTGTCTCTTGACATGGCCCTGATCGTATCGACCTTGTATCGACCTTGATCGTGCCGTGACTTCCTCGGACGTCCCCCTCTTATACCACTCACATTTGCGTCGTACATTCTCCTTGCACTCCTTTCTTCGTTTATTCACTATACATGCCCAAACCATCGGAGCGTCCCTGCTTATATTAGCCTTACGTTCTTTGTGGATCTCCACATCTCCGACACGATCAAACATGGTTTTACCACACATGCGCCTTAAGCATCTCACTTCTATATCATTCAGTCTACTTTCATCCATCTTCTGCCAGTTCCAGGCCTCGTTGCCATACATCAGGGTAGATATCAGTATTCTAGTGTGGACTGTTAACTTCGCTTCTTTGGACGTTTTTTGTTAGCACCAAAGATATTGAAATATAAAAGATGTGCTATCCGCAGTTTTTACTGGGTGGGACTATGCTTCCTGGTGTCGTCGATATTGTTTCCAATTAACGAAAAAACTTAATAAATGAATAATGAACGAATAAAAGAAACGTATGTTAAACTAAATGAACGAATTCTTTCCGTATTCAAACTATATTGTTAGCCAATACTACCACTGCACACCTTCAAAAAATGAACGAAATGAACGAATTCTTTCCGTATTCAAACTATATTGTTAGCCAATACTACCACTGCACACCTTCAAAAAATGAACGAAATGAACGAATTCTTTCCGTATTCAAACTATATTGTTAGCCAATACTACCACTGCACACCTTCAAAAAATGAACGAAATGAACGAATTCTTTCCGTATTCAAACTATATTGTTAGCCAATACTACCACTGCACACCTTCAAAAAATGAACGAAATGAACGAATTCTTTCCGTATTCAAACTATATTGTTAGCCAATACTACCACTGCACACCTTCAAAAAATGAACGAAATGAACGAATTCTTTCCGTATTCAAACTATATTGTTAGCCAATACTACCACTGCACACCTTCAAAAAATGAACGAAATGAACGAATTCTTTCCGTATTCAAACTATATTGTTAGCCAATACTACCACTGCACACCTTCAAAAAATGAACGAAATGAACGAATTCTTTCCGTATTCAAACTATATTGTTAGCCAATACTACCACTGCACACCTTCAAAAAATGAACGAAATGAACGAATTCTTTCCGTATTCAAACTATATTGTTAGCCAATACTACCACTGCACACCTTCAAAAAATGAACGAAATGAACGAATTCTTTCCGTATTCAAACTATATTGTTAGCCAATACTACCACTGCACACCTTCAAAAAATGAACGAAATGAACGAATTCTTTCCGTATTCAAACTATATTGTTAGCCAATACTACCACTGCACACCTTCAAAAAATGAACGAAATGAACGAATTCTTTCCGTATTCAAACTATATTGTTAGCCAATACTACCAATGCACACCTTCAAAAAATGAACGAAATGAACAAATTCTTTTTGTATACAAACTACTCCCAATAGGTAGGAGTCCGGCGACAGTCGCGCGGACATCATAGCATATCTCTTTTGTATTTCAATATCTTTGGTTAGCACCAACCGCGTTCAGTCATCCATTAATGGAGTTCTTTCAATCCCTCTGCCCAGTATCCCCAAATATAACATAATTGTGTGCAAATATAACTTTGTGGTGATTGTCTGAAAATGGTCTTATTTTTTACATGAGCTCCACACAGGAGGCCCTGAAGAAAATAATTTCCCTCAGGGCCCATGTCATCTTTGGGGATGCTGTGTGGAGGGTTTTTTAAAGTAAAGGAAGGGGAGGAGAGTTCTGGGAAGGAAAAGGGTTTAAGGGGTGGGTAGTAATCTGGGGTTCAGTGTGTCTTGGTCATCCACCTCCAAGACCCAGACAAACCTCACCCCATGAACCCGGGCACCCCTGCTAAATCACCAAACCTAGCGAACCACTTGGGGTGACCTATGGCAGAGGTGTTGGTTGAAATTCCACCAAGTAGTTGAAAAATAGGCATTCTAAAAAGTATCCTAAATACCTATTCATTGTAGGTACCTACGTCATATAAAGTGTTTTAAACCTTAAACAACTGCATTCGTAGTGGTGGTAAGACCTCTAGTGGCGATGAATTAATAAAATCAATTAAGCATGGTCCACGACCCAAAATAAAACAGCCTCGGGGACCGAGGGTAAAACGTACAAAAGAGTGTTTTATGGACAAATCCGTTTAGTTCATAATTCGTACGGGGCGCGTATATCACAGGCCAACCAATTTATTTCACGGTTTAATTTGTCTAGAAATGACTCCGAAGCCATTACTCATATTTCTTTCCTCTTCTAATTTTATTTCTTTCTCTGCGGACCGAGGCGATAAAGGGTTCGTAGGGGTCACCAAACAACGGCACACGTTCGAGGTTTGCGTACAAAAATGAATTCAACATTTTTTAACAAATTCACAAGAACAAAATGCATGCTGAAAAAATATCACCAATTCAGTGTGTTTTTTTTTAAATACGAATATCTCACAAGAGTCTCAACTACTCCCGTCCGGAGCCAGTGAACGGCATCCCCAATTGGGGTACGTTGTGAGGCTGAAGGCAGTGGAGAGAGGAAGGAGGTGGGGAAGGGGAAGGCGGGGAAGTACTTGGCTATTCTGATCTGGTCACCAAATACAGCTAAAGCCACTTCAAGCAAAGTTTCTATTCTCAACGGTGGTCTTATACCAGGGCGATACTGAGAGTATCTTCCGCTCTGGAACGTACCGCAAATATACAATATATTATTTTTAATTAATTAATTGTGAAATTAAACAAATAAAATTTATTTGCACACGTCGGGATTCGATCACACTGATTGTGAGTCCAGAGCCTTACCCCTCGACCACGAAGGAAGGAAGGGTAATAATAATAATATTTTTTGGATGATTCCTACAGCGCAATTTTTGTGAGAAAATCACCTCAAGGGCGCTTTACAAATTCATTTGTACTTTTAACCTATTTATATTACACGTGTCTTATAACTAAGATTGATAACCAATGACTTACAACTACTAAGACTTAAGTAACTAGTGACTTAAAACTATACTTATGGCCCGTACAGACTAGGCCAGTAGTTTAGTCGAGAATAAAGTATTTTAGTAACTAAACGTGTCCGAACACCATAAATTTAGTAGTTAGTAGTAGCATTTTGGTCAGTCAAGTGGCGAGTTACTCGCTACTCCACATAACTACTTGCCCAGTGCGAACAAGCCTTTAGATAGGGTTGCTTAGAATGAGAATATAACTCTATGCCTTATTGTCTATTTGGTATAATTATATATTATTTGTTTTTCCGTATAGTTTGTTAACACTAGGCGAAAACTCAGGAAAGTTTTGTCGACGACATAGTTGATTAAGATGCTTGACAATGTGGCGTCGAAACATGTGACTGTTGCAGTTCCACCAAAAGAAGTAGAACAAATAAGCGAATATTAAATATTAGCATGTGTTTTAGATTTACAGAGGTCAAAGACTAGAAATTTCCATAAAATCTTGTGAAGTCGAGTCATACCTACGAATCTAAATGAATAATATAATAAAAACATGAACGACAAAGGTGTATTATTTTGACTTTCAAAAGCTTCGTTCCGTTGTTCTATTGGGAGCGCATTAAAATGTCGATAAATCATATTTCTGATACTCGCGGCGAGCATTCGAGATCTGAATATAAACTCTTTATTGTGTTCCGATAGTAGGTCCTTAAAAATCTCGCTATAAAACTTTAAAAAACTATTAAAAAGAGGTCGTTAAAGCCGTGTTAAGAAGGAAGAGGGACCGGAGGAATCGACTGTTAAATGGTTTACAATACGGATTATAAAGAAAACTTAATTTTGAAATTATTTTTAGTAAGGTTTCGTGATTTTACTAGGCCTCAAATAATACGCTCAACAGCAAGGCGTGGTAATCCTTTCGTTGTAGTACCTACGTTTCTAAGCACGTATGATCAAAGGGAACTGAGCATTTTACAGTACAAATAATAATAGTTGAGTGTTTTATGTACAGTTTGAAAATTTTTATCGATATTGTTCAATTATTTACCGAGCCGATATAGGTACAGAGTACTGAGTTACTCTCGTCGAAGAATCGCTAAAAGAATTACCCTAAAGATTTCAAACTTATCAAAAAAAAACCTTCTTCATTTTCTTTACAATATTCTGGAATAAACTATTATTATTAAAGACAGTTACCATTGTAATTTCGCGCAATGAACACGAACACAAACCGGTTTCGACAAAATGGAGTGGAGATTCATTTACATCATAGGTTCTCAACCTTACTTTGCCCACCGCCCACTTTGAAAATAAATTTTTCCTACTAGAGCCCACCATTTTTTTTACTCACATCCGTCGCGAATCTGAAACAGCTATTATTATATTTACCACAACTTGTTGTGGGGGGGGGGGGGGGGTGGGGGGAGCTCAACTGTCACGGAGACGATGATCCGATTAAAAATATGTTAAATTATTTGTTATACCTTTTCTTCTATTTTTTTTTTGTATTTTAAGTACCGGGTTGCTACCTCCTTCCTTCTATTATATAGTGTCAATTAATAATAATGAAAGTTGGACTGTTAGTACAAGATAAGCGTGTTTTTTTTTTTTTAATTTTTAGACCATATTTTTTTTACCTGACTAAGCCCTCACTGTGTCATCTCAACGCCCAAAAAAGTGAAAGTTTAAAACGCCCACAAGGGGGTGTTATCGACCACGTTAAGAACCAATGATTTACATATAGCAAATTTGAACACTGTAATTTTTTCATTCGTTAGTAATTACTATCAAAATATTATTTTCTTGTATATTTTTTAACAAAATTGTGTGCTTGATAGATGCCATTTTTGTATAGGGCTAAAGTTTAATACTCATTGGGTTGGGATTGCGTGACCCAAATTTCAAAATTAGGGAAGAGATCGTGGTTTAGCTAAACATCAGTGCTTTGGCAAAAGCTGTTCGTGTCAATTAAAATTAAAGTGTGACGATATTATGTTATCCCTTCTGCCTGTCCCTGCGGCGACTAGAAGCTAAGTCTAGCGTAGGTATTTATCCGCATGAAAAATATAAATACAGACCAAATAATTGTTCAGAATTCGAATAATTCGTGAAGCGAAAGAATGAGAATAAATCGTCTGCGTCTTTGATTGATTCCATGTCTGGAACTCCCGCCATTTTTCGACATGCCCGCCAAAATTAAAAATAAAGTTCTATTTTTGAAAATAAAGCGGTATCACAAATTCCCGCGTTTCCGATTTTCATCAAAGAACAACATTGCGCGCCGTGCCCGCTGTCGCGCTGGTCGATTTTCTTCCATACGTTTCGTATGACGAAGCAATTTGTACGCGTCGCCTTGTGGATGACGATTTCTTTGGCGACCAAACAAATCAATCAGGGTATATTGAATTCAAAACATTACAGTTGGAGCATTTCAAATAAAACTGGAGTTTACATCGCAGACTTTACGATGTGGATATTATTTGACCTTAAAGGGTATGTTTTTTTAATTTTTTTTTTACTTAGGACTTTTCCGATTTAATATGATATATACGAGGACTCTCATGAAGAAAGATGTGACAAAAAAGTGCCACCACATAAAAAGGCATGCTACCGCAGCATTTGCTAGATGGAAATAAAGCCGCCACTACCCGAATTTCTACCGATTTCTTACCGCCCTTAAACATTTGAAGTTTTTAAGCTCTTAAAAAAATATGTTATTTTTGAAATACATCTATACATTCCCCACGCCGAAACGCAAATTATATGAAATTCCCTCGATGGAAAAAATCGCAAAGTATTCTCCGAAAAATTTTATTTTCACGTCTGTCTCTATTAAAACAAATTATATGTATGAAAAAATTACAGTGTTTCTTTGAATGTTGTTTTAGACAACCCCTACGAGATTTTTCCTCTATTCTAAACGAGTCGTGTTTTATTGAATATTCTCACAATTTTCGCTTCAATTTTATCTTTTTAAATATTAGCGCGCTCTCTCCAAAATTCGTAATTACACATCTCTCCATCTTCTTCTTTTCGGGCGAGGATACGCAGCCTTAATAAAGGTTGCTTTCTACAATCATGCTCTATTCCAGCGTGGTACTAAAAACAGACGCTTGGAACTTAAACACCATTGGGTGGCGTAATTGTCTGGAAAAAAATTAGCGAAGATCCTCCACGGAAATAATTGACTGACGACTTCAAAAGAACCGTTGACTTCCGAAAATTAAGAGAAACTCGAAACTGAACGTCTGCAGACTCCGAAAGGGAGAATAAAATCAAGATACGAAGCGTAACAAAATGTGAAGTTATTAGAACCCTAATCCAAATTTCTTTCCAATAATTTATTGGTGAACTATTTATTCTTAGTTAAGTGCGGTTCAGCTGAAATTATTTATAAAAGAGCACACACACCTCATACTGCGACTGCAGGCCGCAAGTTAAGTTAAGTTAGAGTTAGAGCGGTGACGTGACATGACACTGCGAGACGCGCAGTGACACGACACGCACCGGCTGACACGTGGGTAAACAATGACACCTAGAGCCGCGGTACAGTCACGCGTCGCTTCATCGTCAAAGATAGGTAATATCTAATATTATGCATGTTTTTACGAAATATGGCTGAAGAGTTGTACAAATTTTACAGTTCTTCGAGAAATTACTCGAAAAACGTACGTTCCTTCATCTTTTACGAGGTTCTTTTACCGTTCTCCTATCTTAGGCCAAAATTGTTGTTTTCCTCCCCACGAGTTAGTTGTGTCGGTGTTAGACCAGTGCAATTTTTTTCATTTAATGATAATAATATGTAAATGGAATTCTTTAGAGGAGGCCTTCACCTTCGCCCGAGAGAGGGGTTCTTGCATATGAATAATTTAACATGCCTGTATTACATTTTTCAACAAGATTGTAAGACTTTTTTTAACTCTGTAACATCAAAGGCTTATTATTATTATTAATATCATTATGTTAAGTTTTGTGTGCTCCTTCTTTTCATATTATACATACTTACAACTTACAACAATTAAATAGTCTTCTAAACCAAGCTTACAGTGGAATTGATACGATCCATTCCACCGCTTCTTTATCAACGTCAGATCGGTGTTACAGTTTGGCGTGTAATACACACATGAAACTTATTTAACTTCTATTAAAAATTAAAATTTTCAAGTGCTTATATTTTGACCTTTGACGAGAGAAAATAATGTTCAATTGAACAATTTCACCAGTTCAATATGTATAAACACTCACTTCACAGAACGAAAATATAATTTTAAATGTTTTTCAATGTCCGCTTCTCACATTGCGGTATTTCTAGGCTGGATAAAGAACGAACAGCAATAGCTGCGACACTTCAGAGAAACATGATTAATTTCACTTGATGAAACAAGGCAGCGACGTTCTGACAAAACGCCACGGTTGCAATTTGCAATTATCACAATAATTAATTACAATTCTAAGTGCACCACCGCCGTATGGTATTACTGCGACATAATCCGTCCGATTTCACAAACGCTTCATAATTATTAGTATTACCTGTCACATCAGCTATTCTTAATTAATTTAATTAGAGGAAACTGGCCGAGTTCCCGCCCCCCGTATTGTTTTATTATGTGATAAAGTCGGCGTGTAACGTCCGCGCTTCTAATTCCTGAAATATATCTCAATTGTTCAAATGAAGACAATATAAATTATTATCGTGGTGGCAGTGAGCCTACGAGGCGATTAAAAACGAGAATAATAATAATATTTGGATGATTTTTATAGCGCGGTTTTAGTGATAAATAATATGAAGGGCGCTCTAAAAATGTTGACATATTTCTACAATACTCTATCTTACAGATTACTGCAGATTACATAAACTCTTATAACAACTTAATGGCTAACAGATTGCAACCACCGGTTGGTCGATCACTAATACAAACTATACGTACAATTTTTTTTATTTTTTAAATTCATAGTTTTAAGTCACTAGTTATATGAGTCTTTGTAGTTGTAAGTCTTTTGTTATCAATCTTAGTTATAAGACACTTGTAAGATAAATAGTATAAATGAATTTATAAAGCGCCCTTGAGGTGATGTTCTAACAAAAATGGCGCTGTAGAAATCATCCAAATTATTATTATTATTAATTATAAAATTGTAAATTTTCTCCAAAATGACCTGGAAAGAGTCCTCAACCTTGCGATTTCTCATAAGAAACCACACATTTTTCTGAATGCAATTATCAATGTTCTCCAAATCAACCTTGGAAAAATCACATCTTTGCGATTCTTTCAAGGACATAAAGAATCTATTCCTACGCTCACAATGCAATTATTAATGTTCTCGATAGTTATTTGGACAGAATCTCATTCTTGTGTTATCTTTAATGGAACCTTTCATCTGTTATGAATAGTATGAACTAAATATGCAATTAGCCTGTCCTGAAACGGGAATCCTTCCCAGTTGGACGGACAAAACATCATTTTGTATTGTTTCGATTTGAAATATGTATATATAAATAAATATATTTTTTTTTAAATACATATAATGCAATTGACCAATAAACGTGATGCTGCGTTAAAAGTAGAAAATTTAACCATAAAACAGGACCATACTTACCTGGGGGATCACTTGAGAGCAGTACTGTTTATTGTTGATAGAGAAATTTAAATATAGTTTGCACGCAGAGGACTTAAATAAAATTTAAAAAACGAAGGATGAAATTTAATGATCCGGATTCAGTATACGAGTATAAGAGTTTCGAAATGATTCCTAGTAGAACATAAGAAGTATGGTAACAGAAATCTTTAGTTGGTTTTCGACGATTGATCATAAATAATAAATATCATATCAGAAATGGAGGAGCGAGTTAGCAAGTGAATTATGCAAGTATCATATCAATATAATACGAAGAAGCAGTATGTAGTAAAAGGTAGGTATTTTTGTCGGTTGCAATTGTAATAATTTTCTAGAAATCGGGAATGACGTGAAGGCTGCATTACCTTCCAGTTGTGTATCTCACAGTCAGGTAATTGCAGGGGGCAAACAACCTCTAATCAAGTTACAACGGCTTCACTCTGATCTTTCTGTTTTCCTATTAGGTATGTATATCAAATCTCTTCATCACGAAACGGTATATCCATCGTCAGGTTTCCAGGAACCGAATCAAGAACCGATCGCGTCCATGCGGAGAGAACCTACACCGAGAGTTTAAAGTGCTCACCGAAACACGACTCTACGACAAATTGGTGTCTAGAAAACGTGGCATTTAACGGTGGAAATGCGAAATAAATGCACAACATCATAGATTACCTACCGTAACACGATATAATTTGTTTTAATTTTGATAATCCCAATGATACATTGAAAGTAGAACTATTCAAAACAAAATTTGATAATCCCGACTTGACACAAGTGTCTATGTAGAAGCTTCAGATATCACACAGGCTAATAATCTAATAACAATAAACAAATAAATTAAACAAAACACAGCGAATACTGTTTTATTCCACTATTTATTTAATTTTGATGCTCATCGACAATCACTTTGGTTCAGGCTATGAAGCCTGAATGACGGGGAAGCCCCGATGACGATGACGATGGCTTAAATGATATCATAAAATGTACTGAATAAAAGCTGTTAATATTTTGAACCCTTGTAAATCTAAGCGAAATGCAGTCGATATCAATAATAGTTAATAAAACAAAGCTAGGTAGCTTAAAAATACTCCAAATAATTCAGAATAGAGCAGTTAGATGAATTAGATAAGAATAAGAATTATTAATGTCTATCTACAAAATTTTTAACAATTTACTAACAATTACTTTGGAGACTAATTAACATTACAATAAAGACTTCCTCACACACCATGGAAGATAGTAAAAAAATAGACTAAACAGATTGAACAAATCAAAAACAAAGAATTGTTTAGGTATGTTTTTAGGTTTTCACGGCCAAAAAGTATTTTTGTTATTGTTTTTGGGGTGTTATGCCGTGTTTCGCTACCTCCTTCTTTAGCCAACGTTTCGGACAGCGTTACAGTGTCCATCATCAGCGCAGATGAGATCATCATCATGATCATCATGATCTCATCTGCCCTGATGATGGACACTGTAACGCTGTCCGAAACGTTGGCTAAAGAAGGAGGTAGCGAAACACGGCATAACACCCCAAAAACAATAACAAAAATACAGAATTGTTTAGTGTATTTTGTAAGGGAACCAAATGTGTAGCTTAGAAAGCTAGTGAAATAGTAAAAATATAATTTAAATAATTCCTATTCTCGTACATACATTTACAGATGATTACAGTTTACATCATTGATATATTATATCTCTATGGTTTACATAGATAATAAGTTCCAGAAATAACAAAAATGTTAACAGTCAGTAAGTGTAGGTAAATAGGTTAGTAGTAATATTTTGTGAACACCTCACTAAGGGATCCTGAGCTGAGCTGTTCACATGTTTTAGAAAAAGTGTTATTTTGCGGTCATTAGTAAAGCACAAGTACCTAAGTTAAGCTTATTTGAAGAAAAAAGTGAAAATTGTGTTTTAATAAGAATTAGAAATAAGCATTTTAAACAAAAATATATCCATGTTTATATTTAAGTTTAATAAATTAAATGTGTAAGCAGGTACCTACTGTGTTTAATTTACTTTATAGGTGGCCCTTGAGGTAATTAAAAAAACGGAGTTAAATAAATCAGCCAAATATTTATTATTTTAAGGATACGCAGAGTTTGAATGCTACGAAAATATATATTATATTAAAATAATCAAAGTGTAGTATAATGTTGGGAATAACGATAAATAAATATTTCCGGGAAGGTATTTTACTAGTGAGTATCGAAAAAAAAAATCTTGTTGAAACATGTGCACTTGGGTAAAATCACAAAAAAGTTAATTTTTTGCAAATAATGAATCGTTGAAGCTCAAATTTGTACCGACGATTTATGATCAAGAAAAGAAAAGAGAGATTTACGACCCCTTTTGCAGTTTTTGACTAATCCATGGCACTTTGGGTACACCGGGATTTTACAGACGCATCCATAAATATTAATGCCGTGGGTTCATTATTCAAACGTCTTATAACATGAAACAAATAGATTTTACATAGAAATTGGCAGTTATAATACTTAAAGCTTGGGAATTCCGAAAACAATTTGGTATTGAAAAACATAATGTAGGTGCGAGTACATACAGCTAATGTTTATTGTTATTACTTTTCGTAATTTTAAAGTGGAAGGAAAACAGAGCAGAAGGTAAAACATTGATCCCAAAATATATCGGAATCTTTCTCTCTTGGGCCGAGTGCCTTATTTATACAAACTGTGGGTACAAACCGGCACAATGCCACGGTCACACTAATAAGCACCAACAGCTTCTACAACACCGGACTAAAACTGGGATAAAAAAGGGGATAACACAACGCAAAGCTCTTCATATCGTGAATCGGAAATAGCAATAACTTTGAATGTTCTTAGCAATGTCAGAGTTTTTGAAGTGAAACTTCTTTAACCCCGTTGTGATTTGAAATTTGGATGAAACGGAAATGACGCATTGCAGTACATACGAAGCGTCGAACTGCGCTGATTGGCCGCTTTGATTATGACCTCCCTTTTCAAGGCTCCTATTGGTTGAGATATGAAACGGAAATGACGCATTACAGTACCCACGAAGGGTCAAACTGCGCTCATAAGCCGCTTTGATTATGACCTCACTTTTCAAGGCTCCTATTGGTTGAGAGTGTGTGGGCGAAAGTTTCACTTCAACCGCGTGTGAACTGCACTCATTTTTTTTTTTTATAATATCTTGTAGGAGACCCAGAGAAAAATGATTTCCCTTGGGATCTTTGTTAGCTTTGAGAATATGTGTGGAGAGTCTTTTAAAAGAAAGGAAGGAGAGGAAGTTCTGTGAAGGAAAACGATACGAGGGGTGGGAAGGAATTTGAGGGTCAGTGGGTCCAAGAGTGACGGATGTATGAATCCATCACTCTTGGACCTGTGGTGCAAGGTGTCTGGTCGAGGCCAAAGGATCTTCCTAAATCGGTCTCTCTGAATCCGGCCAGCCACGCAGCAAGAGGGCAGACGCATTGACGGCCAAGACTTAGACAAACCTCACCCCATGAACCCAGGCACCCCTGTCACCAAACGAGCGAACCACTCGGAATGACCTAATGCAAACGTGTTGGTTATCCAATGAATTGTTTTTTTTTTATATAGATTCGGGAAGAAAAAGAATTTAATTAATGAAGCAATATCTATTGACTTTTCTGCAAGTCTAGGATGAATATTTATTTTTATTTTTAACTTAATGAATAAAACCTCAAATTATAATATTTAATTTATGAATACAATATAAGCGAAACTCAAAAATCAGAAAAAGATAAAGTCACATCTGGGACTCGAACCCAGGACCTAAGTATAAGATTATTTGAATTAGGTATGGGGGTAGGTATTGACAATTTCATCGTGTAGGTGCATAATGGAAGAGAAAACGAGGAAAACAAATTCCATTCCTCGATGCTAATAAAACAGGGTGACTAAGCGACTCTACACGGAGGAAATAAACGTCATTCTTTCATCACCGAAAACACGGCTATTTCGAGAATTAAATTTATTCGACGCATAAACAAAGGACAATCATGATTTAGATATTTCTCAGAAGTCATTTGGCAGGCGCACAAACTTAAATTCCACCGAATAAAGCGGAAAACTTTTTAAGATTAATTCGCTGGAAAGTTGAATTAAAATTATAGGGCTTAAGAGATTTTATTGTTATTGGATCTGTGAAGCCAGTTTTTCCAGCTTCGGTCGAGTGCCTACCATCACTAAACACTAATTTCAGTCGTCTGTGATGTGAAATATTCACGCGTACTGAACTCAAATTGCTTTAAAATTTTTATTTTTTTTTTGTTATTTTTTATGTGAATACCGCACTCTCAACTGCTCCCAACCGTCTGGAGCCAGTGAGACTACAGCATCCCCAATTAGGGTTTGTTGGGAGACTGATGGAACAGTCGGAGGGGAAGGAGATGGGGAAGAGAAAAGCTGAGGAGTATCTGGATATTCAGATCTGTTTACCAAACATGGCTGAAGCCATTTCATGCAACATTTTAATTCTAAATGGTGGTCTTACACCAGGTCGAGACTAAGAGTAATCTTTCACTCTGGAACATGTCGCAAATAAATATAATACATAATATTTTATATAATTAACCATTATCAATTACATAAAATTTACTTTCGCACGGCGGGTTTTGAATGAGCTATCTTCGGATTCAAGGATTCTTCGAGTCAAGGACCTTACCACTCGACCACGGAGTCGTCGAATTCGAATTGGGTACCTATCAACAATTAGAAAAATTATTTAAATTTAATTTAATTATTACATTTATAATAATTTGATAAATTGTATTGCGCCGTTTTTTTGTTTAAAATCACTTTTAGGGTAGGGACATTTGAATTTTACACCTGTATTTCCTTGTCTTTAAATTTTTGACAGATGAGTTTTCAAGTTTACTAACGGTGTTCATCCGGTGACCGGACAACTCAGAATGAACCACGTCAGAAAAGTCATTAAGTGATGAAAAAAACATATAAACAATTGGTTAAATACATTAAGTTAGGTTAGGATTACGGGCTATTTAAAAAGTGTATATTTCATAGCTGTTAATGACTTTTCAAAGAGGTGTTGAGTTAACTTTATTCTCAGTTGGCATGGAACGATGGAACAGTTCATTCGAATGATAAATTTTTGACGTAACTATCTCTAATTTTTCAACAAAAAAAATCGGAAGTATTTTGGTTTTTTGACGTGATAACGGCTTATAAATCGATGAACACCGGCTGCATGCACGAAAAAGCATGACTCATTGTCACGTTCCGTCTGAGTCTAGCGCGCAAGCGAGAGGGTGGAACAAGCGATAGAGAGGCGCGATCGGCCTAAGCGTTCGGCTTATGACGCATCAATGCAATTTTTCATCAATGTTTTCTTTTGACGTTATCACGTAAATTAATCGTCCCTAAACCGACTTTACAGACAACCAAATTTTTAAGGCAATATCATCATGGAGAAAATATTTTATAAATTATACTTTCAGCTTCACAAATTCAAAAATTATAATATCTACTGAATTTTTTAGATTAAATTCGTAATTTGAAAAAATGTGAAAAAAGATAATGGTGCCTTGTCTTATTTTTTTATCCCAAAAATGAAGTATTTAAAACCTTTATCATCTGAAGGAAATGTCGCTGCAAGCCAATAATAATTTTGATGATAACGACGCCCGAACTCACCGAAGGAATGTTTTTACTAAACAAAGAAACAAATTGTGCACTTAATAGTTTAGATATACGTGTTATTGCCTTATTACTTTGTATGAGTGATACGATGCTGACTTTACACAAACGTGTGATTTCACATTCAACGCAGCTGCGGTTTCCTCGCATAAAGCACAGAGAACGATAATATAAAACACACGAGTAGCTGAACAGTTCACGAAGCACATCCAAAGAAATCTGCAATATCCACTCCTGCATAAATATTATCGGCATAACTCCGAATTAGCAAACAACACTCACCGCCTAAGCGCGTTTTACTAGCTGTTTATAAAGTTCAACAATAGTAACATTATGCTCGATACAACATACAAAGTGCCCGAGTTGGAATCGATCGGAATAATGTCGGCCGAGCTGCCGCAGTTTCGCTTTGACTTATGACAGGACATAAATTATTTGTGGAATCAAAATATTACTAGATGAATTTTCTTCGTCAGCGGATGCATTTTATACAGCCTGCTTCTCGAAGGAGCTTTAAGCTTTTAAGGAAGGTGAAATTGACGTATTGAATTCGTTTAGTTTAAGGCTTCGTAGGAAGCATTCAAAAAGAAGAAGAAGGTGGATTGAAAGGTATATATGTAAATAAGAATGTTAGAGGGAGCGCGCTAACATTCAAAAACGATAATGATTAAGATGAAGCCATGCGAAATAATGCAAAATCATTCAAAATCATGTATTTTTGTTTTGAAAATCTGATCGCTTAGAAGTATTATAGATGCATCAATTAAATACTGCGCGTAGAACATATCTTGGCCCTTAAAAATATCGGTCATTTTTTTAATAAGTCTTTTAATAAGCCCAGAAAAAAATAAAGTATTAGATCTATAAAAAACAATTTATGCGCAAACTCTCCTACTTATAAACTCCTTTTCGGATATTGTTTTATTGTTTAATGTGGCAAATTCAGTTTCTTTGATAATAATCGCAAAAAATGATATTTACGCCCGAACTCCACAAAATAAAATAGATTATGCATTTTCTAGTTGTTATTTTGGACATAAATCAATACGGCCCGCACTCTACGAAGTGAACCTTATGCCATCGGCACAAGAACCATGCACTTGGCATATCCATTTCGTATTAGTTACGCCCCGCCTGCGAAGGGGTATATACGTCCTAGGCTCCGCGTCGGCGTCGCGTGGTTCCGTGGGATGGGTAAAAAAATCATGAAATTCGTGTGACGTAATTTATGTGAAAATACGTACGTAAATTCATTAATTTAAAGAGTATATTCGAAAATTAAATTTTCATTGAACAGTAATAGTTTTTCAAAATGTCCTTCTCAAACTGTGACATTTTGATAGTTTCGTAAGAGTTTTTTTAATGATTAAAAAACTTTTCAGACGTATTGTCATGAGGTTGTAATAATCCAGAAACCTTCGCGAGGATGGAAAGAAGACATTTTGAAAGTTTCAAACATTTCCCATGTTTAATATAGCATACAAACAACAAAAAAAAGCAAGTAAACAAACATACATTCATTTTATATACGTAGATTGAATAAATAAATCAATAATTAAATTTGATTTGGATTAATATAGATATTACACAAAAATCCTTGTCGCGGATGACTTGCAATTTACAATAAACAAATAATTGATGTTTCTCTCATTAATCACGCTATTGGACACGGAGCATTCCTCGATTTGGAACAAGATCAGAGATGATTCATGTTGCGTACATTGTGTTATTATTATTATTAGCTTCATTTAATATCTAGCCAGCGGTAATTCGCGTTTCCAAAAATAGACAAGCCAGATACAATGACACACTAAGCATTAGATGGGACCTCGCTAGATAAACAACACAAGAATTTGATCAGTAAAAAAAACAAAAAAAATACTGCCTCTAGTAAATTTTATAAATAGCACGAGGAATGGAAGATTTTTTGTATTACACCATGCGTTTACGAACACTGTCACAACACAGCATCCCTAAATATAATATAAGCCCTGAGAGAAATTATTTTCCTCGGGGCCTAGTATGTTGAATCAATGTTTAAAAACTAAGTCGTAAGGGGCCATCCATACATCCCCCCCCCCCCGTCCCTGTCACACATGGTCACATTTGTGAGAACCCCTCCCCCTAGTGGACGTCACATATTTTTCATTTTACATCTAAAATTTTTTTGCGTTTTAATAATTTACATTTTTATAGATGATGTCACAGAACTGATGACCGCCCCATACTCCTTGCCACACTTCTCTACTCCCCCCCCCCCCCCCCCCCTTAATGTGTGACGTAATTTATGGATGGCCCCTAAGTACTAAGGCAACCCCATTTGTTTTGAAGCTAAAGGTAGCATGAAAGAGGAATAGGAAGATTGAGAAGTACCTAGCTATTCATCTGTGGTCACTAAATATATGTAGGAAAGCCATTTCAAGCATATTTGATTTTGAATTGTAATCTCTCACCAGGTCAGCGACAAGAGAAATCTGCCCCTGAAGAGCTGATTCAATTCAATATAGATACATTTAACTGACAGTATAAAAACTTATGATATTACATGAATCGTGTATTTCATCAAAACCATATTCAGAATTTTACTGGTGTATGTTTTTGTTCAATCTGTCATTGTAATTCAATTTGTATTGTATGCTTTATAATGATTGAGCTTAACGAAATTTATTTAAGGTGATCGCTTTTCTGACGTGTAGTATGAAAAACAAAGTTTGATCGACTTGTAAAGCGACATTGCCGTCTGGTTAAAATACAAAATCAGACTTTTCTAAAATTGGATATTTATAGTACCGCAAACTGCAATCTTGTATATTTTATATCGCTGGCCCGGTGTGACAGCGTCAGACAGATGAGATATATTAATTTATAAAAGACGCGAGAAAACAAACGATTGTCTTAATATGAGGCTGCCTAGAAGATTATTCCTGGACCAAGACCGACTCGTGCCCGTCTGATGATGTCCAATGTTATATTAATCAAACAGATGATCAATGGCTTATTTTAAATTCCAAACACTTTACCCAATTATTTCCTCAGTGACAGTAATAAGCAAGGATACTTACAACCTATTACATAATATTATAATTAAAATTACTGTTATAAAAAACGACAGAATATTTAAAACTTTTCTGATTGTGCAATATTTGTGTGACTGAAATTTATTGTGCAATATTTCAAGAATTAACAGAGGAGACGTAATCCGTAAGTAAAAGGTTCGGTTATATAGTGATGCTTTAAACCATAGGTTCTTAACGTGGGCGACAACACCCCCCTGGGGGCCTTTTAGACCTTCAGGGGGGCAGTAGAAGACCAAGAGAAAATCGGGGGGGCATTTCAGGGTTTCAGGGTGGTGGCAGGAGAACCAGAGAAACCCATCCATCCACAAAATATTTTCCCTATCCCATTACGCCCCCTCCGTTGTGGTAAATGTAACCCTGTCGTGGTATCCCATTACGTCCCCTTCGTCGTGGTATCCCGGTACGCCCCCTCCGTTGTGGTAAATGTAACCTTGTCATGGTATCCCATTACGCACCCTTCATTTGATGAGTTAGGGGGCGCTAGAAATAAAAATGTTCTCAAAGTGGGCGGTGGGCAAAAAATGCACACACTCGCCTCTTTTAAAATTTTAAGCTAATAAAATTTAACAATGTTACTAAGTTTTGCAAGAATTTTAGTTATTTTTTTTATTATTGTGACAGCTGTTTCGGCTTACAAGACCATTTTTGAACTATAAATTTAAGAACACATGTTCAATTAACCAACATGTTCTATTAAGAACACATCTTAAGTGGGTAAAATAGATTTTAAAGTACCCCACGTAATAGAGAATCTATTGTCACAATATTTTCTCAGTAAATCAGTTTGAACGGTAATAAATCATTTTAAGCACCATAAAAATTTTAATTGGTATAGAATCATATAAATTAGTCTTCTCAAAGTGGCCTAAACACAGTTAGAAAATGGCCTTGTAAGCCGAAACAACTGTAACAATAATAAAACACTAAAACACTTGCAGAACGAACAATTGATACATCAAATTTAAACAACAACATTGATACATTTAATTTAAAAAATAAATAAATGGAGTTCTACAAATTAAACACAAAAACATTTCATACATTCTCGCCTTATCAAATCTACTTTATTTATTTATTTATTAAAAGAAGTTTATACAATGAACAAAAAAAATTGTGTTAATTCATCCGCCATGCTAGGGATGTCCCTGTGTTATGGTGGATGAAGTTTACAGATTGGTAGTGTACAGTCATTAACTTATGCAATTCATTTAAATAGTTTAAGTTACAAGATGTATTAATTATATTACAATTCAATTAAAATAGCAAGTTTTACACATCATCGTTACTGAATGTAAGGATCCATTTTGATAAATTTTTTTTTGCACTTGCACATGCATTTTGTGATTGTTCGTTTTACATGCCACTTCAACAGCAGAAAACATTTATTCCTGCTTATTCAGGTGAACATATATTTAAATAACAGATAATAATCAACCACGCTCGTGTTAACTTTCGCTTTTTTATAAAATCTTCTACTTCGCATAAAGTACCAGACAGCCTGTATACAAGTCTCAAGAATCTCGTGCGGTATGCAAAGTCATGTGGAATGATTCCAGTTAAACTTTATTTATTAAAAAGTGCAAAGAAATAATTAATACTGCCTTGCGAGAGTCAATTTGATTAATTCGTACATAAATCAAAACGTCCCTGCCGAGCCCGAGAGATGCGTTGCCTTACCGCGAAGTGCGCGGGTGCCAAAAAAAAAACGTCAAAGGTACAGAATTAAAATGGCTTGGGAAAAAAACCCGATGTCGCGACCGCAGGCGATATGAAATTCCAATATTCATTCTAGACCGGTACAATTGCCAAGACAAACAACATTAGAACTCAGTCTCTACATCGCCCTCAGTTAAATCATATTATAAAACAATCATTTGAGACGACGCGTCGTTCATCGCCGATCAGGGACGAAGTAGAATTAGAAAACACAAAGAATAAATCAATCTACAAGCTAAAGTAATATTTCTATTTTTGATACTGACAATTTGTTGTGGAATTCCTTTATTGTGATAGATTGAAATAATTTAAAACTGATTCTTTTATTTAATGACCATTCTGGTTTTCAATTTAAATCATTGTTTAACACCCCTGATACCCCTTCCCAAAATATGTGTATTTTCAAGTTTAACCCGTTTAATCACAGGAGACCATAATTGTCCCAGCTCACATAGATATTATAAACATTTTTTTTTACATGAGCAGGAGGCCCTGCGGAAAATAATCTCCCTCAGGGCCTATGTCATCTTTGGGGATGCTGTGTAGGGGGGCTTTTTAAGGAAAGGAAATGGAGGAGAATTCTGGGACAGAAAAGGTTTAAGGGGTGGGTAGGAATCTGGGTTTCAGTGGGTCCTGATCGTCCGCCTCCAAGACCTACACAAAACCTCACCCCATGAACCCGGGCACCCCTGCTAAATCACCAAACGTGGCGAACCACTTGGGGTGATATATGGCAGAAGTGTTGATTATCTAATAAAGGTTCCTGGGGCGGCGGTATCCATTTCCGCCTCCCAATTTATATAAAACGTGTATCGTCCTTACTGTCATGGTTAGAAACCTCTTAACGGTGTTAGAAAGAGAAAACTTTATATTCAAATATAAAATTTAACCACAAAAGAAGTAAAATGTAGACCAAAGTTTTGGAAACAATTTGAAAAATAAAATTTTGAAACTTTGAGAATTTTTCATTACTTATTTTTACATGGAACGACAAAAAAGAGAATTGACAATTAAGTTTGTAACACATTTGTCTAATAAAAGCGTATGTATTTTAGTTAGAAAAAACGTAAGGTGAGCCATTTTTTCAATTTTGTTTTATGTCTGTATTAAAAATTTTAATATTGTAATATTATGTTTTTATTTCTAATCACAACATTTGTATTTGTATTTTTATCACCTTCCAAAAACAGTTTTTAGTTTTCAGATATGTTCAGAAACTTTCAGTTTATTTGGATTTTCTTGCAAGGCGGAAATATTTTTACAATCTGACAAAATACAGACGATTTTTGAAGGGTTGAGGCCAAACTACTGAAGATGGCGATGATAGGCTGAAACCGGTAACGGTCAACAAATAAAAAAGTGCATAAAAGTTTAAGTAAGCCAAAAAAATCCAGACTTACGAAGTTATTACGCTTATATCAATGTTCATATCAATTTTATTAGTTCCATTAATACTAATTTATTCACTTTGTGATAGGTTTAGCTGTCCCTAGACAATATCTTTGGTGTATATAGTTTTAGGTAAATTCGCAGTCATGTATTTCATTTCACTTTGATTTTGCTTTATAACAACGCCAACCGGTTTCGCTACAACCGTGCTTTTGTAAGGGCAGAAAACAAAAGTTACAGAATTCCAAATAATAATATTCACAAATTTACAAAATTAATTTAATTTATGAGATATTTCTTGGATCTCTTGGCAGCGCTAAACTGGAGGCGTTTCAAAATCGACAATAAATCATGAATTCATCCCTGCTAATTACAGTGTCGGATGGAGGAGGCGGAAGTGGAGAAAAGTAAATAATCGAGGCCAGCGTCCCGACGTCGACGCGAGACGCCTTCCAACACAACACAACATAGTAACGCACTACAGTAGCTACTTGTGACTTATCTGTATAATATAACACATAATGGAGTGGTACCTCCGCCCACTCCCCACTCCCCGCATCTCAACTCTTTAGCGTAATTGTTGTCTTGACCACTTAATCATAAGTCCGGCGAAAAGACGCTGACACCAAAACGACTTTACTGAAACATTGAACATGAAAATATAAATAATGCGCGGCTCTGGTGTTGTACAATGCCCGGGTGATAGATAGGAAAGAATATCTGGACAATGTAAAAATCAGAAGAGACCAGAGACAATGCATAAATATTCTACTGATGTAGCGACTGAAATATTTGGCAAATTAAATAAATGTCACATTTTCTAAATTCTAACTAACTAAATTCCGTGCGTAATAAATGTGTCATAACATTTTATTTCAAAGTAAATCAAAACTAATAGAAAAGCGATAGAATCAATTTATTTAAATACTGGATAGTTTATGAATGGGCTTTAGAAAACGTAATACATGCCAATTTCAAGTTTGCGTCTTTTGGCTGATGGATAAGTAAACAGACAGACAAAACATATTACAAATATGAAAACTTGCCTAATAGTTTTGTAATCTAGTTTGTAAGGCATGTTGTGTTTATTAAGCCGCCGCTACCCGAATTTCTACCGATTTCTTACATATCTCCCTTAAACATTTGAAGTTTTAAAGCTCTTAAAAAAATATTTGTTATTTTTGAAGATAATATCTAGATACGTTCCACGCCGAAACGCAAATTATATGAAATTCCCTCGATAGAAAAAAAACGCAAAGTATGTTCCGAAAATTTTTATTTTCAAGCCTGTCTCTATTATTTAACAAGTTTTATGTATGAAAAAAACCCCACGAGATTATTGCTCTATTTTAATAAACGAGTCATGTTTTATTAAGCATTTTCACAATTTTCGCTTCAATTTTATAATTGAAAGTATTTGCGCGCTCTGTCCAACATTCGTAATTACATATCTCTTCATCTTCTTATTTTTGAGCCGGGAAGCGTCGCCTTAAGGCCCGTTAGTAAGCGTTAAAAAAGAAGCAGAAGTTGATTTGAAATATGAATGTTAGAGGGAGCGCGAAAATGTTAAAAAACGATTACAAACAAAAATTGTGAAAATATTTCATAAAATACGGCTCGTTTAAAATAGAGCAAAAATCTCTAGACAAAGTTGTGAAGTAGCATTTAAAGACACACTGTGCATTTTTCATTGCTTTAAAATGTTAAATAATAGATCAAAAAGTGTTTTTAATAATTTTCGGAGCATACTTTGTGATATTTTTCTATCGAGGGAATTTCATATAATTAAATCACACCGTTTCGGCTCTGCAAATATACAGATATTATCTTTGAAGAAGAAGATAACACTTATAATCTAAATGAAAATATGAAAGAGAACAAGACACAGAAAAATAGAAAAAGACAATGGTCGCAACTGGGACTCGAACCCAGACCTCTCGTCTAACCGGGACGTGCGCGTTATCCAATTTCGCTATTGCCACCTTCTGTCAAACCGTCATATTTGTCAATCTCATATTTCAAATATGTAGAATCAACAATATTATCTTCAACTAGTTCTTTTTTCCGTATTATGGGCAAGTACTCTTATCTAGATATTAGCCTGAGTAAAGTTAGCTTCTCAAAAACTGGGCGTACTGTACAGGGCCCGCAGATACTTTAATAGTACACAACTGCTTACCCTGTACAAATTGCAAGTGCGCCCCACGGTTAAATTTGGCAGCCACCTCAGGTCTGGAGCTCCAAAATACTTGAAAAATACCCTCGACTCTGTGCAGAAACGGGCGGTCCGTTTGATAGATTCTCCCATCTTAACGAACGGATTGCAATTTTTAGAGCACAGGCGTCGGGTGGGAATGCTATCCATGTTCTACCGGTATTTCAATGGAAGATGCTCTGAGGAACTAGCGTCATTGATCCCTTCGGCACCGGTGCATAGTCGGGAGACACGCCAAACGCGCGCCCAACATATGTACACGGTTGACATTTGTCACATGAGAACGGGTCGTTTTTTCGACTCGTTCTTGAGTTCAACAGCTCGGCTATGGAACGATTTGCCGGCATCTGTGTTTCCTCTCTCCTACAACATGGGTCTCTTCAAGACCAATGTTCATTCCTTGCTCTCCTCAAAAAGACCCTCCACACAGCATCCCAGATGACATAGGGCCCTGAGGGAAATTATTTTCCTCAGGGCCTCCTGTGTGGAGTCAATGTAAAAAAAAAAAAATCTTTAAAAAAAAAACATATATTTTTTAAAGGCGGAATGTTTAAGGGAATTTATGTTGTAAATCGGTCAAAATTCGGAATGAAGGTTCTTAAAGTAATCATAGCTACGGTTTTCTTTAAAATTCACATGAATATAAATGAAAAATGTTGGACGGTTGGACACTAGGAACGGTTTGTGAAAGGAGAACATTATACAGGCTCCAACTAATCCAACTTAATTCAATGTTGATTTGCTTTAAGCTCACTCGAATGCAAAGTTTCAAAACGTTAACAACCCTCAGCCGAGGGTTTCAATAACACCTTGGATCCAACATGCAATATCACGATGATTTGGCACATTGTTTCTGACGCTATTGCTTTTGGGAAGTCACTCCTGTCAGGGGGGTTTGCCAAATTAAATACCTTGGCAACCCGAGAGTCACTTCTGACTTATTTACAACGAGGCACCCATCGGCGCAAAAAACGTATTGATATTGCGGTTATTTTGATAAACGAGTGTCAACGCACGTCTGCGCTTTGAAGGGTCGGTTATGACTAGGAAACTAAAAGCAAATAAAGCAGAAAACGTTGTGAAAAAATCATTGTTACACTTTCACGCTGTTATGTAACTTTAAATTGGTAATTTGTGAAATGATATCTGTATTTCCTCCTTCATTTAATCCGGGACTCTTCGAAACCCGCATTAATAAATGCCTCTCTACACACTAACAACCTTAACCAGCCTTAAACGCTGCCAAGCGAGTAATTTTTTTCAAAAGCTCCACCCAGGAGGCCTTGAGGAAAATAATTCCCCTCAGGGCCTGTACGATCTAGAGGGCTCAAGACTTCCTTTTAGAAAAGGAAGGAGAGAAAGGTCTGGTGGGGTGGATAGGAAACTTGGGGTGTGTGTGTCTAGGAGTAACGGAAGTGTGAATCCAACCCTCTCGCTGGCGCGTTCCGACGGAGTCCTGCTGGAGAGATCAACCAGTCTCTCCCAAACCGGCCTGCCACGCAGTTTTTAGGCAGACGCGTTAGCCGCCAAAACCTAAACAATCCTGACCCCATTAACCCGGGCATTAAGTCATCAAACATAGCGAACCACTTGCGCTGACCTGTGGCAGAAGGGTTGGTTATACAATAAACGGTTCCTGAGGTGGCGGTACCGATACCCGCCTCCCAAATTGCAATGTTTAACAATTTACACGGTTCAGGGCACTCTTATGAGGTGTCACGTAAAAATAAAATTAATTTGCATTTAAAACATCTGGGTGGAGGGTGAAAACTTGACATTTCATTTTTATTGTAAAATTGCGTCAAAAATAAAATTCTTGTGAATAATTACCAATATTTTAGTACTATAGGTTGATTATTTCGGCTTTTTTAATAATTTCGGGCGTCCGATCAGGTGTACACACATTTGAATTTCCAGTTAACAAATATTTTCGGATAGTTAGGAATACTATCAGTTTTAAAAATAGAAATCACCCAAATATTGTTGTAACTATTATGAAATGAATAAATAAATATATACAAGTGAAGCTTTGTTGTTAGCATAAAAAAACAAGAATTAAAATGTTCACTGAACGAAAATACAAGTTCTAAATGTTATCAATTTGTTAGAAGATAAGAAATTAATAGAAAAAAAACAATACAACAAAAACTTATTTGGGTAGTTAGTGATATAGTTGATGAGATAAACCTAATTTTCCTTGAAGCATCTCGATGATCCTTCCAAAATATCGCTACCCGTCAAAATTAAACGATGCCATTTATAACTCAACTCGTGGACTCAAGACTGATTTCCATACAAACAAAAAAATATAATTAAATATTACTCAACACAATGAAGGGCTAGTTTTTATAATCATTTCAGGATATTCCCATTAGCACATGCCTAGGTACCTAGGCATAATTAAATGAATTTCATCGTCCTTACAGGGTTATCAGAAATGGTAGACATTTTATTTGTATTGTATTCTTTACTTTAGAAATTTAGTAGAATTTTTATCGTGCGGTCTGTTGGAATTTTCGGCGGTAACATGCAATGTTTGTCGCAGTGCAAAATTGTAAGTTTTTTAGAAAATGATAAATAATGTTATTATTTATTTTTAAAAACAATTTTAGAATATTTTTATACAAATATAATTATTAAGAAGGAACAGGAATAAAGGAAGTTTTTTTTAAAATTACAAAATAGATAAGTTTTATAATTTACTAGCGGGTACCCGGCATGTGTTGCAATACCTTTCAAAGAAATAAATTGTTTCTCCCTGCATGTCATTTTCCAAGCATCCCCGTTCCCCTCCTGCGTCTCCTTCCCTCCCACGAACCCCACCTCTTTCGTTACTCCCCCCTCCTGCCTACCCTCCCTGCCACTAAAATATATGAAATACACACATTTTCAAACCACTCGCGCACTACCTGTAGAAATTATATTTAGCCTATAACCTTCACGGGCGTGCGCACAACAAACCACCAAAGTTTCACCAACGTTATGGCAGTGCATAAAATACGCACAAACAAATATTGATGTTTTTATGTAAGATTATATGTAAGATGTAAGATGACACGTTAAGTTTACATTAGAGCTGATCCAATTTTACAAATTTATACTTAGTTTTAAATAAGAATAATAATAGAAAACAATTATGAGAACAGCCATAGCAGAACATAACAGAAATAGAAAATAATATCTATATAAAGTTGGACACAACCTGCTTTGAGGCAGAATTTTTATTTAAGTTTGTATTGCTAATTTAATGTGATGCTTTCCTTATCTATTTTACATTTTCAAACCACTCGCGCACTACCTGTAGTAATTATATTTAGCCTATAACCATTTTACAGCTTTGTAAAGCGCTCTTTAAAAAAATGGCCCAATATGAGTACCTACTTAAAATCACAATTTAAAAATGTATTCCGAAATATACATTACAGTAAAACGTCCATAATTTAACTGATTTAAAACTTAACTGTTTAAATGACTATTTTATAATAATAATAATAATAATAATTGGACAATTTGTAGAGCGCCGTTTTTGTGAAAAATCACCTCAAGGGCGCTTTACAGTTTTTTTTATTTATTTTATTTTTTTTTTATATTCTTAGAATCTATCTAATTTTATTATTTACAAAAAGATACAGAGCCATACTTACCTGGTAGGTCACTTCCGATAAACACACTTTTTTAGAAAGTTTATGCTTGGGGATGATATGACTTTGCACGTGGAGGACATTATATTGAAAACACTGGACATTGCATGAATTTACCTTTGCTACCCCCATCGCTGTTGCTTTTACATTTATAAGAAGATTAATGCCAAAATTGAATTAGTATTTATTTTGAAAGACTAGTGAATTTAGAGCTCTCTGGGACTGGAAATTTTCATAAAATGACCTTTACAAAAGATTAAAATAAGAATTTGGTTATATTTTACACAATTAGTTATTTACAACGTCGTGGGCCGTGAAGGCGAAGGTGAAAGGTTTTTTTAACTTATGGATAAGACTGTCTGAAAAGATGAGTTTTGAGTTTAGCTCTAAATTCCGCTGAATCTGTGATCATTCTTAACTCGTGTGGCGTTATAATGGTTAATATAAAAAAAAAAATCTAATTAAAATGTCATTCTACGACGACGTCATGTTGCAAATCATGAATTAATTTGACAATAATTAAAAAAATATGTATCCAGATGTTCAAGCACATTCTCACCACCCTGTTCTTCTATGAGTGTAAGTGCGTAGATAGGTACTAAATGATTCAAAGTGCGTGCGCAGCCAAACGTTTGTATACTGTGTGTGTGTGTGTGTACTAATACAGTGTATACGTGTGGGTTAGATTAGATGAGCCTTGTTATTGGTTGATTGATCGACCGGGGAGAGATAGGTATATATAGGTATACCGTACATAATACATTATTACGCCTTGGTATATTGTATCGGCCCGTAAGCTCCCGGGTCATCAAGATCTGATCCGCGCCCGGTCGTGATATAGAACGGCGGGAACAACCGGGGCCTATCGTAAAAGGTACAAGTAAAAAATAATTATCGACGAGAGTATGAAAGGCGTGCAAATCGTTTTAAATTGTTGAAAGCTCTCATCAAATGGTTCAAATACAAATTTCGTTGACTGCGCTCCACAAAAAATCATGCCTCAAAGATTGTGTTCTGAATACAATAACGAACTTGAGGACATTTCTAATTTTAACTTTTATTAGTGATAAACGTGAATATCGCACAAGAGTACCCAACACAACAAAACCCAACCGTCTGGTGCCAGTGAGACTACGCAATCCACATTTCAGTTATGTGGTGAGGTGTAAAACGAGGAGAAAGTTAGTTCTCAATTATTATAAGTCAATCGTCTGCTGCCGGCTGTCTTTTTCATCAAACAAAGGTTAGATTGTTGATTTTACTTGCATGAAGTTGTATTAATTGTTGAGTTACTTATTTAAAATCGGCATCGTCTTTGTTTATATAAAGGGATAAATCGAACAATCGGCAATGTGCAAACGAATAAATAGAAAAAAAACAATAAAAAACGCAACTTTGTTGAATTGGGTAAGCAAGATGTTGGGGAAGGTAGTAAATTATAAATGGCACGAAAATTGACAAAAAAATATTTAGAAACTGTTTTGTTTTGGAGGAAGGAACTTCGTAAATAATAAAGCATCTTCGGGAAACTTTTAAAGGACTCGTGACTTTTATTTTGCTCTATTCCCAATTACATTGTGAATATTTCAGGAGACCCAAACTACCCAAGACAGACCAAGGATTTTACTTTTACTTATTAAGAAGGTAGGATGGTGAGACGAGAAGAGAGAGAAAAAACCTAAACATAGGCTTTTTATACTGCCTCTAAGTCGAAGGGAGTTTGCATCTCCTGACATCTATGGATAATTTCTTCTATTAATTAATCAACTTTACATAAACCAAAAAATCGAAATATCTGGAGAGGTGTGAGTCCTAGCTAATTAGGCTAAATTTTATACAGAAACAATAATAATTAAATATATTTTTTTTTATTTTACACTATCTAGGTTATTCACAACCCAGTTCTTTGAACATTTTTATCATTTAAAAAGGTACAAAAATGACCTAAACGTAAGAGATCTTAATGGCGCGTGCCGCGGTAAGACTAAAGATCCGGGGTTCGAATCCCAGTTGCAACCGTTACCTTTTTATTTTTCTGTGTCTTGTTCTTATCTAGAACCTAGTTTTGATCTAGTTTAAGATCAGTCTTGTAATATTCACACGTCATCTGTTGTTTGACGTAAAAGCTGTAATGAATAGCCAGTAAAATCTCCCTGATGAGGCGAGGGGCACGCCCCGTGTTCTCTCCCTCGATTAGTCCCGGGAACTTGTGCCTCGCGCGCCCGTTTATATTATTTGTTTTATTTTTTTACACCAATGAATAATTATTTTCTTGATTATCTGGGAACACAATATTATACTGATTAAGGTTTCTTGATACGATTAAGGTTATATTTTAAATATTTTACTCATTTTGACAGGCGTCGAATGGCATCAGAATAGATATAGTCTAACTCAAAATATGTGGTGCATTTCCTACTCTTCTTGAAGCCCCCTTTCACATCTGTCCTATGATGGACAGAACAAGAAACATGAATCGTAATCGAATAAATAATAGTGTCTCTTTTGATTTTTAATTATGGGTCAAATTATCAAATATAGGTGAAGGCTTAGCAAAAATTAACCCACTTTTAGCTGAAACAACGTATTTTTTGTCGACCCGTTAAAGTAAGGAATGTATAATGGTGGTATTCTTTATTTATTACTCTTAGCCAATGGGGATTTTGTATACATATAATTACATTTGATTACAATTTTGTACACATGGGTTAACAAGCAGTAAACAATGGTTTACAATTTGATAAAATTGTATAATAACCCAAACATTTTCAGAAAATATATTTTGACATGAAAATTTGTTTGGGCAAGTTTAAAACGATGAATTTGTGTGTAAAAAATGTCGATATTATTTGTATATTTGCAGGCGAGAAATTGGCGAATTTGCTGCATACTTTGTTTGTGAACAGTGACAATGACAATTTGGGAATGGGTACCGTCGCCCCGGGAACCTGTATTGGATAACCTACACCTCTGCCATAGGTCACCCCAAGTGGTTCGCTACGTTTGGTGATTTAGCAGGGGTGCCCGGGTTCATGGGGTGAGGTTTGTCTAGGTCTTGGAGGCGGATGACCAGGACACACTGAATCCCAGATAACTACCCACCCCTTAAACCCTTTTCCTTCCCAGAACTCTCCTCTCCTTTTCCCTAAAAAACCCTCCACACAGCATCCCCAAAGATGACATAGGCCCTGAGGCAAATTATTTTCCTCAGGCTCATGTAAAAAAAATAATTAAATTGATCCTTACGCCCTAGTGTGTCGAGTAGATACTCTTATATTAACTAGAATTAAATATAAAAGTGCTGGATTTGTTGTTTTTTTTACCACGAAAAGCCCTTGGACAAATTTTATATGAAACAAGTAATGCAAAATCAGTAAAACCTTATGTAAGAGAACAGTTGAGAAAAACAGAGAAATTGAGAAAAAAAAATAGAACCAATCCAAAATTAAAATAAAAAATTATTAAAAAAGCGCTTTGCTTTACTTATCAACATCGCTTAACCCATTAGCAGCTGGGTTCATCAGCATCCTCAAGCTACCCTCGTGAATTTCCATTACAAATATTTGATACAAATTAAAAGCGAACAAAGCCAATCGGCAGACGCCATCGACTTCCCCCGAAGGTTCATCTCCTCAGGTTGATTAATCACCAATACGTCAGGGCCAAAGGCGGCTGAGGATCTGCCGGAGGAACCGAGGAGTGATTGATTCCAAGATCATCGCCGACGGAACTGTTATCCAAAGAGAGAGCTTATAAGGTTGAATCGGTTAAACCTTTTGAATGCGCCTCGGGACGTGGGAGGGTGTGTAAAAAGTTCAATTAAAATGTGTAATTAAAGGATATTATACACTTTTAATTAATAAAAACATATTTAATATTTTAGATTATAGTGATTAGGATCATTTTGTTGAAGGCTATCATTGCAAATTGTTTCATAAATATAATATTGATCTTGTTAATTATTGCGATAGCATAGATTGCTTTATTTAAAACAAGCTGCGAGTTTTTAAACAAGACAATATTGTAAAATGTACCCAACTGTGTATTTAGGAACTCGCACACACACAACTCGGATTGTTTGTGTGATATCTGAAAAAGCAAAAACTCTAGAAAAGTAAGAACCAGCTTCATGAAATTTGCACATCTTTTTATATCTGAGTGTGTCTAGGTCAACACAACTACTTTCTACTCACATTATAATTTATGTGGAGCTGTGGGTCTTTGAAATATTCATTTTACTGTAAAAAAATATTATTATAAAGAAAATTCCCAAATGTTTCGTCAATGTGAAAGAACTTTTGAAACTCCAACAAAGTTTGTATGGGGTAATCATTCAAACTAATTACATTGGTAATAACGATAAAAAGAGAGGTAAAATAATTAATCCTCTATCTACGTTTTTATTTTATTCTTTATATATTGTTATCAAGTTTAATTTTTAAATATATCGTGTAAAAACTCATGAAGATCAATTCGTAACAAAAATTTATGAAAATAAAGCTTTTATAACCAAAACATTATAGACGTAGTAAACCTGTGATACGAATAGTTCTAAATAATTTTTTTAATATTTATGAAATGATTTATGTTGACTTAGGACGGGTTGTTTCAAAAAAATTGATGGATTCATCAAATATTTGAAGTTAATTTTCCCGTTCTGTGAGAGTTCTATTCAAGTTCTTTGATTATTTCAGTTTTATGAAGCATCTGGCCTATAATGATATAATAACAGAACTCAAATAGAACTTACACAGAACGTGAAAATTAACTTCAAATATTTGATGAATCCATCAAATTTTTTGAAACAACCCGTCCTTAATAACACAAAATTCTTAAAATATATTTCCTGTCGTCATTGAAAGCTGCACATAATGACACGAAGCAGTCAGCCCACGGTTGACATTGTATGCTAATGAATCTCTCTTGTCGAATTTAAATACAGCGTCAATGAAATTAAACTCCTCAATATTTTATAGGTGATTGACACACGATTTAATCGCGAAATTAAACCTTATGAGATTGCATTTCCGGTCCTCAACTCAGAACAAGCCTAATAGAGAAGTTGTCAGAGAAGCCTAATAGAAAAAATATTTTACTTAAATATGGTCATAAACTACTTGTATTGCATCGATTGCTGTAGATTTGAAACTAATGACGTTTTTTTACTGAAACTTCTTTAGCCCCATTACAGTACCTACAAAGCGTCAAACTGCGCTCATTGGCCGCTTTGATTATGATTTCACTTTTCAAGGCTCCTATTGGTTGAGTTATGAAACTGAAATGATGCATTACAGTACCTACCTACGAAGCGTCAAACTACGCTCATTGGCTGCTTTGATTATGATCTCATTTTTCAAGGCCCCTATTGGTTGCGATTCTTTTGGTGAAGTTTCGCTTCTACTGCATGTGAACTGCACTCGATTTTTCTATGCGTATTTTCAATAATATTTTTATTTATAAATAAAAACAGTTCATTTGTAAACAGGTTCTGCTGTGTAGTTATTATTATTACGTTTTGCATTCATTACTGCGTTCGTTTTGTGATGTGACCGACTCAAATCAAAAATATTGAATGAAGTAAAGATTAAAAAATCTTTTGGTTGCAGAAAAATTATATTAATGGCGGTAAAGAAGGTGACTATACTACTTTCCCTACTTACAAGTGAAGACTAAATTCGTTGTGCTTTTGGTTGTCCTAACGCGGGCCCCTTCCAGACCCAGAACCCTGCGCTGTGCCCAAGACACCAATACGGTTGATACGCCCCTGATAGTAGGTAAGTACTACACTCCTTATCACGTTTCGTTGGCAAATCGTAAATCGAACTTTATATATTATGTTCCATCATTAAATTGATACGTCTTTAAGTACGTTTCATACAAATCTTTGAATGAAACACTAAAATCTTTAATGGACAATATCTTATAATTTAAAGCAAAAATAAATAAAGTGGTTCACATCCGTACTAGATTTTTGATAAACCTTTTGATTATAAAAATAATATTTCAGTTTGGTTGGGTATTTTGATCTCAAATCCAAAATTAAGATTTGTATGAAGCAAACGTCCCACTGAAGGGTGGGCAGCCATATAATAAATTATGCACACATTCCATATGCGACTTAATTATTTCCCGAGATGCACTTATACGAAAACGTTAATTTAAAGTGCTAATTAACCTCAGAGCTGAGTACAATCTCTACTTTATGCAAAACTGATGTTACGGCACGTAGTTTGTATGACTTCCACGTTAACAACTGTGTAACTGATGTTAACATTCGTTGTTACAAGTAAAACGCGATAGCAGAATCTCGTGCACTTAATATTGATAATGTAAGTATGATTATTGCGTTCTGTCCATTGGTAATTTTCGGAAACCCGTTCGACATGAGAACAAAAAAACTCTCGAAAACTCTGACGTTATGAAATTTGCAACTAACAACATTCACGAGCTATGAAGCCTTGAAATACATATTTAATTGAATTGGAAAAGAAAGCAGTTTGCTTCTTATACTTTTTCTGTAAAAATCAGGCCTAATCGAGGGTAGAAAAATTTGGCATAATTATTATTCAAAAGTTTGTCGTATTGTTGTATGTAAACTACGCTAAATATAGTTCTTGACTCTATATCTACTACACGACTTTCAAGACGTTTACAATTGACCCGTAATGTAGGTGACACGCGTAGCTATAAAAGCGCGAGCAGATAGCTGTTGAACCGCGAGCGCTCATGTGTTGTACCGTCACACAACGCTATCAAATATTTCTTCCTATGAGGGGGTCAGACGAATTTGAGAGCTACCACGAAATGCCATTTATTTGTACTGATTCTGTCAATTTGACAGGTGTCATCCGCCCGTTTAGGCAGCGCCGTAATTAAATGACCCCCTCTCCTGTTTTCGGCGGAGTGAACTTTTGAACGAACTTTTCGCATAACGCTTGAGGAGCGGTTACGGCGTAAGATCTGTTATGTCTATGGTTGATCTGCACACAAGCCGCTTAGGTGTGACATGTCTGATGGGGTTGCGATGATCTCATATCTTTTATAACTGTGTGTTACGGTGACGGGACAACTCGGAATGAAACCAACTCAGAACCATCTCAGATAAGTCATTTGGAGTGATGAAAAAAATATATATAAAAATTGGTTAAATGGGTTACGTTAGGTTAGGGTTATCGGTTAATTTAAAATTATTTTTTTCATAGCTTTTAATGACTTTTAAAGGAGGTGTTGAGTTGACTTTATTCTCAGTTGGTATGGAACCGTGTGTGACATCGCTTTTAAACGAGGAAAAATGTTGTACTACTAAAAACTATTAGTAAAACATCCTACTCACCGAGCAATATATCAAGCAATTACCTATTAAAGAGGATGTCATTGAATTTTTGCAACCCACCTTCTATTCTTGGTATTTTATAAAAGTTCGATTATTCTCTAGCTTAGCTTGAGAAATGGGTTAAAATTTTTTTTAAGTACGTACATATACAGAGATTTAACGGACGTACTTGACTTACTCCAAATAATGTCAGGAATCACTGGTTAATGTAAATCAACTAAGTCCCTTTACCCTGTACATTGATTTGTGATCGAGCATTCTTCATATACATACCTGCTTTAAATTAATCGGAACTGATTTCAGATTTACGCAAGCGGCCGAAAACTTAAAACTACATTATCAGAAAACCCTTGGCTATAATTTGAGTAAAAACTGATTATAATTAGGTTTTTTATCAGCGTCCTAAACGCGGCGCATTTGGACGCGGTGTTGGGTCACCTATTTATTTACCTGATTGACAATCCAATTTGTTCGTTCTGAATCCACCGTTGTTAATGATGACGAGCCCTGATGAATGGGTGTAATTAATTACCGGGAAATTAAACATACGCTCCCCCGCACCCCTCTGCCCTCACCCCACGCCCGGCCGGCCTGGGTGTGATACATCTGGCCCAGGGATAAAGAAAGATTCATCTTAAAAACAAAGACATTAAAATAAGCCACCATTCAATGTTCGTCTCACTCCAAGAACTATCGACCAAATTGCATATATTCTGCGAATCAATTTGTGAACTGCAATCAATAATTTTAAATACGTTTCATTTTGACAATAATTTCGCAGATTGTAAAGGATTGACTCGCCCTTGGTCTTCTGATATTCTTGTTGATAAGAATCGTTCTTACGGCCATGATGGATTCACTGTGGTATTCACTGCACAAGCAACTGTAAGAGATTCGATATTATTCACAGAGGGAGTATCAGGTGGTCACTGCCCAAATTTTAATTGAGTCGATTTACTAAATTTACTGAGAGATCATCATAGGTGTTGTTGATCATTGCACGGGCTCTTTTAATACACTGATATTTATGGTACCGAGAGATCAATTTGGTGATCATTGGACAGGTTGCTTCGATATACTGATTGTTCCACTTTATTGTTGCAAATGTCAAACGTAGGTAAATTGGCCCCGCACTGTCAGATAAGGATAGGTACTTGGATAAGTGGAAGAAAGGAGAGAGCAAGATGTTTTCTATAATGCTTTAGATTATTTTTAATTAACCCTTTTGAAATCTTTACAGGTTAATCATATTAAACAAGTCGATATATCGAAGTATATCGAAAATATCACCTGCGAGAGCCATCACAGGGAATTAGTATTTACAATTGGACAAGCATGTAATTGGGTGTGAGGAAATGAAAGAGTATGAAAGGAAAATCGTTCCACAACTCAAGAACAAGTCGTAAAACCGACCCGTTCTTATGTGGAAAATTTCAACGATGTACAATTATTATTATTATTAATTGAGTGCGAATTTCGTGTGATTCCCGACTACGCGCTAGCTTCTTCCATTAAAATACCGTTTGAAGAAGTACAGCATTCCCACCTGACGCCTGTGCTCAATATTGCAATCCTAGTTCAATAGTTTTTTTAATACAAGCGTACTTTTTACCCACGAAAATGACGATAAATATTAATTATTATGTCGAAGGACCTACTTTTTATCTTTAATTTATCTAATATGTAATATATTTATTGTATTTTTGATCTTCTAACGGTCCGCGGCCCTCGATTCGCCTCCCCGGATAAACGGATTGTTAATCGACAAGTTAAATCAGTTGTAGACAACCAATCACAATGGCTGGCAACGGCACAACAACAATGTAATAATATGGAGATCGTTAAAACGATCATATCGACGCATACATATTGAATAATGTTCTCATATTAATATAAAACTAATCAGACCGATATAGAATGGTGAAACGACCGCAATACTCACAAACTTTACACGGTGCGGGAGGCGGGAAGGCGTATCGCCGCTCCGGGAAACATTTATTGGATAACCAAAACCTCTGCACTCCAAGTGGTTTGCCACGTTTGGTGACTTAGCAGGAGTGCCCGGGTTCATGGGGTGAGGCTTGTCCAAGTCTTGGCGGCAGATGCGTCTGCCCATCAAATGCTTTATTTTAACTACAAAATGTCTTATTCATCTCTTCAGCACATTATTGTTTCGAGAGATTTGGGAATCACATTTGATACGCACCTAACATTTCACGTTCACATTGAAACGATTTGCAGCAAAGCTTTAAGAATGCTAGGATTTGTGCTAAGCAACTCCAGACATTTTTGCAGCTCGGCCGCGATTCGCGTGCTCTACTATAGTTTAGTACGTAGCATTTTGGAAAGTGGTTCAGTAGTATGGGGACCAATGGATTTCACTTACTCTCAAATGATAGAGAGAGTACAAAAGAAGTTTCTGAGATATTTATATCTTAGAGACTTCGGATATTATCCCTGGCTATATCCATCAGCCTTTTTGTCCGGCATGCTGGGTATTAATAGCCTCGCCGATAGAAGGAAAACTGCTTTGCTGACAACAGCATATAAACTTTTAAACGGTAATATTTGTATTCCCGATATAATACAAAAATTTGAGTTTTATGTCCCCGACAACTTCACAAGAGCGCGCAGACACAGAACTTTTGTTGTTCCGAGATGCAGAACTAACTTACCATTAGTAATGCCGCTCGGAAAAATGATTCTATTACTTAATTCCCTGTCCCCTGAAATCGATATTTTTCAACTAAATATTAAAAAATTTCAAAACGCCATTATTACTTTATAATAAAATGTATGTTTGTACTTATTACTTTATATTGTATTACTTTATAATAAAATGTATGTTTGTAATTGGTTTTGAACTGTAAATGTACATTTAAAATAAAATAAATAAATAAATAAATAAATAAATAAATAAAATGCGTGGCAAGCAGTTTCGGGAGAGACTGGTTGAGGGAAAACTTACGATCTTTCCAACAGGACTCTCTCGGAACATCCTTGTATCGCAATGGAAGGGTTGGATTCATACGTCCGTTACTCCTGGACACACTAACCCCTAAGATTCCCTGGAGTTGTGATGTAAAAAAACACACCCGTTCATGAAAAAAATATTAACTCGAATAAAATGATGTGATCGCCTACTGAGGGTTTGGGCCTTCGCTCATGGAGAAACTGAAAAAAAACAGTTGTCGACGCAATTGCAATCAACCTTCTTAACCAAATCGATATTTTTCTGATCTGATATGTCAAAACATGACAGTTAGTTCGTGAGCCGCTACCATGGCTACCCGTCAACAATGCAACTGAAAAACCAGAACTGCTGGTCGCAGCAGCAGTCGTGTTTCAGTTGCATTGTTGACAGGTTGCCATGTTAGCTGTTCACTAACTGTCAAGTGTTGACATGTCAGATCAGAAAAATATCGATTTTGTAAAGGAGGTTGATTGTTATTGCGTCGACAACTGTTTTTTTTTCAGTTTCTCCATGAGCGGACGGCCTTACTCAGACACTAGATCATATAACCAATTGCTAAATTATTTATTTTACAATAGCACTTCATTAAAAAATTATTGCACAATATAAATTAAAGAATTTTAAAAATAATAATATCATATCGAGTTAAGGCGTCGTCGTGTTCATTCACCCATTCTCTACTATGATATTTTTCATTACGATCAAGGATTTCTTAACATTAAGTTAATAAATTATAATTTTTTGCACAGTAAATTTGTTTTAGACGACCAAATGCAAGAACATTTATATATCAATATAATATAAATCTCTTGGAATTGTTGTGGCGATGTGTTTTGATTTTATGGTCGAATGACTACATTCTTGTGATGATAAATTTGATCAATTACATATATTCGCGGATTTGATATGGCCGCGGGGCAAAAGCATGTCGCATATAAATCGAATATTAAAGAAATGATGTTAATGCTTTAACTTTTTTAAATTTTAACAGCTCACTATATCACCTTAGAGATCCTTTACAAAGCTAGACAATGAATACAGTTAAAATAATCAAAGACAGTTTTTTTTAAATTTTATTTAATAATGTTCTTATCAAGTTCTGCAAGTATTTTAGTTTTTATTTTTGTTACAGCTGTTTCGGCTTCCAAGGCCATTTTCAAATAGTTTGAAACTGCACACTTTGAAAATGGACTTGTAAGCCAAACAGCTGTGACAAAAATAAATGCTAAAATACTTGAAAATAACATTATTAAATTTAATTTTAATTGAATTTAAAAAAAATATTTTCAGTTGAAAACCGTGCTAGGGACATCGAAATAAAATCTTTACAATTTACGCCAATCGATCCGATACTGCAAAGTTATCGATTTAACCGTACTAGAGCTCCTGAAGGTTTTCAACTCTAGTAAGGTTTATGGATTATGGATACGACTTTCTGATGATAATTGCCCAATTTCATCACAGTCATGTGCACTGGATGTCTTATTGCATGTACAGTGTAATACGTATGTACGAGTGTCCGTAGGTGTTCGTTTATCAGGAAAAACGTCTCATCTCGAATACATCGCGAGACGTAAGCGCATGAAAGCTGAAACCTTAATTAAAACACATTAGTATATGTCGATCAAGTTTTTACAAGTTCCACAGATCAATCAAGATTGTGTTAATTATATATACATCTTATAGAGACAGAGAGGCGTATCTTTATTCCTGCATAGATCCATCTGAGAGAGACAGAGAACGAAACACATTAAAAAAAGAAACAAAAAATATTTTATATCACGATCTAAGCTTTATTATTATTATTCATCGGCCGGCTAACGAGTCGCAACAAAGCGTGGGTGAGATATTAGAAGGAACGAATAAAAAACTCTATCAATCATGTTTTCTTCATCATCAAGTCTGATATATTTATATTGATAGAACATCTCGTTGATGTAATGAAATATTGGGAACACATGCAATGATTAACCGATTCGATTTCAGATCAATAACACGGACAGCAATTAATTTAAATATGATGAGACCGAAGCAAATTAGTAGTACTGCGTAGAAATAAATATAAATAATGTTAAAAGTGTTTTCGATTGCGTTTCGTTTCGTGAGAAAAGATTTGTGCATATCCCATTCTAGTCTTCTGTTTATAAATGCGTGTATAAATCTGAAACGCAACGGTAATTATGCAAATCTCCCTCATCATTATATCCCTGAATCCTTTGTGGCCGCAAAGTGTATTTTCATAATGTCGTAATACCAAAAAATGTTAAATACTTCGCGGAATTAATTATTTTCCTTGGGAGAATTGTTCCGTCTCCCGTCCTTCTCGGGTGAATAAAATCTTCATATCATTGAGATAACCTGATGCAGGATTGTCATTGTTGCAGACAGTTGTCTTTTTGGCAGTGATGAAGCTGTTCTCAGGAGATTGAACCCCGGGAGATGAAACACAAAGCAATTAGTCAACACTCCATTCACCTGTTTGTTATCGGTTCTTGTGACGCGTTGAGCGTTATAAATAATAATAATTACAAACGAGTAGATAGATATATGTTTACTTATGTTGACTATTTTGATTCAGAGAGACTATTAGATATTTTAAACAAATTTAAGTAACGAGATATCTTACGAACAGGTACAAATGCTTGCAGGTACAAATAGAATCTTAGAAGCTTACCTCTTTTCTGCATGAAGGAGAATAGATCGTCCAAGAACTCTTTCCTTTTTGGGTCATCGTTGATTTCGTAAAGCTGCAAAAAGAGGAAAAGAACCTTAATTAATGATATTGATGAAAACACCGTTACAACATACAAAATACACAAGAACTTTAAATAAACTGTGAAACAAGAAAATTTCTAATAGCAAAGTACCTACCTTCTAATTAATTAAAATAAATAATAATATTTTAATATGACACAGGTGGGTACCTAAAAGTGGTTTTAATAATTGCTTATTCCAATCACTGTTATGGTATGTGCGTTTAATCAAGTTAACATTAATTTTTTTCATGAACTGTAAGGTCATAGTTAAACGGAATACACTAGTCTAAAGCAGGTACCCAGTACCTAGTTTTCAGTTCATTGCTTCTACTCTAAAGTGGAAATTTAATTAAGTTGATGAACTATTATTAATGGGAAACGTTAGTCATAATATTTGCCGACCAGCGTAGATAAATAATCTTTAAATAATTAATGAATTTGAAATTAACATAACAATGAAGTTTTTACGGCACTTATTTGAAATATCTCACAAGTCAATAACCTCAAAATTTGATTAAGTATGAAATAATAAACTTGGTGTAATTTAAAAATATGTGTTCAGGAATTCTACTTATAAATTATTTGTTAAAGAAGCTTCTGAGTGTTCCATTGCAACTATTCCCTCTTCTCACAAACAACCCATAAAACACAAGGAGATCGGTTCTGGTCGAGTAATATTAATTAATATCTACAATTTTTACGTACGACAATATTAATTCTTGATTACGACCTGGAAATGCTCGTCAGTTAATTTCCATGGTTAACGATAAACGTGTTGCTCGTTGAAAAGAATTAATAGTAAATAAATCTAAGTAAACTCGAGTTCTCAGTTTTCTGGTCCCACAATTGAACGCATTTCATTAAGAGCAATGTTAAGAGGTGTTGTTTAACCCATCAACCCCGGGTTAATTAATCAAACTGAATGACGTTTACCGGGATAGATCATACGAACATCCATCTTAAGATCGCCAAACTTATCAACGGGATCATGTTTACAGTGGGGCCGTGAAATGTTGCGAAATAAAACTCCGGACCTCATGAAGAAATGCATTTTAACTCGTTTCGAAATACAAAATCAAATATTTTTAGAGATGAGCATATTTATGTCGTGAAAATGACACAGAATCCCGGTATAAGCTGATCATAAAACAAAAATATCTGAAAGTATTAATTGAATACAGAAGTTTATTATATAGGTACCTGATTAACACCATAAGATCAGAAAATTTATGTAATATTTTATAGATTTTTTTCTATACCAAAGAATATTTGAACGATCTCGGGATATCTGGCTATCCATGGATGTCCATCGTTTAAGATAATTATTTGTATAATAAGCAAGGAATCAACTTATTGGAAGAATATTATAGAATAAATCAGGTTGCATCTCAACGATCCCTGGAAGTAAAACGGTGGTCCCGGGATACATAGCTTTCCCGCGATATCTATTTAACATTTACATTAATATTTGAAGAGCAGATTCGTTTGTTAAAATAAATAGGGAATAAGTAGTAAAATGATCCCGTTTACATTAGTATTTGAAGAGCAGATTCATTTGAAGAACATTTAAAATAAATAGAGAATAAATATTAAAATGATCCCGGGATATGGTGGTCCCGGTAAACACAGCTTTCCCGGGATGTAAGTATTGAGCACCCACTCACGGGTTGATGGGCCGATTCAGTAGACGATCGTTAATAAACACAGATAATGGTTTATCCACATAATGACTTTATTTGTTTTTTAATCGATAATTGTCTGCTTTGCAAAACCGTTTCTGATAATTACTCTACGGCAAAAAAAAGGATAAATGAATACCAAAAGGTTGTTTTCCGATCGCACGTCGTCAGGGTTAAATCCACGTGATATAAAATTCGGCCATTAAGTTATTCGTATTCGAGTCCAGCAAAAAGTAGAATGGTCACGCTTTTGTTTTCAATTTTAATTGAGATTTTTTGGCAGCAATCATTTTGGTGGAGAATTAATCAATTACCTTTTTGTTGATATGAGATAATGTTACATTAGCATTTTTATTCTATGTCTAGCTATGACCTCCGTCATTCATTCAAAGTCAGATCCATTGATTTGCCTTCATTTTAGGTGTAATCCATTACGAGGTTAGTAGGTATATTTTTTCTACAGGATTCATTTAATTAAAGATTTTGTAATTGATGTTTTTTTTTGTGTTGGCAATCAAGGGGCTATTTTAATACAAAATAATTAACGACCGAAGTTTACAATGTAATTTCAATTGCAGTACCTAACAATGTTTAATACTCTTGTATAAAATTCATCATAAATATGGATGGATAATCAAAAGGTAATAACAAACCATCAGATTGTAACGAAGCAAAAAACACATCACATAAACGCGGAACCTCTTAACCCTTTACACTTATTTACAGGCAACTACATAATATTTATGTTTTTTTTATACATTCAATTATTAGGTATTAAATTTATACAAAAAACAGTTTATATATAAACAAGTTCATAACATTCAATGGTAATTTAATAACCATTAATAATTGCCGATATTTTACTCAGAAATCAACAATAATGGCACAGGTAATAAATAAAGTCGATTCGTTTTTCATTATAAGTGCATATAGGAAAATAACATAAGAACATCGATTGTAAAAGGCTCCGCCACAGTTAATATGCCTTCAGAAAGCGAAACAGCTGTCACGCGTAATAATAATTTTTGTTTTTTTAATAATCTGTTTTTTACAAAGTGAATAATAATTTTATTGAGTGTATAAATGAAAAACTGGAGTTCTACAAAATAAACTTGATAACAATAATAAACTGCACTAAACATATGCTGTTAAAAAATATATATATTCCATATATGAGAGCATATCTCTGCTGCTCGTGTATTAAAACTTAACCTCTGGAGCAATGAATTTCTCAAGTGAACAAAAAATGCGGATTGCGAAAGAAAGATTTTCGCATTACATTTAATTCCAGGGAAATTCGCCGGTTTTTAAGTACTTTAAAATTAAATACTGTTTTGAAGGCGGACGAAAGACTCTTTTCGATTTTAATATAACAATTGACACATGCAATTAAACACAAACAGGAGGGAGGTTTTGTTTGTTTTCGCAGATACCAATAATAATCTATACGAAAATATGACGGTTTGACAGTGGGTGGCAATGGCGGAATGGGTAAACGCGCACCTCCCGGTTAGACGAGAGGTTTTGAGTTCGAGTCCCAGTTGCGACCATTATCTTTTTCTGTGTATTATTATTGTTATCTTCTTCTTCATTGATATATTACATTGATCGGGATAACCTTCAAAAGTCATAAAAAGAGAGTTTATCTTATAAAAAATTGAATATTCATTTAGACTTTTATAAAGTCAATAGTTCCATATGAATAAAATCAGATAAATATATCCGAGACGCTATCGAGTTTACAAACCAATTCTTAGAATAATTGTTTCCAATAAAAGGGTAGTTGCCTGTAATTTGTAAAAAAATAGTTGAAGATAATATTGTTAAATCTAAAATTTGAAATGTGAGATCGACTAACGACTAATATGACGGTTTGACATTTTTGATGCAGTGCCACCTCCCCATGCTATGATACCATACTCAATAATAGATTGACAGACTGCAAAATTAATCATTTTCAAGTGTAGTAAGTCGAGAAAGTTTCGTATCGTTCTGAAGAAGTGCTTGGTTTTTCTTATTTTGTTTGCAATTATTTGAGTGTGAAGATTCCATTTGAGTTGTGGATCAATAGTGAGGCCGAAGTACTTCATCTGTGTAGAGCTCTCAACGGCCTCCGTGGTCCCGAGGCAAGACTCTCGACTCACAATCCGAAGGTCGCGGGTTCGAACCCGGCGTGCGCAAATAAATTTTATTTGATAAATTTGTGTTATTTCACAATTTATTCATTTAAAATAATATATAGTATATTTGCGGCACGTTCCAGAGTGGAAGATACTATCAGTATCGCCCTGGTGCAAGACCACCATTCAGAATTGAAACGTTGCTTGAAATGGCTTTAGCCGTGTTTAGTGACCAGATCTGAATAGCCAGGTACTTCCCCACCTTCCTCTTCCCTATCTCCTTCCCCTCCCCACTACCTTCAGCCTCACAACATACCCCGATTGGGGATGCCATAGTCTCACTGGCTCCACACGGGAGCAGTTGGGACTCTTGTGCGGTATTCACATAAAAAAAAAAAATAAAAAAAATGCAGGGACACTGACAACATTCATTGGAATTTAAGCATGTGTGTATCGTAATAGTAAAAATCAAAAACACTAATTTAAGGAAACTATCTTGCATAAAGGGTTAAATGATGATTGTCCAAATTCGATTACAATACAAGAAAGGTGAATAATACAAGGATGTCCAGTTTTAACACCACATCAAGCTAGCTGTACCCCCCAATGGATTTATTACAATAATTTGTCGGATCAAAATTCTCGCAATCGATCATTGGTTATTTTGATTTTAGATGTGCTCATTTCTTTAAACACACTCGCCCGTCCGAGATTTGATTTGAAAACGGGCGTTAAAAAGAACAACAAAGAAAAACGGAACGTAATAAATCGCCGTCAATCTCCGCGTGTTGAAATAATGGTCTAGTCTTTTATTGTAAGCCCGGCGATAGAGGTACCCTCGACCATTTCTGGGCTCGTAATTAAAAACGCCGTATTAATCGGCAAACCTAAAATTAATCAATAATGCCTAAGGATACCTAGACAGTGTGGCCTATGAAGGATTGACTTATTTACAAGGAGTAAATGATGTAGTGTAATATTGCAAAGGCATTGCATTAAAAACTGGTAGAGACACAAAACACACCAACAGTGTGACAGCAAGATGTATATTCAACAAATGTTGATGAGGCAAAAAAAGTTTTTGAAGTGAAAATTTCTTTAGCACTGTTGTCACTAAAAAGAGACAAACACATACAACTATAGAATTTGGTCTACGAGAGAATGAGATATTATAATCGATCTCCTCTTTGTGCGGTGTTTAATAGCCTGCACACTCTTGTCTACTTTAGTTTTCTGAAGGTTTCACATTTACCGCGTACCAATTGCACGTTTTTTATGTGAATACCGCACAAGAGTTTTAACTGCTTCCAACCGCCTGGAGGCAGTGAGACTTTGGCATCCCCAAATGGGGTATGTTGTGAGGCTGAAGGTAAGTGGGGAGAGGAAGGTGGGGAAGTACCTGGCTATTCAGATCTAGTCACCAACCACGGCTAAAGTCATTTCAAGCAACTTTTCAACCGTGAATGGTGGTCTTACACCAGAGCTATATTATATATCTTCCACTCTGAAACGTGTAGCAAATATACCTCAAATTATTTTTGACGATTAAATTGTGAAAAGACAAATCAATCAAATAAAAATTACTTGCGCACAACGGGATTGAATCCGCGACCTCTGAATCGCTAGTCGAGGGCTTTCCCCTCCACCAAAGAAGTTACGTTAAAAGTTAAGTGGTAAGGACCCACATTGTTTGGTCGAAGGACCATACGAAAACGTTACAATTCTAATTCGTAAGTATGTTATTTATTTACATTTACAGTTTTTTATCGCTCAGCCATTTTAGTTTAAATAAACGATCGCAAAAGTTAATCAATTATTAACTGAATCGAATTTAGAGTAAGTGTTATTAGGCTTTAATAGCTTTTCATTGTTTCCTTTATCATACGACGCAAATGTAATAAATTAAAAATAACAGACCAATTCATTATAAACATAAAATCCAGGAAGGTGAGTTACGAATGAGAGGGTTCACGCTAGTCATTTCTTGCGTTATTGTGAATTTAACCAGTGATCAATTAAAATTAATGAATTTGAGAAAATCATCTTATGTCACCACCATAATAGTCATTATCAGTTAGTTATTGACTTAGATGTGTTTCAGTCAGTTTAACCACTCGGAACCAGCAGCTTGTTTATACGACAATGTAATATTACTCGACGTACTTCTAGTTATCAAAAAAATTCGAATAAATTACGCTTTGTAATCGCATGTAGATGTCGCGGGTTCCATCATAGCATATCGGCTTTTATTTGTAAAACCCTTTTTGGGGAAACATTTTTCGGGAGTATTACTTTTCAGTAGTTTCGTATAGAATTTCATCTACAATACTAAATACAACAATGAAAAATGTTTTACTGATGTAGGCATTTTTAACACTAAAAACTAAATTTATGCTATTTTTTTATGTTAATAAACCATAAATGAAATTACTAAACCCCCAAATTTTTCATTATTATAAATAGAATTGCAATATGATTTTAGGTTTTCACGGCCAAAAGTATTTTTATTTTATTTTTGGGGTGTTATGCCGTGTTGCGCTACCTCATTATTTAGCCAACGTTTCGGACAGCGTTGCAGTGTCCGTCATCAGGGCAGATGAGCCTTAAGAATGTTGTCCGAAAATGTAACGCTGTTCGAAACGTTGGCTAAAGAAGGAGGTAGCACAACACGGCATAACACCCCAAAAATAAATAACAAAAAAAAGAATTGCAATATAATTACATCAACACTTTGAAAAAACAGATAAATAATTTTTTTTTTTTTTTTTTTTTTTTTTTTTTTTTTTTTTTTTTTTTTTTTTTTTTTTTTTTTTTTTTTTTTTTTTTTTTTTTTTTTTTTTTTTTTTTTTTTAAAGATAAATAAATATTTGTTTTTATCGTCTCCTGTAAAGTTTTCACTTTGTGGCTTGAATGTTTTCTTTTACCAAACCGCAGTTAGGTTCATTCTTTGAAGTTTGTAAAATTCAAATATTGTCAGTCTACTCTTAGCTAGGAAAGATTTAAATTTTTCGGGGATTAGAGAAAAATAAAATCAATTAATAAAATAATCATTAGGAAAAAGGCTGTGTGTGTAGGAAATAAGCACGTTTGATGTCATCTGTAAGTGTGTGATATTACTTGTATCGTGCTCGCAAGAAGTGTCACTGTTAAGTGTCGAGTGTAAAGTCTCCCATAAAAACGCCCGCATACATTTGTTCCATCAACGATATCCAAACTCAGGTGGTTTTCAAAGCTGACATTAAAGTGGTATGACAATTATGATAATTCATAGATAGTGTTCAGTACTTCCTGATGCTCAACGAATGTGGAATTAATTTAAACAAAAACATTGTAACTGTTGATCAACAGCATTATTATTATCAAGCCTACTGCTGTTGGGCTTAATATTACAGTCAATTCTTATGCGGACATATTTCGAAAATATCACCTCACGACACTTTTTGCGAAGCTAAAAAATTTTTTCAAACAATAGTTAACATTACCTGGAAATACGTAGCCGTTCGGCTTATCCATCTCTAAATAAATAGTTTTAGGGTTATCTAATTGACAAATTTGACGGCCGGTGTGGTCGAGGGATAAGGCTCTTGACTCGCAATCCGAAGGTCGCGGGATCGAATCCCGGCGTGGGCAAATAAATTTTATTTGATTTATTTGTGTTATTTCACAATTGAGGTGTGTAAAAGCAAAGGCAGCAATCTCCAAAATATCGGAAAAAAGTTGTTAATGCAGTTTCACAGTGATTCGAATTGAGAACCTAAATTCAATTTGCAAATCTGGTTAGTTACAAACTCGGCTTTCTCTCATTAAAATCAGAGTTTGAAAATACGTATCAAAAGCAAGATTTCAATGTGTTTTTCGCCTTTTTTCAAAAAAACAAAAGTGGAGATTGCTGCCTTTGCTTCTACACGCCTCAATTAATTAATCCAAATAATATTTAGTATATTTGCGGCACGTTCCAGAGTGGGAGATATTCTCAGTATCGCCCTGGTGTATGACCACCATTCAGAATTGAAACGTTGCTTGAAATGGCTTTAGCCGTGATTGGTGACCAAAACTGAGTAGCCAGGTACTTCCTCGCCTTCCTCTTCCCCTTCTCCTTCCCCTCCCCATTACCTTCAGCCCCACAACATACCCCGATTAGCTGGGACTCTTGTGAGGTCTTTATATAAAAAAATAATCTACTTTTGTAAGTTTTTCTATTTGCGTAAAAGTTCCCATGTGATTAACTAACCATCACACCGTTTCACCGCAGGGGTAGGCAGAGAGGACGGGCCGCCAAACAACTCGGTCTTGGCACACACTCTTTGCCTTACTCACATTCATACATCGTCTCTTACGTACTCTTCTATGATTCTGACTTTTGACATGGACCGACTCAAGTATCTGATTCACTTGATCGTGCCATATCTTCCTCGGGCATCTCCGACTTCTTCTGCCATTCACGTTTGCGTCATATATTTTTCTTATGCTGGAATCACACGATTCACTAATGATAGAGTAATTCCGCCTCTTTCCCGCGAAATGACCCGTCTGAACACGCAATGAAACGAAAGTGTTGAGAGACAGTGCCGAATGAAAGATTCCAACTATGTTGGTGAATCTATCATTAGTGAATCATGAGATTCCAGCATTACACTACTTTCTTCGTTCAAACGCTCTACATGCCCAAGCCGATCATTAAAGAAGGAACTAGGTATTTCCCCTAGAAAGTTTTATCATCAATTATTGTTTGTGGAATATTCGAAAATCAACAGGAATAACAATAATCAGGTAGAAAATTAGTAAACAATCTCAAAATATCACGGTAATTTGTTCATTTCTGCTATAGAATACGTACACTTCTATATATTCTTGGAACGAGTCACATTTATTTATCAGTGATAACTCTGATAATTTATTAAAGGTGCTTCCTCGGGCTATTGTTTTCAAACACGGCGTATGAAATAATACTGAAGTCGATAAGCACTTTTCTCTTTATCTAGTATTTACGATATAATCGTAATACGACGTGTATTAGAAGCACATTAGCTTCAGTAAAGCAATTTTTACGATTTACCATATCCGATGTATTGTGTCGTTCCTATTTTGATTTGAAACAAAAGCCAACATATTTTACGACGCCATTATCAATAATGTTAAGTGATAAAAATGGATAAAGCCTCTAAACTGTGTTCAGCACAACATAACTTATATTCAACGATAAAAATATCATAAATATATAAATATAATATACTATAAAGTAAGTACAGGTATGTACATCATGATAATAAGTATTCACAGAATTCACATTTGCAGGTATCAAATAGGTAGAAGGCAGTAGAAGTGGGCAGTGACGATGCGACAGAGTCACCTCTTAGTGGGGATCCGTACTATAATAATGAATATACCTAAATTAAAATTACGACAGAATTATGAATTTTGATTCGACAATTTGAGAGGAAGGTAAATGTAGGTCATCCCAAATTGTTATCTACTTTTGGCAACATAGAAGAGATGTCCGGGTTCATGTGGTGAGGTTTGTCTAGGTCTTGAAGACGGATGCATTTATTGACTTACTTTGTGGGTACTACTACTACAACGCTTTGCACCGCAATGGAAGAAGTGGATTCGTGAAGTCACTTAAGACACATTTAAAAAAAAATAATTTAAAAAGAAAGACAAACATTCCCGGGTTACGAATAACTCAACAATGTTTGAAAATTTCCTACTGCCACCACACTAAGTGGAAAACGTTGCTTGTGTCGCGATGAAGGACTTAGCCAGCCGAGGAATCGAGCATTGGTCCCCAGATTCCTACTCACCCCTCATAACATTTTCCTTCACAGATCTTCCTCTCCCTAAAAGACCCTCTACACAGCATCCCCAAAGATAACAGGCCGCGAGAGAAATTGTTTTCCTCGGGGCCTCTTGTGAGGAGTTGGTGTAAATAATTATATATGTACATACAGTAAAAAAGAAAAGTCACTCAAAAAAAGAAAAACCCTATTTTATGAACTTTTTTACATTTGCAAGCAATTGAAAATGTTCACTTTTCATTAAAAAGTAGTTATTACCTAGTTTGTTCTAGCAAGAAATAATTAATTAAAGGAAGAGGAAAGAGGGGCGTGTGGAGGGCGCAGGTATATTAAATTGAATTTAGCTTTAAAAGAATTAAAACACTTTGTATTTAAACCACGAATTTATTATTTTGTATATCTACCGGTTTCGCTTCGACCAAGCTTCATCAGGATATAATATAATAATAACTAACTACTAAGGCAGAGATATCGGTTATATATAAGTGGAATGACAGAGGGAGAAAGAAAATCACAAAAGAAAATAATTAGACAGAGACAAAATTAATATGCAAGGGATACAAAGGGTAAACAATTAGTGGGAGGGAGACAACAATGTACATTATACAGAAAAAGATAAATTATAATACAAAAGAACATAATTAGACGGGAGCAAATTAATTTAACAGAGGTACGATGAATATCAATTAGGGGGAAGGAGACAACAGTGTATATATGAGCATAAGTAAATGGGCAACAGTATTCAATAATATAATAAAAAGTCTGATGCATCTTACATTTTAACATAAAGAACAATATTTAGATATGGATGAAATAAATAATTAAGGGACTCAGAATAACAATATAACACAAACATAATATCATGGGGTGGGATGGATGGCCGGAAACAAGTTAAAGATAGGACTATAGGGTGTATTTTTTTGATTTGATAGATTAACTTGGTTATTGAGTAGGAATTCTGACTTATTTGTATTTAACGTTTTTCTAATCTCTAGAGCTTCTAAGTTGTCTAATTTAAGACCTATACTGTTTTTATGTAGCATTCGAGTTCCTGATATTTTATTAAAATTATGGTCTGTTGCGATTAAATGGTTTGCAAGTTCAGAGAAACCTTTACCGTTTAGACAGCGTAGATGTTCTTTGACTCTAATATTGACGTTTCGTGCTGTTTTTCCTATATAGAATGCAGGACAATCACTGCAGCTAAGTTGATATATGCCCGAGTGACTTAACTTATCATCTTTATCTTTAGTATTGATTAAGAATTTGCCAAGATTGTTATTTGTGTAGAAGGCCGGTTTAATTTCTAGAGGAAGGTTTCTAACACTTAGGTTAGAAAAATTATTTATAAATAGAATCCTACGCCAATTGTATTTTTGAGTATTGTTATTTGTTATCGGCGCACTTTTGTAAAGGAATTTATTTGTAGATATTTGTTTTAGTTTTTTATTGAGTATTTTATTAACTAAGTCAGGATCGAAGCCATTATTCGACGCTATTTGTTTAATAGTCGATAATTCTTTTGAATAATTAGTGTTAGACAGGGGCACGGAAACTAATCTATGTACCATTGAGTGAAAAGCCGAGTGTTTATGTGAGATTGGGTGATTAGATGTATTGTGTATAGTTATGTCTGTGTAGGTTGGTTTACGGTATACGTTGAACTCAATTCTATTATTTAACAAAAAAACTGACTTAGTTAATAAAATACTCAATAAAAAACTAAAACAAATATCTACAAATAAATTCCTTTACAAAAGTGCGCCGATAACAAATAACAATACTCAAAAATACAATTGGCGTAGGATTCTATTTATAAATAATTTTTCTAACCTAAGTGTTAGAAACCTTCCTCTAGAAATTAAACCGGCCTTCTACACAAATAACAATCTTGGCAAATTCTTAATCAATACTAAAGATAAAGATGATAAGTTAAGTCACTCGGGCATATATCAACTTAGCTGCAGTGATTGTCCTGCATTCTATATAGGAAAAACAGCACGAAACGTCAATATTAGAGTCAAAGAACATCTACGCTGTCTAAACGGTAAAGGTTTCTCTGAACTTGCAAACCATTTAATCGCAACAGACCATAATTTTAATAAAATATCAGGAACTCGAATGCTACATAAAAACAGTATAGGTCTTAAATTAGACAACTTAGAAGCTCTAGAGATTAGAAAAACGTTAAATACAAATAAGTCAGAATTCCTACTCAATAACCAAGTTAATCTATCAAATCAAAAAAATACACCCTATAGTCCTATCTTTAACTTGTTTCCGGCCATCCATCCCACCCCATGATATTATGTTTGTGTTATATTGTTATTCTGAGTCCCTTAATTATTTATTTCATCCATATCTAAATATTGTTCTTTATGTTAAAATGTAAGATGCATCAGACTTTTTATTATATTATTGAATACTGTTGCCCATTTACTTATGCTCATATATACACTGTTGTCTCCTTCCCCCTAATTGATATTCATCGTACCTCTGTTAAATTAATTTGCTCCCGTCTAATTATGTTCTTTTGTATTATAATTTATCTTTTTCTGTATAATGTACATTGTTGTCTCCCTCCCACTAATTGTTTACCCTTTGTATCCCTTGCATATTAATTTTGTCTCTGTCTAATTATTTTCTTTTGTGATTTTCTTTCTCCCTCTGTCATTCCACTTATATATAACCGATATCTCTGCCTTAGTAGTTAGTTATTATTATATTATATACTGATGAAGCTTGGTCGAAGCGAAACCGGTAGATATACAAAATAATAAATTCGTGGTTTAAATACAAAGTGTTTTAATTCTTTTAAATATAATGTCTAACCACAAAGTAATTGCTTCTTACGAAAAAATGAATTTAGCTTGTTGCCACACGATATGACGATTTCTAACATCTAACGATGGCGTCCGCAGAGCCCTTTGGTTTTATGTCAAACGATATAAAAAATACCTATTACATCAAATAATAAACTTCGTGCACCTACTTAATATTAGAATACGACATGCCTACATAGTAACCTACCAACTTCGTCAATTATTATTTATTTTCTAAACGCCTTCGAGTGACTAATTTAAGACTTAAAAAGTCTTAAACATAAAATATCTCAAACCAAATGCCTTTTATACGAATGATGGTTTTGTGTAGGAAGGCCAAAAATATAATGATGCAATAACAATCGAAAAATTAATTGATAATTAGAAAAATTATTCCCAAAATACCTTTTACATAGATGACATAAAAATACCAATAAATTATGTTGGCGTATTATGCAATAAAACCATAAAAATATTTCGTGATATTATACTTAGAGGTAGAGTTTTCGGTCTTGTCCGCTCGTTTAAGGTTTATTCCATGCGATGAAAGCGTGTAATTATTGTATTATTTTGATAAAACTTACAGATAGACAAGTAAATAATTGAATAGCTAAGCGAATGTTATTAACGTTACGAGCACTTTTGAAAATTATTTACAATTTTCAAAAAAATTGTTTGAAATTTCGCGAGATGTAGAATTAATTTTAGGAACTGCAATAAAATGTGGATTATTTTAATACCCGTTAGATAACTTAGGTTTAACAACAAATTAAATTTAAAAAAATATATCTATTATAACATAGTTCACAAACGTGCTCAGTGCAACTTAATGAAAATAATAAAATATTGGTGAATTTATCTCGAATACTCATACTTTAAAACGATAAATTTTACGTCTAAAAATAGTCAAAACAGCTGATAGAGTTGGTAATATTTAAAAGTTTTTCGACGACATTTTTTTTTTTTTTTTTTTTTAAATATCTTTATTCAGTTTTAATTTTACAATTTTTTATTTTATAAATCTTACGAAACTGATCAATCAGTTTGATTGTAAGAAATCTCTCAGTTTTACATAGTAAATATAATAACTAAATATAATACTTAATTATTTCTTCAAAATAGGCAATTATTAGAATACTAATTATTACGACAAACTAAATTATTATAATGTTTTAATGTTTATGAATTGTGTTGTAGTAAAAATATTTTACACAGTACAAACATACGGTGAGAAAATAAATAGATAGGAACTATTTTATTTGATTTCATGTTCTGCGGAGGTAGAAAGATTTAACTTTTGTTTTGATTTTTGAATAAGATGTCTCATTTTTGATATTTTCAGGTAATGCGTTAAATATTTCCGGAATTTTATGACTTTTTGTTCTATCTCCGTATACATTTTGAGATTTATTGACAATAAACATTTGTGCTTCTCTATGCCTAGTAGGGTAGTTGTGGTTTACAGGTTTTTTGAATTCTGTATTCCAGAATTCATCTAGAGTTAATTGGTAATTTACCTTACTGTGTATAGAGAGGACATTACACAAGGGGAACATTTTTTTATAATCACCTTCACATAACTGGACCTTTTTTTTGCCTGATATCAATTTTAGGAAACGGATTTGTAATTGTTCTATTTTATTTAAGTATGTTTTGTACGTTAATCCGTAACTATTTATTCCGTATCCTATAATTGATTCTGCTAATGCGTTGTATATACAGTATAATATATTTTTATTAACAAAATTTTTTAGGTGGTAAAATTTTCCTAATATGGATCTTAATCTATTACATACATTTTCAATATGATTTGACCAGTTAAAGTTGACATCTATTGTAAGACCAAGGTATGTATATTGGTACACTTTTTCTATATTCGGGCAATTACACTGCTGGAATTGGTTTTTTGTGTGCAAACAATCATATGAATGACTTTTTATATGTAATTCCTTTTCCTGACAATTTGCATATGGTGAGTGTATAAGCATATATTTGGTTTTTTTGCGTTAATAATAATGCCATTGTCGTGGGACCATTTAATTATGTTATTTAGGTCTGTTTGTAAAATTTCCTCAATTTTTAGTGGATCTTTGTCAGCACATATAATGCAAGTATCGTCTGCAAACATGTAGCATTTACAACGTTTTATTACGTTTGGTAGACTGTTTACTTGCATTATATAACATGTAGGCCCCGATATCGACCCTGTTGCTACTCCGGTATTTGTTAACATTTCATCACTAAAAATTCCGTCAATTTTAACTTTAATTTTTCTATTTAAAAGATAATTTTTAATAAATTTTTTTAAAGGACCTCTAATACCACATTCCTCCATTGCCTTATTTAAGTAGCTGCTGTATTTACCACAACGGGGGGGGGGCGTAATGGGATAGGATGGGGCGGGATGGGATGCACTGCATGTGACGCTTGTCACGCTTCTCTACCCTCCCCCCTCCCTCTTAATGTGTGACGTAATTTATGGACGTCCCCAAAGCCCCAAAGGAAGGAGAGAAGTTCTGGGAAGGAATAAGATATGAGGGGTGGGTAGGAATCTGAGGTTCAATGTGTCCAGGAATGACGGACATATGAATCAATCCCTCCCACTGCGGTGCAAGGAGAGGGGTCGAGAGAGTTCGGCTGGAGAGGTCAAAAGATCTAACTCAACCGATCTCTCCAGATCCTGCCTGCCACGCATTAGGTGGGCAAACACATCCGTCGCCCAGACTTAGACAAATATCACACCATGTACCCGGGCACCGCTGCTAAGTCACCAAACGTAGCGAAAAACCTGGGCTGACCTACGGCAGAGATATTGGTTATCCTATAAATAACTCCGGGGCGGCGATACCCATTCCCGCTTTCCAAATTGAAAACTAAATGTGCACTACAAAATAGCCACTATCCCACAACAAAAACGCCCAATAAAAATAACAGTTTATGTTGACATAGTTGTGTAAAATTGTAAAACAGATATTACGCAAAGTTAAAACTTATCGGAAACGTCGATTCCCCGGTTTTAATAATTCTTTTGTATTGCTGCACAAATTAATGTAACTGTTATCAATCCTTATCTATGGCCTTAATGTTCAAATCGCAATAAACCACACTGCGGTAAGAAATGAACATAGAATCGAGGTTAAACTATTCTATGAATCGAATAAATAATAATTCGTGCCTCAACTAAAACGTCCATAACAATTATTATTAATTTTAATTGTTTTCCGTCTTTATCAATGTGGAATAATGCATTATAATATAGAAATAATTGATGGTTTTTAATATTCTTGGAATATGTCGCGCGATTATTATAATTGAAGTATGTTACATGGGCGCTAGGCAAATTTATAGTATTCTTATTCTTAAGCGAAAATAATTATTGATATTTAAACACGCTCCAGTTATATTAAAACTAATCGATTTAATGGTTGGTTTTGGCGTTCCTAGAATACATAGATGTTTTAAAGTCGTACTACTATAAACCACAACCAGTAAAATCAATCAGTTAAAAAATATATTGTATTCAAGTTCTGTTGGGCAGCCGCAGGCGACAGTCTTTAGTCGCAGAGATTGTTGGAAGACTATTCCAAATTCATAAAAATTCAAACAAAGTCTCGCAACTTAAGGGGGTATTCTAGTCTAGAAAAAAAAAAAACAATTTTTTTTCTTCATATTTCCAAATTTCAAATATTCAAAAATATCCCATTTAAAGGATTTTTCAAAATTCGCATTATTTTAAAAGTTATAACCATTCTAATGTCGTGGTTTAGACGGAATCTAACCAAAATCTAAATAGAACAAAATTTTAAAAGCATTTACTCCAAATCACTTTTTTCTAACTGGTTGACACGATATCTCAAATTCTACTAAACCAATTTACTTGAAATTTGGTGTGAGCCTTCTCTATACCTTTCTCTATGGCGGGAATTAGAACCATAACAAAATTTCAATTTTTACTATTTTTAAAAAATTTGCAAAGTCTAAAATACTGGTACAAAAACGTCTTTGTTATTTCAGACAGCCGCCATTTTGCGAAACATTTTTTTTTTACTTTTCCTTAGTTCGGGCCATAGCCGCATTTGTTTGAATTAAGAATTATAATTTTTTTATTACTGGGAGGGTTGCAATCGTGTCAACCAGGGCGCGCCATTTTTGAGACCCCCCACTTCAACAACTTTAACTTTTTGAATTTTTTTTTTTCGTTCGACTCGACTTTTTTTAATGGATTCTTTAATGTTTAATAAATATGTGATAAAATAATAGTTGGTAAAATATTATTGGTTTTTTTTATTGCACCTGAAAAAACACCTACAATTCATGCTTCTAGACTAGAATACTCCCTTAAGTCTCTCATGTGCACACCTCCGTATTTGATTTTTATGCTGTATACCTATGGTTATTTCACAGTACTTGGATAATAACAGAACGTGAATGTAAACTACGAAATTTGATTTTGATGTTCAAATTTTTGATACATTTGGTACCGCGCGTTTTCATCCCGGGACAAAATATCCTACTGACAAAATAGCCACTAAAACCTAACCTAACCTAACCTTATTTTACATTTTACTATTTTTGAACAATAATTTGTTGTCTTAACAGGATGTCTACATTATTTTTTTCCCATTTTATTCTTTTCGAACAACAATTGATTGTATTTAATTGTTGTCTGTATTATTTTGTCCTATTTTTTGTTAGGTTAGGTTTGGTTAGGTTAGGTTAGGTTACATAAGGTTTTAGTGGATATTTTGTTTGGGGATGTTTTGTCCATAGGATATTTTGTCGGAGGATGTTTTGTCCGTAGGATAATCTGTCGGGGGTATTTTGTCGCGGGATGAAAAGTCGCGGAACCAAACCGAATACTTGAAAGATTTTCTTCAGTTAGTCATAATAATAAATAATAACATTCGAATGATTTGTAAAGCGCCGTTATGTGAAAAATTACCCCAATTACCAATGAACGCGATAATGCGTAAAAATCTACATAATTTATTATATTGTACTCTTTATACTCTGTACAGGCACAAAACATACAGAACCATGCTACCTATATAGATATGATAGATCACTTGAGAACTGTGTAATGATACCTACCTATACATATTGTTAACATAAAAGGTTGAAAATGAGGTAGTGATAAATTAACACACTATATGTGCATACTAAAAATCTACTTAAACAAAACTCAATCAGGATCTTTTCTTCTAAACAAATTGAATACTGAAAAAAAAGTTTAAAATCCAACTAAATATACCCACATTCAATATGCAAAAATCCCTCATTATAAGTGAATGTATTTTACTTGGAAGATGACAATTATAACTGAGAGGCAGACGTAAGCTGAGAACAACAAAGAAGAAAGGAATACAGACAAGTGGAGACTATAGGGGTTGGTTGACCAGGGGGTATTTTCTCACAAGCGGACAAAGGGGGTGACTAGCCCCAGAGGAAATATCTGACCAGACCTAATGAAGTGAATGTATTTATTATTAATCCTCGTGGAGTCGTTTTCAAGGGATGATCGACTGTAATCAGGCTCTCTTGGAAGAATAAACGGTTTGTTCGTCATTAAGTTAAGCAGCCCGAAAACGGTAATTACTTGGATTTTGGCACAACAGTTTGGTACAAAGATCGATGATTATTTTTCTTTACATAACACTACACATTATGGATGGTCTTTTTGGGGAGAGGAAGGAGTGTATCGTTCCACAGTCTAGCTGTTGAACTCAACATGACATGTGACAAATTTAAAACGGTTTACAAATATTGGACCAGCGTTCGGCGTGTTTCCCGACTACGCACCGATACCGAGGGCATCAAGTATGCGAATGTAAAGCATTCTGCAATAGAAATCTGATACCAACCCTGATGGATGGTTAACAGGCTGACAGACGAAATTAAGTTTAATGCAGTTGAAATGAGATTAGGAAAAAGAATGAGGGAGTAAAGTAAAAAACAAAGATTTCTTTAAATGAACAATTAACAGTGTTTTTCTCAAATGACCTCTCAGGTAAGTATGGTTCTGTATATTTTCTGCCTGTACAGAGTATATGTAAAACAATACGTGTACATTTTTACGCACTAACGCTTTCATTGGTCAAATGCATTGTATCAGTGATCGATGAACCGGTGAATGCAATTTTAGCCATAAGTTGTTGAAATGGTCTGTCTAGTCAGCAGTCAGAAGTAGCATTGTAGAAATATAATATAAATTTGAACAGCGCCCTTAAGACGATTTTTCGCAAGAACTGCGTTATTCAAATCACCCAATTATTATTAAAATTATTAAAGCCGATGCAATTGGCTTGTCTTTATCTGTCGTCTTTCTTGTGTTGGCGCATTGATATTCAAATGTGCGAAACATCTTCAGTTGTTCGATGGATTTCTCGAACGTCTTTTGTTTGTCACCCTATTCCGTTCGGTGTACAAAATCAGATGGAAGCCTCATGAACCTATTTCAATGCCGATAGATATAACATAAGGTAAATCCTATTGTTACGAGAGTCCGTTAGTCGAGAGCATTTCTAATTATGTTAATTTGCTTCATAATAATAAAAAAGAAAAATTAAGAAAAAAATAAATTTGTAAAAAGAAAATTTTTCAATCGTAAGTAAAATTCGGGAGTTCAAAACCCAAACAGAATTCAGAAACCCAAACAGAGCACCGTGCAGAATTTGTTTTTTTTCAGTAAATAAATCTGAATAATTTTTAAATGGGTATTCGAGCAATTATGTTTAACTACAACTCTAAATTTTAAAATGGGTATTCCAGCAATTATGTTGAACTACAACTTTATTTAAAAAAGAGATTATTCTAGGGGCAATGCAATTTCCGTAGACAGCGTTTTCAAAACCTTGGTTGTTATTACGAGATTTTTGCTCTATTTTAAACGAGTCTTGTTTCATTAAGCACTAGCTGGTACCCGGCAATATACAGTCGGCTTAGGGAAAATACGGTAAACCTAATTACACAAAACATTAGTAAGTGACCCCGAAGGGTTGTGCAGAGAGGATGTCGGTCGCTTGAAACGCTGTATCTTCATTAGTTTAATATCTTTGGGGTAGGCCAATATCTTTGGGGTAGGCCAATATCTTTTGGGTAGGCCAAGAACCATTTTGATGTTTTTGACGCTAAATGACCTCGGAGGTATGATTTTTTTTTAATTTGGGGGGAAAACATTCAATATGCTCAAATTGTCAGACAGAAAAATTTTCACTGAATTGGTATTTCTGTATAAAATTCTAAATGATTTAGTTGATTGTCCGGTATTGCTTGAACTGATAAGCTTTCGGATTCCACATCGTAATATTAGAAGTCAGGATTTATTTCAGTGCAGAAATTCTGGGACTAACTACCATATGTATTCCTCTTTGCCCAGAATACTAATGGAAGGAAACAATTATGCCAAGTCAGTGGACATTTTCAATTTATCTTAAAACAAATTATAAAACATTGTTACTGACGCAGTTCAGTTATGTACATTAAATACTGTATATTTCTTACTATTTATAAGCAAAAGCTCCAAAGAACGGCGTTAATTAATAAATAAATAAATGAATAATGGGGTATTTCATAACCTAACCCTACCTCTCCACCATTTAATTTCACCTCAAAACATTTACCGAATAGAGGTGCTATAATATTCTCAATTGATCAACGGTTTTATTAATATGATCGTATATGTATATATATATATTAAACGCTTAATTTCAGATGTCAAGCTACTTTCACACATTTTGACACGTGTAAAGTGGGGTAAATCAAATAATAGATACACGCTCTTAGATGTGCAGTAAATCCTGTGAAGGTAAGGCGCAACACGGCGTAGTATTGTATTTTGTCGAACAAGAAATCGACCCGGTAACCGCGAGTGGCCGCATTCAGTGAATTGAAGGCATTGTTGTCACTCCACAATAGAACCCGCGAACAATGCGGACAATGAGTAGAGAAATTATTTATACGCAGTTTTATTCAAATTGTTATCGGCACAGGAGCATAGGTCGGTATCAATCATCCGCAACGATCTGAGATGCGATCCCAACTGATTCAAATAAATAAAACTTTATTGTGTTGTACCTTTGTACATTATCTGTGGCACGAGGTCACCACACTTTACATTTCAAGGAGGAAAGAATGGAATTGAAATCGAATGAAATCGATAAAATTTAATCGAAGGTATAAGGGAAACTTTATATTATTTATATTGGATTTTTGTAAGGAAAAATCAATTAGTTGGAATCGAAAATAAAAGTTTTTAATTCATTGTTTTTTGACACGAGAAATGAATTCCGACCGCCACCCCCAGATTCCTTCGGGATACGAGAAATGAATTCCGACGTCCGACCCCCAGATTCCTTCCCACCCTTCATAACTTTTTCTTTCCCCAGAACTTCATCTCATTCCTTTCCTTAAAAAATCATCCTCTAACATGAAATAGGCTCTGAGAGAAATTTATTTTCCTAAGGACTTCCTGCGTGGATTTAATGTAAAATAATAAATAAAATTAACGGTCTCTCAAATCCAGGTACGCCTTTTCTGTTGTTTCACAATTGATCTATTTAAATTAATATACCTCACCCACCAGTGTGGAAGACCACCAATCAAAGTTGTGCTTGAAAAGACTAAGTCGTGTTTGGTGACGAGATCTGAATATCCAGGCATCTAAGTACTTCTCCACCTCCTTTTTGCCCCCGTTATCTTCAATCCCACAACGAAACCCAATTGAGGATGCCGTAGTCTCTCTGGCTCCAGACGGTTGTGGTATTAACGTTATATATATTTAAATGAAATTTTACCACGATATTAACAATAAAAAATTAAACTATTATTATTTTTTAATAGTTATTCAACGATGAAAGCTTGAAAACAATTCATGCATAGATAGAATTTGCTTTTGACATTATTATTTATGAAGGCAAAAACTTATTCATAAAACCACTATTCATCGATATTTGAGATAATCCTTAAAACCTAAACAAGCACCATACACTTTGTATGCGGAAATGTACGGTTAATAAGCAATGAAGCATAAGGGATGCCGTTGTAACCGGGTTTTCGTGAATTTACAATAAAAACATGTCAATTATTGGCCCGCAGATGACAATGGGAATACAATGGAAACGTGCGCGTTACAAGTTATTATTGTGTAGCTTTGTGCGCACGCTCTAACGCCTCCAGACCCCCAACACCCTGAAATCCTGAAAGCAAAGTTCAAGCCCTGACCAGTTTCAATTGAATACAATTTTTTTTTTTTTAAATATATTTTACTATTTATTACACGCAATTTTTTTATTATATTCTATTATACTATTTAGGTCTTACACAAACACGCTGTGATCAAGTATTTAACAAATATTTCTGCGGTATATAGTTATGCTGAACTGTTATGGGTTACATTTAATTAACTCGTTTGTTTGGACTAGTCTCGATTATCTAGGCGCATCATAATGGATTACTGGTACCTACCCTGATATATGGCAGTGAGGCTGGAAGTGGAACTGGAAGAGAAAGGATGAAAGTAGACTGAATGCTGTAGAAATGAGATCCCTGAAACGTATGTGTGGTAAAACCATGTATGATCGTGTGAGAATGTGGAGATCCGCAAAGAATGCAAGGCTGATGTAAACGTAATGAATAAGATTAAGAAAGGGACGCTCAGATGGTTTGGGCATGTAGAGCGAGTGAATGAGGAAAGGAGTGTGAGGAAAATATATGACGCAAATGTGAATGGTAGACGAGGTCGGGGACGCCTGAGGAAGACATGGCACGACCAAGTGAATCAGATACTTGAGTCGGGCGATGTCAAGAGTCAGAATAATAGAAGAGCATATGAGACGATGTATGAATGTGAACGAGGCAAAGAGTGTGTGCCAAGATCGAGTAGTTTGGCAGTCCGTTCTCTCTGCCTACCCCTGCGGGGAAACGGCGTGATGGTTAGTTAGTTGGTTCATTTGTAAAAAACAAACAGCTTTTATAAAACAAAGATATACATTTATATATATAGAAAGTTAAACAAGATTAAGCAAAAAGAAGTTTCTTACGCATAAGCCGCGGCATTCCAAATTTCTACCGTTTTATAAATTATTACTTTTGAACACTGTGTTAAGTTAGTTTTGAAGATCTACACATTTGCCATACTGAAACGGTAATTATATGAAACTACGTCTCCGAAAATTATTATAAACAGGTTTTTTTCGGTTATTTTACAAGTTATAGGTATGTTTGAAAAATATTCACAGTGTTTCTTTAAATGCAATTTAAGACATTTCCCACAAGATTTTAGCTCTATTTTAAACGAGTCGTGTTTTATTTTACATTTTCACAATTTTCGTTTAAATACTGTCGTTTTGAATATTTGCGCGCTCCCTCTAACATTCGTATTTACATATCTCCCTTCTTCTTTTTGAGTGCTTACTACCGGACCATAAGTGTCGGTTAGAGATATGAGCTATATTTTTCAGAACGGTCAGTGGTTGAGTGAGCATCGCGTTCGGGTCCCACCCGGGCGTCCCGTGTTCGATTCCTCGGCTGGCCAAGTTCTCCATCACAACACAAGCAACATTTTCGGTTTTCTGTGGTGGTAGTAGGAGATTTTCAAACATTGTTGGGTTATTTTAAACCCGGGAATGTTTGTCTTTCTTTAAAAAAAAAAAAATTGGCTTTACAAATAATAAAGTAAAGGTAAGAGGAATAAAGGATAAGGATATTAAATTAGATAAAAGGTAAAAGTATAACATAATTTAAAGAGAAAAATAAAAATAATTAAAAAAATAAAATAAAATGAAAACATAATAGATAAGTACCTAACGATGACGTATAATAAAAACATTATATTAATAAATGAGTAAATTAAAAAAAAAGGAATCGTCCTTTAGAGCGGTCGCCTCATCATCTTAGTTAATAATGTCTGATGGAAATGTTTGCCATTACATCCTCTCTTGTTTGCCACTACATTCCGGAAAATGGCGTGATAGTTAATTATTTAATTCTACTAGCTTATTATTTGATGTTTATTAACAACACTTGAGAACAATAAAAAAAGATTAAAAACAACTCGCAGCCAACATAATTGACATTTCAAACATCACTTATCCGCGCGACAAATGAACAAACCCAAATCTTTTCACCCCGCTTTACCATCAGCCCCAATACACACTAATACAATATCGCATATTGCAAGACGCTTCCCCTCGATCATTCAAGTTTATATTTGATATATTTGTAAACAGTTGTTTTTGCCGCCGAACGACACCGGTACATTATATTCCCGCTGGGGTGGCGGGTATCCGTAGGGGAGTGCGCCGGTTTTCTATTTATAACACTAAATTAATAGTAGGTACAGCACTGCAGCAAGCAATACAACGGGGCGGTGTTATGGCTTTATGATAAACACAAGTCGGAATGCAAGTTTAGCAGTCGCTAATAAAAGGATGCGAGCCTAGCAGTATACGACGGGGTTCTAATACCAACCCTGGTATGTGGCTTTCCGAAAAAAATTTTGTTCAAAATTGAAAGATTGACGCTTAGATTTTTTTTTTACATTAACTCCACACAGGAGGCCCTGAGGGAAATAATTTCCCGCAGGGCCTATGTCATCTTTGAAGATGCTGTGTGGAGGGTGCTTTTGAGGAGAGGAAGGAGTGAACATGGGTCTTGAAGAGACCCTTGTTGTAGGAGGGAGGAAACACAGAAGCCGGCAAATCGTTCCACAGCCCAGCTGTTGAACTCAAGAATGAGTCGTAGAAACGACCCGTTCTCATGTGACTAATGTCAACCGTGTACAAATGTTGAGCGCGTGTTTGGCGTATTTCCCGACTATGCACCGGTGCCGAGGGGATCAGTGACCAGTGATGGTGATAGATAGGCAGAACATATCGCAATGGTGAAAAACCACAATTTAGTGTGCAAATCTGAGTTGCCAACCTTTTACTTCCCATCTTACTTACTTACCAACCTTTTACTCACCATCTCCTTCCTCTACCCACTCTATTCAGCCTCGACATAGCTCATTTGGGGATGTCAAACAATTTTTTGTTTATTATTATTTTTTATTTTAACTTTTATGAGTAAAACCTCAAACTGTAATATTTAATTAAATGAAGACATTATGAGCGAAACTCAATCGAACATCTGGAAACAGAAAAATCAGAAAAAGATATTCACACCTCTGGGACTCGAACCCAGGACCTCCCTACTTTCCGGGTCGGGCGCTCTTATCCACTGAGCTAAGGTGTCGATATCTAATTCGGTCACTTTTAACTGTACCATACTTCGACTAAGAACCACCCATATTATCTTCATTTTTCTTAACGCATATTTTTTATTGGCTGCCATCTTTATGAATGTAATATTTAATTAAATGAAGACAGTAATATTTAATTAAATAAAGAGTCCCAGAGGTGTGAATATCTTTTTCTGATTTTTCTGTTTCCAGATGTTCGATTGAGTTTCGCTCATAATGTCTTCATTTAATTAATTTTTTGTTTGTTTGTATTTAATTTAAACAAAATTTAATAATGTTATTAAGAAGTTCTGCAAGTATTTTTTTTTAATTATTGTCCCAGCTGTTACATACTTACGATTCCATTTTCAGACAGTTTGATGATTTTAACAAATGGCTTTGTAAGCCGATACAGCTATCAAAATAATAAAAAACCAAAATACTTGCAGAACTTAAAAAGTAACACTAAAAAATTCGATTTAAATGTAAATTTGTTTGAAATTAAATGTAGAATTAAACACAAAAACAATTAATAATGTATCATGTCATAGTTGTTGGGACTCTTGTGCGATATTCACTTAAATTTATATAAAAAAAAAAAAACAAATATCTACCTGTAAGAGGAAAATGATTTTCAGGAGAATTAAAAATAAATTTTTTTTGCGACTCCGGTTTTCGCTTTGAATTTAAGTGTTTCAGGCTAGCGATAAAGTACCTACTTATGACATAACGTTTAACAGAACATTATTTTAATTGCTATTTTCAAAATTGGAACTGATTTGTCGAGAGCCCAGACCATCCCCATTGATGTAATATATTAATGCTTGCACTTCTCCACACATAAACACAAACTTCACATCTGCCCTGAAGATAACACTCTAACGCTGACCGAAATGTCAGCTAAAAGAGAGGAAGCGCAACATGTCACAATAACGTAAAAATTAATCATGATAAGACATGGATGATCATCTGAAACAAATACTAATACTTAAGACGGGTTAATACTTCGAGTCTTAAGAGTCGATCAAACAGTGTAAATGTGAATGAAGCAAACGGTATGTGCTTAGTACAGCGTTCAATCCCTTGTGCCTCCTACCTCTGCATGAAATTGTGTAGATTGTTAGTTAGCTTGTAGTTAATCAAATAATTAAACATTTGAATTGCAATGGAAATCATTGTGCAATGATTATTCGCAATCAAATCGAAGTATCAATAATGAGGCTTGGTGCGAATTACAAACACAACCTTTCTAGATTGGAAAGGATTGAAAGGCCAACAGTTTTGCAACACACGTATCGACCATTTATATTTTAAAACCGTTTAATTAATCTCCGCGTCATACCCCAGAAGATTGTCTAACGAATGAAATCGTTAATCTCAATATGTTTTATTCATCGAATGCACTTACTGATTGTGGTACGGCCACAGTTCACAGAGATCAGCTATAATAGCTAATCATGATGGATTCGCCATTTATGCTGAAGAATTTAATAATTCCCTATTTTATGATACCAATCATTGTAATGTTATTGTAGGTCATGCTAACTTAATGTCGTTTTAAAGTGGTATATCGATGTCTTCACCTTTGCAATGAAGTACCAGATTCGTCGGAATTTCAAGTGAAGAGTGTTTAGGCATTGCATTTTGCAGATCGCAATGAGAAATACAACTGAATTAAGCCATCTAAAAGAGAATGGGTCACTGTGATTTTGTATTTTCATTAACTCCCCAATTGGCTTATTTATATAACGCCGTTTTCCAGAAAAATCACCTCAAGGGCGCTGTACAAACAAATGTATAAAAGAATTCGAAATAAAGTTGCGAATACAAATTTTAAAAATAAAAATTAAAACATAAAAAGATTTTATTTGAATTACGTTTGGCTCTTAGCTTCTCTGCAAAACAGGATCTAATAGACTTCTTAAATGTAGATATAAAAAGTCCAGTAGATTAGTCAGACATCTGTGGAGGCACTGCTGAAAACTAGCTGCAATTGTAGCTGAGCAGTGACCTGTCAATAGAATCAAAGATAAAAGAACAAATTGTGAAATATTGTAAAAAATTCTATTATGAATAAACGTTTTTCAACGAAAAATCGAAATTTGAGTTGAGTACGCAGAAATACGTAATTTTGTACCCTCTTTATGGAACAATACTCAGATTACTCATAAACACCACTAAATCAATTATAATCCAGAAAAACTTGTAGTGAATTAATCAAAGTTGATGTTTTCTGGGACTCTATTAGGATATTTAAAAATGTCATTGAATTATAATGCCTTTTTTACGTGAGCTCCACAAGGAGGCCCTGAGGAAAATAATTTCTCTCAGGGCCTATGTCATCTTTGGGGATGCTGTGTGGAGGGTTTTTTTTAAGGAAAAAGAGAGGGAGAGTTCTGGGAAGGAAAAGGGTTTAAGAGGTGGGTAGGAATCTGGGGTTCAGGGTGCCCTGGTCATCCGCCTCCAAGACCTCGACAAACCTCACCCCATGAACCCGGGCACTCCTGCTAAATCACCAAACGTAGCGAACCACTCGGGGTGACCTACGGCAGAGGTGTTGGTTATCCAATAAAGGTTCCCGGGGCGGCGGTACCCATTCCCGCCTCCCAAATTGTAAGACGGTGCTATTTAATACATGTAAGACACAGACACGTAAATATTAAATGATTTATGGTGGCATTCGAATATTGCTTTCCTCATTATCTCAGAACCCGGGTTCATGGGGGGAGGCTTGTCTAGGCGGATGACCAGGACATACTGAACCCCAGATTCCTACCCACCCCTTAAACCCTTTTCCTTCTCAGAACTCTCCCTCTCCTTCCTTTCCTCAAAAAACCCTCCACACAGCATCCTCAAAGATGACATAGGCCCTCAGGGAAATTATTTTTCTCAGGGCCTCCTGTATGGAGCTCATGTAAAAAAAAAAACTAGTATTCTAGTATAGAGATGTCTGACTAATCAATTGGATGATCGATACATGTATAAATATTGATAAGAGCGAGGAAGAGACAAGTTTTCACTAAGATAAAACCAGCATTGCAGTTTATTGCGAGCTTCTCTGTGGAACTTGGGTGTGAAGAAGGGTTTAGCGGTTTAAAAGCCCGTGGCCTGGAGTAAAATATAATTGTACATGATAAAAGAAAGAAAAAGTGCCGAAAAAACGGAATAATCGAGAGGAAGGGGGGAGAAATTTAAAGCAGGAGACATATTAAAATATGTATTAATTTCAATTGACCAAGTAAATGCATTACTAAATAGGGCCAAAACGGCGCGATGCACATCTCTCGACTCTACAAAATGCATCGAGTGTTATTCCAGAGTGAATAACATTCCGAGAAATGCATGTGACGTTTGTTTTATTGCACGCATTAGGTACGTGAGCACCGTCGATGTTTGCTGAACCAGTGTCACTGCACTCGGGCGCACCACAACACGGTCGGAACAAGAGAGCCGTTCTGTGAGATGTCGGCCAACACGGTCTCACAGACCCCATACCCACACAACACACAACAAACACACCGGCAAAGTGAATTAGCACCTCCGATCAAATGGCACCAGCTAAGAACTGAGTCAACTGAACTGGGCCGATGCATCTACCGACCACAACGCTAACACTACGTCACTTCATTTGGACAGGGTTCTAACTTTACTTCATATTGTTCTTAGATATGAGGTGTCAAAGTTTGCAAAGACGATTTCTCATTATCTATTTACCAATTTCCAATTTTGAAGTTGAAAATTGTTTAACGTATTTTAATTGAACATATTTTAAAGGAAAGTATTTAAATAGGACGTATATTCACCCTTTTAGAACGTACCTACCTAAACCAGCTAAGGCGTAATTATTCATTGCACAAGGTTCTAATTACATTTCCGTAATGCAATTCCAAGCTAGGGCCACTTCCTATTTAAATATTTTCCATTAAAATACTTTAACTAAAATTGTTAAATAGATTACGAAAATTCGTCTTTGGAAACTTAGAAACCTTAGAAAATGATAAGACATAGTTAGAACTCTATCCAAATGAAGTGACGAACCATAATGCGTCTCTTATTTAAGATCAACTGTCAGTTACACGAAAAATAGAGAGTGTAAGTGTAGTTAGAACATTGTCAAATGAATTATTATTGAAAATGTTTGATGTTAGAACGGTGTCATACATGGAACATTGTCGGGTTCATGGGGTGAGGTTTGTCTAGGTCTTGGAGGCGGATGACCAGGACACACTGAACCCCAGATTCCTACCCACCCTTTAAACTCTTTTCCTTTCCAGAACTCTCCCCTCTTTCATTTCCTTAAAAATAAACCCTCCATTCAGCATCCCCAAAGATGACATAGGCCCTGAGGGAAATTATTTTAGCTCATGTAAAAAAAAAATACCTACATATGTCTACGAAAATACAACACGGATAGTTCTGAAAATTATTTTGGGTATAGAAATGAGCAAAAGAAATGCTTTGGCATTTAAAGGTCATTTTTGAAAAAAATGTCAGTTAGAACCCTATCCAATTGAGGTGCCGACTATTCAATTATTTAGACTAAGGTATTACTCAAAGGCCTGTTGATATTTCAATAGTGAGAACGAATCGAAGGTATATTGACTAATATATTTATTATATACCCAACGTCAATAGCAAAGAGTCGACTCGGTGTTGTTGTCAGGCTGGGCGTACTCCAAAGGCTGTTATTTATTAATTGTGAACCTATCGAGAGATTGATATATCCGGAGTGAAATTTACCAGCGTCAAATAAAGGCGCAATCTATTATTGTTTGCTGCCAAACTTTCACACTTGATAAACATTATCGACGCTGAATCATAATAATACTGTGGGCGAAGTGTGATGTGCGTAGTATTGGGAAAGAACACAAATAGGGAAAAATGTTGAATAGTTATATTTCATCATCCTGGTACAAACAATTATTACAAAATCCGTACTAATATTATAAATGCGAAACTGCTCGAGTTTGTTTGTGACGCTTTCACGCATAAAACAATAAAAGATATTAAAAATTCTTTCACCAATAGAAAGCTTAACTATATGCGAGGACTATAGGCTGTATATAATGGTAAGCTCTGGCGTTATGAAATTATAAATATTAATATATTATATTTGTTATACGTTTTCTGTCGCTAACAAAAGCGAGTTATTTCTAACGTTAGAAAACAAATCGTTGCCATGGAAACGATCTTGATATATTTGTGGGCTCTATGCTGGTAGGCACTCAGCCCCCTACCTACTGGTCGGCTGCTCTGCTCCAGAAAATTCAAATATTAGAATATGTTTTGTTTTTTTTGGAGAAGCTTTTGTTTTGGAATAAATGTCGGATGAGAGTTCCTACATTAAAAATATAATTCGTAACGATTATAAACACTGTATAATAAAAAGTGTTATTTTTATTATATTTACAAACATCACATGTTCAAATAAAAATAAATCTCCGAAATGTTTGTAAGCGCATAAATTCCGAACGACTGCACCAAATTGGATAATTATTTTTTCTTGGAGCTCTAGCATTATGAAATTTAGGTGGCACGCGAGCTGTTTGAAAACTTAATGTACCGGGAATGAATGTATGGAATGCGGGAGGGAGTGGGGGGAGGGGGGATAATTGACAAGTGCAAGCGCTACTGTAATTTCCCCTAGTACCATGCGAGCGAAGCCGCGGGGAAAAGCTAGTATTATTATAAATTGAAAAAAAACTGTGAGGAATGGAGGAGCCTTGTCCACCGTGGAAAGAGGAGTAGGGGTCACGATCCTCAACAATGAGGAACCGACTTAAGAAGAAAGAATTGTAAATTATAAAACCCAGAACAAAAAAAAGCACTGTTCGAGGCTTTAAGGTAGCAGTTTTGTGAAGTTATCACGATTAATAATTTAGTTCACATTTTCGGCTTCAAATACAGCAATTTGCAAAAGTGGTTAATAACGAAAACTTTTTAAAAAATACGCTCGAAACTTATGGTAGTTATTTGTGTAAATGTTTACTATCAACATTTTCTGCTTGGGAGGCATGTATGGGTACTCCAAGTGTTTCGCTATGCTCGGTGAAGTAGCAGTGGTGCCCGGGCTCATGGGGTGAGGTTTATTTAGTCTCTGCGGCGGATGCGTCTGTTTACTTACTGCGTGGCAGGCCGGATCGGAGGGGCTGGTTTAGGGAGACCATTTGGCCACTCCCTTGTACATATACTCCTGCCGAGTGATTCTCTATCTTTTGTGCGATCGAGGTAGATCTCCGGCGAGATCTCCTGTCAGATGTGTGTGATTTTCTTTGGCTGTTGTTTGCTTTTTCTATGGGCCGATGTCAGAATTTCAATTGTGAGCTGTCATGTATTTTAGTTTAGATTGTTTTAATGATATATATTTATAAGAATGCATGATTATTTCTTCATTTAAATGAATAAACAATCATGTGTACTTGCAGGAATTTGTAATTAAAACGACCTAAACTAAAACACGTGACAGCTCACAGCTGAAATGCTGACATAGGCTCTTAGAAAAAGCAAATTCTGGGTGGAGCTATTATACTTTGTAGACTATTTTAAACTATATATTTTTGTAAATGTAGTTTATGATAGTACAATATTACATCATAATAACTTTGTTTACATTACTTAAATTTCGTATAAAAATACTAATATAACGTAACGTATTAATGTGAAATTGATTTGATTATAACCAGGCTCTACCATCAAAACACTTTAATTTAGTCAATCGGAATCCAATAAAAAGTCAATGGGTCGATGTTTGTGTCATTAAAGATCAGTATCTGCGGGATCAAATAATGTTAAATCGTCTATTAAACAATCCCAAAGAGGAATTCGGTGATAAATTAGACACCTCTCGCGTATTAAAATTCCGTATCACACTTCATCACTTATTATCGTATGGACTATTCGAAACGGTCCGAAATTTGAACACACGGAAATTATTGTTCCAGACAACAAAAACAATAAAATATTCAAGATAGGCTTGTCAAAAAAAAATATGACACAAAAGTCGGGTTAGTGTGTAAACCAAGCTACCGCGTAATAAGTCGCTTGCCACAAACTTGAAAGTAGAAATATCGTCGTATTCTGAAATAACATATTGAAAATTCTAGAAACATAATAATAATGAGTGACTTCTAGATGATTTGCCTACACTGAATATTTAATAAACACCAAAAATGCCTAAATTGTATATTTGAATGGATACCAAAGGTAGCCACTAAGATTGGTTGCTTCAAAAAATTTTACAATTCATCAAATTTTTTAAAGTTAATTTTCACGTTCTGTGAAAGTGAACGTTTAGGACAGCGTTACAGTGTCCATAATCAGCGCAACACAGCATTACACCCAAAAACAAATAACGAAAATACTTTTGGCCGTGAAAATCTAAAAACAAATCTGAATTCATCAATTTTGTTAAGTTAATTTTCTGTGTAAATTCTATTCAAGCTATCCTATCCCATTTGATCGAAATGACATAATGGTATAAAACACAGTTCTGCATGCATTTCTAAGCAAAGAATGGTCAGACTTTTGGATTACGAAACAAGCTCACACCGCATTTTTTTTGTTCGTCTTTATTCTATAGTTATATAGAAAAACAAAAAAGTGTGGTAATAACATGGCTACTATAGTCTGGACTATCCATGCAACCACGAAAAAGGGCCAACTATTTTAAATTTTAAAGTTTCAAAAGTTAAAAAGGTTTTTTACGCATTAAAATAATTGGAGTAGAGACTGGGGAGATATATAATATCGAAAGCGGGGGGCTAATAATTTAACATTAATAATGATATTTGGCTGATTTACAATTTAGAATTATATTTGGATTCAGAAGATATAGCAGTGCATCGACAATGTTCACTGAACTAGGACTGCACGGATTCGCCGGTCTAAAGAGACATCGGGTCACTGGAGCTATGATGCGACTAATGGCTTCCGACAATGCAGTGGTGACCGCAGCGTTCCAGCACCAAACCCCACTCCTGAGTGAGCGCTGGGCCCGAGCTTGAAGAATAGAATTGATTACTTATTTATTTTTTTTAATTTTAATATATATATTTTTTTATTTTGTTTTTTTCCTATTCTATGTTCTAAAAAAAATCTGTAGTATTACAATATGTTATAAAATATATTATATAAATATGTACAATCATATGGGACGTGTGGGATTGCACTATCCTTCCCACATCCTGGAATAAAACTTTATTATTATTATTATAAAGCACCGTTTTCGTGAAAAATCACCACAAGGGCGCTGTACATATAAATATATAGTAAAATTTTGTCAGAGATTCGTGAAAAAATGATTATTCATTTGCCATTCATACAAGGTCTAATTTTATGGAATTCTTTGGTATGTGAAGTTTCATCTAGTCAAACATATATCGATGGCAGTAGATATAAATAAAGTTGAAAGATTTTCAGCCCCGGGGTCTGTTTGGAGGATGATTAATTAAAAAAGAAATTAAATTGGACGGAATTCAAATAATAAGCATTAGGGCCCGGCCGGGCCTGCCCTAACGGGGTGGGCGGTAATAATATGTTAATTCCAAACGGAAAACGATCAAGGGGTGGCCCATGTGAGAAGTAGGTACTTAATGATGATCCAGTCGATTCACAACCCTAATATTTAATCTAATGGTGACTGAAAATGTCATGTTTATTGTAGTAAGAATTGCATTATGATGTAAAGGACCTTATTATTACCATCGAAAAATACAGTAGAAATAACTAATTAATAATTAGAGAGTTATGATTACAGATTTTCACGGCCAAAAGTGTTTTCGTTGTTTATTTTTGGAGTATTATGCCGTGTGGCACCAGGGTATATGACACATCTGCACCGTATTGCTGTCCTTGGCTAATGAAGGATGAAGTGCAACATTGCAAAACACCCCAAAAATAAATAACCAAAAAAAAACTCCATTAGATTTCATTTAAAAAAATGACTATGGCATCCCCAATCTTAGTTGTAAGTTGCAATGCTGACCGGTAGTGGAAGGAAACGGGGAAGAGGAAGATGGAGGAATTTTCTGGTTATTCACATCTGGTCACCAAACACGGCTAAACCCATTTAAAGCAACGTTTCAAATATGATTGGTGGTCTTACACCAGAGCGATGCTGAGAGCATCTTCCACACTAGAACGTAAATTATTTTAAATGAGTACGTATTTTTATTACACGGTACCTACCTACCTATTTATTTTTACGCGTAAAATGTCGGCTTGTCATAGTCAGTTTTACAATGCTCGAGAGGCGAAACAGCTGTCAAAATAAAGTGATTGCAAACTGTATGAAAATAAATACGCAATTAATTTTACACATTGACTTCGGATTAGTTGAATGAAATGAATGAATTTTGAAAAATCGATAAGCCCACAACTGTAGATAATAAAAAAATGTAGGTGCCTACCTGTATTCTAATTTTATCGTATGAACTGAAATCTCCTTAAAAATAATTAATGCATTATCATTACAGTACGAACTAACGCGGACTGCGATCTTCAAACACGTCGCAGGATGAGGGAGGGAGTACCGGGTGGCTGTATTCTATATTGACTGACTCAACGAGAATGTGCCCTCAAGCCGTGGTACGTACCGGGTGCCTCACGAACTGTAGGCGCCATCAATCATATTGGTTAATTTATTACCTATTTCTCGAAGCAGGGAAATTCAGATCGAAAATCCAAATCAGAAAAATCTCAGCTTATTTATTATGCATGGTTCGTTCTAGATGTCTCTCTTCTCATTGGATATATTTAAGATTAATTACGAGTTAGTAAAAAAAAAAACACATTTTTTATTGAAGTAATATAAAAAGGTACCTACCCCTACTTTTTTTGTTTATTTAGGGAACGCGCTTAAAACATATAGTAACAAAATTAATTAAGAGCAAATGTGATATTTCAGAGGAATGGTTGCGGCCTTTTTAATACAAGACATAATTTTGGGCTTGAGGCCAAAATACACAACCAAACTGAATAATAATTTTTTATTCAAAAGGTGTTGAAAACATCTATATAACGTTGTGATTTGAAACTCCACGAAACGAAAAAGGGACATTAAAAAGAGACAAATACATACATCTGTAGCCATACATTTAGTCTACGGGAGAATGAGATAGAATAATCAGTCTCCTTGTTGTGCGGTGCTTCGTAGCCTCCCCACCCTTGTATAGTTTAATTTTGTGAAGGTTTCACTTCTATCGCGTGTGAATTGCACACTTATAATTTTATTAATTTTTGTGTTTTTTATAAAATCTAGGCAATTAAATAAACCAATTTATCGTAATTTTAGTCGCAACTTTGGCATGTTTTAAAAAGTTAATTATAATTATTGAAAAAATGATGTTATCCTACGTACCGAGTTAATATATTGAAAAATAAATTAAACATCATAAAAAAGGCATTTCTTTGGGTAGAATCAATCTTTAGAGACTGCAATCTTTAGAGCACAGGCGTCAGGAATGCTGTCATTGTTCTACCGGTATTACAATGGAAGATGCTCCGAGGACCTAGCGTCACTGATCCCCTTGGCACCGGTGCATAGTCGGGAAACACGCCAAACACGCGCTCAACATTTGTACACGGTTGACATTAGTCACATGAGAACGGGTCGTTTCTACGACTCGTTCTTGAGTTCAACAGCCCGGCTGTGGAACGATTTGCCGGCTTCTGTGTTTCCTCCCTCCTACAACATGGGTCTCTTAAAGACCCATGTTCACTCCTTCCTCTCCTCAACAGCACCCTCCACACAGCATCTTCAAAGATGACATAGGCCCTGAGGGAAATTATTTCCCTCAGAGCCTCCTATGTGGAGTTAATATTAAAAAAAAAAATATATATATATATATATATATATATTTATACGCGAAGAATTTGTGTTAACAATTTAAATCTGTCGTTTGTTATGTTCATGCTTTTTTATCATTTTTATTTTATAATTTATCACATTTTTACAGTAAATAAAATAAAATTATTATTTTTTAAATTAGAGTTGCAAAAATAAAAATTACCATTTTATTAAAAAAATAATCTATTATATTGAAGGGTGTATATATCCTGCATTTATAATGATGATTGCTCTTCTGTTCACAGTACTGGTTTATTAATTACGCGATACAACGAACATGGAAATAACTGTCACTAGCGTCTACTTTAACTGAGATCTGGGGTGAGGGAGAGCGAGCTTTAGCAAGTACAACTACTTATATATTTATAGTTAACTCGTGCTGTCTTACTCTAATGCTGCTGGAGTCAAATGAGCATTTTACAAATCCCTTTCTCTTCTTATTAAAAAATACTCTAATAACCCCCCTCACAACCATAAATAAGCAGTATGGCATTATAATATAGTAAATCGTACCATACCTGAGTACTCATTTTATAAACTGCATGGATATTTTTGGAAGAAAAAAGCAGTATCCAATCATTATATTATATCTACAATGTGTAATGTTTTAAGATCCATACGCCACAAAGAAAGTCAGTAAACCATTTGAACTCTGTTCTTGTAAGTAAAATTATTTCTCAGAGCGTTAATAAGAATACGACTTAGCTAAAATAACCCATCGTTAAATCATGTACAGAAAGTACACGCAATGAGACTATTTAAACGATTGAAATGCGGCCCCATCATCACGGCTTATCCTTAAATAGCTAAGCATGGTTACTTTAACTAAAATCTGCGAAATTATACATAATGAATAGCCGCGGCAGCATAATATGAGAGAGTGAACTATTACAATAAACATCTCTATTTTCACAAAGTAAGAACGACTTTTCCAAAGCATGCGTAGCTGCAAATAATAATGAAAGCATTTCCCAAGTTTATTCTAGACATCTATTAGGCAGAACACAACATGAATGCAAAAGACATTTCCATCAACCAACATCAAATTTATTTCACTGGATAGATGTCGTAATTTTCAAGTTTAATAATAATTGGATAATTGGAAAAAGAACGCCGTTTTTGTGAAGTCACCTCTAGCGGTACAATTCATTGTGATTTCTTAGGCGTTATCTAATTTCATTATTTACAAACATATACAGAACACATACTTATCTGGCAGGTCACTTACGATAAACGCACTTTTATGAGAAAGTTTATCCTTTGAGAAGATACGACTTGGCACATCGAGGACACCATACTTAAAAACACTGGATATCGCATGATTTTACATAATGCTACCCCCCGTTTCTGTTGATATTATACTTATGAGAAGATGATTAGTGGCAAAAATATAGTTGATATTTATTTTAATAGGCTGGAGAATTTAGGTCTGAATTTTTTTTATATAGAGGCTTTTGAAAATCAACTGACCTGGCGTGCGAGTTTCTAAACCCGCCCATCTTGGCAAAATAACCGCCCGTGATTGGTTGAATTCCGATATAGCGGGTTTTGATAGTAACTTCTTGAATGAAATAGCGGATTTTGTTTCTGACAATTTTAACATGGTTTTTGGTCGTGAAAAGGGAGGTTTTGAAAAGGTTCATCTTGTTCGTTGCAAAAATGTGAACAAGATGTCATACTCAGATCAATTTGGCAAAAAATTGGATAATAATAAATAAAATATTTTTACATTTACTATTTGCGTCACGTTGCGGATAGTTAGACGCTTTTAGAATCGCCCTGATGAGAGTCCGCCATCCAGAATCCTTGAAAGCCTTGTTCAGTGACCAGATCTGAACATCCTCACCTTCCTCTTCCCCTCCAACCACCTCCAGCCTCACAATGTGTCTCGATTGGGGAGGCCATGGTCTGACTCCCTCCAGCAGCAGGGACTCCTCTTACGCGGTATTAAGTGCATTCAAAAAATAAAATAAAAACTTTTCTATTCATCCCCACGGGTGCTTGTTGCTAACCCCGATGTAGCAGCTGCTTTTTAATTGTAGAGGGAGCTTTTCCTTGTGATTATTAAGGCGGTTAACCTGCTAACTACTTATTTTGAAAGTGATGTATTGTCTTAATCGGAACCAATAACAGTGAGCGCTTTGCGGAGGAGGTGTGTGAATAATTGAACAAGTTGAACGTATTTGCGAAAAGGTTAACGGAGAACAAAAGCACGGGGTATTCTACAATTTCCACATGTTTGGAGGTACGTTGGTATTATATACATTTTGTGATCTACGCGCGCAAGTATTTGTGAAGCGCATTATTGCCGAGAGAAACAATCAGTCATTCGGTTCATTATTCATTGTTGACTGGGAACATCTCACCCCTCTTTTCTGTGTGTAAAAACTAAAATCAATTAAACAAATTATCAAATGCTTTCGGGTTCCAAACATAAACCAGTCAAGAGTGGGTACGTATAAATCTCATGTTTTGGCTGGTCTATATCTCAAAATTTTCAGAACATCAACTAAATCATGGCGAAATTTTGGCAGTGGGGATAAATTTAAAATATATTTTTGGGTTATTCCGGTAAAGAATCCCGTTAGTAGAAGAAGTACATCTACAGAAATTTTGTGTTCCTGGCTCTAATCGAAGTAACAGTTGGAGCTTTATACATTTGAGTAGGTAGGTACCTATAGTATCGATGAATTAATCAAAGCTAATGTTATATTTAAGTACTAATAATTTCCGTTAGACTTTTTTTTAAAGACAAACATTCCCAGGTTACGAGTAACCCGACAACATTTGAAAATCTCCTACTACCACACAGTCAGCGGAAAATGTTGCTTGTGTCATGATGGGAGACTTGGCCAGCCGAGCAATCGAACATGCGTCACCTGGATGGGACTCAGAACGCGATGCCAACTCAGCCAGTCTGTCTGTAATTCCAGTTCAATGAACTCTGGAACATGGATTTGTTTTGAATTTAAGTGTCATTATTAAAATTGGAGCTAACCGTGAGAACAATTGAGACAATCGATAAAGTAGGAGCCAAAATTATTTTATTTTAATTAATAATACTGAATTTGAAATGTTTATTTCTTTTGATAACCTTTTTGACATATTTAGTAATTTTTAGTTTTACCAATGATTTTCATTCGAAGGGTAAAATTCTGATTGCCTTTAAAATTCATGTAAATAATATAAATACTTTCAACTTGATAAATCCTATAATCACAATATCCCGTGATTTTTCACGAGTCTGCGCAAGTATAGTAATAAACACGCAATCAGTAACCCTGCAAACAAAATAATAACTATCGCACAGAAGATTATAATTATCCGAACACATCGGACTTAAGATGACCATAGAAAACCAGCATTACCCCACACGGATCTAATGAAGCGAGACGATACAAAGAGAAAATAATTGTCTCCTACGGACTGGTCCATTGGTATCAAAGGGATTCAGCGATCTAATTTCTTTCGCGGGAAATCTCTCAAAGGACGAAATGAGACGGACACGCCCGATTGGCGACACACTTCCGATGAGAAGACCGATTAAGCGGAACCGGTGGGAAGAAGAAGGCTGTAATGTGGTAGTATGGGGGTAGGGGGTGGCGGATTAGTGCCCCCGGACGGAAGGAAGGGGTGAGGAATCGAATCTCCTCTTAACCTGGACCTACAAACTGATCGTTATTTTTTTACACCACCAAAAGATTTTTGCTAAATCGCTATTTTCAATCAATCGGTTTACATTATAAATACAAAAAACTAAACTAACGATAATTTGAAACTTTTCCTACCGTTTCCATTGAGTGCAATTAAAATAAAATTGTTAATTGCGTTATAAAAAAATATAAGCGTAAACTTCTAAAAAAATTTTTTTTTTCATTAAAAATGTATATACGAACGCATTTCAGAAAAAAACTTTTCATCTATGACCATTTCGTTCTTATAAAATTATTCAGAAAGTAAATTAAAAAATCACACATATGATGAAATGATTTTTTTTTATTTAACGTTAATCGGTCTTTTACAATTTTAAAATTAAGCCTATCAAAACGCTTTTCTTAATTAGTTATATTTTTATTATATATTTCAATATATTTACAGTAGGGGCACGACCAAATATTTTTTTAAATTAATTATTAATAGACTTCCAAAGTAGGCTCTGAAATCATGAAAAATAGAATCCTTTAATGGCGTACAGATTTTAATTTAAATTATTAATAAATAAAGTAGCAAATCCGTTCTAGATATATGCTACACCTTTTAATTAAAAAAAAAATATTATTCAGTTTGGTCGAGTATTTTAGTCTCAAATCCTAATGTAAATTTAGTATAAAAAAAGCCGCACAGCCGTTCATCTTGAGAATCTCATCTTTTCGTTGCTAAACTTTTAAAATCCCGATCTTGGCCATTATTATATCTTCTCTAATCCCTCGGGTGCCGTATCTTGTATCCCCTCCCCACTCCTTTTCTCGGCCACCGGACCTGCACTAACTAGAAGTGGTAATCCGCGCCTTTTACCGGAAATAATCGCCACTAAGCCCCAGGGCCTTTGTGGCGGTATGGCGCCCCACTGGACTGCCCGTGAATATCTGTGGAAGTGTTTTATATTGCTAGCAAGTATGTAACTACCCAACTGCCCATCCTTCTTGATTTGACGCTGGGCCTGGAAAACCCCATGTGACACAATTCCGATTGCGTGGCGCTTGAGTGAATCGAAGATGAATTTTGAAGGCAGCTGAAGATTTTATGATTTGACTATTTTAGGTAGGTACTTGAAATCAGAGCGTTTTTGGATGAATCAAAAATGATTAATTTTGAAGGCAGTGTTCGTGAGGTGATTAAAAGGTGAAAAGCTAAATTAAAAGCTTATTAAGATCGATAAATCGGTGAGCTTTTAATCGTGGATTTTTACTCATATCCTCAAAATTCCATAGAGCTCTATCTTCTGCTTTATAGTTAATTTTATACTTTTAAACATGCGTAAGCCAGAAGCGGTTGATGGAAGTCCGACGTGAAAAAGTACATGTGTCGCTTTATTTTTAAAAAAGAGCATTATTCAGATTTTTTGGCTAAAAAAATAAAAAAAACTTTTGTTTTTAATTTTGTACTACGCGGAAGAGTATTTCAAATGTATTTGTAGACAAATGTCCCAGTTTACGCAGGGACCGTCGACAGGTTTATTATGTTATTGTTACTACTACAAATTATTTACTTAAAATTTTGTAAACTATGTGCATACGTAAAAGCACAATGGGCGTCTAAATAAATAAAAATAAAATACTGCAAAACTATTGATGTACCACCATTCCGTTCAACACGTGTGGGTTGTAGGAAATTTGTCGAATTTATTTGATTTTTTAATACTATCTGTAGTACAGCTATTTCCATTTGTACAATATGGTAAATACGCATAGAATATGCCCAGAAAGCAAATAGCGTCACTCATTTAAAGCATTCATTCTTGAATGGTGGTTAGGTCATTCTGAGACTTGGCAAAAAGCCGAAATCAATCTCAAAATTGACGTAAAGCATTATCAACGATCTGTTAATAGATGATCTCATACAATTCATATCATGAAGACAAAAGCACTGATTCACTTACCTGAAATAAAAACTAACGTGTATTTAGCTATTTTTTTCTACGAGTGCTTCCGTTAATACATAACAAGTAAAGCAAACATCTGTACGCATTGATTTAATCCGCACCGATTTTTTGCTATATCACAATCGTAATAAAACATCGCAATATAAATACTATGAGTAGGTACGTGAAAGGACCAAAGAAACATTCATCCCGCCGTCTATGGTTTTTTAATATTGTTTTCCCATTAATAAAACATATAAATGATCTGAAAGGAATCCTTCGGAAGGGCAGGGCCCCAATTCAGCGCCGACACAAATCAATTTTTTAATTAATATTAAAACATTTATAGAATGGAATAAAACAAAAACGAAAAGCGGGTTAGGTGACGGGTAGACGTGCCGGGCCATCTGATTTGTGAGCTGTGGTTACGTTCTCTACATCCTAACAACTTAAACAACATAATATATTTTATAAATACTAGAAGTTCTGTGAACAGTAGACCTCGCGTCTAGCAAGCTTCTAATTTTCTCGCTTCTGATTAAAAAGAATGCTTCTAATTTTATTTTAAGTTAATAAATCAAAATTTCCCATGAAATCGTTAGATGTATAAGTTGGTTCTTTACTTAATTATAAACCAGATAATATAGTTTACGTAACGTTTTTAATACGTAATTATGCAATTTGTCTTAAGAAAAGTCACAAACTTTTTCAAAACAATTCTTTTGAACAAAATTTCTATAGGCAGGTAGGGACCATAATATTTAAAAACGCGAATAGGAAAGTCCAAAAACGGCTACCATCTTAAAACGGAAACGTAACGTATAAATAAATTTATATGACATAATATGTACATAATATTATGTCCATTATATAATCATTTTGTAAAGCAATTTTATAAGTTTGTCGCAGAAAAAATCTTTACCGCAAAAACCCTGGCGTTGTGAAATTTTACAGAATTTTTTTACTAGAATTTGACACAACTTTTTAACTCCTTGTGTCATTTCTATCGTAAGCTATGGAGCTTTGCAATACGCAAAAAAACGCTTTTAAATAAGACAAGTCGCCATATTGTTTGTTCTATACTTTCCAAAATAATCAATAGGCATAGAAAGTTGGGTAAGGCCGGTTAGTAAATATAATATAAAATTTTTAAAATTTGTATTTTTTTTTTATTTTTGAAAATTGAAGTAATTTTTTTTTAAATTTTGAAATGAAATAAATTTTTTAAAAAAAGCACGCACAGTCGAAGTGTTAATCAATAAAATAGATTAAAATGGTTTTAACTCTTGCCCAATCGGCACGGGATCAACAAATCGTGAAACGGCGCACTCAGCGTTATAGAGAACGTAAACACTCTTAATCTCATACAATAAATTTAAAATTTTGATTTCTTGTTGCATTAAACATAACCGCCATCGGAATGGGGATTATTCGAAATGCCCATAAAAATATCAAATCTATCAAGTTATAAAATAATATGCGGTTTAATTACAAAAATTCCCGGGAAGAGATTAGTCACGGAGTGGGTAGCTAGTTTTATAGTCGAATAATAAATTAAATATTTTGGAGAATCATTTTATCGGTCGTAAAAATATGTAGCATTAAAAATTCTTTTATGCCAAATAATAACACCATCCGAAAACCGCATTAATGTACTAAAACGCATTAACTAAATGTGATTTGTGGCGGACGTTCATAAGCTCTAGCATTCTGATTACGTACGACAAATTTAATGCAATAAATTACATCTACGCAATTTCATAATAAAACCTACTCAATTATTTGGAATTAGAAGTCAGAGAAAACTCCACTATGAGGATAGAAAACCAACCCTTACGCGGAGAGAGGTAAAACTGGTAGAGTAATGTCGAATAAACATAGACGATACATTTTTAGGAAGCATCGCGTTCATTGGTCGAGACATTGTACATATATTTTCGTATGAACCAGTGGATGCAATTTTTAGTCATAAATTGTTTTTAATTGTTTGTCTAGTTTGTAGTTTTCTAGATTTTAGAAATATATTGTAAGTTTGTACAGCGCCCTTGAGGTGATTTTTCACAAAAACGGCGCTATATAAATCATCCAAATATTATTATATTATTATTACTGAATGCAGAGAATGGGTAAATTCCCGAAAATTATTTTTTACGAATATTGCGAGAATTTTCATAAAAATTTGGGAGGCGGATATGAGTACCGTCGCCGTGGGGTGACCAACGCCTCTGCCGTAGGTCACCCTAAGTGGTTAGCTACTTTTGGTGACTTAGCAGGGGTGCCAGGGTTCATAAGGTGAGGTCTGACCGGATCTTGGCGGCGGATGCTTCTGCCCACCAACTGCGTGATAGGCCGGAACGGGAAAGACTGGCTGTGGAAGACCTTTTGATCCCTCCAGCAGGACTCTCTCGCCTTACCGCAGTGGGAGGGGTAGATTCATGTGTCCGTCACTCCTGGAATACTGACCCCCAGTTTATACCCACCCTCATAGCATTTTTCCTTTCCAGAACTCTCTCTCCTTCCTTTCTCTCCACACAGCATCTCCAAAGATGCCCTGATAGAAATTTTTTTCAGAGCCTCCTATGTGCAGCTAATATAAAAAAAAATTAAATGCTGAAATTCCCAGACTAAAATGAGGTTCTGCTACAACAATTTCATGTTATTTACAAATGAATCATATTAAGTAGAACACGATGAGGACATAATTTTTTTAAATTTTTGAAAAATACCGAATAGGAACAGAAGATATAAGCACTAAAAATGTTGATATTTGCGTTTGGTCATACTATGACAGATGCGTCAGTAAATGCAGCACTGAAATTGAACATTGAAATTATGAAACGTTTGTCTCGTGTAAAGTCACGAGACACAAACGTCATGTCCAAGTTCACTTTAAAGCTCACAACTTCGTCATTTTAGGATATATCGAAAAACTTATTTTACTGTCGTTACTGTTTAAATAATAATAATAAACGTGCATTAAAAATAATCCACAGAAAATAATACAGACGTAGGCAGGTTTTAAAACGATGAACGACCGCTTTAAAAATGAGCAAATTCGAAAATAATGTAAGGCCGACTTGGTAAGCGTAATTATAATTACTAAACCCGCTCCGCAAATTTTTGCTGCTAGGTCCTGCGGGCGGCTTTTGGTTCTGCTTCGCCCAGTTAATGTTGGTGACCATTTTATAAATCCAATTGGAACTGGTTCCAAAATTAGCCCGTTCCTCAGATCCACTGACATCCAATGATAGCTTCTTACTGGGACAAAGTAATCGGGACAGGTAATGACGTCATATGTAATACAGATAGAGCCGCTTGATACACTGAGTATTACCGTCAATCTTTCCATAACCGGGGTGATACTACAAATTATACCTAGATGGGGGCACGTCCCCATGCGAACCGCTAACGGAAGTAGCGCCATCCCTTGACGAATTCTTGAATTCGAAACCGAATTACAACGGTAGCTTTGTCTGAAATTTCACGTACACAGATGTTTATATGGTGCGGCGGGTACGGTGCGGCGGCATACATGCATTCGAAGCCGGGTTTTTAAATTCAACCACGCAAGATGCAAGCCTATTAATTTTTATAATTATTGGACGAATAAAGAATTAACATATGAATATGAGGATGTGAACGAAATAAAGAGAGGATGAACGAAAAAATGAGAGTTGCTATTGCTAATTTTCACTCCTCTCCTCCCATCTCCTTTATCCTTTTGCACACACATCCAAAAATAATCGAACACCACAAATCGAACACCACAAACTCGACAATCGAAGTAGCCGAGTTCGAATAAAAATAAGTAATACAACTATTAAATTAGTAATAAATTTCGATAATTTATGGCATTTAAATGAATCTGTGTTTTTATTTGTTACATGAGTCTGGAATGACCGTGATTATTTTTTATACCTTCCGAGGCAGTTCTTTGGGCGGTCTCGTCCGAGGATCCTCCGTTTTGCCTCGTAAAACATTCAAATCTTTTATAGGTGATAGAAACACCGCTCCATTAACCGGGCACGAAGTCAAACTGCCCTAAACGCCAACATGATTATGGCTACTTAACATGCAATCTCATAATTAATGAATACGAACATGATTAGGTCCACCAATCGATAAAAACGGGTACGCATTTACGTTGAGTGTATTTTTAAAGGTGTTGAAAATTGTTCGGGTAAATTGATTTATGATTTCGTTTGTCTCTTGTTGCTTTGATATTAGTTTTTATTTCTTGCATACATTCAATAACATCAATTGGGGGATTATGCCGTGTTGCGCTACCTCTTTCTTTGGCCAACTCTTGGACAGCGTAACAGTGTCCGTCATCAGGGCAGATGAGTATGATTTCATTCATAAAAAACAGCTGATCTACAAACAAGATCTGCCATTTATTATTATTACGCGTGACAGCTGTTTAGCCTTCTGAGGGCACTATCAAACTCTCAAAGGCACTTACAGACGATAGGAAAGGCCACTTACAGACGATATATTTATATTGTTTATAGATAGGTACCTATGATTAAAACTTATTGCCTTTATTTTGTTGGAAATTATTAATGGTTATTATCCTTTTAAAGTTTCCCCACTTACTTCATTACCACCATTCAGAATTGAAATAAATGAGAAAAGGAGTGTAAGGAGAATATATGACGCAAATGTGAATGGTAGAAGAAGACGGGGTCGCCCGAGGAAGACATGGCACGACCAAGTAAATCAGATACTTGAGTCGGGCGATGTCAAGAGTCAGAATAATAGAAGAGAAGGTATGAGACGATGTATGAATGTGAACGAAGCAAGGATTGTATGCCAAGATCGAGTTGTTTGGCGGTCCGTCCTTTCTGCCTACCCCTGCGGGGAAACGGCGTGATGGTTGGTTAGTTAGTTAGAATTGAAATGTTGCTTGCAATGCCTTTAACCGTGTTTGGTGACCAGATCTGAATAGCCAGGAACTTCCCCACCTTCCTTTTCCCCAGCTCATTCCCATCCCCACTACCTTCAGCCTCACTAAATACCCCAATTGGGGATGCCATAGTCTCACTGACTCCAGGCGGTTGGGAGCAGTTGGGACTGAAAATCTATGTATATATAACAAAATAAATAAATATTACTAGATAGAGTAACTAAATATACTTAACAACAATTTATGAGTACTAGTGGTCGCCCAATGGTCGAAATTCGACCATAATTGTAATGTTTTTTTAATTGATTTAATTTATTTTTTATGCATAATTTTAAAAAAATATATTAGCATTTTGCACTCCTTCTCTATGTAAACTATAAGTGTGCGAAATTTCATACTCCTCCGCCCGCGCAATTTTCGTAAAAAGGGGTAGAAAGTTTTTGCTTCACGTATTAATATACTGATGATGATATACTGATGATATTGTGTGCAAGATGATTCATTGGTGTATTATATTCATATTATATTAAAAATATTTCCTTTTGATCATCTATAAATATTTTGTATTATAAAAAAAGTACGTTGGTACGTAAAACCAAGGAGCAGCTTTAATTCTCAATTTAGAATTCAATTTAGAAAAAAGGCAAGATGAAAATGTATATATGTAGTTTTTCTAACTTATTTAACTTTTTAAATTTTAACTTTAACTTTATCTTAATTCTTACCCACATAAACTTATTTCACTAATATTTTTTCACTAATATGTGATAAAGAGATAATCGGAATAATTTGCAAACCCAATAATAACAACAACCTAATTAAAAAAAAAACATTCAACTGAGCTTGTTCGGATATTATCATGGAGTCAAAAAACTGGCGAGACGAGGAGATAAGTGACCAAGAATACCTGCGTATTTCCGTCTCTTTCTTACACCCTTTGAAATGAGTCAATCACATAAAACAATAGTAAAAATTTAAATTATTTACCTCAGCCAGGCATCGGAATGTGTTATCGTCGAACATTTTGGTTTTGACGTTATCACTGGGATCATTCCAACCCATTTTGAAAATGATCCCAAATGTTCAATAGAAAAATCAACACAAAATTATTTTCACAACGATATTCACTGGGGTAATAGCTGTTCACAATGATAATAAATTTAATGCATAATTATAAATTTAAAAAAAAGAATTAATTTAAATATATTTTTTTATGTTAAATTTTTTCGTAATGATAAATTTAAATATATTTTTTAACTTCCGGAATCAACTCGTAAAAAGTTGGCAATAGTGTTAAGGTTGCAAAAACGGTTAATTGCTTCGCGCTCGACCACGTGCTCCCACCTGCACACCTGAGCACAAACTGATCCCCTAATAGTGTTTGTAAATCAAGAAAGGTATCATAAAGGCTGCATTACTTAGAAACTAAGGGTTCGGGTGCATTTACCTCTAGGGGCGGCGGTACATTCTGCCCCTAGCCGAAAGGGACGTGTCCGAATGGAAAATACCAACAAACGAGCAATAAACGGCCAATGTTGTCTCCAACGTCAGATTTCTCCAGAGCCATTGTTCCATTCCATATTTCCGAGCATTAATGCAACAGAAGATGCATCCCAGAATAAGGAGTCGTAAATTATGGAATTGAAAACGATGCCTTCATGGCCAGTGGCCAGTATCATAACATAATAAGATAGGGCATAACATAGTCCTGCCAATGAGAGATGCTGATATCCGTCACTCAAATAGAAATGAGAATTTTTGGATAATTAGTTTAACATCGTTTTTTGCGAAAAATCACCACAAAGGCGCTATACAAATATGATCTCCCGGGGTATATTTAACTATTTAAAAAACAGATACATAAAACACACTTACCTCGCGGGTCGCTTCAGATAAACCCACTTTTATTAGCTAGTAGTTTAATCTTGGAGAAGATAGGACTTTGCACGCAGATGACATTAAATAATTTAACATTTGCTATTTGATCTGACATTATCATTGATATTACATTTATTAGAAAATTGGTTGCAAAATTAGAGTTACGTGAGAACAATATTAATAATAATATTTAGCTAATTTGTACAGCGCCGTTTTCGTGAGAAATTATCTCAAGGGAAATGCAAATCTCATGAATCCTATGACCGGTCAGTGGCTGAGTTGGTATCGCATTTGGGTCCCACCCGGGCATCCCGTGATCGATTCCTCGGCTGGCTAAGACCTCCATCACGACACAAGCAAAAATATTGTCGGGTTATTCGTACCCCGGGAATATTTGTTTTTATTTTTTTTAAATGTATTTCCGTGGTACCTACAATGGATTTCACCCTATATTATATTCAAAATTTACAAAGTTATTGATACGAACCTTTTAATTAAAAACAAGTTCGGTCTGTTTAAAAAAAGTATTTACGATTTACGACCATGTTTTTTAACAAAGGACGTGATAAGAAAAATATTTGTATGGTCCTGCTGCTGAGAGCTCCGTTCAAATCTTTAAAGGGGAATACAACTATCAGTATCGGTGACCGGACAATTCAGAATGAAATCAACTCACAACCTCATTTGAAAAATCATTAAAATTTACGTAAAAAAAATATTTAAAAAATTAGTTAAATAGGTTACGTGCTATTTTTTTTTATTTTTCATAGCTTTTAATGACTTTTCAAAGAGGTGTTGAGTTGAGTTGATTCTGAGCTGGCATGGAACCATCTGTATCGTGGGTAAGACATTTGCGCACAGTTGAATAATTGTATGAATTGAATCATACTACTGCTATTGCTGGCAGAACTATACGACATTGGTACAAACAAGATACTTCAAGGTAACTGCGGCGTAAACACATTATTTGACAATCTTCAGGCACCATTAACAAAATTTTATTGTTCATCGAATAATACAAACTCTTGCGTTTTTTATATGTAATAGAAATTCTTACGATTTCATTTTTCATTCTTGATTATTAACTAAAAACATGTTTTTAAGCGTCATAAATCACAGGTGTCTTTTATAGTACAAAATACTTTTATGATTCTCCTATATTATAATTTCACCACACCGACAGCGAATTAGTACGTTTTATGGGAAAATAATAAAATTACAGACGTAAATGTTTAATGACGTGATTAGATACTAATCGAAAAACTTATTTTTTAATTGCAAAAAAAAGATCAAAAATTGATTTACTAATCGTTATTAAGGACACCCACCCATAGAGCACATCAATGCATTTTCCTTTCAAAAACCTTAAAAAAAAAATCCCATGAATTTACTTAGAAAATTCCCGAAATACAATGAAATCATCTAGGCACTTGATTGTAATACATTGGCCACACCCGATAGGCAGATATGCAGGTAGTTAGTAGAGTGTTTTTCGTCCATTGCAGTTTAACAAAAGATTACCAAAATTAATTTACACTTTTCTCCCAAGATACCTGCAATTTTTTTGTCCAGTTTACCGCTATCTCTGAGATGGGATGGCCCACCAATATATTGTCTTCGGGGAATATGACCGGTGGATCTGTAAATATTCTTTGTGGGTGGCAATTAATGCATTATTATAATAATAGCTTAGATAACAACCCAATTTAAAATTGACTCCAATAACATAATCTATATTAATAATTACTCTAGGTAGGTGCATTTTCTTAAATACTTTTATTTTTATTATCCAAGATAGACACAAATACTTTTTGGCAGGTACCTAAAACCACCTCACTAGTCTCAGCCTCTTCCGATAAGGCAGAAATTTTATCTAAATCTTACTAACTATCGCGCCGTTCTCCGCAGGGGTAGGCAAAGAGGACGGGCTGCCAAACTCGTTCTTGACACACTCTTTGCCTCGTTCACATTCATACATACTCTTCTATTATTCTAACTTTTGTCATGGGCTATCTGATTGTCATAATCACCATGCATTCATCTGATTATCATAATCACCACGTATTCCTCGGGCTTCCCCGACTTTTTCTACCATTAGCGTTGAGTATTCTCTTACACTTCTTCATTCATTCGTTCTCTACACAACTAAACCATCTGAGCGTCCCTTTCTTAATCTTACCGATTACGAAAGCGTAATCTGCTTTACGGACCCTCACATTTCTCACACTATCATACATGGTTTTACCACACATACGCTTCAGGGATCGCATTTCTTTAGAATTCAGTCTCCATCAACCACCATCAGTGGACTGCTAGCTTCGCTTCTTTGGACAGTTTTTTGTAAGCGCCAACCGTGTTCATTCCTGCAGTAAGGTGTAACCTGCATTTACCCGTCTTTCAATCTAAATGTATGTAATTTAACCTAAAAAATAAATTAAGAAATTTAAATAGATAAAAAGAAATGTATTTGAGGAAGGCCCCACATAAAGTTACTTCTTCAGTGGTTAAAAAACCTAAAATTCTTATATTTTCAGTACATTTACAATTGATTTAGTTTGTGGTGTAATGGTCGGCATACTAGTCTTTCAAGCAGTTGATTGGGGTTCGATTCTCGATCAAGGCATTTTATTTTATTTATTACCTACATATTTTCACATTTTTTAAATATATAAATTTGTTACTTTAAATCCCGTGACTTTCGCATGTCTGCGATAGTATTATTGTGATAATCCATGGAAAATAATATTCACAATATTCTAATATTAAAGTGATCTTTCCCCGATCACGCCAGACATAAAAAAAAATACATTTATGTCTATTTAGCGTTAATTAATGCGTATTAATCATCCCTACCAATTCACTGTTTAAAAATGTACCTACCTCTTAGTAACACATTTATAGTTAGAAAATCGTTCTTATCCACAAAACAAAGCGCCACGGAGAAAGTTAGTACGAATAATAGATAAGATTAAAAATTGATAAAATAGAAACACTTTTGTTCCGTTTCCGGCCGAAATGGTTAATAATTTTAGAAATTCCAATGCGTATTTATTTAAAGTTATCTCCTTTTATTTAACTTTATAACGTGTATATGAACGAAAAATATAGATTTCTTACTTTAACATCTGATATTTAATAAAATTATGTATTCATCCACAGAGTACCCCTACATGAAATTGCCATAAAACGTAAGTAAATTTAAAAAAAATGCTAACGACGGAATTGGCCTATGGCATTACATTTTAATATAATTTCTCAATTTTATTTATGAATAGGTGCCTATTATTCTACTATATTGAGTACTACATGTACTATATTACAGCACAAATAATCCACTCTAATCGGTCAACTAATTAGGATTAAGCACACAATCCCAAAGGTGTCAATTTATTACCTCAATCGACCGAAATAATTTTCACGAATAACAATGTGGGTTACTCATTGAAAGTAACGATAATAATAAAATAATGGATTTATATTGTTATCAGTGAGGTATTTGAACCCTCGAGTAAACAAAGTTCTAGGAATTAAGTGTCACTAAAATTCGTGAAATACAAGTGGTTCTTTTTTCAATGGAAATCGATTGTTAAATTTATATTTTTCTGAAAGGCTTACTAGACACCAAATGGCAGTAAAAATCAATTAATATCATTCTTCTTATTGGGAACTTACGTTTTAAATTACATGCTAAAACACATAAACCGATTTAACTTGGTGTACTTTTATCACACGCGGGAAAATAAACATTGGGATTTTGATCTGCAAAAAAACAATACCGGCGCAATTTTGGTAAATGAAATACATAACAAGTGTTAATTAATTCTTCGGGTTGGGCTTAATTTGTTAGGTTAGGTTCCACTTCAGATTATTCAAGTTCAGTTTATTCCACGCGTTTGACAAACTTTTTTAGGTACACCATTGCTATTTCTCCAAATAAGAATCCTTATAAATATGTAGTTTTTTGCTACTCGACACTGCCCACATCACAATGCACTGGCTCGGTATCGATAATGAATCGACAAAAACCAGAGACACTACGCAGAAGAGTAAAGTTCACTACGGTTTGCAGCGCAGCCTTTGTGGGAATTTTCTGCGCAGGGTCTCCGATTTTTGTCGATTCGATACCGATGCCGATCTAGTGAGACAACGCCGACGGGCTTAATTAAATTCTTAAATAATTCTCATGTCATACTAACCGTTTTATCCCCCTATAATTATAATAGCACGAGGGGTCAGTTGTATAAATGCAATTCAAGATGTGTTCATTAGTCCTGTCCATCTGTTGGTCAATTCAAAAGTTCACATAATTTCAGGCAACGCATCAATCCTCAGCCCGCCCACTGCAAATTATTGCGAAATTAGGTCCAGACAGTGCACGAACGAATAATGAAGCATTGATACGTTCGTGTGAAGTGTTTATTTCATTGTCTAAATTAGTTTATTGAACACGTGTGACATTTGAACATAAAATTACACAAATAAAACGAACATGGTGAGTTCGCAGAGGATATTAATAATTAAACATCTACTTGCAATCATTATTATCGGGCAAAGCCGATAGTAACTTTATTTTGTAAGTTATATAAAAAAATCTATCTCTGCAAATCGGATATATTTATGTTAAGAATAGTGTCTGTGGCGGGAAGGCTTGGTTATGATTTTTACGCAAATCTACAGTTTTATTCCGAGATTGATGAAATTTCGCACACTTGACCTTGGAAGCTAAAGGAAGGTTACTGCCTCCATGGGATTTCGAAAAAATACCTCCAATCCCCTTTTGCCATCCCTTAAAGCAGAAATTTGATAACGAACTTTTGCACTCTTGACGTTCAAAATAAGAAAATTACAGCCTTTTGATTTCAAAAATACTGCGTAAAGCCGAAGCGATGCCGGCGACTTCAGCTGGTTCAATATAAAGCAGGAACATGATTGAATTAACCAAACAAAAACTCGCAAAACGTGAACTTGCAAATGCAGAGCCTTTCCTATGTGCAATTTGTAGGTCGTATTGTCTACTCCATCATGAGTACTGAAATATCCAAATAACCGTAAAAATATAAAAGACGCCATGTTGTTTACTCCGCGTTATTCTATAAATTGTTCAAACAAGAAAAAGCGTTACTAAAAATCGTACGAAGCCAGATAGCAAAAATAGTTATTCAATAAAGCAGACATAATTATTCTGCTGTGTTGTGTTGTCTTATCTACATCGTGATAAATTGCATAATTTATAAAAAGGAGAAATGAAATATTGTCGTCGACAAAAATAGTTCGTTTTAATGATTTCACGTTGATCAAGTTAACCAAACAAAACTGTTTGACTCCTCGGGTAGAAAAATGTTCGTTATTTAAATTAGTCTGCATTAACTAACAGGTACAAAGATAAATATAAAAATGTTATCTTTGACCCATTGAAGAAATTTACATTACCTACCTACCATCACCTTACCTATCCACATTTTAAATAGAAGGTACGTATCTAAGTGCACAAAAAATAACAAATAAACGGTAGCCACCTAGGTATTTATAATACGGGATCTTCGAGAAAGCTCCGGACTAGAATACTTGGGAAGAACAATTAATTTTATAGAGCACTTCCGAGGCTGACACAATAATAATTTGACTGAAGCTTCAAGAGAGCTTCTCATCTGAAGGAGGGCTGCAGATGTTCGGGTAAGAATGTCAAAGCGATGAATAATCAAACAAAAATAGTCTAGATTAAATGAGAAATGAGAGTTTGAACAAAATTCCAACAAGGGTGTGTAAGTGCCGCCGATGCTAGGGAATTCTCCCCCACTGTATAATTCATTTAATTCCCAACATGTGTTCGCAATCAATTTGAGCAGGAATATTCCGAGATATAAATGTGGCGAAGCCTTCACTAGGGCGGCCAGGCCCGTGAAATCTTTATTTAGGGAACGAAATTCCATGCTCTGCGCATACATCATTATTGGCAGCTGGCCGAAATGGATCAACTTCTAACTTCCTATCAAAATGTTTTATAAATCTTTGGTAAAACTTAGATGAAGAAGATAACTTCATAACCCTACACCTAACAATCCTAACATAAGATGAAGAATATGAAATAGATGAAGAGGATAACCTTATAACGTTACCTAACAATCCTAACGTAAGATGAAGAAGATAAAGCAGATGAAGAAAGTAACCATATAACGTTACCTAACAATCCTAACGTAAGATGAAGAAGAAAAAACAGATGAAGAAGATAACCTTATAACCTAACCTAACAATCCTAACACAACCCGTTAAGTTAATTAAGCTACAAAGCTCAACGTCCCAGAACTCTCGCGAGTCATATTAGAGATGTTATTGTGGACATGTTTGTTTACGTTTGGCAGAATGATGGACCGATTGGTCAACGCGACGCACGAGTAAATGATTAGCCGATTGAAATATCAAAAAGTGATTGACGTGTTAAAGCGTGCGTAAATCAAAACAAGACCTTTCAGAGACGCTGCGATATTCGGATACAATACCTGCTCACTCGGCAACAGGCAGCAGAGGCAGACGAACACAAGAACCGTAAAAGTGTTCCCCGTTTTATTGATTTGCGACTTTTTACCCAAGCCATGATGACCCGGTAAGGCTCCAAGAAAATTGTAAGTATTCTTAATTAATTTCAGACCACAAAAATGGGACTTAAATCAGCAACATTGACGCGAGAGAGCCACTCCGAGGTGACGGAGAATGGAGGAGAATCGATGGGAAACACACGACAATATCTTTGTAATTAGCGTTAAATTATTTACGATATTTAAGAGTTGGGTAACGCACTAGCCGTATGGACAATGCGTAATGAATTTCATTCCGAACGAAGCTGTCGTTTCTTAGAAGAACAAAGGATGATGAGAATTCGACATTAATTGTTAATATCACATTACCTATAACAAAATCAATCTCCGGTATTTGTGTTCACCGTGAGCAAATTCATTAAAATTCAGGAAATGTTGGAAAATCACTACAAAAATGCGGATTGTTTTTTTTTCTTTATAAAAATCAGGAAATTATATCAAATAAGTGATTCAATGATCATTACGAATTGAAAAATCGATACAAAAATTTATAGGAATTCCCCAAGGTTCGGAGCCGCTACCTTCATTATAAAATTATTTATTATACGTACATACATTGAATCCACATGACATAAATAGAATAATAGAAGAATTTAAAACGATTCGAAGGAGAAAACATTCGTAGTTTTCAATAGAGGATTATTTTATAGTAGCGGTTCAGTTGTGGATAAATTTAAATCGAGCTTGAGAATGACAGCTCTAACGAGTGATTGCCAAGGCAGGTCAGGAAGCGCATAGCTTTAGTATCAACTATTCCCCGTAAGTACTAGCATTATTCAGAAGATAAGGAGGTAATAAAACACGCGTAAGAGAATGGATGTCCGGTGTCAGGAGGGTAGGGCGTTGAAGTATGGACAGTGCGTGGTACTATTTAGTTTTATCTAATGAATGGAAGAGGTAGGCTAAACTATTGTAAGCTTTAACTACAAAAGCCATAAAAGATACATAGGTATTTACATTAAAAAACACTGCAACATACTCATCATCACGCTTTAAACTCAAGCCTAGACAAAGAGGATGAATGAGTCGTACGAGTTGTTTTAATTCAAAGATTCTTCTAAATCGCAGTGTAATTATTTCAAACCTAAATGGCCTCCGAGGCGGACGGGTGCAAATTTCGTGGGTTCAATCCTAGAGTACGCAATTTAATTTTATTCGAATAATTTGTTTTGTTCATTATTGCTATTACACAGCATTTTTTCTGCAAGTTCCAGGGTGGAAGGTAGTCTCCCTGGTGAAAGACCATTCAGAATTGAAGCGTTGCTTGAATGGAATTAGCCGTGTTTGGTGCCAGATCTGAAAAGATTCCCTATCTTCTTACATCTTCACAACATACCCTAATTGGGGATGCCATGGTCTCACTGGCTCCTGACGATTCGGAGCAGTTGAGATCAACATAAAAAATTGTTGAATCAGATATTTCATTCACTTAGTGTCATAAAATCTTTAAAAATTATGATAAGTATTATAAATAAAAACATAAGTGGTAAAAATATATAATATTATTTAAACGCAATAGAAATATTTTTCAGGTGAAATCAAGGTCCTCAATAAATCCTGAAGTAAGTTACTCTGTTTTTGCTGGTGTATAAGGTACAATTATCTCTGTTGAGGACACCAAAGCGAATGAAATGAAATACCTTATAACAAAATGGCTACATTTATGTATCTTGTCCCAAGACCATAGAATTAAACGTGAATGTTTTCTGTTCATTTATTTGACTGGTTATAATTAATAATAATGATATATTTGAAGAGTTCAGTAATGGATCGCATCAGTCACGTGATTCATATCATTATTATTCCACATTCTTATCCCGTGCGAAAAGTGTGGAATCAGTCAGTGTTCGTACAACAGCCATAACCCTATCGATCTGCATGCTCATTGTCCAACCCCAGATGGCTTGATGAGGTGGGAGGGACCGTCTGGATATTACCGTCCAATGCGTCCATCCCTGGACGATACTCCGCATATTGATGTGCTTAACTGAAATATGATGGGGAGCACCAGAGCGCCTGCGCAGAAACTAATTTAAAATTCACCAGTTTAACTCCGCTGTTTACGACTTATGATAATAATAATAATACGATATTATGCTAAATTATTGCATCGCGGTTTGCAATGTTACGTTTTAAGTGGTAAGCTTGAATCATCATCAATATTCCAGTTAAAATCATTCAGATTGCTTAAGGCACAAAGCATCCCTAAACCAGCGAAACAAAGCGAGGTAATGCGATGTGGTGGAAAAAAGATTTAATGAAAAACAAATACCTTTGTATAACACCACTATTTTATTAACAATATCAACATGTTTCGAAAACTATGTTTTCTTCGTCAGGATAATAAGTCAATAATAAATAACAAAAGACAAACAAGTATAGACTAATTAGAACATAGACAAAATATTAGAAAGGAGAGGTGATTAATTACCTAAAATATATCATAAAAAACAATTATATAAAATAAAATATAAAAATTATTTTAGAATGGGTAAAAAATTACATTAACATAATAAAAAATCTTTTAAAAGGAAAACAAGAAGTCTAAATAACAAAATAAATTATTATAAATATAAGTATTAATACGAAAATAAATTTAAAAGATGGCTATTTTTAAAAAACGTTTGGTTATTTATAATATTTAATTTACTATTAACACTTTTTCTAATTTCTAAAATTTCTAAATTATCTAATTGTATACCCGTTGTGTTAGTGTGTAAAATTTTTAAACCGTTATTAATATCAAAAGAATGACCTGTTTCCAAAATGTGGTTTGCAAATTCTGAATAATTATTATTATTTAAACATCTTAGATGTTCCTTAACTCTAATGTTAAAATTTCTAGAAGTCTTCCCAATATAAAAAAAGTTACAATCATTACAAATTAATTTATAAACCCCAGATTTGTTCAAAAACACAAATTATCAAATTTGAAGTGTTATTATTTAAAAATACAATTTTTCTCCAATTATTATTCTTGTCAACTACGTGTGGATAAACAAAAGATCTAAAAAACTTTTTCTTATATTTTTTGTTTAACATATTATCTATTAATTGTGTAGAATAACCGTTATTTATTGCAATTTGTTTAATTGTATTTAATTCTGTTTTAAAATTTCTTAAAGATAATGATGAAATTAAATTAAATTAATGATGACACCCCAAAGTAAATATGCCTATTTTGAAGAAAAAATATTTATTTAATTAATTAGAAACTAAGTGTGAAAAGACCTAGATAGCTTTTGGCACCTCGTACCAGAGTATAAGATATTCTTTACGTTCGTACGAAACAATACTTTAAATGACTTTAGCTATATACTGACCAGATTCGAGTAGCCATGCGAAATTCATATTGTCTTTGGAAAATTAAAACTCTTGCGTAATAAAAAAGAATAGACATTACAGCATATAGTATGATAAGAAGACGCGAAAAATGAACTAGGCACCAATCAAATGCAATTACGAAAGTATTACGGCATCTCTCTCTAATAATAATAATAGATTTGGATGACTTGTATAGCACCGTTTTTGTGAAAAATCACCTCAAGGGTGCTGTACAAACTTACAATACATTTCTACAATCTTACTTCTAACTACAAACTAGAAAACCACTATAACAACTTATGGCTAAAAATTGCATCCACCGGTTCATCGATCACCGATACGAAACTATACGTACAATGATTTGACCAATGAAGGCGATGCTGCTGTAAAAATGTACTGTACAGGCAGAAAATATATACAGGACCATACCTGGACGGTCACTAGAGATTAACACTGTTATTGTTCCATTGCAGCAGCTAATAGGTAGGTATTTGGCAGTGGAAACCAGAGAAAAACTAGTATAAAATTGAACTACAAGAATAGATTTGAGAAAAAACTTAAAACGTGACAAATTTCTGCTCAAAATCTACTTTATTCCATGAAATTGGTTAGGAACGTAAACTCTCATTTGGTCAGTTGGCCATAAAGCGAAATGTGTTAATAAAATGGCCATTTTAAAATACATATTCAATGCACAATTCGTACATCATCATTGTATTTGGTCACCTCCTTTTTACGTACAAAGTAGCGAAACATTCTTATAATTATGAATACAACGTGGGCACCGATGTACAAAACAGAACGCATTAAAATAATAATTGAAACGAGTGCAGTAAATGAGCCCGCCCCGTCCGGCCATTGCGGGGATATTAGTTAACAAATCTCCCCCAGCCTCTCCGCCCATATTGACGGCCATTGGAACCGACGGCCGCTTGAGACTGATGAAGATGAATAGGGACACGAGATGCACGAGGATGCAAACAAAACCTTCTAGAAATGAACAAGGTGACTTTAAATTAAATTAATCCAAAAATGCTTTCGAGGCCATCTAAAGATTTCAAATAGACAGTGAAGCACAATAATCAAAGATGTTACATTGAAGATAATAAAGTTCACTAATGACGACAGATATACCACCGAGTCGTAGAAATGCAAATTATATATCTTAGATCATCAGATAAATATTAAATAACAGCATTGAACATCGAATACGTTCTTGGTTTTTTCGAAATTGGTAATTTTCGAGAATGGAAAAAAGTCGAAGCGCTATTTAAAAAAAAAGTACGAATGCGTTATATACGAGTATTAGAGCAGTATTATCAATTTTATGTCCTTTCGGGTGAATTAATTTTATATTAGAGCACATGACGGCTTCCGTGGTTGAGGGGTAAGGCAATTCGAAGGTCGCGGGATCGAATCCCGGCATGCGCAAATAAATTTTATTTGATTAATTTGTGTTATTTGACAATTATTTCTTTTAAAATAATATAGAGTATGTTTGCGGCACGTTCCAGAGTGGAAAATACTCTCAGTATAATCATTGTTTAAGACCACCATTCAGAATTGAAACGTTGCTTGAAATGGCTTTAGTAACCAGATCTGAAAAGCCAGGTACTTCCCCACCTTCATTTTCCCAATCCCCTTCTCCCCATAATCACAACTTATCCCAATCGGGGATGCCAAAGTCTCACTGGCTCCAGACGGGAGCAGCTGGGACTCTTGTGAGGTATTCACGTAAAAATATAATATTTAGTCAATTTCCTCTCATTTTACGTAGAAGTGATGGTCAGTTCAAATACTGATCCGAAGACTTTTTTTATAGAAAAATGAAGAGCATGTAATGATAATTCCCTCCCTCACTTCTGAAGATTTGGAAATAATATAACAAATTCATTTTTCACAATGCACACTTTTATAATTTACAGTAAATCTAAGAATTGAATACAAAATTAAGTCTTAAAACACATCTTGCTTGTCACAATCGACATAGCAATAAAAATTTGCAGTGCAAGACAAACAAACAACAAACCATAACATGAATCAAAACACTTAAAGCGAGTATTTCAAAGAGCATACCAGCGCAAACACAAAGAATACACAATCCTTATCCAGAGAGAAGGAATAATATAAACAGGACGTTCGGAAATATCTTTATAACTATAAAATGATAAATGTTACGATGATGGAGGGCATTTGTCGGATATTTGTGTTCAGACTTCAAATAATAAAATTTATATTGAAATAGCGGCAAGACAAAAGGGGGGCCGGCATATTGTACACCTGTTGCTCACTCAGATGAAATCCAATGGACTAATAACATAAACCGCGGTTTATCTGGAATCACTTGTCGGGTGTGTTTACGTCGGGTGTCCCTATTAGACTAGCGATGGGCTTCTTGTACCAGGAGGAGATAAGTGATAAGAAGGTGGCAGCTAGTAGCTAGTAGCTTGGTAAGAGTAGGCTTCCGAATATTTTGAGTGACAAGAAAGCAAACATGTCCATATAAAGTGACAATAATTCTCAAAATCTTGAACTTTTCAGAGATACTCGAAGCCTAGCCATCTACCCAGATGATGGATGCTCTCCGCAATTGGAGCTTTATAGCAAAATTAAAAATAATCAGCAATAAATACTTACTATAAACACGAAAATCTAAAAAGATTTTCAAGAAAGTGCACGACTAGATAATACGTTTTAAGTAACAAAGAAAATAAACCAAAGTTAAGAAAACCTTGGTTCCTTTTATCGTCTTTTTATTACTTTGTCTTACCAAAGAGAGAGACATTGAAACATGAAATGATCTTGATTTGTGCGTTACCCTCAATGATTCTATTTAAAGATTTCCTTTGGGATTACAATATGGTTAAATGCCAAATGGATGCAAATGGCCTGCCGTAACGTTATTGAGGATATGGTCTTTAACGCATCTGGTCTTAAGGAGGTGCGAAAATTGTTAAATTTCTGTCATCGCTGCTTTCCGACGATTGCTATTAAAAAGGGGAATACTAAAACACGTATAGGTAGGTAATAATGTTGAACAAATTAAAAAGCATATAACTAAGAAAATGGCTGGATACCACAAAGTCGTATTAGAAGAAAGAGTGCTAATGGATGTATGGTAGACTATGTATAAAAATGGCAACAAATATCTTTTAACAATAAATTATAAATAATTACGTAGACTCTCTTGGCGACAACCAATGTCAATCATCGTCTACCGAGTAAGAAACCTCGAAAATTTCCTCCTTCGTAAAGAATCTAGCTCTCGTGCGAAAGTATCGCGAAAGATCCAGATATATTAGCGATAAAACCCTGAACTTTACTAAATTACTGGAATCTCTTGTTTACTCTTAACTCCATTCGACCTAAACATTATTGTGTCTAGTTTTTTGTTGTTGTTGTTTTAGATACGTATTGTTTTATTTATACATCCTTTTGTTCATGGTTATTGGACGGTTGGTATTTATTCTTTGTTATTTTTTCGTATTTTTTGTGATGTTGTGACACTACTAGGTCTGAATAATTTTGATTGTTTCCGACACAATTAAGGTTTTACCATTAAGCCCGTACTTTTTCGAAGTATCAGAAAAAGGAAGAAACAAAAAATTAAAGCAAATTATTATTATTTTTTTTATATGAGTACTGCACAAGAGTCCCAACTGCTCCCGTCTGGAGCCAGTGAGACTATGGCATCCCCAATTGGGGTATGTTGTGAGGCTGAAGATAGTAAGGAGGGGGAGGAGATGGGGAAGAGGAAGGTGGGAAGTACCTGGCTGTTCAGATCTAGTCACCAAACACGGCTAAAGCCATTTCAAGCAACGTTTCAATTTCTGAACGGTGGTCTTACACCAGGGCGATACTGGTAGTATCTTCCACTCTGGAACGTGCCGCAAATATACTATATATTATTTTAAATTAATAAATTGTGAAATAACACAAATTAATCAAATAAAATTTATTTGCCACGCCGGGATTCGATCCCGCGACCTTCGGAATGCGAGCCTTACCGCTGCACCACGCCGGCCGTCAAATCATTATCTGCATAATACGAACACAAGCACCAATCATCGGGATATTGGGTTACATTTATTTATGATATTATTATTACAGGTGTTATAAATCGGAGGCCAATAGTATAAACAGTGTGAAGTTAAATTATTGCTGGGTAATTTGATTCCACTAATAAAAGCTGAAATCCGTTCGATTCGGTTGAACGGGAACAATGAGGGCGCGCGGTCAATTGGCCGAATAAAAAATTAATCCCCCGCTGGCTCAGATTAATTCGCCATTATTAAAGCCATAAACCACATTATTTATTTGTTCTTTGATTGAACTTTTAAAGTTCTCACGTTTATAATAACTGTATTTGACTGTGGTATTTTTATATTTAATTATGTACTCGTCATCGTTTTGCATAATTTGGGATAAGTTTAAAAGATGTTCCTTGAATATTATTTGATAATATCAATATCAACACACGAAATACAATATGTATGGTTTATATAATTGTTTGGTTTATAAACCAAGCTTACAATTTAAAAATTACACCGAATCTATTAATTATCTTAATTTCAACTTCCTTCATACACGACTTTAATTTTTGACCAAATCTTGTTATTTAAATTCTAAGAAATGGCTTGGACTCGCCAGAGCTTACCGACTTACAAAAATTCATAGTTCGTAAAGGTTAATACGACAATTCAATTTATTTTATTTGCCCGCGTGTAGAACCAACATTAGAAAAAATCACGAATTTGAACAATGTAACACAAAATTTCAAAATATTTTTAGCAATACCCTTGAGAAATATTGAATAGAAATAACGCGTACGATCGAAAATTAATATGTAAGTGTGGAATATATCGGGAGCATCTCCTATCCTTGTCCTATATTCCTCTTCCTCTCCCACTTACCCAAAATTACTTTTAAGACACAATAGAGCTCCATCTCCAAGCAACATTAGCATAAGAAACTTTTTTGGCTTGACTTCAGTTTACTTAATATACATGTTTATCTCTGTATTCTATGTACAAGCTGTTTGTTTCTTACAAATAAATAAATAAACGTGCTTAATTTAGTATTTTTCGTTAAGAGGATCTAATACCATGTTTGAATATTATCGTTTTACTGTTAGGGGTTCAAAAATTAACTGTTTTTGAAGAAGGGAAAGCAGGAAAATCTCGGTAGTGAAAGAGTTAAAAATCACACCCATTATCTATAATCCATGAAGACTTAACACTTTCGGATGTACCACATTGTCTCACACGAGCTATCATTCTCGCCTCGTAAAGCAAATGATAGAGGGAGCGAGCAAGGCGACGATCCTAAGAGTAAATCATTAAACTTGTTTGTTGCTCTATCTCCCTCGCAGCTCCCCCTCTTTGATTGCCCCCACCACAACACCGCGTGTTTCTTGTACAAAACGAGCTTTATGCCCCGTCCCGCCGCTGTTCTTTATAACGCTATAAAATGGCCAGAACCACTTTGATAAAAGGAGAAAGCCGACGAGGGCCGCGACCACACGTGGACTGACGCTTTGTTTTAATTGAAGTATTGCTTTCTTGGACCATCTGACAATACACGACGGTGATTTAGATCGGCTTTGAAGAAAATTCTTGGTTGCAGCAACTAAACAAGGCGGTTAGGTGAACAGTGAGACAGTCACAAGGGTGACATTTCACGCGTTATCTACTGTTAATTTGACCTGCTTTTAATTGAAGTACCTACTGCTGACTTGGACCATCTCACAATACATGACGATGATTTAGATCGGCTTTGAAGAAAATTCTTGGTTACAGCAACTGAACAATGTGGTTGGGAAAAACAAGGAGATAATCATAAGGATTACATTTCACGCATATCTACTGTTAATTTGATTAAAGTACTGCTTTTAATTAAAGTACTGCTTTCTTGGACCATCTGACAATACACTACGGTGATCGGCTTTGAAGTAAATTCTTGGTTACAGCAACTGAACAAGGTGGTTAGGAAAACAAGGATATAATCAATCATATGGATGACATTTCACGCATATCTACTTGCTAATTTGACCTGCTTTTAATTAAAGTACTGCTTTCTTGGACAATCCGTCAATGCACGACGATGATTTTGTCAGTTTAGGTGTACTCTGAGAAACACTAGTAGTTAGTGTTATTAAACAAGGTTTAGAAATTGTTGAGTGACATTTCAGATACACTTTCATTTGGACCTGGCGCAACAGTTTAATCAGTGATTAAACCACCCAAAACATCACTCAAATCATAACGAAAGATCGTAAGAAACACATTGTACAGAGGCTATTTTACTATAGATAAGTGAAAGACCAAAACTGTTACATTAACAAGGTCAATTATAGCAAAAATCTATGTATAATAATTCATTATAACTAAGCAAATCAATCTGAATAGCTGATTATGTCTACCACTGGTGCAATGAAACTAACCATATTGGCACAATCCAGTTGCGTCGTAACCTTTAAAAGCCAATGACGCAGAGTTTTATGGTCCATGAATCTAAAAAGCTTGAAGTTATCCCATGATTCACGAGGATGCTCTCAAAGTCAGATTTGAGATGCAGCTAAAATCATAAGTTACGTTTGATCGCAAACACCACCTCACCTGGTGCAAATCCAAAACCATAAACAGGTATTTAATGCTTTGAATTCCTCGCTCCTCCATAAACCAGCACAAGTTCTATGATACGCATACCATAAAAAACGCCAAACCATTGAAATCGCTCAGCTTGTTGCTTCGAATTCGGAGTATTGTTATGAGACAATGTCGATACTTTGTATCAAGTAAGGTCGTATCAAGAAAGGATTGTATCAAGGGCTAACTGATTGTGATGGTGATGCGGCTAAACGCAACGCCCAAAAGGGAAAAATAAAAACATAGTCAATATTTTGCGGTAATATGTGTCACACTTTGTTAGCAGGAACCATATAGTTATCCCTAAATTTATTACAGGTCATTGGCTGCCTAATCAATTCGCCTTGGGGCAATTTCCATGGAAAATCAAATTTAATATCCAGACGCTTGATCTCCGTTGAATTCATGAGCATACCTAACTGTCGATGATCTTTTAAGCTTTGGTTAGAGGGCGAGAAACAAAAAAATTTGGCGTTATTATTCCTAACTGCTCCCAAACATCTAGAGTCGGTGAGAATATCATCCCCGATTGGGGTATGTGGTGAAGCTGAAGGGGGGGGAGTAGTAAATGGGGGAGAGGGAGGTAGGGAGGTATCGGGCTATTCAGATCTGGTCACCTGATCTGAGTTAAAGCCATTTCAAGCAACGTTTCGATTCTGGAAGATAGTCTACGACCAGGCGGTACTGAAATTTTCCACCACCCTGAAGTAGAATTAGACCCTTATGGAATTTTAAATTAAAAGTCAGAGTAATGATACCCAGTAGGTACCTAAGCTTAAATCAATGAAACGTTTATTTTCACTGTTAAAGGCTCGATTTCGTTCAAAGAGGTTAAATATTGGCAAAGCCCAAGTTGCTACTCTTTTTTCGAAACCTTTTCCCTTTCTAAATAATTAAAAAATACGGATTTTTTTACTGAAAAATGGATGTTCTACTTATATTTCACGATGTTACATTGTGTTGCGAGCTGAAAACTGACCTACAAATTCCAGTGAGAAAAGCTGTGAAAATCTATTAACGACAGATCTCACTACAGGTTAGAATTATTGAGTTAGTCTAGGGATATTTATATTTGTATCTTAATTTGTTATACATTAACCAAAATAATGCTCTGTAAATATCCTGTTTGTGTCTCAAATAAATAGATGCAGCTTACAACACATAGATATTTTGCGATAAGATATACGCTCAACTCCTGATCATAATCTAATGACTGTATGACGACTACCGACAGTAGAATCGATGACGAGTGATGTAATGAAGACGATGAATAGGATTGTCGGATAGGTCCATAACCTCTTACAAATATGTCGGCTTTATTTAGAATAATATTATAAATGTGTATAAAAGGCGTTCCGAGAAATTTATTCACGCGAGTTGAGTCGGTGCCCGCCATTGTGGCCGGGATGTATACCGATCACCATAAAAATAAAGAATCTTATTCCTTTAGAAATAATATTAAAGAAAAACTTATCTGTTATTTCTTTTCATTCATTTAGTACGCACGCGTTCACACTCAATGACAACTCGACCCAGACAAAGGCTTCACGAACATAATGCTCATCAGACACAGGGCGTTTACAAACACACTACCAATCAAACAGATTTTCCAATATGAGAATAACGATGCATTTTCTCGATATAAACACTTCAACAAACAACAGTTAACAAACAATTCTTTGCACAACTTAAACGGGGATTATAAACAAATAACTGACATTTTTAATATCAAATCACCTCAAAGGCAGACATCAACGTTTTAGGGTGAATTGCCTGATTCAAAAAAATAATAATGTTTGGGTGGAGATTGAGTATCTACAAGTGAGGAGCCTAACAGAAGAAACACTGCAGAAACTATAAGTCTCTGAAATTTCTACAGATGCCATATCATGCTGAGAATTAACTGGACAGGACATACAGAGTTACTAAAATAGAAGTCACGACAAGAATATCCAAAAACAGGAAAGATGTCGATACAATCATAAAGCGTATACATTCACAACATAAACATCAAGCAAATTATAATTGTGGTGGTGAAGGTAGGAAAATATCCCTTTTATCTGGAGTTTAATGCTAGAAGTGGCTGTGCCAAATTTGTGAATCGCTGAGGAGTGAAGTTTGTTTATCGATTTCTTGGTGTAAAATGCAGAATAAATATTTTGACTTCTACAATAGAAAGGCCACAATTTCAACAATCTATAGCACGTGACATAGGTATTCATAGAATTCAAATAAGGGGCGTTTTAGAGCGTTTTCTAATGTAGATTAAATTACAAAAAAGCTGATGGTACTTCTAGTCTAAAAGTAGCCCCCAACTTTAAGATATGATTAGAAAAGTAACAAATTATAATGAAATAATTTTAAACTAAATACCATTTATATTTGACGGCCTCCGTGATAAGGCTCGCGCCTAGCAAGCCGGAGGTCGCAGATTCAAATCCCGGCGTGCGCAAGTAAATTTTATTTGATTTATTTATGTTGTTTCACAATTTACTCACATTTGTGGCACGTTCCAGAGTGGAAGACACCCTTAGTATCACCCTGGTGTAAGACCACAATTCAGAATTGAAACGTTGCTTGGAATGACTCTGGCCATGTTTGGTGTTCAGATCTGAATAGCCAAGTCCTTCCCCACCTTTCTCTTCCTGATCTTCTTTCCCTTCAGCCACACTATACCCCATTTGAAGGGTTCAGTTCATAAGTAATTTATAAAATATAACTTTAGTATGAAAAGTGAGTCGCATCACGATTACCCTGTCTCACACTTGCGACACATCTCTCCACCTGACAAGCATTATTATTATTAATAATTTGTCCTTATAATATTAATGTGATGAAAAATTACACCGGGATATGTGTTGAATTATAAACGCGGAGTATGAATAGAGTCCCCAGCGGATTGACGACCAAGAGAGACTTTGATTTATTAAAAGATTAGTGATGACACCGAGGCTTGAACCCGCTGCCATTCAACGCAGGCAGCATTCAAACCCGTGATATTCAATTATGCAGTCCGATCGGATCACAAAAGCCGGCGAGCTTGCGGACACACCGCTAGATGGTGCCTGGTGCATTCAATTAAATGTTAAGAGGAAGCCACAATCCAAAAATGTATCTATTCTTTCTGTATCTAGTACCTTATATCGCCACGAATATAGGTAATAGGCATACAAATTGCTTGGCAAACAGAGCCTAGAAATCACGATTTCATGCGAAAAAGTGATTTTTATTTATTTTGTAAATAATTTTACAAGAAAAAAAAGTAAGAAAACTTTAGATTTAATACTGTAAGTCGTTTCTTATATGCGTTTACACATTTCTAATGAAAAAATACATTTTTAATAGTCAACATTTTTATTTAAATTCTGTTCGAGGGAAATGGTAGGAAAAACTTCAATTTACGTAAAGCGCATTTTTGATACTTATAATGTAAACCGATTCGTAGCAAAGATTGACCAAAAATAAAGATTTAGCATTAAGGCGCGGTTTACCCGCTCAAAAAGAAGAAGATGGAGAGATATGTAAATACGATTGTAGAGAGCGCGCTAGAGAGCGCGCTAATGTTAAAAACGACGATATTTAATCGAAAATTGTGAAAATATTTAATAAAACACGACTCGTTTAAAATAGAGCAAAAATCTCGTGAATGTTGTCTAAAACAGCATTTAAAGAAACACTGTGAATTTTTTCATGCATATAACTTGTAAAATAACTGAAACAAACGTGTTTCTAATAATTTTCAGAGCATACTTGGTGATTTTTTTCCATCAAATAATTTGCGTTTCGGCGTGGGGAATGTGTAGATATTATCTTCAAGAATAACAAGAGCTTTAAAACTTAAAATTTTTAAGGAAAACATGTAATAAATCGAAAAAAATGCGGGATGCCATGGCTTAATATCGCCTTAAGTTAGGTACACTGCGAGGTTGTTGGATTTGAACCTAACTACCCTGCACAACATTACAAATTTAAATCAATATAATATTACGGCCAAAGACACTTAGAAAAAATATACTGGAGCCGTAAATGTCAAAAAAGCTAGTTTGTTTAACAGCGATTGCTGATTATGACAATTCATCTTAAGGGTGTAAATTAGTATGAATTTTAAAAACACGACGTCAAGATAAAATAAAATAAAAAAATAAAAACTAATCAATAGATTTTTTACAATTTTATACATATTGTCAGATATTATTGGTTCTACTAACAAAAAGGTCACTGCTCAGCTATACATCCAGGATTTCTCCTAGAATGCAGCAGGTTTTCAGCAGTGCCTCTAAATATGAATTCATATTAATTGCGTACAACTCCTTAAAAAATTGGCGTCAATAATTCGAGAAGGATTAACATCTTTATATAGGTGTTTTATTAGTGGGCACTAATAATAACAATGTACAATGTATCACAGGTAATATAATAATCCTGCATTTCCATAATAAAATACAAAATTACATTATAAACGTATCAAAATCAAACGAACTTGTTTCAAAAATCTATGAAATAAACGTGTTGTATTTTTATTACAAACGCAAGCCACGCTATTTAAAATATGGCTTCCTTTTATATATGGCCTTGAATGTTAGGCAGCAGACGATCAGCGATGTAGTTATAAAAACAGACCCCTCCTGTATGACACAGTAAACACCACATCCTTTTTTGTACAATCAAGAAATGAAACTTTTTTGGTGCATTTTTGTAAAAACACTTGAAACTATCCTGATACTTTGAATTTGAATTGACTACACACGTGTTTTTATTTAGAGCTCTGAAACTTCAAATCTTCCATAAAACCCATTAAAACGTTTGTATATGAATAAGATACCAAGGATAATATAATTATTACATCGGTAGATACTAAAGAAAGACGCTGGCACCATAAAAGTCAAATAGGTGGTAAAAAGCTCTGCAGAAATGTATTTTTTCGTGTTTAGCTTGGTTTTACTTAGAACCCACTTATTTTATTTTATGTTGTTTTTTTTTTTTATATAATGCATATTTTTTCCTCTTTGGCAAATTTAACAAAATTTATCTAAGTAGGTACCCCGCATTATTTAAATATTTTTTGAACGCTTAGAGGATTTTTACATAATTGTTATTTAATACATATTTTTAGAGAAATTAAAATATGAAATAATTTTAATAAAAATGCACAAGAGTTGACAAAATAAAGAAACATAAAAAATAATATAAAAATAGATGGCGGTACAGAAAGATGGGGTTTATTTGATTGTTATGCAACAGTACAGTTTTTTCACGACATTATGAAAATTTTCACATTTGAACTTCAAAACAAGAAGAAGGGCAATGTCTAAGTCTGATTTCGAAAATCTATCAATTTATATACTAGGTAGAAATAGTTCGCGAGTACAGCTTTTGAAGTTTGCTATGTTCAAATTATAGTCAAATAAATCTATCAATGTTAATGCCTGTCTAGCCATTCGTTTAGGTAAACGTAGATTAAATAAATAAAAGAGTTCTTAGCAATATAATTTAGAATTAGAATAATAATAATTAATATAATATAATAGTATGTTAAACTTAATGCGGCGATTGTAATTGAAGTAAATTAAAAATCGCTACATCTCTTTCTATGGGGTGGCTCAAATTTAAAGTCAAATGACTCAATTATTATATTTTGAATGATCGCCAATGGTTTGGTTGTCACGGTTGATGATAAACACATGGCACATTTTTTGTTCTTGTTTGAAAAATGGTTTTATTCCCAACAAGGGCGAGATTGAAACCCTCAAGGATGCAATTTTAGGGGTAGCTGCACTAGAACTTCAGAATTATAACAAAATTAGGAAATTCATGTTTTATGTTTATTTTCAATAGGCACTGTATAAACGCAGAAGATTCATAAGTCATAATTCCCATTGATTTCATTGGGAAGACGTCCAGTGCGCTTCAGACTAAGTTGAGAGAAGCAACTCCAGACGCTGTGCGAGGAGGGATGGGCATACTAAAGTCAGAGGAATAGATCAGTATCGAAGTAGCGTAGGGCAGGGGACCCTCGGATGTGCCTTGTGGAGGCGATGGGTCCCCGACCCGAATAGGAAAAGGGGGAAAAAGATGAGATGACCACAATTTGAATAACTAAGTTACCAATATCAATTACAAAATCTCGCGTGAAAGGTGTATTTTTAAGGTTGGTGGCTTTTGTACCAATGAATGGATAAGTAGGTTCTACAATAAAACGATGGATATCACAATTGCAATAATAATGTTCAATGACAGGCTTGAAACAGCGCATATGGGAATCAAAAAAGGGAGTTGTGCATAAGTTAAACGTGTTACAGGAAATCACAGCCCCCACAGGTCATTAAGAAGCCGCATGCAATCTAATATTGATGACGAAAACCTAAAAGTAACCCCCCTAGTAAATGTTTTCATCGGTCGAAACGTCATTGAATACAAATTCAGTCAATTTCCAATGAAAATTACATAGGTGTCTACTTCAGTAATTAACCTCTAAGGCCTCCACCATATTTTGTAAGAGGGTTAAAATGTTTCCGCTTAACTATAAAATTCAAATAAATGGAATATTTCTGAACGTGTCCGAAAACTAAAAACTCGCACTACACTCTTTTTAGGGTAAATTGCTTATTTCAAAAAAACTAAAAACTGTTTTTGAAGGTTGATGAAATACGCCTTCAAATTTTATAATTCGAAATAAACATATAATTTTTGATATATATAAATTTTGGATGCAAACATGAAAGTTTTAAATATAGCTCACCCTACGTATTTCTAACTAAAATTACTGATAAGGAGCCTGATACGTCACACCTGAAGGAGGGGGGGGAGTAAAGAAGTGTGACAAGGGGCATGGGGGGGGGGGGTCATCAGCTCTGTGATATCACATGCAAAAATCTAAATTATTAAAACGCAAAACTTAAATGTAAAAGAAAAACTTTAAAATATTGTAAACTACTGTTTTGATTATTTTTAGATATAAAATAGCAAAATATATGACGTCGTACCAGGGGCAAAGGGGCCTCACAAATGTGAGGATATGTGACAGGGACAGGGACGGGGGGCTCAAAAAATCATGAAATTCATGTGACGTAATTTATGGATGGACCCTAATGAAAGAAAATAAAAACACATACCTAATTTATTAGACAATTGCATTGTTAGAAGCCATCCATAAATTACGTCACACCTCAAGGGGGGAGGAGGTGAGTAGAGAGGTGAGACAAGGGTATGGGCGGGTCATCAGCTCTGTGACGTCATGTAAAAATCTAAATTATTAAAACGCATAGATGTAAAATTGCAAAATATGTGATGTCACACTAGGGGGAAGAGGGTCTCATAAATGTGACGATGTGTGACAGGGACGGGGGGGGGTTAAAAAATCATGGGATACATGTGACGTAATTTACGGATGACCACTCATTGTCACCTCACTTTTTGTCGATTCGTGTAAAAATAAATAATAAAAAATTCCCAGTTAAATTATTTTTTTCAAATTGCGATACGAAGCATTATTTTCATTAAGGTGTACATTTTCTTTTTGGCTCTTTTATGGTTAATTTTTAGATTTAAATGTAAAGCGTGGTGGTTTCTCTTTCTAAAATCGTTTAGATTATATTTCTCACTATGACAGTAAGGGAGACACAAAGATTTCTAAGAGTTGTTCCGAAAAGCGAACAAATTAGCCTGACAGGTTAAGAAGTCAGTGTGCGATTTCGATCGTAGACATATTGTAAAAAAAGCGATTAGTGATACAATTACATCAGAAATGTTTCATGAAGAATAAACACAACTTAATACAATAAACCAAGTTGCAAGTTGTAATCCAAGTAATAATAAAAAAGGAAAAAAAAGATTCCGTCGAATTGAGCTTGGGATTAACCGCATCGAGTATTTGAGGGGGTAAGTACATTTCTCAAAACAAGATTATTTGAGTGGGGGTAGTGAAGCGAGCACACGACCCGCAAGTTTATAAATAATTCCATCACTCTGCGAAGGTTCGAATTTCAGACACGAAACCAAAAACTGGATGCTAAACTTGCAGTGCCATTTAGAATGCTGTAATTAATTTACCACCGGAAGTCGCCCAGGCACTTTCCAACGCCTGCGCATTATAAAGTCAGACTTATAATGCGGAATATAAAGTAAGGGGCGCGTGTGCCAAAACATGGCGGAGTTCCAAATTTAAATCCCCAATGGCGGAGTTATTTACTGGCGCGAGATTCATCCCTTATATTCTATAATAACACTGTCACTTGATATCTACTGCGGATTTAGGGGAGATTTTTCGCTGATTTCGTAAGTGGATGAAACTGTAGGAATATTATTTAGCCATTTACATATGTGCAAAAGAGCTCGATATTTAACCTTTTTTTTTTCTCCAAATGGCAAAAGAAAATACAAAGAAAAGTTATACATCAATTTACAATAAAAATTGGGGCAAAACTCTGACAAACCATCGGCCAGAGAGGACGGACAGCAAAACAACTAGGTCTTGGCACACACTACTTGCCACATTCACATTTATACATCGCTTCAAACACACTCTTTGATTATTTTGACTCTTGACATGGCCTGACTCGAGTATCTTCACTTGATCGTGCCACGTCTGCTTCGAACGCCCCGGACTTTACGTGCCAATAGCACATATATTCTCCATTTATTCCTTTCTTCATTCGCTCTACATGCCCAAACCATCTGAGCGTCCCTTTCTTAATCATTACGCTGATTATTTGCGGATCTCCACATTTCTCACGATCGTACGTGGTCTTACGCCTCGGGGATCTCATTTCTACAGCATTCGGTCTACTTCCATCCTTCCTCTGCTGGTTCCATCCCTCACTGACATATATCAGAGTAGGTACTAGCACTTCATTGTGGACTGCTGTATTCGCTTCTTTGGACAGTTTTTTGATGGCGCCAACCGTGTTCAGCTCTCCATTCATGGAGGCACTTACCATGTATGATGAAACAAGACTGAAAATAACGTACTAACTACAAAGTTATAACCAACATTATCGAATTAAACTACAGAATTGGATACACAATATTTGTTACATTCAACTGTGAGAAAACAAAAAAAAAAATCGTAAAACACATCCTAATAAATGCATGCCAGGACTTCTTAGAATATTCCCGAATCGTTACTCCATCGTACTTGCAACTAGACTACACGAGCTCGTAATACGTTTCAATTCAAATACGATGCATTTAAAAAGTCTTCTCTCAATTATATTTATTACAAAATTAGCAGAGTTAATTTTAATTTCGTTTTTAACCCCTAAGTCAATCTCCGCAAAAGCAGATGCCTTATCTTGCTGATAGGGCACACATGGCGACCCTTGCACTTAAACCCGCCTTATGAATTATGGGGGTAGGAGCTACTGCTAATGTCTATGTGGAATTCTGTCTGCCAGCGGGAATCGAACACTAAAACTAAATTTAACTCATGATTTTGCATCCCCATGGGTAGTCTATTTTCAGAAGCGAATCGTGCGTGATGTGAATTTCTAACAGAGATTCAAAATAATGGAAAAGATATTCGTTGGTTTCATGATTTCAAAATTTGTGGAATGGAACAGAAATTCAGATATAGACAGTCGCCGGTTTCAAGATTACGTTTGATAAAATAAATAACAGACTATGAAAAAATGCGACGCGCGCAAAAGTTCTTAATTCTCAAGGAAATGGTACAGTAGAAAGGATTGTACAACGTCATCAAACGAAAAAAACGCAATAGGAGTTAAAACGTTTCTTTTTTACTTATTGGAACTATTTTTTTTACTAATGCTTGTTTCTGTTAATGCGTCTACTGAACACGAGCTACTGTGTCAGTGGATAGTGTCCTTGAAAAAATGTAGGTATTTATTTTATCTAAAAATTATTGTGACATCATGGACGGGGAATGTTTTCGTGGAACTGATAAAGATTGAATGAAAAACAACAACACAAATAAAGAATATCTAAGGGATGGTATTGATTTTTTTAAGGCTAGTAAAGTTATTAAATATCTAATCAATATGGTTAATATGTAAAAAAACTAAGTTAAAACATTATTTCATAGCATCCAGGGATATAATTTCACAGAAATAGTGATACAAACTTGAAGGTGAAGTACGATGTTTTATTTTGCGAAGGTCAGGCACAAGTATTTTAATGTTTTACGATCGTTTTCTAAAGAATTTAATTTTCCACATTATACAATAAAACCATAACCGAAAAGAGGTTAGTAAGTGTGAGATTTTGAACTTTAAAGCAATTTGTATAAGTATGATACTTTACTTTTTCTGGGCTTTTAAAAAGTTAATTTTAAAAAATGCTCGATTATTTCACAGGTATATGTGTGTTCTACTCGCAGTATTTAATTAAAGCAACTAAAATATTTCTAGGCGATCTAATTTTCAAAACAAAAACACATGTTTTTGTAGTGTAGTAGTGCATCCACCATATATATTATTACAATTTTTTTACATTAGCACCACACGGGAGGTGACGAAAATAATTACCCTCAGGACCTATTTCATCTTTGGGGATGTTGTGTGGAGGGTCTTTTTGAGAAAAGAAGGAGTCAGTTCTGGGAAGGAAAAGGTTATGAAGGGTGGATTGATATCTGGGGGTGGAATGACCAGGATTCCTCACCCCGAATGACCTCACCCCGTGAACCCGGGCACCTCTGCTAAGTCACCAAACGTAGCGAATGTAACCTACTGCAGAGGTAGGTGTTGGTTATCCAATAAATGGTTCCCGGGGCGGCGTTACCCATACTCGCCTCACAAATTTAAATAATATTGCAAAAACAATGTGTTGGTACTGCGCTTGACGAAAGTTTATGAAACACCGCCAAAAGGTACCTACACTACTCTGCAAAATTCCCTTTATAATATCCTGCGGGCTGTCTACATCTGGGTACTGGGTACTGGGTACTGGGTACTGTGCATAATACTTAGAATGTGGTTAGAGGTCTGACTGAAGCTCGGCATCGATCTGCCCGTCATTACATGTCATTTAATGTCGGACATTTACGACCGAACGCGAGCAACACTACCCGATAACAAATCTACAATGTCGTGTCGCAGCGTCTACAAGTATTGTAATCATTTTTAAGCCATTAGGAATATTACTAATCTGGAAATAGCCTTTGGATATGCATGCGTGCATTTGTGCGCATATGGCACTATAGCTCTACGGCTCGCGACAGTGAATAATTATACTGCTTTACGAAGTGGGGTAAAGATAAGACGGGCTTTGTTCGGATTGAGAAAGCTTCGAACTCTGATTGACTTGCGCCTTTGGTTCACTCGATATCACACTTTTACCTTGTGTTCAATATATCTTAATTACTTTTTCACTGGAATTCTGAATAATAGAAACACTAGCTATTACACGTCGAATTTAATGTTTCAAAGACCCAATCATGTCTGATTACGTCTAAAAGGGATCGGAATGATAATCTAGTCTCCTTCAACGGAAGCAATCTCCCGAACAGGCCTTCCATTGATATGCTTGGTGTAACTCTAAGTGACCAGCTCAGGTACGTGGGCTCCATCGAGGCCAGAGTTAAGTTAGCCTCTCAGAAACTGGGCGTACTGTACAGGGCCCGCAGATACTTTAATAGTACACAACTGCTAACCCTGTACAAATCGCAAGTGCGCCCCACGGTTGAATTTGGCAGCCACCTCTGGTCTGGAGCCCCAAAATACCTGAAAAAAACCCTCGACTCTGTGCAGAAACGGGCGGTCCGTTTGATAGATTCTCCTAACTTAACCAACGGACTGCAATCTTTAGAGCACAGGCGTCAAGTGGGAATGCTGTCCTTGTTCTACCGGTATTACAATGGAAGATGCTCCGAGGAACTAGCGTCACTGATCCCCTCGGCACCGGTGCATAGTCGGGAAACACGCCAAACACGCGCTCAACATCTGTACACGGTTGACATTAGTCACATGAGAACGGGTCGTTTCTACGACTCGTTCTTGAGTTCAACAGCCCGGCTGTGGAACGATTTGCCGGCCTCTGTATTTCCTCCCTCCTACAATATGGGTCTCTTCAAGACCCATGTTCACTCCTTCCTCTCCTCAACAGCACCCTCCACACAGCATCTTCAAAGATGACATAGGCCCTGAGAGAAATTATTTCCCTCAGGGCCTCCTATGTAGAGTTAATATAAAAAAAAATTTAAAAAAAAACTAGCTGGGGAACCCGCTTCGCTCAGGGAGTTGATGAAATTGAACTGACGTTCGAACTCACGACGGATCTTGCTTTGTATACCCCATGCCAAAAAGTTCACAATGTTCGAGAGTGTTCTGGAATGTTCCACAATTATGTTCTCGATTCCCTATTCACGAACATTCAATAACGCTCCAGAATGATCCGGGATTCTAGAATGTTGTGGAATGCTCTCGAATACTCTTGGATGTTCTGAACTGTTCTAGAAAATTCTAGAGGGCGAAACTTCCAGTCCTTATAATCTTCAAAAGCACCCCCTTCAGGTAAAATCGGTAACCTTCTTCATGGATGGGGGATAGAGGGCTACCACATCATATAAAGCCCTTGATCGTACCGGGACTCGTTTCTGAATTTTAACGGGACGCACACAATTGTACACTTTCTTTTATACTAGCAGACCCGGACATATGTTGCTGTGGTTAACGAAACACAACGCTATTACCCAGCATCCCATTATCCATACATGTAACATACATGTCAAACCCACACTGGCCGCTCGCCAGCCCGCTGCAAGCGTTTTATATATATATATATATAAACCTTCCTCTTGAATCATTCTATCTATTGGTGAAAACCGCATGAAAATCCGTTGCGTAGTTTAAAAGATCTAAGCGTACAGACCGCGAGAGCGACTACATTTTATACTATTGATTAGCCCGGACTCGCAAAATGTCACAGAAAATTATGAAAAACAATTTTTTTTTAAATTAAAGTAAAAAAATAATAATTTAAATAAATGGTGAAATACTCCCTAAATG